>OZ007595.1:69653372-70975872 GCA_963931845.1 Maratus michaelseni | reverse complement strand
CTTTAAGCGACATGTCGTAGGCTCTGTCATAGAAGTCCTGCACCGACATTTGAGGGGTTTGCTTGAAACTAAAAAAATTTGAAAGGGCTACATCTGGAGAAACATGACTGGTGTATCTTTCCCTGAAAATTTTAACAATTTCATCTACCTTTTTATCTTTATGAAGCTTAAATAACCTTGCCGCTCCCCCGGTAACTCTGCTAAACCAAGCGAATTTTTTCTCATCCTCCCCCCATTCGAAAAAGGTAGCAAGGCTATCCCACTTTTCAAAAAATTCACTAAAAGAAACTGAATTTTCAACACCGCTAAAAGGTGGAATTGAAGAAATATTTTCCATAAGGGAATTTTTCTTTTGAATATTAGCCAAGTTTTTTGCCTGATCTTCTGCCATGATAAGTTTTATCAATGAGAAAAAAAAATTAAGTGGGAGGGGGTGCAACTATACACAGAAATACACATACAAAAGCATAAAAACAAGAGAGAATTTAAATTTGGAACTATCTAAGTGCAGAGATGTCAAAACTTTAACCAAATTGCAATACAGAGTCACAGACTTACCTTTCACAACCATGAAAATTAAATCAAAATACCTTTTACAACCATGAAAATTAAATCAAAATACCTTTTACAACCATGAAAATTAAATCAAAATACCTTTTACAACCATGAAAATTAAATTAAAAACACAAAATACAGCTTCATATTTTTTTTAAAAATTTTAGATTTTTATAAATCTATAAGCATAAGCCAGGTTTGAAATGTCATGGGCACCAATCTTATTGGGTGTTTCCTTGTTACTATTTTTTTAAGAAGTTATTTTTAATGCATCTTATGACTATAATCTTACATTCTACCACTTCATAATATTTAACTTCAATCCAATTATACAAGAATTTAAATTTAACATTACACCAGGTGAGAAAGACATACCACCAACTGAATATTGTTACCATAAATTTATTACAAACACCAGGTAATAAGATTTAAGAAGGGGCACCAAAATTTAGTACAAGTTAATACATATAATACAAAATATAAGAGAAGGGAGAGAATGGCAAAATAAATTCATTTACTTTTAAATTTTACTTTTAAATAAAATCAAAGGAGGTAACAATATTCTCATATCTTTCACAACCAAAAAAAAAAGGAAAACACCCAATACTTCTAAATCTCAAAAATATAAAGTATTCATAAATGATGACGAATAACAGTGAAAATTACATTAATTTTGAATAACTGAATGGAGACAAACTCTCATATTTGAGAGGATAAAACTCAGAAAATTTGCAAGTTAAATCCAAAATGACATTATTTTATGAATACATTTATACCTTCAAAATTTAGGGACCAAATGAAATCGTATAGTTGAGCACATTACGTATTTTATAAATCATTTGAAAAGCTGTGAATCAAGATGATAGGACACATTTTTAATTACCTAAACAATAATATTTCACTTAATAGGATTCTCTTAATACTTCATAAATTTATTAACTCTCTTTAAAATGTATAAAATTTCACAATTAACTTAATTCAGAATAAACAATTTACTTTAAGTGCATCAATAAACTTTAATCTATAAAATTTACTATCATCTGTTTAGTTATTTAGTTCTATTTACATTTGGATATTTAGATTAGGTCTACACATTTCACCATATTTCATCTTAAATCCACATTAATTTAAAATTATATTTGTCATATATATATCTCTTACAGAATTAATATTTTTAAAGAAAACATGTGTGATTGAATTTCACTCCATATGAATTCTGTTATCAGTTTTAAAAAAAAAACAATGAAGGTGGACTATTTCACAGAATAAAAATATAAGGGCAACAAAGCTAAAAACAAGGAAAGGGGGTTTAATTTACTATTAATTTACAGATTTTAGACTAAAAGTGCAGAAAAGAATTACTTGTTAAATAATATTTATAAACACATCTGAATAAAACAATAACAGAATTCTAAATTCACATTACACATATTTAATTGCTGTTATTATATTCGGGCATAGTTATTATTGTAGAAATTTAACATTAACATTTAAGTTTTTATTACTTGAATAAAATATTTAACATCAATACTGCTACTTATGAGAGTCTATCTATAATAATTAGAGAAGGAGAAATGTATAAACAATGAGAAAAGGAAACATTTTTTTTTATCATCGTTTCTTTTTAATTAATTAACACATAATATGTAGACAACATTTATCCGAACACTCTATTTGGCATTGATACTGTAATTTCTTATATTGAAATCATTTAAAATAGTTTTAAAAAACAGTTCATATACATATAGGATAAGCACAATTCAACATTATAAACATATAGAAATGAATAATTTTACTCACATTCTTGAAGACAAAGCAAATCACCTTTGCACAAATACAAAAATTTCTTGTACCAACCAATTTTCATTGTATTCTTGGTCACTCACCCAGTTGGCAGTTTAGGATACCTATTACACTCATATGGGGTAAGACTACTGCTGTTATCTATTTCCACTCATCATCCAACGATGTTATCTCCTTGAATTCTCATATTTAGCAGCAACCGCCTTTCAAAAGGGAGTACCTTCTCATAAATTTTTTAGGAGCCGAACCTTCTTATGTTATCTGCAAGACTCCGCTTTACCGATATTACCTCCGGGACTTATTTTTTTGGAGATTCGCACAGCTAAATACTGCTCCACTACCAGTCCAAACTTATCAACTCAGGGATACTTTGATAACTTGGTAATTGTCGTCTCATGTTCATCTCTATCATCTGAACATCATACAGCATCAAGACTCGCCTTAGATATTTTCATAGAAAGGAAATTGTCACTTTCAAAAAAGTGTTTTCAACTCACACTAAGCGATATGCCTCATTCTAGAATCTAATTATGAGAGATTATTCAATCTCGACTTCTTTTCAGCTAGGTGTCATATCAACTACTAAAAAAACGATCCCTTCTCGGAGCTCAGGGGTAGAGTGGGAAAGCATCTTCCCGCCAAAAATGAACCCCCTCGCCCGTACCGAATTTTATTGGCTCGCACCTACATCACTAGCTGTTTTCTACTCACTGACTGACCTTCTCATATCACCTCTCTCTCCTCGAACCTATATGGGACCTACCCATTTAAAAAAAAGGGGGAACGGGGGCCTATCGCTTCTGTTACTATGCGCTAACTACATGGTAACAGAAAAATACTTGAAGGAACGGGTCACCTAATGGTCCTTTTTTGACCGAAATCCTGGGGGAAGGTTGACTGCATGTCCTACAAGGTTAAACTTTGCGGGTATTTTTCCTGGAATAAGTGGGGTTGAACAACAAGGTCACAACAATTTACACTTGGGGTTGATATTACGAAAAGGAAAAAAAAAAGGAACATTTAACTAGAATTTGGAAGAAAGAACTGCATTACTTACCATGTTATACATTTAAAAAAAAAAAAGAAAGTGAAAGAAAAATTAACTGAAAATTTAGAGAAATGAAGGGTTATGTTAATATAAGTTAAAAAATTAGAATTTGCGAAATATTCTACAACACCACTAGATTCAGTTGTGGCCAAGCAGTACAAGGAAAACCACGAACTATTTAAGCGTACGGCAAAACACTGGTCTCAAGTGTACGCTGGAGCTCCAGGACCGAATTCAGAATTTGAAGAAAATCTTGTGGACAGGAGAGTAGATGAAGAAATAGCATCCGGATTTAATTCCGGATTTGAAAGAAATCTTGTGGACAGGGGAGTAGATGAAGAAATAGCATCCGGATCGAATTCAGGATTTGAAAGAAATCTTGTGGACAGGGGAATACATAATGAGAGAGCAACCGTAGGCTTATCTTCAAGACTTTGGGGCGCAGCGAATGCCGTCGTCAATTTCATATTCAGGTCGACAAATTAAATTTTTAATGCGCTTTTATGCATGAGATGCAAAAATGAAACTTGTCTGGATTAATACTCATTCAATTGTAAAAATTTTAGATTTCTGCACGTTATTGATCAGTGTATTTTAATTGATGTGAAATTTTATTATATAAATTTTCTTATACCAATTACCTTTTTTGTATTCTTTTTTTTTTTCAACACTAGGTAATCTTCCGTAATTGAGTGCACAGAAAATGTTGGCGTCAAACAAGATCGATGATGGCAAAAATATTATTTAAGGTTAATGAGTATATCATACCATTAAAATGTTGCCAGAATAATCACTCAGTTGCGCTAAATCATACTAGTTGTAACACGCCAATTCGCACTGTATTCGATTATGGAAGACCATCTCAAACACTTAAACTAATCTTATGCGATATTATTCAAACATTTCCAGTAACCTTTTCGATACTTTTATGTTAGCGATCGTCAGTGATCGCCAAAAAAAAAAAAAAAAAAAAAATTAATCTCGCCAACCTTTTTTTTTTTTTTTTTTTTTTTTTTTTTTTGCGAATTTTTTAACATTAGCTAATAACGACTAGACAATATGTGGTACTTACGTATTATCCGTGCCAGGAGATTGATCGCCAAAAATGGTTGCCAAGTACCAATCTTGTTTATCGTTGCCAATCATGTTTTCAAACACTGTAATTTAACATTATCAAATAACATTGTTAAAAATGGTAATCAATATAAAATAAATAAAATGTAATATATTTTTATTAAATTTATAACATTGTTAAAAATAGTAAATAACATTATTTTAGTAAAATTAATAGATGGTAAATAACACAGTAAATAAGAAAGAATAATAAATAACATAAGAAATGGTAAATAATATAGCATATTCTAGAAAGTTAATTTTGTTAATCTTACTACGTATAGAAATGACCCCTACTAAAAAAAAGTAGATTATTCCCAGGCATGTACCATGTAGCAAGAAAAAAAATATATAAGGGTTACTATAATTAGTAATATTGGCTTCATGCCTGGCGTAGTTGGCTTAAAACTGGCACGGATAATACGTAAGTACCCAATATGTTAACATTGTAATATGACATCTCAAAAAACTTATTTAAAATTAACTTAATAAAATAGGTAAACACAAAAATATCAATACAAATAACAAAGTCTCGCGTAAAAGGCTACAATTCAAATCATCCCAATTTAAACAAGATTTGGTGAGTTATCACTTGCGCCCAGCTAACATAAAAGTGTCATTTTTTGTTAACTGGGCCCAAATGTTACTGATAGTAAATTATTTTCAATTTGGAGACGGCACACCATGTCAGACTTGAACGAAATCACTTTAAAATCGATAAAAATTATTCATTCTGATAATATTGTTGTATAATAATTTTTCATTGCGATATTAACATTAAATAAAGTCTTTATAATTTGATTTAAGGTGCAGCATACATCCGTTTTGTCTATCAACTGGCCCGCAATGTTTAAAGGCACATTATGACTGATTTCCATTTTATCATAGAGACATAGTCTACAATGGATTTTGATTTATAACTTTATTATTGTATGGTGTATGTTGTCTGGTGACACATCAGATTGCATAGAAGTGCTTAATTTTGAGTATTTTTTCCGAATTTAAATCTTCGCAGAATTCTTCAAATAGAATGATTACTAATCGAAAATAGTGGTTCTGAAAATAAACATCTCTACGCACTCTGGACCTGGGGTCCGAGCAAAATCATTCCCAATCGGGCCATACCTCTCCAACGGCCGGCCCTGAATAAAACATATTAATTGCTTCTCAGTTGTGCACAACAAGACCAAATCAAATTTTAGCCCATTATTACAAAAACCAGGTTGAGTGTAATAAAAAAGTTTGATACTCAATCTGGTAATGTAAAGATGGAATTTTGTAATCGATTGTTAAACCACTTCCTGGTGTGCTAAAATCTCTCTTTATTAAAATAAATTAATAAATAAATAACCACCACTGCTGCCAATAATTTTTTTCTGCCTTGAGGTCTTACTCACAGCTAATGTTCAGAAAATTACTGCATATAAAAATATGAATATTGGTATTTTTATAGAAAAATGTTCGATAAACACGCTGAAGCAGAATTTTTTTTTTTTTTTTTTTTTTTTTTTAAATCGAAGAATTATTTAAAGTGATATTTGATATTAAAGTCGGCCAAAATAGTTGTCTTTAAAAAAAATTTATAGGAACAAATACTAATAATATTTAGAAAGGATATAGTGTATAAGCTTGCGGTGTGCAGTGTGTAATTATTTTTTTTTATTTGGCTAATCTTTTGAGTTTTTTTTTTTTTTATTATTAAAAATTTCATAATTTTAATTGAGATTTATTTCATATTTCGAAAAAAGACCATCTATTTTATGGCAATTGCTATGGTAACCGCCAGCAGGCGATAAAAGAGATATATTTCTTCGTTCAGTGGCAGCGGATAAAAGAGCCGTTACCATAGCATCGCGGACGCAAGAATGTTTTTGGGTTTAGCTTGAAGTATGATAAAAAACGGAGTCAGAATTTTCACTTATTATTCTATTAAATAAATATAGTAGAATTATCTATATGTGGATGTTTATTTAGTGGAGAATCACTAATCATTTTGCATAATTTAAATCGTTTCCAATTTGTAGAATAGCGCACATAATAATATTCCCTTTAAATTAAACAAGTGGATAAGTGTGATCGAAGATCGCACAAACAGTTCCGTTTAATATTCCTATCAAAATACTTCATCCTTTAATTAATAAATCCTAATAAATTTCATTTTCCAAAATAAAAAGTCATGTTTTTATAAAATAAAAATTTACCGGTCTATTTTTTCGTTTTTTCGAATATCTGAATCGGCCCGAAAGCAGGCGAAGTCCGCTATGCTGCTCTGTCATAATAATATCTGTCATGTGGACTTAATGCGATATTTAATAAAAAGTAGCCCCCCCCCCTCTCCCCTTCTTTATTAATAACTAGCTACCCGCTCGGCGTTGCACGGGCCCGAGATAATAACAATCTCAGTGCAAGGCGTTAACACCCTCCCTCCCCATACCCGCAAATATAATGAATAATTTGTTCAAGAGAACCACCGTCACCTACATTAACGCGATCATTAAAAAAAGAATTACATTTTTCTGATAATTAGAACATAACGAAGACGCTACGCTAAAATAGCCGGCAGATGACACCCCTTCCCGACCTCAATTTCAAATCTATATCTTAATTAGTTACCTAAATTTTTATCCATTAGTAAAAATTGGCAATTATTTCCTTTCATTTTCGCTAACTAAATGGAGGGATCGGCCCGAGAAACAGATCTCTTTGTAGTTCAGTTTTTAATGAAAGCAGATCCCTGTCTGAAACTTTCTCGGATCGTTTTCACTGGCGCCGGCAGATTTTTGGCAGTTTTTTTGCATAAATTAAAAAAAATTACCGACCGAATTTTTCAAAAATCACATAGTCAGATACAGAATATTTTTTTACATATGCTCAGAAATTTTCAAATTGATATCTCAATTAGTTTTCGTAAAATTCGCTAATTAGTAAAATAATTTCGAATTTGTTCATTTCCGCTCGCAAATCCAACGCGCCAGTTCGTTTCTTTTGCCATTTTGTTTTAAAAGATGACATTTTAGAAGCGATGGTTAATGAGAATTTAATTAATATCTAGGCTAATTATCAAAATATTAAAATTCTAAGGCTCAGGTGCACATGGCCAGACCTTGAACTATCCACACCTAAATTTCCAGACTTCTAGGTGGGCTAGATTTTGCTAGCCATCGCCAACAGACACACGGATACACACGCAGAGCGAAACTTTCTTTTATTAATATAGATACCTATTCGCATTATTAATTACATCATTGTCTATTAGCATTTTATTTCTTTTTTCTATTAAAGAAAAAAAAATCAGCATTTTGTGATAAAATCCAGCTTTGGTTATAATAATGCAATTGTACTATAGTTCTTGATCGTGGTAAAGTGGCTTTCATGAGATTAGTATTTCGATGACTAAAAACATTATTACCTTCCAGTAAATCTATAAATTCAGGAGAAATAAGAGCAGGCACAGTTAGAAGAACAGGCAGACATAAGTAAACGAAAGTGTTTTGATAATCCCAGGTTCTATATATAATTGCACAAGTACAGGAAACGTTGCATGGCTACGGCTGCCCACGGCAGCACAGGGGCACCCGGGCCCGTAACACAATTCGTTAGAAAACTATATGTTGGTGGGTTGATGGTCAGAGATAGAATTCAATGTTTCTTGTATCATGACATGAACTCGAATGAAATTACATTTCGCCAAAAGGTTACAATATGGCGATCATTTCTCCAAACAGAGCATAAAGACAATTAAAAATTTAGAGAACAGAGCCATTTTTGGCATCAATCGTCCAAACGAATATTTCGGAGGTAGCCAACATGTGTGGGAATGGAAAACCACACAAATGGGGCTCGAGAGAGTTTTCGCATTCTTGAATCCGCGAACCTTAGCATTTGTTATGACTTCGATATATACGTTGGATATTTTTGGAATCATTGTAATTAAAAAGGGTGTGTATGAAGAAATCAGTTAGCAACAGATCTTTGTGACCAAATAAGGAGATAGCAGATGAGCATCTTATGCTAGCTATTTGAAAGGGTAGATCTGATGGTTTTCATTTACATTATCAGCACAGAATAGAAATATTTTTAGTGTAACTGAATTAAAAGGATATTAGAATAAACGGAATTAAATTTGTTGCACTGAATTTAACAAAAGGGTGGGAAAGGAAAATGAAAAAGTATTTTGTAGAACATTGAGCGTTAAAATAATGAAAAAGGGAACAAATTTGGAAAATGGAATTAAATGAGAGGGGAATAATTGCAAAAATTGAATAATATATGATGCGACATCATAGCAATTTTTATATTTAAAAAAAAAAATTTCCTCTTCTTTTCTCTTCTGGGTTCACCGTAAAAAAATATGCATCGATTCACAATTTCCAAATCGGTAAATGCAGTATAAAAAAATTAAAATTAATAGAGCTTTTAATCTCTTACTACCCTTAAAATTTGTGGTTTATTTATCTTCCTCCCTTCCAAAAAGCCGCTGAGAGTCTCCGATTTCACACACCAGTTGCAATCATCATATATAATTAAAAAACTATTTTAATTAACGCAAAAATAACTCGTAATTTCTATTGTAATTACGCCATCTTTTTAAAAATTAGATTTCTGGGTTCGCCGTAAAAAAATATGCATAGATGTGTTAATTTCAAATCGATAAATACAATATTAAAAAAAAATTCTATACAGCCTGAAAAATGCCTAGTCCGCCATCTTTGGGCTGTGGGAACAGGTGCAGATTGTTCGTCTGTGGTTTACCAATGAGAGGAGATTAAACGAATATATTCAAATGGATTTTTAATTGATATTTACACTTCTAGTGAGAGTAATAAAAAAATTTTTAGAAATTCGGAAAGCTAATTTTTTTCTGCGTGTGTGCTGAAATTTCACGTTCCTAGGTAGAGTATATGAGACAGGTGTGTCTTTGAAAACGTTCAATCTGTTATCGCCATTACAATGTTGTGACTATGGCAACCCTTCCCTCTCTTCTGGGGTTTCAGAATGAACTTCCTTTGCGGTTGATTAAATTCTACGCTTTAGTTGAATATTTGTATCCATTAATGAGTGGGTTTTTAAGGTTTTTATTAATAGCTTGCGTTAATGAAGACATTTTTAAAATTTTATGATTTTCAGCGTGACAGTAGGTATTCAACTGTAAGTATACAAAATTTCAAGTCTCTAACTTATACAGTTTCTGAGAGCCGACTCTATGACCGACAGATAGAGAAGCGCGACGAATAGGGTTCCGTGAGATGAACAAAACCTTAAAAAAATGATTGCAATCAAGAAAACGTAGATCTGCAGTAAATCTAGCGGCATATTCTAATGCAGAAAATGTAGAAGGTTGTCGCAAATTTCGATTATTTATCAAATATTTAAAAACAATTTCAAATTACAAATTATGATAAGCTATTCATGATTTAAGGAGTTTTCTTGGCATAATTATTTTTTAATTAATTTTTACCGTCGTTATTTAAAAGATGTTGCTAAACCAAGCATGAATATCTTAAAGGTTGAAAGAAAGGATAAAAGATAAATGGACTGGACTGAGGAATAGGAAGCAAGAAGGCAATTTGAGATCTGCAAACAAGAATACATCTTTATGTACAGTTTGGCAAATACAGCTTTATTATCTTTCCCGAAATCCGATTTACCTGTAGATTTGTTTACTGATGAATCAAATTTTGTCTTATGTCTTACAGCAATACAAAAATAATTCTTGGAAACCAATCACTTTTTACTCGAATATGTTAAACATCACTCAACATAACTATAGCACATACGTCCGTAAACTATTAGGTATTTATTTATCGATAAAATATTTTAGTCACTTACTAGAAGCAAGAAACTTTATGATTTACATGATCAGAAATCGTTGGTGTACGCCTTTTCCAAAAGCCTAACAAAGGATCACCAAGACAGTGCAGATAATTACAGTATACTACAAGTAGTAAATTCGGTATATATATATACATATATACCGAATTTACTACTTGAATAAACTACGTTAAATATGAATAGACTATTCTAGCAAATTCATTACCAAGAATTGAAGAAATTACAATAATTGATGATGATGAAATAGCAAACGAACAATCTCAAGACGAAGGATTTAAAAATTTACTAAAATTTAACATCTTAAAATTTAAACAAATTAATTTAGAAGAAGGGAGATAAATTTAATTTATCTTCCTTCTGGTCAGAAACTGTGTGTGATATTTCTACGAGCAATATCCGTCCTTATATATCTCTTACTTACCGGATGAATATTTTCCAGAAATTTCACGGATTATCCCATTCAGGAGTAAAATCAACAGTTAAGTTAATAACTTCAAAGTTCATTTGACTTAATGTTAAAAAGATGTCATAGAATGGGAAAAATCAAAATCATGCATTTCATGCTAGAAGGTAAAAGTAACTCGTCATATATACAAAATTGGTAAATTTCCATGGCCATGAGAGAGATTTCGCGCAGTCCATATTGATCTGATTTGTTCACTACCGCATAGCATGGCAGCGTCTATTGTTTAACATGCATCGACAGATACACTAACTGGGCGGAAGCCCTTGAACTAAATAACATAACAGCAGAAAAAACTTTTTATAATAATTGCCGAACTGCCACTAGCGACTATTTTTATATTCTATTCGCATCTGTATTTTTTAAAATAAATTTTGTAGTATATTTCTTGTGCAGATGTTTTCAAAGTTCAAACTGTGTGTAAAATAGTTTTGTCTGTAGAAAGTGCTACGAGATAGAATTAAAAAATAGTCGCCAGTGGCAATCCTGTAATTGGATCTCTAGATTTTGAACACCTTGCCGTCTGATTACCGATCGTAAAGCTCAGTTTTGTTCTGAGAGATTCCAAGCCTTCTCAAAACTCTGCAGTAATAAACTAACAAACAACTGCGCACCACCCGCATAGCAATGGTAAGGTGGAACGCTCAACATATGAATTAAAACTGCTCTCAAAGCACACAATCAAATAGATTGAAATGAAACTTTATCAACAGTTCTCTTGGGCACAGCTAATTGAGCTGATACTTCCTACCCTTATACCACAATAGAAATGGTTTATGGGGAGAAACTTCATCTGTCAGGTAAATTTTTACCATTGAGTATTTTACCAATCTCACCAGGAAGCTTTATATATATACTAGCAAGCTACGCCCGCTGCGCTGGTTGGTTTCTACAAATGAACCTTGAATCAAACGAAATATCGTTTTATTTGACCTTGTATTTGAAAGCAATCTGTATATTTCCTTCCACATTACTGATAATATCCTTCCACATTACTGAAAAATGACGTCATTGCGCTATTATATTTTCTAATGTGCAGTCAAAATTTTAGCTGTTATGGCCCAGCTCTTTTATTTGGTCATTTACAGTTAAGGTTTGCTAAAGAATGATAAAACTATATGCAATATACTAAAACCATCACTAAAAATTATCGAACTAACAATGCAAACAAATTAACAAAATCGATTCAGTAGAAGTTTTTATAAAGACTAATCTTTGATAATCGGGTTCATCTGATCATAAAACTTTTCCACATAATTCTAAAACGAACAGAACGATATGAAATATACTAAAACCATCCTTACAAATTATCTACTTAACAATGCAAGTCGCAAAAAATACGCTCTGTAAAAACTTTCAAAAAGGCTAATCTTTCGGAATCGGGTTCACCTGACTATATAACCTTCACACATAACTGTTTGACTAAGCAACGTAGAACAATATGTAGTACACTCCATTCCTGAAATAGCATCTAACTAACTAACAATGCAATTCTCATCAAAATCCGAATAATCGGATTTCATAATCGGAATCAAATATTGAAAAGGCTAACGAACGAAAATCAACGAAAATAACGAAAATCATCTTATAAAATGTGAAGTAAAAATACTTTTTATTTCTTATAATAAAAATGTCGAGAACATTATACTGGGCCACTGACTTTTAAACGATGATAGATTTGTATATCTTGGCCGCAAACGTACTTTCATTCGCTATTGGGCACTGAAATTGCATTAAGTTTCCCCGCCATTTGCCCGTTAACGATTTGGCGATAGACATCCGGTTTGCGGGCGCATCAGTTGAAATACATTAATGGCTGGATACAAATTGCCGCAAACTTTTTTGGCCACAACGTTTACAACATATGGCCAAAAATCTCGTGTTTGTTGGGAATATTTGATTTAAAAAAATGGTCACCAGATTTTCAAATTTCCCCCTATAATTCTAGAACCAAGCAACGTAGAATGATACGTTATATAATAAAACTTTCCCTAGAAAATCATCTAACAGTGTGGGTTCCATCGAAATCCATTCGGCAAAATCTTTTTAAAAGGCTAATCTTTCATATTCGGATTGATAATAATTCTATAAGCTACGTCAAACTATATGTTATACAATAAAACCTTCCCTGAAAAATTATCTAACAGTTTAAGTTCTACGAAAATCCATTCAGCAGAACTCGAGTTATAAGCTGCCGGAACGAAATTTCTTATATGTAGAAGTAAATAGAAGTATATTGCCATTAATATAGTTTGCATTTGAATAAAAAAAGGTACTTTTCGGTTAGCCGGGCGCCAGTGATATATCTACATATATAAATATATATGTATAAACATATAGATATGTATATATTCATACATATAAGTGTATATATACAGGGTGTAACTGAAATGCTTCAACAAACTTTGAGGGATGATAGTACTCATGAAGATGACCAAAAAATGCAATAGAACACGGGGTCGCAAATGACATTTAACCCTTTCAGGGACAGTGGTATGTCTAAAAAACCACTTAATTTTAATTCCAAAACGCCACAATGGCACCAGAATTTTGCTAAAATCTTTTCCATTTAATATTTATGTGAAATATAGCCTTTTTCTTATTTACAAACAATTTTTTTTGTAAATTCCGGTGCCAGTCCATTTTCAGACGCATTTTCTCTATTTGTATCCTTTAAACCTTTTAGGGGCAAACTATTTTTAGTACTAAAATGTTGAAATAAATGACTGGCACCGGAATTTATAAAAAAAAATTGTTTGTAAATAAGAAAAAGGCTATATTTCACATACATATTAAATGGAAAAGATTTTAGCAAAATTCTGGTGCCATTATGGCGTTTTGGAATTAAAATTAAGCGCTTTCATAAACATACCACTGCCCCTGAAGGGGTTAAACGTCATTTGCGACCCCATGTTCCATTGCATTTTTTGTTCGTCTTCATGAGTACTATCATCCCTCAAAGTTTGTTGAAGCATTTCAGTTACACCCTGTATATGTATTTGTGTAGATATATGTGTGTATATATATGTGTGTGTATATATATGTGTGTGTGTATATACATGTATATATCTATCACTGGCGCCCGGCTAACCGAAAAGTAACAAAAAAAAAACTCAAAAATGCTGTCGTACGCTTGAAAAAACACCTTTTGGCTTAAAATCTCTCATTAAAACTCTTTTTTTTTTCTTTCTTTTATTTAAATAAAATTAGTAGCAGTTTTTTCTTTTATTATTCCAGTTGTATAGCCATTTCAATTCTTTCTGCAACAAAGAAAAAAAGTCCTTCCGGCCTGTACCGGGAGGAAAAGGTAGCTTTCCTATACCTTCGTTTTAAAATTTTAGCTAATGTTACTCGAAAACAGCAAGCTAAAATGCAAAGAAACCGTTTACAAAAGATTCGTTAATACTGAAATTGAATAAGAAATTCGCCAAATTATTGAGCTATAGCCAAATTAGCTTCATTTATGAAAACTTACTTTGGTCGCCAAATTTGGCGATATTTCGCCAAATATCGCCAAGTTTGGCGAGAATTTAGCGCTAACGGATATGAATGTATAGTTTTATGCGTATGATTGGGAAAATGATTACAACTATGAAAAAAAATAATTTGCGAGAAATCGCGTTCACTGAAACTCATAAATGAATCGTTGGTTTTAGGTAGCTTTCAATACAAAAAAGTCCTTCCGGCCTGTACCGGGAGGAAAAGGTAGCTTTCCTATATCTTCGTTTTAAAATTTTAGCTAATGTTACACGAAAACAGCAAGTTAAAATGCAAAGAAACGTTTACAAAAGATACGTTAATACTGAATTTGAATAAGAATTTCGCCAAATTATTGAGTAATAGCCAAATTGGCTTCATTTATAAAGACTTATTTTGGTCGCCAAATTTGGCGATGTTTCGCCAAATGTCACAAACTTTGCCAGTTTTGTCGCCAATTTTGTCTCCAATGTCGCCAATTTTGGCGCTAACGGATATGAATATATAGTTTTATGCGTATGATTGGGAAAATTATTACAACAATGAAAGAAAGTAATTTGCAAGTAATCACGTTAATGTGCTGTTTTGTTTCAAAATGTCAGCCACACTAGAATTTCAAACTGCTCTATCTCAGCCATTTTTTAAGATAGAGGTAAACCAAAAAATGCTCTGGAATCCTTGTACCAAGGCCTAACACGTAATTAAAAAATAAATTTGAATTTTTAAATTTGTTGTATATTTATTTTAGATTTTAAGTTAATTTAAATCTTTAAATGGCCGCCATCTTGAAACAAGATGGCGGACCAAGCTGGCCAACGAACTCGGTCGAGACATTAGTGACCTTAATACACACAATTAGTTTCATCAAAATCGATTCATAAATACGGGCGTTATCGTATGACATAGGTCATATATATATATATATATATATATATATATATATATATATATATATATATATATGGATATATCTATATATATAAATCAACATTTGAACGGAGGGTGGTTTTGGGGTCTGGGGGTCATGATCGGTGAAAATACATCGAAATTTTCCGGAACTGCTTTCCTCCGAACGGCTGCAATAGGTAGCTTTATACTTTTTTGTATTGAAAGCTACCTAAAAATATAAAGCTACCTATTGCAGCCGTTCGGAGGAAAGCAATTCCGGAAAATTTTGATATATTTTCACCGATCATGACCCCCAGACCACCCTCCGTTCAAATGTTGATTTATATATATATATATATATATATATATATATATATATATATATATATATATATATATATATATATATCCATATATATATATATATATATATATATATCTGACCTATGTCATACGATAACGCTCGTATTTATAAATCAATTTTGATGAAACTAATTGTGTGTATTAAGCTCACCAATGTCTCGACCGAGTTCGTTGGCCAGCTTGGTCCGCCATTTTGTTTCAAGATGGCGGCCATTTAAAAATTTAAAACTAAAATAAATATACATAAAAATTAAAAATTCAAATTTATTTTTTAATTAAGTGTTAGGCCTTGATACGAGGATTCCAGAGCATTTTTTGGTTTACCTCTATCTTTAAAAATGGCTGAGATAGAGCAGTTTGAAATTCTAGGGTGGCTGACATTTTGAAACAAGACAGCACATTACAAAAAATTTCATTGTTGTAATAATTTTCCCAATCATACGCATAAAACTATATATTCATATCCGTTAGCGCCAAATTCTCGCCAAACTTGGTGACATTTGGCGAAATATCGCCAAATTTGGCGACCAAAATAAGTCTTCATAAATGAAGCCCACTTGGCTATAGCTCAATAATTTGGCGAATTTCTTATTCAAATTCAGTATTAACGAATCTTTTGTAAACATTTTCTTTGGATTTTAACTTGCTGTGTGTTCGTGTAACATTAGTTCAAATTTTAAAACAAAGATATAGGAAAGCTACCTTTTCCTCCCGGTACAGGCCGGAAGGACTTTTTTGTAATGTGCTGTCTTGTTTCAAAATGTCAGCCCCTAGAATTTCAAACTGCTCTATTTCAGCCATTTTTTAAGATAGAGGTAAAACAAAAAATGCTCTAGAATCCTTATATCAAGGCCTAACACTTAATTAAAAAATAAATTTGAATTTTTAAATTTTTTGTATATTTATTTCAGTTTTAAAATTTTTAGTGGCCGCCATTTTGAAACAAGATGGCGGACCAAGCTGGCCAACGAACTCGGTCGAGGCATTGGTGAGCTCAATACACGCAATTAGTTTCATCTAAATTAATTTATAAATACGAGCGTTATCGTATGACATAGATCAGATATATATATATATATATATATGGATATATCTATATATATAAATCAACATTTGAACGGAGGGTGGTTTTGGGGTCTGGGGGTCATGATTGGTGAAAATATGTCGAAATTTTCCGGAATTGCTTTCCTCTGAACGGCTGATTTATACTTTTTTGTATTGAAAGCTACCTAAAACACCTTTTGGCTTAAAATCAAATTGCTTGGGGTCAAAAATAAAATCAAAATCGCCAAAAGCAAAAGATAAATCGCCAAATATTGTTTCAATAGCAATCTTGCTCCTTAAATAATTTTTTAAGCATTACGAATATTCCCAATCATGTTTAAATTAAATATTTTCGTTTTATAATATTATCTCTCATCAAAACTCTTTTTCTTTTCTTTCTCTTTCTTTTTTCTTTTTTTCTTTTCTTTTTTTTTTAATAAAATTAGCAACAGTTTTTCTTTTATTTTTCGAGATGTATAGCATTTTCATTTCTTTCTGCAACAATAATGGTCGCCAAAAAATTAGCAATGGTAACCTTTTAGGCCAAAATAACAGAACTTTCTATCATAATTCTGCATGCAACTAATGTACGTAGAACAATATGTTATATACTAAAACCTCTCCTGAAAAATTATCTATCAAACAACGCAAGTTTCATCAAAATCCATTCAGTGGAACTCGAGTTATAAAGGAACGGAACGAAATTTCCGTTGGTGTTTTATATATATAGTAGATTACACCGGAAGCCCCCTAAGTGGGGAAGATCGCAGGGCCGTAGCTAGAGGGGTGCCAGGGGGGCTCAGCACCCCCTGAAAAATTTTGAGCCCCCCCTGGGAAAGTTGCCAAGGTCACCAAATGAAATTCTGTTTCAAAAATCCAAATGAAACTATGTTTAAAAATTTAACTTAACTTAGTTTTGGGTTTTTTTTACAGTTTTGCATAAATTAAATTGTATTATTTGTTTAAAAACTACAAATAAGTGCTTCAATATGCGCGCATCCTATCTGCACATACTCAAAATTAGCAACCTTTTGCTGATGCAAACATTGACTTTTACGTTAGTTATATACTAAAATTTTTCATTTTGCAGAGTTTTCCATTATTAGCATAAGACAACGTAATTCTAATGAGTTTGATAGTAAATATGATGCTTATGATAAACATTATGTTTCCTATTTGAGTCATCCTAGTTTAAATATATATAAAATCCTTAATTTATAAATGATATATATATATACTTTGATCATATATATCTGTGTTTGTGCGAGCATGTGTCAGAGAGAGAGAAATAGTATGAGCCCCCCTTACATTTTCTTGAGCACCCCCTATTGTTTGTTTCTAGCTACAGCCCTGGGAAGATGACCGATAGCCTGGCTTTGCGCGCTGTGCGTCGACATGACGGGGGCACGAATACGGACGAATCACACCCTGCCCGGTGGAGAAAGAAGTAGTCGAAACACACGGTGGTCACTTTTTAATCGGACCACCCCCAGACCACTCGGTTTTCGAGAGAAGCTGATTTTCAGGCATTTTTAGTGGGGAAAGGCTCCACGAAGGTCGATCCCTGTGTCCGATTTTATGCCGGCGGGTGACTCAGGGCAAAGTCTAGCAAACGTGATAGGACCATATCCACCACTTGCCTGTGGAGAGACAGGTAGTGAGGAGGTGCATTGAAAACAAAGCTGTTGGGAGAATCCAGTCTGCGTCTAGTTCGAGTGCTAGGCGGAGTGCAGCATCCATTCATTCGAACAACAGATGGTGGATCATAGACGATAATCATCCGAATCCAGTGTATTTGGCCTGTCTACTCGGCGTCGATCCGCGGACACCTTGGAGTGGACGTCCCACAGTGGGAAATCCTTCGACGGCATAGTCCTGGTTCACCTCGGTCGTCGGGCAACTGGGGACGAGCTCTGCAGAGTGGCCGGTTGATGCGCCCGTCCTCTGTGCGCCGCACAGTGGGGCGTTTTGATGATCTAGGTGGACAAAATTCATTTTTCCGATTATCTCGGAATTTAACAAGACCGTGTATACTGGTAGCTGAATGTCTCTTTTGTCGAGATCCGTACGAGTTTTGTCGAAAAAACCCGATGTGTCGATTAACTACGACCGTAAAGAAGGCAGTTGATTTGAGGCAGTTTCAACAGTTGCATTATTTTTCTGTAAGTTCGAAAGAAAGTCGTGACTTTTCTGTTTTATTTGAAAGCAGGGGTTTACTGGACATATGTCACATGTTTGTCACACGATTTAACCTATTGTTGTTTGAAAATAAGCGCCATCTTGTTTTCAAACTTCATCTTGACTTTTAATATAGTATTAAGCATTATTAAGCAATAAGCATTTTTTTAAATCAAAGTGACATTCCTAAAGTATTGAAAACTTAAGACAGCTCCTGCGAAAGTTTGCGAATCATCTATATATATATTGGTCTTACGTGGCGCGGAAATAGGGCTGAATTTCTACCTTATCGTTGGCAACAATCGTAGTTTCCAGAGCTCAGACTAATGAACAGACAAGATTGTGTTAGCCCCGCCTCCAAGATGGCGGTCAGTGTCAGAGCAGTGAAACTGAAGCTAGCAATTATTAAAAATAAAATAATATGAACGTAATCCAAAGCGTCTGAGATGATTCCTCTTTTTAATTATGAGTAATATTGTTGATTTCAAATGAATTCATTTTTTCAAAGAATTCATGTAGAATTTATTTACGAATTTCACTCACACAAAAAATCGGAGATAATAAAATATAAACTTTCTAGAATGCCCTGCTGCCATCTGTTGCCGTTTTATTGAAGTAAAAATAATTTCTTTTGCAGAAATCTATAATCAATTAGAATAAAATGTTGAACGAAATTTAAACAATCATTGATGATAAACTATCTTCCTACCACATTAGTGTTTTTTTTTAAATGAATTTAAGCCGTGCTGTACAATATTATAGGCGCTAATTATGTTTCCAAGATCCTATTTTCATAGTATTTAAATTATTTATATGTCCATTAGTATTAGAGATCGACCGAAATTTCGGTTTCGGTTTCGGCGCAAAATCGGAGTTTCGCCGAATATTCGTTTTCGGCGAAACTGCTGCCAAAATTTCGGCCTGGCCGAAACTCGACCGAAACTATCTGTATTTCAAAATATCGTTCCTTCTTTCGGAAATTTTCAAGTTTACTCATTGTTATGAGTTGTGTCGGCTCAAATGAGACACTGTTTATTGCTGTGAACTCCACTATTAATCATTATCCGTCATGACAGATTCATGATGTGAGTGTAAATTATAAAGCAAGCAATGCATATATGACTAAACTTAAAAGACGGTTATCACGTGATCTTTAAAAGCTGCAAACTTAACAGTAATAGAAAATTTTTATTTTGAAACTCCAGATTGTTTCAAATGCTTTATGAGAAAGATATTGTTAAAACATATGAAAATATACAAAATTTATTACAAAAGATATATCGAGGTATGTATACTTAAAATATTTTTTATTAGATGAAATTCGTATAATTGGAAACTATTTCTGTCTTATTCATAAGTTAATTACGTTTTATTTTATATGAAAATAAATAGTTTTGGATAGAGGCACAGAGAGTCAACTTGGCACCGGAGATAAAATTTTCAAACAGGGTGCCATTTCAACACTTTCTTAGAGAGGCAGGGAGTGGCAAAGCTTTTTTAAGCAAACATGTTATTTAAACATGTAATCATAAAAATGTTTGTACAAAATTTTAAATAATTAATAATAATATTCAGCAATATATATTAAAAAATGCTGAATATTATTATTAATTATTTAAAATTTTGTACGAACATTTTTATGGCAGATATGTTTAAATAACATATGTACCATAAAAATGTTTGTACAAAATTTTAAATAATTAATAATTATATTCAGCAATATTTAAATAAATATCTATATTTAAACGTCTATTAAATTAATAATATTTATAATTATCATGTTATCATTAAAACATATTCAATGTTAATTTCCTAAAATACAAACTTTTAAGTACTTTATTTCAATCAATTTAAATGCAAAATATTAACGAACTGAAAATATGAATATATTTAAAAATTAAATATTCATTATTGCATTTGTTTTGCATTAATTAATTATTGATAAATGGTGGTTTTTTTATTTTATTTTATTATTTAATTTATTGGTTGTTATAAAATAGTAAAATAAAAAAGCTCTATTATTTCTGATTAATTTTTGTTTGAAACTTATACTCACACATATGTACACTATATATGTACGTGTTTTTGTTAGAAATGTGGTTCAATACACGTATAATTAATAAATTAATTAGTAACGTAATGAGTTATTGTTTAGTAATTATTAATTATTTGTTATTAATTAATTAGTTAATTAA
Source organism: Maratus michaelseni (assembly GCA_963931845.1). Classification (NCBI taxonomy): domain Eukaryota; kingdom Metazoa; phylum Arthropoda; class Arachnida; order Araneae; family Salticidae; genus Maratus; species Maratus michaelseni. Next base: position 70,954,913 of record OZ007595.1, on the reverse strand, counting down.
TAATTATATGCAGTTATGTATGTATTAATCAGTTTTTAATTTTTTTTTTACACTTTCGGTTTCGGTTTCGGCCGAAAGTGGGAAGATCACCGAAATCCGGTTTCAGTTTCTGTTTCGGTCGATCTCTAATTAGTATCATCAACTAAATGCATTTTTAGTTGTGTTTTCAACGGAGTTTTCAATTACTTTTTTACATTTAAAAAAATTGTCAATTTCATATGTTCAAATGATTTATTGTAGTACTTATTCCGGCTAGAATTACTTGAAAAATAAAAAGCTGCGAGCGAGCTGTGACTGCGTAGCGGTCTCAATGTGAATTGCTTTGCAATTCACCAGGGGTTGGCGAGCGTTAGCGAGTAGGGGGCTGAGCCCCCTAGTTAAGTTATATTAACTTGAAGTGTGCGTCTGAGTGTTTAATTCAAATCTTGCAAGTCAATTTTCACCACTTTTAATGATCCGATTGAGCTGAAACTTTGAATACATGTGTAGTTTCAATGACAATACAATATTATAATATAAACTAGCTGTTACCCGTGACTTCGTTCACGTAACATTAAAAGAAGAATAAAAACATTAATTAAGCAAAATATTTTACTCCCAATAATTAAAAACGTTAATAATTAACTAACTATTTATCACATTTCATAGGAAACAATGCGGTATTTGTTATTATAGGGACCTTGACAAAACTCAGTCTTAAACAAGTTGGAAATTGTACGTCAAACGTTACAAACGAGGTGCGTTCGTACGCACGTTTTAGAATTAAATTCATGATATCCCGTGCGTAGAACGGGTTAAACAGCTAGTTAAGTATATATTTTATGACACTGTTCATACAAATATATCTTAACTAGTTATATAAATATTCAGATATATATGTATCAGCTAGTTATATAAATATTCAGATCTTGATGATTTTTAATTCTGTGAAATGAATTATATCGTCTGCAGATTAATTTCTGTCATAAAATAAGTATCTCGGTCGCTTGACGATTAAACTTTGGAAGCTCCTATAACAAAAAAGCACCGATTTAAAAAAAAAAATTCAAATTTCTTAATAAATATTTTTATTAATATCTCCTAAAGTTTTGATTCGATTTTAATAAAATTTGAAATGTCTCGACAAAATTCTGCAAAGATAATATATTTTAAATTGCAAACCATTTGGTTGGGTAGTTTTTGCGTTGTTATATGCGGACAGACAGACAGACGGGCAGACAGACAGACGGACGGACAGACGGACGGACCAAACGACGACTATAGGTGCTACGTATTTATATAATTACGAACACACCTAAAAACTGAAATTTTGTGCCAAATAATCGCGGAAATGAAATTGCAACCAATGCAGAAAGGAGGGCTTAATAAAATCGTGGAAATAGACGAATTGGGTAAAAACAAATGTCAATTTTACATGATAAACAATTTTACTTTTAACGCCTTTGTGAAACGTTTAAACAGCCATCCTCAAAAAAAAAAAAAAAAAAAAAAAAAGAAAAGAAAAAACATTAATTAAAAATAGTATATGCTTTTTCTTTAAATTCAATTCTGCCTCCTTGGTTTAATATATAGTTGAAACAAATCTTGTTTTCTAAATGACAGTATATTGGCAGACAATTTTTGTTCTCCAGAATAAATTGATTCATGAAGTTTGAATATGTGAAAATATGTTTATATTTTTCGGATAATTTACTGAAATCAAGATTTTGTTTTCACCATCTATTCAAAGTGAAAATAAATTCAGTTTTTCAGTTTTAATGAGAAAATGGTGTAAAAAAATATACTGATTTGTTTTATTTCTCCTTTTTTATACACAAATATGGAGTAAGTTACTTTACGTTTTTAGACGAACTTCGTTAAAAAAAAGGCATTTAATTTAATTTTTTTTTAATTCTGAGAGTTTGTCTGACATGCTCGGATCAGTTATAACCGGTATTCGCTAAACCGGTAGTAAACTAACCGGTAGTAAATCGCGTTGCGTTCGATAGTCTAGGAGTAGTTGCGAAATACAAACACACGGTCAGATTTTAATATAATAGATTCGTGTTCATTTTACTTTTCTTAAAATTATGATGTGATTTTTAGAAGAAAACTCGGATACTCATGCGGAACAAAATAACGAAATAACGGATACTCATGCTTAATAATCAGTATAGATAACAAAACATTAAAATTTTTCTGTATAAATATGGCGTGAAACTCATCTACTTTCTATACTTATTGATCCTTATATTATTAATGTAAGGAATTGATTCACACGCATTTTAAAACATATTGGAAAATTCCCGTTTTATTTCAAATATGACGTCTCCTTTTTCCCCAGAGAAATCCCTTTTTAATGACATAATTCTTGTTAATTTTCTTTTCCAGGCAATTAATTTTATTACTGGCATTTGGAAAATTATGTTACTTTAACGAAATAATATTAAATCTTTAGGTTTTATCAACAAAAATGGAACTATTAACATTCGTCATTTTTTTTAGGTCATCGAGTTATTTCTTTTAGTTTTAAGAATGAAAAATCACTACTTCTCGCTATCCATGACATCATTTACGGCATGGATAATTTTTCGGAGCATATTATTGACATTTGCTAACCATCTTTTGAAACTTCTTTTTACTTTTTTAAAATTTAAATAAAAAATACGGTATAGTTATATTAGCCGTGCGCAGACGGTAAAACGGCAAGCAAGTATTGCTACCATTACCATACAAAAGAAAAAAAAAAAGAAAAAAAGTGAAGAAAAAACCGAAGATCATTTTATTTCACCAATCAAAGCATATCCGCTTTATTTTCGATAAATGACATCATATTCGCCTGTTTCCTATGGTTACGCATATTGAAACCTTGTATTATTATCAAAAACTAAAAAAGTACGTTTTATTTCTAATAATTTTATTTAATCTTCTTAATTCTTTATTTATTTTTTTTCATTTTCATTTTTCCCGTGAAAATTTTTTAATTAAAACAAAATTATTGAGTAAAAATCATTTTTTCGGGTTTTGAATTAGTTTTGGCAACGATAAAGTATTAGCAACGGTAAAGTAAATTTAACCATTTTAAAATGCTATACGAAAAAATGTCCATTTATTCTCAATGAAAATAACGAAATTTTGAATTATTAAGAAAAATATTTGAATAAAATAAACAAAACCCAGCCTATGTTCATATGAGGGTTATAATCAGCCTATATGCAAAGATACAGGCTCATTAAATGCCCCATTTTGACGCTGGCTTCAGCCTAATATTTGCACACAATCAGATTTATAATATTATTAGGATAGGATAATAATAATAATATAAGTAATAATATAATAATAATAATATAAATAATTAAATAAGTCAAATATTTATCACTGTTTGGTTATTGTATTACTGATACATTCGAAAACCCAGCAAAACCCAATTAAACTTCAACGCAATAATTTTGTCCACCTAGATCCCCAAAACGCCCCACTGTGCGCCGCCTAATGCAGGTCCTCAATCCGTAGCACGGTACGACTAGCCAGTCCACCAGCTTCTTTGTGGCAGAAGCGGTGGAAGGTGGACATCAACAGCAGTCGAGAGAGAACGTTTCACGGTCCTCTGGACCTTACCCACGAGTGGCAACAGCCACGCCTCTGAGAGTATATGCTCTCCGAAAAAGACTGTTTATTGGACGAAGAAGAAGCTGTGTTAAAATCCTCTTCACGCCTATTGGTGTTTTTCTTCTCTTTACCCGCAGATGACGTGATATGGGTAAAGTCCCTTGGATCATAAGTGGTGCCTACGATTTCCCGTACCGGCGACCCTGCACGAATAGAAGGCTCTTCGGAGCTCAGAAATCAGTCGTCGGTTGGTATGTGTGTGAAAATTTCGTAGACTTAGGGCCGGGGGGTCCCGACGCTGCAACATACAGCCTAATCAGGGACGTGTCTATGCGTCCAGGGAGAAATTTTCCTCAATCTCCCGGGCCTGCGAGAGAAACCTCATTTTCTGCCATAGCTGACGGACTAGTGGCCTTCTTTGTAAGATTTCTATGATCGAAAGGGTTAGTAAAGCAAGACGTGTCGGGGAAGTACGGCTGTGGACTAGGGCCCGACTTCCCTGTAGCTGCTTTGCTCCGAAACCGTCTGGGGACTCCGGCTTGTCCCCAAGAGTGAAGTGGTTGTGCCCTAGAGGGACTGTCGTCTGCTAGCATCCAAACTGCGAATCGTAGAGACCTATATTGTCAATCTCCTGGGAGAATGGTTAGTGTTCAGGTGGCGGCGTCCCCACCCCCGTAACGGACACAGGACTCTCCTGGTTGTGCACGTTAAAATCTCTTCAGAGCTTGGGTATGGCGGATGAGCTCAGTTTTTACTTTCTTCTATCTATAATAAGGAAAGGGCATGTTTACAAACAAACAGTTCCATCACCCAATCTACAGTAGAACTCCAATTATCCAAATCAATTGGGACCGGATCCCATTCGGATAATAAAAATTTCGGATAATTGGATTTTTTCCGAAAAAAGGGTCTATTTTAATTAATTACTGTATGTATGTTGAAAATGGGAGAAAAACCTATTTTTAAGGAAAAAGATATTTTAATTAATTAAATGAAAAGGCCACACTTTTACATGTTAGCCGTTCTTACAAGTGCTGTACAGTATGTACGTATCGTACTGTAAATGAAAGTCATATTCCTTGCTGAACATCTCGATCAAAGAAAGCTGTTTGACAGTCTTCATCCGTTTCCGGGCAGCCAAGTCGCGCATCCGCTTGACAGTGAGAAGTTGCATGTGGTCACACTTAGGCTAACGCTCCATGCACTTCAACGCAGTTTCAAGGCCGGCAAATGCTTCACTATAGCTGATGCTCCCGTGTCTGCTTCAACTTCGACATTAAGGTCATCTTCTTCCTCGACACTTTCTTCTCTCACACTTTCAATAAGTTCATCGTCATTTAGAATTTGAAACCCAGGTGGGCCGGGCCGGCCACCTGGAGATGGACGGCAGCCAATAATCGAACTGCACTATGAGACGGTGACTCATCATCCCAATAATGTTCGCGCGGCGCCTACACTAGATTCGCGGAGCGCAGGACAATATAGCGGGCGTAGACAGAATGATAAATTGGCGAATCGCAGTACGTTTCCGTCTTAATTTTTTTTTTGAAATTCTGAACGCGATTCGGATAATCAGCGATTCGGATAGTCGGAGTTCGGATAGTTGGAGTTCTACTGTACCATTACATTTCTGTCATAGCTATCATTGCAGGAATCGTCATGGCGACGTAGGCGAATGATATTATAGACCAGTTTAACCTAGACCAATCAAATTTCCCCATTTTCAGTATGCAGTAGGAGTCATAAAGAACAGACAGGTTTTCCTTGCTAACCAACCGTAATTGAACCAACAGTGACGTCAGTTGCCCTTTCCTTATAGAAGAAAGTATTGAAATAGAAAATTTTTTCAACTTTCGGTTTTCGACAGATTTACACGTTTTAAGGGTCAGAGATTCCGAAAAACATGTTTTTAGAAAAAATCAGTCTGTCCTCATTGTATCATCGAAAAGTGTATGAAGTTATGCAGAGAATTGAACCAAACTTTTTTCTTAGTTTTTGGCTATGCTCAGCAGCTTCCACTTGAATTTGGAGATATTGCGACGTAAGGAGGCGCTGCGATGGCGTATTTTGTTCCATTTTCATTATTGTATCATCGAAAAGTGTATGAAGTTATGCAGATAATTGCCCCAAATTTTTTAAATATGTTTTTGACTATGGCCTGCAGGTCCCATTTGAATTTGGGGATATTCCGCCGGAAGGGGGCACTGTGATAGCCATTTAAAGATTTCAAATTCAAAAAGATGTACAAATACAGTGATTTCTCACTTATACGCGATGTTCAGTAAATTACTTTTTCGTACCAGTATTTTAAAACAGTAAAATTTGATTTGCAAATTCTGCGATTAAATAAGAAGAAAATTACTTTAAAAAGAAACTGACGCCGAAAAATAATTACTTTGTATTACGTATAAAGTGAGAGGTCACTGTAATTAGAGATCCTAAAAGTTTTTTCCGTTACTGTTCGGCCTTGATTCAGGGATTCCGGAGCAATTTTTGGTTTGCGTCTATCTTAAAACATGGCTGAGATATAGCAGTTTGAAATATTAGGGTGACTGACATTTTCAAACAAGACAACAGAATTCATCCATAAACGGGTTTAATTTATGAGTTTTAGTCACCATAGCTTCGGCAAATGGACCCTATTCTTACTGACGTCAGAGTCACGTGCTTTGGAGAAATATTGCCGATATTGTAGTCCTTAATTATGCAACCACTCGTTTGCAACTCAAGCCTGCATATCATAGAGCAGCAACGGACCAGATTTTCGTGATGTTGAGTCACGTGCTTTGGGGAAACATTTCGGAAATCGTAGCCTCAAACCCAAACGGAGAATAGGGTCCATTGTCTTTCATTGTTGTAACCATTGTTCCAACTCTTATATGCTTAACACTATATATTTATATTCGCCAACCTCAAATTTTCGCCATGCTTGGCGAGACTTGGTGAAATCTCGCCAAATTTAGCGAGAAAAAAAAAGGTTGCCATAAATGAAGCCACGTATTTTCCGGTAAAATTAGCTAAAGTCTAAAAACCAAGGAATAGGAAGGCTACCTGTTCCTGGCAGTACAGGCCAGAAGGACTTTTCGTAGTTCAGTATACATCGTCTGATCGCATTCAGGTAGAGTCGCAAAGGGTGGAAAAAACCGGGTTTATTCCCGGGAATAAACCGGGTTTTTTGGGAGGGAAATTTTAAAGATTCCCGGGAGTTTTCAGAAAATTTTAGGTTTGAAAAATTTGAATTTATTATTTTAAATTTTTTTATTGATTTCAATTTTTGTCAATGTAAACAAAACCAATAACTTAAATATAGAAAAATAGCACAATTTACATGGAAACTAACGAAATATATGCTTTAGTTGCAGAAATATTAAGTAAGAGAAAGTAGTAATTTGCTATTTTAATCGTCGATAACTAAAAAGTGAGAGAGGCAGATGACAGATTCATCTTTTCTGACATGAATGTAAACTTCATCCCTGTTCTCCGAATCAGCGAATGTAAACAAAAAAGAATATGAACAAAAGTAAAAGAAACCAATGCAAAAATACAATTAATATAGACAAAGTATGCCTGAACAGTATATATGTCAGCTAACAGAACTTAAACAATTTTTATTGTTAAGGAAACATTCGAATCCTCACCAAATCAGTCTCCATTGTTGTAAAACTAATGAGTTTTAATAAATTATAATAACTTAGAGCGTAAAATCTTAAGTTTCATAATGAAAACTCCATCTTAAACTTTTCAGAACAACGCCTGAATTTTCAGGAAAATAAAAAATTCAAATTGAAAAATGACTTGTTTTGTTTACATTCAAAACTCCTTCAAAATTTCCAATATTCTCCAAAATTCCCAGGTTTATTCCCGTCTCTCAAAATCTGTGGGTTTTTTGCAACTCTACATTCAGGTAACCCGACGATTCACAAACAGCTTACGTACAACAGAATGACGAAAAATATTGATTTTATTGGCGATGTGATAGCGAATTTTGAAGTTTTAGCATGATTGAATATAAAAGAAAGTTATGGGATTGGCACATCCGACTAGTTTGTACATATATTGCAAGAGCAAATTCTATTAATTGGAACACGAAAAATTCAAGATATATTTATTCCATATATATTTATTCATAAGGATTTAGAATGACGTAAACACGTTTTCCCGAGAATAAACAGAGTACGCAAACAATTAGAATTGCCATATGAAGGTCCTTGCAAAGTATCTAATGGAATCGAACAACTTTCAAGGATTTTGGGGATTATAAAATGTTTTGTTTTTATTGAAATTATAATTTTGTAAATAAGCTATATTAAACGATGATTTTGAGTGTGTTCAGAGATCGAAACGCTGGTTACTCGTATGATTGGGGAATGACGTCATATGAGTTTCCCACGAGGCTAACGAAAAACACAGGCTACCGCGGTGCATTCCACTTATCATTTTTTACAGACCGCTAGAATGACGTGATGCTCTTTTCGTACACCTGCATTGGTGGATTCGAGCATCACGTGACTCCCGCGGTCTGTAAAAAAAGATACGCGTAAATCACCACGGTAGCCTTTCTTTTTCGTTAGCCTCGGTTTCCCCGGATAAAGTTGGATTTAAACGGCTAGGAACTTTTTTAGGCAAAGTTGTGGGCATGTTTACAAACAAGCACTTCCGTCAACCAATCTACCACTACATTTTTATCATAGCGATCATTGCAGTAATCGTTCTGGCAACGTTGGCCAATTATATCATAGATCTGTTAAACATAGATCAATCAAATGGTCAGAACTCAAATGTACAGTAGGAGTCATATAAAGAACGACAGATAATAGTTGCAGTTAGCAATAAACAGGACAAACAAACCAGGTTTCCTAACCATGGGGTCACGTTACCCAACAACATTCTGTGCCAATGAATCATGCAGGTGATGAGTAATTCCTAGACAAATCGCTATGCTTGTGTTTGCGTCACATCAAAGATGATGCCTAGCAGAGTGGGAATTTGAGAAATTCTGTAGGTAATGTGAGTTACCAGAAGTCTGGATAATATGCGGCTCTGAACGCAACGAGTAACCCGCAAAAAGCCACGTGATATCGTCTGAACGCTGACTTCACTTCAGACTAATCCACTTAGGTGACTTAACTAGCGTTTTTGAAGCGGGAAACCAAGAACGAGGCTTGACTTCTCCATGCTCCTACTGTGTTTGAGAACGTTCTTTTAAAGTCACTCAGTTAAGTGAGTTAAATCCTCTAGTCTGGACGAGGCGTCCCTACGTAACTTATGTTGCGGTCTGTGAATGCGCCCATTATGAACTGCGGTATTATTTTTAAGTACTCCTTATATATCATCCTTACTTTTCCTAAGAAAGCCTTCCATTATCACCAAGTTAATGATTGTTGACTTGCTTCTCTCATCTAATCGCACTCGTGTCGTATTTGATAGTGTAGCGATCTCACATGAACAGTTTAAAGCGAGTTACTAGCTTAGAGTAACTGGCTTGGCATTTTGCTTGACGCTGTAAAGAACTTACTTTTCAGGCCACCGATAGATGGCAGTAGATGGAAATTGGACTGTCTTTTCGAAAGCTTAGAATCTCAGAAGAGAGTTAGTGCTCGAAGTTTTGATTTGTGAAGGTGTCTTGATGTATAGTTGAGAGTGATGTAACTTAAAGAGTCAAATGTTACGATGATTATTTTTTGCATTCGTTTGTGTTTGTAAATTGTGATTGTAGGTGTGTGCTGTAAATAAAAAATAAAACAGGACAAGATGGCCTTTTCCTAGTGTTACGTCAACATTTAAAGGGAATATCGTCGATCTCCTTCATAACAACGCTAACGCTCTCGCCTACTGTTCATGAGATTCCTGGTTCAACTACCATCGGCGCCAATCTCCTCAATGGTGACCCGGACAAACACGCAACAACAATCAACTCATCTCACAACCAACATATGGCAGCACTAAATAAATCATCCCCTGCAAGCAAAGTCTGTGAAATGCTCACAGCACAAATCCCGTGCATCAAATATGCGTACGACAGTCTCACTCACGAGTGCATATCGCTCGTCTGACGTCAACAAGGCATCTTCCTCCAGGGCAACACCAGATGGTGGTTGGCCACGACCAACGACATACAGCGATATGGGCGCGCTGCTTTGTACCAATCGATGTACCCAAAGGAAAGATGTCCCACGGCCAGCCACCATTTTTGACGTCGTGATAATGAATAAGCAAGCTTCCTCACTGGGAACAGTTTAAATGAACATGAACAGTTTAAAGCGAGTTACTAGCTTAGAGTAACTGGCTTGGCATTTTGCTTGACGCTAACGTTCTCGCCTACTTTTCATGAAATCCCTGGTTCAACTCCCACCGGCGATAATTTCCGCAATAGTATCACCAAGTTCTAAATGAGGTTGACATTGTTTGAACAAATATGTTAATATGAGCATGCGCCCTGTGCATATTTTGCCAATCTGTCATGCATCTGTAATAAAGGTACGCTAAACAAAACTAGTATTTGCCAAAATCCTTTCGCTATGTCACTACTCTGATATATAAAGGTACTATAGTAATCAGTACTCTCGATCTCGATTATCAATTGATCACTCGTACTCTCGTACCCCAAGTTAGTTTCGGGTTTATGTTTGTTGACAGAAGAGAAGCCATGGGTGTGACTGACCTGAGATTATTATAATAAAACAGTGCTTCTCTCTCTTTATTTCTGTACATAGAATTATTAAAACAATAACTTAATGTATAATATATCATTGTGTATAATTACTTAATGTGACATTTTTGAAAAAACAAAATGGCGGACTGTAATATATGTTTTCATTTTCTCAGAGAATTTTCAAACTTATTTGCTTTGATGCCATGAAATTTGCTTGTCTTTAGTCTGTGTACCTCGTTATAGTGAGGTACTTTTGTCATTTTGTGTCGGTAATGTAGCCTGAAAAGTTGAAAGTTATTCCATGAGAGGTCTACGACCTGCTCAGCCATTCGACTGCTTACAGAAAAGATACACCAGGAAGTAACTTTTAAAAGGTAAATAAAACTTAATACAATTAAATTTCGTATAAAAAAAAATTAATGTGGCCTTTTATTTATAATTTCATTATAAAATTTTGTCGGTGTTTAACTGATTCAATTCATTCAATAACTTTGAAAGCTTTCACAGCTATCTAGAATTTTGTATTTTATACATGTAAGCTAAAGCAAAGTTTGATTTCTTTCCTTTTTTGCATTGGTGGGAGTGAGTTGCAGATCTGTTTAGGACTAATAAGTTTTTGATATGCTTTAGTTGTATCGTAACATATGCTGATTTAAATTGCAATACTGAAAGCGCGAGTTTCCATATGTTTGTCTGCGACGCATTTAGCTCGGTGGTTATTATGCCAGCCATAAATATAAGAAGCTCGATTCTAACATTTGCAGGTTTAAATTTGAGTGACTCGAACAAAGGGGCTCTATAAGCTTTTTCAGGTTTTCCTAGCACGAAAACAATTCATATAATGTTCCCTTTGAAAGTCTAAAGATAGCCCAACTCTAAACATATGTATGCACACACTTATATATTTGTCTGTTTATTAATAAGTTGTTATTGTTATGCCATTTTCTTTTCATAAGTTTTATCATGCATTGATTTGCACACTCATATGCAATTATAAAGCTTATTCTCATTTTATTTATTATAAATATGTTAGTTAATACAATACTTTGTTATAACGCATTTTTTAATCCCTTCCAGTAAAATAAGTCTAGTTTGTCATGAGTTTTTCTTACAAATCACATTACAAGTGAAGATTGTTATGTGAATCAACAAATGTTAATATTTCTACTTTCACAAAATTTGTACAATTCCTAATCAAGGCTGTAGAGTCAGGAAGAAAAATGACATGCTCCGTCTCTGATTCCTGGAATTTTAAAGAATGAATTCGGCAAAATCCTCAAACAAGAGCGACCCCCGATTTGGCAATTTTTTTGCGCACGCCAAGCACTGACGCGCGCCAACCCAAAACTCGGCAACCTCCAAATTCTACCCAATCAGAAAGCATGCTTCCTACGGCAAGCTTCTTCACAAAGTAAACATCGATTTTATTCATTTTTTCGACTATTTACAAAGTTTTAGTAATATTTTCTTCTCGATTTTTCGATTTTTACAAACTTTTAGCAATATTTACCTGCGTATTTTTATATTTTTATAAACTTTTAGCAATATTTCTTCCGGATATTTTGATTTTTACAAGCATTTAGCAATATTTTCCTCTGTATTTTTGTATTTTTACATTTTAGCAATATTTTCCTCCGTATTTTTCTATTTTTACAAACATTTAGCAATATTTCTTCCGGATATTTCAATTTTTACAAACATGCGGTTATTAACTTACATATTTACGCTACGTGTACATTTTCCGAACCCCCCCCCCTCTGGATGTATGGAACTCAACGTGCAGGGGTCTCTAGAATATACAAAACTCATACAAGCAGCGATTATTAACTTATATATGAATGCTTCGCGTACATTTTCCGAAAAAAAAAACTCCTCTGGATGCACGAACCTCAACGTGCAGCGGTTCTAGAATATATGAAACTCATACAAGCAGCGATTAGTAACTTATATATGAACGCTTCACGTACATTTTCCGAAAAAAAACCCTCTGGATGCACGCACCTCAACGTGCAGCGGTTGTAGAATATACGAAACTCATACTTCAATAAAATTAACAAAAATTCCCTTACCTTTAGTTTGTATTTAATCCATCTTTTAATTAGCACTAATAAACATATACAAGCAAACGTAGCGGCATGTATCAAATACAAAAATAAACTGTCTTGTTGCCAAAACGTCTATAGAAAAATAGTGTTGCCACTACAATAATATATATATACCACCCATACTTCTCATCTTTCGTTTTTTTCTTAATTATTTCACAGGAATTATCCTTCTATAACATACCACAAAACGTCAAATCATTAAACTTCACAAAATACATTCCACAAACGTAATTCAAGAAATCCGACACACAATAATCCAATCAAAATTCTTACATCTTTGCATTGAGCTCAAAATACAATCCAATCTCCAGAACAAACAACAATAAACTAACCAATCAACCACAGTAGGTGTGGAAGAAACATAACAAACGAACTAGTAGCAAGAAAATCTCATTTATTGCTTCGCCAACTTCGACGCCGCCAAGTGTCGCCCTTGTTTGAGGATTCAACCATGAATTCCAGCTCTGACTCCTTCCTATAAAAAAAAAACAAAGATTTCTATATAAAAAAAAAATGCCTTTTCAAGGGAATTTGTAAAAATTTCCTTGCAAAAAAATAAAATAAAAGAAAACCCGGAAATTTTCTTCTCCTCCACTGTATGAAATCCCTTTTCAAAACTTATGTATTTGTTGTCATAGCTAATAGTTTAGTTCTACATATACGGAGAAAATTTCTCTTTTATTCTTCATTTGTCTTGTCAAAAAAAAAAATTGAATCCACATATCTTTTTTTAAAATAAAATATACAGTGGACTCACAAGTATCCGTCTTGTGACTATCCATCCTCCGTACAATTTGACCTAGTTAAAAAAAAAAAAATCTTTGTTATAAAATGAGAAATTATTTTTTCAAGGAAGTGGGTGTCTGCTATGATCTATGACCCTCCTACATGCATTTGCAAAACAAGTTTGTTTCCTGTAATCAAGTTCCTCCCAGGGGAGATACCTTTAGGTATTCATCACCTTCACAACCCCGGGCACCTAAGCGATATTTCTCTTTTCTTTTTCCTCTCTCCTTTCTCTTGTCTAATCTTTCCTCTTTGTTTCACTCTCATTGTGGTTTCCTCTTCTGAGGTGAGGGCGATTCTGCATAAGCCAATATCATCCTCTTTATATTGACTTATAGCGAATTGTAAACCACCCACACGTTTGTCGTGCGTGGCGACCCGCGTCCCTGGAAATGGGGATCCTGGCAGTTTTGAGGGAAACCAACACACTGCTTTGGCCTCTGCTTCAGGTAGACGGGAGATTTATATGTCAGCATTATGGTCATACTACTACTGCCTGTCGAGGTTCTGTTATCTGCACACATTGTGTGGAAGCCTGTCACGATGGTAAGTCATGCAAAAAAACTGAGCATTTTGCATAAACTGTAAAGGTGAACCATACAGCATACTCTCGCTCTTACCCAAACTGGATCCGCTCTTACCCAAACTGGATCCGTGTGAAAGAAATTCTTGCGGTCAAAGTCACACAAAAACTTTCTTATCCTGAAGCTTGAAAACTTGTTGAATCCAGATCACCATCTGTAGGAGTTTCGTATTCTAGTTTGCTCCAGTGACAATCGTTAAGACATATAGGTATAGGTACCCAAACTCTTTACCACCAAATAATTCTTCTATTACACTAACCAGCACTATAAAAAAAAAAAAACCCTTAAGTATGTATTGTTCCATTAGATTAAGACCTATGTCTGCACTAGAACTTTTGTCATCATCATCAGAACCTGTGAAAATAGAATATTCTAATCGTCAATCTAAACTGTCATCTGAACATGAGTCAGGTCAGACTTCTGTTTCATCTGCAAACAAATTGGAAAAACCTGTTTCCCCTACACAAAAAGCAAAACAAAAATCATGTGCACAGAAAGAGAGAAAGAAAACCTCAACCCAATCCTCTTCACAGTGGAAAACTGTGAATGGAAAATACAAGAAACCTTGTCTTGATACATTGCTTTTTACTACAAAGGATTCCAAACAGCTGCTGCACTATGCAGAGGAAACTATGGAATTGGAGTCTTTCTGACTCAAATGACGATAATACTGTTTTTGAGGTATTCGAACCTACATGATTTTAACTATGTTTCTTTTGGTAATCTACTGTTTAAGTTAAATATATTTCTGTTAGAAACTTTGGACATTTTACCAACTGTTAGTTTAAAGATTGTATATATATTTTAATTGGGAAAACTTGTGTTTATTTCTTTTAGACGTTGTGTTATATTTTCATTGAATGATTTTAATTATACATTTATCATCACACCACTCTTTTCATTTAACTGTGTTATTTTCATTCATCTTGTTTTTATGACAAAGTTTTAAATCAATTTTAAATTTTAATTTGACGTTCTTATTCTAATCTGTTTTTTGGTGCAGCATGTCCCTAAGGGGACTTTGTGCCATAGAACCCCAATCAACAAACCAACCTGTAATCAAGTCAGGCATTATAAATAACAAAAATTTTTACCACATTTATTTTTCTTGTACTTCTTTTTCCTGTAATAGCTTTTTTAAACGTACAGTACAGTATATAGCAAGTATTTGTAAAGTACTAGTAGATCAGAAAATATGGAACAGATGTGTTACACTGACGCTAAAATGTAAACAAAAGATTGGCGACTGTTTGGATGGCGCGATTTCCAAGACTGCGCCAAGCTACTATTATCCGTTGCCATTTTGGAAACATAAAAAACAGAACATTTATAAATAACGTATTCGAAAACACAGAAAATCATATTTCTACACAACAATTAAAATAAACCAAAAATACATTTTTTACAACATAAATTTAATGGAAAATGTTAATTACGTCATTTCAATCTTTTAAAGTGCACTACTATATTACAGTAATCCTTCGCTGATGCTAATTTTAATTTCACACAAACTTTTAGTTAAAATCATTATGTCATTTCAATCTTTTAAAGTGCCCTTCTATATCAGTGTAAACATTCGATTATTTAGTTTCTAATTTCATGACGAACACAACATTTATAAATAATGACGTATTAGTTAAATCAGAAAGTAAATATCAAAATAAACGAAAAATAAATTTTTTTAACATAAATTTAATAGAAAATACATTACCTACGTCATTCCTCTAAAGTGGACTGCTACAATCAGAATAATCATTCGATAACTGATTTTGTAACTTCGCACAAACCTTTAGATAAAATTACCTCATTTCAATCTTTTAAAGAGCACTACTATATTAGAGTAACCATTCGGTAATTCAAATTCTAATTTAACACAAACTATTAGATAAAATCATCGCGTTATTTCAGTTTTGAAGTGCTGAACTTGCCTTTCTGCTTCCTCATAAAAACTTACCTGGTACTCTCGAAAAATGGTATCCATAGCCACGGACATTTTCCAACTTCTACCAGCAACTACAAACGTCAAAACAATTTCGATAAACAAAATAGAATGATAAATTCAATTCTACCGCTCTCTCTAACTGCCACTGTAATAACCGCCACTGTAACCGCCAATACGTAATAATTCACATGACAATTAAAAACCAATCATTAACTCAACAGTTATGCAAATTTATTTCCCTTCCATACATGGTTCTATAGGGCAGTTGCAATCAGCTGATCAACCATTGTATTCACTTGGAGGTAAGGGTGATTCCACCAATCAGAACTGCCTATTTGTACTGTTTACCTCCAACGTGACGTCAATTGCAACTGCCCTATAATACGCGACTCTGCAACCAATAACGTGCAATAGAACGTTCTTCTACAGTTTCATTACCGATTTGTCTTTTGCTATTTTGGTAATATTCATTTTGATTAGAGTTCAGTTTACCCATCTTAGAGCCTGTGGCCAGGGCCCGACTAGCAAGTTTTTGTGCCCAGGGCACTTTAAATTTTTTGTGCCCCCTTATATTGGTTGATTTACTGTAACTAGTCTTTTTTTTTTTTTTTTTTTTTTTTTTTACATATTGCATTGCATGCTTCTACAACAGCCACAGCCACAGGCTGTGGCTGTTGTAGAAGGAATCTTACTTCCTACATGATCATGATTGTCTGTAGATGAAACTATAATCAATAAGGAATAATGTCTATAAGATATAAAATAGTATATAAGAATATGATGTGCATTACCATTTAAGTGCACTGCAAACTCTTGGTAAAAAAATATTAACTCTTTTTTTTTTTTTTTTTTTTCCCCAGATGGCAATTTGTTTTAAAGCTACAAAAGAACGAACTCAGTGGAGTCGCCGAAATGGCTGGTCTCTACCTCTCCATCCTCTCCAAATATTAGCATGGTTTTTTCTTCTCATGTTTGCAGTCTTATATTTTGGTGTTTTAGTTCCTAATTTACCCAGTGGAGCATGGAGAATCTCGGCTTTTATTGTATCCTTTGTTGTTGCTATTGAAATTTTTTATATGTGTGAAGTTTCTTAATTTCTTTGTCTCTGTCAAATATCATGTTTAATTTAAAAAGGTCGAAAGCAGAATGTTTTTTGTTTTTTTATGAAATACCTAATTTTGAAGATTAGTAACATTATTTTCCTTTCTGTTTACTTTTTGCTGTTTACTGTTGGCGTACAATTCTTTCAGGAGTAAATTAAATTTGAAAGTGTGATCCTTATATATTATTTCTCCTGTCAACATCCCTTTTACTCAGAAAATATGAAACGCAGAACAATGAATGAGATACCATATGAAAGGTTTTAGAACAGGCTTCTGACATAGCCCACTTAACAATTCGTTAAAACATGTTTTTGATTAAAATATGCTGAAATTAAAAAATTAAATCGGCATTGTTTTCATGAAAGAAATGAAAGGTTTTCCTGAAATTATTGTTGCCAAAAAAAAATAAAATACCACATTATATGATGCTCATAGCAATTATTATAAAAAACACCGCACGGGTTTATTTTATACTTATGATTAAAAAGCGAAATTGAAATTGAAATGTTTAGATTGATATTTCTAAGTCCCATGGCTTTCCCGAAGCGGATGACGTCATCCTCTAATGCAGTCAAAATATGATTGTTAATTTTTTTTCTCGCGCGTGCCTTTAGCAATCTTGGATCAGTTTTTAGTCTAACTTTGATGGAATAAATTAGATGATATTCTGGCTTGACTAACAACTAAATGTTGTTTGCAGATATTTTTATCCTTGCTTTTTCTTTAGAAGTTTAAACCTGCATCTAATAAATATTGCATATTGATAAAAAATGATACTTCTCTATTATCCCGTCGACCACTTTTCATAATAAAAATCTACGCCAAATAAACGGGAGAACGTTGCCATTGGAATATCAAAAAATAAATAAAATATAAGAATTTAAGGACACAATTGTTATTTTAATTAATAAAATAACTACTAAATCAGTAAAACATGAAAAATACACGCAAATGTCGAATGTAAAACCACTAGATGACGTAACAAACATGCATAATGATTCTGACATCAAGTAAATGGGACTGCATTTTTGGCGTTTAATCTTACAGTTTTGGCTGTAGATTTTTGTTATGAAAAGTGGTCGACGGGATAATAGAGAAGTACCTAAAAAATATTAGATTTCAGTGCGAAATCTTCGCACGGGCCCTCTGGTTTAAGTATATTTTCTTTGCTTGCTCTGTTACTTATTCTAATATATTTTTAAAAAATTGCAAATGAAACAGTTATTTTATAAAAACAATTTTACAACACATGTGTTTTACTTTTATATACTTAACAAACATTAAATTAATAATGTAAATCTTAAGCAATTTGTGTCTGTAAGGAACAGTGAATAGGTTGCCAGTAAATACTTGTAAAAATATTCCTTCTTTTCAAGACTGATTCTTGTATTGTGCCAGGGTTATTGTAGAAAGGAAGTACTCAATTTAATATAGTGTGATTTTTTTTACTTTTCTTAGTTCTTAAAAAATATAGAAACAGCTTTTATGATAAGAAACTTAATAAATTCAAAATAGATAAAAAAAAGTGACTTTATTATCTATTTTGCATTTATTAATTTTCTTGTCATAAAAACTGTTTCTACATTTATAATAAGTAAGCTTGAATCCTCCCAAAAAGTCAGATAAGATACAGAGCCACATAAAAAAAGGATGGCGTCTGACCAGTCACTTTTTCATACCACTATTTCTGTACAAAAATCTCCATGACAGAGTTCTATTCAAATGTTATAGAAACAAAATGAAGATTATTTGGAAATAGTAGTATGGTAGTAGGTAGGTAGATAGCAGATGGTACCCGTACTATTTATATCTATAGGGGAGACTGGTACACAGTGACAGTGGACCGCTTTTTCAGTTAAATTTTTTTTCTTTTTAACTGAAAAACCGATCTGCCTGAAAATATTTTTGAATATTCCTTAAATCTTTATACATTCATCATAATTTTCTCAGAACATAGTTTTCAATACATTAAAAAAAAAAAAAATTATATGCACCTGTAAAGTGGACCAGTGTACCCCAGAAGTGGGGCACACTGGTCCACCCAACGGGGCACAGTGGACCACTATTAGGTATTATCTGAAATACAATATAAATCTATTTTTCAGTAATCTAATTCTTTTTTATTTCTCCTTTACCCACAAAATAACATAGTAATATAAATTTACAAGTAACATTTTGAAACATAAACAAAAAAAAAAAAAAAATTAATTATATTTTGAAAATAATAACAGATTAATATAGGAACAATTGCAATTTGTTGAAGTTATTACTTAAGTACAAAAAAATCAGCTCACATTAAAATTTGCAAATGAAATTCCAAAATACTTATGAGTAAGATTGCGTCTGGAATTTTCCTGAAATACTTTTGTGTCGCAACATTATGAAATCACTGACATCAACAACAGATTCATCTACAGTTTCAGGAAAAATAAACTGATCTCCATTCAATTTGCGTCTCATGAATCATACTTGAATAGAATCATCACCAATTAGACTACAGTTATATTTATCAAAGGCAGTAAATACAAAACAAAATATTTCTTACTATATAAATTAAATTGTTATTTTTCTTTGTTTACTCTATGTTACAGTTAAATAACTACTTTAAAACAATATTTCTTTATAGAAAATTAGCAATTAATTAATATTTTGAACATTGTGCATTACAGGAGCAGAGTGGATTGTAAACCACTGTGCCTCAGAAGTGGGTGGTCCACTGTGCCCCATGTTGAAGTTCAATAAATAATCATATTAATATTGTTTATAGCATTTTTTTTAAACATATTAACTTTAAAGTTAAATAAAAACAAGTATCTTAGCTTTGCAAAAAAGCTGTTTTATCTTATTTATCTACAACCTTTAATTACTAAAAAAGTAAAAATATGATTTTGAAAAATTTTACTTTTAGAAGCTCGAAACAACCAGTCAGGATAAAATAGTTCAATCTGAGCTAAACATATTTTCTGAAGGCTATAAATAATCAGTGCAGTGCTGTTGTCTATTAGGATAGAAGAGAAGCTTAAAAAAAATTTAAATAAATAAAATATTAGGGGGTGGTCCAGTGTGTACCGGTCTCCCCATATTAATATAGATTCCACCCCCTCCTCTCTCTCTCTCTCTATCTATCTATATATATATATATATATATATATATATATATATATATATATATATATATATATATATATATACACAGTCAACTCCCTCTAATCCGCACACTGTTTCAGATTAAGCAATGAAAATTTGATTACCATTTAATGCACGAGAGAAATTCAGGAATGACGGCAATTTGATTGATTATCAGTAGACAGTCCCCTCCTCCCTAAATTTTTGTATTTCAGTGAAGTAAAACTTTATTTTTCACATTGAAAAAAAAAGTAAAAAATCACGAGACTTTTCTTGCCTATTACATGTTGTAACAACAAAAAAAAGCACGGTTTCACCCAGTAAATTTTCACATAATGATTTGGAAAACATTTAATAAATGAAGACTATATGCATTGTAGTACAAAGGTATGTTTACCTATACACTGTAAAATATTATTGCTCTTAGACAGTTGTGCTAGACATCCAAAATTATTACAAAAAGGCAATGTTGGATTACTTTTACCCCCGAATACAAATTCTCATATTCAGCCAATAGATCAGGGAATTATTCCTAACATGAAATGCCAATACAAAATGGAATTTATGCACAAAATTATAATCTCTGATTTGTCGACTAATATGGAGAAATATGGAAGGCTATTTACAACTAAGGGCTGTATATTTCTCTCGGCTGATGCATAAGTCTCTGTATACAAAAACACTTTAGTAGGTGTAAAGCAAAATTTGCGGCCAGCATCTTTAGTTATAGACAGTAATGGTGATGATGTTGACTTAGGTAGCTTCAGTTTGGTTAGTGCTAACTAGAAATCTGCAAAAAAATTCACTAACACAAATCTAAAACTAAATAATTCACTAACTATTGTGCCGGATTTCTTGAATGGAGAAAATATAATTGGATGGATATCCTCCCAAGATGAAGCTGCAATAAAGAGAGTTTCACAAATCACATTATGACTACTACTATGTTAAACTCTGCTGAAAGTAGGATAATTCTGACACAGAGTATGATGATGAAGGTGAAAAAGTAACTCTTGAGCAGGTCTTGGATATGGGTTATAAATATCTAGATTTTCTTCAGAAAAGAGTTGTCTCAGAACAAAAATTAATGACTATACATAGACTCCAAGAAAAAATACTAGACCAAAAGTTCTCAAACAAATGACAATTAATACTATGTTTGAAAATTGTAAAAACAAACAAAAGAAATTGTAAAATAAAATTTAAAGAATTTTTTCCTTAAACATATTGGGATTTTAACTAAATAATCTAATGTTTTACAATATCTTTCTTTTTTACCAACTAATTTATGCATTAATAATTAATTTACTGTAAAATTGCAGGAAAAAAAATGTAAATAAAGCAATGACCTATAATCCGCAAAATTCTATAATCTGCACAACCTTTGGTCCCAAGCTGTGCAGATTAGAGGGAGTTGACTGTATAAACTAACGATTTAGAAATCGACCAATGAAAATCTGCGTAGATATTCCGGGTTATTCTCATCGCTTTTTTACTAGGGACTTTTTTGAGGAGCAATAACTTTTTTTCTAGCCATCCTACGGATTTGAAAATCATTTTTTAAAAAATTTAGATATCTAACCGAAAAGAATATTTTCCGTTTTTTGTCAACGAGCATCAGCTTGAGGGTTTTTATTTAAAAAGTTTTTAATCTTCTATTGCGGACGAGTACAAAATGATGTTAGTAAATTTTCTATTTATTTTTCATCAGAACACTATCCATCCTAAGGCTCTGCTCTGCACATTTACAAAGTCACTTTCATTTGTAAGTAGATATAATTGCCACCATAATGTTATTCTTACAGTAAGCAATTGAGCTCCTTTTTTTTATGAAAGTATCGAATCTTTCCGATCACGGTGTCAAATGTTTAATTTCATCTGATTTTCAAGGAATCATCATGAAAGACTGTTATACGGAAGGAATCTATTAACTATTATAGTTTAAGATATGCACAGTTTATAGGAAATTGAAAAAATGTTTGATTCTTTCAGCATATAAATATTAATTTTTGAAAATTACATTCATTTTTTCATAAAAATGCATAGTTGCGAACTATTCTTTTTTGTGTTAACTCTATTTCCAAATCACTATCCTTACTTTATGTAATTGCAGAATTCTGCGATTAATTAACATTAAAATTAGGCAAATATTTCTATTTGGACGGAGTGATAACTAAAAAGTGGAATAATTGACAGTTAAGTAAATGCAGATAGATATATTTAAAATTTTTATTTTGCTAAAGAAAAAAATTGCTTTCAATTTTGCAAATACATATAATGTATGAAATATAAATATGCAGATTGGAGTGACGGTGGAAGGGGGAGGGAAGGGGCATGCTACGGTTATTAGTACTGCAGAATATTAGGGCTCCGGTACTTTTTTTTTGTTAGAAATTAAGCCCTGATTAGAGCATGCTAACACTGTCACTCTTTCTTTGCTCATTATAAACCCTGGAGCACTGGGCTCCTCTTGACAAGTAAGACTTTTTTTGAGGCAGCACTTTAAAATTTAAGCCACTTTCATCCCAGTTGTACACTTGCTGTGGTAAATAATTTTCAGATGAAATCAAATTCCTTTATGAATTCTTCAGCATCCAGGTAGTCATAGGATAATTTTTCTGCTGTTATGTAGATATTCTCTTTTTATTGCTTTTGAATAAAAGAATTCAAGAGATAGTAGTACTACTGAATACTTATAACTTATTTTTTTTTAGC
Organism: Maratus michaelseni; assembly: GCA_963931845.1. Taxonomy (NCBI): domain Eukaryota; kingdom Metazoa; phylum Arthropoda; class Arachnida; order Araneae; family Salticidae; genus Maratus; species Maratus michaelseni. Next base: position 70,932,312 of record OZ007595.1, on the reverse strand, counting down.
ACACATCTTTTTCTTTTCTATTTTTACCGGAATTTCAGATAATCCAAATTTTTGTAATCTGAACAGGCACTGGTCCAATTAGTTCGGATTAGCGGGGTTCTACTGTATAATTAAATTACAAGATGATTTAATAATTTCCTTTGTTTTTCGTAAAGAAACAAGGAGATTTTATAATTATTGAAAGATTCGGCATACAGAGATGGAAACATTATGGTAGGGTGAAAAATTTTACAACAGATTTCTACAATTAAGAGTGCACTTCACTGTTTTAAAAAAGAGCAAAGTGCATTTTGCCAATTTAAAAAAGGACAGTGTGCTGCACCTTTTAAAAATGGCCTAGAGAGAACACCAATGTTCTGTTCTAATGTCATGTTTATGTGTTATTTGCATTAAGCCACAGTTTGGCTACAGATTATTTTTATAGAAAGTGATGATGAGAAAGTGCACATGTACGATTTTTCTAACATTTTTCCTTAATTATTTATAGATAAATGCTTTAGTTTTTATATTCCACATAGTCATCCATTTAATTAGTGTCTCTCTCAATCCTGCTGACATCAATGTACGTGCCAAAGCAAATAAGGGTCCATTACCAAAATTCGACCGTTCTAAACATAGTCATGTTATTGAAAATGATTTCTGTCATATATGTGAAGTGAAAGTGTAAGTAAAAAGTGTATACTTAGCTATTTTGATTTTAACATACATATTAAATGTTAAAAATATTTTGTAAGTTGGATTTTTTTTTCTCTCTAGGGGTCGTAAATCAAAACACTGTAGCTATTGCAATAAGTGTGTGTCTGAGTTTGATCATCACTGTAAATGGCTTAACAATTGTGTGGGTGGAAGAAATTATAAGTAAGTATTTAGGTATTTTATATTTGTAAAAATTTTTAATGTTCATGGAGTTTGTAATATTTGTTTTAATGTTTCTAATTATAAAATAAATTTAACACATCTTACAAACTTCATAAATTCTCAATAATTTCATTTTATACATTTTATTTCATGTACATATTTTTTGGTAATAGTTTTGCCAGGACTCCTAGATTTTATGTAATAGCTCAATGTTTTAACATAAAATTTAGATTGTTGATATTTAGGATTTGACAAAAATAAGTTTTATATCCCTTTTCCATCAGTCACATTCCTCTAACCAAAGCTATTTATTTGCATATGAATAGTTTTATTTATTAGGCTTTCGTTTTGTAAAATTGTGATGGTTGATGGTTTAATGAGATATTTCATTCCATGCTACAAATTAGAAATTAGCAAAATTGTGTAACACTGAAGTCATGAGATACATCCAATAGTGCTTGATTTTGCTTCTTCTATAGCATTTAGACAGGGGTCGGAAGTAAGGCGCTACAAATAGCGAAACTACTGTAGTCGCTATTTTTTACAGTAGTTTGTAGTGTAGCGCGCTACATTTTGAACAATGTCGTTGTTAGGAAAATTAGGACAACATGTCTAAGAGAGAGTCCCTCATTTCTAAACAACTGGTCTCGTCATTCTACATATCCTTTATAAACTTGTAGTTCTATATTCATTTAAAGTCTAACAATATTTAAAGTTATAATATCTTTTAGGCATATTTAAATTATTTTTTTTGTTCCTTTTATGGTAAATTAAACAATATTTTATTCAAGAAATCTCATAAAATATATCTTTAATTTAGTAATTAAACCTTGTTTTATGTTTAAAGTTTGTCAAAACAAATACTATTTTTATTTAAACTTTCATAAAAATACATATTAATATTAAAAGATAAACTTACTTATTAAATGAATCTGGCAATATTATATCTGTCTTAAATGGAAATATAAAGTTAATCTTTACTTTAATACGATCTTTAGTTTCCCGTTCCTCTGTTTAACATACGTGGCTTCATAACTCGCGGTAACTTTCCCTCGTTTACATCATTCGATACGCTTCATCGATTTCGATCTCTGTCATCATGGTTAGCTTGGTTGCCGAGAGATGACGTTGTCGTGACGTAATCATGGTACATGTTAGGAGGCTAACGCTAGGACGATAGTTTTGCATAAAGCAATGTCATTGACGTTCTAGAAGTTTTGGAGGATCGTAGTGGGCATGCGTGGCGTAGTAATCTGAGGGAGTGGTGAGATATATATAGTTACGTTTGCCGATGAACAATATCTTCTTCAGCTACCACATTCAAGGATATTGTCAGTGTTGTTTTGGTGTAGTCTTTTATTTTGTGATAGTATGTTCGTTCGTTCCAGTGTCAGTAGATTTCATTTTAGTTATATTTTATCTCAGCGGGAGTTAATGACATTTTTAGTTTAAGCCAAATAGATATTCAGCAGTTGTTTTGGTGAAAGAAGTTGTAAAAAGTATTGCTGGTGATAGTGTAACATCTAATAGAATATGGAGACAAATGAGTACGTTTCTTCAGAGGTTTCATGACTTTACAAAATCTTTAATAGTGAAGTTGGTTTATAGTTAAAGTGCTTTCTATAAGTGAATCTACGTGCTTCAGTAATTTGCTGCCATGTGTTGTTAACGTGACTTTGTTGGAAAGTTGTTTGAGGTTCCAGATGGCGGACACTTATAAAAGTCTAATACATTTCTATTTAATCACGTCATTGAGAAATTGAGAGCTTTTTAGTAATTGTTAAGTAATGTGATATTGTTATATGTTTGATTGAGTTTAAGTTAAGTTTAATTGTTGTTGTAATTGTTTAATTGAATGCTAAAATAAATATCCTTGGTTTTTAAATAAGTTATCTTTATTGTTTTCAAACCACTACATATGTGTTTAACTTAATTGATTTTCATATTTATTTTATTTATCTGGGGTATAAAAATCAGCCGTTACGTTTCCACTAAAAGCGTGTTAACTTTGCTATCTATTTATTAAACCCCATAACTATTATTTTTATAATAGTTTAACAGTCGTGTGGCAAGTAGCGCAATACAAAAAATCAGTAGTAGCAAGAACCGACACTACTTGTAACGCTACTTCAAGAAGAAAAAAAATGTCATTCTGCAAATCACGTGGTCGAAATTGATTCTTTTGTACAGAATTTGTTCTGCTCAACAATTTCCGAACCGCAGTGGCAAATATCAGCTACAGTGTACAGCAACGCATCGCATGAAGTCATAGATTTTTTCCATTGACACTTGCTGCTGAAATCAAGTACTAACCCACCAAAAGAATTAATTTTAATTGTTGGCAACAATTGTCTATTTATTCGTTATTAAGTGTTCATGTTTTAACGCCGGGTTTCTTATTATTCAGAATTGCTCTATTTACAGATTTATTTATTGTTTGTATTTAGGGTTGTTTTTCTGCAATTTTCTAGATTATAATATCTTAATTTTGCTACGAAATTTGTTAAGTGTGTATAAATTAACGTTTTGGAGGCAAACACAAAACATTTTCGTGTATGGTATCTTTCTTAATTTATTAATGCCCTCGGTTATGTCGCATTTATTCAATTGTATCCTGGCAGACGCAATATAACGAAGGGCCACTTTATTATTTTTTAATCCGTGTCTTCAATTTCTAGTGTAAATTGAACACTTTGAGAAAATTTGAAAGTAGCAAAGTAGTGACTACTTTTGAAAAGTAGTTTGTAGTCACTACTTTTTAAAACAAGTAGTTGTAGTTAACTACATTTTCGACAAAGTAGTTGTAGCTGTAGTTTGCTACAATAAAAAAGTAGTTTTTCCAACCCTTGCATTTAGTTTTAGAATATACAGTGTCTGTATTAGGGGGGAGGGGGGGGAGAGGATACAATTTCCTTTATGTGCAGATCATTTACAATAAAATCTCAACAAAGGTGTCATTAGACTCGAGATAATGTCTTCTTTCATAATATGAATGCAATTTTTAAATTAGAGGTTGTCTGTGTATTAAAAATTGTACCACCTTTCATTTTTCAAATAGTAACATCCACATTTGATTTTGACACTTTGAGTTCCTTAGATCAAATCAGCTTAGAAAAGTATATAGTTTGTGTATTTTTTCTTTAAGTCTTAATAGAGTTAGAAAATGTGTTAGTTTATCCTCAAATTAAGGTCTTACAGGGAAAAGTACTGGACACATTTAATAAGTCATTGAAATTTTTTTTTATAAAAATTGTAAATATAAAATAAACTAACTTGATATAAAATAAAATTTTATAATTTTTTTTCCAATTGCTTTTTAAATTTTTCTTTCCTGTAAATGCAAATATGATAACAGGAGATGATTCCCTTAGAACCAGGATTTGCAAACTTTTCAGCGAATGTGTACCAAAAAATTCATAAACAATATCTATCAACATTTTGATGTGTCAAAATTTCATGTGAAATAATATTGCAGCATAAGCTGTTTGTACAAACCACTCTTTAATAGAACGTGTCGAAAACATTCCATATCATCAGAAAAAAAGAAAATTTTCTGATGTGTGCATTTATGCAAAAATATTTGCATTATTTGTGAAAATCTGTACATTTTAAACAAAATTTTATTTATTAATGTCTGTGTGGCAACCTGTTTTGCTGCATTTAAATTGTATGGAATCTTTCGATTGTTTGGGGGTAAAGGAAATCTAGTTTTATGATATAGTCCAAGTTTCTAGTCCTGACAATTCCAAATAATCCTAATTTAGAATGTTTTCCACTCATTTCACATTTTTAAATTTCAATTTTTTAGAAGCCGTTCTTAGAGAGCATTTACATCTTAAAAGTAACTGCAATGCGATATTTCAAGTTTTTAGTCCCAGAAAAAAAAAAGGACTAATTTTTTTCTGGAAATGTAGGTTAAAGTACGGTATTACGCTAATAAAGTTGAAATAAGCAAACCCACCTAAAAGGGATAAAAATAATTTGCCTATCGCATTTTGATTTCAGCTTCTCTGCGATCTCCGAAATTCTGTAGTCTGCAATGTGATTTTTCTGCAAATTAGCGAACTTTTGCAAGTATATATTTTTTTATTTTTCGCAGAATTCCTCAAAATTAGTATTTTTGAAACAATTAAAAAATGCAAAATTTACCATCTGGTCATGGATAAAACTGCGAATATCGTAAATCAAGCACAGAAAATAATCATGAATTTTGGAAATCGTATGCAGAAGAAATCTTAAATGCCGTTAATCGATCACAGGAAAAAAGTCATGAATTTCATCAATTTTAATTATTGCAAATTTTGCCAATCGGTCGTGTAATCGCGAATTTTGTAAGTCAAGCACGAAAAATAATTGTGATTTTTGTCATTCGTACGCAGAAGAAATCTCAAATGTTGTCAATCGTTCAAGGGAAAAAAGTCATGAATTTCACCAATGTGTCACTGGAAAAAATCAAGAATTTCATCAATCGGTCATTGCAAAAAATTGCAAATTTTGTCAATCAGTCATTAAAAAAAAATCGCGAATTTGTCAATCGATCGCGATATTTCTCCGATGAGTCATGGCCAAAAATGCAAATTTTGTCCATTTCACAGCAAAAAATTGCAAAATTAGTTAAGCATTTTTTACTCTATAGGCATAACAAAATTATTAAAAAGTATAGTTTCTCCTGAAATTTAATTAGTTTGTTCATGATACAGTCTTTACAATGTTGCTTCTATGTAATGTCATCCATCTCGGTACAAAAATGTCTAGAATTGCATATAGAAATGCTAATTACATTTGTAATGTGGAATACCCAAGAAGAAAGCAGGAAAAAAAAAACACTGTACTTCTCTATTATCCCGTCGACCACTTTTCATAACAAAAAACTATCGCCAAATAAACGGGAGAACGTTGCCATTGGAATATCAAAATAAATAAATAAAATATAAGAATTTAAGGACACAATTGTTATTTTAATTAATGAAATAACTAATAAATCAGTAAAACATAATCATAAATACACGCAAATGTCGAATTAAAAACCACTCGATGACATAATAAACACAAATAATGCTTCTGACATCAAGTAAATGGGACTGCATTTTTGGCGTTTAATCTTACAGTTTGGCGATAGTTTTTTGTTATGAAAAGTGGTTGACGGGATAAGAACAAAGTTAAAAAACAAAGTTTGCATCTTTAAAAAAAAAATTTTTTTTTTCTTTTTCCTCCTAATACTTAGCCACTGAAAAGTAAAATTGGTTTTCACTTTTTTTTCCACTTGTCTGAATACTTGGAATAAATTTCTTTACTGTTGAACTCTCCATATTTAGCAAGACAAATTGTACTCTCTATTTGATGAAACCATTCAACTTTCAATGAAATTAATATAAGTTTATCAAATTATGTTTTTCTAGACTGTACATTTCAAACAATAGCAGGAATTATGCTATTCTTATGTCATTTGGTTGTCATGCAGTTATAGTATCAGTTGTGATGTAAACTGATATTGGTATTTTACATCAATAATTTTCAGGGTTTTTCACTTTTATTCACAATCACCCCTGAACTCCACAATTATCCCTTTCAAACTTTTAATCTATGTAAAAAACTATTTACTTAACAATAAAGTAGATATTTTTTATTTGTTGATATTTCTAATTGCATAGCTCATTTCTCCTGTACAAATTCTATAAAACTTTTTTTGCTTCTAGACTTTTCATATCCTGTGTGAGCTCAGCTCTTCTGGGATGTCTCATAATCTTTGTATCAGCAGCTATATTAATAGGTGCATATTTTGATGGAAGTTCTTGGTTACATCAAATTATTTGTAAGTATTTAATAAAGGTTATTTTTAAAATGTAATGTTTAAAAATCAAACAATCAACTTTTTGGTTGGAAAATTGTTTGTATTCTTGTTACTTTGTCTTTTTTGTCTTTCTTCATATGTCTGTCAACAAACATAAAATATTGTTGAAATGATATGTAGAAAAGAAAAACATAGAATTTTATTTATTTAAATCAGATTTTTGTTTCCTGTGTTAAGTTATTGAATGCCTACCAAGAATTGTAAGTTTGAAACAATTAAGCCTATAATTAGATGATAATGAGTAACATAATCTGCACTTTTATTTTTTAATAAATAAAATTATAATTAGTAATTATAGAAATAATAAAAACTATCAATAAGTAATTTTATCAGTTACTAGCACAAATAATAAATCAAAGAAATATCATGACAGTTCTTTTATGCACATGTACTTTATAAAATTACTACATTTGCATAAATCTAAATTTAGATACATGTTTATACTGTATTTACTTGATTCTAAGACATGCTTGTTCTCTCCAAAATCTAATTCTATTAGTTAGGCCATGCTTTGCAATCGAGTATAATTTGTTATACTCTAAAACCAGATGTGCTTGTATGTGTTATATTAGAAAGTGTATTTATCCTTGTATCACACTCTTCTCGTATACTGACAAATGGGATGAATGGAATTGAAGATGGTGCATGCTGTCTTCAAAGAATTTAACAATGAAGCCACATCTGACAGCAGTTGTAAATATCCATGCAGTGAAACATCTGATAATATAAACAGAGCGATATCTATGAGGATTGAATACTAATTTAGAGTAATGTGGCGAGTAAATAAAAATCTGATTTACCATGTTTCTTGTTTTCTAAACTTTTTTTTCTTTCAAATTTTCTTGTGTGTTATGTATTAATTTTAAAGAAAAATTCATATTTTTGCAGCTAAAAATTAAGGTGCATCTTAGTAAGGGCAGGGCATACAACTGCTGGCCACCAAGATACCACTATTTTTACACAGATTAATTTGCCTTATTTGATGACAAACTTGGCTATTAAATAAAATGAAGATTACCTTTCGAATATTGTGGTGGTAAACTATTTTTAGGCAAGAAAAGTTGTGCAGCACTAGTCTTAGATTCAAGCACAACTAGTCACTGGCATCTTAGATTCAAGTAAATACTGTATATGCTAACCAAAAAAAATATTAAAATTAATTGCATCTGTCCATGCATACAAACAGTAAATTATAATCATAAGAATGACCACTCATATCTGCAATCCATATATACTGGTGTCCAGAAATTAAGGGGCAGTGACCAATTTCAGATGTTTCATCGAATATCTTACTGAAACTCATGAGGAAATGCCCGGAATGCTCTTGAACTTTGAGGATGTAAAGAACATGTTTGACTTCGTGTTTTTCAGTGAAGATTTTGTCGTGAGGGCAATTAGGGGAAGCAATAATAATTTTAATTATAAAATAATATTTATCTGTCACTGTAGCAAATGACTATGTAGGTCCTGTTCAACATTTGTGTAAGCATAGCATGTATATTCATGAAGATGTTAACGTTTCTGTGAAAAATGAAAAAGTTTTTTTTTTTTACATAGCATGCAGAATTTTCAGCCGAATTTAACACTGCTTTCTAAAAACTTGACAAAAAATCGTAGGAATAGTATACTGTGATTAAAATATTAGTATATTTAATATTTGATGAGATATAGGTATTTTTATGAAATTTTAAATGTGCATGTGCAAACTACAGCAAAGATTTTTTTTGTCGTGATTTGATAGTCAGTACTATAGGGAAACTCCAGTATTCACCAGGGGGAAGACCAGTGAAATATTGTAAAAACTCAAAAAGTTACAGCAATAATTGAAAAAATGAGGAGAACATCCCATAGGATTATATGGGATTTGTACCCATTTTTCTGACTGAAGGTTGTAGCTCATTCTGAGGTCTGATGCTAGGCATAGGCATGTTGTGATAAGATAGCTGCCTCAAAACAGCAACATTAAAGGAATGACAGTCGGAGCTTTTATTTTAACAGACTAGGGGGGCTCGGCCCCCCTGCTCGGTATGCTTACCAACCCCCCTGTATAATCGCGCCCTAGCCAACACCAGACGCAATCGTTTGAGTATTTTTCCATTTATAACAAAAAACATTTTCAGCGCTGAGTTTGTTTTACCCTGTAAAAACGAATTTTCTTGTATTCGGAACCTAGCTAGATCTTTTTCTCGTGCTCGATTTAGTATAGGGGGCAAGTCTTGTGAAAATCTTTCCAGTCGTTTACGATATCATTCATAATCGGGAAAATCCCTTGCTCGTTTAATATATATGAACTAGGGGGCTCAGCCCCCTACTCGCTAACGCTCGCCAACCCCCTGTGAATTGCAAAGCAATTCACATTGAGACCGCTACGCGGTCCCAGCTCGCTTCGCTCGCTCGCCCCTTTTTATTTTTCTAATAATTCTAGCCGGAATAAGTATTACAATAAATTATTTGAACATATGAAATTGACAATTTTTTTAATGTAAAAAAGTAATCGAAAACTCCGTTGAAAACACGACTAAAAATACATTTAGTTGATGCTACTAATGGACATATAAATCATTTAAATACTATGAAAAAAGGATCTTGGAAACATAATTAGTTTAAAACTTATTGCACCTATAATATTGTACAACACGGCTTAAATTCACTAAAAAAGAAACACTACTTGGTAGGAAGATAGTTTATCATCAATGATTGTTTAAATTTCGTTCAACAATGTACTATTCTAATTGATTATAGATTTCTGCAAAAGAAATTTTTACTTCATTGAAATTTAAGAAAAATCATTTTTACTTCAATAAAACATCAACAGATGGCAGCAGGGGATTCTAGAAAGTTTATATTTTATTATCTCTGATTTTTTGTGTGAGTAAAATTCGTAAATAAATTTTAAATAAGAGTTGAGAATTCATTTGAAATTAACAATATTTCTCATAATTAAAATGAGGAATCATCTCAGACGCTTTGGATTACGTTAATATTTTATTTTTAATAATTGCTAGCTTGAGTTTTAGTGCTCAGACACTGACCACCATATTGGAGGTGGAGCTAACACAATCTTGTCTGTTCATTGGTCTGAGCTCTGGAAACTACGGTTGTTGCCAACGATAAGGTAGAAATTCAGCCCTATTTCCGTGCCACGTAAGACAAATATATATATAGATTTGGCGACAGTAATTTGGTCGACAGGATAACTAACAACTACCAATTGTATATATAGTGTTACGAATATTGTAAATAGTTAGTGTTTGTGCTTAAAAATAATGTAAATAGTTCAATTAAGCTCTATTCATAAGTTAATATTAATTTTTGTTGCATTGCAATATCTCAATTTGTTGATTTTTTGCATGCGAGTAAACGCTATTGGATTTCAATGGGAGTCTATGGAAATTTGGCGAAATACTGGAAATAGCGCCAAGTTGGTGCCACTTTTGGAAGCTAATTTTGGCCACCAAATTTGGCGATATATCGCCAAGTTGGTGCCAAACTTGGTGACAGACTGGGGTCCCTTCCTCTTGGTAACCTCCCTAATAGCGCCCATCCTATCTAAATTCTCTACTTTCATGTTAATTCCCCCTAAGAAAAGTCAGAAAGCTCTGACCAATCAGATACGTTTTGCGGTATCTACGCAGAATTTCATTGGTCCACTTCCAAACTATTACTTTTTTTTATATATAGAAGGAGAACTAAAGCATGGCATTATAAGAATGGCAAAAGGATTACCTTAAATAGCAACATAACTTGCAGTAGGGCTTTCTTACTATCATAACCATTATTGCTAGCACAAGATCTTCTTTGGGCATGAATATGTACACTATAACATTTCCTTTTAGTTAGATTTTAAAAATATTCATAAATGTTATGTAGTATTGCCATCAAACAAGTCAATGTTCTTGCTCATATTTCAACATATCCACAAAGCACAGTGTTTAGCCCAACTCAGAGATAAACAAGAACGAAAAATCATGCGTCAAGCATAGATTATGTAACACTTTCCAACGCTTCCAAAATAATTTTACGAATCATACTCTTTAATAAGCTAAAAGATAACATCTAAGTAATCCGAATACTTTTATTCAGCCCTGTATAGGATCTATAGATTTGTATATATACTACATAGGATGCTAAATTTTAGTTCAGTTAGGAAACACGTAGCACAGTTTAAAATTCTCCGTCTGGAGTTAAATAATACGGAAATGTGTTCCCGAACTTTTGTGCTTCCCTGTATAGGATCTACAGAATTTATACACACCACGTAATATACAAAAAGCGATTTAAAATTAAAATCGCATTCAGTAACTTAAAACGCACTTGCAGGAATTATTGTTAACATACAGTAGAGAATTCTTTTGTGTGTCCCTGTAAATGAACGATGACTGCTATACACACAATATTCTGTAGTAAGTCTCTTGTAATGAACCTTATATAAATTTCAATGCGTTTAAAATAGTGAAACATTATTTAAATAAACCGCAGACGATTTTTCTCCATAGACGTAATGTAACGGAATTCTTTTGACTGTCCCTGTAAAGTAAGTATAAGTGCTATGCACACCCTATTCCATATTAAGCTTCTTCTAATGCACCTTAGTGATATATATAAATTTCAATGCATTTAAAATAGTGAAACATTATTTAAGTAAACCGCAAATGATTTTTCCCCATAGACCGCAATGTAATAGAATTCTTTTGAGTGTCCCTGTAAAAAAACTATAAGTGATACACACTTCCGTTGAAATAGGGAACATGCTATAAATAACGATTATAACATATAAAAATTGCAGGGCAATCCGAGCATATTTACGGGAGTTAGAGCACGGACAGACGGCAGACGGCCAGACAAACCGAAGTCATAAACACTTTTCAACTAGGTTGGAAAGTGTTAAAAATGTGCTCCAATTTTGATTTTCTGATACATTATAATATGAAAATGACAAAATTTCTTAATTCTGGTCCAAAAATAAATATCATAATCTAACCCCCTCCCCCCCCCCCCCCTAAAAAATATATATATATATATAATAATAATAATAATAAAGTATATGAACCTGGTATGTGTTAAAAGATATGTCAACACAAGTTATTTTGAAGCTTGTAGCAAAGATAATGTAGCACCATTAAAGCCAATGAAAATTGTTACTAGCTGAAGTATAGATTCTGCTACAGGTTTAGTGTCTGAATTTCAGATTATATGATATTTATTATATATGATCTGAATCCAAAGAGGATGATTGACCAAAAACAAACCTGCTGTACCTTCTATGAAAAAAAAGGCATTATTGCAAAGATAGTTTCAGCATTAAAGATTCATTGGGTAACCTTAAATTTAACATGTTTCTCAAATTGCATGGGTTCAATGTTAGAAAATTGATCTATTTTAAATTGTTCCTTTCAGTGTTCCTTTTTCTAAAATATAAAATCCCCCATTAATTTATTCAGAAAAACAGGATTACTTAATATCTAGTTAGTACATTTTTCAAAATTTGGTCTTCATCATAGAAAATTGTTGCCAAAGTAGTTTTTTCCTAAATTTTAAGTACCTTTTATTATTTATTTTCCTTAAATAAAAATTTTAAAATTTATTACCTTTTAAGACATATAAAATTTAGAGATGAATTTTTTAAACCATTGTACACTGGCATGACATATCAACTTTGATTGTGAAAGGCAAATTTTGAAAAATACATTAAGTAATAAGTAATTATATTATAATTAAAAAATTGTCTTCAAAAAATAACCTATTTTTCAATCTGTTAATGTCATTAAAAATTTTTAGCATATATATATATATATATATATATATTTCTTTTTAAAGTAAAACTTTCAAATTTATTTCAAACACACTTTCACTAAGACCTATCCACAGAAGACAAATTTTATTTTAAAAAAAATGTCTTTTAAAGAAAAATTGCTAAAGTCCACTGCAACATCTGTTTATTGTGCTAAAAAACTACATTTTGTCATCCTATAAAACAATTAAATTCTGCTGCTTAAACAGATTTTTGGTTTTCCACCCCTGCAATAATATATAACATTTTTTTCATTATACATTGATTATGATTCTTATCATTTAATTGATTTAATATAAAAGTGTCTTTCTCTACAGTAATAATAATAAAAAAAAAAACAATAACTGTTCTAGTTAAAGAATTAAGGCTTGATGGACTAAAATAGTTTTTCTATGTGTTTCAACAACCATGTTCATATAGATTGAACTTCAAATTCATACTAACTTCAGATTCAAGCCTAATTTTTCTGTACTTATTCAGTTAATTTTGAATTGTTTAAACATAAAAACTGATTGATTATTTAGATAAAGAGTCACTACTACTTTACAAAAACATGCATCTATAAATACTAACATTTATGAAATTTTCAGCTTGTACTTGATAATTTGCATGGCATATTGCGTTGGATAACTTATTTGCTGCCTTTTTTGTTGTTATTATTAGATGAAACTAATTCTTTGTGGACAACGTCTTCTAATATGGAAAGTAATAACACTAATGACCTTTCTGTAGTATCTCCATCTGTAGAACCCATTCCAGATAGTTCATCATTATCCTCTAATACTTCATATTCCAATATTACATTAACAGGTATTGCATGTTTTAGCTGTTACCTTCCTATGTAATTCAGCTTTATCATTCCATATTGTTATTTATGTTTTTAAATATAGTCTTGCTTTCATAACCCTAATGTGTAGATTGCAAATTAACATTGTAACATTAGAAGCATGAGCTTGAGGTTTTAATTTATTTCTGTATTATGGAGTCATAGTACTTATGAATCTGACAAAATGAACATAAACATGGCTATATTGTAACTTGTGAAACTCAAACAATATAATGAAGTGGATTTTTTTTTCTTTATACATAATGTGTACTGTAAGTGTAGTAGTATGAAGTACTAATAAAACTTATATTTGAGGTTATGACTACCATTTTTAAGTTAACAAACCAATAATTAAATAATTCATAAGTTTATATGATTAATACGTGAAAAGAAAACAGTGGATGTAAAGCACATGATGTTGATAATTATGCATATAGAAAAATAAAATTGTACCTGTATTACATCTAACTTTAATCTAAAACCAAAAGTTTTGATTACTTTTTAAAATAAAACTTTAAAAAATATATAAATTCTCAATTTCTTTGATTTTTTAGTAGAAATTATTTTATTTTCAAATTCAACTTTATTTTTGGTTTTGGCATGTAGATTGTCTAAATATGCATATATGATTACAATTTTATGAACTTATCTCAAACAGTTTCAGAGTAACAGAATGTAGTACAAACTCAGAAACAAGGAAGATCTTCAGTCCCAAAACTTATTTCACTTTTGGAGAAATTCTTAGGATGGAAATCAGGACTGGAAAAAGTAGATAAAATTAAATTTTTGTCCTTTTGTCTCGGAAAATAATTAAAAAATTTGAATGTTTTTCATTAATGAAAATTTTTCAGTAATAATTTAGATCCATTCTGTATAAAATATTTTCTGTCTTTTGTGTTTCACATCATCCTAGAAAAAAAAGTTGACTTCACCATTTACTAGAAGTAGTCCCATGAAGTCTGATATGAAACCAGGCAAACAATTGCACATTTTGTAATCATCTTAAAGCTGTGTAAGCTCATTTCAATAAGTCTAACAAATATCAGGCTGGTTGGAAAATAATAAATGATTTTTCAGTTAAACAAGCTTGTTTTAAAATGACTACGCTCTTTGCAATGAGTTGGATCTCTCATTTAGCCTACAACATATATATCATTCTAAAGTCTGATAATTCTTCCTGAAAAAATTTGTCGTTGTAGATAACTCAAAACATTTTAAAACATTTATAATTTTATCCCACATTTTTATGGAGAATATTTAATTTCCATAACTAACTGATAATAAGGCTAATCATGACTGATTTTCAAGTTCTATTTTGCATGCATTTATTGTGAAACAATATTATATAAAGTTTTCAGAGTTTTTTTTATTTTGATACGAGATTTTAGAACAGTTTCACTGTGAGTGATCAAAGGGTATTCTATTTTTGATTGACTGAATAGCTACAATACTTTCATACAGTGTGCTACTTTTATTTAATTTGATAGATTTTGATTAGCTAAAATTCTCATTTTTGTTTTTTTAATATAGTGAATTACTTTTTCATAATTTCATATTCTTTTAAGCTAAAGTGTTTTTTTCCCATTTCAGGACCAATGTGTATATTCTTTTTAGAAGTTAGAGGGTCTGTCTGGCTTTTTTTTGTGATCTTAACAGCTGCATTATCTGCATTAGCTATATCTCTTCTCGGACATCTTTTGGGATTTCATATATTCTTAAGTAAGAAAAGTTATATGTCCGAAAGATTATTTACTATGTCCTTATAAAAAAAAAAAGGTTTTTTTAATAAATATTTAATGCAACTAAAAAAAGAGTAATGTTTATGATTATCTTTCCCACAGTTTTTATATATAATGTATGTTTTTTATAATACAGTAGCCCCTCATATCTCTCTCATTTAGACAATCTTTTTTTTTTTTTCCCAAGTCCCCCCAAAATCAAAATGTTCTACTTTAACAACAATTTTTAAGTAACTGTATGTATGTCAATTACAATAAATATAGTTTTTGGTTATTAATTTTTCTAAGAAAATTGATATACATCTAAGCTAACATTTTGAAGACATAAAATATTTGCTTATAGATTATCATCTTTCTTAATATTTTTAATGACCTTCATTGTATCATGCTTTTTCTTGTCTCCCATCATGTGCAAACGAGGGGCTACTGTATGATCATTATATGAGGGTGTCTAGCTACCTGGAAATTCTGGATAATCTGGGAAAGTCAGGGAAATTCATATAGACTGGAAAAGTCATGGAAATTTACCATTTCTGAGAAAAAGTCAGGAAAATTTGAAAATTCTGAAAAAAGTTAGAGAAATTTGAAACTTTTAAGAAAACATTAGGAAAAATTTTCTTCTTATAAAACTAAGGGTTTGAAATTGCAACTCTCAGAAAATCTAACTTTCCTGTTCATGAGTTCTATAAAGGGTGTTTGAACCTCTCTTGCAAACCAATTGGTACTACCCCCTTTCAGTCCTTCCTTGTAACTCGGAGATGTTCAGTTCCAACTTTACTGAAACTTTGTACTGAATGTTGTAGGATTGATTAGGTGTTTCAGCCTGTTTACCTATCTTTGTTTGTGAACTGAACATTTGTTAGCTTAATTTATTGAATATTTATTATTTGTATTAAAATATGTTAAAGCAATCCGTATTTAACTGTGACTGATGTGATAAAGAATTTCATCCTGATTGGACAAAATGGATAGAACCTGATGCTAAAAGTGTGTATCTGATAAATGTTTAGCATATAAAATGTTCAACAATTAATTAATTTTGCAAAAATTTGTTTAATAAGTCAGTAGTTTGCGCTTCATAATCAGTTGTGAAAGTTCCACTCTCAAAGTCACAACTTTTAAGATTTTTTTTTTTTTTTTTTTTTTTTTGTAACATCACAAAATCTCGATACCTGGTTATGTTCAGAAATTTTTTTATTGGTATGGAAAACCTGGAAAAGTCAGGGAAATTTATTGCTGATCTGGAATAAACACCCTGATTATATGCAAATCGTTATATTCTTTTGTCATAATATAACACTATATAAAGCACTTTATCTAGAAATCATCCATGTGTTTAATATAGTACTCCATACTTTTTGACAGTAAAAAGTATAGAATTAAATCAGCATGATTTCATAATCAACATCGAACTGACAAACAGCAAATAATAGCACTACTCTTTGTATGCTCATGTTCTTTTTAATAAATTTTCACATACTATTCCCTATTAACTATTTCACCAAATAGTTCTGTGACTATTAACCTTCTTACCACCTATCCTGCGATTTCCATGGGCAAGACATTTGTAGAAAAAATTATTTAATACACAATTTTTAAAGCAATTTTGTTTTAAAAATTCCACAGTCAAAGGGTGAAAGTGCAAATGATAAATTTACTACATATTTCAAATACATGATGATTTGAACTGTGTAATAATAGAGGAGATATTGGTGGGAAGGATATTTGAAAAAAAGAATAATAATAATAAAGCATCAGAGGGTTAAAGCTATTTTTATATGCAAAATAGCCTTTCATGTAATTAATATATTATAGTCAATGTTGCCAACCAATTAAAAATAGATACTGGTAGAAAGTAAAAACTATTTATAGTAATTAAAATAAAAAAGAAACTATGTATAAGGTTGCACAAATAAATTTAATTAAAAAAATCTAAAAATAGGCAGGCTATTTTGGGTCCAATCATGATGACTCTTCATCAGTGCACAAATGTGGAATTATTGTCTTATTCAAAAACAGACCTTTATATAAATATCAGACCTTTCATATCTTAATATTAGACCTTTCGTTTACAATTTTGTGTTCAGTTTATCCTTACTATCTTTAATTTTTAATTGTTTTTTTAATGATTGATGTTTGATTTTGGCTAAAGCATATATAAACTATTGCTGAATAAAACTTTGTGGTTAAATATTCATTTTCTGTTATGTCATTCATAAAATCATATGTAATAAATATTTCATTATATATGTAAGGTTGTCATATTATCTTGAAGTTCTTATTTTCAAAGAATTTTGTAATGTTTAAATAGAATGAAACATTTTTTGTTTATAGATGATTAAATTATATTTATTGAAATGTAACTTCCATTTTTCTTTCATATCAGGTTTATTTCTTGTAATAAATTTTTCTTCTTTTTTATCAATAGTATTTATTATATTCTCGAAGTATATTTTGATGTACAAATTTTTTTAAGAGTGTACATTGTACCTGAAAGATGTCCTAACTATCCTGTAAACTTCTGTAAAAGTATAGTTAAAATTACTTCACATCACTTAAGAAGGGAAAGAAATTTTAGGATAAATAATTTCAGAGATGTCAAAGTTTAATTTAAAGTAATAATTTAGGCAAAATTTAAGACACTGAAACACTAATTAAAGCATACTGTATTATCAAATATTCAACTTTAGTTTTTAAACTAAAAATACAAAATTTATCAAGGTTTGAGTTGTGTTGTTTATTCAAATAAAAGAAACGCAATACATATTACAATCTGCCATGTAACTAATAAATAAAACCAACTTTAAATGATTCCCCACTCCCTTTTTTTGCATTCTAATTGACAATTAGCAAGAGTGGTTTGAAAAAAAAAAAAAACAGTGTTTTATGCTATTAACTCTTATTGTTATCTACATTCATTTTAAGCCACATTGTTGCCAGCATTTCTCACATTTCATGCACAGTAGGCGATCATATATTTGATGGGTCTCTGTAACAAAACAGAGTTCCTACGCGACTGGAAAACAAGGAATTGTCTGGGAAAATGACATGTGCTCAAAAAGTCATGGAAAATTACGATTTTTTTCTAAAACTTGGAAAAGGCAGGGATTTTTTTTACTGTGCTGTCATGTTTCAAGATTCTCCTGAGTTTTGAGGTGCGTCCGCAAAAATATTCCGATTTTTAAAATTTTTAAATAGAATTTTTGCTAAAAATTTCGCTAAATTCACATTTTTAACATAAAGATGTACAAATTTGTCACTAAATAGGCGATACCTCTGCCATTGTTGGGACTCAGTAAAAGAGGGAAACGTGCTCTTGAAACTAGCGAGAGGACAGCGTGCCAAACCAGTTTTTCCCACCAAACTCCTGCTGAAACCTTTTCTTTTATTGTGAGAATGGCCGTGTTACAGGCGTGAACTATGTTAGTATTCTGGCCGACCATCTTCATCCAGTGGTGCAAACTGTGTTTCCTGATAAACGACCAGTTTTCCAAGATGATAATGCACCTATTGACACCTGTGGAATTGCCGAGACTGGTTTTATGAACACGACGATGAATTAGAGCACCTCAAGTGGGCCCCCTCAGTCCCCTGGTTTCAATATAATTCAACCTTTGTGGGGTATTTTGGAAAACAAGCTGCACAGTCGATTCCCCTCTCCATGGACACTTTATGAATTAAGGACTTTTTTCAATTTGAGTGAGAACATATCCCTCTGAATGTTGTACATGACTTGTATTTGACAATTCCACGTCAGATACAAGCTGTAATTCATGCAAAAGGAGGACCAACGGGCTATTAATAAAAAATAATAATTCTCTTTTCACAGGTGTTCACATTATTTTGTCTAACCCCTGTACTTTATAAATGATTTATAAAGCATGCTGTCAGAATTTTTTCTTTGTTATAAAATTATGTTTACAAATGTTTTATTTCGATTTTCCTATTGAACTTAAGTGACTTATTAATTTTCTTTATATATTTTTCTTTTATTGTACTGTATATGCTTATTTTGATTACAATGATGTATATTTATATATTTAGTTACATCTCTTTTTTATTACAACTACAAAAAAATTCTTAATTATATTTTAGTGTGCCAAAATTTTTCTACTTACGAATACATTGTTCATAAACGTGAGCCAGCACCCCCTACAGTTAAAAGAAATGAAAATAAGAAAATAACGCCAAACTTTGATTGTCATTTTGATATTTTACAGCAGATCAAATCCAAAAAGGTAACTTAATTACTTATATTTGCTGCAGCTGTTACTTTTATTATCAAATGGTGGTACAATAAAACCTGTGAAAATGGATTTTCTTGAGACTGGGAAAAAAAAATTGTTTTTTTAGACAGATTTCCATCTTGTCAAGTATAAGTGTATGGTATTTTTTTTTTTTTTGTCGGACCATGAAATCTTTCCTTTTAAGGCAGGATTCTGTCTTCACAAGTTTTATTGTATACTAAATTTAACTGTATATCTTTATGGACTTTCATCTTCTTCTGTCATATCTTTCAATTTTGATAATTTTAAAATTTGTGGAAATATTAAATAAGGGTTTATTATAATCTTTTTTTAGGGTAATCAAATATCACCCAAAGCACAAGAAAATGGTTCTAAAGGAGATGAAGTGGAAGAATGGGAATTGCAAGTCAATTCTCAACATGCGTACGTTCTTTTTTTCTTTTCTTCCTTTTTTATTGAATTTAAAATGTTATCTAAGGACTATGAAAAATTGCACTAATCTAACAAAATATTTTGCAACATCGTTGTTAAAAATTTTATATTTCCAAAATTTATTAGCTTATTTAATGTTTAAGAAAATTATGAAAAGATTCATTTAGGATGACTTTGTTTAGAATAACCATGAAGACTCTATAGAAATATAAATTGAATATATTTTCCTTTGATATCTCAAATAATCAAGACTAACATTTAATCTTTTGGTACTTTTCGGTTAGCCGGGCGCCAGTGATATATGTGCATATATAAATACATATGTATATACATATATTTGTATATATATACATACATATATGTATATATATGTGTATGTATATATATGTATATGTAGATATATGTATATATATATGTGTGTGTGTATATATATACATGTATATATATCACTGGCGCCCGGCTAACCGAAAAGTACCAATCTTTTTTATTGATACAGATTTTCTCAAGTTTACAAAATGGAAATTTGACATGTCTCCTTAAAATGGTGTTTTTTGTTATTATTCATTGTTTATTTTTGTAAATTTCTTGTTTTTTATTTCTATTTTTTATGTGGAGCTGGTGGCATGAAAAAAAGAACCTTTAGAAATAGATTCACTGGGGGAAATATATATATATATTTCTTGTTGCTTTTTCTAAACATGAAGTTTTGCTTCATATGATTTTTCTTAAACTCTTTCAGATCTTATATGTTTCTATTGCTGTAATTTGCTTTAATCTAAAATTTATCTCACAAGGGATGTCTTTTAATGTAAAATTTTGAATTTCATTCAAAATTTTACTGGCATAAGAACATGTCTAAATGTAGCCATATCTTGAAAATTAACTGCTAAATTAAAAGTGAAAGACCACAAAAAATATTTAAGAACTGTCCTGTGTTTCCTCAAATGACACTTTATCACCCATTGGCAAACTTTGTCTTGAATTATATTGATTTTAATGAGGGTGTAGTGTTTCAAATTGTGACAAAATAATAATAATAATAACAGAAAAATGCAATGTAGTTTCCTTTCAAATGTATAGCTTTGTCAAATATACACAATTAATTTCATTTTCTATTATCAGTGTAAAATGCATACAAATTCTAATGTATTATCTGTCAGCCATATGCATGACTTTGTCAGTAAAATGCTGGTCTTGTGTATTAGTTGTCACTATCATGAGACATAGGCTACGCAGAGAGGTGCAAAAGAAGGACAGCCTTGCTAAACTTTGAAAAAAAAAAATAAGAATTTAAGAAAAAGTACTAAAAAATATATAAAAAGCTG
The DNA here is from genome assembly GCA_963931845.1 of Maratus michaelseni. Classification (NCBI taxonomy): domain Eukaryota; kingdom Metazoa; phylum Arthropoda; class Arachnida; order Araneae; family Salticidae; genus Maratus; species Maratus michaelseni. The sequence continues at coordinate 70,911,243 of OZ007595.1, read as the reverse complement.
ATTGTGTTTAAACTGATTAGTGCAAAAATACAATTTTGTTGTATTATAGCTTTGTTTTAAAAATTTTCATTATAGTTCCTTGTAAATGTAAACAGTAAACCATAATTTTACTTTAGTTTGATCTTTTTCATTAACTTAAACTGATTGTGATAGGCATTGTCTTCAGTTTTTTAAATGAATGCTATTAAACAAAAATATTTAAAAAAAAAATACAAGCCCATAGCCTTTTTTTTCTTTAGTTATAGGTTATTAACTACTACACGCTTCTTTTAAATAAGAGTATGAATGGATCCTTTCGGGAGTGGAGGGTGGTCATTCCTAAGACTCCTATCAGGGGGAGCTGATGCATATCCATCTTGTTGCCCAAAATAACCGCCATATTGTAAACCAACTCAGAATTAGGAAACCGCCTGAGTAGGTGTTTAAAGTCACACGTCGTCCACTACTACGGTAGGCTAAACGGTTTTAGCTTGGTTTTTGGTCCATTGGGTTATTAAATGGCAGTATGATTCAGCCTGTAGTATAGGAGCTCTAGTCATCCCTAGCTTGAGCATATCAATTTCATAGAATTGCAACATTTCAGAGTGTAAAATTTTAAATAACATATAGTAGGTTGGTTGGCTTGGTTTGGTAACTGTTCATAGTTCATATCTTTTAAATTGGGAATAATGGCTTTAGTATGACAATGTTGCTTTTTTTGTTTTTTAGGAAAAGTTAAATTACAATAAAGTTCATGCAATGAATGAAAAAATAATGGTGTGTCATAAGCAGGGTTGTAAAAAACCTGGGTTTAAAAAATAAAAAAAAACAGCCCGGGCAGCTACCCACTACAACCCTTAGGGTTGTAAAAAACCCGGGTTTAAAAAAAAACGGCCCGGGCAGCTACCTACTACAACCCTGGTCATAAGAGTAATGTCATGGATCAAAAGGGCATTTGCCCCCCTACACACATACACAGCACACAACTTAAAGTTTCATTGCATTAAAATATATAAAATTTAAATGGAATTTCGGTAGGCTTTTCGTTTGTTTTATGACCATATAAATAACACTTCTTCTCCTCTTCACAATTTCTGTTTTTTAGGGGGGGTGGGGAGTTGACACTCTGTGATTATGTGAATACTGCTCATATGCTTGTTTACATTTCAAAGAAATGTTTTTCGATTTGTTTACTAATTCCTTATTAGAAATCTCTCTCCCCCTCCTCCAGATATTGACTTTCAGTATCACATTCCATCTCAAAATCAGTTTCTGCATTAAATGAATTTAAATCCAGTGTTACCTCCTCTTTATTGTTAACCCAGGAGAAGTTGCACATATGCAGGGTATCAGTGTTTTTTTCTTTGTCACCAGTAAATACAAATAATATTAATTATAGCGAGATTTAGGGATCGAAGAACTTATACCGGGAAAAATTAATGAAGTGACGATTCTCTCGAAAAATATTCCGATTGAATCCAAACCTGAAAATTCAATTTTGAAAATAGTACAAGTTAACTATCCCAAAATCTCTCTATATGGCGTAATCTCAAGTGGCAGTAACATTGCGTTGTGAAATAAGTTAAATTAGAAAGGTTAAAATTTAATGTTGGAATATTATAATTTAAGTTAAAAGCTTAATTGTAAAATTTAAGAATGATAAACATTTTCACCAAAGTTGATCCATCTGAAATCGGTGAAATGTAAATTAAGAAAATAAATAACTCACCAAATAGATGACACACATAGATTTATTTGAAGCAGAAAGAGCACTCACAAAATATTAATATGAAAAGAACTTCATTTGATTATATCCATTCACAATTTTTTTTCTTTCACAATAATTCTTACCAGATAATTTTTAATAATAACTTTAAATAATGAGAATACATTCAAAATGTATGATGTTCAGTCCTTTAAGATTAATTTAAAATGTTATTCGTTTAAATAAGTTTATTGTTTCAAAATTTAATGTTCGTCATTAAGGATGTTCGTGAAGATTGAAAAACTGTCTCTAAGAAAATGGCAGATTCTTTTACAAGGTAAACTCAGTTGTTGATGAACATAATTTTTTATACTTGAAGTGAAATGCTATTGTTAAATGGATCAATTCAAGAAATGGAGTTCATTGTTGGAATAGGAAAATAAATAATATGAACGTTTTTCTTCTATCACTCTTGCATCTATTTAATGAGAAATCATTCAGGGGTGTACGAAAATTCACAGACTGGCTCTCAGAAAACGCTGAAGAATGTAGGTGGGTCTAGATGTCAAAATAGATTCGCAAGCATCTAATTCTGCTGGTTCAATTTAATACATCGTAAATACTCTTCAATAAATCAGCGATAGCTAATAAATAGCTCAAGATGTCGAAAAGAGATGGTAACACTGCTCCGTTGCATCTAAAAAATCTAGTATCTCTATCTCTCGAGAAAATCACAACACATTTCCACCCACTAAGTGAATAACTTCATCCAGTGCTGGAACAAACTCAACTGCCGCCAGGCCAGAGGCCCGACAGCTTAAAGAAACGTTGTTTTTCGATCAAACGAATTTGGCGAAGTGATTCTCCTTCAATACTCAAAGTACGATCTCTCTCTGAGATTTGAAATCTCCGCCAATCAGAAAAGAGCATCTCCCAACGGTTCCGAATCTAACTGTCGCGCTCGTGACACCACCTGATGGATTTTTTGAAGAAGCTCACCCACGCGGTCAAAGTCAAATATTAACTGTTGACGACACGTCATTGTGAATGTTCTATGAGCTTCTATCTGTCACCTTGAATCGGACTGATAATGACCTTGCCTCTCTTGAGTCACTGACCCAGATACAAATGCGCGGGAATTAGGAAATAATGCCTGCTTGTTTACCCGAAACATCTAAATACTCATCAATGGCGTCTGATCGCAAATCTCGACGAAATTCAAAACAGAAAAAACGAAAGTAATTAAAAATCTATAACTGCCAAACTAATGGATGAAAACAAATGAAATTTTAGCAATCTAAATAAAATTAAATTTTCTTTCCACCAGATATGTTTTTGAAAGTAAAATATTTAAATTAAGAAATTTTGAAAAATGATTATTGGACTTAGAAATTTTGAAATGAAATATGGAAAAGTTCGTTATTCTGAAAGAATTTGCCTGAATTAAAATAAATGAATTTGAACTTTCTGAAAAGAATAAAATTAACAATTAACCAATTTTTAATCAATATTATTAAAAAGGAAATACACTATATTTTGGAATAATTTATTAAATTTAGACTGTGTGTTATTTAAGAAAAATGGACATTATTTAAAAGTTAGAAAAAGTAAGTCAGAAATATTTTTATTTTAGATCATTTGAAATGAAGTTTAATTAATATTGCAAAGTGAATAAAATGTAAATTAAATTGAATGAATAAATATCCTAAAACATATGTAATGGAAAGATTCTGAAATTAATTTATATTCTCACCAAAAGTAAACAATTTAGAAAGAATGTTAGATTTAAAATGCAAAAATGAAATTTAGCTTAATTAATTTAAATGAATTTAATGAGTTTAATTAAATTGATGAATAAATTAAAGTTAAATGTAAAAATACTGAATAAATTAAGAGTCAAATTTTTAAATCATAACATTAATCATCACCTTATTTAGTCAGAGACAATTTTTACAAATTCTACAATAAATTAAGTTCAAGATTCTTTTTTGAAAAGTAGTGGTGACAGTTGTAAAAACCATACGCACCCTGGGTATGTTATACCTGGCATATAGATTCTTTATATTGTCAATAATTTCTTAAATTTTCTAAATTTTTTAAGCATCTTATTGCCTATGTTACTTTATACAACATCATGTCTTTAACCACATGAAGATAAATTTTGATAAATCATCCAAACTGCCGTGAAAGGATACTTGGCATTTTTTATTTTACAAAAAAACTATTCTCAAATACAAATTTAATGACTTTCAGATGTAACAGAGCAAAAGTTATTGAAACAACAATCATTTAAATCTTAAACTCACAAGAATCCTTAACTTTTAGGCAGTGAGTAAAGTGCAAATGTGATTGATATCTTATCTAATTCAAACTAAATTAGCCGCAAAATGTACAAATTACTTATTTTTTAAACAAATAAATCAATAGTTAAATTAACCCACTAAATTCTTATAAACCAATAATACATCTGTCAGAATTGACTGTTAATGTTTTGTATCTTTAAATTCTTATTGAAATCATGTTCAGCAATGTTGGCAGCATTTTTCTATTTTCCTGCCAATAGAGTTACATTGGATATGAAAATCCTATTATTTTTTACTGTTTTTGTATAGATTTTTAGCAGCTGATTTTTTACGCACATGATATCTTAATATAAATACAACTAACTGTATTTTGTTTTGAAATTTTTGAGAGCACGTTGTAAGATCTTCCTTGTCAGCTTGTAAAATTGTTTTATCTGACACACACAATTTTAAATGTTTCACCCACCAAAATGTTTGTACTGAAATTTTTTATACTGACCTCAGTTCATCATTAACATCTACACCTAAGATCATATTTTAATTTTATAAGTAAAAGCTACAACTGATATATAAAGAGTCATTCAGAATTACTGTTCATAATTTACAGAAAAATAGAGCACACTACAATAAACAATTTTTGTTTAAAAAAAAAAAAAAAACTAGGATCTCAATCCATTTATTCAGTCACAGAGTGCCTCACTCCAATCTGAACCCAGATTTTTGTTCATAACTTTAACAGTAATAAAGATATTTTAACGAAATTTATAGCAAACTTTCCTTTCTTTGTGTATAATATAATAAAATCGTGAGAAGTGGTGAAACTGGTCACCATTTTTGTTTAAAACAGCTCTTAAAACTAGATACATTATGTTTCAGATTGTAGTTCACATTACATATGGTTTCACTTACTGAATTACTGTATTCTTTTAGTATTTTTCATAATGTTATCACATATCATACAAAGCAAGATTAGTCTGTTCTAAATTTCATTAAAATATCTTCATTATTGTTAAAGTTATGAACTAAAAGCCTGGTTCAGATTGGAGTGAGATAATCTGTATTTTTGACTGAATAAATAGATATCAACTCTTAATTTCCTATGTTAAAAGTGTTCATTGTAGAGTGCTCTACCTGAATGCAAATTATCAAACCGTTATTCTGAATCACCCTGTATAGTAAATCTATTAAACATAAGTACTTTTGTTAGAAACTAGTTATGTAGCTAAAAAATGCTACCAACCCTTTATGTCACTGTACATGGTACACTACTAAGAAGATGCTAAGTCTTTGGTCTTGTGAGAATAGTTGATTTCATGTCTTTTTCAATGAACATCTATAAAAGTGAACTGACATATATAAAGAAAAATAAAAGCAATTAAAAAAGTGCAGCTTCATTTCAATAACTAAGGCACTTCAGGGCAACAAAAGTGCTTTTTTATAATATTTAAGGCTTTGCCCAGGAGCTCCTGTGTTCCACGACTCCCCTTAAGTCAGCCAGAATGCTTTAAAAGTAGTTGATACAGATGAAATGCTTTATAGTTAGTTTTATTTTTGGTTAAAAAATGAAATATTATAATTTTTTTATGTGCAATTACCTTTCATAAGTTATCAGACATTAGCAAATCATGTTTGTTTTTATATAGAGAGCTAATTAATGTTAGATTGTTGCAAAGGCTGACTACTGGACTTATAATATAAATTTTTGCCATATTGGCTCAAGGACAATCAGGGTGCAGTATGAATATCAGTGCAGGCAAGGTGTAATGCCATTTTCTCTATGAACACTGACTTAATATATTTGATTCACATTTTTTCTTTATTGATACTTCTTGGCCAAATATTTCCTATGTGCTTTTTCTAAGGACTTTTTGTTTAAGAATTTGCACATGTTTTTCATTACTCCAAATATTTGTTTCTTATACATATATGCTATTAAATAATGCTTAACTGTTAATTTCAGAAGACGGTCTGATGAGAATAAGACTTCTTTGCCAGCAGTTACTGAAAACGGACAAAGTTCTCCTAATGAAGAAACAGAATACCCTCTCGAGAACTATGTTGGAGATGTTTATATTGGTAGTCCTCAGCGCAGAAGGCATTATTTAGAGCCCCTTAACGTCTGTAAGAAAACACCTAGTCCTAAAGGCAAAGATAGAAAGAAGACGGTATGTAATTATTTCTTTCATTTAAGCATACTTTTAAAATATAATGATATACAGGGTCATTCAGAACTTCTGGGCAAAACAAACACTAAGAGGAAAAAGAGTTAAATATTTTATGTCTAGAAGCTCTGCTCCTCTGAACCTATGTGTGACATAAGTTAAAATTCTTTTATTTTATGTTCTTGTGTTTAAATGCCCCCCCCCCCCCCCCCTGCCAAAAAAAAATGCATAATAATGTTCTTGTCGTAAGATTTATATTTCTTGTATATTGTTATATTTCTGTATTGTTTTACAATGTAGGGTTTTGACAAATTCTAAATTTAGATTATTTCATATTTATAGTCTCTATTTTAAACTCAGATTTAAGAAAGTTTTAAAAGCAATTGCCAGTTTGACAACTGAGGTTTCACATCCTATTTCAATGTTTCTTCTGCAAGACATTCAATAATTTGAATTTTTCTTCTGTCATTTTTGAAACAGACATGATGTTTTGTAGAATAATTTCTACCATTTCAGTGCTCCTAGAAAACCTACAGGGATGTTAATTTTTAATTGCAATTCTTAATTGAAATGCCAATTTTTAAATGATCAAGCAATTTTTAAAGAAGATGATTTACTTGGTTTAGTACTGTAATTGTGATGGGTAAACAAATTATTTAGTTAATACATTGACATCTATGAGAAATAGAGGTGAGCAAGAAAAATTTGACAACTTATTCATGTGATGACTATTTAAAATTTTGCTGTATTTGGTCTCAAAATTAACCAGCAAAATTTGTGACGGTGGCAATAGTAGCATCATTTGTGACAATGGTGAAAAACTTATAAGCATCTGAAATATATATATATATATATGTTATCTAAATCTACCTCTATGCTTTTTAATAACTCTTCCTTTTTTTAAAATTTGACTTGCACGTTGTTAAGTGTGTTTTACTTGTTTTAGAGCAGTGGTCACCAATTATTTTTCCCATGGGTCCATTTCAAAACATAATCAAACTTATGCGGTCCGGAAGATTTAAGTCTCCCCGTACTCCCTTCCCCCACCTCCCCCCATCCATCACGCTACCAACCTTTTACTAACCTAGGCCACCTACTTTGCTTAGTAAAGCATTTCTTTGAAATCATTTGTTATCTTATATGCATAACACAATGCATACCAGTGAAATGAAGTGCATTAATACCAAATCATTTTTTTATTATGATTTTTAGAAATCAAGATGATCAATACAAAGTAGGTATAAATTCAAAATGATTGATCACTAAAGTTCATTGTGGTTAATGTTCAATGAGAAAAATGACATGTTTTATTTTACACAACTTGCCTGAAATTTGGGGTCAAGTTGGTGCAACTGATTCTCATCAAACTGTTAAGGTGGTCATCTGTGAGTCGAGATCTGTACCGGGTCTTAATGAAGTTCATTTTTGAGAATGCTGCTTCACACACATAAGTTGAGCCAAACATGGTACACAATTTCATGGCTAAAGCTTTTAGTTCTGGATACTTTTTTTCGCACACATTTTTAATCCAAAATTTGTCACTTCACTGTAAAAAAAAATCTTTAGGTTACTAAATTTTTTTTAGTATATCTGTATTCCAGATTTTTTTTAGTAACCAGTACTATGAACCGGAATCATTGCTAGCTGTTTTCTGGTAATTCGTACCGATCTTCTTGTAACTGAGTAAGAATACAAAAAAATTTTTAGTAATTGCAAAGATCAGTGAGAAAAACTAAAATTTTTTTAATAGAAACCCACTGGCTTGACATCAGTGGTTTTGCATACCCATTTTTTTTTACAGTGTTCCAAGAGTTTTTGCAACTTCAGCATAACTGTTCTTTAAAACAATATCTTCTTGGAACTTGATTATTTCCAACTGTAGTGCTGCTTTTTGCTCTTAAAAACATCTGCCGTTTCATTCGTCCATACGCCATTAGGCATAAGTGAAAAAGAGTTGTTGACCAGCTACACAACGTTCTCAATTTTTTCAAAATCAGAAAATCTGCCTTGAAATTCAGATTTAAGTTTTTCCAAAAAATCTTCGAACTGGTTGATGTCAATACCTTCATTACTGTCACAAATTCACTTAAGGTGTGAAAAGTGTAAAATAAAGTTAAAAGTGTAATAATAATGATGTGGAGTAATCAATTTGTTTTATTGAAAAACACATTGGACATAATTTTTCTTTTTAATAATGAAACTTACAGTTGTTGTTTTAATGTTAGTTATTGTAATTTAATTTTATCTAAATTATGATTTCTAATCATAAACTTCTTATTTCGACAGTTTTACTCTTTTTCTTTGTTCTTTTCAGGAGAACTCAGCTAAAAAAGAGAGGTCTGTTGAAGAACATGATAAAGATTTAGAGAGTATATCTTGCAATGACTCCCAGGAGTTAACAAACCAGGGTCATTCTTATAGCCATGGTGAGAAAATAAATTTTTATTCTTCAAGTACAGTAAAACCTCTGAATAGCAAACAACTCGGGAGCACGGAATTTATCTGGTATTTGGAGGTGTATGCATGTCAGAGGTTAAAAACATACAAATATAATATATGTTGGGAATTGATAAAATGTCCGCATTCAGGAGTCTAAGGAAGTTTTACTCTATGTTTCTAAATATTGCTGTGTATTGAATTTTAAAACTCCCATGAAATAGAAAATTGTCTGAATTAATTGTATTCAAAAATTTAAAAAAATCTATGCAATCTATTTTGTAAGTCCTTTAAAAATTAAACAATTTAAATTTGGATATTTTTTTATTTTATCTTTTAAAATTATTTTGTACTTTTGTATTAGTCATGTGCCAGTTGTTTATCGCCAAAGAAATCATAAAGATTTCATGCTGTGCATGTACCTAACATGGATTAAAATTCAGGGTGGGATTCCTGCAAAAAATTTTCAAATCCTCTTTATGAAAAATGTCAAAGTGGGAGACTTTCGCTTGCAGGAAGTAGCATGCCTATTGATCTCAAAATTTATAAAAGTTTGAAAATATTCTGTCATGAAAGTTAAAAAAGAAAAAAGTCATGTATCTATTAAGTTAATGTGTCAATTGAATGAGATGTGTTTGTTGCAGTTGAATCAAATATGTCACACAAAGGCTTACAATCCTTCTCTATCTACAACATAAATGGTGGTTTTAATGCTAAGCATCTTTTAGTAAGAGGAAATAAAACTGCACTGCATTTCTTGCATGTATCTATTTTTATCTTAAAAGATGTCGTTGAAAATAAATAAATAAAAAATCTTAGTAAATGAACATTTGAATACATCACTGAAGGCATTTAATCTGTGTGCTGTTTTACCTCAATCAATTTAAATTGTTATAAGTCATGTTTGTTTATTAAATAGCATATTTTATTTATGCATGATGCTTAATATCATTAAAAGTGTAGGATTATTTTTTTTTTCTCTTTTGTAATGTTTAAGGTTGGAATATGTGTGTTTGTAAACATGAATTTAGCAGAAGACCTGAAAGTTAATTTAAGAATTTAACAAGTAATTAAAATTTAAATAATCTGACACAGATTATTTCTATATTTCACAGATTATTTCTAATATTTCTTAGACTTTGTTAAAGATTACCTGAAGCATAAAAATTAGTTGTTCAATAGTTATTATTTGCTAAAAACTTGGAAACTGATACAAAGGGAGAATCAATATTTAATACCACAAACAAGTTTTTTTAATAGACAGAAATTCCTATTTGTAATAATTTGTCAGCTGCTTCTGATGGTGCTCCAGCAATGACGGGGCATCATAAGGGTTTCATAGTGCATTTGAAACACACAGTACTAAATGTACTTGCTATACATTGTGCTATTTGTCATCAGCATTTGTTTGCAAAAATATCTGAATAAACGCCTGCATACATTGCGTCGCTTCATTACATTATTAGAGAAGTCAATAATTAGAAGCAGTTCATTGCATGACAGATTATTTGGGCAACTTCAAGGTGTTTGTCTGAATCGTTTTGTCAATCTGTTTGACTCAGTACTGAACTTCCTTGAAAACAAGATACGAAAAACCTGATTACATCCAAAAATGACATTGCTTATTTGACAAATCTGTTTAGAATATTTAATCAAGCAGGCATGCCACTTTTCTGCGGAAACGTAAATTTCTGCTTTTTTGCTTATTTTCAAAATCTGCAGGTTTCCACTTTTGTTTTTTGCTTATTTCTCGGACGCGTTTCCTTGTAATGCGTGAAACATAACCAACCAACCAACCCATCTTTTGGAAGAACTCCCGAACACTTTCTCCTCTCTGATTGGTGAGTACGTTTGACGTCACATCATCAGTGGGAGTAGTCACAATTCAACTGACCAATGAGCATAAAGTGTTGTGGTTTTCGATAAGTAGTGTAGATGAGCCAAGTTTTACTTTTTACTGACATTGCGTGGAAGTAGGTAGTAAGATTTGAAATCTCATGATGGATTAAGTGTTTAATCTTGTTGTTTGTTTTTCAATTTATATTTAATTATTGCATTGTAAAAGAAATATGCATCATCTTTTTCAGCTTTTAACAATACTAAGTAATATTATGGGTGAAAGAAAGCCTGCATGCTGAATGCATGGCATGTTGTTTAGATTTCCTATTTTGCCAGATGTAGTAACGCCCAAAATCATATAGATAATCTACAATCCTTCAATTAAATGTTGATGGAATGCATCAAAGAATCATTAAAGCAAAATATTTATTTTGATCTCTTTTAGTTTTAGTGGATCATAGTTTACCATTAAATGCTTCATAACATGCCATATCCCTATTTAAAAAGATGTTCCTGAATGATGCTATAGTAAAAATTAGTTATGCACAAGGGCAAAAAAAACCACAATCGAGAAAAAAATGGCTGATAAATTGTAAATATCTGCACATGATATAGTTTTGAATTGAAGATATATCCAACGACCATCTACTCTTGTATTACCTATTATGTTAAAAATAAATTTTTAGTGAATGCTAGTGTTGTCAGAGACCAAGATTTAAAAAATAATAAAGGTAAAAATTATGTTTTTAATATTTCGTTTGTAGTATTTTCAGTTTCGTTGTCTAAAAACTAATTTTATGTAGGAAAATATGGCTAGACTTTCATATAATTTGCTACAACATCGGTGTTCTCACCAAATGTTTTTTGTAGTTGGGTGGCTGGTTAAACATTAGCTAGCCATATGTATTAACTGATGTTTTGAGTCAAAGCATGTAGATTGTAGATTTTTAAATGTATTTGCTCATAAAAATTTTAATGAATAGTTTCACATTTTTGCAAAATTCTCTCATTAATATTTGTCATTTATATCTGAGAATTATTGAATAAAATTTTGAATTAGCCATTTTTATTATATTTATTAGTGTTCTTATTTTATTTTAATGTATTTTTGTATTGCATGTATATGTTCATTTTAAATTCAAATAATGACACAAATTTTATTTCCCGCATCAATTTTTACCTCATGCGTCATTTCCTCTTTTCTCAGTCTCATCCCTGATTAAATCAATTTACAATTGCAAGGTGATGAGTTGAATTTAATTATAAAAAAAGAAGTCATAGCTGCTTTTGTGGGAAAATTCTTCTGTTCAAGCAAAAAATCTAGGTAGAGGGCAGCCACTTTCCCACATTATCAGCAAAACAGGAAGATTTACTAACTTAATGCTGATTTTACGGAGCAATTTCGGGATATTTTAAACATATACCGAGTTTGGTTTCAGATCCTTTCGCAAATGCAACAAAAATCATCAAATGTAGAAGAGGAACTCGTAGAACTCACAACCAACGAAGAACTAAAAGTAAAATTCAGAAATGAATACCAAGAGTTATGGCTTCAACAATCAATACCAGCTCTCTACCCTGGTCTATGAATTTGCGTCTTAAACTAGATTTTTTGCTTAAAGGGGCCTAAAGTCTATTGCGTATTAAGCGAGATCACATAATAATCGTTCGTGCATTAAATGTGATATTTTTATATTAGTCTAATGGCAATGTTCAAGGGACCAGAAAAAAAAATCCATGTGTTAAGCAGGATCGCATATTAACCGTGAGCTTCTTAACCGGGTCCGAGTATACTTTCCATTCCTATTTTACGTATTTTTCATTATTGAGTCATTCCATGCTAATGAGCAAATCAGCTGTGGCTGACATGTCATAGATTTTAATGAAAATTAGTGTATAAGTAGATCATATTTATTTATGAGTAAATGTAAAATGATAGATTTCAGGATTGTTTATTTAAGTATTAAAACTTACATTAAAAGTTGATATAAGGTCGAGGTTTTGTCTACTTGCTTGAAATTTCAATTTTCATTATTAGCCTTAGGAGTGGAAAGACTTTAACAAAAATTATTTATAATTAAGAATGAATAATAAGTAATAGATTGGAGTAATTTAGTAATTGTCCTTTTATTCCATAATGAGAAAAATAAATAATGAAAAATTTTGAGAGGAAAATGCAATATTTCTATTACTTGTTTGAACATGAAGGAAATGTTTTAAAATTATTTGACGTTATAGATAAAAGTATATATTTTACATTTAGAAACTTTCATTCTTGCCTTTTTATTCCTTAATGAGAAAAAAATAAATAATGAAAAATTTTTAGGGGAAAATTCAATATTTCTATTACTTGTTTGAACATGAAGGAAACATCTTAAATTTTTTTAATTATTTGACGTTATAGATAAAAGTGTATTTTAAATATAGAAACTTTCATTCTTGCCTTCAGTTTATTTTTCCTCAACAATATTTTAAATTAGAGTAGAATAAATTATTGATTTTGAATGGGGCAGTGGTTTAACAAACAATTATATAGTAATCATAACTCAATATAGATGGCAGCACTATAGTTTTTTTTTTTTTTTTTTGCAAGATGGCAGAAAAGGTGCACAAATTTGAAGTGAAATAGCCCATAGAACGTAACAAATATTACATTTTTTGACCCATTTCTGTCATAATAGGAATCAAAAGGCAATCTTGAAATTTTTTAAGCATATCATGGGCTTATTGAACTTTATGCTCTTGCAATATTGTTAATGTCAGATTTTTCTTTCATTTGATTTTTTAAGTATACATAAGAGGAAAAATTGTGATTTTGTAATTTTTTTTTAAGTTTCTAAGCTATTTTGAAGATGAAAATAAATGGCAACTTCTGAATTTGAGAAATTTGGTTTTCATATGTAACACTACATCAGACATCAATTTCACATGTTTTTAAATTCCTTTGATTTTTATAACGCTTTTAATTTTCTCAAAATTGACATAGTTTCAATTTTTACAACCTATTTAAGGTTAACCATGCTGTTACGAAATTGTTATTATTAAATAAATATGATAATAATTTTCCACGAGTTACAATATTTTGAAAAAAATTAATTTATGTTAAATAGTTTTCAAGATACGGAACTTTAAACTTGCAACTTTGAACGATTACATACATATGTCACAAGTTTTTTTAAATGTCCAGAACTGCCAAAATATTTTATTTTTTTGTCAAGATATTTTGAATAGCTCTATTTAAATATGAGTTGAATCTGTGTACCAAATTTTATTAAAATCTGTTACTATGTGGCCACGACTTTTTTAAAATTTTTGCTTATTTTGCATGGAATGACCCTATTAGAAAATTCATTGAAAAAAAAAAAAAGAATAATGAACTTTTAGTATGTTAAAAAATCTTGAGTGTGTCTTCCAAATTTTTTTTTTTTTTTTTTTTTTTTTTTTTTTTTTTAATGCATGTCATACCTAAGATCCTCTCTTAGCACATCAGTTTTCCATGCCACAGCAGTTCAAAATCTCTGATCTACAAGTTTTTTTTTGTGCACATTAGAAACCCATAGCATGCCAAAACAAACCAACCAAATGCCACCTCAGTTGATATCAGAGAAAGTGGCATAGTGATGTTATGAAAAATTCAAATATTGAATGTGCTGCTGTGAGTGTTTAATGATTTGTAAGAATTTTAATAAAAATATATTGTCAAGCAGTTGCCGGAACTGAGTTTCAGCTATAATTTACTTTGAGTACATCTGGTTGTAATCAATTATGCAGGGTGAGCACAAAGTCTTGTCTTGATTATAAATATTTATTGTGCGAAAACTATTATAATTAGATATATGGTTGTTTGGATGCATTGTAAGTACTATTTTAAAGCTTTTAATGAGACCAACATACTTCATGAAATTTCAGCATGTACCACTTGGTAGCTCAGAAAATGCCAATGCAATATTCTAGTTCTCGCTAAGTGTTCACTAACAGGTCTTCTGTAGCAGTACACACAGCATTTGTTATCCTAGCCTTTAGTTCTTCAACGTCAGCAACTGGCATGGCCAAGATGTCTCAAAGATGTCCTTGATATGTCTCCAAAAGAAAAAATCAAGAGGAGTAATGTCAGGAGAGCATGGAGTCCATGGTGTTGGTCCATCCCTTCCAATCCACCAGTCCAGAAGTTTTTCATCTAGGAACTCACAACCTATAGAACCCCAGTGAGGGGGTGCTTCCATCTTGATGACAAATAATCCATACTTGAAACGAACACTTGGTGAGAACTAGAATACTGCATTGACATTCTCAGAGCTACCAAGGAAGCACATGTTGAAATTTCATGAAGTATGTGGTCTTATTAAAAACGTATAACAGTACTTACAATGTATCCAAACAACCATACGTCTAATTATTAGTTTTTGTACAATAAATATTTATAAACAGAACAAGACTTTGTGATCATCCTGTATATATTAATACCAATATTATAGCACTTATTTGTTTATTTATTGATTTTTTTCTTTTTTGTGATATTGAATTGTTATTTACACTTCTGTAGGTATGCCAAGACGTCATCATCGAAGTCCCTCTCCAGCTCCCTTACTTTCACCCATTCTTGAATCAGAAATTTCGTCTGGATCTGCTATTGTTAGCTGGAAGCATCGATCTGTATCAGAACAATCTCTTCATACTTTGGATGAAAGTGAAGAAGATCAATCCAATGCTCCAAATACTTGTACTGTACAAATTGAAACTGCTGGTGGCAGTGGCTTAGGTAGTCGTGAAGATAGTGGCAGTTTAAGTAACTTATTTTTGTCTAAAGATCAATTAGAAGAAGTAGAAGAAGATAATAATAATATTCCTATTGATGATGATAATAGAGTGCATGAAGTTTGTATCATTCCACAAGGGTCAATGGATGATTGTGAAAGTAACCACAATGAGTCAGATTCCCACGAAAACGATATTTGTGGTAGGAGTGATCCTTTAATCAACGGTGAAGTGTGGGCATATGCACCTCGCAACGGTGTACAGATTAAAGATGCTATTGTGTCTTTTAGAAGAAGTTGCAGCATGCAAGACAATGATCGTGTTAAAAGTACCACAAATGATCCACTTACTAGATGTTGTTCAGAAGATGAACTCAAGTCTGCTCAAAGAATGACCAAACTCCAGCGTCGATTGTCAGAAGATCGCGACATGTGGATGTTAAAGAATTGTAGTAATGTCTCTAAAAATTGGCGAGAACACTCTCCCAAAGGAGGAGTTTCAGCCACTGCTGTTTTTTGTGTAGATGAACCTGAAGAATCATTTAGAATACCTGGCATTCCATTTGGATTAAAAAGGAAATATAACCATTTCTCTGTCCCTAATCATATAGTTTTACCCTGTTCAAATTCTGTACATCCTGAAAGTCGTAAAAGAACGAGGCCAGTTGGCTCAAAACCACCTAAGGCATTTCATGCATGAAATGTGTTAGATATTATGCCACTTACATCGTGTGCAATGTTACAGTGGACTATTTATTCTTAGGTAAAATAAGTAATATTTTAATTTTATTATGTGTTTATATTGCTCAATACATTTGATGTATGGTAGTTTCATTATTATTAATTTTTTATCATATCTTTTGTGTGAAAAAAGTATCTAATTAGAATTTTTGCTTTCTTTAAATAAGCTTTTGCAAATGTCTTTACCTCTAATTTATCTCTTTTAATTTAATTTCTTGAACTGTTTAAAAATTTATGAAGTATAGACATTACTGCTGTAGATTCAAAACTGTCAACATATTAAAATGTTTGTATTCTATTTTTTTTTTCTTTTTTATAAAATATTGACCGTGGTACTTTTTATTTTTTATAATATGGTTTTTATTTTGTCAGTTATTTATTTACTAGTGTAATTTATGTAATTCTTATTTAATACTGACTTAGAAAATTTCTTTATTTTTTGTCATTTATCTACTAGCAGTGAATTTTTAGTTAACGTAATAACCGAATTGATTTTAAAATATTACTCTAAATTAACTTTTTATGGATAAATGAAATATCTGAAGTTCGTGGAGGTCAGTTTACTCATTTGAATCACATGTAGTCAAAAGACAGATATTTTGTAATTGATTTTCTCCATAAAAGAACGTTTTAATTATATATGTAATCATTGTTTATTTAAGTTATACAATGTATTCAAAATACCATAGAGCAAAGGTTCCCAAACTATGTGCCATGGCCCACTGATGTATCACAAAATGAGCAGTCAGAAATCCGTAAAAATATCATAAAACAATGTTTCAACTTGAAGGTAAAATACTGTGAAAGGATGTAGAACAATAACTATGCGAAAAGATAATGTTTTATTATATTTTGTGTAGAAATTCTAACACAGACTCAGTCTTTGGTGCATTACAACACCATAAATAGAATTTACTTTTAAACTTTTTTTCTCTAATAATTTCATTAATAAACATATTGTTTTATGTAGCAAAAGGTTTTGATAAGCATTATTTAGTATTGTTCTCATGTATATGCTTTGTTTTTTCCCTTTAGAATAGATTATACGAAAGACCTACATATTAGGTGGGTCGCAAAATGATTTGAAACTTGAAGGTGGGTTGCATAACAATAAAGTTTGGGAACCACTACTCTAGAGCATTTTGATTTATTAATAACTTCTTTTTATGTCAAAAAAAAGTGTATACTTTTTAATTGTTAAAAACTACTAAGTTTATTTTCTTCAATTTAATTACTTTTATCTTAATGGTTACTTATTATCCTTGTAATTTTTTTTAATCTTCTACATTAAATATCGTCAATTTTTTAATTTATCTGTAATATTGCATTGGCAATTGTATTTGAAATTATTGTCTTTAATATTTCTGAATTTTATTTTTTAATCTCTAGAACAACTTCTTGTGTAAATTTCTGTTGTTGAAACAGAAGTCTGTCACCTGTTATTCAAAATTGCTATTGGTCTGTTTTTCTGAAATCATTGGGAAAAAGATTGGATGTCCAAAAATTGACATAAAACAGTCTCAGAAAATGCTATGTGATAGTTTTAAACTGATTTTCAGGGCATCCAATCCTTTTCAATGATTGTCAACCAACGATGTATCTGTGGGGGTTTTAATTGCTGATATATCAACTGAATTTCACATGAAAAAGGATAGATTTTACAGAACTATGGCAAATAGACTGTGTATAAATTTTTGGAGCACCTTGTATTTGTACACCTCTTTACATGGGGGCCGGTAAGGTGAAGAAGGACAGGGCCATCACTTTTCCTTGGATTTTGAAATTTAATTGACTAAATTGCCTTTATCTTTCATGATTTTGAAAAAAATAGTAAATTTCATTCACCCCCAAGTGACTTAAAATAATTAAACACTAAGGGGAAAATTAACTGAGAATTCTTCATAAGGGGGGGGGGGGGGAATGGCTTCATCCCGCTAAATAAATCCCTTGTGCAAAACATTTTCTTTTTTCGTTTATTTTACAATCATATGCTTAAAAACTATCTTAAATAGGGGAGGGAGCCAGAAAAAAAAAACAGAACTGTTTAAATTCTTTATTTTGAGAAAAACCTGTTTATATTCTGCATTTTAAAAAAAGGCGGCCTAGACTGAGGATCACAGAGATACACCTGTTTCAAAAACTTCCTCTCCCTGGATTTCACTCTGCTGGCACCCATGCTTACTTAAATTAATCAGAGCTAAAATCCCAAATATAAATTTGCAAAAACATTGTATCCTACTATCTGTTAGACTAAAATATTTTAAAATCATGGAAAAAAAAGTTAAATTTTTAATTTAAATGTTTTTTTTATTGCATTTTGTGATTATTTTTTTAAGGTTTAATTTTTAATAGCAACTTTGAATGGTTAGGTCAGACATTACTTTAAAGATCCTTCTTGGTTTTACTGTATTTATAGTTACACACTAATATTTAAAAAAATAAATATGAGAAAAAAAATTAAATAGTGTACTGTTATATTAATTAAAATGTATTTATGTAAAAAAAAAAAAAAAAAAAAAAAATACAAAATAAGTATTGTACTGTAAATTACTCATTTATTTTAGTATGATTATCATTTTTGGCAGAATTTAACAAATATGTGAAAAAAAATCTTCCTGATTTGCTTCTGCCTTTATTTGTGTATGTATGCTATGTTCAACCTGACGAAGTGAGCCATTAATTATCTGTTCCCAAAAATATACCATATTTACTCATGTATTTTTTGCACCTTTTCTGCCATTTCTTCTGTGCCAAAAGTTGAGGATGTGGTATTTACGTGAGTTTTTTTTTCATATTTCTTTTGAGAAAAACTTAGAATAAAAAGAGAAATGAAAATGTATATATAAGAATATCTTTATTTGTAAATAATTAAGATTAGATGAAATGTATAATGATTTTAACAATTCTTAGATAGTTTTTTTAACAAGAAATAAAATAAAATTAGAAGCATTCTAAAATAAAATGTGAAAAACTAGGAAAGCACATGCAGGACCTGCACAAAATTGAGTTGAGTGAGAAAATATTCATTTGATATTGCCAAGCAGATATTGATCATTTCTAATTTTGAAATGAACGTTAACATATTGATGGCAACAATATACCTACAATAGCTCTGGTAATATTCTTGGCTGTCAAAAACAGTAGACAAACCAGAATCTTTCATTGTTATTAAAAGTTGCATTGTTTGTTTAAATGTATTGCTGTAATCTGTTTTATAATTCCTTTGTCAAGATAGTGTTTTTTCTTTAATAATGAGACATTTTCATAACAAACCATGTTAACCATGAGGTCCTTCTGGGTAAAATAAATGAAAATGCAATATCCTAAAAATATGGCAATCACAATAACGAAGCTCTGTGCATTCGTGCCCATAAATCTTTAAAACAACAATCTGAAATAATGGTGTTATTTTGATGTAATCATAGTGAAATCTCTCAGCTTTATAAATGAGAATTTGTTTTCTTTGATGCATGTAACAGAAAAATATACAATTTCTTTGGAATTATCAGAATAAAAGGCAAAAATTGCAACTAGATGTCATAGCATTTAGTGAAATTCTATTTCCTATGGCATTATTTTTAAAAGGAACCTTACCTTTTCACTCATAAATACTCCATCTACAATAACTACATGAAAATGGCGTCAGTTTCTAGATGCTTACAGTTGTAACGTCAGTCATGAAGATTTTTTCTTTTTTTAAAAAAAAATTTGCGAGAATATTTTTGTTTATCTTAATATATCATGAAAATGGCGCTGTATGAGCGTTGAAATGTACGTTGATCATTAAAAAGGTTTTTATAAGCCTTTTGTTGTTTCTATTTGTATCACTTAAGCATTTTATCTGTATTTTAAAGATAAAGTTTTAATTTCATTATGGCATATTAGCCGTAAACAAATTCTGAACTGTCTATATTGTTTTAAGTGCAAATGTGTTAATCTTCCGTAAGCCAGCTGCACATGATAGAGATCGATTTAAAAGAAATTCATACTTGAAAGTTATTTTATAACCAATAAAATATTAGTAAATTAAATAAGATGGTTTTTAAACAAATTGCATTTGAAAGTACATTTTATTTCCATATTTGACAGTGTAAAAATTTAAATTGTGCGATGTACAGAAGCTAATAAGTTTGTAAAAAGGTGAAATTCATTTTATTCGGGTTGTTGCATTGTCATTATGACATCAGCGCTGCGCTGCTTACCAACATGTTTTTGCTTTATAGTATAAATTTTGTCCCTATGCAGTTTTTGTGTGTGTGTGGCAACAGAAAAGAAAAAAAAATTATAAATTTTAAAAAGGTAGTGACTTAAAGTTTATAGCACTTATGATATATAATTATTCCTCAATAACATGATTTTTGTCAGATTTTTTTTGTTGTATGAAAACCAAGGCATCTATCACTGTACTAAATTAGATGATCATCGGCCAAATACTTTATTAGTTTTAGAGTCATAAAGAAAGCATTCGAGTCGCCGTAAGAGATCTTCGCTTCACTTAGCTCAATAAAAACCCTTTACATTTGTGAACAAATACAGGATATAATTTATACAGCTGGCATAGAAATATTTAGTGTATCTATATCTTTTATGCTTTTTAGCATGGAAACACGTCAGCATCGTTTTATTGAGATGCTTTTCTCATATTCCAGTTCACAAAATGCTCGTCTATATCTAATTGCCTAAATAAGCCTAGTGCATATTTTTTTAAACTAATATCAAATAAGTCCTTCATTCACTCTGAACCTATTTCCAGCTTCCCTGTTACTTTTTTTTTTCTTCATCACAGATGTCTGTTATGAATAGAAAAAGTTTGGTGAATTTGTTATTTTATTTAAACATTGCACTAATACACTATTGTCTTAGGTTTGTCTTGCTGCAGGAAAAATGTCATAAGTGTAGTTAACCTGAAAACCGCTAGATTGCACAATATGTCACTTTGCCACCACAGAAAAGGGGAAAATTGTTTGTGGGGATAAATTTATTCAATCCTCCCTATCTCTCTTACGTCTCAATTCTTAAGGGTTTTATGCTTTTATAGGTGCATGCAGAGCTAAGTGCTATAATTTTATGTTGCAGTAAAAAAATGCCAAATCTTCTTTTGCATCTCCTGTGAAATGTAGTATTTTTGAGTTGTACCACTTTTCTTGTGGGTGAGGAGTTATGGTATTGCATTTTAATGCCAGTTGTATGTAGTATTGCAGCAGCTGAAAAGAAAAAAAGTCCTTCCGGCCTGTACCGGGAGGAAAAGGTAGCTTTCCTATATCTTCGTTTTAAAATTTTAGCTAATGTTACACGAAAACAGCAACTTAAAATGCAAATAAAACGTTTACAAAAGATTCGTTAATACTGAATTTGAATAAGAAATTCGCCAAATTATTGAGCAATAGCCAAATTGGCTTCATTTATGAATCTTATTTTGGTCGCCAAGTTTGGCGAGAATTTGGCACTAACGGATATGAATATATAGTTTTATGCGTTTGATTGGGAAAATTATTACAACAATGAAAATTTTTGTAATGTGCTGTCTTGTTTCAAAATATCAGCCACCTTAGAATTTCAAACTGCTCTATCTCAGCCGTTTTTTAAGATAGAGGTAAAACAAAAAATGCTCTGGAATCCTCGTTTCAAGGCCTAACATTAAATTAAAAAATAAATTTGAATTTTTAACTTTTTTGTACATTTATTTTAGTTTTAAATTTTTAATTGGCCGCCATCTTGAAACAAAATGGCGGACCAAGCTGTCCAACGAACTCGGTCGAGACATTGGTAAGCTTAATACACACAATTAATTTCATCAAAATTGATTTATAAATACGAGCGTTATCGTATGACATAGGTCAGATATATATATATATATATGGAGATATATATATTTATATATATAAATCAACATTTGAACGGAGGGTGGTTTTGAGGTCTGGGGGTCATGATCGGTGAAAATATATCGAAATTTTCTGGAACTGCTTTCCTCCGAACGGCTGCAATAGGTAGCTTTATACTTTTTTGTATTGAAAGCTACCTAAAAATGAAAAACAAAAGAGAGCATAGAATTTGTTCCTAAGAACCAAACTGAAATATTGAAAAATGATAATTGTCAGAACAGATTGTTACATTAGTGTGAAATCCCATTTATAAATTCAAATTTTTTCCTTTTCTTCATGTAAAATTTGCACAAAGCTTTGGTTTTTACTGAAATTTTCCTTCAAAAAATAGAGGGTGCAAAAAATACATGTGGGCATAAATTAACGTAGTTGTTTGTGGTGTTTTTATGAAATTACAGAAGGCTTTTTACTTGATATATATAATCATTTTAAAAAACATTTTATGTATTTTATCTTTTTGCGAATTTAGCAATAATTTGTATTTATTTATGTACATGAAACTCATTTAATTTTCTTACTGATTGTCTTTTAAATAACCAACATCCGCTGTATTCATTGGACGTCATGTCATACAAAAGTGGCATAATTTTAAATTACAAGTACATTAAAATAAGTAGGCTTTTTTTTTTTGTTTCATTTCCAAATAATGTGATATATTGTAAAAATTTACTTTTGTATTATATGTAAAAAGTAGTTTTGTTAAGTTTTTTTCATAGTGTACAAAATGATCATTGTTGTTTTGATTTTCATTTGTAAATTATTTTGTATTTTTGTTATACATATTTCTTGAAAGACTTGCCAATTGGATGTCACTGCAGCCAGCAGAGAGGCTGTTAATGTGATAGTAGTTTGAGCCATTTTGCATTTGATATTTTTTTATTTTTCTAATTACACTTTATTAAAAGAAAATGCAAATGTTAATACAGTATATTATACCTTTATAATGTAGGTAAAAAAAATAAACCAGAAAATTGAGATAATGTTTACAAAGCGATCTTTACTAACCTCATCTTGCACATTGCATTGTTAATGTCCCATTTTCTTTCTAGTTGGTCTTGAGAAGTTTTTTTTTCTTTCATACATCATTTTATGTAAAAAGTAGGCATTTTTTTTAAATTATCACATATGTTGTAAATAAAATGTTTGATTCTCACTACACCTTCTAAAAACTAAGAATGAAGAAAGAATTTCTGGTTTATTTACTTAAATTTTTGATCAAATAGCAGAGCAATATATAAAATACAATCAGTACTTGTGTTATTTCCCATTTGCCATTTTTGGTAAACAAAACCTGATTTATTTCAATTCCCACTGTCAAGTATATCATAAATAATTGTGTATTTTCGAAAACAAGATTACGTTTTAGTTTTGTGAAATGGGTTCTTGATATTTTAATTGAATATTTTTAGTAATGGTTAAAAAATCTATTGGAACACCATTAAATAGGAAATAAGAAAACTGCGATTTGTTTTGTTTTTTTACCGAAAAATAACCTAGTCCTTTGTCAATTTAAAAAAAAAGCACAAAGTAAAAGTTACCACAATATACAATGACTGTATATCACATTAACTGTCACCATGTATTTTCTACCAACCTGATGACAGATTGAGTTATTTTTCAGTCCAGAACTTTTTAATGTATGTTGTTCCAAGGAAGTTCTTGATACTTATTTAGTTAATGCCAGTTTTTACTAGTGGATCCATGTGAGGCTTTTGCACTGCAATCTTTGATATTATTTCCTGATACTCGTAAATTTTTAATTGACTGCAATTTTTAATCAAACAATGTAATTTAATGAAATGTGAATGTCAAAAGCCAGTTCAAAAACCTATCATGTGATCAACCTCATTCATCGTTGTGTGTTAGAAAAAGGGATGTTGACATTAGAAATAATATTATTATTATGTTATCCTTACTATGTGTACTTCTCAACTTTGCCTCCAAATCTATACCTACAAACCAAGACTGAACAGTGTAATCAAAAACATAAACTCAATTTTTTTTTTTTTTTTTTTTTTTTTTTTTTTTTGACAGTGTAGAGGACAATTGTTTAATTCCTAATTTCAACACTTTTACAAAATTGATCGCCCAAGAAATGTCAGAACTGTGAAACATGGTGATTGAGAAGCTGTTAGCCTATCCTGAGTTTCATATTAATAGCTAACAACAGTTTTGTTTGTGAAGCAATCATTTTTAAATTCTATTTTTTATGTTGCGGTCCTTGTAATAGCAGATTATAGTCTTATTTTTGTCTTGAAGCATTATTACTTTATGTTGAATTATAGCTACATTTCTTTTGTATAAAATTTAGTTCTAAAATTATTGAAATATTTTAAATGAGCTTGAACAAATTTCAAGGAATATTATTAGAAAACGTTTCAGTGGTTATATCATATTTGAAGATCGCAGCGCCGGGCGAGACAAAGCCCTGGTGCGTTAAAAGCCCTTCAGAGACTTGGGTGCGATGGTCGTTTACGCGCGTCGGCGACCCCAGTGGGCGCTTGACGGCGCAGGATAGTTTTATATCATATTTGAATGTAACATATTCTATAATTTTGTTTGCTTTGTCTTCATTCAATATAAATTGTCAATTGGGCATGTTAATTGTGAAAAGTTAAAAAATGTCATTTTCAGTATCCAGGGTTTTATAAAATTGTCATATTTCATGCATTTAACTAATTTTATATATTTCTTATAAATTTCTTTGCAATTAGATTTTTTTTATCTTTTATTTTTAGTAAATTTCTGTTATATATTATTTTTCAATAAGTATCTTCTGTAAAAGTATGCTGTAATTAAATAGTCAAACTGGACATTTTTATTAGGTCTTTAAAAAAAACCCTCCTGTCTGGTGAATTTTAACTTAAATAGCAGACAACTGAAGAAGTAAGCTTTGAATTCTTGTGACAAAGACATTAGAAATCTGAGTGGGAATGGCTAATTTTACCTAATAACAATGCCATTTAATCCAATCAACACTTCTTGCCACTTAAATAAGGCATTTCCAAACCTATATTTAACAAAATGTTTTTTAGATCTCTATACCACTCCTTAAAATTCCGCCAAGCATTTTCTAAACCCAGCAAATTATGCTTAGCGTTAAAAGGCACATTTTTCTACAGGTGTCTTTATTAACACTGTACAAAAATTTTACTACATTCACAACAAATCTTTAATTTACTAAACTTTTACAAGTTATTCTTTTTATTTATTTTCATTTTTAACCTGACCAACAGTGTTGGGCAGATTTGTAATTGTAATTATCAGTAATGTAATTACAATTTAATTATGTAATTAATTGTAGTTATAATTATATACCATAAAAAATTATTGCAGCACTGTAGCCGGAACTGCCCCCATCTCATTATTTCACGAAATTTCTGTGCTTGAATGTGTGTAACCGTAATCAATTATATACAATTAAATTGTAATTACAAATTACAATTAAAAACAAATGTAATTACAAATTACAATTTACCCAATGTAATTACAAATTACAATTTAAATGTAAATACAATTAAATTGCAGTTACAAATTTACCCAACTCTGGTGACCAGTTATTGGTTCCTTTATATCATATGTTCATCTGGATTTGTAATTTAAATTACATAGCACAGTTATATACTCTTTTCACTCTTTTATAGCATACAGACAGACCTATTTTATATATTGATGATTTTAAATTAACCATTTTACAAACTATCATTTTTATTTTATTCCTATTTTTAATCTGGCCATTTATTACTTTTATATTATATAGTAATTTAAATTACACAATACAATTATGCTGTTTTTTTTTTTTTTGTTTTTTTTTTCCTTTTACAGCATGTAAGCAGTCCTGTTTTATTAAGAAATTTAAATTTCTTTCATTTAAAAGAAGTTTTTTAAAATTATATTTTAGCTACATTTTTTTTCTTCATATTGTAAAATTCTTTAATAAGATTTGTGATACACTAGTGAGATATGTATTCCTATAAATGCTGTCTGCATTGATTTTTACATTATGTGTTTTTAATGCAATCATTTCTGTTGTGTATTTAGTTGATATTATGAACAAATTTAATATATTTCTATGATTTTGCTCAGTTTTTTAAGTCCTTTGTTGTCTAATAGTGTTTCTGTTAATGTGCACATTATTTATGAGTGGCCAAACTAATTGTATATATTTATTATTACTATCTAACAAAATCCTACTATTTGAACAGAGGTACAAGATCAAACTCAGAGGTTGATCCATACAAAAATTGGATACACTTTCGCAGCTTTTTCATAAAACTTGATCATCTAACAAGAAAGTGGGTCGATAAGCATTGAGCTTTGGCCCCTGCAATAAGGTGATTTTTTTCCCCCGTTTTCATAGATTTTTTAATATAATTTAGGATGCATATTTACTGCCTATTTGATTGATTTTTGTTTGAAGATTGTTTAAATGTCAGAAACATAAGTTAATTTAGAAAATTTTAATGATTTTCAATTATATCTTTTTTTTTTTCAAAGGTGAAGCATTCATAACACTATTGAATTATATATAGATATACTAAAGTAAAACATATGTAAAAACCACAATGGTGTCATAAGCACTTCATATTGAAAAAAA
Source organism: Maratus michaelseni (assembly GCA_963931845.1). Lineage (NCBI taxonomy): Eukaryota > Metazoa > Arthropoda > Arachnida > Araneae > Salticidae > Maratus > Maratus michaelseni. The sequence continues at coordinate 70,884,845 of OZ007595.1, read as the reverse complement.
AAAAATAATAATAAAATCAGTTTGATATAATTGAAATACACTAGAGTAAATAAACTAGAGTCCTGTACGGATAGGGTTGTACTAATCCATTCTTTCTGCTTAAAGTCAACCCGACATACTCCAACCCAGACCCGAGATATTCAAACCTAAACCCAAAAAGGAAAAAATGAATCCATATTTTAGTACAATTATAGAAAAATAGTCTATAAATTCTGTCTCTAATATCAATTTTATCTTTTTTGTATAAAAATGAATACATATATATTCATTAACATTCAAATATATAGTTTGTTTTTTATTTGAAAAATATTCAGGGCTTTCTTTTGAAAAATTGGGCCAACTCAATCAAACCTTTGCCCAAAAGAGTCGAAACCTAACTCAAAACATTTAAAGCCAACTTGACCCAAACCTCAGGTCAGGATCAGGTAAAATTGTTACCGAACCCTATGTAAGTCTCTAAAATAAACCTGTTTCTAACCTTGTATAATACATTTAAATAGTCTTCAAATAAAAATATGTCAGAGATGCAGTAAATATAGATCCTAAATTATATCAAAATATCTTAGAAAAAAAAAATATCCTGTTAGTGGGCAAAAAATCAATGCTTTTATCTACACACCTTTGAATTTCATAACTCTGCAAACACAATGAGCTCACCGAAAAAAGAAAAATAAAGAGCATTGTCCCTGTAATATAAAATCTATGGGACATGTAAATATAAAAACTGTGTCTTTTAATTCTTACCTTTATTAAGTCCTGTAAAGAAACGCAGCCTTAGAGTTTTCTTTTCTGTGATATTCTAAGAGCTGTTGCACATAACTGTATGGTTAAAGTAGTCTTTCTATAGAAGCTTCCAATTTGTGTGGCATAATTACAGTGGCAATGTCACAGAATGGCAAAGATATTTTGCAAAAAAAATCATCATTTGGGAAACAAATTATATTTTAGGGAAGTGGGAAGAAAAAAATCCTGTGCAAAAACTGTTCTGAAGAACAGTATCAAAGGTAAAAGAGATGAAAATATTCTGTGTTTGACAGATTTCTTTTTAAAAAAATTGTAAATTGTTCCTTTTCCCTCTCTAGCACAAAGCTTAAATTCTTCAAATTTAGTTAATTTTTTTAAAACTTTTCTATCTATTTGTTACTTTGAAGTAACAATAAATAAAGGATCAATCATGCAAATTCCATCATTTGAGTTTTAAATATTAACACATTCGCAGCATCAATTAACACACGCTGTTGGAAAGGTGTACCATAAATGGTGCATATTGGTGCGAACATGTTAAAAACCAGTCTTCCTTTTTTCTCAAATGAACTTTAAGATTTTCAACAACAAGTCAAAATACTGTCATTTCACTGCAGTTGCCACATGTTTTTTAGCACAAAATTTTTAAATTGGGAATTAGTGTAAAATGCTTTAAAGATATTTTTGTATTCTAACTTTTTTTTTTAACAGAATTGTCCATATTTTCTGCAGCAATGTATAATGTTTAATTAATTATTTTTTTCTTCTTCACTAAATCGCGTAAACTGTACAACATTAAAATTCAAAGTGTGAGATGAGATTCGTTGTTTTCCTCTAAGGAACTCAGTATTAAACAAACATGCTCTTTGCGCAACTTTTAAATTTAGTCTCACTGGTTCCTCACTAACTTCTCTTGTGTCTTAAACACAGAGTCAACCCTTAGCTAATGAGAACTTTTTCTGTATTTTGAAGAACTTGAAATTGTTTGCATGCATGCAAGATGTTTTGTGGAGAATGTTTGTAATTCACATTTTTCAAAAAATTTGTATCAATTGTTTACTTCATATTTGCTACATAAATGTGAAAAATAGTTGTCACATTAGTGTCTATTATAAATGTTGTGTGTGGTGCTATAGTTAGTACTATAATATGAAAGCAGTTTTTCAATTTTATCATTGAAAAATGTGTATTTGTTATGCCTGCAGCTATGTACTTAAAAAAAAAAAAAAAAAAAAAAAAAGTTTTTCTTAAACTGTCACATTTGAATTAATTGTCTTTGAATAAAACAACAAAATATGTACAAATACTTTATTACTGACCGGGAATATGTTTTAAATCTGCTATTTAATTGGTGAAAAAGAATAATGTTATCTCATTTTTGTGTATTTTCGGTTTAAAATAGAATAAAATTATTACTTATTTTACACAGAAGTGTAGTTAGTGATCTAAGAGAAAAAAAATAAAAGTAACATTTTAAATGGCTTTATCTAAAAATTATCTAGCTATTTTATTTTTTCAATGATAGCTCCCCTCTTCCCTCTCTTTTTAAAGCATATACCTGTGTAATACTTAATGTGTAAAATAAAATTGTTTTAACAATTAATTGCTTGATCAAAATTATATTCTGTTGTAGATTGGGTACACAAAATTAAGTATTATTCAGGATTTAAATTTCTAACTTTCCAAGACGTGGCATGTAATCGTCTATATTGACACCTTATTTAAATTTGTAAAGTTTATTAATTTTAAAAATTAACATTAAAATTTTAATAGCTTCTGAATTCATTCTGGCACTTAAAAGTACAGGATCATTCAAAATAAATTTGTGTTTACTATATTATTCCATATGTTTAATGTGTCACAATAATAGCAAATTTTCTATAGTATTAACATTTTCTTAAAAAATGACCTATTCCCATGTTAAGCTTCTAAAAATTTTATAATTGCCATGCAGTGCACCAGTTATTGCAATATCCAATGTAGTTTCAACAACTTAAAATCATAGCTTTTCTTTTATATACTCCTGTAAATGTTTACAGTGTAATAACAATGGCTGACATTGTAATAGTCTATCTTCAAATTGTACAGGTGCCAGTTAATGTGTTTAATATAGATTTATACATTTAATATTATGTCCCTGTTTCAAACCATTGTTAATTTCAAACTTATATTATGCAGAGCCTCTTTTAAATGCTTTAAAAATCATTTTGACCTTCTATAGTAGCCAGTTAATGGCCATATGACCATTTTACCTTTTCAAGCCAACCAAATAAGAACTTACCCTACTTCTTTATCTTCTAAAATATGCTTGCTAAGTTGGTGATTGTGAAACTAGCCTAGTCTGGGAGAAGTGGGTATTTCCAACTATATTTTTCTAAAACAATTTTTTTTAGAATAAAAAAATCTTGAAATTTATCTAAACTTTTATGAGACGAAAAATCAGTTATACACAGATTTAACAAAATTATACCAACTGTAACATAAGTTTCTTTCTTTTAATCATATGTAGATTTGCAAATTTCACCATTTTTTAAAACATTTTATCCTCTTTTGATATTTTAATATATTTCTACGAGAATGACTAATTGTATAAAGCAGGCAATGTTATGAAATCTATGCACAAAAATTATACATAAATTATTTTGAAGATAATCTTGTTCTTTTATAGAATTGATGAACTGCAATCTGTTACCGAATCTTAGACTGTTTATAAATTATAGCATGATGATTTGCATTTATTCAAATATGCCTTCAATATATATTTAAAATGTAATCATTACTACTTAATTTACTGTATACTTGTAGAATTAATACTACACAATATCTAAATGTTTAAAGAATCTTATAAGTGCTTCATGTTGTAAAATTGAACAAGTTAAAAAAAATGTGTTATTAAAAAAAAAAATCCTTTTATCTGTATTATTTAGATCTTAAACTTATGTGAATACTTATGAATTTCAGTCACAATAAATTTGCTTTTATTTAAAAAAAACTCTTTTGTCCTAACTTCTTACTAAACATAAGCTTTTACTGGCAATGTTTCTAATTGGGATGTCAAATTGGATTTAAAAAAGTTAAATTTTATTCATATCAACTTGAAAACCAGTTGGTAAGTGTGATCGAAGATCGCATAAAGGATTTTGTTTAATATTCCTTTCAAAACACTTTATCCTTTCTTTAATAAATCCAAATAAATTTCATAAAAAAAAAAAAGTCATGTTTTTTTATAAAGTAAAAAATTACCGGTCTATTTTTATTTTTTTTAAATATCTGAACCAGCCCGATTGCGGGCGAAGCTCATTATTATACTCTGTCATGTCTAAATGCGATATTTAAAAAAAAATCAATTTCATAACTAAACGTATAACGGCCTTCAAAATGTTAAAATATGCCTATATTTCCATAATCGGGTTTTTATCATGTTTCAATACGTTCCTCAAACTCATATATTTACTATTCTCTATTACTCATATGATATTGATACTCTATTTGTATTATTCTCAAACATTTGAAAAATCCGTTAAACTTCCAATAGGACGTCAGATTATTATTATCTATATATATATTTGTCTTACGTGGCGCGGAAATAGGGCTGAATTTCTACCTTATCGTTGGCAACAATCGTAGTTTCCAGAGCTCAGACCAATGAACAGACAAGATTGTGTTAACCCCGCCTCCAATATGGCGGTCAGTGTCAGAGCAGTGAAACTGAAGCTAGCAATTATTAAAAATAAAATAATATGAACGTAATCCAAAGCGTCTGAGATGATTCCTCATTTTAATTATGAGTAACATTGTTAATTTCAAATTAATTCATTTTTTCAAATGAATTCATTTAGAATTTATTTACGAATTTCACTCACACAAAAAATCGGAGATAATAAAATATAAACTTTCTAGAATGCCCTGCTGCCATCTGTTGCCGTTTTATTGAAGTAAAAATAATTTCTTTTGCAGAAATCTATAATCAATTAGAATAATAAAATGTTGAACGAAATTTAAACAATCATTGATGATAAACTATCTTCCTACCACGTAGTGTTTTTTTTTTTTCTATGAATTTAAGCCGTGCTGTATTATAGGTGCTAATTATGTTTCCAAGATCCTTTTTTCATAGTATTTAAATTATTTATATGTCCATTAGTAGCATCAACTAAATGCATTTTTAGTTGTGTTTTCAACGGAGTTTTCAATTACTTTTTTACATTAAAAAAATTGTCAATTTCATATGTTCAAATGATTTATTGTAGTACTTATTCCGGCTAGAATTACTAGAAAAATAAAAAGGGGCGAGCGAGCAAAGCGAGCTGTGACCGCGTAGCGGTCTCAATGTGAATTGCTTTGCAATTCACCGGGGGTTGGCGAGCGTCAGCGAGTAGGGGGCTGAGCCCCCTAGTTTTTTTTTAATTCTCTAATGACGTCATATTAAGCTGCTTTCTGTATTTACACATACTCCTTTCCTTGTATTATTGAGAAATGTTTGAAAATTTCCGTTTTATTACCGATAGGACGTCCTATTAATCTTTTTTTCAATTGGTGAAACTTTTTATTTCATTTTCATTTTTCACGTGGAAATCTTTCAACAGAAAATTAATTACTGTAGAAAGAATTTTATTGTGTATTTTTAATTGTTGGCAACTGCTATAACGAAAAATGTTTAAATTTAATAGGAAAAGGAAGTAAAAATTTTGGTTTTTTATCTCTATATATTAAAATATGATTTTTTCAAATTTTATGATTTTGAGCTTCATAGTAAATATTCAGCTATAAGTACACAAAATTTCATGCTTGTAAGTTATATAGTTTCTGAAAACCAGCTCTGTGACAGACAGACAACGAATTGGGAGTAATAGGTTTTCGTGAGATTAACAAAACCCTAAAAAGGGCTTGATTTTTTAAAATAAAAATTACGTTTTTCATAAGAACAACCATTTTCCTATTTTTCATAGTACACAATTTAAATTTTCAGATAAATTTGAAACAAAAAATCATGCATAGATTATTAAACACTTTCAAATACTAACAGAATATTGAGATTTTTTTCCCTAGAATGAAATGAGAGAAATAAGCAACTTAAAAAAACACAACTCAGTAAAAATCTATTTTCATATCTGCTAATGTGTGTTAATTGGTTCATGCAGTCCTATATATGATCTATAGAATTTATACACCCCACATAATACACTCAAAATTAGATGTTTAAAAATGCATACTACAGCGGAAAACACACCTCCAACAATTATCGATCTTCGCCAATCCTTTAACCTGCAAATGTCAAGCTTTTAAGTTTAAAAAAAAAAAAAAAAAGTGTCTTCACAGAGTTTAAGAACTGGCCTTAACTGTTTGTTTCATCACCAACTGGGACCTTCAGTGATGAAATAATCTTATTCCACTCAGATTTCTTATGAAGCTAGAATTTTTCTCATTTGGTTAGTAGGTTATTTGCACAAAATAGCAATTGATTTGGACTTGATTTCATCGTTCCTGATTTAGGTAATTATGAAAGATCATACTATTTTCGCTAAGGCCATCAAATTTTCTGTGAAGTCAAATCAGTGCAGGTGCATACAACATTGGTGATGAAAAGATGATTTACCTCTTTTACAGATCTTGGGAGATTCCAGTTTTTCTCATTTTGGATTTAGATATATAAAATATGTGAAATAAGTAGTCATCAGAAAATTTGATGTCTGTACCCATCATTTTTTTAACTGCTTTTAACCACAGGAGCATACCTCCAGAATATTCATTTCCATAGACCCTAATGGAAATGTTTTAACATAGGAAAATACATAGACACTATCACAGCAGTAACTATTAGAGTGAACTATGCTTAGAATAAAGTATAGCACCCTTATTTGGCTTATGTTTTTTTAGTCTGAATTTGAAAAAAAAAAAAAAAAAATCAGCATTGTGAATTAATTAAATCATTTATATATACTGTTTTTTATTTTATAAAAAGTTTCAAAAATTAGTATTACACTTCAACTGTTGATAACTGTAGTGTGACACACCCACACTCAAAATGAATATTCTCTCATATTAGTCTGTTAGATATATGAATATCTAGGTGAGATGTATCGCATGACAACTTCCAACAAACATAATTGAAACAAGCTTTAATTTTTATTCAAAACAATCAACTGAAAAAAAAAAAAGAATTTTTAAATTCTGGAGAATATCAAAGTAGAATTTTTCAGACTGAGCTTTAAAGGCTAAATGTAGCTTTTCCTAATGAAACATGCTGAATTTCCTATTGATTCCATCCAAGTGAATCCAAACAACCACTAATAAATTCAGTATATAATTTAGCTATTTTCTCATTCAGTATAAACTTCTTTCTGTTATACAGTAAAACCTATCATCATCATTGATTTACACACAGAGAAATACAAACTAAGAAAAATGAATTTAAAGATTGCAATTCTGAATCATTGTAGACTTTGTCTGCTATTCACAGGTGTTCGCTTTTCAAAGGGTTTTTTTTTTTACATACAAATATGGTGTTGGGAGATTATTAAAAGTATTCACTAAATAGATGTGTCTACTTTTTGGGAGTGTCCATTATGGTATGGAGGTTTTATTGTAATTCAAGTTCAGTTTTAACAGATTTTGTAATGCTGAGTTAAATTTACACTGTAGTTTTTTTTAGAGGTCTTTGTGCTTATTGAACTAATATATATATGTATACCAGGGTGCGAAATTTCCGCTCACCATTAGCGAGCAAATAGTTAAGGTTTGTGAGTAAGTTTTGTCTTTTAAAGTTTTATTCTTCAAATCAAACTATATATGCTCATGCTCAGAATATCATGCCTCAATCCAGTGACACGATCAAGCGACAGCATTCATCTTCAAAAAGAAGAAAAAATTCAGCGTCATCCACTTTCATTTTTCTCCTACGGAGGAACGAATTTCCCCAGTGTACGTTCGTCCCCCCGCTTTCGCACTGTGCAAGCTCCTAGGCCACTTTTTTTGCTTCCAAAGATGAATCTGATTGCTCTTCACTCCTGCGCGAAGTGAATCAGGTTTTCGTTTTGACACCTAAGCGCAGCTGCTTGAAACACTATAAAAATTATTTGTTTTCTCCCAAATTTTTTGTTTCTTTCAGTTTAGCATTTTTCTTGGTTCTGTGGCAGTTGGTGGTAAAAGTGGCTTTTTTAGTTTATTTTTTATTTACCATGAAGAAAAGACAAAGCAATAATATAGAGTCCTTTTTTTTTTAATAAAGGTAATATATCAAACGAAAAATGCGAATATAGTGTTGGACCAAGCGAACAGGAGTTCCTGGACCAAATATCCATTTCAGGGATAATCAAGGATGTGCAGCTGAAAAATATTAAAAATAGGGAGCAAGAGTTTCAGACTTTATGAGAGAGATTTAATTAACATGCAAAGATATATATCACAGAAAGACTGTAATCTATGTCAACAGATACATTAACATCTCTGCATGTTTTTGAAACTTCGGGTTGGCCTCCCAAATAAACAATTCTTGAATTTGGGATACAAGAAATAAAGCTCTTCATATATTTGAACCAAAGTCTCTTTAATGAAAAAGTGGATATTGTATTAGCAGAGTAAGCAGAATCCAAGTTTATGTTCCCTTCACTAACACTGAAAGATACACTGGAGAAATTTTACAGTGAAAAGTGTTCAGCAAGATTCCCCAATTTACTCCAGATTCTAACATTTTGTGCTGTTCTACCAGTGAGCACAGCTTTGTGTGAGAAAGGCTTCAGCTGTCACAACAGACTCAAGACTGCATACAGAAACTCTCTGAAGATTGAGACACTGGATGATTTGCTCAGAATTTCTATTAACCCATTTTCGGACAAAGGTGCGTAAACGCACCATTTCAATAAATATTTTTTATTAACACTGTGATGTATATTTTTCGCTAATTTTAATTTTCTGCTATTTTTAAGGGTTCTGGAGATATCTATAAAATATTAGTAATTCAATTGAAGTAATCACTTTCTGTTGAGAAATTTTCAAAATACGCTGGTTTTTTACTTGAAACGGTTATTGACAAATTCGACTTTTTGAAAATGTATAATTATTCCACTTGAGATTAATCATATGTTTTTATAATGGAGTAAAGTTGCAAGTTCTGTAAATAAAACAAATGCCATAAGAAAACTTAAAATTTATTTAAATTTAATAATAAATTAATGATAATAAATTAATAATGGTAACGTCAAATTAAATAAAATATTATTTTTCATGCACGAAACTTTTTTGATGTCTTAATGAATGTAATTTAAGCAAATTTCTATCCAAATAATACCACATTTTATAATTATTTATTTTATTTTTATTATTATTTTTTTCTTGTAATAAATATGTTTCGATTTTTCAATTTCTACATTCTTTTATGATTTTGGTCACTAGAAAGTTCTTCATACTACATCTTTTAAAAATTGTTCATATTTTTCATGAAAATATTCTGGATTTAACAGGCAGCTCCTTCTGACAATGGTCAATTTAAATTGTTTGTCATAAATAGTTCATTTTCTGAGCAGGTGTGGTGGCTGATGTTGCTGTCTGAATGAATGAAAAATAGCGGCGAGCAAAAATTTTAGTCAGGCTAGTATCTTTTCAACTGAAATTTCATGCCTTTTTTTTTTACCTATTGTTAAATGGTTGTACGAAAAAAAATGATTTAATCTAGAGAAAATGCAATCTTGTGGTAAAATTTTAAAACTACTTCTCTTGCAATTTTGAAACATTTTTTTTTTTCTTACAAGTGTGATAATAGTAGGATTCAGATTTCTAAAAAGTTAGTTTAAGAAAAAATAAATAAAATGTCATAACATATGTAAAAATGACTATTTACTTGACATTTAAATTTTTTTTAATATATATTACTGAAAATCCAATCATCAATTTTATGAAAAGGGAAGGAATTTTATTATTAGGAATTAATATTTAGGGAATTATATAAGGAAAAAAATCTATCATTAAAATAAAATACTGCATATGCTAAAACTGATTACAGTACACATAAAGGCAATATTAATAAACAGACTAATTTTGTAGGTCTGTAATGATACACTAATTCCACATAATTTTTTTTTTATGCAATTTTAATTTTTATGAAAGAAAGTACAATTATTGCAGTAAAATCTTAAAAGTCTATAGATTTTGAGAATGCTGCCGTTATTTTGTGTGTATGAAACTAGTCTGTTTATGCGATGTTATTAATTGTCGATAATTATAAATGACATGCATGTAGAAACTCTAATTAGCATAGGTTTTTCACAAATTTGTGTACTTTGGAAAATTAATACTGCTAATAAGGATTTTTTTTTAAATTAATTTTAATACTGGGTCTGTGTTAATAAAACACTTTAAGAGACTACTTCGGGGCTGTGCCTATATAACTTTATCACTTTAGAGGGGAGGTCTGGCACTTGATATCGTAAGATATCTATAGGGAGATATCGTTATTACTTTTAATCAGACTTTTTTTTGGGAGGAGTAATTTTTTTTACATCAAAATAGCTTGTTTTCTTTAGATTGTATTTTCATGAAAATACACAGCTATCATTAACACCGTTAAATGACTATAAAATTATTTTATTCCAAAACATGGAATACCCTTCAATTGATATCGTTATATATGTACAGCTCCTTCCCTCACGTTAAAACACTCGCTCACTAATTTTAAAATCCTATTAGGAATCTTTAAAGATGCCTCGTTTGCAATTTTTTTTTTTTGCATTGGATAGCTGAAGTCAATCTCTATGTAGGTCTTTTTGTACTTTTTTGATTTTGATCACAAGTTTTTATTATTAAGATACTTTTACTTTCAGAACCGGTTTCGAAAGTGAAAGTATCCTCAATTAAAAAACTGCAAACAAAATCGAAAAAGTAAAAAAGGGCCTTCATAGAGATAGACCTCAGCTATCCAATGCAAAAAATAATAGTATAAAAAAATTGAAATGTGAACAAGATATCTTAAAATATTTCTTCTGTAGATTAACATTAGCGAGCAGGTGTTTTCGCATGAGTGCAGTAGCCTCTGAAGGACAAGCAGCAATACTCATGCTTATTGCAGAAACCTTAATTTTAGATTAAATGTTAACGTACTTATTTGTCTTTGAGAATATTGATTAATATAATTTGTATTTTTAAGTCAAATTGCTAGACTTACTAGAGGTAACAGGTCAATAAATAAAATTGGCAGTTAAGAAAAACATGGACGATAAGTTATGAAGCAGAAAAATGAGATTTACTTACACATTACTATAAATTTTCAAAAAGTGTGATTTATATGTATAAATTTAAACACCCTGTCTAGTAATGATGAGTGGAACAAATATTTAAAAAATGTTGAAAATCCAATTTTTTCATGTCTACTGGAAAAAAAAAAAGTTATATATTTTTTTAAAGCTATTTTAAAAAAGCTTTTTATTTCAATATTTAATGCAAAAAAAAAAAAAAAAAAAAAATGAAACAAGAAAAATCAGGTGTCAAGCATAGATTATGAAACTTTCCAACACATTCAGAATACGGTAACAAAACTTCCCAGTTTACTAAACAATTTAGAAAACGCATAACACATTTGAAAACCCAATTTCAGCAATTAGTACTACCAATAGTCGAACAAAATTCTTTTCTGCAGTCTTGTATATGATCTATAGAATTGTTTGTATACTACACAGTATGCTAAAATGTACTTCAATTAGGAAACACATAGCAAAATTTAAGATTCTCCTTCAGCAATTTCTGTCAATAAATGGAAAGGAACGTGAGATCTTTTCAGAAGTCCTGTATATGATTTATAGAATTTGTATGCACCATTTAATATGCAAAAAATTAGTTACATTTAAAAACTCATACCACAACTGAAAACGAACTATCCGCAATTACTGTTCATAGACAGCTTACTGTAACCAAATAATTTTGAGTGTCTCTGTAAATGAACGAATACATACATTTTATGCATACCATATTCTACAGTAAGCACCTTGTAGTGCACCTCAGTGATATGTATCAATTTCAATATGTTTAAAATAGTGAAACACCATTAAAATATGCCACAAACAATTCCCCCCCCCCCCCACAAACTGTAATGGTTGGCCAGTTATCTACACGGGAGATACAGGCCCAAGGGGGAGTGCCCTCCGTGGGGGTCTTTCTAAGGGATCCTAACCTGTATTTACGGCAAGGTTCGAAGAAAACCACGGAAAACTCCGAACGATTAGGTCGACGAGCGCGACAGGGGTTTGAACCCAGCACCACCCGTCTACCAGCTTTGAGAGCAGAACCTCTCAGCCACTGGTGGGGCCAAACTGTAATGGAATGGAATTCTTTTGATAGTCCCTGTAAGCGAACCATAAATGCTATACACTTCATTTTCAGTGCCAAACATGCCATAGTAAACCCCAATAACATATCAATTTCATGGCAATCCTAGTATATTTACGCAAGTTAGCAGACAGACAAACCAAATTCATAACACTTTTCAACTATGTTGGAAAGTGTTAAAAATAGTATTGGGAAATTAAAGTAAATGCATCAGATTTTCTATGGAAACAAAAATGACAAAAAATGTATTTTTTAAATAACTTTAAAAAGGAAGAAGATAGGTCTACTATTTATGATTAGCAAATCTATATATATAAAAAAAAAAAAGTGGAAAAGATTTTTTTTTATTTCATGTTAAAATATCAGTTTTTCTTTTAAAATGTTTTCATGACATTAAAATTCCATTGGGAAATCATGAGACAGTATTAAGGATTTTTTAAGACTTTGAACAATTCCATGAAGTTTTTTTATTGTGTTGTAAATGCAACTGAAAATATAGCTGAAAGATAGTGAAACTAATGAATCACATTTTAAAATTATGTCGCCAGACTTTTTTTTTCGACAATTTAAAAATAAAAGTACCTGAGTACAGTGTAATTGTAGCTTTACTATATGGCACAATCCATGAGGGGGGATTGGAGATGTCTCACACATTTTTACCTAAATTAGGTTTCTACTTTAAGGATTTAAAGCTCAAATTCTTAAATTAAATATTTTTATACTTAACTAACATTTATCATAAATAGCAAATGGTGCAGCATCATTTTCTAACATTACATATCATTTTCTTACTTAAAATAAACTAGATGGAACCCGTCAAAACTTGACGAAAAAAATACTATAACAATATCAGTAAAATAAGCTTCTTTATTATTTAAGAAGGGGTGCGTATGAAAAAGTCTTTTAAATATATTATTTTAAAAGTTATTTGCCCCAGTGAAATACAGTACCATTTCCAATAAAACTCCAAACAAACAATCCGTAAACAATTGTTTAATGCAAATAAGTTTGACATTACCGCCATATTCACCACTACAAAAAGAAAATTCATGGATCTATGAAGTATCATACAAATAGTATATTCCTACGTCCATATCATATTCAGTAAATAAAGCACACATCTCTCTCCCTGTGATAATGCAACCGATTGAACTTCTATGTGCATATGCATTGCATCTGTTCAAAGGCACCGTTGAAATTAGACGTTAAAAAATATTTTAAATGTTTAAATACTGAAAAGTTTTAAAATGCCCTCTTTAATCATTGTTCGTTTCAAATCCATATTTTCTAAAATTGATCCATTGTTTTAAGCTAATCAATTTTTATGTAAAGATGGAGAAATTTTTTTACAATAATAATGTACAATCTGCAGATGATGCAAATTTTTGATGTTTTCAAGTATAATTTATTTGAATGTTTTTTTCGGTCCTTTTCCATAATCATGGTTATCCCTTTTCCGCAGCCATGATCTTTTCCCTCTTATACAGTGAAATACACCACGGATCTTTAAAATAATAATAAAATACAATTTCAAGCATATTCTGATGCAACAAATACATCAACACGAATTCAACATGATATCAATTTAATGTTGAACATAAATTGAAAGTAGTCTTTTTTTTGTTTGAAAGATTTCAGTTTAGTGCCAAAATGCTCTATCTTGTGGTTAATCTAATTTTATGATTTATGAGAGGTTTTTTTTATTATTATTATTTTCTTTGCTTTTTATGTTGGTTAGGGAAATCAATTTCCAATTGTGGCAACTTTCCCAGGTGCTATTTTATATTACTGAAGTAAACTGGCGGCCATTGTTGAGATAGATTTGAAAAATAATTCATGCTTGAAAATTGTTTAAAATGTTGTTAATATAAGCGGCAGTTTTCAAATAAATTTCATTCGAAAGTTAACATTTTTATAATTGATGATGTATAAATTAAGCGCGATAAAAACAAGCTATAGCACCGTTTGTTGTCACAATCGTTATACTTTCTATTCTTCATAATGAAGTATTTAAAAATCGTTTAAAATTACGTCATGTTGACATAATCCTATAAATTTTTCTCTTTAGATTTATCAAAGTAAAAATGTATTTCAAGATAAGCATAGCGTCATTTTCACAGGCGCCAACTTTTCACACGTACCTTATATACGTTGCTTTTATGCTTAACCACCATGTATACAAAAAAAAATATATTTTGTATTTAATTGTACTGAAAAAATGGCAATCGCCGTATATCCTGTCCAGATGGTGGCTCGTACTGCGACCTACGTAATACGTAATAATACCTCGTACTCGCTTGTTTTTCAGCTTCAAAATTTGAGAAACATTAATCATATTTTTAAACACATTAAATACATATGCCCTTCAATTTCATACGATTTATAAGAATTTTTATACTTCTCCATTATCCGGTCGACCACTTTCCATTAAGAATATAACCATCTCCAAACTATAGGATTTTAACGCCAAAAATGTATTATCGTGGCGTCAAACTCACTTTACGCCAAATGCGTTACATGTGCTTGTTATCTCATCAAGTGATATTTAATTCGACGTTTAATGTATTTTTATTGATGTTTTTCTGATTTTTTAGCTAAATCATTAATTAAAATAGAAATTACATCTTCGACAACATGATATTAAAAGCAAAAAAGCATTGAAAAAATGTTGCGATGCGCAGTTACGTACAATATATCAATTTTAACTGACGTCACAAACATTTATCCAGCAGTCGAGAGAGATAATTAAGACAAATAATTTAATTAAATATATTTCCAAGGTTATTTTTGTTTCTCTATTTTCATTAATATATTGTAAATTTTACTGTTTAAAGTTACTGATAAATGATACTTTAGTGAATTGGGCTTTTCCAAGTTTATTTTTATTTTTTTCTGAGATTCTAATGGCAAAACTTCTTCCATTTGTTTATTTGGCGCTACAGTTTGGCGAATAATTTGGTGATAGTTTCTTATATGGAAAGTGGTCTATGGGATAATGGAGAAGTACCAGAATATTAACTAAGCCCGAACTAAGAAAAAATTTCCGACCAAATAATTGTATTTCGTTAAGAATTAAATTTTCTTATTTTTAATCTCCGAAAGAAACAATAATCATGGATTTAATTAATTTTCCAATATGAGGTGCACCCAAACAATTTTTATTAAATCGGCACAGATGTCGCAGACGCATCGTGGTTTCTTTTTGGTGCCAAAATGGCGATTTTTGCTTTGTATGGCAACTTGGTGTTAATAAAATTGAATACGCGCCAATCCCTGTGCGTCTCTGCGGCTTCTGTTCCATATAAGGGTATTTTTTATTTAATAAATAAAATTTATTAACGTTTAAAAACAAACTTATGAGTAATTTAATATATTTTAATATTTTTGTATTAGTTTTAATGTTTCAGCAAATGTTAAAAGTAAATAAATTGGTGACATTGATATTTTTATAACGTATTCGATCTTTGTTTACAATTCTACCTTGCCCAGATAGCTTGAAGTTACGGTCAGAGTCAGACTTCAATTTTATGAAAAGTTGCAGCATCCTCTGGCGATTGACTTTATGACGTCATAGCAGAAGTAAAATTTGAAATTAAAATTACGGCTTATTAATAAAATTTTCGAACAAACGAATGTACGATAACAAATCTGTGTCCAAATATCTTTTATTTAAAAAAAGACTGATTTAATTTGATGCAGCAGTTTGTTCTCACGGACTATCGAAAAAAAAACTTAGCGTTTTAAATATATAGATGTTAAAATATTACCTACTTGATGTTAGCTAATGTCAAAAGATTGGCGAACCACAGAGTTTACAGAATAAACTCTATGCCTTGCAACAGTAGGAGTTGCTGACTTTATGACGTCATAAACAGCAGTAAAAGTTTAATTGAAAATTACGGCTAATTAATTCAATTTTCGAACAAACGAATGCACAATAACAAATCTGTGTCCAAATATCTTTCATTTAAAAAAAGAATGGTGTAATTTGATGCAGTAGTTTGTTCTCATGGATTGTCGAAAGAAATTGCTTAGCGTTTTAAATATATAGATACTTTTTTAAAATATAAAAATGTTTTACAATTACAGAATCAGTGCTGTATATTTTGAAATTATGATACATGTTGGTTAAATATAAAATGTTTACATGTTTAGGCTTTATACTGTTCAAGTACAAAGTTAATTTAGGTGTATAAATGTTAGACATGCCTACAGCCATCAGCATAGATTGGGTCATTATACAAACTTGATTACAACTGAAATGCAGCTAAGCATTTTTTTCTTTTAAAGATTCAATACTTAATCTACAAAAGATATGTTGTAACTTGAGTATAAAATTATCACAAAAATTCAATCAGATTTTTAAGTTTTATTTTATAGAGTTGAAATTACATTATCTGGAACTAGAAAAAAGTATATGTTCAAAACATAGATCAATCTTCTACTTTTCATCTTTTCCTACAATAAAATAAAAAATCTTAATTAGAACTCATGACATTGACATAACAAAAAATCTAATAACTAAAATATATAAATATTATTTCAAAGAGTATACTATACACACAAAAAGAAAAATGTCTACCTAGGGAGTTAGGATATTTATATCAAATGTACCATTATGTATATAAATTTTTCTACATGGCTGACATTTACTGTGAAAAACTTTGTTAAGAAGTTCATTTTTACTTATATAAATCAAATTTCTTAAAATAGCTATCTTCAACAATGAAGTGAAAATTGCTAAATAATGTTTAAATTTGCAATATTTTTATTCTGCCCCCTAGTGAATAAAAATATCGCCATCCAGACCTCACAGTCTCTAAAAACATGCTAATTTGATCGGTTTTAAAAAAGAGAAAGAATGTCTGAAATGTAAAAACTCAACAGCCCTTAGAAAAGAAAAGAAAAACCATTAAAAGCACTTTTAATTTAATAAAATGTAATTTCCCACATCTCCTCCCCCCATAAATATAAAAAAGAAAATTCTAGAAAAAAGAGCTATGAATGGACAAGTTTGTGGAATTTATGTCATTGTAATTGTAAAAAAATATTTACATTTCTGAAAATATTGAAGTTTTCTGGATGTTTTATTTTAAATCAACAACATTCTCACCTTTAAATTTCATGATTTATAAATGGAAATGTACATAATCTGCCGAATATGGCAGGATTTTCACATATAATTAATGTTCAAAAATAATGTATTGATATCAAAATATTCTTACTCAATTTATTTTTAAAATACCAAAAAAAAAAAAAAAAATCTATATATATATATATATATATATATATATATATATATATATATATATATATATATATATATACAATAAATGCAGGGATCATTCTAGAACAAAAAAAAGGGCAGGGCACACATTACATAATAAGGACAATTTTGTTGAAAAGGGCACATCATTTCATAAAAAAGGCATTTTTGTAATAAGTGCATATACCAATATACTGGTAGAGAGGGAAGTCTGGCAACAGCTTAAAGTACTTCTTAATTAAAAAAAAAACAATAACATTTCTATATCTTCACCATTTGAAAAGTATTAAAAATAGCAAAATGAAACTTATGTTCTCGATTTTTATTGTAAAATTGTTTACTATATTCAGTCATTTCCCCCTTTTTCTACGATATTCAAAAACTTCTCTCTCTAAAACTTTTATTCACCAGATAACTTTTTCCCGGTTTTAACAAAACTGGATTTGAAAAAGCTACAAAATAAAAGTTCTAAAGCTACTATTCAAATATTTTTATAGAACTTATGTGTTCAATGGCCAGAATGCCTGATCTAATACTATATTTCACTAGAGAAGGTGAAATCAATCAATGACACTTAGTTACCCTTTATGTCTTGTTAAATGAATCACTCAAAGTCAAAGATTAGACATACAAGGGCATTTCAGAGAAATAAAGAGGGAAAGAGGAGTACTCCTGATGTACCATACTAGCATTCTAAAAATAAAAGATAGGTAAAGAATTTTTGAAAGTGCAATGCAAACAAGGCAGGATTATACTCAAACTCAGGAATAAAAAGAGGGTAGAATTCTATCTGGAAAAAGGGCAAGGAGGGTAGAATTCTACCTGGAAAAAGGGCAAGAAGGGTAGAATTCTACCTGGAAAAAGGGCAAGAAGGGTGGGATTTTATCTAAAAAGGGCATGAGGGCAGGCCAGGTCGCCCCTCTGAAACTTTCTAGAGTGATCCCTGTAAATGTTTCAAAAAATCTTTAAAATCAAAATTAGATGACTTAAAATTTTCCTTTATGTACTGTTATTCACGTTCCATGTATCTTTGAAAAATATTTCAACACATGCAATAGCACAGTTTTAAATATGACATAACCTTCATTAACAAAGGCTTTTTGCATTTAATAATTTAAAAAGCATTGTTTTTTTCTTTAGCAAAATAGAAATTTTAAATACATCTATCTGCATATACTTAGCTATCAACTATTCCACTTTTTAGTTATTACTACTTCGAAATAGAAACCTTTGCCTAATTTTAACATTAATTAATCGCAGAATTCTGCAATAAAATAAGTTCAGGATTATGATTCGGAAATAACGTTAACACAAAAAAATTAATAGTTTGCAGCTATGCAGAATAGAAAGACTATTTCTGTTTACTCTTTATTCATATCAAAATAGTATTAAAATGATTTGAAATGTAAATAAATAATATTTTGAATTTAAGACAGACTGAGCTCAAGCCTGCCCAAATCCGAAGAATGATATAAAAATCGAGCCAGTTTCATCTCCATCTCTTACGTGAGCGACACATTACGTCACTTATAAGTGTTTTGATACAAAAGAAGGCAAAAGATTGGAGATGGGAGGAAAGGAAAGGGTAGGGTAATTTAGGATTCATTTTTCGGAAGTGTTATTGCACTGGGCTCTGGAGCACAATGTTTATGAGCTCTGGTGGATTCTGGCCAATATTTAAATTTTTACAAAAAATAGAGAAGTACCGGAGCTGGGCTCCGGTGCAAATTAAGCCCTGGGTTCTCTAACTTTTATGGGTACTTCTCTATTATCCCGTCGACCACTTTTTATAACAAAAAACTATCGCCAAATAAACGGGAGAATGTTGCCATTGGAATATCAAAATAAATCCTCTTTAATAAAAAGCTATTCGTTGCTGACGACTGGGATTTTTGATAATCGTTGCCACAGAATAATCTCGGAAAATGAAACATTTGAAGTTGCTGAAAAAATTAATAGCTTGAAAAGTATTTGTCAGAAAATTGTTAGACAAACTTCTTTAGAAAGGTAAAAAATTGTATATTTCTTGATATAAATTTCAAATCTAATGATTATGCCGTTTTTAAATATTGAATTTCAAAAATTACCAAATTTCACAATGGAGTACAATAGCGAAATCTTCACACGTAAAAAGTCCTCTTTAATAAAAAGCTATGCGTTGTTGACGATTGGGATTTTTGATAATTGTTGCCACATATTAATCTCGGAAAATGAAACATTTGAAGTTGCTGAAAAAATTAATAGCTCGAAAAGTATTTGTCAGAAAAAAGCTTGAGTCACAAATTATAGTAGCCTTACTATTCTGTTAAAATATAAAAGTGAATTATGATGTCACGAGTGCATGATTTTTATTTAATTTTAATATAGGGTGACCTGGGGTAATTATAGGTCACTCTCTTTCTGGGGTAATTATGGGTCACCTAGTTTTTATCCCTATGATATCTACTAAGACAAATTCTAAAATAGTGGATAGGTTCTCTCATTAGTCTACTTTATTAGGTATAGTACTTTTTTATTTTAACTTAGCTGCATAATATGAGTTGAGATGTTTTTGTAACATGCTATAAAATCATCTTTCAGAAAGATTGCCTTTAAAGATTGCACTTTTTACCAAGATCCATGCCGCAATTAAATAAATGTTTGGATTTTTTTTGTTTATGCTTTTTTTAAATATAAATACTATAAGGTTTTTAAATATGTGCACTTTTTATTCTTTTTTTTTTTTTTTTAATGGACTGTAGATGTATACCCAATTATGCCCTAAATACATGGGGTAATTATGGGTCAGCAGGTGTTTTCTATTCTTTATAGCATTTTTTGTATTTTAGACATGCAATGCAATTGTTAATTTAGGATTTTCAAAAGCCTTTCCTAATTTTTAAAATAAAAATATAATATTGTAAATCAAAATTATTTTTGGTACTTTTCAGTTAGCCAGGCACCAGTGAAATATATATATGTGTGTGTGTAAATATATCTATATATATATGTATCTATATATGTATATTGATGCAAGAACTTGTTTAATGTATTTTGAAATTCATAGGATACATATATATATATATATTTTTTACTGTTGCCCGGCTAACCGAAAAGTACCTTAATTTTTGAACTAGGCCTAATAAAATGTTTTTATAAGCATTTTTTTTTTTAAATCTAATTTTTAACTGCTTAAATGTAAACTGTTAGCACATGATAAAACAAATGTGCTAGATTCATATATTTATATTGTGGAGCAGTTAATTTGATTTAAAATGGTAAGAGACTGTAAACTTTAAAAAAAAAAAAAAGATTCTTTGTTGCTTAAAAGTAGTATTGTAAACAAAAATTAATTTCTCAACTAATAAGTAAAATGTTTTTAAACAAAAATCGGAAACAAGAAGAAAAATTGACACTAACTCTGCTGTTTTTATTACTAGTCAGGATTTTCTGGATCTAGTAGCTGTATGTGAACCAGTGGCGCAGCCAGAATTCGGTTCTAGGGGGGGGGTTTGAGTTTATAATAAAGATGGTCGCCGGTTATATGAATCATCGGTTAATGGAATCAGTCTTTTAAATGAATGAAATCATAATGCTTTTCTCCACAATTAAGTTGGTTATGATTAATTTAAACAGCGTTTACAATATTAGAGTTACAAACTATAAAATGCACCAATGAAATAACACAAAACTACGTTAGATTTATAAAGTGTTTAAAAATGATGAGGGGAAAACTTGAGATGGAAAGAACACACTACAACAAATAATTTTTACATAGAAAATAACAGAGTTGGAATCCATTTATTCAATCAAAAATACACAAGATTTCATTACAAGAGAATCACGAATTCTTATTCCTAACTTTAATAATAATGAAGCAATTTTAACAAAATTTTCAATAGACTTATTTACCTTGCTTTTTGCCAAATGTAACAAGTCATTTAGAACTTTTAGGGCTATAGTCTTGAAATTTTATATGGATGTTACTTAAAAGACGTAAATGCTCCCCAGAATTTATTTTTTCAATTCGAAATTTAAAAGAATGCAAGAGTAAGAAGCATTCTAAAATTGCGATTTATGTGACACAATTGGTATGAAAACTTGGAATTTGGCATGATGATTACTTTTATGTAGTAAATGCTTCCTTATAACATTTTTAAAAACATTTAAAAATTTAAAAGGACGAAATGAGCTGAAAACTTTCTAAAAGTGTTCTAAATTATGATTTAGTTGAAACTGTTAGTGCTAGAAACTTGAAATTTAGTATAGAGATTACTTTTAGAATGGAAATGCTTGGCATAAAGAATTTATTATAAATGGTAAATTTATATGTGTGAAACAGCTGAAAGCATTCTAAATTACGATTTATTTAGTACCTCACGTCATATCGGACCTTTTGAAGACGATCTTTTTTCTATGCTAAAAGTAACTAAACGTCTGTATTTCGACACAATCCATTAAAAGCATCTTGGAAGATCAAAATTACAGCGCCTACAAAAATTTGGAAATGCTCTGATGAATAAAAGTATTTAAAAAAATCTGAGAATTTTTCGATGACAATGCAAAAAGAAAGTTGGGTATTTTGACGTGGGTTTGCTCGGCGTCGGCTCATGTTTTCAGTATTAAATGTGACTTAGTCTTTTTTGACGTGACTCTGTGACTCTGTTCTCTTCGAGACTTTTTTCACGGAATTTTAAAGAGGGGTTGGATACAGTTATATTTGCAATCGAATAAAATTTCAGAGAGTTCGGACAGTAACTTTTTTGTGTTGTTATTTTAAAGGACACGTCGCAAAAAAAAAAAAAAAAAAAAAAAAAAAGATGCGAGAAGAAAGCATTTTTTTACAGCTAGATATCAATATTTTTCCATGGTCTGTAAAACCATTATATTTATAACCATGGCTTTGCAAATTTGATAAAATCTGGTAGCCAGTAAAACAATTCTAGTTACCAGTAAAAAAAAATATAACCTGCTCCCCTCCGAAGTCACTAATTTTCAAAAGCACAAAAGTTTTTTATCAATTAATTGAGAAAAATAATAAGCCTATTGTAGGATTATTAGTTACATCATTTAAAAAGATGGTATAAACAAAGTTTTCTAATGAAATTTATCAAAATTATTTATCTATGAAAAAAAATGTAAAGGCTGCATTAACCGGTATGTTCAGGAAATGCTGATTGCCGAAGGTTTCAAATGTCTGGATAAGTGAGTGCTGCAAAATCTATATCTGATGAGGGGGGGGGGGGGGGGGGGGGGGGGGGGGGCATGGATGAAACAGTGAAGCAGGAAAACAATTTCTGCCTATTTTCGTATCGAAGTCAGACATATAATTATTTTTTATTAATTTAAAATTTGCATTTGTTAAACTTATTTTTACCTAATTAAAAATGCCGAAAATGAGAAAAAATGCCATTTATGGTCATTTCTTAGGTCAATTTTTGTACAAAAAATTATAATAATAAAAAAAATCGGGTTAAATAACTTGGTGGCTAGATAGAAAAACTAGGACGACAGTGGCGACCTACCGACTGCATTTGTCAAGACCTGTTTATAACTGATGAAAAATTTATAGAATTCAGACAACTGGGGTTATGTTTTTTTTAACTATGAAACGAGAGACACTTACGAGGAAAAAAAAAACAAACAAGAAGATGTCTTTTAAAAATGCTTTTCTAATAATCAATATTTTTTAGTGAAAATTTCATTTAAAAATATAAAATTGATATAAGATATATAATCATACAAATTTGAGGTAATTATCATGAGCCCAGGCACCGCCGGACGGGTCAGCTAGTATAATTTTAATGACATGCAGATAGCATTCTTTAAAATGTAATAAGTGTAAATCAATGCATAACTAATATATTGCTGGTCAATTTAAATTAATGCATGGTTAGCGTAAAATTGTGCGTAATTATAGATAGTATTTTTCTAAAAAAATGCATTTAACGCCTTTTTTTTTTTTTTCAAAATCCATACTCACAGGCAGGTCTTAAATTCTAGGAAAAAAGAGCACCGGAGCTCATACATATACGCTATAAGCAAGAACCCGAAGGCTCTCATCCTGTGAAGAAACATATCGGAGACTTGAGGCTTCCATGAAAAAAAATATTTTATTTGAAGAAAGATAATTGAAAAAATGAGGCGGTCCCCCAGCACTCAGAACGTCTATATCTTCACATCATGAAAACTCAAAATCGAATGCCTTTTTTGAGATGCCACAAATTTATCCGCGTCGACCCATAGGGTACAGAAGAAAATTCGATAGGGAGAAGCACATTCTAATTTTTTTTAACGCAAACCGCCAAACCAGATTACCATATATCAGCATCTTTATAACAACAGAAAACTAACTTTCCGAACTTAACATCTGCAGGAATTTTAGCATGCAGATGTATCGAGAAATAGATGTTGCATTTTATCTTTCTTTATTTATTCTGTGATCCAAAATGTATGCTTTAGGAAAGCACGCAGGTGCCAAACTGAAAATGACTTCATTTCTCATATGAAAACCGCAAGCACATACGAAAGAAAGAATTTAGACATGTACATTAATTGAGAAAGGATCACTTCAAGCTGCGATAAAAGAGTTTAAGAATTGTTGAATTTTAAATAGAAAAAAAAGAGATTTTCTTTTCACAGAAGCGCGATAGAATTAAAAATAGCTAAAAGAGGAACCACAACTAATTTATAAAATTTTAACGATAAATATATGAATCTCCATCATAAGCAAGACGTCGTTGCTACATTACCAACAAATGAAACCCCCTACGAAACAAATGATTTGAAAGAAACACCGATTGCAAAAATCTGCTCATAATCGAAAAATAGCTTTTTGTAACTTTAAGTACTTTTTTTAAATTCTTACTTTTGCAAAGATTTTTTTCCTGGGTATGCACATAGCTTGGTCTTAGATATAACTGAGAGCAAAAAATGCAAAAAAAGCCGCTTGAAACTGAGAGAGACTTACAAAGTGTAAGTTTTTTTTTTTCTCTGGAATTCGATGATCTGTTATTGTTTCAAACGTGGAACAAAGACAGAAATGCAATTAAGAAACAGACCACTGTATACTATATAACTCAAAGCGTCTGTGTGACAGTATATATGACCCATCTTGTACTATAAGATGTCTCGACAAAGTGACGCAGTCCAAAAATCAAGTTTTGACATAACCTATGCGTGTAATATGCGCTTTTACAGTTTTAAGTAGAATTTTTGCCATTTAATTGAATCACATTGTTGAATAGAATTTGATTTAAAAAAGCGGTGGATTCTGCCAAGGCGGAAAGGCCAAAAAACTTAATTTTAACTTCAGTAGTTTTGATTCATATAAGCGGCAATTATAGTAATTTTTTTAGCTATGGGGGTGTTTTAACACCCAAACCCCCCCCCCCCTTGGCTGCGCCACTGGTGTGAACATGAAATTGAAAAAGAGGTGGCTATCAAAGCACAATGGATTGCTGCTAAAGGTAAAAAGTGTGCCAACAAGAATCTAGAAAAAACAGAAGAACCACTAGCTAAACGATCCTTCCTCTTAAATACGTCTAACGAAGAACTCAAAATGCCATGTGGAAGTAGAGATGTTGATCAGTTAAAGAAAAATACAACCCTAAAGCAAGCTAAAATACTTCTTGACACTATATTCCATGACACTATAAAAGAGCAAAAAATTTAATTTGCTGTATATTATGATAATGACCCATTTTACATCGAAAAAAATTACAAAAGTAATAGATGAGCAAAATATCGAGATGAAATTTCTCGAAAAGGGAGCCGGTAACTTTCGTTGGCCTAAACTTGACAAGTTAGAGATCATCAACATAAAATACAAATTCTATGGGCCAGTTATGTTAATTGGTTCAAATCTTTTTGATGTTAATAATGCTGCTATTAATATGGCATGCAAGTGTTATAAGACATTCTGTCAAATGTTATGGTTATAATCCAACAAAGTCCAATTGCAAACATTCCATAAAAATAAATAGCATTCTCATTTATTTTTTATTATGTGTTTTCTTAATTTTTAAAGCGCTAATTAATGAAATTCCTACTTTAGAGGTAATATCCAGTATCTTCAAAAATATATTATTAAAAAAACATATTATAAAAAAACATATTAATACTTCATAAAGACAGTGACCCATAATTACCCCAGTTGTGACCCATATTTACCCCCATTGCTGGGGTAATTATAGGTCACTTAAAAAATTAAATTATAAAAAATTAATAAATATTTTAAGTAAAATGAATGTTTTATGCAAAAGTTACAATACTAAGTTAACTCCATCCCAAATTTCAAAATTGTATCTTTTATATTTTTCTAGATATTGAGATCTTATTGTTTTTTGACCCATAATTACCCCCAGGTCACCCTAATCATCTTATAAACAAAGTTTTTGAAATTTTTTTCGAATGGGACTAATAAATTGGCCAATACTCATATTATTTTGAGTTTAAAAGAAGAAAGGTGGGGGAGCGCTTTATATTATTTAGGTTTCCCCAGGAACTTTTGGTCAGAATTGAAAGTTTAATATATCAAAACGTCAGAAATTAAATCGGCAATAACTATAACGACTGTCCTTCAGTTCGTTTGGATAGATTTTCATTTTAAAATATAAAATTATTCAACATTGATTTTAAATATTTTTAAGGTTATTATCACGGGCCTGGGCATGTCAGCTAGTAAATAAATAAAATATAAGAATTTAAGGACACAATTGTTAATTTAATTAATGAAATAACTAATAAATCGGTAAAACAAAATGAAAAATACACTCAAATGTCAAATTAAAAACCACTGGATGACATAACAAACACGTATAATGCTTCTGACATCCAGTAAATGGGACTGCATTTTTGACATTTAATCTTACAGTTTGGCGATACTTTTTTTCTATGAAAAGTGGTCGAGGGGATAATAGAAGTACCCTTTTATGTATAGAGTTAAAAAATGCACCAGGTCACGATGCTAGGTGCGAGCTGCACCAAAAATAGTTCCCTTGTTAGAGCGATAACCGTAGCATTCTTTTATAATTCTTGTAAATATTCAAGATCCTAACAGTTTCACAACAAACACCCTTTATACAATTTTTAATCTTTTATCGTTGCTAATTCTGATAAGAAATTTTTGCTTAACTTAATCGCATGTGTGACTTATCATGAAGGGGTTAAATTACAAAATAAACTTTCCAAATGGGGACAAGTCCCATATCCTGTGCGGAAAGATTTGGAGAGTTTTTTGGCGCAATTTCTGGGCGATAACTGTTTCAATCTGGTTTGATGGTATCGTCGAAGATTGAACGGGTTGCTTTATTTTCGTAAATCACGTTATAAGGGAGATCTTGAAGCTTATTTGTTAATTAGTACCACGTGAATAGTTACTCACCTAAATTTTGAATTCAGTTAGATCACATTTGGATAGCGTTTGTGCTGCTGTTAAGGTAAGGTAACTGGGTAAGCCTCTTGCTTTGCCGTTTACTTTTTTTTTTTTCTTTTAGTATTTTATTATTATTTTTGCATTGGCTGTTTATAATGCTTCCTTTATTAAAGGTATTATTAGGGTAGATAGCAAATCAAAAGTGATATTTGGCCTTATGTACGTACAGATACGCACTTTGTATATACAGATTCATTTTTTTTTTTCTTCTTAGGATTTTTGCTGATTTTTAGGATTAGCTGTTTAAAATGCATAGAGGTCTGCACGGGCCGAAATTTCCAGGCCCGGGCCTGGCCCGACCCATACAAAAAAAAATTCGGCCTCTTGTCATAGTAGTTTTAACTCAACAGGTATATTGCAAAATATTTTTAAAAAATTCTTGAAATGAGAAATAAATTCTGAATACTGGAGAAATTCAAACCAACGAACAAACACACCTTGACTATACATGAACATATTAATACAGCCTTAAATAGCTGAAACACCATTCTAATGTTGCCCTAAGTTTTTACACACTGGAGAAACTTACTGTCTAAATGCAGTCTGCATTTTTTACCAAAAGTTTATAAATTAGATTGTTCAGATATAAAGTCCTAACAATTCTGTATTTAATATAAATTATGTAAACTAACAAATTTTATGTTATTAAAAATAATAATAATAAAGATAAGCCAACGTGACACTTAACATATGCAAACAAAACAGAATAAAGCAGTAGGTAGAGTATAATTCATGTTTAACTCCATTACACAAATCTAAAAAAAATAGAAACGATCTTACTCCTTTTTGCTTTTCGACATAAATCTTTAAACTTTTTATGACCATACGAGGGTAGTTTTAAATACACAGTCAAAGAAAGATTGAATTGAAGTGCACTTACAAAGCAAGATATTCAGCTCATTCTTGTCTTTTCTTAATAGGCCCAACCTTTCCGGCTTTTTCAATACCTCTGTATTCACAGATATGGGTAATTACATAAATAGGTACAGCTACGATACCGCCAATTATAGTTATAGCATGGCACCAAGATTCGGCGATTGAGAGTGGTTGTCTAGGTCGTCCGACATAAACGTACAAATTTCTTTTCTGCTGTATTGCATTGTTTCGAACTACTGAAGGTAATTTTCTCAGAGCAGAAAACATTTTCGCAAATTATTTAAACAAACGCAATAGTGACGATATATACAAGTACAAGGAAGGTCGAAAGCTAAATATTACCTAAGTGATGCCAATCAAAGGAACAAATAAATAATCAAAACATTGAAATATATTCAGCTAATTATTTGCGAAGTTGAAATTCGCAATTCTTTCTTTGGGTTCGAGGTTATAAAATACAGTTGTTTAGGACTCTGTGTTTATATGAAAAGATAACAATTATCTGAATTTGAATATCTAACACTTTCAAACGCGTTTACAATAAATAATGATTTCAATGGCACTTTAGAAAAGGGAAAACTATCCTATACCAACCGACCTGAATAATATAAGGAATAGTCATTTATGTCAGATTAACGTTAAAATAAATTAGGTAGGCGCCAATTAGTAATACACCAGTTGTCTATGAAAATTAGTAAAATTCCGAGTGTTTAAATTGAGGTTTGTTCATAAATTTTATAAATTAAACTTATTTTACTTAAACATGCTTTTATTTCTCGATTTCAAAGTTAATTTTTGCATTTAGAAAGTGTTTCATTTAAATTTTGCGAATCATGATTTTATCAAATTTTTCATTATTTAATAGTTAAATAATGAAAGAGTATCCTTTTGTTTTTATTAATTTGATTTCTAATCTCATAAATGTGATAATAAAATAACGTGACTTGAGAGAGAGAAAAAGGGAAATAGCGAAAAAAAATCTTCGTGAATGCAAAACGTAAACAATCGATCACGCCGCCATTTTACCTACTCTGACGTCACGCTACCATGTGCGAGGCTAACGAAAACGACAGGCTACCGCGATGCATTCCACTTATCGTTTTTTACAGACCGCCAGAGTGACGTGTGTAATATATTATTTATAATTATTGGCAACAGCTAAGGAATTGTAGTAACTACGGCGCACATTGAGACGCAGCTGCCACGCGCAGGTGAAGCGATGCTGCTCGGAAAAAAACTGCGCGCGGCAGGGTGTGCGCATATTGCGACTCAGTTTTCCATCACGTTCACGTTTGTTTACATTGCTAAGTGTAAAACGGCTCGTTTTTCGTAGAATAAGAAACAATTAGTTCATTTTTTGGGATTTTTAGATATTTTTTGCCATGGATCAGTACATAGATTTAAATTCAGAATCCGATTATCTGATTCTGAAATGGATGCGTGCTTATTAGTATATATTAGTACGGCTTTTTGTGAAAACAGAAAAAAAAAAACCATAACTCCTTAGTTATGATACGTATCGAACCCGTTTAAAGTTATTATTACTTCTAGGAAAATGGACGAAAATTTATCAGATTTTTGATGTAATTAAAAATGGCCCAAGGAGGGGGGGGGGGGGGGGGTTAAGAAGAAGAAAAAATTCACAACTTCGTCAATTCACAAGATATCATATTCGCTTAAATTTATTATAAGTCCTCTTAATATTATTTAAAACTTTTATATTGACAAGTTTTTTATAAAACCAACCCTTATAAAAAAATAATAAAATAAAATCTTTGCCGGTTTCACCTGCAAACAATTTAGGTTTTTGAAGTGGGCGGTTCCAACTGTCGCATCATGGTAAAAAGGTAATTTCTTCCGCATTTCCCAACAAACAGGCGCCCACGGTCTGCGTCTTCAAATTCTACCTGTGCCTGTAGGCCGAGTCGTCAGAGATTTTTTATTTTTAGACTAAAAAATTTGTACTGTTCATGATACAATATATGTTCTGGTAATGCCCCCCCCCCTTCCCCACACCCCCTCTAAAGTTTTTTGTTTATAAAAAAATAACCAATAAAAATCCAGTTTTAATTTTTTCTTATAACTCTCTTTTGCAAGTTTCATACAGAACATGTTTCACAGTATTCTGTTTTCATTGAAAATTTTTAAACAAGCTAAGAGCTGGTTTTACTTAATTTATATCTTCTTCATTTTCTTGCAAAAATTGCATGTTTTGATTTTAATCTGCTGCTAAATAATAATTTAATTAAACATTTCAGCAATGGACATTGGTCATAAAACTTAAAAAAAAAAAAAAATGTAAATGGTTTTTATTATATAAAATTAAAAATTTTGTATTCTATTTTTCAGAGTAATGACAAAAAAAATTAGTTTAATATTAAATATTTTATTACTCGCTTAAAATTGATTATAACTCGCTATTTTTTTTTAAATGTTCTTATTAATACATT
Organism: Maratus michaelseni; assembly: GCA_963931845.1. Taxonomy (NCBI): domain Eukaryota; kingdom Metazoa; phylum Arthropoda; class Arachnida; order Araneae; family Salticidae; genus Maratus; species Maratus michaelseni. The sequence continues at coordinate 70,854,781 of OZ007595.1, read as the reverse complement.
ATGGTAAACAATTTAAAAATTAAATTTTATTATTTAGCAGCAGATTAAAATCAAAACATGCAATTGTTTACCATAATGTGTTAATAAGAACATTAAAAAATAAAAATAAAATAGCTAGTTATAATAAATTTTAATCCAGTAATAAAATATTTAATATTAAACCAATTTTTTTTTTTTTTTTTTATCATTAATATTCTGAAAAATAGAATAATTTTTTTTTATATATATATAATAAAAACCATTTACATTTTCTTTTTTTTTTTCTTTTTTTAAGTTTTAGGACCAATGTCCATTGCTGAAATGTTTAATTAGGCATTTTTCAGTAATGGATATTATAATTAAAAGACAATTTCAGTTTAATGTTCATAGCACTTAAAATTGGTGTAACTGAAATGGAAGTAATAAAATTTAATTTTTGAATTCCACTTACCATAACATATTTAGAACAATTTTTTTAGGTACTTTTCTTTTAGCTGGACGCCACTGATATATATAAACATAAATATACATATCACTGGCACCCAGGTAACAGAAAAGTACCTTTAAAAAAAAAAAAAAAGCTAGTTTTAATAAATTTCATGTGATTAATAAAACTTTTTTATATTAAACAAGATTTTTTTTATCATTATTACTCTGAAAAACAGAATAGAAAACTTTTAATTTTATATAATAATAACCATTTACAAAATTACATTTATTTTTAAAGTTTTAGGACTAACGTCCATTATTTACTGAAATGTTTACAAAACAGGATAGGCACGAACAGCTTCGATCAGTTTTTCCTTCATTTTCGCTGAAAAACGTGACACACTCGCACTTGAAACTGTGTTCGGAACACAAGTGGCAGGCAGGACCTGCGTCAGAAAAACTGCGCGTGAGTCAATATGCGCTCTCCCGCTCATTTCAATGCTTTACAAAATCGCGTGACGTGAGAACCTGCCCCGCGCGTGTTGGCGCGTGAATGTGCGCCTTGGTTAACTTTAACCTGGACACCACATCGGCAGATTGTATCTCGGTAGTAAACATGCATACGTGCATTCAGGTAGTATTTTACCTTAATATGTATTTATAATAAACTTAGAAGAACCCAGGTAGCACAGCAGTATCGGCCCGATATTGCCCAATATTGGGCAATCTTGGCGTGCATCGGGGAAGACCGGTCAAGTTTTACCGATATTGGCCGATATTGATCAATGTTGGCCGATGTTGAATCTGTAATATTATCATTTCTCTAATGTTCGACATTTAAATTTTTAACTTATATATAGTTCTTTTTTAGCAAGGTAGAAGACAGAAAACAATTTTAACAACACTTTAAGTTCTGTAAACCTATGGGGAAAAACTCATACTGGCGAATATCGGCCGACATTGATCAAGATCGACCAAGATCGACGACTGGGAAGTGCATGATATTCAACCAATCAGAGACAAGCATCCTTTTTCCTTTTCCTTCAGTCTTGTGATTAAAACATGGCCGCGAATGCGGGTTAGTTCTGTGTGAAAATTATAAACATCTTCTGTTTTTACTCTCTAATCGGTATGTATTCCCATTACTTATAATCTGTACTGTTTTTTGAACATTTGAAGACATAATTTTATGCATTTTATGAAATAGTTTTATTTTAAACATATTTTTTTTAAATCTGTTTAAGCGTAACCCTAATTGGTATACATCGTTTAATGTTTTTGTTATTATTATTTTTTTATTGATTGTCTTGATTCTAATGAACGATTTTTTAATTTTACCATATAGCTAGAAGCTAATTTCCAAACCCTCAACCTTTGGGCACCCTTGGCGAAAAGGGAATGTCGCCAAATAATTTGGCCAGAGGAGATTGCAGCGCGCATGCGCGCTACATGTTTGGGGTTGGCTTTGGGAAGGCTCGGCTCGCTCAAATGATGAGTTTTTGTAAATGTAAATGTATTCATTCGTATTGTGAATTTCAGATGCGCTTGAAGATGTTTGCTTTTCGTTTTTCTTCAATAAGTACTCCTCGGAATGGTATGTATTAAACTTTTATTATTATTTAATATAAATTTTATTCGGATTTTTTAAAAATAACGTACTTTTAAAGTTGTTTAATTTCCTGAGAGCTGCTGTGATTCGGATTAGGCCTAAAATGTCTTTTAAATATAATCCTAAAAACTTATTTGGATTGTAAAATGCGCTTCGCGTAATGAAACATTACTCTAAATACATAAAACTGTTACAATGATTAAACATAAAAATACTTTTTTTTAAAATTTACTGTATTTCCAATTTAACATTTAAACACTTTATAATAAATATAAAAAAGATTTTCTGCCATATCACTATTTGTTACATCTCTAGGTTTTATATAATTATAAAGTACTTTTTAAAAAGCTATCTTACAGCCTTGTCTGATTCCCACCATTTCCTCAGAAACAAAATCTTGGTTCTACAACTTAATGTAATTAAAACATTAAGATCTATGTAAAATATGCCTAAAGAATGTCTCTTTTTTTTCTTCGTTGTCAATTTTTTCCTAAAATATGTACTGAATTTTATATGAAATGTTAAAATCTTATTCAGTTTCGCTAAAATTTTAACACATAAAAATATAAATTAAGCACATAGTTTAGAAATATTTTGATAACTAAGAAAAAAAAAAGAGACATTCTTGAGAACAGTACACAGGAAACAGAAGTTTAAAATATTAATTTCCTGGGGAGATATTTTAAAAATACGAATGCATCCTATGCCCATAGGAATAACATTAGCGATTGGAATCTGGAAGTTTACTGACGAGCAGCCTTAATGTGTATATGCATGATTTGTGTTTTTGTAAATTGTTTGTCTCCAGTTTGTATGTTCATGACTTTGCATATTTCGTAATTTCTTTTTCAGTTTAAAAACTATGGAATTTAGACTAGGTGCTGCTGACTGTGATATTTAGCCAGCAGAAAGCATTCAAATGGCCTGAAATGCAATTGTTTTTCTTGCCTTTAAATGTCTTTCTGCTAGCGCTTAGAAGACCGTATAGATGTGTTTCAATTAGAAGGCTATTTTGAGGATTTTATGGACTGAATACTTTAACTGAATCAAGCCCAGCTAAATATTCTTTCACACGTATCCTTGCTTTTTAAATTTTGTAGTGTTTTAAGTACTCAGTTGTTATAGTCAGACATGGAAAATGTTTCCATGTATGACATACATCTTATTTAACCTTTGCATCTTAATCTCTTAAAATTTGCCAACTATTTTTTAAATATTTTCTGCATTTAATATTACTATGCATGAACTTTGAAATACATAGTCTAATATACGTGATTCATATATATCAATTACGTTATCAAATTTGACAACATTTCTTTTCTCATGAATATTTGTTTCAGATTATCTCAGGTATTTTTTTTTTTTACAAAATGGTTACCTGTTTGTTGTCTTGATCTTTGAATGACTGTTTTATATTTTTTGAAAGAAATTCAGTTTTGATACTGGTAGGAAGGTGTATTACTTTATAATTAATAAAGTGTTTATGGGTTTCGTTTTCAAATATTTCATTATTAGATTGTTTTAGTTATCAAATTGCATATATTTGTGTCCCAAATCAAAGCACACCTAATCCAACAATATCCAGTCCAAAGCTGTTAACTAGGCCAGTTTTTGTATATAAATTTAAAAGAAATTAGTATATTATACCCTATGAAAATGTAAGTATTCCTTCTAAAATATTTCAATAATAGTTCTAAATTAAATTTTAATATTTGTTTGCACCTGACGAATGTTACTGTAGTTATTTTAAATAAGTTTTGACATTTGCAGTTCACAACAAAGCTAAAGGTAGACTTGTTTGTCCCTTCTTATTTATTGTAAACAAAAAATTAATTTATTTTGAAAAGCTCCTCTATTAAGTATTTATATTATTTCTCATGAATACTATCTCTATATATTTTATTACTTATTTATTCCATTTTTTAAATGTTTTTTGCTTAAGAATTGTATTTTTTAAGTGAAGCATTATTAGGCCTAGGCCTATATTTTTGTTTATATTTTTAAAATGGCTATTATGCGACCGCAACCAGAAGGCGGGTGAGATCGCCGCTTGGAAGAAGAGTTCATTTTCTCAAAGGTTAGGACAGTGGAAGAGCAAGTATTTAGGGTTGTAACATATTCGAGCGTTCCTGCTTTTGGCGATATACATTTCCCTCTCTGTTTCTCGTCTGTCTTCTCCTTCACTGATATAATTTCTTTTGTCCTAGAAGGTTGTTGTTGTTATATTCTCAGCGCTCTTGATTATTATTATCATTATTCTCTATTTAAACTGTTCTTTTCAGAACAACACAAAATGTCTCGTAAAGGGAAAACTTTGCGTTCGGATGAACGTAACATTGTTGATAATGTGCTTAATTTTTTTGAAAATGAAGCAAAATCTTCGTCTCTTTCCATTCCGATTCAGAAAGCACAGGAGCATCAACACTGGCAGAAGGATTTAAAGAAGTTATTATTAAAAAATGCTTGGTTTGAATTTGAGTAGCTGGATTGCATGTTTCGTAACAAAATGTTATTTTCCACAAATATATAACAAATTTCACAAAATATATCACAAAAATAACTTACCTTTCACAAAATAACCCCCCTCCCCCCCCTAAAAAAAAAACTGCATCGATCCCTGAACCTATATGGTTTATGCAAAATCAATTTAAATTATATTGAAATACTCGTTTTGACAATGTTTCTAGGTTGATTGGTTGGTTATTTGTTACGGCCGATTATCTGCGCTAGGGATGTAGGCTGGGGAGGAGCAAGCCCTCCGTGGAGGTCTTTCTAAGGGATCCTAACCCGTATTTACGCAAGGTTCGAAGAAAACTACGGAAAACTCCAAATGGTTAGACCGACGATCGTGACAGGGGTTTGAATGCAGCACCTCCTGTCTACCAACTTTGAGAGCAGAACCTCTCAGCCACTGGTGGGACAATGTTTTCAGGTATCGCATTTTTGTATTTTAATATAAGTGTATATAAAATCTAGTTAAAATATTCTGAGAAAATAATTTATGAAAACAATCTTTTAGGTAGATTTCGTAAGAAATACTACCTATTACATTTTCACCTAAGTTGGAATTTTCGAAATATTTTTGTAGATCTACGCCGATTATGACTCCCAGAACCCAAAACCACCCCAGTTTAAAACTTTATCTATCTATCTATCTATCTATCTATGTCACTTTTTTATGGACACGATAACTCCCATAATTCTGCACAAATCTCTTCCAAACTGATACATAAAGTCAAGGGGCATGAAATCTCGGTCAAGTTCGTTAATGGGCAAAATCGAACCAAGGGGGGGGTGGCGTTGGGCGAAAACAGAATAAAACCCATAACGTCTTAATTATGATACGTATCGAATCCGTTTAAAGTTATTATTACTTCTAGAAAAACGGCCGAAAATTTTTGTATGACAGATTTTTGATACCATTAAAAATGGCTCCAAGGGGGAGGGGAAAGAGTGGGGGGGGGGGGTTAGAAGAAAAAAATTCATAACTTCATCAATTCAGAAGATAGCAAATCCGCTTAAATTTATTATAAATCCTCTTAATATTATCTAAAACTTTTATAGTGACAAGTTTTTTTATAGGACCAACCCTTATAGCAAAAAAAAAAAAAAAAATCCTTGCCGCCTCCACCTGCAAACAAGTTAGGTTTCGAAGTGGGCGTTTCCAAATGCTGCATCATTGCAGAAAGGTCATTTCTTCCACAATTCCCAACAAACAGGCGCCCCACGGTCTGCGTCTTCGAAATCTACCTCTGCCTGTAGGTCGAACCGTCAGGGATTTTTTTAGAATATGATTTAGCCGAGAGATCTTACGCTGACCAAAATATCATGAATATTTCATATAACACCGGAACATATCTTCATCGCAACTTAATATTTAATAATACATTATATTCAAATACTTTTAAAGTTTCGGTGTGTGAAAAAGTTTTCAAACTTTTATTTGAAAAAAAAAATATATATATAATATAACATTATGCGAAAAGTATCTTGGATAAAAAAGCACATTTTACTGAAAATTTTTATTTATTGCTTATGGATTAGCTTGTATATTTAATTCACAAGGTCTCTTCTCACTGTGTAAAAACTCTCCTTACCTAAAATACCCTAACAAAAATTTTTCTCAACAATGAATTCACCCAATAAAAATTCACTACTTCCTATTTTCCAAGCATTTTTTGCCATATCACGTTGTAAAGAATTTCGAATTCGTATTCTTGTATAACACATATAAATGTAATCTTATTTTCATTCTACATCAAAAGGCGCTAACTAGCCAGATATGGTAATCCGAGTTCAAATAACTTAGTCCTGAAGTTTCTTCTCTCAATCCTCCTTCTTTCGCTAAATCAGTCAAATAGACCCGTCTGGCACCACGTGACTTTGACGTCTCACCCGCCTTCTGTTCGTGGTCGAAGTATACCTGTTTGTCTTAATCTTTTGAATGAGTGGTTTAATATTATTTGAAAGAAATTCTGTTTTGATACTGGTAGGAGGGTATATTACTTACTGAAAAAGAAAGTATGTATCTTAAAGCATAGGTTTTCAAATATTTCAGTATTAGATTATTTTAGTTATCAAACTGTATATGTTTGTGTCCCTAATCAAAGCATACCTAATTCAACAATATGCTGTTAACTAGGCCAGTTTTTGTGTATAAATTTAAAAGTATAGTACATTATATCCTGTGAAAATTTAAGTATTCCTTTTAAAATATTTTAATAATAGTTCTAAATTAAATTTTAATATTTCTCTGTACCTGAAGAATTTTACTATAGTTATTTTAAATAAGTTTTGACATTTGCAGTTCACGTTTACAACAAAGCTAAAGGTAGCCATGTTTGTCCCTTATTTATTGGAAATACAAAATTAAAAATTTTTATTGAAAATCTCTTATTAACATAAGTATTTATTTTTCATGAATACTATCTCTATACATTTTATTACTTAATTATTATTTATACTATTTAAATGTTTTTTTGCTTAAAAATTAAGTCAAGCATTTTTAGGCCTAACTTTATCATTTATTTTCATAAGGATAACATTTTATAAATTGCAGTTCATTTGAAAGAGATCTTTTATTTTATGGTATGTTTATGGTCATTTTTTGCTTGTATACTATAGAAATGAGTAACATGTAGTGTTGCTCATATATTCTCTCAATTTTCGAATAACTTTGTTGATAAAATGTTTTCTGCTTAAATATTTTTTGTTTTCCATTTTTAAAGTTTGCTTGCTTTAGAAAATTAAGTTTTTATGTACAGCAGACAACTTATTACTTGGCATTTTGATCTCTTAAAGTTTTAGTACTTTTGTTGACTCTTTTTTAAATGTTTTTTGCATTTAATATTACTATGCTTAAACTTTGAAATACATAATCTAATAAACTTCATTCAAATAGACCAATTATGTTATCAAATTTGACAACAGTATAATTTTTTTCTGGTAGAAATTTTTCTCATGAATATTGGTCTCGTATTATTTCATGTATTGCTATTTTTTTATTTTTTTAATGGCTACCTGAATTTTTGTATGAGTGTTTTATATTTTTTGAAAGAAATTCAGTTTTGATGCTGGTAGGGCTATAGGAGGGTATATTACTATATCCTCTTCATTACTAAATAAAAAATAATTTTAAGAAATGTTGGAATAGTTTTTTCTATCTATTTTGACATTTTTTTTCTGAAATAATAAATTTTTTTAAATATTGATGTACCAGGGACTCAGTTGCATAAAAAGTTCAGAAATTTGGAATATCATTGTAAACATGTTTTTCTTTTTAAAATTGCAAAAATGTTTTTTTTAACATAAAACAATTAAATATTATTTATTATTGCTTTAAAAGTATTAAATTAATTAAATCGTAAATATCAAAGTTTTTAAATAAATTTGCCGTGAACTATATTTATGAAATGACTGGAAAATTTAAATTTTATTATTATTATTTTTTACTTAGTGTGAAAATTTCAAAACAATTATTAAAATGTTAAAGTTTATACATTTTATACACATAACTCTGATTTCAGATTTACATCCATTGAAATGAAACTTGCTGGTTTAGTCAGTCAGCTTCCTGATTTCCCTCGCTAATGTTAAACATATGTGCGTAGAATGCAATTGTATATTTAAAATATCTCCCAAGAAAATTAATATTTATAACTTATTTTTTATTTGTACTTTTCTTAAAGGAGGATGTCTCTTTTCTTAGTTTTGAAAATATTTCTAATATATATGCTTAATTTTATTTGAAGTGTTAAAAAGTTACTCATAGCTCGTCAGCAAACACATAAAATATTATATTAAGCATATATTTTGACAACTGAGAAAAAAAAGATATATGCACAGTGAAATGAAAAATATACAGAAAAAAAAGTTGAAAATATTGATTTACTGAGGAGATATTTTAAATATACAAAGGCATTCTACGCCCATAGGTTTAACAATTAACGAGGGGAATTGGGAAGTTGATTGGCTAACAGCCTTAACAACTTTTCTTTGTTTGCTAGCTTGAATTTGTTTGACGCTTACCTTTGCAAGGTTATATCATTCCTTCCTTCGTACTCGATCAGTGATGTAGCCATATACATTCTATATATGACATGTATTTTTTATCTTTAGTGCTTTATTATCTCTTATGTAATGTATCAAGCAATTATGTATCACTTCAATGTGATTAACTACATGTATTGGCCTTTTTAGGTGCGTTCGTAATGATATAAATACGTAGCACCTATTGTCGTCGCTTGGTCCATCCGGTCTGTCCGCCCATCCGTCCGCATATAACACAAAAACTACCACACCGAATGGTTTGCAATTTAAAATATATTATCTTTGCAGAATTTTGTCGAGACATTTCAAATTTTATTCAAATCAAATCAAACTTTAGGAGATATTAATAAAAATATTTATTAAGAAATTTGAATTTTTTTTTTTTAAATCTGTGCTTTTTTGTTATAGGATCTTCCGAAGTTGAATCGTCAAGCGACCGAGATACTTATTTTATTACAGAAATTAATCTGCAGACGATATAATTCATTTCACAGAGTTAAAAAATCAGAAAAGATCTGAATATTTATGTAACTAGTTATAGTACGAACACACCTCATGTGTCACGTTTGACGTACAATTTCCAACTTGTTTTTTTTCTTGCTGCACAGCGATAATATTTTAGGTTAGATCAAAAAGATGTGCACCACCTAATAATATGTTGTACATCTTTGCTGGAGCTGACTGTGGTCAGAGTTGGGCAGTATTGAAAATACATGTATTCGAAATATATTTTCAAAATACATTAGTATTTTGTATTTTAAACCGATAAAATCAAAGTATTGTTGTAATGTATTTTCTAATGTTTTTTACGAAGTATTTTGTATTTTCAAAATACATTTTTCCAGATTTCAAACTGCAAAGATCACATCAGCAATTCACTATAAGGAAATACAATACATGCCTGTCAGTTTTGTCTAGTTTTCGAATTATTTTCTGAAAGTTAATATAAATACACCTTTTCGATTATATTGGTAAATAAAAATGTTAATGGATAAGTTGTTTAGATTCAGAAAACATTCTTTCTGATGGTTACAAAAATAATTTTTATTAGCTTTATGTTGCTTTGGGAATTACAAAAATAATGTTGTGTGGTAGACAGGAAGGAGTTTCTAAGTTGCATAGGTGCAATGCCCTGTTGCCGATAGGCACTTGTTCGTTGACCACAGATATAAGCTGCTAAAAAAATTTCTGATGCCCAGTAATAGTATTATTTAAGAATACTTTAACAAAATAAAAAGTTTTCAATGGATTGATTCAATATATGAGTTATGTAAAACTTACATTAGGCAGTAACTGTAAGAACAGTACTACCTTGAACATTATTTAAAGAAGCGATTTGACTAAAAAAAAAAAAAAGGAAATTAATAACTTTACAAATTAGTTATTCTTAATTTTTATGAATATTTTATAAGGTATTTCTTTTTATGAAAGTAAGAACAACACATTGTTTCTGTTCCATATTAAAAGTTTCATAATAAGTTCAAATTCAAAAAATGCTAATAATAATTTAAGTGTGTTAACAGTTATGCAAGTTTCTTTCAGTATTTTTGCATTCAGTAATACTTTAAATATCATATGCATTCTTTGTAAAAGTATCAATCTAAGATTTGGGCCAAAAATATTTTATTTTTCCTGGTCCTAAAACGTTCATGAGTGGCCGTGTATAGGTGGGAGGCCTTATTTAATAACACATGTGCATTATCTTATATATTAAAAGGAAAAGGGATTTTCATGAAATCCACTTTTCACACAAAAATTACCCATTTGCGCATACGTAAAATTAAATTTAGAACATAACCAGTTTTAATCCAGCGAGAAAGGGGTGGCCGAGTGGTATAAGGCATAGTGCTTCTCTGTTCTGATCAGTGTGTCGGTTTGAAACCTACTCCGGACAGAATGATTTTTCTTATTTTAGTGGCAATAACTCATTTTAATAATGCCATATTTAATTCAGGAAGAAAAGTTATATAATTTGTATTTTTTTTTTTATTCGAATGCTTTATAATTAAGTGAAATTTATCACCCAAGCATATTTTATTTTAATTATTAATTTGTATTAAAAGTATTTAAATTAAAAGATTGTGCATGTAATTATCGATTAAAAAAATTGAACTGGTCTACAATTTTTATTATATTTGGTATGACCATTACCAGAATGTTATATATTAACTATGTGACTATTTTTCATAAAAAGGGAAAAATAAAAGGAGATAACAAAAAGAAGGAGAAATACTCATACAGAAACACTAAATTATATTGATATCCATGATTTAACATTTAAATAATGAGTGAAAATGGAAAATATAAAAGAAACAGCAAAGTTTAAATTCAGAGTTTTAGAATCAAACTGATAAAAAATAATTTAATGAAAAATTTTAAAGGTCATGTAGCTAAGAAAAAAAACAGTAAATATTTTTTTCAAAATATTGGGACTGTAGTAAATAAAATTTAACAACAGACATTATTTTTTTAATTACTTATTTTATATTATAAATATCTATATATTTAAAACATAAAGCACTCTGTCAAATCCACTTTTCACATGAAAATGACCCCATTTGCGCATGCGTAAAACAGGGTGGTCACAGACCTGGAAAACATGGAAATATCAGGGAATTTTGTTAACCTGTAAATATGAGGGAAATTCAAACTAAACCTGGAAATTCATTGAACCAAATGTTAATTTCCATTACGATTGTGGTAATCGGGAAGAAAAAAAAATAATCTCAGGCTCAGCCTCATGGTCAAAATTTTATTTATACAAAAATGAAAAAAAAAAATCTTGTTATTTGAGAAACAAGAATGTGGCCAGTGATTTACAATCCTTTAAAAACTGAAAGTAAACTGAATTGATAATAATGTGATACAAAGAGAAATATTCTTCCTGATTTTGAAACCTTTGCACTAGAGATGTGTCATTTGTCAAGAAATGATTCCAAAGGAACGACTCCGGCGGTGAAATTGAAAGAACGATTCCAGTCTTTAAAAAGGAATCGTTCCTTTTTGGAACGATTCCTCGAATTCGGTCCAAAATATATCAAATCCAAAAAGCACCGATTCCTCAGAATCGGTCCAGAATGTACCGACTTCGAAAAGAACTGAGTCCTAGGAATCTACTCCGAAAAGGACCGATTCCTTGGAATTAGTTTAAAATGTAGCGATTCCGAAAAGGAACGATTCCTAGGAATCGGTCCAAAATATACCGACTGCGAAAAGGATAGATTCCTCGGAATTAGTCCAAAATGTAGCTATTCTGAAAAGGAACGATTCCTACGAATCGGTCCAAAATATAACAAAAGATTCCAAAAAGGATCGATTCCTCGGAATCGGTCCTTGTTCTTGTAGACTGGCCTGTTTTAATAAATTAAAATACACTATTTTATTTTAAAATAGCAGATTTTGATTCTATTAAAGCAAGAGTTTCTGGCCAAAAAATCCTATTAATGTGTACGTGATAAAAAAATAAAAGAGAGAGAGAGAAGTGTGTGTGTGTGGGGGGGGGGGGTGGCGATTGATAAATAAACTACAACTGTGTATTACTTTCTCTTAAATTTATCTTAAGATAAATAAAGTATATTATTGTACTTCAGTTAAAATATTGTCTATTAATTAGCTATGTACTTATCACCTGCGACTTAATTACATTACTATTGAAACTTTTTGTGCTAAATTGATCAGAAAGAAAAAAAAATAATGTATAGTAAATGCTTGTTTAAATAATAGTGGGAAATATATATTTTTAAAAAATCTGATTAGGAACAGTTTTCAATAATATAAGAAATACATCGCTATGCCCTAAACAATTGCATTTTAATCAGTTAATAAAAACTGATTTTTTTATCTGAAAGAACTGATTCTCGATCAATTTTAATAACTGCATGGTTACGCACTTTCGTGTATATTTCAAGCATAATTTTAATTTGAGGATCGTCTCTGTCAAAAGAAATATAAAAAAATCCCTGACGGCTCGGCCAGCAGACACAGGTAGAGTTTGAAGATGCAGATCGTGGGGCGCCTGTCGGGAATTGCAGAAGAAATAACCTTTTTGCCATGATGCTGCAGTTGGGACCGCCCGCTTCGAAATTTAACTTGTCTGCGGGCGGAGCAGGCACGGATTTTTTTATTTATTTATTTATTTTTTTTTTTTTTTTTGCTAAAAGGGTTGGTGATATAAAAAACTTGTCAATATAATAGTTTTAGATAATATTAAGAGGATTTATAATAAACTTAAGAGGATTTGATATCTTATGAATTGATGAATTTTTTTCTTATGAAACTTTTTTTCCCCCTTTGGGGCCATTTTTAATGATATCAAAAATCTGTCATACATAAATTTTCGGCTCTTTTCCTAGAAGTAATAATAACTTTAAATGGATTCTATACGTATCATAATTAAGAAATTATGGGTTTTTTTTCTGTTTTCACAAAAAGCCCCCCCATTTCCACCCCCTTGGTTCGATTTTGCCCATTAACGAACTTGATCTAGATTGTATGACTCTTGATTTTATGTATCAGTTTGGAAGAGATTTGTGCAGAATTATTGAAGTTATCGTGTCCATAAAAAAGCGACATAGATAGATAAAGTTTTGAACTAGGGGTGGTTTTGGGTTCTGGGAGTCATAACCAGCATAGATCTACAAATTTTTTTCAAAAATTCCAACTTAGGGGAGAATATAATAGGTAGTATTTCTTACGAAATCTACCTAATAAGAGAATTTACGAGCGCTCAAGTACCACTTTGTTTCCTCAGTTTGGGGTTTTATTTTTCTCTCCTGAAAAAGATGATTCAAAAGATCTCGGAACTCCCGTAGATAGTTTTGATCAACTTACAGTGGATACATAAAGGAAAACCTATTTGAACAATGAATTTTTGCAAAATGTTTTCAATTCTTTCTTAAAATTCCTATAATAAAAAAAAAAGAGTAAATAATAATAATAATAATAATAATATAGCAGTAGTGGGTAGGATTCAAATAATTTAACCGCTGTTCGCTACCCTTATGGCCGTTTTGAGTATGAACAGGTAAGAAAAATTACATGCTATATATAGATTATCAGACATTTTCCAACATTGTCACATATATGTAAAGCTGCGTATTTTATGCTTTTTCTGTTTTATAGATTTATGTTTAGATTACATTAAACTAATTTTATAATATATAGTAGAAATATACCCGTAAGGCATGGTGACGTCACTGAGAAGTCACACTGTGACTTTGTGACAGTCGATGTGAAGTCGTTATGGCCGTTTTCAAGGCTTTCTGTGACCTCACAATGTGACTACTTTATGAAGTCACCGTGCGACTTCAATGTGTCAAATGTGACGAATCTGCATCGGATAGGGTGACCAGATTTTACCCGAATCCTTTCCGGATTGTTCGGTTCAACATTTTTTTATGCTACAAGTTTGTGACGACACTGCACCGGGTCGGGTGACCAGATTTTACCCGAATCCAATCCAGAAAGTTCGGATCGATCTTTTTGGATTTGTTTGGCTACAGAATGGATTTGGTTTAGTGGTCGAGAGACCTGATTTTCGTGAACTCGATCTGACCCGAGTCGGGTATAATGTTATTACTGTAAGTCTTGTTCGGAATAGAATCTTGCATACGACCGAGTAACCAGATTTTATCAGAAATTGTAATACGACACAATTTCATATGTCGGATGGGATCTAGAGTCATGCACGAATCCGGTTATATACTTCTTGAAAATGACTGAACATGAATGATGGTTGACTGAAATTATATTTCGATTCAACCTGTATTCTTACCCTAACCCAACAACAACAACAACAAAAAATCTGTTGGCCCTCAACCCGACCGAACCTGATAAATGATTTCGCATAGATTCGGATAACAAAATTTTACCAAATCACGATAAAATCGACGATAAGGATTGGATCAGCAATAATTTTTTTTGTGCAACTCGTATTCAAATTAAAACTTTGCATCTGATTGGGAAACCGGCTAATGTAGTCGTTAAGCAAGAAAATTATATATGTAAAAAACGCATACTAATATAAAAATAATATGTGAATATTTCAATAATATGAACTTCTATTGCGCAAATAAAAACTTTTAAAATTAACTTCTACTTCCATTTGTTTTATGTAACCACCAAAAATATTGACAATAATTAAAACTATGCTATTTTGCTGTTAAGTATTGAAGTTTTTAACTGTGTATACTTTGCCATATTTCCCCTCGCTCAGTATCACGAAACTTTCTAACACATTTATGAACAAATATTTAAACGTAGGTCACTTGCATGCCTGATTATTAAAGCGATTTGGAATGAATAGCGTTTTCCATTTTTAGATAAATGAAATACTTAAGATCAATTTCGGTCACGTTTTTTTTTTTCCCCGTTTCTGACGCTGCACGTCGGAAATTCAGTTCAAAACACCGACTTTGCTAGTGTTTTCTGAAACATCTTCTGCCGTTACCAAAAAATGGAAAACGTCATTCTATTAAATATATTCTGATTAAGAACACCTGCCAATTTCATGTGTTTCCGAATAAAAATGAATTCAGAAATTAGTTATTTTGGATTTGAGAACAATGAAATATTTTGATAACTAGGGAAAAAAAAAGAAACATCCTTTAAGAAGAGTACACGGAAAACAGAAGTTAAAAATATTAATTTCCTGAGGAGATATTTTAAATATACGAATGCGTCCTTTGCCCATAGGTTTAACATTAGCGAGGGCAGTAGGAAAGTTCTCTGAAGAACAGCCTTAAGAATTGTCAGAGGAAACACAATTCCATGTATTCTGATACTCCAAAAAATGTTCTCATTATATATATACAGGGTGTTCCGTTAAAGGGGTCCAATATTAATAGGGGTAATAGAGGAGATCACACGGAGCATAAATCAGTATATAATGCCTGGCCGGATCTCAATAATTTTCAAGTTACAGCAAATAGAATGAAAAATCGGAAATTTGTAAAAAAACCCTCATTGCTAAACTATCGATAATGCTACATAAAAACGAAGCACATATTTAGAAAGAGCAGAAAAAATCCTACGAAATGACATAAGTTGTTTTAGAATATTGAGAATTAATGGCGAGTTACAAGCTCTGAAACAGTGAAAAAATACAAAATCAAATATTTAGCAAAATAGTTAATCGTTAATTCCAAAAATGCAACTCTACCTACATCAAGGAAAATGTTATAAAATTTGGTCCATTCCGAAAGCTTTCGAAGAAGCTGACAATAAACCATATCAGTTTAATTGTATGGGAGAAATCAAGCAGTTCCCTAGTTACAACTCTGTACTGTTGCACGCTCGGAAAGAGCGAAACTCCACCCATGACGATTGTAAACACACCGTTTTAATATCTTTCAATTATACATTTCTGATCAACCTCTATCAATACCCTTTCATTATTCAGTCTGGTCAAGTGAATGACATATTGTGCAGCTCTCGCCTTATCTTAAAGCAAACTCCGTGACTGCTGCGTTTCCTCCATGAACTTTCAGGATGATGAAGAAGAAGTACTTTTTATGCAAATTTTCTATGTGTATAGGAAGAAAAGTGCAATAAAACAGCAGTCATCAGTGGGCGTTATGTTAAAGGGAGGCTGTTGTAAGTGGGATTGTAGTAAGTTGATGTATAATAATTATGCCGGAATACTCTAACGAAGAATATGCGGACATGCATCTGATGTACGGGCAAGCTCATGGAAATGCATGTCTAGCACAGCGCATGTACCGTGAGCAATTTCCAAGGAGACGTTGCCCAAGTTCGAAACTCTTCATAAAAATCGATAGACGATTACGGGAGACTGGATCGTTTAATACAGCAAGCATTGATGCAGGGAAACCTCGACATGTACGAACACCTGCAATGGAAGAAGATGTACTGAATATTTTTAAAGATAACCCCTCCACGAGTACACGAGCTGCTGCGTCTGAAGTCGGTGTTTCTCACCAAAGTGTGTGGCGTGTTCTGCGTGCAGAAAACATGCACCCCTTTCATGTGCAGCGGGTACAACTGTTATCAGTAACAGATTGTGCTCAGCGGACAGAATTCGTACGCTGGTTGCTTAATGTAACAGAAAATAATCCACAATTTCTGGAAAATATTTTATTTACTGATGAAGCAATATTTACGAGAGAGGGCGTGGTAAACACGCACAATATGCACACATGGTCATATACAAATCTGCACACTGTTTTCCCGTCGAACGCACAACAAAAGTTCAGTGTGAACATATGGGCAGGTGTCCTTGGCGATTATCTCATAGGACCATATTTACTCCCAGATGTACTCAATGGCAGTACGTACTTGGTTTTCCTACGGGATATCTTACCGCAGTTACTGCAAAATGTGCCAGCAACATTGCGCCACAATATGTGGTTTATGCACGATGGCGCACCGGCACATTTTTTCATAGGTGTTCGCAATCACCTCAATTCAACATATCCTGGGAAATGGATTGGACGCAGTGGACCTGTTGCTTGGCCTGCACGCTCTCCAGACCTCAATCCGTTAGACTTTTTTGTTTGGGGACACCTTAAATCGCTGGTGTATGAAACGCCTGTGGATACACCGGAGGATTTACTAATTATTATTACTAATAATTATACTATTTACTAATAATTATTAGAAAAAAAAATAAACATGAATCTATATTAAAATCTGATTGTATTTCGCAACTACTCCTCTTAGATTATCGAACACAAAGCTATTTAGTTAACACCAGTTATTATTGATCGGAGAATGTCATATAAACTTTCAAAATTTAAAATTTTGAATTAATTTCCAATATATTATTATTTTTTTGTAAATGGTAACGAAATTTCTCTAAAAACAACAACTAAATTACTCCATTTTTGTGTATAAAAAGAAGAAATATGGATTAATATATTTTTCATGCCATTTTCTCATTAAAAGTGAAAAAAGAATTCATTTTCAATTTGAGCAGATGGTGAAAAGTCATGGTACTTTTCTGCTATACAGACACCATGTCAAAATAAATGTATGCATAATGTATGTATTAAATTTATGTAAATATGTATTCTTGGCGACAGTGGTGTATGTATAACAGAAAAGTACCGAAACATATTTCCACATATTCAAACTTTATGAATCAAGGTATTCTGCAGAACAAAAATCGCCTGTCAATATATTGTCATTTAGAAATCAAGATTTGTTTCAGATAGAGATTAAACCAAGGAGGCAAATTTAAGCTCCATATTCACAAGAATTGAACCTATAACACTTTAAGACATACACTTTTCTAATTAAGTAATATATCCTCATACCAGCATCAAAACTGAATCTCTTTTAAAAATTATAAAACACTCATTCAAAGATTAAGACAGGTAGCCATTTTGAAAAAATAAACAAAATTCAGATAAATAACAATACTTGAAATAATCTGAGACCAACATTCATGAAAAAAGAAATTTCTACCAGAAAAAATTATATAGTGTTGTTAAATCTGATAACATAATTGGTCTGTTTGAATGAAGTGTATTAAGACTATTTATTTCAAAGTTTATGCATCGTAATATTAAATGCGAAAAACATTTAAAAAAGAGTCAACAAAAGTACTAAAACTTTAAGAGATCAAAATGCCAAGTTTAAATAAGTTGTCTGCTGTACATAAAAACTTAATTTTCTAAAGCAAGTAAACTTTAAAAAAATGGAAAACAAAAAATATTTAAGCAGAAAACATTTTATCAACAAAATTATTCGAAGATTGAGAGAATATATGAACATTACATGTTATTCATTTCTATATTATACAAGCAAAAAATGAACATAAACATACCATAAAATAAAAGATCTCTTTCAATTTCAAATGAACTGTGATTTATAAAATGTTATCCTTATGAAGATGATGATAAAAAGTTAGGCCTAAAAATGCTTGACTTAAAAAATAATTTTTTTTAAGCAAAAGAACATTTAAATAGTATTAATAATAATAAAGCAATAAAATGTATAGAGATAATATTCCTGAAAAATAACAAATACTTATGTTAATAAGAGCTTTTCAATAAAAAATTTTAATATTTTGTTTAAAATAAATAACGGACAAACATGGCTACCTTTAGCTTTGTTGTGAACTGCAAATGTCAAAACTTATTTAAAATAACTACAGTAAAATTTTTCAGGTACAGAGAAATATTAAAATTTAATTTAGAACTATTATTAAAATATTCTAAAAAGGAATACTTAAATTTTCACAGGATATAATGTACTATACTTTTAAATATATATACAAAAACTAGTCTAGTTCATAGCTTTGGACAAGATATTGTTGAATTAGGTATGCTTTGATTAGGGACACAAACGTATACAGTTTGATAACTAAAATAATCTAATACTGAAATATTTGAAAACCTATACTTTAAGATATATACTTTCTTTTTCATTAAGTAATATATCCTCCTATCAATATATAAACAGAATTTCTTTCAAATAATATAAACCACTCATTCAAAAGATTAAGACAAACAGGTAGCCATTTTAAAAATATAAACAAAAATATAGGCCTAGGCCTAATAATGCTTCACTTAAAAAATACAATTCTTAAGCAAAAAACATTTAAAAAATGGAATAAATAAGTAATAAAATATACAGAGATGGTATTCATGAGAAATAATATAAATACTTAATAGAGGAGCTTTTCAAAATAAATTAATTTTTTGTTTACAATAAATAAGAAGGGACAAACAAGTCTACCTTTAGCTTTGTTGTGAACTGCAAATGTCAAAACTTATTTAAAATAACTACAGTAACATTCGTCAGGTGCAAACAAATATTAAAATTTAATTTAGAACTATTATTGAAATATTTTAGAAGGAATACTTACATTTTCATAGGGTATAATATACTAATTTCTTTTAAATTTATATACAAAAACTGGCCTAGTTAACAGCTTTGGACTGGATATTGTTGGATTAGGTGTGCTTTGATTTGGGACACAAATATATGCAATTTGATAACTAAAACAATCTAATAATGAAATATTTGAAAACGAAACCCATAAATACTTTATTAATTATAAAGTAATACACCTTCCTACCAGTATCAAAACTGAATTTCTTTCAAAAAATATAAAACAGTCATTCAAAGATCAAGACAACAAACAGGTAACCATTTTGTAAAAAAAAAAAAATAAAAAAAATACCCGAGATAATCTGAAACAAATATTCATGAGCAAAGAAATGTTGTCAAATTTGATAACGTAATTGATATATATGAATCACGTATATTAGACTATGTATTTCGAAGTTCATGCATAGTTAGTAATATTAAATGCTGAAAATATTTAAAAAATAGTTGACAAATTTTAAGAGATTAAGGTGCAAACGTTAAATAAGATGTATGTCATACATGGAAACGTTATTTTCCATGTCTGACTATAACAACTGAGTACTTAAAACACTACAAAATTAAAAAAGTAAGGATACATGTGAAAGAATATTTAGCTGGGCTTGATTCAGTCCATAAAATCCTCAAAATAGCTTTCTAACTGAAACACCACATCTATACGGTTTTCTAAGCGCTAGCAGAAAGACATTTAAAGGCAAGAAAAACAATTGCATTTCAGGCCATTTGAATGCTTTCTGCTGGCTAAATATAACAGTCAGCAGCACCTAGTCTAAATTCCATAGTTTTTAAACTGAAAAAGAAATTATGAAATATGCAAAGTCATGAACATACAAACTGGAGACAAACAATTCACAAAAACACAAATCATGCATATACACATTAAAGGCAGACAAATTATAAAAACAATTAGGCATATTTTACATAGATCTGAATGTTTTATTAAATTAAGTTGTAGGTATAACCAAGATTTTGTTTCTGAGGAAGGGGTGGGAATCAGACAAGGCTGCAAGATAGCTTTTTAAAAAGTACTTTATACTTATATAAAACCTAGAGATGTAACAAATAGTGACATGGTCGAACACAATCTTTTTTATATTTATTTTAAAGTGTTTAAATGTTAAATTGGAAATACAGTAAATTTAACAAAAAAGTATTTTTATGTTTAATCATTGTAACAGTTTGATGTATTTAGAGTAATGTTTCATTACGGGAAGTTCATTTTACAATCCAAATAAGTTTTTAGGACTTTATTTAAAAGACATTTTAGGCCTAATCCGAATCACAGCAGCTCTCAGGAAATTAAACAACTTTAAAAGTACGTTATTTTTAAAAAATCCGAATAAAATTTATATTCAATAATAATAAAAGTGTAATACATACCACTCCGAGGAGTATTTATTGAGGAAAAACAAAAAGCAAACATCTTCAAGCGCATCAGAAATTCACAATAGGAACGACTACCGAACCGAATCAATTTACATTTACAAAAACCAAGGCTTCACTCGATCTAACAGGCTCTAACAAAAGTATCAAATACAATAGGAGCGCGGGAATCAAAATATAGTTCTGGCTGTGGCCGCCGCAAGAAATTGGCGCTGATTGCCCACCTCATCAGTCAAGGTTTTTCTTGATCTTGTTATTTGTAGTTAGCTTTTGGATATGATTTGTTGTAAAAAATTGGTTATTTTCTTTTCTTTTTAGAATCAATATGGTATATTGTTGTGTACCGTATGCCGTTCATCATCTCGGAATAAAGAAGGCGTTTCATTTCATGAGTTTCCATCGAGACAAAGATAAAAAATTTAGATTAAAAATCAAGACAGGGGTGGTCTTACATATCCAAAACAACAATTTTTTTCTGTAATTTCAATTATTCTGGACTTTATAGAAAAAGCTATTCCATTTCTGAAAACAACAGGTGTTATAAAAATTCTGTATGATTTTATTTATCCCAAACTTCTAAATTGCCCATTATGGAAATGCCATTTGATCTAATATAGCTTTAGCGAATCTAATATAGCTTTTGGATATGATTTGTTGTAAAAAATTGGTTATTTTCTTTTCTTTTTAGAATCAATATGGTATATTGTTGTGTACCGTATGCCGTTCATCATCTCGGAATAAAGAAGGCGTTTCATTTCATGAGTTTCCATCGAGACAAAGATAAAAAATTTAGATTAAAAATCAAGACAGGGGTGGTCTTACATATCCAAAACAACAATTTTTTTCTGTAATTTCAATTATTCTGGACTTTATAGAAAAAGCTATTCCATTTCTGAAAACAACAGGTGTTATAAAAATTCTGTATGATTTTATTTATCCCAAACTTCTAAATTGCCCATTATGGAAATGCCATTTGAATGATCACCATCAAAATTTGTGCTCATGTATTTGCAACAAAATAATACCCATAATTTTGAAAAATATGGCAAAAAATATAACTGATAAAGCAGATACAAAATTCTGGCAATATTCTTTATCTAGAAAAATTTTAAAGTTTACCTAATTTTTTTTTTTTTTTTTTTTTTTTTTTTTTTTTACATTTGAAATCTTTACAGAAATGTAAATATGTATATAAACATGTAAATATGTATATAAATATGTAAATGTGTATATAAATGTATTCTGATTCTTTTTTTTTATGAGTTTGAATTTAGCGAATCTAATATAAGTATCTAATTAATAATTAACGAATCTAATTATAAGTATTTAAATGATAAATATTATTGTAAATTTTATATAAAATATATGTGTATTCAATATAACACTATTATTAATTAGCATTAATTTTGTATTTCTGCTTCATCTATAATAAATTTTAGAGATTTGCATATTAGCAATGAGTTGTGTACACAGCTGCACATTAAAAAATATATTTTAAAAATAATCTATACTCGTGTGATGAATAAAATACTTTATTTATCTGTATTTGAATTAAAAAACGGTTGTTTTTCTTCTGTTATTGATATATTGTAATATATATATTATTTTTTTCATTGTTGTTGCTGACTGCTGAGCTTCTTTTCCGAAAGTTGGACGATATTAACAATGCTAAATATGAAAATATTTAAATGTTCTGAGTATACAACGGTACATTATTGTTCAAAACATAAAATTTTATGCTTAGATTAGTTAATTGCACTTAATTCTCTCAGTTAATCAGACAAAAATAAGCAGAATATGATATATTATGGCTCTTTAAATCGTACGGATGAGGTGGGCAATCAGCGCCATCTGTCGACTTTTCTGGCCCTTTAAAGATTCCATCGAAACTGGCGTTTGTTAGGGCCGTATACAGCGCGTTCAGAAGAAACGAAGCTGATCGAGTTGGGCCGTGCAAAAACTCAACATTTCAGATTTGAGCGAGCACTCCCAACGCCAACTCCAAACAAGCAGCGCGCATGCGCGCTGCGCCAAATTATTTGGCTATATTCCCTTTTCGCCAAGGGTGTCCAAAGGTTGAGGGTTTGGAAATTAGCGATCTAGAATGCGTATAGGTATGCTATTGAAATGGGTATTTTCTATCGCAAATATTTTGTGTCTTTGTGTAGGATGCAGCTTATATATTTACTTTTAAATTTCTTTCTAAAACCATTTTTCAAGGCAATCACAGTGAAATGTATTTTCAAAAATATTTTACATTTCTCGGTTTAATAATATTTACAGATTTTGTTTGATTCACGATTTTCTGTGTCTGATCTTTCATATTATCATTTATGTTTTAAAATTGCATTTTAAAGTTTAAGATAAATAAATTGCTGTTCTTCAGATGCCTTTTTAAATAATAAAACATACTTTCTACATTTAAAAAATTATTTCTGAAATATACATGCGGATTAATTTTTTTTTTATTTTAAAAATCAACATTCAATCTTCCAACTTTCTCTTTTATTCTTGTAAAATGTAACATTCCTTCATCGCATACATATGTTAAAGTAATATATATGATATCCAAATTCTTTACTTCATATGAGGTTTTTTTTACAAAAGCTACAAACACAGCTGCCAACACCTTCCCATTACTTACAAGTCAAACATTTTAAATAAGGATTATAGTTTAATAAAGTTTTTGTAAAGTAGTAATAATTATTACTTAATAAATTAAATCAAATAAAAACAAAACAACCCATTTTATAATTTTGTCTTACATTATAAAATACTTCATAAATGTTTTGTGTTTATTCGTCTTTTAAGGGGGGGGGGGGGGGGAATTGTGGAAAATAAAATCTAGTTTTTGCAATATAAATAATTCTTTAACATGTAGTATTCATAATATTTCATCCTAAACATACGTTTAAAATTTTTCTGTTGATATTTAACCATTTACCCTTTTTTTTTTTTTTTTTTTTTTTTTTCAGAATCTTAATTGTACCATGGTCTTTGTCATCTGCCAACCTCTTGTAGACAAAAAGTGTCGTTGAGTCTTCAGAATCTAATCCTACTGTGGTCTTCATGTCATCTAATTTTGATTCCATCTACTTAAGATACTCTATCATAAGTATGCATGTCTTGTGATTTTTTTATTCTGATTGTCTTAAAAATGAAAATGACTGGTCCAAGTCCAAAGTATGTTTATTTGACTGAAAAAAAAAAAAAAAAAAAAAAACAGAAATTTGGCAGGTATAATATTGTAGAATTGTTTAGAATAGTATATATTACGATAACTATCCTTCTGATACTGGAAAAGTGTTAAAAGAAAAAAACTATATTTGTAGTGAGAGATTCGAGAAATCTTCACTTTTTAGAATGGTCAAATTGAAACATTGTAACATATCAATTGTAAATATTAGATTTTTTTTATGGGACAATTTGTTTAGAGATACCTTTTTAAAGATTTTTGTTGATCCTAATGTCGTCCTATGTAATATACAAGCATGAAAGTTCTTAGTTTTTTTTACTGAAATCGTTTTTTTTTTTTTTTTTTTTTTTTTTTTTTTTTTTTTTAATGTCACTTTGGCTGTTTCGGAGACTGATTAAAAGGATAAAAAAATAAATAATAATGCCCTGAAAATTTAGAGAAGGGGGGGGGGGGGGGATAGATAAAATTGTAATGGTGTATAAATTCTGTGCTTTTAGATTTTCCTTGTAACATATGCAACATTTAAAATATAAAACTAATAATATAAGTTTAAAAACTGATTTTAAAATGCATAACAAAATAATTAATATGTGTGCTCAATTTTTTTCTATTGTTCCCAGTTTCAGCGAATATTCTTTCAAATGCAAAATGAAGGTTGGGGGGTACTAAAATAAGAAATAGAGATAGTTTTAAAAAAAGCATTTTTTTAAAAAAGCGCTGAACTAATATATATAATTTTTTAACTATTTTGTGCTTATAATGCATGCTCATCATGCAAATTTTGCGATATTATCTCTGATTTTGCTTTAGAGTTTTTTTCCTGCAAAGTTTACTTCAGTTTGAGTAGCTATGCTAATATAGTGCAGAAATTTCAGTAGTGGTTTCAATTTTAATGTATTTTAACTTTTATTGCATATTTATTTTACGTATATCCCAATTACATTGTGTAATTTTCACAGATATTTATTTCTGCATGTTATATTGCAATAATTTACTTTCATGCCTGTACATATATGGTAAGTATGAAAACTTATGGTGATCATGAATCTGCATAACTTAGAAATTTTAACTTTTCAAATCCTATTTAATTTCTGTATGAAATAAATATGCCACATTTATAGCATAAAAAGGCATCTTAATCCTACCTAAAATTTAAACTTTGCATTATTTAATAATGGAATGATGCTCGCAAGCTAATGTTAAACCAAGGGAGTTTTGTTCAGAAAGTTGTTGTTTGCATTTTAATATTTTGAAAGGAATTTTTTTTACATAAAATATCTGAGGTTGATGTCTATCAGAGCTTCTTTGTACTTTTCTGATTTTGGTTGATTTTGTTTTTCTTTGAAGACACTTTTAGTTTTTATCACTTAAGATATTTCAAAATTATTGATTTTTTTTTTTTTTTTTTAGAACATAATATTTTCCCCAACAGACTGTTCATCACTTATTAGTCTTGAATCAGTAAGTTCAGACTTAGATTCAGACTGAAGACGGTCAAAAAGATAAAATTAATAAATTGTTAATTTTATTAAACATTAAATTGATTTGCAGAAAGTTTTTGACCCAATATTTATGTGCACAGAAAGTTTTCGGTTTTATATAAGTCTGCTGATTGATGAATTTTGCTATTTTTTATATGAATGATTGAAGAATTTTGCAGGTTTTTTTTTTTTTTTTTTTTTTTTTTTTTTATGATGTTAGGCTGACAAACTTTGCACTTTTGTGGTGATCAACTGATGAATTTTGTACTGTTTTACTAAGACTGGATGATAAATTTCATTGAAATTGAGAATTTGAAATGTTCTGTAAAGAAGCCCATTGTTCTGTGACATACATCACACTTTTAACTTTTAACCATATTCTGCTTTTGGTAAAAACTACTTTCTAGGGAACATTAATATTATTTTTGACGTCACTTCTGACAAGAACTAATATCTCAATCTGAAAAATGAAACAGATGAAGAAATCAATGTCTGGTGGATATCCCTGTGTTTGATTGCTCTCTGAAGATCACGAGTGTGTAGTTTTATTGTGTAATAAACGACTACCATGAGTGATCTTCTGCAAGCACGTAAAATTTCGTTTACCAGATCTACAATCTATCGATAGAATAGGAGTATCGCTTCTGTGCCGAAAAAGAAGAAAATGAAGTAAGTTTATTGAAGTTACGTCAAAAATAATATCGATGTGGAAACAAACTTTTTTTTTACATATACTAAATTATTTAGCTAATCATTACTTAGCTAAATTACGTTTTCCTAAAAATAGCATGTTAGTTTCGATTAGCCTGCGGTTTTAAGATAGTGAAAATCAAATTTTGATAGTTACATTCTGAATTATCCTGTAGCTCATCGGTAAACATTTCCTTTTTTAAAATACTTCTGCAAATTAATTAATTTTAGGTACTTTGTTGTTGTAGTGCCCCTATCCCACACACTTAATAACAATAAGTGTCATTTATACTATAAACACACTAAAGCTAAACAAAACTCTTTTGATTATCATTCATACATTAAAATTTAAAAAAATTATGCTCCTAACTCTGGTTTTCATGGTGAAAACCAAATTTTGATAATTGCATTTTGAACTATCCTGTGTTTCATTGGTAACCATTTCATTTTTATAAAAGTCTTGCTGCAAATTAAGTAATTTTAGGTACTTTGTTGTTTTTATTCACTATAATTTCTTTATATCTCTATAAATAATTATTGTATGTTCAGAAGATTGGCTTCATATTATGCAAAAAAATCTAGAATCAGTAAGTTCAGACTGATTCAGAGTGAAGACAGTCAAAAAGATAAAATATATTAACACAAGTTTGGTTAAATATTTCAGGTGAAATTTTTTTTTTTTTTCAAGTTATATTTTTTTACTATTAAATTCAAATTATCATTTACATTACATAGTTTGTAAATAAAAAGGAGAATAAGTAAGCATAGTATAAGTAGTAATAAGTTATTAATTTTCATGAAGAAAATTCACTTGGACAAATTTTGATTTTTGCTCATTCTACTTTTCTAGTGAGTGTGAAAATGAAGTTTGATAAAGCAAAAACAACTGTTATCTCCAGCCACGTTGAGAAAGTCCTGTGAGATATGCCAATTGGGATAGAAACTGTTTTCAAAGAAAAAGAAGGAGAACATAGGAACAAGAAATAGATGACTTGGAGAAAATTTGCTTGTAATATGATAATATAAATAGCGATAGTTTGTGAATAAAAAAAAGTTTAATTTGATATGTTGTGATTTCAAATAAATGCAGCGGCCGCAATGGGCTATAATTTTTTTTCCATGTTTTATTTATCTTATTCAGGACAGCAGGTCATTTAGGGATCAGAAGACATTAATGGGGACTGTTCAATTATTCGAAAACACCTGCTAGCTTGTTAAAGCTATGGGCAGGTTCTTTTCTAATTTCCTGCTTAAATTTGATTTTTGCATTGGATAGTTGAGATTGACCTCAGCTATCTTATGCAAAAAAAAAAAAAAAAATGTTTAAAAATATACAAATTTAAACGAGAAATTAGAAAAAAACCTGCCCATGGGTTTAACATTAGCGAGCAGGATGTTTTAGTGTCAGTGAAGTGTCCCCTTAAACCTAACGCCACTCATTCTCCAGAAAAGAACTGCAGAGGGAAAGTTGCCATATAAGGTAAGGGCAAAGTGTCTTGCTTTACCATCTGGCTCAAATGACTCAATTTTTAGGAAGTTTTATTTATTTCTTTTAAAACTAGTGTTCCATGTTTGAGATATTTTAATAGAATACTATTTATGAAATAAATTTACAAATCTTTAAAATCATTAAAAATTAATTTTAAAGGCTTTGTGAAACAATTCATAAAATTCAATTAAAATTGGAATTTTAGTAAAACATACATAAATTATTGTGATATTTGAAAGCTAAGCTCTTCGAGAAAAGAATAGCTTTCCTGACTTTGTTTAATGCCTTTGTAAAATATTATTGATTGTTTAAATGGTCATTTCAATTGCACTTTCTATTTAAAATTGCTATTAAGAAGTAATTTTTTAAAAAAATATAATGATATTCAATGAATAATATAGAATTCCAACCGAGTGTTTATCCCCGAGTTGTATACGTGAGTCTCTGATTCAGAATGAAGGGAGTCCTAAAGATAAGATATAATTTTTTTTTCAAAGAAAAAATTTTAAACTAATAAATTTTGTATTGATTTTTGATAATTTTTAATATAAAGTAATTCAATTTTAAAAGTTATACAACAGGTGGATTTTTGCATAAGTAATTTAACGAATTGTTTTCAACTAAATTTTGCCAGAAGATTATTTTTTTTTTCAAAGTTTGTATATATACAATTAAATAAATCTGAAAATCTATATTTATGGTAAGAGCAGAAAAGAATAAATACCTACAGCTACATGTTATTTTTCTTAAATATTTAATAATGGTTAAATATTTCGATTATGTGAAAAAAAACATAAAAAATTGGTAATATGGCAAAAAAAAAAAAAATGCTGTATATTACAATTTTTAATCTTACCACTTCCACAAATTCAAATTATTATTATGGATATAATGATTTTTTATTTTTAATGAAAAAAGTAACATTTAATTATCTTTTTTACATTTTAATGTTTTCACATAGAACACTGAAACTGAAAAAAAAAGAAAAAACATCAAAATGTAGCTATTATAAAATTTTGAATAAATTATTTTATTAATATTAAATTTAATAAAATGCTTTTTTAGTATTCTTTCATTCATAATCTTTAATATTACAATTATATCTAATGGATATAATAATAAAAACTGGGGCCTTTAACAAAACAGTTAATCCATGTGGCATTTCAGATGCTTATATATACATGGATTAGCTAATTTAAAGCTGGACTCACCAATATAAAATGGTAAACCTTTTTTTTCCTAATGTAAAGAGTTATTGATTTCTAATATTTTGCTAAAACTGGTAATCAATATCTCCCTATATGAGAAAAGAAAGATTTGCCATTTTATAGTGCTGAATCCAGTTTTGGCCAATATCGGTCGGTCCGACGTTCACCGATATCGGTCGGTCCAGGGTTCACCGATATTGGCCGGTCTGACGTTCACCGATATCGGCCGGTCCGACGTTCATCGATATTGGCCGGTCCGACGTTCACCGATATCGGTCAATATTGGGTCCCGATATAGGCCGATATTGGAAAAAAAGCTAGCCATGCAATATCGGCCGGTCCGGTGTTTACCGATATTGGTCGATATTGCGAAATCGTTGTTCCCGATATAGACCGATATTGCTGTGCTACCTGGGAAATGATTAAATCATCTTAATTTATTAAATTGGCGACGATGTATTTTGACGAACAGTAATTGTACCGTATATTTATTATAATTTTCTAAATCGTATCGACCATGTCGAAGTTAGGCCTAGTTGGTCAATTGTCAGTATTTGACGATAGTAATGAGGACTTTTCTCTCTATGTGGAGAGACTAGAACAATATTTTTTAGCAAATGATCTTGATGAAACAAAGCGAGTACCTGTGTTGATATCAGTATTGGGACCTAAAACATACAAACTTTTGCGCAACTTGTTGACTCCGCAACTACCGAAAGATTCAATGTATGACGTGATTATCAAGAAGCTGCAAGACCATTTTCGCCCGGCTCCTATTACAATTGCAGAACGATTTCGTTTTCATCGAAGGAACCAAATCGATCGGGAAAGTATTTCCGAGTATTTAGTAGAATTAAAGCGTTTGGCATCCACATGTGACTTTGGAACTTTTCTGCAGGAAGCTCTACGGGATCGTTTCGTCTGCGGCATTCGTTGTGAAGCTACTCAAAAACGCTTGCTTGCGAAAAAGGATCTCAAGCTTGAGGATTCTTGTGAAATTGCCTTGGCGATGGAATTGGCGGAGCAAGGTGCCAGCAACATCAAAGTGACAGTACCTGCACTTTCCAATGTCAGCAAAGTGAGCAAATATCAAAGTAAGTCCTATAAAAATGCTAAAAATAATCCTCAGAAATGCTATCGCTGTGGTGCATCACACGATGCAAACAAGTGTAAATATAAAACTGCTAAATGCCATGCTTGCCACAAGATAGGCCATATTTCACCTGTGTGTAAATCTAAAGACAAAAGTGCTAATCCTTCTGCTAAAAAAGTATCAGCTAATTGTGAACAGAGTAATTCTGAAGAGTATAATCTATTTTCCATAAATGTAAATAAATTAAGTAATTATTCTAACTATATAGTTCAAGTGAAAATTTGTAACAAATTACTAGATATGGAATTAGATACTGCTGCAGATGTTAGTATAATTTCTGAAACGTGGTTAAAACAAAATTTACCACACATAGTACCTAAAAGTATACCAGTTACACTCAAAGATTATAATCAACAACCCATTGCAATAGCTGGGGAAGTGTCAGTCAGTGTGGTGTATGAAAATCAAGTGTGTGATTTACAAGCTATTGTAGTAAAAGGTGACCGACCATCCTTATTTGGAAAGGATTGGATTAGAAAATTTAAGCTAAATTGGCACAAAATT
The DNA here is from genome assembly GCA_963931845.1 of Maratus michaelseni. Lineage (NCBI taxonomy): Eukaryota > Metazoa > Arthropoda > Arachnida > Araneae > Salticidae > Maratus > Maratus michaelseni. The sequence goes on along the minus strand of OZ007595.1, from coordinate 70,824,257 downwards.
TTCTCTGTACATAAAATACTTAAGGACATGTCTGTTAAAGTTGATTCTATAAATGCATTGACAAATAAATATAGAAAACTTTTTGAGGAAAGTTCTGAACCTATTAAACATATAAAGGCTTCATTAAAAATGAAACAGGAAACTCAACCTGTGTTTTTTAAAGCGCGTCCAGTGCCATATTCTTTAAAGAGTAAAGTTGCTGAAGAAATTCTAAATTCCAAGCAGAGAGGTGTTTGGGACTTTGTGCAACATTCCAGTTGGGCAACTCCACTTGTGATTGTTCCCAAGAAAAATGGTGATGTACGCTTGTGTGGTGACTTTAAAGTTACTGTTAACCAAGTTATTGATCAAAATCAGTACCCTTTGCCAACTCAACAAGATTTATTTGCAACTCTTAATGGTGGACAGTACTTTTCAAAATTAGATTTGCGTCATGCTTATCAACAGATTGAATTAGATGAATCTTCACAAGAGTATCTTACTCTGAATACCCATCTTGGTTTAGTACGCCCCTTAAGATTATTATATGGCATAAACAGTGCATCAGCCATTTTTCAGTCATCAATTGAAAAAATTCTTCAGGGTATAGAATTGGTGGTTTGTTTTCAAGATGATATACTTATTACCGGTGCCACATATGAAGAGCACCTAAGCATTCTGGAAAAAGTGTTTCAGCGATTTATTGAATATAATGTTAAGCTCAACCTATCAAAGTGTAGTTTTTTACAAAAAAGTGTGGAATTTTTAGGCCATGTAATTGATAGCGAGGGTATTCATCCTACAGATGAGAAAGTAAAATGCATTAAGAAAATAAATGCTCCTTCAAATGTAACAGAACTAAAATCATTTTTGGGTCTTTTGAATTATTATTCAAAATTTATACGTAATTCTGCCATGCTGCTTGCTCCCCTTTACAAATTACTCCATAAGGACACTCCTTGGATGTGGTCATCAGAATGTGAAGAAACTTTTCAGAAGTGTAAAAATCTTCTTACATCAGATGCTATTTTAGTGCATTACGATGACAAATTGCCTTTGAGAGTATCCTGTGATGCTTCGCCTTTGGGTCTGGGTGTTGTCTTATCCCACATCATTGGCAATGATGAACGTCCAATTGCTTATGCCTCAAGAACTCTTTCCAAAGCTGAACAAAATTACTCGCAAATTGAGAAAGAAGCAGCAGCAATTATCTTTGGAATAAAGAAATTTCAGCAGTATCTCTTTGGTAGAAAATTTACATTGGTTACAGACCATCAGCCATTAATAAGTATTTTTGCACCTAACAAAGCTGTTCCTGCCATTGCAGCAGCTAGATTTCAAAGATGGGCAGTGCTGTTATCTTCTTTCAACTACAGCATTGAGTATAAAAAAGGCTCAGAACACTGCAATGCTGATGCCTTGTCACGTGCTCCTGTTGAATCTGAAGTGGAAACGTCATCAGAGATATTTAAAATATCATATTGTGAAGACTTACCAGTAACCAGCAGTGAAATTGCAAAAGCAACTCGCAATGATGCCGTTTTGGGACAAGCTCTGAAGTACGTTCAAAATGGTTGGCCATGGAAGATAAACAATGAAGCACTTAAGCCATTTTTTAACCGTCAAGATCAACTGTCAGTTGATAATAATTGTCTTCTGTGGGGAATGAGAGTCATTGTACCAGAAAAATTCAGGAAGAGACTCCTGGATCAGCTACATGATACTCACTCAGGAATTTCGAAGATGAAAGCCATAGCTCGTAGCCATATATGGTGGCCAAAATTGGATGAAGACATTGAAAAAGTTGCAAAATACTGTCCTGCTTGTCAGAAGAATAGCCGTTCTCCTCCTGGCACACCACTTCAACCATGGACTTGGTCTAAACATCCTTGGGATAGAGTGCATATTGACTATGCACAGAAAGACAAGAACAACTATCTGTTACTTGTTGATAGCCACTCTAAATGGTTAGAGGTAATGCGCATGCCTTCTACGACTTCTTCACACACCATTGAAGCTCTGCAGCAGATTTTTTCACGATATGGATTGCCATTGGAATTAGTGTCTGATAATGGTCCTCAGCTAATATCAGAAGAATTTGAATGGTTTTTGAAGTCGAACGGAATAAAACATACTCCCATTCCAACGTACCATCCACAATCTAACGGCTTAGCCGAAAGAACTGTGCAGACATTCAAAGAAGCATTAAGCAAAATGAACAGTGATGCTACAGATCATAGCTCACTGAGCAGAAAAATTTCTCGTTTCCTTATGAGCTATCGCTCAACGCCTCACTCTACGACTGGACTTTCTCCTGCTGAATTGTTTTTATCTAGACCAATTCGCACACCGTTAGCACTTGTACATCCCAGCACTCAGGCTCGTGTTGAACAGAACCAATGTGCTCAGAAAAAATATTATGACAGAAGCCATACTAGTAATAGAAGTTTTATGTCCGATGAAAAAGTTTTGGTTCGCTCCCATAAAAACCAAGAATGGAGCAGAGGAACTTTAATCAGACCACAAGGTAATAAAACTTGGGTTGTTAACATCAACAACAAGATGTATCTTGCACATGTTGATCAGCTTCGTCATGAGTACAGTAAAGATGACCAAGAGTCTACAAACCTCGATAATTTGGTCAGTCAGAGTTGCCATAGTAATGTTGACATCTTTGAAACCATTGATGCAGATGAAAGGCCAGCAGAAATTTGCCCAGTGGAGAGGAATACTACCATCCCAGGTAATCCTGAAATCTCCGAAACTGATGCTAGTGTAAGGAATGAGAAAATACCAACCACCATACATCCTGAGAAACAGTCAGATGATACCACAAACGATACACCAGCTGTTGAACAAGAAAATAAAAGTGTCACAAATGTTCGTCGTAACCCACCACGCACTCGTAAGAAACCTCTTCGTCTGGACTTATAAATATCTGGACATTCAAACTTACACCTTACATGGACTTATAAATATCTGGACATTCAAACTTTTTAAAGGGAAAGTATTGTAATATATTATTTATATTGTTAATTATTGGCAACAGCTAAGGAATTGTAGTAACTAACTGTAACTTTAACTTGGACACCACATCGGCAGATTGTATCTCGGTAGTAAACATGCATACATGCATTCAGGTAGTATTTTACCTTAATATGTATTTATAATAAACTTAGAAGTTAGTAAATGATTAAATCATCTTAATTTATTAAAACGTGATGCTCTTTTCGTCGAGGCTAACGAAAAAGAAAGGCTACCGCGGTGCTTTACGCAAATCTTTTTTTACAGACCGTGGGGGTCACGTGATGCTCGAATGCACCAATACAGATGTACGAAAAGAGCAATACGTCATTCTAGCGGTCTGTAAAGAAAGATAAGTGGAATGCACCGCGGTAGCCTGTCTTTTTCGTTAGCCTCGCTTTTCGTACACCTTCATTGGTGCATTCGAGCATCACGTGACCCCGGCGGTCTGTAAAAAAAGATACGCGTAAAGCACCGCGGTAGCCTACCATATGTCATAAATATCATCTTAAAATCAAATTATATAAAAAGAATAATTAAGAACAAGTTGCAAACCAAGACAACAAACAAGCTTTTCTCACGCACGAAACACGCACTCTCGTGGAGAAAAATTTAATTTATTCACTGTCGGAAAAGCTCTGCTAAATTTGAAGAAAAATTCGTCAATCGCCACTAAATTTGAATATGTTGTTACCAGGCCCGGACTGGCCAGGTCGGCTGGTCGGCGATTGCCGAGGGCCCCCGGCCCAAGGGGGCCCCAAAAATGGATTAACGAGTACAACTTTATAATTAGTTACATTAGACAAATTTCATATTTATCACTAATTTTATGCGTTTACAATCAATTTTAAGCAGTACCCAGTTGTTTTTTGTTTACGGTAGCCTACATAGTGGCGCTGTGTTGTGTCGCTGAACCAGACGGAAGAGGGCTGCTGGCTACTAATCGAGCTCTGTGTAGTGCCAACCATACTTCGAGACTGAGCGAATGAGCGTCGCAATGCACCCTGAATCTGCGACGCTCATTAGCTCAGTCTCGTATTATGGTTGTAGTTAGTGCAGTGTCACAGTTGTGCCAACATGAAAGGTGTGTACTATAGTGGCGCTACAAAAGGGAAAAAAAAGAAGAGAAAATTTTTAGACGTTGAAAAAAGTTCGAAAAGTTAAAATACTTGGTTAACTAGTGCCACTTCTTAGCAAAGTCAGCCTTTGAGGGACAATAGTGATACATTAAATACAGGCAAGGTAAATCGAATTAGTTTATTAGTTCATAAGTACTTTCCACATACTCAGTATTCTGAGTCGCCAATTCCGTGTTTGTGTTTCTTGCGTATTATTAGTCCAGTCATTTGGTAGAAAATAAAAGAAAGTTTTGGTGGGGTTTTAATATTTGGTACTTTTATGTTTTTTACTTTCTTCTATCTATAGTAGAAGAAAATATTGTAATCGAAATTTTTTCGACTTCCGGTTTTCGACGGATTTACACGTTTTAGGGGTCAGAGATTCCGAAGTACATGTTTTTACAAAATGTCTGTCTGTCCGTCCTCATTGTATCATCGAAAAGTGTATGAAGTTATGTTTCAAATTGAACCAAAATTTGTTTGCATGTTTTTGGCTGTGGCAAGCAGGTCCTGATATTTTGACGAAAGGGGGCGCTGCGATCACAATTTTTGTTCCATTTTCACTATTGTATCATCGAAAAGTGTATGAAGTTATGCAGATAATTGAACCAGATTTTTTGTATATGTTTTTGACTATAGCTTACAGTTCCTAATTGAATTTGGGGATATTGCGCGTGGAGCGGGTGCTGTGATAGCCATTTAAAGATTTCAATTTCAAACAGTTGTACAAAATAAAAAAAATAGGAATCTTAATTATAAATTGAAAAAAAAATTCCGTTAAATGTTCGGCCTTGATCCAAGGATTCCAGAGCATTTTTTGTTTTGCCTCTATCTTAAAAAACGGCTGAAATATAGCAGTTTGAAGTTATAGGGTGACTGACATTTTAAAACAATACAGCAGGAGTCTTCCATAAACGAGTTTAATTTATGAGTTTTAGTGAACATAGTTTCGCCAAATTTCCTTTCGTTGTTGTAAGCATCGTTTCAACACTTACATGCTAAACACTATATATTTATATTCGCCAACGTCAAATTCTAGCCATGCTTGGCGACAATTGGTGAAATACTTTGCCATATATGAAGCCAACTTAGCTGTGCCTGTCTAATTTGGCGATATTCTCATTCAAATTTCTTTTCCTGCTGGTACAGGCCAGAAGGGTTTTTCGCAGTTTACTATAATACATCGGCTGCTCGCATCCAGGTAACCCGACGATTCGTAAGCAGGTGACGTACTACAGAATGACGAAAAGTATTGATTTTTTTTGACGGTGTGATAACGAATATTGAAGCATTAACATGTATGAAATAGAAGAAAGTTTTAGGATTGGCATATCCGACTAGTTTAGGTCGCTGAACACGAATCTGAGGTTTTCCAACAAACTTTTTTCCGGGAAATACTTTTTTTACAAAGATGTAAAATTAAAAAAAAAAAAAAAAAAAAAAAAAAAAAAAAAAAAAAAACTGACTTTTCTCTGTTTTATCAAAATAACTCTAAAACTATGCATTTTACGTGAAAGTCGACAGTATATGAATCAAAGAGGATAAAATTTCATACATTTTATGAATTGAAGTTTTTTTCTCTGATCAATAGTTTAGCCATGAGAGTGCCACAGAAATGGGTGCTAAAAGCAAAAAAAAAAAAAAAAAAATGAAACAACGGGAATTACGGCACTGTACATCGATGTAACATGGAAACTAACCATTTTACGCTATAAAGAATCCATTTTTAGTATTACGTGCCAGTGCGTGAGAACTAGTGTTTGCATCTGAGAGTTCTCGTGTGAAAACTTCTAAAAGAACATTTCCAGCATATTTTCTCACATCGGCGTTGCTTTGAAATAGTAGCAATCCCGAACTTCTTTTGTGAACAGAGGAAAACTTTTGAATTATAATTGATAGCATTATCCACCAAGGATGACAGAACTTACTTTGTTGGTGGCCTGTCTTGGTGAGAAAAACATCTCCGTGAGAAACCACAAAGTGCAATTACTTATTTTCCCCTTTTTATAAAGGAACCAATACCGCACTTAATGGAAAGCTTTTCGCATTATCGTGTATTCGTGTGTGGCATGTGGATGCGGAGAAGTGCAGGTTCAAAAGTTAAGAAAGCAGTGAAGATGACGGCATGTGATAGACCGAAAGCCATACATTTATGTCAGGGGTATTGATGATTCGGACAAACAGAATCATAAAAAAAAAGCAGGTGGTCTTTGGACATGAGATTCTCACGGACATAGCATCAGTAGACACACAGTCTAGAACAAGATAAAAATAAAGGAAGCAGGAAATTATGTAGCCAATGAAAAGGAACAAGATATGCAAATTTTAAGTAAAGGAGGGCCAAAAAGCTTGGTCCAGCAAATCAGAGAAAGATGGAGACACGCCCTTTTTGGGTGGTAATTTTGAGAGAGGGGTCGCCGAAAAGAAAGAGAAATTCACTACTTGCTAAACATCGAAACGAGGATGTCGCTCCCCAGAAGAGAGTTTTTAATAAGAAATATAAAGTGAGACCGAAGTTCGGAAATTAACAAAATATGAGAGAGTGTGGGTCTTAGTGTTATGAAAAGGTTCTATAATATCTAGTGCTTCAAGAATAAGCAACACGCCAAGCCCCAGATGATGAGGAAAATGCTCTCCAAAATCTAGTGTCTCCAGGAAAGTAAAAGGTATACTTTTAAGTCGTTTTCCAAGTATTTCCTCCTTACCAAATTGAGTATTTTATAACATAGGGTATTGCTGGTAATAATGCCAAAAAGAATTATATTATTCTTCATGTATAAGCGGATTAAGTATGTTAAGATCAAGTATATGAATTTGTAATATCACATAAAAGAAAATAAGTAATGACGATTCCTCTATTGATTTTAATTATGACTGTAAATATTGTAAATAAACTTTAATGTTAATTATTTGGAGTCTTCTCATTTAAATTGCTTAGTATGTATTTATTTATTTAGGTTTCAATCTTTAAAAGTCAGCTAGGGGCAAGAACGATTGTTCTTATAAGGGTAATGGGCTACTTCGAAATTACACAATGCAATGTACAAATATATTCTAAACTTAATCTCTAAGGACTCTTTTTATTATTATATTCTTAGTAAATTAAATTATTCTATTAGCCAACCCCAGAGAAACCTTTATGTATTTCATTTTAAAATTTAATTATGATCTACTTGTCCCAGCAAAAGGATAGGTGTTGGAATGGGCAGCAATTAGAAAGGAAATTAAAGGATAAATTATCAAATAATTAATCTAACTGAGCCAAGCATATTTCTCTTCAACAGCACTGGTTTGCAGGTGATGTCATGGTCCCATGGTTCAAGTGGTCCTGATAAGCCCCTCCTCGGACAAAATCCCCTCCCATTGCGAAAACCATGAGCGAAAGGATTTTAATTAAGAGTTCAGATTGAGAAAAACGCTGAGAGGTGCCAGAGTTCGAGAATACAGGGTACGCCAAGTACCCGGGTGACTGCGAGAGAAACGCGAAGAGGTGCTAGACCTCTGTTCGAGAATACAGGATACGCCGAGTACCCGGGCGAATGCTAGAAAGTCCGTCCGCAAGAAGCTTTGTGCGGACAGGGATCGAGAAACCTGAGATGCAACACATGATCTGGATAAAAATCCTACTAGAGTGAGCGAGAATTCTGAACTTTTCACGAATCAAGAAGAGTGCTAAAACTCTTAATATAAAACAAATCTAACTGTCAATTATAGTGGACTGAACAGACACTGAAGTCTAATGAGCGATAATTTAAAACGAACGATCGTCATATCGACGAACTCATGAAATTTATTCCTATTTTTAATCTTATTCTTATTTTTCATCTACCAAGAAAATCTTTGTTCATTCAATAAAGTGATCTTTCGAATGTAAGAAATATTTTCGAAGTCTAACCTTTTTGTTACCAAATCACCACTTCGCGGATTATCTTTGAAAGGGCGTTATAACACAAATGTTGACCATTAATGATGCTAAAAATTATGTGATTGACTATATTTTATGCATCTGAGGTTCATTGTTTTCTTCATAACTAATAAATAAATAAATATAAGCATACCTGGGTTCGGATCAAAATTTCCATTTGCGTTTACAAAAATATAGCATTTTTTAATTTGCCTTTTAAATAACACAAAAATAAAATAACTAAAACACACTTTCGCTAATAAAAGCTGACACTGACTTCAGTTCCTAAAAGTTTTATTTTTAGCCTAAACGGATCAACTGCCATAAGTCTATTGAATCAGGCATTAAAGACGTGAACAGTGTAGTTGGTGAGTTTGGAACTGTCAAATTTAAACGGAGCGACAGAGTAAAACCTCTTGTTGTAATGAACAGTGTGATACTGTGATACGAGTAGATGACGAATTGGTTTCTATTAATACCACAACTTTGTTCCAACGAATTTCGGTTGCAAAGCACTTGGATGAAGATATTGAGAATTTTTGACGTACGATCCAGAACCTTATTCCGTGACCCTATACGACAATGGTTTAAGAAAAGGAACCAAATCTACTCTCTACAAGGCATTCAAACCCCTAACAACCACCAAGCGGTTCAGCGGCAGGGTTCAATTCGTCATTGATGGTGGTTTTTAATTGCATAGGGCTGGTTGGTCCAAAAATCATTATTTTTCTTTAATATCCGACAAATATGTTGACTACGTGCAGCCAAAATATTAACCACAGGCAGTAGTTGTCTTTGATGGCTACCCTGATGACGTACAAAATGGTAAAACAAGAACGAAAAATCATGCGTCAAGCATAGATTATGTAACACTTTCCAACGCTTCCAAAATAATTTTACGAATCATACTCTTTAATAAGCTAAAAGATAACATCTAAGTAATCCGAATACTTTTATTCAGCCCTGTATAGGATCTATAGATTTGTATATATACTACATAAGATGCTAAATTTTAGTTCAGTTAGGAAACACGTAGCACAGTTTAAAATTCTCCGTCTGGAGTTAAATAATACGGAAATGTGTTCCCGAACTTTTGTGCTTCCCTGTTTAGGATATACAGAATTTATACACACCACGTAATATACAAAAAGCGATTTAAAATTAAAATCAGTAACTAAAACGCACTTCCAGGAATTATTGTTAACATACAGTAGAGAATTCTTTTGTGTGTCCCTGTAAATGAACGATGACTGCTATACACACAATATTCTGTAGTAAGTCTCTTGTAATGAACCTTATATAAATTTCAATGCGTTTAAAATAGGGAAACATTATTTAAATAAACCGCAGACGATTTTTTTCCATAGACGTAATGTAACGGAATTCTTTTGACTGTCCCTGTAAAGTAAGTATAAGTGCTATGTACACCCTATTCCATATTAAGCTTCTTCTAATGCACCTTAGTGATATATATAAATTTCAATGCGTTTAAAATAGTGAAACATTATTTAAATAAACCGCAAATGATTTTTCCCCATAGACCGCAATGTAACGGAATTCTTTTGGGTGTCCCTGTAAAAAATCTATAAGTTCTACACACTCCGTTGAAATAGGGAACATGCTGTAGATAACGATTATAACATATAAAAATTGCCGGGCAATCCGAGCATATTTACGGGAGTTAGAGCACGGACAGACGGCCAGACAAACCGAAGTCATAAACACTTTTCAACTAGGTTGGAAAGTGTTAAAAACTAATGAGCATATGAGACGATTAAGAAAGCATGTTTTGACTGACGTATTGTATGACGGCACAACGATACCTACCACGTCCAAAGAAAAGTTTCTTGCTAACCCAAAATATTAATATCTATGATGATTGACAAGTTTTCATCACCAGATATTACAAGCAAGCAAGCAAAAGATTACGTAGACACCTTTATTGTAAACACTGCTTTGTCTTTGGCTCCATAAAATGAGATGGTGAATATACTTCGGGGGGGATGTAAAGCTCTTGGTCATTTTGATAGGTCTCTGCAGAGTTGAAAACGTTTTCTTTTTAAACCTGGGAAGAACACCGTTTCTCTATTGACATTTTCTCCATCAAATGCTGTGAGTTCAGCGGTTGCGGAAAACATCCTCTTCCTACATGCTATGAGCGGGTGTGATACAAAGTCAGCACGGTTTATGCAAGGGAAAATGAAGTTCCTCAAAATTCTTGGGAATAATCCACATGTTGCAGACGTTGTTAAAGTGTTCAAATACCCGATCGCTACTCAGGAGATGGTTACAACTGCTGCAGAACGTTTCCTTGTCTCACTGTACGGCTATAGTGGAATGAATGTGTCTTCGCTGAACTACCTAAAGTACATTTCGTACAAGAAATCAGCATTTAGATACAGTTTTAACATTGCTGCTTTACCACCATCTGCAGCTGCAGCGCAACAGCACTCTGTAAGAGTGTATCACCAAGTCCAGCAATGGCTGGGTGTTTGAAAAAAATGCTAATGAGTGGGGATGGAAGAAAACAAATCTGGTCTTGAGCCTGTATTTACTGTACTACCCCCTGCTCCCGCTGCTTTGTTGAAGCTTGTATCCTGCTAGTGCCCAGAGAACTACAACCGAAATTTTGGGTGCAAAAAGGCAGTGCTTTGTTGTTCTAACATGTACCTCAATTGCGAGGGGAACTTCAACAAAATGGCAGTGATGAGTCAAGACGAGGAAGACGAGGTTACCTAGAAACCCAGCTGTAGCTGCATTGCTCACCCACTGAATCCGAAGACACAATGGAAGCGGAACAAGCCATGCCACAAGGTATGAAATATTTACCATTAAGAAAACATTTATTCTATATTGGTAGTAATAAAAAAAAACCGCTAATTCCATACAACTATTTTTTATGTTGTAGATGTCGATGAACAGCAGGGATCTTCAAATAAAATAATGCGGAAATAAAATTTTTGCTTTTTTATTTTATGTAAATGTACTTACTAATGTACATAATTATTTATAATTAATTAATGATTCATAATGAGTCGTCGTATTTGTTATCAGGCAACTTCATTGTAAAATGTAGTCAATCACATACTCCTTAGTATCATTAATGGTCAACGTTTGCGTAAAATGGTTAGTTTTCATGTTACATGTTTGGTTAGTTTTCATGTATAGGTCTATTCTATGTCCGTAATTCTCGTGTTTTTTTTCTTTAATAAACACTTTTTTGCTTTTAACCACCACTTTTGTGGCACTCTAACGGATAAACTATTGATATTTTCTCCTCTTTAATTCATATACTTTCGACTTTCACGTAAAATGCACATTTTTGGAGTTAAAAAAAAAAAAAAAAAAAAGAAAGAAACAGACTAGTTTGTTTTTTGTCAAAATAACGTATTTCCCGGGAAAAATGTTCTTGGAAAATCTCTTATTTGTGTTCAGCGATCTAAAAAACATAAAGGTACCAAATATCAAAACTTCACCAAAACTTTCTTTAATTTGCCCTTTTTGAGCACTTAATGCTGGACGATATGTTTTGTTTTTGCCCCTAAAATCATTATAATAAAAGTCCAAATCACGTGACTGAGAGCGGATTTTAGAGCTTCCATATACAAATTATGCTTAATTTCTTAATATTATTTTGTGCCATCTGTCGGTAACTAATATAAATAAAGAAATTTTCTTTTGAAATTATACTTTGTTATGCATGTTCTGAATTCTGAAGACATTGCAAATAAAATGAATATTTCTTATAAAACGTAATTAGAATATAAGGAATATATAATGCCGTGTACTTCATACTATTAATTATATCAATGCAAATAAAATTTTGTATTTTAACATACTAGAAACTTTGTAGTGAAAATAAATTTGTTATCCTATTTATGTCTATTGTTTTATTAGATTTATTTCTTGTTATATCTCCTATTTTAAAATATTTTTATTTTACAATAGTTTTATAGAATTTATAGAATTGTTATAGAATTTACAAAGTAAAACCATTGACTATTCTACAGCCTGGAACTTGGTAGAGAAGCTGCTTCAACAAATAAGGGATAAAAAGAGTGATAAACACTTTCACGCTCTCTATTCCAAAACAAAATATTATGCAAGTGTAGTTAATAGCAATTTAGAAGATAACAGTATTGATGTTGAAGTAGAATTAGATTTCAAGGAAAAAAGAACTTCAAAGAAAAAGGTAATACCTGGTGAAAAATCAATAGACGAGGCTCCTGGAATCTCAACTGCTCAAAACTATAAATTGGTCTTTTTCAGTGTTTTAGATTGTGCCAGGGCAAGTATCAAAGAAAGATTTAGTCCAAAAAAAAGAAATTTCAGTAGATTGTCCCTGGTTAGACCCAAAGAAATTTAATGAAATCGCAATGCTTGATAGTTTTCCTGCGGAAGTCCTTTGTAGCATTTCTAATCTTTGTAAAGTTGAAAGAAGTCAGTCATAGATAGAGCTGAAAGAGTTTGCAGATCAGTCTGAAAGCTTTACAATGGCTGAAAAAAACTATCATTAAAAGAAAACAAGACAATCTGAATGGAACTGAAGAAATCTGTGAGTATGACGATGTAGAATCTGAATTTGAAAAAGACAAAAATCTTTATGGTTACTGCTCTGACAAGAAACAATCTTTTCTGTGTTTATCATGCGCTTTTTCTTGTTTTTGAACTCTCAGAATCTGGAATGTTTACCAACCTGTATGTAGCTTACAAGTTTGTACACCTGTGAAAGGGTTTTTCTAAACTTAAAATAGTTAAGAATTGACTTAGATCTACTTCTTTAAGCCAAAACCTTATTTCTAATCTTTTCATGAATGTAGAAACATTTTTTTTATAACTTGGATAAAGATGCTATTATAGATGAACAGGCCAAAAAGTCGTTTGGTTAGTAAACAGCCGTTCACAATAATATGAACTTTCTTAGTTCGCTGTATATATCTGTACCAATGTATTGTAGAGCCATTTTTCTTTTTGTTATAAAACCTATTTTACAATTTGTAACAATTAAATTAAAATTTAAGAGGGCTTTTTTTTTTATTACCGTTGTGTCCCTTTTTAATATTTACTTAGGTATTACAGAAGGATTTAGATTATTAGAGCTTCAACTTCTGTTATTTGGTTGCCTAAAACTAAAAGTATTTCTCACTCTCATTTTAATGTAATAAACAACTCGTAATTAAATGGTATACTTACTTTTTTCTAGCATGGAACTAGTTTATGTACGGTATATAAAAATAATATAAATATTTATTGTGAAAGTAACAAAGTACATCAGAGAGAGCTTACTTTTTAACCCAACTATTTTCCAAGTGACAAAGTAGCTAAATGTGTTTTTAGGCATGTAAACCTAATTTTCAAAAACTAAATATTCTAATATTCTATGTCCTCTAAATTTCCCTGTAAGGGGCCCCTTTTCAGTCTCTAGCCGAGGGCCCCTAAAGGAGCCAGTCCGGGCCTGGTTGTTACGGTACACAGTACTATCTAAAAACTAGCCGCCACTGGCGACCAGTTTGGTCTCCCTTAAATGTATGTTAAGCATTGTAACACGTTACTTTTATTCATAATTTAATTTTTTTTCCTTAATCCTTCGCCAAATCGGAAGATTCTAATAGACAAATCGAAAACTTTTGCGATGATGGTAGCATTTCGCATATTTTTTGTTGTTATGTATTTCATCTTTCTTGACAAAAACCGCTTAACCCACTTAAGCATTTATGCTTCATGTCCGTTTGCTTATCAGTTACAATATGTTCGCTACTGCGGAGATTCTTAAACATATTAAGTAATATTCCGCAATTGGGCCCATTGCCAACTGGCGTATTTTAGTTAATACGATTTGATGCAATGAAGTCTGTTTTGTGAAAATCTTTAGCGATATCCTCATTTACATTGAACCATATTGTTGCTAATGTTTTTTTTTTTTTTGTTTCTCGCTAACTTTGGCTGTAGACTCGATTACGGAAAATTAGAAACTCTATCTATTCTCATCTAAAACGTCTTGAATAATGTGCCATTATCGGGCTGCATATTATTACACGTAATGTTGGGTACAGCTGTCGCAGACGCACCGGGGTATCATTTTGGCGCCAAATTGGCGATTTTATGCCTGGGCAACCAGGCGGTTTCGCTGGATTTTGCTTTGTATAGCAGATTCCGTATGTTTTATAATAAATTAAATATTGTGTGTTTTATAATAAATTAATCATTGTGTATGTTTTATAATAAAATTGTGTGTTTTTTAATATAAAATAAACTATTTCATAATAAAATAAAAGTAACACGCTGTTTTAGCAATCTCTAACAGGTACTTGAAAATGGGGTTTTTTCGCCACAATGGCACAAAACACAAATTGCGCCAACCCCGATGCGTCTGCGATAGCTGTTCAAATTTAAAATACATGCTGTTCACACTTTACATTTAAAATACATGCCGTTCACACTTTTAATTTAAAATACATGGCGATCACAGTTTTCATTCAAAATCGAAAATAGGTAAATAAGAAATAATATCATAAATCAACACATTTGATTTCAAAATCAAAGTATCGTTTTTAATTTGTGCACGCGAAAAATAAAAACTGGTATTGGCGATTTAAAAATAACATAAAAGTACTTAATGATGTTATGTATTTTATAAATGTATATTAAATTATTGTTTTGAACGCGATTGGTCATTAATAATGGTAAATATGATTGGTGATTAACAATCATTTTCGGTGATCGCAATACTCCTGGCACGTATAATACATAAATACCAAATTAACTGAAAAATTGTTTCGAAATTTGATTCATTAAATATTATTATATGAGTTGTATTTGTTTACATTCAGATTACGTCAAGAAAAGATCCGGAAGGAAGTTGAGTTGTATATCACACAATTATGGTAAATTTTGATTGTCTCACTTGTGCGATTTATTTTTTTGACACCAGGCAGAGGTCCAAAGATTCATTTGCGGAGAACTTGCTGCGCGAACGATTACCTCCATAGTTTAATATTTTAAACGTTCACGACGAATGAATGGTTTTTTTTGTTTACTTTTATGGATAGAGAATTTGAACTGAGAATCTAATTTCAACTGAAGTTATTGCAGAATATATACATAATTGAACGTAAGTCATCTCTCAAATATTAATTTATTTTGAACGATCTTTCTAAAAATGTAACTTTTATGCAGTTTTATTCGAAAAAATAATTTTGAATAAAAATGATCGCCTGGCATATGAAAAAGTGAAGCGGACATCCCGGAACTGTTGATGACAGTCACATGACTTAGGCTTTTATTGTAGAGACTATCTAAAAATAGACGTCGTATCATATCTGCATATATGATGTAGTTTCATTTCATTCTTTCTTTTTTTTTGTATATAGAGGTACGTCAAAATTTTAATACGTGATCATCTGCTGCACATACAACATGAGCGACGCAGAGAACAAATTCAGATTCAACCAAGCAGGCAGGCCTACCATACGGCTTAAGCTCTACAAGCCCTGCTTGGCAAGTTTATTAAAAAAGAAAAAAAAAATACAAATGAGGCCATTAGGCTTTTACATAGTACTAAATTGAACAATGAATAAGAATTATATATACAACTAGCTGTTACCCGTGACTTCGTTCACGCAACATTAAAATAATAATAAATACATTAATTAAGCAAAATATTTCACTCCCGATAATTAAAAACGTTAATAATTAACTAACTCTTTATCACATTTCATAGGAGTTACTTGCGGTATTTTTTGTTATAGGGACCTTGAGATAACTCAGTCTTAAAAAAATGAAATTTTGTGCCAAATAATCGCGAAAATGAAATTGCAACCAATACAAAATGGAGGGCCAAATAAAATCGTGGAAATAGACGAATTGGATAAAAAAAACTGTGAATTTTAGCTGATAAACAATTTTACTTTTAACGCCTTTATGAAACGTTTTAACATACATCCTTCAAAAAAACATTAATTGGAATTAGTATATGCTTTTTCTTTAAATTCAATTCTGCCTCCGTGGTTTAATGTATAGCTGAAACAAATCTTGTTTTCTCAATGACAGTATATGTTGACAGGCAATTTTTGTTCTCCCGAATAAATTGATTCATGAAGTTTGAATATGTGAAAATATGTTTTTATTTTTCGGATAATTTACTGAAATCAAGATTTTGTTTTCACCATCTATCTATTCAAAGTGAAAATAAATTCTGTTTTTCAGTTTTAATGAGAAAATGGTGTAAAAAATATACTGATCTGTTTTATTTCTCCTTTTTCATACACAAATATGGAGTATGTTACTTTCCGTTTTTTGAGAACTTCATTAAAATTTACAAAAAAAAAAAAAAAAAAAAAAATCTTGGTATCTAATTTATTTTTTTTTAATGCTGAGAGTGTCTTCGGATCAATGATAACCGGTATTAAGTAAATCGCGTTGCGTTCGATAGTCTAGGAGTAGTTTCGAAATACAAACACACGGTCAGATTTTAATATAATAGATTCGTGTTCATTTTCCTTTTCTTAAAATTATGATGTGATTTTTAGCAGAAAACTCTCATCTGTATATAATGGATACTCATGCTTAATAACCAGTATAGATAAAAAAAAAAAAAAACATTTAAATTTTTCGTTATAAATATGGCGTGAAACTCATTGTCGGAGCAAAGCTCCGGCTTCCCATGAAAAACTACACTTTTGTGTACACGATAGCGGCCAAAATATTTGCCGCATTAACGCCAAAATTGGACTGGAAGTCGATAGTGCCAAAATCTCGCCGGGGATTGAAAATTAGAAATATTCGTCAATTCTAACGCCCAAAAACGTCTGCCCTAAATTTTTCGATTTTCCCATAGAGATAACATTGCGATTGTTTGAAATAAATAAAAAGAAAATTGAAATAATTTATATTGTTGCCATTTTTTATCATGAAAAACTTATTTAAATAACAATATACTCGGAAACAACCTTTTAGTAAAAGCTCTTAATCTCGGTCTCATATATTTTACTTTTCTGAAATAAGGACCACATACATTTTTATCTTAAAGCACGTGCAATGAAGTTTAAATCGTATTAAGTACATGAATTTAGTTTTTTTTAATCGAACTCAGCAATTGGTGTAATTAAACTTTTTGTTTCCATTTCAAAAACTTTTTTGGTACTTTTCGGTTAGCCGGGCGCCAGTGATATATACACACACAAACATATACACTTATCTACGTATACATATATATACATACGCATATATATACATATATGTATGTATATATATAAATATATATGTATATATATATGTATTTATATATGTACATATATCACTGGCGCCCGGCTAACCGAAAAGTACCTTTTTTTTTCTTTTCATTCAAGCTTATTGTATAAAAGAAGTATGAGAATAAATCTGTTTATTTTGATATAGTCCAGCCAATCCAGGATAAAAAAGTATATATATTAAGAAACATTTTATATATGAACGGATTATATGTTCTATTATATAGAATTTGCAAGAATGCCAGTTAAGAGAAAACAATCAGCTGAAATGAAAAGAATTGCGCAACGTAATTCAATTCGGAAAAGTCGCACAGTAAGAAGTTAGTTACCTTCAGAATTTTTGCCGAGTAACGATATAATGACAACTCAAATGAATAAAGCAATCAGGTTTGATAGAGTAGCTACGTTGAACAAATGATGATAGCTTAAATACATCCAGTAGTTAATCTTTACCGTTTATGAGGCTCACAGTATGAATACAGCGGAAATGTAATCAGCTTTGAACAAAATTTAGAGTGTTTTATTTCAAGCCTGCCTGCTAATCTTTCAGATATGTCTTCAACTGTGTTAGTGACAAGATATACTTTATCAGGATGTGCAGAGTTTTCTGTTAGCTCACAACGCCTTCTAGAAGTATTCAGATCGTTTAAAGCTAACAATTCTTATTATTCAAATATCATAATTGATGAAGATTACGCTACACAACCTGGGAATGGTGACATATCTCAAATGTTACCAAAATCAGCCAATATTACTGAGGATATTGATATAAAACTATCTTGCGCCGTCAGGAGCCCACGGGGGTTGCCGACGCGCGTAATCGACCATCGCACCCAAGCCTCTGAAGGGCTTTTAACGCACCAGGGCTTTGTCTCGCCCGGCGCTGCGATCGGCCTGAGGCCGCTCCCCACTGCGGACCCCCAGGTCATTTTACCAAGGTCGGTGACATCGGTCGTCACGGCAGTAACCCCACATCTTGGAGGAAACTTCCGCAGAGACGGAACCTTGATGAACCGCCATGGAACCCCCGACGACTTCGTTCGCGAGACCCCATAGGGGGAGACGGTCGCTAGGTCATATGTCGAGCTACCACGACGGCTCTTGCTTTACCACAGCTCGAGGGGTGTGAACAACCTACAGAGGTTGTCACGTTCCCTTTTGCAGTGGATCCTGAAAGGGAAAGGATTAGTATAACAAAATATAAACTCTAAATTTACAACAACAACTACAGACTAGCATGCTTAAACATTTCAAACTTCAACAACAAACTTTAACTACAACAACATATATATACACAACTGTGACTAGCCCATATTATCACAGACAACTGCCGGCTTATGAGACGAGTCTCAAGCCTGCGTACTTATTGCACCATTACCTCTACCTCTACGTCCTGCGCCGTGGGGACCACGGGCATTTCGCAGTGCGTTCAAGTGTGGGCGTGGAAGAGCTCGGTGACTACGGCCTGCTCTTTGGCGACCAAGGTTGCGATCTAGTGTACGCATAAGGAGTCGGTGAATGATCAACCTGACACCCTTTCTGGCGTAGCCACACAGGCAGAGATCGCGCGGCGTTCGCGTCCGAAAGTCACGAGGAAAGTACTTTTCCCGCACAGACTTCCAGAGCTCGCACCGCAAGAGCACGTGGTTGATGTCACACACCTCAACCCCACAAAAACATGTAGAGTCGCGGTGAAAGAATCGAGCCTGATGATCGCCAAAGGTGCCGTGTCCCGTGAAGACCTGATTAATGAAGAAATCGCCCTGCAGTCGACGGATGCCGACGCGTGGGAAAGATTCATAGGTCTTGCGCCCGGTCCCAGATTGGTCCCATCTCTCTTGCCACTCGGACAAGGCACGTCCAAAGAGGTCTTTTTTGGCTTGGCGGCGCGTGACTGGAATCACTACATCGACGTCATGTCGAGCAGTGGCTAACTTTTGCCAACTTGTCCGCCTTCTCGTTGAAGATGTGACCAACATGGGCCCGGACCCAATGCAGATGAACCTCAATTCCTGTTGTTTTAATCAGATCCCTAATCTCGGCAATGGCCTTGTGCTGAGGCACAAGTCCGTGAAGCGCTTGGAGCGCCGATCTCGAGTCTGAAAAGACGTCGAGCTCCCCGAGACCTCTCCTGTGGGCATGGGTGATTGCTTCTTTGATCGCGTGGACCTCCGCCGCAAACACTTCCGCCCCATCGGAGAGACGGAACTGGCTCTCCGCAAGTACTTGGTTCTCTGACACAGCAAGGAACGCACAGCCTACTGTGGTGTTCTCCTGCTTGGATCCGTCCGTGTAGTACGAACACGAAGTCCGCGGCTCCAAATACGCGGTCCAACGGACTCTCCAGAGATCCTCAAGTCTGGGAGTGGGCCTCCAGAGGTCGACCGACTCGGAGTCTAGTCCGGTACCGTCAACGCTCTTCTTCCATCGGACAAGGGCCGTGTAGTCCCTTTCCAGCCCCGCACGCAAGTCGAGGGGGAGGACCCCTGACAAGATATTTTGAACGAGGAAATAAGACGCGAGTCATTTAGACCACTGCTTGGCAGAATAAAGGGCGTTTTTTTGTTCAAGAAAATAGGTTCAGTAATAAGACGGTAGAGCAGATGCGTGATATTCTGAATCGGCAACCAGAAATGGCAAAACACATGATTTATGCTAGCAAATTAAGATCCACAAAAGGATACTATAGTGCACGTTGTGGGGAACTCCTTTCCATGGTAGGACAAATTGGAACACCAAGAATTATTTTTTACGCTGTCTGCAGCTGAATATCACTGGCCTGATCTTTTCTGACTTTTAAAACCTAACAGAGATCCAAATGAGCTTACTGATGCAGAACAAAGACAATTAATGCACGAAAATCCTCTCTTGACAGGTTGGCTCTTTCAAAAACGTTGTGATATATTTTTAAGAAAAATCTTGACGTTGTTTTTAATTGACGACTACCGAGTTCGTTTCGATTGGCAGTGGCGTGGAAGTCCTCACATGCATGGATTGTTGTGGTTAAGAGGGGCGCCAAATGTGGATATACTAGACATGACTAGAGCCGAAAATGTAGCACCCATTACAGCATATTTTGAAAAACTATGCAGCGCTGTTAATCCTGACAAGGACGTCCTCGCAAATGATATACACCGCTGTCGAGTTCGCTTTTCCGACATTTCCAGTGAAGACAGTGAAAAAGATCTCTCTCAGCTCTTAAATCAAGTCCAAAGTTACACAAGACATAGAGATTATTGCCTAAGGAAAAAAAGTGTTACCAATAGTTATAGCTGCAGATTTGGTTTTCCAAAAGCAGAGTGCGAGTCTTCAAAGCTTCAAGTAGAAAATGGCATAATTAGCTTTTTGCCAAAGAAACGATTCTGAAATGAATACCTATAATTGCTTCGTGTCACAAGTTTGGATAGTTAACACGGATTTCAGTTCTATTACATCAAAATATGCTGTTTTGCATTACATTATCAAATATGCGTCAAAATTAGAATCAGCTTCTATTCCTTACAATAAATTATTATATGAGATTTTAAATAAGATGAACGAAACAAATCCAGCAGTTCAAGCAGTCCAAAAACTCATTTTGTCTTCTATTTCTGAAAGGGATTACTCAGCCCAGGAGGTAGTACACATATTAATGGGATGGCCAATGTATATGCAGTAGTCGTGTGGTAGTTACAATACGGCTTCATGATAAGAACTCGGAAGAGATCAACTTTGCAAGAGACGAAAGACCATCAAAAAGCATGGTTCAGAAACATTGCGCTAGGCCGGAGAGACTTGCTTCTTAAATTTGCAAAATCTTTGTCAGTAAGAGGAGTCGATTATCATCAAGGAAGAAAAGATACAGTTGTCAGAGTTTTTCCTCTTATATAGCTCAACCATGATCCAACTCTAGCAAAAGAATACTATAGTCAGCAAGTATTATTGAATTATCCTTGGAGAGGTAATTCTGACTCTTTATTGCAAGAATGGCCTCCATCTGTGTAATCAGTCATAGGGGGAGGCATTCAATGACCTAAATATTGATGCACACCAAGAAATAAATTTTCCTGCTGTTAGCAGTATACATGAGCCAGAAATCCTACAAGAAGAATACCGCGAGATTGATCCCTATATGGCCGCAGCTGCCATTGTTCCTATGCAGACAAACGAAGATATTTTGGGACAAAGCGTAATTGATCATGCATGTGAGTGGAAAAGTGAGAGTTGCAATTACCATGATCGTAATTTTACTTCATTTCTAAATTACTGCAAAGAACAAAAACTTACAGTGCATCAAAACTAAGCTAATTCTGAGATCAGATTTACAGATGAGCAGCAAAAAATACTTCACTTATGCATACAACAGCTTTCGTCTTTGCAATTAAGATTTATAAATTGCCCTAAACGTACTTTTATTATTGGGAAAGCCGGAGCTGGAAAAAGTACGGTAATAAAAGAAATTCGTAAAAGAGTTACCGAGCAGTTAGGACTGGACGCTATTATGGTTTTGGCTCCACCAGTTGCTGCTGCAATTAATGTCGAGGGCAAAAGAATTCACTCTGCACTAAAAGTACCAACATGTTTTAAATCGTTCGCTGATTTAGGAAGTGAAGCACCAAGAAATCTACAGCTCAGCATGAATCCAGTTTCATTTCTCATTATTGACGAATTTTCAATGATCGGATGCCGTCTGATGGCTGCACTTGAGCAAAGATGTTGCGAAGGTAAACCAGACAGCATTGAACTTTTTGGAGGCTTATTTGTCACCTCATTGGAGATATTAGGCAGCTTACAGCCTGTAAAAGACACACCTCTGTATGGGAGACATTCTATAAAAGACATTTTGGCTTTCCGCGGACAAACAGTGGTTAAGACGTTTGAAAAATGTTTCATCTTGACAAAGTCAATGAGACAAAGCGAGGATCAGAAAAGACAGTTTGAAGAGGCTCTTGCTTCTCTTTCCGTAGGCGAAGATACAGGTGACCAATTCGCATCCCTCATGCAACGACGTAAAGTTATACTGCCTCCGCCTGAACTTGAAAGATTTAAAGATGTCATACGCTTTTTTCACCACAAATAAGCAAGCTGAAGAACATAATCAAGAAGTACTTCGTAAATCAAAATGGTCAGTGGCAAGAATATTAGCAGACCACAATAATTAAATAGCAAGAGGGATGATCACGCATATGGACTTCAGGCTGAACTTTTCTTAGCAATTGGATGCAGAGTTATGTTGCGTACCAATCTGTGGACAGAGAGAGGATTCGTCAACGGTGCATTAGGTAAGGTAAAATATATTGTATACGGACCAGGATTACGCCCTCCAGGCTTGCCACAGGCAGTAATGGTTCATTTTGATGATTATCGTGGACCATTTCTCACTGAAAGACTTTTTCCTATCACACCTATTGCAAAGTCTTGGAAAGAAAAGAATGTCTCATGCTCCCGTACTCAGTTACCTTTAACAGTTTCATACGCTGTCACCATACACAAATCCCAGGGTTTAACTTTGTCAAAAATTGCTGTGGACATTAGTCAAAAGGAGTTATCACTTGGAGCAAGTTATGTCGCGTTTAGTAGAGTTCGTTGTTTAGAGTCTTGGAAAGAAAATAATGTCTCATGCTCCCGTACTCAGTTACCTTTAACAGTTTCATACGCTGTCACCATACACAAATCCCAGGGTTTAACTTTGTCAAAAATTGCTGTGGACATTAGTCAAAAGGAGTTATCACTTGGAGCAAGTTATGTCGCGTTTAGTAGTGTTCGTTGTTTAGAGTCTTGGAAAGAAAAGAATGTCTCATGCTCCCGTACTCAGTTACCTTTAACAGTTTCATACGCTGTCACCATACACAAATCCCAGGGTTTAACTTTGTCAAAAATTGCTGTGGACATTAGTCAAAAGGAGTTATCACTTGGAGCAAGTTATGTCGCGTTTAGTAGATTCGTTGTTTAGAGTCTTGGAAAGAAAAGAATGTCTCATGCTCCCGTACTCAGTTACCTTTAACAGTTTCATACGCTGTCACCATACACAAATCCCAGGGTTTAACTTTGTCAAAAATTGCTGTGGACATTAGTCAAAAGGAGTTATCACTTGGAGCAAGTTATGTCGCGTTTAGTAGATTCGTTGTTTAGAGTCTTGGAAAGAAAAGAATGTCTCATGCTCCCGTACTCAGTTACCTTTAACAGTTTCATACGCTGTCACCATACACAAATCCCAGGGTTTAACTTTGTCAAAAATTGCTGTGGACATTAGTCAAAAGGAGTTATCACTTGGAGCAAGTTATGTCGCGTTTAGTAGAGTTCGTTGTTTAGAGTCTTGGAAAGAAAAGAATGTCTCATGCTCCCGTACTCAGTTACCTTTAACAGTTTCATACGCTGTCACCATACACAAATCCCAGGGTTTAACTTTGTCAAAAATTGCTGTGGACATTAGTCAAAAGGAGTTATCACTTGGAGCAAGTTATGTCGCGTTTAGTAGTGTTCGTTGTTTAGAGTCTTGGAAAGAAAAGAATGTCTCATGCTCCCGTACTCAGTTACCTTTAACAGTTTCATACGCTGTCACCATACACAAATCCCAGGGTTTAACTTTGTCAAAAATTGCTGTGGACATTAGTCAAAAGGAGTTATCACTTGGAGCAAGTTATGTCGCGTTTAGTAGATTCGTTGTTTAGAGTCTTGGAAAGAAAAGAATGTCTCATGCTCCCGTACTCAGTTACCTTTAACAGTTTCATACGCTGTCACCATACACAAATCCCAGGGTTTAACTTTGTCAAAAATTGCTGTGGACATTAGTCAAAAGGAGTTATCACTTGGAGCAAGTTATGTCGCGTTTAGTAGATTCGTTGTTTAGAGTCTTGGAAAGAAAAGAATGTCTCATGCTCCCGTACTCAGTTACCTTTAACAGTTTCATACGCTGTCACCATACACAAATCCCAGGGTTTAACTTTGTCAAAAATTGCTGTGGACATTAGTCAAAAGGAGTTATCACTTGGAGCAAGTTATGTCGCGTTTAGTAGAGTTCGTTGTTTAGAGTCTTGGAAAGAAAAGAATGTCTCATGCTCCCGTACTCAGTTACCTTTAACAGTTTCATACGCTGTCACCATACACAAATCCCAGGGTTTAACTTTGTCAAAAATTGCTGTGGACATTAGTCAAAAGGAGTTATCACTTGGAGCAAGTTATGTCGCGTTTAGTAGATTCGTTGTTTAGAGTCTTGGAAAGAAAAGAATGTCTCATGCTCCCGTACTCAGTTACCTTTAACAGTTTCATACGCTGTCACCATACACAAATCCCAGGGTTTAACTTTGTCAAAAATTGCTGTGGACATTAGTCAAAAGGAGTTATCACTTGGAGCAAGTTATGTCGCGTTTAGTAGAGTTCGTTGTTTAGAGTCTTGGAAAGAAAAGAATGTCTCATGCTCCCGTACTCAGTTACCTTTAACAGTTTCATACGCTGTCACCATACACAAATCCCAGGGTTTAACTTTGTCAAAAATTGCTGTGGACATTAGTCAAAAGGAGTTATCACTTGGAGCAAGTTATGTCGCGTTTAGTAGAGTTCGTTGTTTAGAGTCTTGGAAAGAAAAGAATGTCTCATGCTCCCGTACTCAGTTACCTTTAACAGTTTCATACGCTGTCACCATACACAAATCCCAGGGTTTAACTTTGTCAAAAATTGCTGTGGACATTAGTCAAAAGGAGTTATCACTTGGAGCAAGTTATGTCGCGTTTAGTAGAGTTCGTTGTTTAGAGTCTTGGAAAGAAAAGAATGTCTCATGCTCCCGTACTCAGTTACCTTTAACAGTTTCATACGCTGTCACCATACACAAATCCCAGGGTTTAACTTTGTCAAAAATTGCTGTGGACATTAGTCAAAAGGAGTTATCACTTGGAGCAAGTTATGTCGCGTTTAGTAGAGTTCGTTGTTTAGAGTCTTGGAAAGAAAAGAATGTCTCATGCTCCCGTACTCAGTTACCTTTAACAGTTTCATACGCTGTCACCATACACAAATCCCAGGGTTTAACTTTGTCAAAAATTGCTGTGGACATTAGTCAAAAGGAGTTATCACTTGGAGCAAGTTATGTCGCGTTTAGTAGAGTTCGTTGTTTAGAGTCTTGGAAAGAAAAGAATGTCTCATGCTCCCGTACTCAGTTACCTTTAACAGTTTCATACGCTGTCACCATACACAAATCCCAGGGTTTAACTTTGTCAAAAATTGCTGTGGACATTAGTCAAAAGGAGTTATCACTTGGAGCAAGTTATGTCGCGTTTAGTAGAGTTCGTTGTTTAGAGGATGTTCTCATTGAAGTGCCTTTCGCAAAGGATAGGCTAGACCAAATTAGAAGAATGCTGACAGATTAGCATTTGAGCAGTATCTGAGGCAACTGTCGACCGAATAGACACTTGAAGATTCAACAGCTGTTATTGTAAATTTTCTTTTAAACTATTAAACAGTTATTATATATATATATATATTATATATTTTTAATGTAAAATTTATGTTTATTCCATTCAATGCTCCGACATTTCGGCCTGACGGATTCTAGTCTACTTTATATGCTTACTGATCCTTGTATTATTAATGTAAGGAATTGATTCACATTCATTTTAAAACATATCGGAAAATTCCCGTTTTATTTCAAATATATATTTCCCCAGAGAAATCCCTTTTAAATGACATAATACTTGTTAATTTTCTTTTCCAGGCAATTAATTTCAATACTGACATAGGGGAAATTATGTTATTTTAACGAAATAATATTAAATCTTTAGGTTTTATCAACCAAAATAGAACTATTAACATTCGTCATTTTTTTTAGGTAATCGAGGTATTTCTTTTAGTTTTAAGAATGAAAATATTTTTTTCTCGCTATCCATGACATCATTTTCGACATGGATAATATTGCGGAGCATATTATTGACATTTGCTAACCATTTTCTTTTGAAATTTCTTTTTACTTTTTTAAAATTTAAATAAAAAATACGGTATAGTTATATTAGCCGCGCGCAGACGGTAAAACACCACGTATTGTTTCCATACAAAAGACAAAAAGGAAAAAATTGAAGGAAAAAAACCTAAGAAAATTTTATTTCACCAATCAAAGCCTATCCGCTTTATTTTCCATGTATGACGTCATATTACCCTGTTTCCTATGGTTACGCATATTGAAACCTTGTATTATTATCAAAAACTAAAAAAAAAGTACGTTTTATTTCTAACAATATTATTTAATCTTTTTAATTCTTTAATTTTTTTATTTAATTTTCATTTTTCACGTGAAAATTTTTCAATTGAATCTAAATTGTAGAGTAAAAATTATTATTCCTGGTTTTTAATTAGTTTTGGCAACGATAAAGTATTAGCAACGGTAAAGTAAATTTAACCATTTTAAAATATTATACGAAAAAATGTCCATTTATTCTCGATGAAAATAACGAAGTTTGGAATTATTAAGAAAAATATTTGAATAAAATTAACAAAAATCAGCCTATGTTCATAAGAGGGTTATAATCCACCTATATGCAAAGATACAGGATCATTAAATGCTCCATTTTGACGCTGGCTTCAGCCTAACATTTGCACACAATCAGATTTATAATATTATTAGGATACAATTTGACATATTTACTCTCATTTGAGTAAGGTATTTTTACAATAACTCCAAGAGTTTAAATTTTTAGATTTGTGGACTTGAGTAATAGAACAATTATGTACATGTCTATAATTACTTGAGTAAATAAGGAAAATAAAAATATTTACAAATCAATTCTAGTCCTTTAGTCCTGAATTAAAAAGTTTTACGTTGGGTAGGACTACTTTAATGTTCTGTAATTTTAAATTGTTTTAAGTCCAAAGCTTCAAAGTGTTTTCAAATTGACGGTAATTTTATTTTGTTTTTACAAGATTAGTCCTCATCAGTATAATTGTCATCATCATCATCATCTGACGTAGCGTCTCCAGAGGTGGTAGTTGGAACAATGTCTGATTATTTTCTGTCAGAGACATGCAGTTGATTATTCTTTGTTGTAATACAGGATTTTTAATTATCAGAGTGAACCAGTAGTGGAGTGGCACTGAGTTCGCTTTTCTTAGATGTAGAGTTGCTGTCAGCATGCAATTAAGCATGTAGTGGAGAGAATCTCCTCTTTCTCCACAGGTGCATCGAGAGGATGATGTTTTGTTGAATTTTACTAAGTATGTTGGAAATGGGCCATGATTCGTTGCAAATATATATAGATATCTGTGATTCAGAAGAAAGTCCTCTGATACTGACGGTTTTAATGCGAAGATGTAATGGCCAGTTAGCGATAAGTTCCATTCCTGTTGTCATGAGTTTAGAAGATGCTGTTTCAGTTTCCTCTTAAGATAGGAAGGTGGAAATGGGATAAATTTTTGTGGAATTTCTGATGATGGGAAGGTTGCTTCCTTGGCCAATTGATCCGCCCTCTCATTACCTATGAGACCTGCGTGTGCTTTTGCCCATTTGATGTTAATTTGTTTGGTTGTTTGTTGATTGTATTATTTGTTTTACTATTGCATTTTTGGTTGAAATATCTTCCAGTGCTTGAATGCTAGATCGAGTGTCAGAAAAGATTGTAAAGGAGTTATGAGATGAGTGAGTTGACCAGATTATGGAGTCAAGGATGGCTAGAAGTTCTGCTTGATATACAGAATTTTCTTCTTGTATTCCTTGTTGATGTTTGTATATTTCTATGGTTTCTCTATATGCACAAAAGGCATAATAACACAAAAGGCATCCGTATAGACTTCAATTTCTGAATCGGAATTGGTTTCCAGTATTTTTAGGTGATCACTTGAGATCACTCACTATATGATTTTTCTGCGATTTTGACTGGAACATGTCTGCAAAATATGGGGGAGATGAGATTCCTAGGCGCATAATTCTTTCGAATTCTGATACCTGTTCCAGTCGCAAACGGAGGGGTGGGATTCCCGTAAGTACGTTGAGGGCTGCCGTTGATGTTTTGCGATATGCTCCTGAGATCATTAACAGACATTGTGCTTGAATAGCTGAAATTAAGCGATAACCATGCGACTTGACTAGCTTGGTAAACCAGGTTGCTGCAGCATATGTTACCTTCTTTTCCAAGATCGCACTGTACCATATTTTTAAAATACTCTTTGAAATTCCACTTGATGTTGACGCAAATTTAAGTAGATTTTGAATTATTCGTTGAATTTCTTCTCTTTTCGATCTTAAATGTGGTAAGAAAGAGAGTGTGCTATCCAATAGTATGCCTAAGTATGGAATTGAGTTTTCTGCTTTTGATTTTAATGAATAATTATCTATTTTAAATATTGGTGGGCGCTTTAGGTATTTTGGTCTTCTAAGATTAAGAGATTTGCATTTATTGTATGAGATTTTTAGCTTATATTTTTCTGCCCATTTGCTGATTAGCTGAAGTGCTGTTTTTCCTTGATCTTCTAGTTTTGCTCTCGTTCCTGCTTCTATGATTAAGAGCAAATCGTCAGCATATGCAATAGCCCTAATTCCTTTTTCCCTAAGAAGGTCTAGCAAATTCTGCATGAAGACCTTCCATAATAAGGGGCCCAGACAAGATCCATGTGGACAGCCTCTGTTAAACCAGTGGATTTCTTGAACTAGCCAGTTTGGGTATGCACCTCTTCTTGCTAGGAATGAACCTGTTGTGTTGACATATGGTTGATCGACGCTTAGATTTTCCATTGCTTCTATACTTTCCCGCCATGGCAGACTGTCAAAGGCGTTCTTAAAATCTAAGGAGAGTAGGGAGATGTAAGACTCTTTTTGTTTTATTATTTCAAGTTGCGAGAATAAGTCCTGTATCTGTATTGCGATTTCTGTAGATCTGCCCTCAGTGAAGCCATATTGACCAGGAAAGTTTTCTCCATTCTTGTTGAGATTGTAGTATATGCGACGTAGAAGTAATTATTCGTAGATTTTTCCAAAGATCGGAAGTAATGTTATTGGTCGGTAGGATTCAGTTTCCGTTGGAGGTTTACCAGATTTTGGGAAGTAAACTAATTCTCCTATTTTCCAGGCATCGGGGAAATAATTTAAACTTAACAGCTTATTATATATTGTAAGTAGAAATTGGCTTTGAGATTTGTAGATGTTTCTTATTATGTTGTGATCTATGTCATCTTTTCCCGGAGCTTTGTTAACGTTAAATGAGTATATTGCGTCTCTCAGTTCTGATTGCGTAAATGAGGGTGCTGTTTTAACTGGATGTGTTATTTCTGTTGTTGATGATTGAGAAATTCCAAAAATGTTTGTTGTAAGATCTTCAAATAATTGCTTTTTCGTATGTGTGATTGCTTCTGATGAGGTGAGTGAGTAACACTCTTGGCTGTAGTGTTTCTGAAATGCCGCTTTCTGTAATTTACCGAAAGGATTGGTCATGTTTTTGTAGAAACGATTCCAAGTATCATTTTTCGCCTTTTGTATTTGTTTTCAGTATTTTGCACGTTCTTGTTTAAATTTTTCATAAGTAGCTTGTGAAAAGGGTTCTAGCTTTGACTTCCTTCTTAGGACCCTTGTTAAGTTGCGTTGTTTGCGCAGTTCTTCATTCCACCAGTTGAGAGAGGGGCAGAAGCTTGATTTTCTTTTCTTGAAGTTTTTGTTGCAAATATTTGTTAATTTTGATAGGAACTTCTCATATACTTCGTCAAATTGTTTGCTATCATTTATTCTTTCAAAGTCAATTCTATCTCCTGCGATTTTTTGATTTAGTTTTATATTGAATTTTTTAAAAGAGACGTTCTTTGTCCTATATCTCCTTCTGAGGAGAGGTGGAATTTGTGTGCTTTATTGTTATGAGCCGATGGTCTCCAAAATCCATGTCTTACATGACTGTCCATTCGGCTACCAATGGGAAAAGCGAGATTGATGCCATTGATACATCAGGCCATTCTTTATTATTCTTATTTTCATAGGTTAGACTGCAGTAAGGATTGTTGATTACGATGAGACGATGTAAACCTATTTGTTGTATTAGGTGGTGACCTCTATTATCTTCTGAAGAATAGCCCCATAATGGGCTATGTGCATTGAAGTCTCCCAACATTAGAAATTTTGGTGACATTCCTTTGATTTGCTGCCAATCTTGAAGATCTTCATAAATATCTTGTGATGGTGGTGAATATTGACAGCCTATGGTAATGTCACCTTTTTGTGTTAGGATATTTACAAACACCGAATGTAAAGAGGTTTTAATCCTTATATGTTGGATTTCCGTATCCAGAATAACTATGAAACAGTTTTTTGCCGTTGAGGAATAGCATGGTAGGGACCCTGGAAGACCGTGTGGTCTGTTATTAGAGAGTGGACAGTCTTGCAGACAGGCTATTTTGTATTTTTCTTTTAGCAGTTTTTGAAAGAGAGAGGAAGATGCTGAGCGGATTTTTTGAAGATTTATTTGTGCGATTTTGAGGTCTTCTAGCTTGCTGCTGGAATTTAATACTTCTGTTGAAGAATTAGCATGTGAGATTTGTATGTTTGCCTGGTCATTGAATGTTTCTATTTGAAAATAATGAAGTCAATGTAGTTTTAGAGTTCTGTCGTCTTTGTAGGTGACGTTGAAAGATTTCACATGTGTTCGAGTTTGCACTATGGCGGTGCATTTTCCTTTTTGATTCATCATACTCTTTTTCACAGTTTATGCATCTGTGTTTATCTTTTCTATTTTTAATAGGACATGAGACGCAGAGAACAATGTGGTTTAAAGTGAATGTGGATAACAATACTAGATGGCTGTCACAAAAACACTACGTTGCGCCAAATCACTCGTTTTAAAATACGCCAATTGGAATACATGGTTATATTTTTTTATTAAAAAATTAATTGTATACACTCTAATAATAAATAACAGCAACTTTTGTGTCCCACAATGTAATATTTTAGGTTCTCAAGATCTTCGAATAAGTTTTCATAGATTTCCGACAGAAAAAAAACAACTTCAAAACGCCGCGACGTCAGTCAACACTACCTATAGATAATGCCTCAGGACTGGCGACACTGGATCGAGACTAACGAAAAAGAAAGACTCCGCAGTGCTTTACGCGTATCTGTTTTAACAGACCGCGGGAGTCACGTGATGCTCGAATCCACCAATGCAGGTGTACGAAAAGAGCATCACGTCACTCTAGCGGTCTGTAAAAAAAGATAAGTGGAATGCACCGCGGTAGCCTGTCTTTTTCGTTAGCCTCGCACTGGATTGAATGACGTATTTGCGGATTAACCCTTCGCCCTTCCCTTCCTTGTAAGACTCCTATAATAGGAGCTGACGCATATCCATTTTGTTTCGGATTATTGATGCCCAGTTCAGCATCAATCTACCGCAGCCGGAGTTGGGGTTGCCTAATAAGACTCGGTTCTGATTGGCTGAACCGGTTCTGATTAGCTTGGTTTTTCGACTAGGCTGCAATTCGGGTGCCAAATCTGCGAGGATGCGTCAACCTTTATTATAGGAGTTCTAGTTCCTTGTAAGGAACGGGCATGTTTACAAACAAACAGTTCCATCAACCAATCTACCACTACATTTTTGACGTAGCTATCATTGCAGGAATCGTCATGGCGGCATAGACCAATTCTTAAGTAGATCAATCAAATCTCCCCATCTCATGTGTACAGTAAGAGTCGTAAAGAACGAACCGTTTTTTCTCGCTAACCAATAGTAATTCAACCAACAGTGACGTCAGGTGCCCTTTCCTCGAGGCTAACGAAAAAGACAGGCTACCGCGGTGCATTCCACTTATCTTTTTTTACAGACCGCTAGAGTGACGTGATGCTCTTTTCGTACACCTGCATGGGTGGATTCGAGCATCACGTGACTCCCGCGGTCTGTAAAAAAAGATACGCGTAAAGCACTGCGGCAGCCTTTCTTTTTCGTTAGTCTCGCCTTTCCTTGTACTGCAGCATATGAACCATGCGTTGCAGCGGCAACGTGCTTTGTAATCAGAAAGTTTTTGTCGTCTAATGGGAATTAATTCTATTTTGATAAAAGATTGGATTGCTTTCAATTAAGGTAAGTACTTATCTCATCAAAAAGTCACCTGTAAAAAATGCAGCCAAGTCTCGTAATTCATTTACCGTAAAAAGTACTGAGATCGTATAAAGCCAAGTTTAACTTATTAACTCTGAAATTTTCATTCACAAATCACTCCTAGTCTCTACAACTTTAATTAATTATTATTTTGTGACTTGGCAATTACGCAGCACAGGAAAGTTATTACACCTTACTATGTCATGGGATGGGATAATTTAACTAAAGCAAATTATATATACACAGGGAAGTTATTACACCTTAATATGTTATAGTATTATTTGATTAAGACTAACTATATACATCACATTCTCGTGCTATGTAATTGCCAAGTCACAAAATAATAATTAACTAAAGATGTAGAGACTAGGAGTGATTTGTGACTGAAAATTTCAGAGTTAATAAGATAGTTAAACTTGGCTTTATACGATCTCAGTACTTTTTACGGTAAATGAGTTACGAGACTTGGCTGCATTTTTTACAGGTGACTTTTTGATTAGATTTCACTTCTTTTTATAAATAATCCTCCTTTTCTTAATTTTGGGCTCTTTTTGGAGATCATTTGAATTATAATATATTTATAATATTTCATTATAATTATGATATATTTATGAAATGATGTGCCCTTTTCAACAAAATTGCCCTTTTTATGTAACGTGTGCCCTGCCATTTTTTATGTTCTAGAATGATCCCTGTAATTTAACCCCTTCATGATAAGTCACACATGCAATTAAGTTAAGTAAAAATCAGAATTACCAGCGATAAAAGATTAAAAATTGTATAAAGGGTGCTTGTCGTGAAACTGTTAGGATCTTGAATAGTTACAAGAATTATAAAAGAATTCTACGGTTATCGCTCTAACAAGGGAACTATTTTTGGTGCAGCTCGCACCTAAGCATCGTGACCTGGTGCATTTTTTTAACTCTATACATAAAAGGGTATTTCTCTATTATCCCGTCGACCACTTTTCATAACAAAAAAACTATCGCCAAACTGTAAGATTAAATGCCAAAAATGCAGTCCTATTTACTTGATGTCAGAAGCATTATACGTGTTTGCTACGTCATCAAGTGGTTTTTAATTCGACATGTGCGTGTATTTTTCATTTTGTTTTACCGATTTATTAGTAATATCGTATAAAGCCAAGTTTGACTATCTTATTAACTCTGAAATTTTCATTCACAAATCACTCCTAGTCTCTACATCTTTAATTAATTATTATTTTGTGACTTGGCAATTACGCAGCACAGGAAAGTTATTACACCTTACTATGTCATGGGATGGGATGGGATAATTTAACTAAAGCAAATTATATACGCACAGGGAAGTTATTACACCTTAATATGTTATAGTATTATTTGATTAAGACTAACTATATACACCACATTCTCGTGCTATGTAATTGCCAAGTCACAAAATAATAATTAACTAAAGATGTAGAGACTAGGAGTGATTTGTGAATGAAAATTTCAGAGTTAATAAGATAGTTAAACTTGGCTTTATACGATCTCAGTACTTTTTACTAGTGCTCCCGATGCGATACGTATTTTAGTTATACGTTTAACCGATATACGTATATACGTTTAATACGTATTTAAGGAATACGTATCCCTTAAACTATACGTTTAAATGTATTCAGATACGTATAAGCGTATATCGGTTAAACGTATAATTCAAGTATACGTTTAATTCACGTATACGTATATTTCAAGTATCGTATTTACTTTTAATGCCAATGGATCTCATCAGTGTTACGTTACTGAATGGCGAACAAGTTGGAAATCTGTGGCGTTATTTTAGAAATCTGTATAATATGTTTTATACATAGAATCTTGTTATTTTTCCCTATACACGATTATCTTAAATATATAACGAAAGTAAAAAGACTTTGAGCAAACAAAGATAATATACAGTGTATATTATCTTTGTTTGCTCAAAGTCATATTATACACGTTTCAGATTTATTGTTAATCCTTTTAAGTATATTCTTTCTTTTTTAATTAAAAAAATATATATTTATTTTTGTGGGCGTATACTTAAATTGCGCCCGGAGGGTCAAATGTTGTTCTTTCCACGGTGCTAATGTTTTCCATTCTGTGTTAATGTCTAACGCAATTTCACTTTTTAAACCATGATACTCGTGGTATTTTTAACACTTTCCAACCTAGTTGAAAAGTGTTTATGACTTCGGTTTGTCTGCCGGATGGCCGTCTTGCCTGATGGCCGACTGGCCGTCTGTCAGTGCTCTAACTCCCGTAAATATGCTCGGATTGCTCTGAAATTTTTATATGTTATTGTCGTTGTTCCCTATTTCAACTGAAATGTGTAACACTTATAGTTTTTTTTTACAGGGACAGTCAAAAGTATTCCGTTACATTACAGTCAATGGGGAATAATCCTTTCAAGTGCATTTTGAGGACACTACTGCATTTAAAACATAATGAAATTGATATATATAATTATGAAGCGCATTCAAACATGCTTTTTGTAGAATATGAGGTGCAAAGCATTAATTATTCATTTACAGTGTCAAACAAAAGAATTCTGTTACACATCGTTCTAAGGGGAAAAATCGCCTGCATTGTAATTTAGTGATATTTCACTATTTCAAGCATAATGAAAATTATATGCATTATGGAGGTGCACTATAAACTGCTCTCTTGTGTGCATTGTGTTTATTTACAGGGACACATAAAAGATATTGGTTACAGTACATGTGCGATATTTACAGTCTATATGTGATAAGTGCGTTTTCAACTTTGGTTTGCGTTTTAAATTTAATTTTTTTTCATAGTACGTGTGTGTTTCTAAACTCGGTTGATCCTATACAGGGCTACACAAGGGAAGTATTACAGACTATTGGAGTGAATTGTTTAAGGGTAGTTTTTAATTGTGTTTACGCATTTTCCTGCTGAACTATATTTAGTAGACAAATAGAAGTTTGTGGAATGTAAATAAATTCATATACAGGGCTACGCAAAAAAAAAAGATACATTGTGGTTTACGTTTGGTAATTGCTGCAAGTGAGTTTTAAGTTGCCTTTTAGCTTAATAGGTGGTGTCTACAAAAGTTATATAATATACAGGGCTGTACAAAAGATTTCGAGTGCATTTCGATCGATTGGCGAAAATTGCTAAATGCGAATATTCTAACAGAACTATATTTTATCATGCTACATACCCACATCTGTTGATCATATACAGGGCTGCACAAAATAATTCGACTACTTTTTTGACACTGGAAGGGAATTTTGAAAACTGTATTTTTCAATATGTTATAGGTTTTCTAAACTGTTTGCTTACATATCTTCTTTCACCTTATTTAACGGTGAAGTTTCGTTACAGTTTTCTGGCTGTGTTGGAAAGTGTTTCATAATGATTTTTCGTTCTTGTTTATACAAAGTGTATGTGCATTACAAGATATTACGTTTTAAGAATTGTTCTTAATCTCGACAAATTTCATTTTTTGTGTTAGTACCTATAAATTTCGATTATTTATAGCCTGACAAATACAGTACAGGTTTCAGAACTCAATCACACAAGCTTAAAATGACTTGCCTTCTCTTTTCTTTTTTTGCTGTAAAACGTATTATCAAAATATTTTTAATATAGAAAAAAGTATTCTTAAATAAAATGAAAGTATGTTTAGTTAGTTATTTGTTACGGGCGATTATCTGTACTAGGAATGTAGGCAGTGGGGAGAGTGCCCTCCGCGGGGGTCTTTAAAATAAAAATAAAAAGATTATGAAACCTCCCAGCAGTTGGATTGATCAATGTCAGTATAAAATATGAAGTCAATGTAAGTTTGTGTTCTGCAATACTAATGTTTCGGGCGAAATGTCCATGCCATAAATCAAAATAAGCTAATGTGCGCGTGTTACAGATATGCGAAAGATAATCGTTTATCATTATAGTAAATCATTTCATAATTAATAGTTTACATTTGAGGGCGGAAAAAACAAAATCTAAACTGAGAAAAAAATATTCCGAATTTTTTTTTTTTTTCGCAAGTACCGACTGCACAAGACACAGCAGGTATTTCTCAAAGTCTCTGATCAGCAGACCAGCAGGAGAAAGGCATAATGTTTTAAGCAATGACAGAAAACCGTTTAAACGTTTAACCGCTTGTGTAAGATCCGTATATACGATGTACCGTATATACTGTTTCGTATAATACGTATAACCGCCTTGGTCATATGATACGTATCCAAAATCGGCACCCCGTATAACACGTATTATACGTATAAACGTATAATAGGGAGCACTACTTTTTACGGTAAATGAGTTACGAGACTTGGCTGCATTTTTTACAGGTGACTTTTTGATGAGATTTCACTTCTTTTTGTAAATAGTCCTCCTTTTCTTGATTTTGGGCTCTTTTTGGAGATCATCCACTGATTTTCGAAGAAGTTACCTTAAAGAAATTTCAGGTATCTAGGCAAGCACTAAGTTATGGGAGGGGGGGGGGGAGTCAAAAGTACTCTGAATTGCTTCCAGGAAAGGTGCTATCCATCTGAGATATTACTCGCAGCCTAGATACTTGATATTTAGCACAAAAGTACTATTTAGGATAAAAAGAAAGCTAAAATTAAAATTTTCGGAAATTTTCAATAAATCAAACTATATTCGATTTTTCAAAGTTTATTTTTTATTTATTTATTTATTTTCCGGATATTTTAATTTTTC
Organism: Maratus michaelseni; assembly: GCA_963931845.1. Lineage (NCBI taxonomy): Eukaryota > Metazoa > Arthropoda > Arachnida > Araneae > Salticidae > Maratus > Maratus michaelseni. The sequence goes on along the minus strand of OZ007595.1, from coordinate 70,787,276 downwards.
ATTACTTTGTATCCTAAACCCTACCTTTCTGCCAAATGTCAAGCTGGTAGGAGTACAAAATCGAATTATTTTCAAACCTTCGATCGATTTTTCAATTTTACTTCTAACTTTCCTGATTGTAATGCCAATATATAGTAATTCTTTTATCCGTCTTCTTAGGTTCATTTAGGTTCAATTTAAAGATAAATCAAGGTAATCTTAGAGTCACCATGATTTTATTTAGAAAGGACTATCAAGCCATAACCAGCCAGTAATGCGGGAGGAGAGAAGGATTTGTGAAAATTTTTTTGGTGCTAACATCATTTAACAATCCATATTTCATATGCAAGTTAAATAGAGTATAACCTGTGAAAGAAAACAAACATGTCTATAAAGAAACCACCCATAACGCAGCCGGTCTATAGCGGAACTTTTCTATACCGAAATTCGTAAACAAAAAGAAAAAAAAAGCATAATTCGGGGAAAAAAACATAAAACAATTAGGGGCGGTGTACTAGCTAATAGAACAATTATCTTAAAACTCATGTTTCTAGAACTACAAAATCGAATTATTTTCGAATTTTCGATTTTTTACAGATATTTCGATTTTATTTTCGAATTTTACAAATTTTTAAAAGTTTCTTTTTTATAATCGTAAATATTATTACCTTTATGCTACATTTTAAGTCTCTAAGACTACAAGATCGAATTATTTTCAATGTTTGATTTTTTTTTCGACCTTTTTTTTTTTTTTTTTTTTTTTTTTTTTTTTTTTTTTTTAATTTTCCGGATTTTCTCATTTTTCTTTATTTTGTATCCTAAATACCACCTTTATTACAATTTTCAAGTTTCTAGCGCTACAAAATCGAATTATTTTCAAATTTTCGATCTTTTTCGATTTATTTTATTTTATTTTCGAATTTATTGTGTTTTAATTTTTCCTTTTTCTGTATCCTCCTAAATGACTATAGTACCTATAGTCATTTAGGAGGATTTTTTTTTTTTCGAATTTTATTGTATTTTTCATTTTACCTTATTCCGAATCCTAAACACTATCTTTACGCCGAATTTTAAGTTTCTAAGGCTTAAAGATCAAATTATTTTCAATTTTTCAATTTTTTCGACTTTTCGAATTTTGTTTTCGAATTTTCCGGATTTTTTCTTATTTTGTATCCTAAATACTACCTTCATTCCGAATTCCAAGTTTCTAGCGCAACAAAATCGGTATATTTTCAAATTTTTGATTTTTTTCGATTTTTTGATTTTATTTTCGACTTTTATTGTGTTTTTTTTTTTTTTTTTTTTTTTTTTTTTTTACCTTTACGCTGAATTTTCAGTTTCTAAAGCTACAAGATCAAATTTTTTTCAATTTTTCGAGATTTTTTAATTTTTTCTTTTTTTTTGTATCCTAAATACTACCTTTATTCCATATTTCAAGTTTCTAGCGCTACAAAATCAAATTACTTTCAAATTTTCGATTTTTTAATTTTATTTTCGAATTTGTGTTTTATTTATTTTTTCTTTTTCTGTATAACACTACCTGTACGCTGAATTTTTAGTTTTTAAAGCTACAAGATCAATTTTTTTTCAAATTTTCAAATTTTCTAGATTTTTTATTTATTTATTTATTTATTTTTTTGTATCCTAAATACTACTTTTATTTCAAATTTCAAGTTTTTAGCTTTAAAAAATCGAATTATTTTCAAATTTTCATTTTTTTCCATTTTTTTGATTTTATGATTTTATTTTCGCTTTTTGTTGTGTTTTTATTGATTTATTTATTTAAACTACATTATAAGTCTCTACGACTACAAGATCGAATTATTTTCAATTTTCTATTTTTTTTCGAATTTTTTTTTCGAATTTTCCGGATTTTTTCATTTTCCCTTATTTTGTATCCTAAATACTACTTTTATTACAATTTTCAAGTTTCTAGCGCTAAAAAATCGAATTATTTTCAAATTTTCGATCTTCTTTGATTTTTTTATTTTATTTTCGAATTTATTGTGTTTTAATTTTTCCTTTTTATGTATCCTGAATAACTATAGTACCTTTACGCTGAATTTTCAGTTTCTAAAGCTACAAGATCGAATTTTTTTTTCAATTTTTCGAATTTTCCAGATTTTTTTAATATACTTTTTTTGTATTCTTTATTCCATATTTCAGGTTTCTAGCACTACAAAATCGAATTATTTTCAAATTTTCGATCTTTTTCGATTTTTTTAAATTTTCGAATTTATTTTGTTTTAATTTTTCCTTTTTCTAAATAACACTACCTTTACGCTGAATTTTTAGTTTTTAAAGCTACAAGATCATTTTTTTTTTAATTTTTCAATTTTTCGAATTTTCCAGATTTTTTTTATTTTTCCTTTTTCTGAATAACACTATCTTTACGCTGAATTTTTAGTTTTTAAAGCTACAAGATCAATTTTTTTTTCAATATTTCGAATTTTCCAGATTTTTTTAATTTTTCCCTTTTTTTTCTATCCTAAATACTACCTTTATTCCAAATTTCCAGTTTTTAGCTCTAAAAAATCTAATTTTTTTAAAAATTTTCGTTTTTTTTTTTCGATTTTTTCGAATTTATTTTCGCTTTTTGTTGTGTTTTTAATTTTTTCTTCTTTTTCTGAATCCCTTTACACAAATTTTCTGTTTCAAAGACTATGAGATTGAATTATTTTCAATTTCTCATTTTTTTTTTTTTTTTCGAATTTTCCGTGTTTTTAAAATTTTCCTTAAACAGCATCCTAAATATTACCTTTATTCCAAATTTCAAGTTTCTAGCGCTATAAAATCGAATTATTTTCAAATTTTCCTTATTTTTCAATTTTTTCGATTTTTTTTTTTTTCGAATTTTATTGTATTTTTCATTTTACCTTATTCCGAATCCTAAACACTATCTTTACGCCGAATTTTAAGTTTCTAAGGCTTAAAGATCAAATTATTTTCAATTTTTCAATTTTTTCGACTTTTCGAATTTTGTTTTCGAATTTTCCGGATTTTTTCTTATTTTGTATCCTAAATACTACCTTCATTCCGAATTCCAAGTTTCTAGCGCAACAAAATCGGTATATTTTCAAATTTTTGATTTTTTTCGATTTTTTGATTTTATTTTCGACTTTTATTGTGTTTTTTTTTTTTTTTTTTTTTTTTTTTTTCTGAATTCTAAACACTACCTTTACACCAAATTTTAAGTTTCTACAGTTTAAGTTTTTTTAGTTTTTAAGACTACAAGATCGTATTATTTTCAATTTTCAATTTTGATGGAATTCGTTGAATTTTCGAATGTTTTTCTTTCGAATTTTCCGGATTTAAAAATTTTTCCTTTCTTTGTATCCTAAACACTACCTTTATTCCAAATTTCAAGTTTCTAGGCCTACGGGATCCACCTAATCTTTTTGATGACGCGTGAGTGAGTGAGTAAGTGACAAAAAATCGAAACTTTCAGTTCATATATTGTTTGCACTAGAAAAGACAGAAATGTGAAATTTTAAATTTTGGTCTTATTTGCCACATACTCTATATAAACAAAGTTTCAGGTTTTTGGGATACACCAGCTCAAAGATATGGGGAGGTCAAAAGTGTCCCGAGTTGCATCCAGAAAAGGATGCTTAGGGCTGTGCTCTCTCGACTTGGCGGAGCTTGACTTTTTTTTTTTTTTCTATCCTAAGTACTACCTATATATTCCAAATTTCAAGTTTCTAGTTCTACAAAATCGAATTATTTTCAAATTTTCGATTTTTCCGATTTTTTAATTTTATTTTCGGTTTTTATTGTGTTTTTAATTTTTTCTTATTCAGAATTCCAAAGCGCTACCTTTACGCCGAATTTTAAGTTTCTAAGGTTAAAAGATCAAATTATTTTCATTTTTTCAATTTTTTTCAAATTTTTGAATTTTTTTTTTTCAAATTTTTGAATTTTTTTTTTCAAATTTTCTGGATTTTTTTCGAATTTTGTATCCTAAATACTACCTTTATTCCAAATTTCAAGTTTCTAACGCTACAAAATCGAATTATTTCAAATTTTCGATGTTTTTCATTTTCCCGATTTTTAAATTTTATTTTCGATTTTTATTGTTTTTAATTTTTTCTTATTCTGAATTCCAAACACTACCTTTACGCCGAATTTTAAGTTTCTAAGGTTAAAAGATCAAATTTTTTCATTTTTTTTCGAATTTTTGAATTTTTTTTTTTTCGAATTTTCTGGATTTTTTTAATTTCTTCTTATTTTGTATCCTAAATACTACCTTTATTCCAAATTTCAAGTTCCTAGCGCTATAAAATCGAAATATTTTCAAATTTCCGACTTTTTAATTTAATTTTCAATTTTCATTGTGTTTTTAATTTTTTCTTATTCTGAAAAGGCTAAAAGATCAAATTATTTTCATATTTTCATTTTTTTCGAATTTTTGAAATTTTTTTCGAATATTCTAGATTTTTTAATTTTTCTTTTTCTGTATCCTAAATACTACATTTATTCCAAATTTGAAGTTTCTAGCGCAACAAAATCGGATTGTCTTCAAATTTTAGTTTTTTTTTTTCAATTTTGCTTTCGATTTTTTTTTTTTTGTGTTTTTGATGTTTTCTTTTTCTGGATGCTAAACACTACCTTCACACCAAATTTTAAGTTTCTAAGACTACAAGATCGTGTTACTTTCAATTTTCAATTTTGATGGAATTCGTTGAATTTTCGAATGTTTTTCTTTCGAATTTTCCGGATTTTAAAATTTTTCCTTTCTTTGTATCCTAAACACTGCCTTTTTTCCAAATTTCAAGTTTCTAGTGCTACGGGATCTACCTAATCTTTTTGATGACGCGTGAATGAGTGAGTGAGTGAGTGACAAAAAATCGAATGTTTGAGTTCATATATCGTCTGATCTAGAAAAGACAGAAAGTTGTAATTTTAAATTTTGGTCTTATTTGCCGCATTCTCTAGAAAAACGAAGTTCCAGACTTTTGGGAAACTCCAGCGCAGAGATATGGGGGGGGGGGGGGTCAAAAGTGCCCTGAGTTGCTTCCAGAAAAGTTTGCTTACGGCTGTGCTCTCTCGACCAGGCGGAGGCACTGCCGTGCCTCCAAATTTACAGTATATATTATGTGCATTTTTATGAATATTAACAATGACAATGTTAATCACTATCTATTAAAATATGTTTATTTTGTCCTTATTGCATAAGTAAGCTTAATCCCACAGCTTTGTCGAAGCTAGTGATGTGAAAAATATCGCATTACTTTTGCACTATTTGTTTATTTAGTAAATAATTGTAACATCTCACACAACAATTTTTGTATTGAATATGAATTTGCTTTATTTGTAAATGTAATACTTTTTAGTTAAAAACTGCCATTCTTTTTATGCACATGAATAGAAAATTGTGCATAAATAATTTCATATTTGTTCGCTAATGATAGTTTTCATACTTTTCAATGCAATTCTTCGTAAAGACTTCGCACGATTTATGCAAATATTTTTAATACTGCTATGAATTAAAAAAAAAAAATCAAGAAACATTTGTTTCTCATAAAAAAAAATGTAAACTTTATTTATAAAAATAGGGGAACAGATGCTTTACACTCACGCAGCGTTGTTTGGCGATTTTTTTTGGTTGGCGCGATTTTCAAGCACGCGCCAAACCAATAACTAAATACCATTGCTAGGTTGCCATCAAAGGAAAAATCCCCTAAATTTGGCGACTTTTTTCCTTTTTATAACCGATTAAAAAAAAAAAAAAAAAAAAACTGTGCGTGAGTGTATGACATCATAGCCAAAATAACTTTTGAGAAATTCACGATTGTTTCATTATGATGCTGATGCTCCCCCCCTTTTATCGCTAAAATATTGATATATTTTTTCATACAGAGATTAAATTATAAATTTATTAACATGAAAACATTAACTTAATTAAATGCTTCTCCTGTCACTAATTCATATGCAAAATTATATCAGTCAGTGAAAAGTGTAAGATAAAAACTTAATAATGTACTGTCTATCATTTGATAATTACATATTTGATTTATTTCGTCATATATGCAGTTTTTCTATAATCACCAATAAAAATCACCAGAGAAATTTTACTATTATTAGAAAATATTAAATATATATTTTTACTAATGTTCAAATGAAATTATTACGGCTAGTATTCAAATCTGCTTTGCCTTAAATGTACTACACTTAGCTAAAAAATGTTTTTTTAATTACTTATTTGTTATATAAATGCATGTTACTAAACTTTGCAATAAAAATGTATTTATTAAATATTACATATATATGTGTGTGTGTATAAAGTGCAGATATCTAGCAAATTTTTTAGAGCTATCATTTAAAATTTGTAATTACTTTTGCCTTAAAAAAAAACTAATTAAAAGTTAGTTTTTATTGTCTCAAGTTTTGCATAACAAAAACAAAATATTTAAATATGAACAAAAAAAAAAATTATATCTTTTCAATCGCATATAACTAAAATATTTATTTATTATTTTCTAATAATAGTAAACTACTACTGGTGATTTTTATTGGTGATTATAGAAAAAAACTGCATATATGGCAAAATAAATGAAATTTGTAACTATCAAATGCAAATATTCAATCAAGTATTCAGCAGCAACAAAGTAAACATATTTTAATAGATAACTATTAGCATTGTTAATATTGATAAAAATGTACGTATTTACTGTAAATAAGTACTTATTACTTTAATTGAAAGCAATCCAGTCTTTAATCGAAATATTATTAATTTTCATGAAAATATGCTAGAACCCAAATATGAGCATTCATTTGCACATTAACATTAAAAAAAAAAAAAAAAAAAAAAAAAAAAACTGTAATGAAACCTCAAAAAGATACTTTTATTTTTCAATAACAATAACTATTTTGTACTTCAAATTTTGTTGCATAAAACAAAATTTTCTTTATACTAAATCCTACAGTTTTTTTTTTTTTTTTTTTTTTTTTGCGGGTGTGAAAAGCAAATTGTGTCTGTTTTGAATTAGTTGATCTTCAGTTTTATTATGCAAGCAGCGTTCGTACACTGTAAAAACAAACTCCTGTGAAAAAACGGAAAAGGTACTGGCAGCAGAGTTGCCGTAACTTTTCCGTTTTTTTCACAGAAATTCACTTTTGTGGTTTTTTTCCGTTTTCAAAACTGAAAGGTTCCTTTATCGAAACTGAAAAGTTCCGTTTTAGGAACTGAAATGTTTTGTTTTAGAAACTGAAATTTTCAGTTTTAGGATTGAAATGTTGTGTTTTAGAAACTGACATTTTAAGTTTTTAGGACGGTTATTTTCCTTTTTACAAAACTGATATTTTCAGTTTTTATAATCTGTTCGATATTTTTCCCATAAAGGAGAAAGTGAGATCTCAAATTCCCCACACTTATGTTAAACCTATCTGTGGCGGTTATATATATATATATATATATATATATATATTGTATTTTTATTCTTAGGAATTAAATATTTTTAACCTATTTTTTTCTTTGTACTCTACTTAAAGGATGTCTCTTTTGTAGTGGTCAAAATATTTCTGAAATATATATTTTATTTATAATTTTATGTGTTAAATCCTAGTAAAACCAAGTAATATTTTAAAACTTCAGATAAAATTAACTGTATATTTTAGAAATATTTTGACAACAAAAAGAAAAGAGACATTCTGTAAGAATTGTACACAGAAAAAATAAGTTAAAAATGTTAATTTCTTAGGAGACTTATACTTAATATACAAAATTTTATAAAAGGCAATAAATGTGATTTAATTTAGAAATAAAAAAAAATCTTTATTAAAGAGTTAAATATATTTATATGAAAAAAATATTTTTAGAAAAAATCTGAAGCTTAATTATAACAATATTGCAATTTTTCCATAAAGTATGCTAAAATTTGCAATTTTAATTATTATTTAAAATAGCATTCAAACCCTGGAGCTAAATTCTGTAACATGACTGAAATTTGATGATCTAGAAATAAAAATCAGGGGTCTATCCAGATTTTTCTCGCAGTGTCCTGTTTTTATGAAATTGTAGAGGTTTTTTTTTTATATTTGTGAAAACTTTAGTTATAATTTTGTAAATTTTGAAATTATCGTTATATGCAGGTTCCTGTATATCCTTTACACATGAAAAAGCTAAGTAATATGTCTGTGATCAGTTCAGTTGTTTTGTGGCAGATCAGTTTTTATTTTTAAATGATTAAACTTGTGAAAGGTTCTGTTTCGAGGTGGAAAAATTTTGTGAAAAGTCCTTTTAAGTAGCCAAAATTTTCCAAAACTGATATCTGAAATTACAGAAAGAGAATGTACTAAAAAAATACATTGTGTGAAAAATTTTGAAAGAAGAAAGAAAAAATATATAATCGCAGCATTTTAAAATATATATATAATTGTTTTTCGAATTCCTTTCATTTCCTAGTCTTTCATTTCCTAACAGTATAACTGTAAAATTTTTAGCACTTGTTATTTTAATATATATATTTTCAATTTTTACCCCCCCCCCCTCCCTCACTATTTATATATATTATTTTATTTTCTGATTTCATACTGAGACATATTTTAAAGACTTGGGGCACTAAGTGTTATCTCTTATTTATTTATATCATTGTTTTAATATCATTAGTATGTATAATTAATTCTATTATACATAGTATGTAAGATAGAAATCTCGTTTTTTGAAGACAAAAATTGGACTCATTTTCCTAGAGAGAGAATGAAAATGTATTTCAGTAAATCATAAAAGAAAAATTTTACTTGTTTTTTAGCTTTTAATTCGTTTATCCGTTAGTTTGTATTCGAAAATACTTGCTAATTTAAATCATATATAATATATTTATATATGTTAAATTATTTTCTTTATCTATTTAAAAATTTTGTTTATTCAATGTAGCCATTATCCCCCCCCCCCCCCCATTCGCGGATGTAAACTCTTTTTGGTATTTAAACCATCAAATATAAATAATTAATAACGAGGCCTTATTGTACTCAAATTGTTCATATCGAAACTATTTTTATATAAAAAATAAATAAATAAATAAATAAATAAATGCTACAATAATTTTACAAGTCAACCTATAACTCTATAAATATCGCTAGGTGCTATTGAAAAATAAATGTGAGAAAAAGAAAAAAAATAACACTTACAAGATCAAACACCTATCAGCACTCTCTAATCATAAAGAGAATAAATAGTAATAATAATAATAATATGCTCCCATAAAATCACCTTTAAAATTAAGAGTAAAAAAATAAAAATAAAAATAAAACAGTCCATCGAGATTACTCATAGTAAATGATTAGAAACTGTTAGAAAGTAAAATAATTATATGATTTAAAAAGTATATTCGAATACAAACGCATAAACTGGAATTTTGAAAAATATATAATAACGAAATAAAGCATAGCTAAAGAACGGGGATCTTTTTTCCTTTTTAAATCTGCATGAATAAAGATTATCTTTAGACACATATTACACATAAATTAATAACAAAGTCCGGTGAGGAAATAGTGAGTTGAAGTAAAATAATAATCAGATAAAATGCAAAATCATCCCCTTTTTTATGACTTAAGACAAAATACTTATTCTAGGCAAATTATTGAAAGCTATTGTCGTAATATACACGTGGTTCAAAAACTAAATTTATATCTTACAAACATATAAAGAAATTATACATATAATGTTATTAAAACAATGATATAAAAAACAAAGATGGAACTTAATTTTAATCTGTAAAATATGTCTACATCCAAAGTTGTACTTGTTATTACAATTGTAAATTCTAAAAAGCACGTGCTATCCAACGATAAACCGCTATAAAGTTACTTCGGACTACCGCATCGGCCATATGGCCACTTCCGGAGTTCTATAGGGGGTGTTCTGTTGACAAAGGACACAGACTGACAAACTAATATATCCTCCAATCAGCGTCGGAACAGAACGTGTCTCGCCGGAAAAGTTCCGTTTTCCGAGACTTTACTTTCGCCTACGGAAACTTTCAGTTATATCTCTAGCAGTAAATTGAACATTTCCGTTAATTCCAGGAAAAGTTACACTTTTTACCCAAAACGGAATTTTTCAGGTAAAAAAAAGAAAATTCACAGAATAACACCTGTTAATTTCAGGACATATTTTTACAGTGTACGCTTTAAAGGAAAGGTACCAGATTTTTTGTAATGCAATATTTGACTTATTTAATGAACACAAAATGAACACAATTCTATCTTTAAATATGGCGATCAATACTCTACAAAATTTCTGGTATTCAAATGCTTAAAATCCCCTGATACGTACGAACCCTGGCAAGTTAAAAAAAAAGTCATTTAGAATTTTGTTTTATTGTGGTTGCAGGAATGGTAGAATGTAATCAGTTGAATGATTAGCCGATCTCCCGTGACGTCAAAATTGAGCTCTTAGGCATTATCTATGGGTGGCGTTGCGTCAGTTCATGAAGAACATGTTAGTAATTTAAAAATTGAGGAGAGAGCTATCATTCGCATGGTTGTGAACACAAAATATTTACACCTTCGTTTTTATCATCATAAACATAGTAGAAACACTGTATATTGTTTCTATATCTTTCATTTTTGAGTTTAAAATAACGTGATAGTTGATCTATGTTCCAATATAAGGGCTGTTTCACCTTTCATGCTTGGCAGCCACATCAATAAATTCTTAACCTTCCGCGGTGCACCTTTAAGTCCCCTAAGTATAAGTAGTATAGTCAAGAAATGTATACACCCAGGTAGCACAGCAATATTGGCTCGATGTTGCCCAATATCAGCCAATCTTGGCGTGCATGGATGAAGATCGGTCATGTTTTACCGATATTAACCAATATTAATCAATGTTAGCCGGTATTGAATCTGTAATATTAAAATTTCTGAAATGTTCGACATTTAAATTTTTACTTTACATATTGTTCTTTTTTGGAAAGGTAGAAGATAGTGAGCTTTAAAACACAATTTTCTATTTCACTTTTGATGATTGTTAATGTAATTATCAATGCGAAATTTCATAAAATGCTTTTTTAGTATTCTTTCATAATCGTTATTAATGCATTTATATCTAATGGATATAACAATAAACACCGAGGACATAAAACTATGTCCTTTAATAAAGCAGTTAACCCATGTGGCATGAAAAATCCAATATATATAACATAGATTAGCTGATTCAAAAGCTGGACTCATAATATAAAATGGCAAATCTTTTCCACCGAATATAAAGAACTATTGATTACCATTACTAGGCCAAAACAGCTAATAAATATCTCCCTATATTGAGAAAAAAGTTCTGACATTTTATAGTGCCGAATCCAGTTTGACCAATATCGTCTGGTCTGACGTTGACAGATATTTGTCGATATTGCAAAATCTCTGTTTTCGATATTGCCGTGCTACATGGGCACACCTGGGTTACAAGACTGAGGGCGGATTCTATATTGGAACTCAGGAACCACAGAGTTTTAATTTTATTCTTTATTCATAAAAAATTATTATAGATAGAAGAAAGTAAAAAAATTTCTTTATCTACATTTGCACGCAGTACTAATTTTAACACCAGAAATTCTTTACAATTACTTGATTTAGTAATATTAACCCCTTAATCCCGATACATTCACGAGCAGTGAAGGCTACTTTTTAAATTCAGGTTGTTTGGTTGCCACGAGTTATTTAAAACTGTGTAACTTGCTTTATTCTCACCTTATCTCATCTGTCATTAAATAAGACGATTATTTCTACTTAAAAAAAAAATGGTGGCGATCAAGTAATTTGAATTTAAAAAAAGTAGCTTATAGTATAGTAGTTGTATATAAAGATTAATCTTTTGGGTTGTAGCACTAAAAAAAACGTAAAACGCTAGAACCACTGTGTTTAATCTTTAATGTAGTACAGTGGCGCAGAAAAAAGCATGTATACAGTGGCGCTAGCAATTTGTTGTATGGGTAGGCAGGGAACACCTTTGAAAACCTGAAAACGTTTCTGGCATATTTAAATCCAATTAAGTTATACTTAACATTTTTATCTTAAACCTAAAAAAAAATAACAACTTCAAGAATGGCGATCAAAAAATTCGATGCAAATGACTATATATAGCTTGCAGCTATTACTATTCAGCATCCAAGAGTTCTTTGTCATTACGTTGTAAATATAAAAATTAGAGGATTTTAATGAGAGATCAAGGAAACATGAACATGTTGGAACGACTAGCACACAGATTTAGATCCAGAACAATGTTTACTATTAGTCATACACCATAATTTATTAGAGAAATTTCAGTTTGGATTTTCATTTATTAAGAGATTATTTTCCAAAAATGCAATGACTGGAGATTGTTGAAGAGATTCGTCATTTCTTTCATTTTTGTTTAATTGTTTTAATTATGATAGCCCTTTATAAGGCAAATTAATTATGTTGATTGGATGTTGAAATGATGGAATACCACCAGAATTTAAAAATAAATTTATTTAAAAGAATTTAAATACGTCACGTAAATTATAAAAGCACAACTTCATTTAAAAATTCTGGTACAATTTTGGCATTTTCGGATTAAAATAAAGTGGGAAAATACTTCAATTGCCTTAGAAAGGGTTAGTGAATACAAATAAATATTATGTAAGATTTCACACCTTTTTATCATTTTTGGGGGGTTATCCTGTGATTTTTAATAAAGATCATTTGCCCCACCCTTATCCATGGCTGGCGACATCGATGCATATATGTATGTCGGGAGTTTAGCATTAAGTTGTATTGTCGATCTCACAATGTTTAAGCTTTTTACAGCACGGAAGGAGAAAATTCACTTTGTTGGCATTTGAGTTAATGTGGAAAAAAATATGAGTACCGATTGGCTTTTTCCGTTTCTTTATAAGCTTTTATTTTAAATAGATTTCGCATAGTTATCAAATTTTACAGGTTTTTTCAGGATAAACATTTTGAACCAGAAATTATACTTACAAAATAAATTCAAATAAGTGCCACAATATATATATATATATATATATATATATATATATATATAAATTTTTTGATTCAAAACAAGTTTATTGGAACGCGAAAAAGGGATACAAGTTAAGTTCACGGCGTAAATATAGCTGTAAAAACGTTGCTCAGAAGGCACGGTTCCACCCACCTCCTATTTAAGAGAGAATCTCAAAGTTAAGTGAGCTTCAGAAACTTGCTCAAGTCGAAATTTTTTATTCCGGATCATCCGCTTCAAAAAAATTTCAAGTTAAGTGACTAAACTATCATAATGTGAACGCGATATTACGCAGGTAGTAATAAGTACGTTGAACGCATTCTTTTAACAACGAATTTACAAATGCATCACATTGTAGAAATATTTTCAAGAAATATTACGAAACTCACAAATTTAGGTTGCACGTGCGTGGTTCACAGGGTAGACAGCCATGAATTAAACCATAGTGCAGCGGTTCCCAAACTGTGCATTGCGGAATAATCGATTAGTTCTTCAAAAATTATTAATTTTATTTGCTATAAAAATATAACGAATGAAATATGTCGTATCTTTTAAGTAGAAAAATTATAAAGAAATATTGGTAAGCAACTTCATGAAATGACAGCGTTTTAAAATTAGGATAGATTATACACATACTTTATATCAGAAAAATACATTAAAATAATGCATTTTCCAACAATTTTTAGTAGCAAAATTATTTTAAAGAATTTTGCTACCAAAAAGTGTATAATTAAATGTATAAAACATAATTTAATTACGTATAATATTGAAAGATGTGAGTTAAGGGAATTAAAACCTTATAAGATATGAAAAATTGTTTATGCGACAAAAATAAGTATAAACTATTTTACTACTTTATTATATTCCATTTTCTTAAAATAGGCATCGTAAAGCCATTTTTAGTTGTTGATATGGTGAGATCATACGTGACCATCTTTTCTTTTTCATACTTCATTTCAAGGCTGTGTTAATTATTTGATTAATAAGGAGCAGAATTTAAAACATGTTTTGAGATTGAAGGTAGCATAATACATAGTTGTCAAATTTTACCCTTTTTCGTTAACATATTTTTCAGATAAAAACAATTTTATCTTTTTCCCCTGCAGAAATTCGGCGATTAAATAAAGCGAGGATTTCTAAAAAAAAAAAATGGTAACAAAAAAGCGTAACAGTTGACAGCTATGACGAAAGTGCCATGGAAACCGAGAATGAAGGAGGAAGGATGTATTTAATATTGAGATAAGTATTTTACAGACTATTAGCACGAAATCAAGTTTAAATTTCTTGTTAAATAAAAAAACTGCAGGAAAAACATTTTTGGAAGATATCTCCATTTATGTTTATTCTTAGATTTCAGAAAAGAAACCACACATAAAATAACAACAAAATATTTATTTAAGTAATAAGGGGCACATTTTGAAATATCCAGAACATCTAAATGCATGTAGAAATTCAGTTACAAATGCCATAGAGGAAAAAATGCAACGTTAAGCTCTCAGAGAATGAGTTATTCTTTTAGTATTAAATACTTTTCATTCAAGAAATCTATACTGTAGTTATTATTATCAAAGCACGGCATCTTCATCAAATAGAATTTTTAGTGATTCAACAATGGCACCACGACACAGAGTATCAGAATCCTCCTCATTGGAAAATAATGGACCTAGACAAAGAAAACATTCAAATGAGATGTAGAAAATGTAATTTAACAATAACATGCATAATGTTAGTGAAAATTTGATACTTTCTAAAAATTTACAGCAAACGCCTACATATTGTATATTAAATTGAACAGGAAAGTCTTACATACACTGCTGAAAAAAATGAGAGGAGCACTTGGATTTTAAACCTTTAACTGCTGTGACAGAAAATGTTGCTTAGATACTGTGAGCGGTCTGTGAGACAGCTTTCATCGAAAGATGAATAAAAGGCTCGATTAATTCATAGGATAATGTTTCTCTACTAAACTTTATGTTCAGGACTATTATAATTAAAACTTTTCACTTATTCAGCAGTCTCTGGCGATAATACTAGGACACCAATCGAAACAAAATTTCACTAGTATCTATGGTTAAATTGAAAATTACAAAGCTAAACTGGGAAAATGGAAAAAAGCAGCAGTCTGCGAGACCGATAACAGAAGTTAAGGGTTAACGAAATTATACAAATAAGTCTACTGAGAACTAGTGTAAAACGAAACAGTTATACTCAAATCTAAAGTATAAAGTATAAAGCGTAGCAAAAAAGCAGAAAAAGAAAACTTCATATGCAAATCAACGTTCATGACGTCATATACCAGAAAAGGATATAACTGCTAAAATTGCGATTTTACAAAAATATCTTTTTTTTTTTTCACTGTCAGGTTCGTAAAAAGCAATTGCTAAAAGGTTTTTTTTTTTTTTTAAGTTGATTTGAAAATGTTACAAGAACGTGATTCAGTGGAATCCATAGCCTGACGAATTATCGGGAGACTAGAATCCATACAAATACAAAGGAGCGTAGTGGAATCTATCAGAGGAGCAAAGAGTATCATTTCAAGGCTATGTGGAATCGCTGCCAAGAAACAGTGAATATTAGAGGCCAGCCGACAAGGTTGCCCACGTCGCTATCACAATAACTGATGACCGATATCTGATGTTAATAGTTCGTTGAAACAGAACACATAATGCTCCTCAGCTGCACAGACAGTTACTTTTGGCAACAGTAAGGCGGGTGTCAAGACAAACAGACCGAAATAGGCTTTACCCCAGGGTGGCCTCTATGCACGTAGGCCAATGGATTGTATCCTTTTGATCTTAAGACACCGTGCGGTCTGAAGAAGTTAGGCTGCTGAACGTCGATATTGGACGCAACGTGATTGGAGTCAAGTGCTTTTCATTAACGAGTCCTGATTCAGTCTGGAGTGTGACACCCGACGTGTTTGGTATGGAAGAAAAGAGGCACTCGAATAAACCCCACATTCTTAAAGAAAATATCACAATACAGACGAGGTGGACTAATGGTATGGGCGGAATCAGCATAGTTGGACATACGGACCTACATATTATACGGAATGGCACTTTGACGGCCCAAAGGTATGCCGACGAGATACTCAGATTTCATGTTGTACCTTACAACATGAGATCCATTGGCGATTTCTTTCTTTTAATGCATGATAATTCCAGACCTCATACAGCTCAACTTGTGAAGAAGATGCTTGACACGGAAACAATACAGCGTATGGAGTGTCCAGCATGATCTCTTGACTTAAATCCGATCGAGGATGTCTTGGATACACTCGGGTGACGCATTGCTGCGAGACCAATGGCTCCGTTGACTGTCTGGGACATGGAGATTGCACTTCTTGAAGAGTGAACAGAATTCCACAAAGTCTTATCGAAAATCTCATCGCATCCATAGAAAAAAAGGGTGTGCATCAGATTTAGATGTTCGAGGGAACCACACACCTTATTAAAAATCCTTCATCCTCTTCAAACAACATCTGTCATTTACAAATATCCAAATTGGTGCCTCGGAGCGTCTCTTCATGTTCTTGACACCATTTCAAAGAATAAAAATTCTCATTATATAATGTTTTGGTGCTTTGTTTTTTGTACTGTACTTTAATATAAGTGTATTTCCCATTTTATGCTCATGCATGGCTGTCTGCATGGTTTCTTCCAATTTTTTGTTTCTTGCACAGTTTTTTTAGTAGTATATATAAAACTAAAAGTACAAAAAAAAAAAAAACAAAGGGTATAGCTACACAGTATAAGCTATAGATTTACTTGAGAAACGGAGGGTCTATGGAGTTTCTTTAAAATCCAGAAGGCATGCGGCGTATACCACCGTATATCATAGAAACTCGACAGAGTTTCTCGCCAAGCATAAGAAACAGCAATGCATTGAACCGTAAATGAAAGGAATTTCCGCCAATGGATGCCAAACGATTTTACAAAAAAAAATTTTTACACTCTGTCTAGTTTATATTTTACGGACGGGAGAAAACGGGTTTTTGACACATCTATATCTCGCGTTCTATTTATGATAGAAACAAAATTCTTGATTCTATGTAATGGGGCGTGCTACGTGACTAAGAAATCAAAAGTAAAACAAAATCCGTCGAATAGGTTTTCAGTAAATGCGATTTTAAAAGTGCTGTTTTTTGCACTTTTGAAATCTTGTTCAGACCAAAAACTCTTGACAGGGCTACAGCAATGTGTAATTATCAGATTTTTACGCGATTTACGTCATTTGAATTGTTTTTATGTGTAGTTCAAACCTTTGTAAGTTTTATGTAAAAATATTGATTAGTTTTTGATTTATATCAGTTTAAAGTTATTGATTCCTATACTTAACAAAGAGCAAAAAACTGTTGACAGGGCTACAGCAATGTGTAATTATCGGATTTTTACGCGGTTTGCGTCATTTGAATTGTTTTTATGTGCAGTTCAAACCTTTGTAAGTTTTATGTAAAAATATTGATAAGTTTTATGTAAAAATATTGATTAGTTTTTGATTTATATCAGTTTAAAGTTATTGATTCCTATACTTAACATAGAGCAAAAAAATAATAAATGACCCAACTCTTTTAGGAATGGTCGTATACACATGATATTAAGATGTGTTATTACAGTCGACCCAAGTAAGCTTCCTATTATAAAAAAATAGTAACATTTAAGGTTAATTTACAGGGTCTCACAAAAGATTTTTTGATATAGGGCTAAATAGTTGTGTAATTATCCGATTTTTACGTGGTTTGCAGCATTTGAATTGTTTTTCTGAGTAGTTCAAATGTTTAATATTTCGTGTAAAAATATTCATTAGTTTTTTATGTATACCACTTTAAAGTGATTTATTCCTATACTTAAGATGAAGCAAACAAATATTAAAGGGTCTAACTCTTTTTAAAAAGAACGTATGCGCATGATGTTAAAATATGTTACTACCAACGACCTAAGTTAGCTTCCTATTGTAAAACAGAATTGTAGAATTTACTGTTCGTTTACAGGGTAACTCAAAAGATTTTTTAATAAGACTAAAAAGTTGTGTAATTAGCGAATTTTTACGTTGAAGTACATGATTCCTGTACTTTACACAGAGGAAAAACAATAGTAAATTGCATAACTTTTGTCAAATTGGCTATATACACAAGATATTCAAATATGTTACTACATCCTCTCTATTGTAAAGCGGCATTGAAGCATATACGTTTCGTTTACAGAGTCTCTTAGAAGATCTTGATTACATTACAACCGATGTATATTTACTGAGTTAGATGTATTTTAATGATTTTATACTCTTTCAATCTCTGTAAGGTTTTATTATCTTGATTTAAAATTTAATACGAGTTCATTTTATCTGCCTGAAAGCAAGGTAACCTGAAGTTATGGTAATCTGAGGCTCTAAACCTATTAAAATATAGTATTTTCATCGATTAAAAAAACTGTGTTTATTTATAAATATATAATTCTAGCGTATCAGGAATTAATTAAAATAGCGATTAAAAAATTCCAACTTTACATTCATGCGCTGAGAAATAGAATGTAAAAATGTAACCCCAAGATTAGAAGTTTTGCGTTTAAATATTTGCCGTTCATCGAATCTCCGGCTATGACGAACTTAAAATGCTCTAAAAACGGGCCTAGAGCACAATGAAAAGGAAATAACTTCTTAAATTCCCCATAAAAATTTAAAATGCTAAATTTCGTATACAATAGCTGATCGGTAACGAACTGTTCGGTTTACGGTTAAATTTTAATAAAATTTTACATTTTTTTAAACGGTTCATTATGTAAACGCTTTAGTCTTTGCGGTATAGTTACAAAATCACACAAAATTTTGGAATACATGTCATCCTCTACGAACAGTTTTTACTTTTAAATCACTTTAATAGTTTTTATACTTTTGCAAACGTTGCGAATCTTATATATTTCCAATTCTCGAAACGAGAAGTTAAAAAACTTAACAAATAAAAATCTTTTAAGGTGTTCAGTTATTTTCAAGAATAATATTTAATGTATTAGTATAAAAACATCCTTGTGAATTACAATGGTTGGTAAAAGAATTTTTTTTTTGATTATTCTCGGTAAAGATTATTAATTATTCTCGATATTTGATTATTCTCGATTGTTCTCTATAAACTTATATTGACCGAAAAAAAAAGCTTCTTATTTTTCCACATTTTTCTGAAACTGCAGTATTTTAATTAGCTTGTAAACTACTGTAAAATTTTCTAATTTTTTGTTTTTTGAATGTATATAAACGTAAGAGTGATATAAACAAAACAAAAAGGAAAATAGACATGTCATAAATAATCTGATGAATGCAATGTAAAGAAATTAATATAAAAGTTTCCCCGTTGCTATGGTAGCGATTTGTACACTGGAATAAGTCACTCAATAAATTGTATAATTCTGATGTATAATTCTGTACATCACTATTATTATTTTTTTTGCCCCTTTCATCTATCATCTTTCTTCTAACTTTTCTTTTGTGAATAAAAATGGAATCTGTATAATTGAAATTAAGTACCTTACAAAAAGGAGTGATATCTCATAAAAAACAACTCGTTGTAAATGATCCCGCCAAGCCACAAACCTAAAACGTCAGTCATAAAAAGAAGTGATATCACATAAAAAGAAGCGATATAGAAGTGCATACTCCGAGTCCCGTGTAAAAATCTATCACCACTCATAATGTTTCCAAAGAACTCGGAGTGAGGTACAGCATGTGAAAACTGCTTGGCGACCTGCAGGTTTTTATAATATATGCAGTATATCAATTTTGAAAATCGAAAAAATAAATTTTTAATTTTTGTTATATCACTTTTATAAATATGTTTGTATGCGAAAGAACTGTCAGAACGGATTTTTCCCCAGATCTATGCGATTCCGCTTACGCTAGAATTTCTGCAATATATCTCAATTTAGTTAACGTTTATTATAAGGTGCATTGTTATTATTAATATGCGTATGATCATTATATATATATATATATATATATATATATTACAAACTCAAAATCTTTACATGTTTACTTAAAAAATCCTCTTCGTAAGAGTGGTGTTTCTAGTTTAAATAATGGTAAATAAAATCAACAAATTGATTTTTCAAGCTCATAAATAAGAAAGGACATGCAAACATAGAAGTTTCAACATTTTACAATTTTATGGCAGAAAAAAAAAATAATATAGTCATATGTAATTGCCGGAAACACCAACATTATTAAAGCCTGCAGGTCGCCAAGCAGTTTTCACATGCTGTACCTCACTCCGAGCCCTTTGGAAACATTATGAGTGGTGATAGATTTTTACACGGGACTCGGAGTATATGCACTTCTATATCGCTTCTTTTTATGTGATATCACTTCTTTTTATGACTGACGTTTTAGGTTTGTGGCTTGGCGGGATCATTTACAACGAGTTGTTTTTGATGAGATCTTCCACTATAGGCCTGAGTACACTTGTCGACAGAATTAAAGGACGGATACCATTTTCTATGATAACAATCACAAAATTAAACGAAACAGCATGTGTAAAATTGCATAAAGTGCGTGATCTAATATGAATCATAGTAGTTATCAAGTTTAATTTTTATCAATCGAATATTGTTATAAAAAACTCGTGCTCCCTGGATGATCACATTAATCGGGATTTACTGCATTTCCGATTGTAAGACAGTACGTGTGATATAAACTTTACTTATTGGAGATAAAACTAAAATATATTCAAAATGTAACCTTAAAAATCATCAAAATTTATTTTTCACATATTTGTCACTTTCCTTGTAGGCAAAGAAATTATATCATGTTAGTTTTTGCCCTGGTGATCCCTTTGTTATGGCTTTGTTGTGTCTCTGGGCACCAACTCTCTATTAATTCTCAGTTTTTGCCACGTCTAGACTGGTCTGTCATCAAAGTGTAAGACATCCAAATTTTCTATGCACCATTTTATTGAGGCCAAGATGGGTTTCAGTTGCTTCAAACTTTGGAATGGTCCCTGGACTTCTCCACCAGAGTTTGTTAAAATTTTTTCGAAGCTTTTATTTGACCATTCGTGCAATTGACCGTTCGTTATGCGGGCTTCTGATTTTAATAGTTGTACAATTCTGGAATCTTTAGAAATATTAGCACAAACAAACAACTGTTGTAACGACGTTTTGTCATACCAAATACCACGTATTAGGTTTGAACTACACTGGCATCCAAAAATTAGGGTACATCCAATCCTTTGTGTCTAATTTGAAAACAAATGAACATAAAAAACATGAAATTTAAAGAATTGTGCTTTAAACAGTTATTTATCGAATTATACATAAATTTAACATCAAGCATGATTTACAAATAAATAATTAATTTTTTTGCAGAAGTTCACTGTTTGATAACAAAACATAAATGACAGATTTTTGTGAAAAAAATCAAATAAACGGGTTTTAATAAGGAATGTGTCGGCCCTACTTGAAATGCATTGCTGGCATCGTTTTTCCGTACTGTCAATTAAGTTGTCGGACACTGGAATTTGAAGCAACGCACATACACGGAGCAACGCTTGTTCTAGCCCATTTAAGAACTTCGGAGGAGGAACTACGTCAGTCACCTGTCTTCCGAAGTAGTCCCAAAGATGTTCTATCGGACTAAGATACGAAGATTAAGTTGGCCATTCCATTCGCTCCAAGCCTTGACTCTCAAGATAGTCATCAACGACCCTAGCTCGGTGTGATCTGGAATTATCATATATTAAGATAAATTCGTCACCATTATCACCAGAATATGGTGTGACATGTGGAGCAAGGTTTGCGACCCGTTATCTCACAGCAATCAGAGTTTCTCCATGACACACATGCAGGTTACTGTGGCCACCAGAGAGATTCCAGCCCAAATCATGATTCCACCACCTCTATAACTGTGTCTTTCAACGATGTTACATTAATTGTAAATGATGCCTTGTTCTCTCCAGATCAGCACACGAACTGAATCACTCTCCAAAACAAACTGGGGCTCGTCTTAGAAGCGTACAGAAGCCCATCGTTGTCTGGTCCAGATAACGTGATATCTTTGTCAACATAAACGGACACATCTATGTTGTCAATTAAGAGGGACACACACAACGTGTCGTCTCGTATAGAGTCCTGAATTGTGAAGACGTCTGTGCACAGTATAAGGAGATATTGCCATCCCAGTTACGTTATAGTGAATTGAAATGAGCTCAGACACAGTAGAGTTCCTCCTCCTTCGGACCAAAAGAGCTAGAGAGCGATCTTTTGCAGGAATTGTAACCCGTGAGCGGTCTGGGACAAATCTTCTTGATACTGAATTTTCTGATTTAAACTGATTCCAGAGTCTTTTAACCAAACTACGAGACACATTAAGACGTCTATCAGTATCAGCCTGTGATAACCCCATTTCCATGCATCCTATTACTCGCCATCTTAACAAATCAGGTAAACGACATCCTCTAGATATGGACAACACTATTTTAGTACCAACAATTAAAGATCAACAAGCATAGAAAAAATTCACACAAATTACAAAAGTGTGATATTAGCAGTTTACCTCGATTGTGTTCAATAATCGATAAGTGTCCAATTCTATAAAAAAAAAAGAGATATGATTATAATTGTTACATAAGGTTTTATTAAAGTTACTTATGATCATTTATATAAACTATATTTTGTTACTTTTATTTTCATTATTTTAATAAAGGTCGTAAAAAAAACTGGTTGTACCTTTTGGAGGCCAGTGTACTTCAAGTTACAGGAGAGTTTGGTCTCCAGAATGAATCGCAAGGTTGAGCTTTCTTTGCGTGCTCCCCCCCCCCCCCCCTTCATTATTAGTGGTTTCGACCGCCTACAAAATTTTTGAAGGAAATTTCCTGTCGTCTGGTGTCAGTCGGCATAGAGTTTTTCTCCACTGATTTCCTCCTTGATAATGGCTTAGCTTTAGCCGAAAGCGCTCGGAGAACTTTGTATACTTTTAACATCTAGTGTTTTTTTTTTAGAACCTTTTGTATATATTTCAACACCTATTTTAGTAATAAATT
This sequence comes from Maratus michaelseni, assembly GCA_963931845.1. Classification (NCBI taxonomy): domain Eukaryota; kingdom Metazoa; phylum Arthropoda; class Arachnida; order Araneae; family Salticidae; genus Maratus; species Maratus michaelseni. The sequence continues at coordinate 70,764,315 of OZ007595.1, read as the reverse complement.
TTAATGAATCATTTTATCAATGTTTTCATGTTTATATATATATATAAAATACAAGAATTTTTATTTTATGTTAACATGTATTGCTATAATTAAAAAAAATAAAAATTTATTGTCATATACTTGTCAAAAAGTGTATTTTCATGCTTCTTAATACAGGCAAGTAATGAACATAACATATCATAAATTATGATACTCTTATTATTGAAATTGTATACAAAGGTGGATAAAATATAAAAGAGATTTTTGTAATATCCATAAAAACTTTTTATACTTGTTGTCTTGACAATTATGATAAATTGTTTACGGTTTAACAATTTGTTTGACATCGTTTTAAATTTCATACATTCATTTATTTAGTCACTAGCGTTACAAATAAACACAAAGCATCTAGTGCGGTTCAACAAAGTATCTCTCTATTCTAAAAGAAAAGTTATTAACAACTAAGTATTGAATCTATCGTATCCTTTTAATTTTCTCGGCTTATTCTGCGAAAACTATTGCATACAAAAACATGAAAACTGGTAAGTCTTATACAGAAATGTATGATAAACATGCTGAAACAGACAGAATTATTTTAAGTGCTATTTATTGTTGAAATCGGTTAAAATAATTCAGTAACTACTTTTGAGTTTTCCTATAAGCGAAATATAATTGCTACTCATTCTATACTCTATAAAAAACATGCTGTTGTCCATCTCAGTGATGCGTATCAATTTCATTATGTTTGAAATAGTATACTATCATTAAATTGCTCTGAAAATGATTTTTCCCCATTTACCGAAATGTAACAAAATACTTTTGAGTGCCCCTGTAAGCTAACTATAAATGGTACCCACTTCATCTTCAATACCAAACATGCTATGATAAACTTCAATAACATTATATGAATTACATGGCAATCCGAGTATATTTATGGGAATTAGTTCACAGACAGACAGATCGAAAATCATACACACACTTTGCAACTATGTTGGAAAGTGTTAAAAATGCCCAATATGTTGAAGAAAGTGTGCTGATGTTAAAGAAAGCTAACTAAAAAATATATATTTGGTGTAATTTTGTAAATAATATTTCAAAAATAATGTATTAAGAAAGTCTCCTTTATATTTGATCCACTCTCATATGATATTATGATTCATAATGTATTGCAAATGCAGTTTTCTCAAATGCGGTGCAAATATTAATCATCTGCAATTAATAATAACAAAAATATTACTTGGGGAAGTGTCAGTCATTCCAGAATGATTTGGCAAAGGCTCAGTTGATTCAACATCAGAAACCTTAAAAGAAATTTATAAAATAATCAGTGAAATTAATTAAATTGGTGTCGTTGCAAAACCGACTGAATAAAAAAGCCTAGTATTTGCGATCGAATTCTAAATTATACTTTTTCAAAAAAGCTAACACCTGCATTTCATACAATGTGCACCAAAAATCAAGTTATAGTGATGCCAGAATATTACGAATTACATCCTCTTTAATAAAAAGCTATGCGTTGCTGACGACTGGGATTTTCCTTAATCGTTGCCACAGATTAATCTTGGAAAATGAAACATTTGAAAAAATTAATATCTCGAAAAGTATTTGCCAGAAAATTATTAGACAAACTGCGTTAGAAAGGTAAAAAATTGTATTTTTCTTGACATAAATTTCAAATTTAATGATTATGCCGTTTTACAAATATTGAATTAAAAAAATTACCAAATTTTACAATAGAGTACTATAGCGAAACCTTCACGCATAAAAAGATAATGATACCGACAATGTGTCTTGGCGTTTGTATACTGACTATAGCATGAGAGCACGAGTCAAAAATTATAGTAGTCTTATTATTCTGTTAAAATATAAAAGTAAATTATGATGTCACGAGTGCATGATTTTTATTTAATTCTCGACAAATAGCATATTTTAGTCCACCTCAGTGAGGCATATCAATTTCATTATATTTGAAGTATTGTAAATTGTAACTTCATTCAAATCCAATTTGAATCCAACGGAAATGACTTTTCTTCATAGACACCATAAAGACTTCATAGACCCATTTTTTTAATGCTGACCTATCCATAATAAAGTCTACAGAGAATTGGCCTAATTTGTCCTTAACAGCCCAAATTTTGTCTGACACATTAAAAATGTAATAACGCATTAGCGTTCGTATCGTTTTTAAAAATGCAGAAGGACATTCCAAGTAAAAATCCATAGGGTTTTAAAATACAGGGTCAAATTCAAAGTCAATATTTCACTTGATTAAAGGTGCGTTAAGAGAAATTGACCAGCGTAGCGGGCGTAGCTTGCTAGTGTTTAATAATACGAGTATTATTAGTAGTAGTGTATCCCTGTGCAGCTCGTAAGTCAGATTATTATTATTATAATTATTACTATTTTAATGCTTGCGAAGAGCAACAAGGCTCCGGTTATAGAGACAGAAAATATATTAAGTTTCTTTTTGGCAATTCTTGTGCAAATCTCTATAAAATCGGATTATTATTATTATTTTTTTTTTTTTGTGCAAATTGCAACAGTGATCCGGTTATAGTGGCAGACGAATCAATTTTATGTGTTCTGGAAATTCCTATACAACGAATTAACCGGATCCACAAATTTTAATTGCGATGTCCACGAATTTTATTTGCTTAGTTGGAAGTTCAAGATGAACCCGGTTATATTAATCACTAAATTAACGATTTTTTTTATTTTCTGGGATGCCAATATTCAACTAGATTCTAGTGCCACTATTCGAACAGATGCATGATTTAAAGATTAAATCTGTCAAACACTGGCAGCTTTTTTTTTTTTTTTAAGGAGGAGGAGGGGGTGGTTGAGAGGGTTTATGTACGGGAAGACAAAGAGGGACACATTTGTAATGAACACCGAATTAACAAATTTTATATTTTATGGATTTTGTAAAGTGAGTTAACCAGGTTATTACCTATTTTTACAAATTCTGGAGTTCGTATAATGGAATAGCGTTAAGAAAAACATTTCTTTAGACGTCATACTATGTTTACTTTACAATTATCCCAGAAGAATCAGAAATTCAGAAAGGTAAGCATAAGCATAAGCAAACACTATTTCACAAACAGGTAAATGCCTCAATCTTACAGCTAATTTGCTACAAGAAAACAGCATAATCAATAGAAATCACAGGAGTAATATTTTAAAACAGGCTTTGAAAGTCGTAATAAATCAACTGGCTAATTTTAATTATTTCGCATTTTGCGGATAGACCGGGAGGCCGCAGCACAGATAATCACCTCATCGAGTTCACGGCTGAAATTCCAGAATTAGTTAAAACTCGATTCGCATATTAAAAAGCAATCGGTCTGCCAAGTCATATCTTGGTGGAAAACACGTGGAAACCCAATTTTAGCGGTAGACTCGTAGGTTTACCATTGTGTTTTCCTGCACCCAGTTCTCCATGTTTTCATACTTTTGGGTGCAGGAAAACACAATGGTAAACCAACGAGTCAACCGCTAAAATCGGGTTTTCACGTGTTTTCCACCAAGATATGACTTGGCAGACCGATTGCGTTTTAATATGCGAATCGAGTTTTAATTAATTCTGGAATTTCAGCCGTGAACTCGATGAGATGATTGTCTGTGCTGCCGCCTCCCGGTCTAGGAGTTTCTCTTTATATTTTCGATCAATGAACACAATTCCTCTAAAAAATTCTCTAATGTACCCGTCCCGCGGAGTTCTAAACCCCGTCTACAGATCTATCGCTACTGGTCCTTTACCAAACGTTAGCTCCAACAGTAACCAATAGTAAGCTCCAATAGTAACGCTTGAAGCCCGTACCATTACTGGGTGAATTTTGCTACACTTCCTCTTATGGTCGTTTTTTTTTTTTTTTTTTTTTTTTTTTTTTTTTTTTTTTTTTTTTCCCAGATCTAGTAAATTAACTAATAATTTTTCCAAAATACCTACCATAAACCTAACAGAAATCCCTGCTATTTGATGGAATATTTATTTCATTTTATTTATCCCTAATTACTTTTACAAACTGTATTAAATCTGAACCCGGGAAGCAGCGGCACTCTTTTTTACGTCATATCATACAGGCTGTTTTTTAAATATGTATGAATACACGTTATAGGTTTATTTGAGAAACAGAGTGTAGGCGGAGGTTCTTAAAAAAATCCAGAAGATATACGGTGTATACAACTGTATACCCTCCACTACATCCCTGGTTGTGACACGTTATTTTCATTACTTACTTTTATAGGAAATAAGAAAATATACTTTTTACTAAGTGTATGGAAACATGTTGATATTATAAAAATTTTAACATTACATTTTAAGACGAAAATTCACATTTTTGTTCTTTTTAAAGGGAAACGTCCCCTTAAGACGAAAGTTTTTAAGCTTAGTTGGGAGAGGGGGATGTAAATATTACGTATTTGAAAGTAATAATAAAAATATTACTTGGGGAAGTGTCATTCCCACTTAATCAATCACGAAAACAACCGTTAACTGTCGCGATTGCAGTGGATGCGGCCTCGGAGACCGCAACATCGCACAGTTAAAATGAAATGAACGGTATACCGATTACGGATACAACGGAAACTATGGTTGCAGTCATCTGTAATCAAAATACCGTTTCTTGTTTTTGCTATGCAGCTTAAGTGCGATGTTGCTATTGGCAACACTCCCACTGGTGCGCTAGCTGACTTTTAATTTCGTTATTTGTATACCATTTAATCTATCATTTACACAAAAAATCAGCATGTATGAAATGGTAAACTAAAAAATGTCGCTACCTCCCGAATTATAACTGTAATGGACGACCGCCACCCAAAAATTAGCTAAATAAATATTGAGTAACTACAGAGAAACTACTAACTACTTCGAGAAAATTTACAGTTAGGCTAATTTAAACATTTATATTTGTTTTCTAATGTAAAAATTAGGTTTTAGCTTTTAGACTTTTAAAATTTGTTCCCATTTCAGTGTGGAGACGACCTCTTAAATTTATTTACACAGTTTTAAAAAAAATCTTAATACTCCTTTTCTGCGATAATTTGGTGATTAATGAGTGATTTTGTTTTCTTCTGTAACTCAAGAGCATGGGAAAGGGAGGGGGGGGGGGGGCTCAAGTTATTCCCATTCAAATGAAGACAATTTTTCAAAGTCAATTCTAACTGGTAAATCTACCAGTAAAGGGCTTCTGAAATAGCCCTGTAAGTCAAGTTTTTTTTTTTTATTTAAAACCCATTTTACATTTAATATTTGAAACTTTTACGCACAGTTTCATTTCTTTCACATTAGTATTATTACTGCAAGTAAAGATTACAAGTACAGTTTCTGAATATATGAAGTGAAACGAGAAATACGATTACATGCACTATTTTCTGTGATTTTTTTAAAATTATTTATTATATCGAAAACTTTTTTTATTTTAAGAGGTCTCTTTAATTTGATAAATACAATTCTCTGAAATTGAGTATTTTAAATGTTCTAATCTAAAATAATTAAAATATCGATTTCGTCATATTGGCATTAATTAGTTTGTACGATTAATTGTTCTCATAAATATTTTAAATTATTGATAATTCTAATTGTTAAATTTATTTATTTGAAAATTATTACTATTTGAGCTCCTCCCATATTTTTTTAATTGCTACGTCACTGACTACATTCCTGCTTCACAAAATCATAGCCTCTCCCCCTTTTTTTTTCGCTCTGCTTTTCCTTTAATGTTTTACTATTTTCCGGGTCATTTTATAAAATTTCCACGAACATGTTTTTTTATCAAACTCATATAAAAAAAAAGAGAAAAAGTTTTTATTTTAAAATATAAACTAAATTTTAAAAATATATAGAGGTAACAAATACACGCGACAGAGAAACTTAAAAACATTACAAAAATTAAATTACTCACATAGTTGTTTGTCGAAATATCTTGTTTAAAATAACCATTTTCATTTTTTTCATCCAAGGTAACGTCTGGACTGCTTGAAAACAAATCGGAGAGCATTGACTCAGTTTCACTGATGTTATGCCAGGCTAATTCTAAGGGAAGTTAAAATAATAAAAAAAATAGTAATACATACATTATAAAAGCAATACACATTGTCTACACTGCAAAAAAAAAAAAAAAAAAAAAAAAAAAAAAAAAAAAAATGTTGATTTTGCAGTGTAAAATAGCAGTTCTCAACCGGTGCTCCGCCTGTATGCACTTCACAGGAGCTCCGTGGTTGCTCCAAGAAAATAAATTTAAAAAAAAAAGAATTAAATTAAAGTTAAAAAATAAAATAAAAATTACATTGTGAGCGAGAATTTCCTAAGTTAAATAATATTCGATGTGTGGAAATTATGATTGGTCAAGTTTTAATAATTTTATTTGTAATAAATTGAACATCATGGAAAATATTCTAAGTGCTTAAAGTATAATTTTATTGCATCGATATTGTACAACTGTTAAGACACCTCTTTACTTTACTTTATTTAACTCTCAACTCCCGCTCCCTCTTCCAAAGGGTTATGATAACCCTAAGGGGCTTGATTAAGGGGATTCAGTGCCTTTCATTTTGACAAAAATTTCTAATTTTAGATTTTTATCCTAAAATGAGCCTTGACATCTCTAGAATATTGTGCTCAAATTTCTGGACGATCGGATAAATAGTAAAGGAGATATGGCCAGTTTTACATATCTCTCTTTAATATCTATTTTTGTAAATGGCATGTTTAAAAGCATTTTTCTCATTTCGTATTCTCTATCTAATCAAAATGCTAAAGCTTCTACAATAACTGAATTAATTTTCTGATTTTTTTTTCTTTTTTCAATGTATCTTTAGGTTATATCACAGATAAAAAAGTATCGATTTTTTAATATCTTTGAAATTAAAAAAAAAAATGAATTTAATATATGCGATTTTTATAGGTTTATTCCATATACATCCAATTTTTTCCCCCTTCTGATCTAATCTTTGTATCAAAAATCCGATAATTAAGTTTGCGGAACAAGATACCCTAAATATATTTAAAAAAAAAAAAATCTAGTTCAAAATACCAAAATTGGAAAGAAAAAGGAATTTTAACTTTAAAAAAATCAATTTTAAAAAAAATTATTAATTTATTAACAATTTAAGGCCTTTCATTATCTGTAATGATTTTGCTTTGTTGAAACATGATCCAAAAACTTTAAAATGAGATGCTATTTATACAGAATAAATATTTTTGGTATCGAGTGTTTTTTAAACGTATCTTTATATTATATCAAAGATAACTAAGTATCGATTTTTACATATCTTTGAAATTAAAAAAAAATAATAATAATAATAATAAAAAATCCGAATTTAATATATGCGATTTTCATAGGTTTATTCCATATACATCCAATTATTAATTCTTTTTTTCTTCTAATCTAATCTTTGTATCAAAAATCCGATACTTAAGTTTGTAGAACAAGATACCCTGAATATATTCTTAAATATATATATATATATATATATAAAAATTAATTCGAAATAGCAAATTTGGAAAAGAAGAAGGAATTTTAACTTTAAAAAAAAATCAATTTATAAAGAAAATTATTAATTTATTAACAATTTAAGGCCTTTCATTATCTGTAATGATTTTGCTTTGTTGAAACATGATCCAAAAACTTTAATATAGATGCCATTTACATAAAAAAATATTTTGGTACCGAGTCCCCTTAAAAGAAATTGATTATAAAAAAGGCCTCCATGTGAAAAAAGTTGGGAACTACCGGTTTAAAACTTTCAAGATCAGATAAATCCTTAATATAAACACAACATTATCTTACCATAACAGTTTTTTATAACTGTACCATTCAGCATTGGATACTTGTTGGACAAGTATAACAGATCATTATGAATCTCCGTTTCATTGTTGGACTCAGATTGTAGACTGGTTGCTGCAGCTTGATTTGTACGGTATGCATTATATTTTTTCCTAAAGTATATCACAGTCGGTCTCTTGGAACTTTTATCATCCACAGACGGCATCTTTGGACGGATCGTAGGAACTGTGTTCACAATATTCCGGGGGTATTTTAGCCGTATGCGTGTGTTGAAAATACTTCGTACCGGCCGAGTAATAGGAGGAGGTGGGATATTGACAGGAGTAGGAAGCCTGCTCTGCTCCTGGGGCTGTATAGGGTGAACTTGCAAAACTTGGGACTTGAAATAGTTGCATTGAAAGAGCGATCTGGGAACTAAAGTCCATACAGCGCTCTCTAGAGGTTGAAGCATTTCATCATAATTGTTCACCATGTCACTCCCTGAAAATGGAAAAAATAAATAAATAAACAAATAAATATAGTGTGTGTATTTCAATATGCACTGGGGCGGGAGGGGGGAGGGGTAAAATTCCTTAGTTTCTTTTTGTCTTACAACGGAATATACTCAACTGGTTCGGGTGCAATAGAAAGTTTGTAAAAAGTGTGATTGCTTTTATTTCGCAAATTCTTCTGTGAGGAAAACCACAAGGTTTAAATTACACGAAAGTTATTAGAAGTCAATTCTAATTTAAGTTGTTTAATGAAATATTTTGGAACAAAAGTTTTGTAAAATCACACATTATTGTTATTAGCTCACACCTTAATATTTTATCACAAATACGAAGTTCGAGTTGAAATAACACTGCTAAAAGAATTTCAAACTTGATAGAAAGCCACAGGAACAAGTAATTTAAGCTATGAACGTGTCAAGAACAACTATAGAAACGCTTGTATTTTTGCTTCCGCGAATTTTCGAAACAAAAATTCTTATCGAGATGCTCTTTAAAATAAGCATACTTTCAAAAACATTCATCCGAACTAGTAGAGTACCTAACCTCAGTGTTGAATTCAGGGGGTCGCCCGGACAGGGACATTCCCCCCGGAGCATTGAAATCCCCCCCCCCCGGAAGATTTGAGATTTTATGCTTTTAATGGTTAAAAAGTGCAATTTCCCTCCCGGAGCCACAGAAATCACTCCCGGAGAAAAATGTCTGAATTCAACACTGCCTACCCTTGTTAGTATTTAACTATTTTAAATAACTCTAGAAGAATAAGTTTTATTACCTATTTTAAATCACGAGAAAAGAAGAAAATTTAATTAATTAAATTTGAAAATTCAGGGAGGGACAATTGTCCCTCCCTGAATCTTTTGCGAGCTCCCATGACTCAAAAGAAACATTCAATATCTTCATTCTTTATTCCAGAAAGAAGATGAATACTGTTTTACTTTACAAAAACTCTTTTTGAATACAGCTATTTCATATTTTAATAAAATATTTTTATTACTAAATGTACACATGTAGCATTTGAGTGTTACCAATGTGTTTTTATTGGGAAACACAGGGGTAGGCGTGCCTCAAAAAAATTTGTAAATCCAACAAGATAAAGTAAAAATTTAAAAATTTGGGAATTTTCGCTACTGTGAATATTTATGTGATTTGTTAAGTTTTACATATACTTTGTTGCCAACAATATTGAAACCTGTGATCGTTTTGTTGCAAACAAATACAAATAAGTCTACAGCTACTTTGAGCTCTAAATGACGATTTTCTTGAGTCAAACTGAGGGTAATCCTAAGCATTTTTTTTAAAAAGAAAAAACGTTTCGAGTATTACTACTATAAAGTGAAAATTATATTATTACTGCCACTAAAAGTATTTAAATTCCTAATTAAATTTTCAGCAGGACTGAAACTACGCCGCAAATCTTTTAATGACACTACAAAGGATGTGAATTTCTTTTCACTTTGCTAAACAGCGTACTACCAAAAGAGTGAAAAATGCGTCCAGACCAGGGATCGAACCCAGATACCTTGGTATAGCGCATCAAGTACTTTACCATTTCCTGTTGTTCTGGCGGCTTAAATGGTAAAGCCATTGGTGCGCTATACTAATTGTTGTGGTGAGTTACAACTCAACCCTTATAGCAAACAAGCGACAGCTCAACTCTACCTTTTTATAATGTGTTGTCAATGTCATTCTGTTTTGTAGCTCGCCGTAAGCAACGTGATTAACCCTTTCAAGGGCAAAGTACTTCTTTTACTAAAATGTTGAAATATTTGAATGACACCAGAATTTACGAACAAATTTACTTGAAAATGATTAAAAGCTTTTCATTGCGAATATTATAAACGCAAAATTTTATTAAAAATTTCTGGGTGCCACTTAGCAGTTTGGAATTAAAATTAAGCGTTCGCGCCTTGCAAACACCGCCTTGAAAGGGTTAAAGTTAACACTGCTTGCAGCCTTTTTGAATTTATCTTTGCATGTAATAATTAGCTTTTTGTTTCAGCCCAAGCATCTGTTGGTAACTATTACGGGTTATTGGCTCAGCATGTTTTAAAACTGCGTCAAGTAAATCTGAAATTTTTTTAAAAGCTAACAAACTTAGTTACTTGGGTCTAACCGCGTGACGCTAGCATGGCTGAACTTAAGGTGTAAATTGATAAACTGGAAGGTGCTGAAAATTGGAGCACATGGAAGTGGCAAATGAAAATACACTTTGAACAGTATGATCTCACTTCGATTATTAAAGGAACTCGTGTGTGTCCGGTCGCTGTAAGTGATGATGCTGATTCGAATAAAAAGCTGACTGAATGGCGGCGTGATAACGCTAAAGCAGCTGCACTCATTGCAAGTACGTTGAACCACTCGGTTGCTCATTTAGTAATAACGTACACTAATGCAAAGAACATTTGGGACAAATTAATCAGTGTTTTTGAACAAAGTAGCATTCAAAGATTTAATTTATTCATGACCCAATTTTTCCAATTTTGTTAAGATCCAATTGACAATATTGCAACTCATGCTGCCAAAGTTGAATGGATTTATACAGAAATGAACAATGAACTTACTCGTATTGCCTCAAGTTCCATTCCACCAGAGTTGTTACATGGAAAAATTCTTCTGACTGTGGGTCCAGAGTACCAAGAGTTCAACAATGTTTGGGAGTCATTAGACTCAGAATAACGTACAACAAAAAATTTAGTTGAAAAACTATGCACGATTGAGCAGCGTGTCAAATATACTGCTGCTGTGGACTATGATGCATTTGCGGCTCGTGCTCCTGTTTCTGGACAAAATGCTGTGAGGAAGAGGGAAAATATCTCTGAAACTATTCCTTGAGTTAATATTAGACCTAGTAAGCAAAAGAATTGCTTTAAATGTGGATTAAGTACACATTTATGTAAAGACTGTTCAAAGAAAATATTCAACGATAAATACCTGCCATCAAAGAATTACAAAGATGCATTTAGTGCTAGTGAAAGTTTTGTCCAGCTAGATATTTGGATTTGTGACTATGGCGCTTCTCACCACATGACTGCAAATAAACTGTATTTTGCAACTTATAAACATTTTCCTGTGCCCACTGAAATTTCACTTGCTGACAAGAATAAGATCTATGCATATGGATCTGGTAAAATAAATATTGAAGTTTGTATCCTTGGTAAGTGGTATAATGCTCATATGGAAAACGTATGGTATGTTCCTGGTGTGCGAAGGCACCTATTTTCTGTTTGCCAAGCATGGTGTTGAAGTAAAAATGACTGACAAGTATGTTGAATTTTATCGTAGTAACGAACTTGTTGCTGTTGGATCATGGACAGATGGTAGATATGTTATGTCCATGAGAGTCGTTATTTCAGCATGTCCAGCTGAAATAAGCATTGCTACATAATCTGAAATGCTGCAATTATGGCATGAACGCCTGCTGATTTAAATGGAGCCATGTCTGTGGGATCCTTCAGTGGTGCACGATATTTTTTGAATTTCAAGAATGACTATAGTAAATATCGTAGAATATTCTTTCTGAAAAAGAAAAGTGAAGTGAGTTCCTGCATGCGTATATTTCTCAATTAGTCTGCCAATCATGGTCATGTTGTGAAAGAATGGCGTTGTGATGGACGAGGTGAATTTGACTGTGGTGAAGTTCGATAAATCCTTGCTGAAAGAGGTGCAGTTCCGACTCCAGGGATAACGTACACACCTAAACAAAATGGAGCGTCAGAACGTGAAAACAGAACAATTGTTGAACTTGCTCGCTCTATGCTCTCTACATGTGGATTACCTCGATCACTGTGGGCCAATGCATGTGAAACTGCGGTGTATCTACTAAACCATACTGGAGTATCAAAGAAGAAAACAAGAGTTCTCATGAGCTTTGGACTGGTCAACAATCATCTAAACTGCATCATTTGCGAGTGTTTGGGCCTGAAATATGTTATGCCCACATATCGAAAAACTAGACATAAATTTGACAACAAAAGTGTTCTAGGTCATCTTGTGGAATATGTCAACAGAGATGACTATAAAATCTATTTACCTTCTCAAAATAAAATCATAAAATCTCGTGATGTATATTTTAAACCTGAACTTTTATGTACCACTCCTGTTACAGTGGAAGTGGAGGCAGACTCATTTGAGAAGTGTGAAGAAATTCAGAATGAAGACACCAATCAATCAGAAGAAAAACAAGAACTTAGAAAATCTGACAGACAACGAAGCATGCCTACATGGATGAAGTCTGGAGAATTTCTTCTTGCAAACGTAGCTGCTGTAGGAGAATCTGAAAGTCCCTCTACATATACTGAAGCTCTTAATCAGGACAGATTGAGCAACAATTTCAGCATGAAATTCTAACCAATTAAAAATATTAATTAGTACAGCACAAATATTTTAGTCTGCCTTGTGAGATATTTGTACGATATGAGAAGAATGGAAGGGCAATTCTTCATTTTGGCGGTTCTAACACGCCATTTCGGTTAAACATTTACGAAAATGACGAATTGGCCCGTTCGGCCCTAATCGTACAAAGATATCACAAGGCAGACTGAAATATTTGTATTGTACTATTCGATATTTATAACATGTTAAAGTTTTATTCCGAAACTCAATGACGTGATATTACCGTCAAAATGACGAATTGGCGCTCCATTCTGCTCGTATCGTACGAAATCATGAACAGACAGAAACATTTGTATTTTACTAATCGGTATCTTTAATGTGTTAAAATCCTGTACCTGACAACCGGGTGTTAATACATTCACTAAGCTCCAGGTTTCACTGCAATACAAGCATTTTTTTAATTAATATAATTCTACGTTTATAATGCAATTTTAATACATTAAGTAATGATTGATATCCTCAAAGTTTACATTCATATATATAATTAAGTTTTTTATATAATTTTGGAATAATCACCTATTTTTAGCATTTTAAAATAAAATACAGAGAAAACAACATTATAATTTAGCCTTTTTGCTGGACAGTCAGAGGGTTAAAATTTTATACCGAAACTCGATGACGTGATAGCACTGTTTAAATGCCGAATTGGATCCCCCGTTCTACTCATATCGTACCTTGTACCAAGATATTACGAGAAGAAAACACTGTAACGTTAATGATATGTTCTTAGATAATTAATTCATCTGGAAACTTTATGAAGTAGTAATATATAGGGTAATATACTGTAAAGTGTTATGTTTATAGTGTCTCAATAGTAATATACAATGTCACTTTCTGTCATAAATTTTAGTCTGCCAACGGATCATTCCAGGATATGCCCACGCAGACCAAAATATTAAAAAAAAATACGTTTAAGCTGAAGCTTGGCACCTATTTCATCTCGAAACCCCATGTCGTGATAGTATCACCAAAATCAATGTTGGCTAATTGTTATCCCACGTTGGCCCACAGTAAGAAATGTCCAACAAGGGTACAACAGTAATCCAATCGTTACACTGAAAAAAAGTCCTTCCGGCCTGTACCGGGAGGAAAAGGTAGCTTTCCTATATCTTCGTTTTAACATTTTAGCTAATGTTACACGAAAACAGCAAGTTAAAATGCAAAGAAACGTTTACAAAAGATTCGTTAATACTGAATTTGAATAAGAAATTCGCCAAATTATTGAGCAATAGTCAAATTGGCTTCATTTATGAAGGCTTATTTTGGTCGTCAAATTTGGCAATATTTCGCCAAATGTCGCCAATTTTGTCGCCAATGTCGCCAATTTTGGCGCTAGCGGATATGAATATATAGTTTTATGCGTATGATTGGGAAAATTATTACAACAATGAAAGAAAATAATTTGCAAGTAATGGCGTTAATGTGCTGTTTTGTTTCAAAATGTCAGCCACCCTAGAATTTCAAACTGCTCTATCTCAGCCATTTTTTAAGATAGAGGTAAACCAAAAAATGCTCTGGAATCCTTATATCAAGGACTAACACGTAATTAAAAAATAAATTTGAATTTTTAATTTTTTTTGTATATTTATTTTAGTTTTAAATTTTTAAATGGCCACCATCTTGAAACAAAATGGCGGACCAAGCTGGCCAACGAACTCGGTCGAGATATTGGTGAGCTTAATACACACAATTAGTTTCATCAAAATCGATTTATAAATACGAGCGTTATCGTATGACATAGGTCATATATATATATATATATATATATATATATATATATATATATATATATATATATATATATATATATATATATCTATATATATAAATCAACATTTGAGCGGAGGGTGGTTTTGGGGTCTGGGGGTCATGATCGGTGAAAATATACCGAAATTTTCAGGAACTGCTTTCCTCCGAACGGCTGCAATAGGTAGCTTTATACTTTTTAGTATTGAAAGCTACCTAAAAAACCAAGTTCATTTTACAGTATAATACTGGCATCCCAGCTGCCAGTATCATATCGTAAAATTAACAGTAACACGATACGCTACCAGTGTATTACTGCTTATTTACTGTTTATTACTGTTAATTTTACGGTGTAATTCTGACAGCTGGAGTACCAGTATTATAAAGTAAAATCAACAATTTTTTTTTTGCAGTGTAGCTGCTCAGAATCTTGCTCCAAATTAGAGGGGTGTCTGTACCTACCATTTACCAAACAATTTCCCAACGCTACTATTTCCAACCCTACAATTCCCCAACAGTAACCACAAACTGCTAATGATGGGCCAACACTTTATAGTACTTGAGAAGATATTTCCGGGCAGACCGATCCGATACCAGTCATTCTTTCATCTACTATTGTGTTAATAATCTTGTCCTACATCATTATTTCATTTCGAAACTATAAACTATGACGTATAGTCATTTTTGTCGCCACTGCCCGCTCTAAGAGATTTGTTTTGTTGTTGTTAGTTTGGCCCGGACCCGGTTTTGCAGTCTTTATTTCTATATAGCTGACATGATCCATATAACTGTGAAGCTAGTCTCCTAATTTTGAACCAATTTCAGATGAGAGACCTGCATCTGGATTGGCACCCCCAGAGGTAACGCTTATATAGACCTTGGAGGACATTAGAGCCACGAACAGATTTAACGTGCACCAGCTCCCATCTAAGAGATTTAATTCATAGTTCGAAATAGCCGTTTTTTAACTGCTATTGCCAGATTTTAAAAAGGCCAAATAATAAGATTTCCAAACACCTTTCAATTGAAAAATATATTTACGCGTGAATATTGAAAAAGAAAGAAAACTTTAAAATAATTAAATTATTACATGCGAAAAGCATTTAATGGGGAAAATTACTTCATATCTAAAGCAATACATTTAAAACGTCATATTTAAAACTATTTTCTTATAGCGTTGTTATAAAAGTCCGGGAGGCAGAGATATTTTTTACTTAACCATTTTATACAAGCTAATTTTGAAATATGTAATTGATATTTACTTATTCAATCACGAAAACAGCCGTCAGTTGTCGCGACAGCGTCGGATACAGTCTTGGAAATCGAATAAATTCTTAGTCAAAGGGAAATGAATGACAACCCGATTACAATATTTGCAGTCGTGATAAGATCATTCAATCTTCTGTAATCGGGTAATCTTTTTAAAACAGGGCAAATTAGTGTGTTTTTAGAGCGTGTGGGGTCTGGCCGGGGGTTGAGCCCACTACTAAGGTACAGCGCCCTAGTAGCGGATAAAAAAAACAAATATAACATCATTCATATGTATTCGTAATTGATTTAATTGCAGATAATTTAAATACAATTAATTATTGAAATTGATTTAATTACAAAATGTAACAAAATTAAATTAATTCTAAATAAATTTCAATTCTTGTTTCTATTTACATTTAAATTAAATTTCAATTACATACAGTTGCAGCATGCAATTGACTTTTAATTGAAACTAAATTAATTGCAATTCAATTTTTAATCAATTATTTAGTCTATTGAAAAGTTGATGGATTGATTGGAAATACCGTTCCCATTTCTCTATAATACTTACAAAAGAAAATTTCAGTTTTATAAAAATGGGTTCAACTGTCCCTGTCTACCCTTACAGAATTTTCACATTTTGACCGTGGTGTATCTGAATAATTTTGTATGACCATGCATAATTTTCAATTAGTAAAATTGTATAGTGACGTGACTATTAATAACAATCTCGTAGCAATGAAAGCGAATTTAAGAGAGTTAAAGGGCGGCCATGTTTAATTTTAATGAATCAGAATAATGATTAAATTAATCACGATTGAACAATTTCTGATTTATTTAAATCAACAACAATTCTTTAAAAGATTAATTACTTTTTCAATTTTAATCATGACTAAATTCCGTAGGATTGAGAATTTAGTCGACTAATCAATCGACTAAAAATGTATTCAATTAATGCCAACCTTGAAAGCGGGAAAGCGTGCTTAAGAATCATAGCAATGATTGCTATATCTTTTCTTTTTCAACGAATTAGGAAAACGAGTAATATGAATAAATAACTTAAGAGCACTGACACATACCGGTGGTAATTGAACATGAGTCCTCCTTTAAATCAAGATTTCTTTCTAAATCTAATTTTGATGGCCAGCCACGTCGAGTGTATTTTCTTTTCTTGCATTCTATAACTGTTGAAATAATGATATTTATATGCTATAAATAAAATGAAACTCAACAATTCTTCATATTTTCTAATAAATTATTACGTGTCACTTTTACGGATACCAGACAATCTAACCCGTGCCCACCTGACACTCCATTATCCAAGAAATAGTCTGGATATACATCTCATGGAGAACGTTTCAGGTATTATAGTGCGCAATATATAAAGAAAAAAAAATATCAAATGATTCAGTATAACCCAAAAGCAGAATAAAATTCTGCTATTTGTGAGGCATAGAATGCTTTGTTACCTCGACAAGCTCAAAACCATGCAAACTGTATGACACAATGCTGCATTTACAATTATTAAAAATAAAAAAACTCATATGTAAAATTTCTATAATTTAGAAAAACCCGTTGTGTTCTTATGATTTTGCTTCAATTGCATATCCAGTGAATATGCAATTTAATATAGTGTTATAATAATAATTAAAAAACCATCGAAGATCGCACGGGGTTTCGTTTAATATTCCTTTCAAAACACTTTATCCTTTAATAAATAAATCCAAATGAAAAAAATTTAATTATAATTATCAATACATTATCTCAATAAGAACATAGATGGCAGCCAAACAAACAACAACGAAAAAAGTTATTTTAATTATAATACCGATAGATTAAAGTGTTTATTCTTTATTTCTAAAAAAAACATTTATTAAACATACTGAGAGCAAAATTTATGTAATATTGAATAATAAAAAGTAAAATATGTCTTTAAAAAAAAAAAAAAATCCCTTTTTTAAAATCATTGCTTTGTTTAAATTTTAAATTTTATATTGCTAGTTGTATTTTTTAAATTAAAATTATTAAATGCTTACAAAAATAAATCTCATAAAAAACAACTCGTTGTAAATAATACCGTCAAGCCACAAACCTAAAACGTCAGTCATAAAAAGAAGTGATATCACATAAAAAGAAGCAATATAGAAGTGCATACTCCGAGTCCCGTGTAAAAATCTATCACCACTCATAATGTTTCCAAAGGACTCGGAGTGAGGTACAGTATGTGAAAACTGCTTGGCGACCTGCAGGCTTTTATAATGTTTGCGTTTCCTGCAATCACATATGACTTAATTATTCTTATTTTATTTTATTTTATTTATTTATTTAGCTTCCATAAAATTGTAAAAAGTTGAAGCTTCTGTGTTTGCATGTCCTTTCTTATTTATGAGCTGAAAAAATCAATTTGTTGATTCTATTTACCATTATTTAAACTAGAAACACCACTCTTACGAAGAGGATTTTTTAAGTAAACATGTAAAGATTCTGAGTTTGGATATATTGCAGTAATTCTAGCATAAGCGGAATCGCATAGATCTGGGGAAAAATCCGTGTCAGTTCTTTCGCATACAAAAATATTTATAAAAATGATATAACAAAAATAAAAAATTTATTTTTTCGATTTCCAAAATTGATATACTGCATATATTATAAAAGTCTGCAGGTCGCCAAGCAGTTTTCACATACTGTACCTCACTCCGAGTCCTTTGGAAACATTATGAGTGGTGATAGATTTTTACACGGGACTCGGAGTATGCACTTCTATATTGCTTCTTTTTATGTGATATCACTTATTTTTATGACTGACGTTTTAGGTTTGTGGCTTGGCGGGATCATTTACAATGAGTTGTTTTTGATGAGATATCACTCCTTTTTGTAAGGTATTTAATTTCAATTATACAGATTCCATTTTTATTCCTAAAAGAAAAGATAAAAGAAAGATGAAAGGGGCAAAAAAAAAAAATAATAATAGTGATGCCATAAACAGAATTATGCATCAGAATTATAAAATTTACTGAGTGACTTATTCCAATGTACATATCGCTACCATAGCAACGGAGAAAATTTTATATTAATTTCCTTACATTGTATTCATCAGATTATTTATGACATGTTTATTTTCCTTTTTCATTTGTTTATATCACTCTTCCGTTTATATACATTCAAAAGACAAAAAATTAGAAAATTTTACAGTAGTTTACAAACTAATTAAAATACTGCAGTTTCAGAAAAATGTGGAAAAATAAGAAGCACTTTTTTTTCGGTCAATTATAACAATAAGTTTATGGAGCATACTTTACCGAGAATAATAATAATAATAAAAAAATTCTACGAACCATTGTAATTCACAGGGATTTTTATACTAATTAATATATTAGGTAGCTTTCAATACAAAAAAGTATAAAGCTACCTATTGCAGCCGTTCGGAGGAAAGCAGTTCCGGAAAATTTCGATACATTTTCACCGATCATGACCCCCAGACCCCAAAACCACCCTCCGTTCAAATGTTGATTTATATATATATATATATCTCCATATATATATATATATATATATATCTGACCTATGTCATACGATAACGCTCGTATTTATAAATCAATTTTGATGAAACTAATTGTGTGTATTAAGCTCACCAATGTCTCGACCGAGTTCGTTGGCCAGCTTGGTCCGCCGTTTTGTTTCAAGATGGCGGCCATTTAAAAATTTAAAACTAAAATAAATATACAAAAAAGTTAAAAATTCAAATTTATTTTTTAATTCAGTGTTAGGCCTTGAAACGAGGATTCCAGAGCATTTTTTGTTTTACCTCTATCTTAAAAAACGGCTGAGATAGAGCAGTTTGAAATTCTAGGGTGGCTGACATTTTGAAACAAGACAGCACATTACAAAAACTTTCATTGTTGTAATAATTTTCCCAATCAAACGCATAAAACTATATATTCATATCCGTTAGCGCCAAATTCTCGCCAAACTTGGCGACATTTGGCGAAATATCGCCAAATTTGGCGACCAAAATAAGTTTTCATAAATGATGCCAATTTGGCTATTTCTCAATAATTTGGCGAATTTCTTATTCAAATTCTGTATTAACGAATCTTTTGTAAACGTTTTATTTGCATTTTAAGTTGCTGTTTTCGTGTAACATTAGCTAAAATTTTAAAACTAAGATATAGGAAAGCTACCTTTTCCTCCCGGTACAGGCCGGAAGGACTTTTAAATATTATTTTTGAAAATTACTGAGCACCTTAAAAGTTTTTTTATTTGTTAAGTTTTTCAACTCAACGTTTCGAGAATCGGAAAAATATAAGATTCGCAACGTTTGCAAAAGTATAAAAACTATTAAAGTGATTTCAAAATAGAAACTGTTCGTAGGATGGCATGTATTGCAAAATTTTGTGTGATTTTGTAAATATACCGCAAAGACTAAAGAGTTTACAAAATAAACCGTTTAAAAAGGTGTAAAATTTTATTAAAATTTTTGATCTGATAATTCATAAAGCTTTAAATTAGATTTTAAAAAGGAGCGTGATTAAACCAAAAAGAACTATATTTACTAAATGCAAAAAATACATAAAGCCACAAAATGCATAATTAATGTTTCTAGTCTGGCCATTTCAATTCGGGGATCCTAAAATATAGGTCTCCAATCCCAGGCAGTCCATGAATTAATTAGGACATATGTATGCAACTGTTAAAATGTTCTCTAATTCGACAATAGAGGCAATAAGTATATAGATCGGCAAATATGAAACACGGCATTGCTTCATCATGGCTTTGTTTCGTGAGGTGTTCGTTCTCCGAACATAAAAATCTCTCGAAAGTGTTCGTTAACCGAACATGTGTTCGTTATCCAAACATAAAAATCTCACGCAAAAGTGTTCGTTAACCGATTTGTTCGTAAACCGAACAGTTCGTTACCGATCACCTATTGTATACGAAATTTAGCATTTTTAATTTTTATGGGGAATTTAAGAAGTTATTTCCTTTTCATTGTGCTCTAGGCCCGTTTTTAGAGCATTTTAAGTTCGTCATAGCCGGAGATTCGATGAACGGCAAATATTTAAACGCAAAACTAATCTTGGGGAACAACATTTTTACATTCTATTACTCAGCGCATGAATGTAAAGTTGGAATTTTGTAATCTCTATTTCAATCAATTCCTGATACGCTAGAATTATATATTTATAAATAAACACAGTTTTTTTTAATCGATGAAAACATTATATTTTAATAGATCTAGAGCTTAAGATCGACGAGCTTTCAGGCGGACAAAATGAACTCGTATTAAATTTTAAAGCAAGATAATAAAACCTTACAGAGATTGAAACAGTGCAAAATCATTAAAATACATCTCACTAAGTAAATATACATCGGTTGTAATGTAATCAAGATCTTCTAAGAGACCCTGTAAACGAAACGTATATGTGCTAATGCCGCTTTACAATAGAGAGTTTAAATGAATCGGGTGTAGTAACATATTTGGATATCTTGTGTATATAGCCACTTTGACAAAAGTTATGCTATTTACTATTGTTTTTCCTCTGTGTTAAGTACAGGAATCAAGTACTTCAACGTAAAAATTCTCTAATTACACAACTATTTAGTCTTATTAAAAAATCTTTTGAGTTACCCTGTAAACGAACAGTAAATTCTACAATTCTGTTTTACAATAGGAAGCTAACTTAGGTCGTTCGTAATAACATATGTTAACACCATGCGCATACGTTTTTTTTTTTTTTTTTTTTTTTTTTTTTTTTTTAAAGAGTTAGACCATTTAATATTTCTTTGCTTCATCTTAAGTATAGGAATAAATCACTTTAAAGTGGTATACATAAAAAACTAATCAATATTTTTTACACGAAATATTAAACATTTGAACTACTCATAAAAACAATTCAAATGCTGCAAACTGCGTAAAAATGGGATAATTACACAACTATTTAGCCCTATATCAAAATACCTTTTGTGAGACCCTGTAAACGAACCTTAAATATTACTATTTTTTTATAATAGGAAGCTTACTTGGGTCGACTGTAATATCATATCTTAATATCATGTGTATACAACCATTCCTAAAAGAGTTGGGTCATTAATTATTTTTTTGCTCTATGTTAAGTAGAGGAATCAATACCTTTAAACTGATATAAATCAAAAACAAATTAATATTTCTAAATGAAACTTACAAACGTTTGAACTACTCATAAAAACAATTCAAATGACGTAAACCGAGTAAAAATCCGATAATTACACATTGCTGTAACCCTGTCAACTCTTTTTGGTCGTAACAAGAATTTAAAAAGTGCAAAAAACAGCACTTTTAAAATCGTATTTAGTGATAACCTATTCGTCAGATTTTGCTTTACTTTTGATTTCTTAGTCACTTGGCACGCCCCATTCCACAGAATCAAGAATTTTGTTTCTGTCATAAATAGAACGCAAGATATAGATGTGTCAAAAACCTGTTTTGTCCCGTCCGCAAAATATAAACTAGACAGAGTGCTAAAAAATTTTTGTAAAATCGTTTGGCATCCATTAGCGGAAATTCTTTTCATTCAGTAAGATAGAGAGAAGGAGAACAATGATAATGTTCCTACTTATGGAACTAAAAGAGGTACATAGTATGGCGGCGTTTCCGGTATTTTGGGCATTTGGGGAGTGTAGCGCCCTCTATTTCCGGTTTCGACGGACAACTCTTTACCATGCTCGAACCCAAAATGCAGGAAAAGCTGACAATTTGTCATATTTGACAGGTCACATGACTGGCCTTTGGGAGCACCAGCGCCACGAACCGGGTACTAATTTCCGCTCCCATGTTCTGATCTTGAAAGCCTATCTTCAATGTTCTCCTTCTTATTTCTATCTCCCTGCTTTCATTTACGGTTCAATGCATTGCTGTTTCTTTTGCTTGGTGAGAAACTCTGTCGAGTTTCTATGATATTTCAAATCAAAATCTCTACAAATATATCTATTTAATTGTTAATGTTGACAAATTGTAATTACAATTTTTTATTATAAATATTTGCAGTATAATTAATAAATCATTTCGCTTTTGTGCTTGTAGATGGCAGCACCAAACAGTTAAGTGTAATGTTTTTAGTATTCTATCTAAATCAGTGGTTCCTAACCTTTTTTTAGCCGCGTCCCACCAAAACATCTCTAAATTGATGATGCCCCCCCCCCCCTCCTATAACATATAATTCTCATAAAATTTTAAAATAATTTACTCCTGACAGAGTAAAAAGCATTTAACATTGATCCTGAAACGTGCCGAAGGTAATGGAAGAATCAAATATTTTTTATAATCATCTGATACTACTCGCAGTTTACTGGCATACGGTCGCCACGTATGCGTGATGTATAGAGTGCTCAGAATCCTTGATTAGAAAAATCAATAATTTTGAATAAAACATTTTTGTCTTATTTAATCACAGAATTTCTGCGATTAAATTACTAATCAATTTCTAATCAGAATGAAACGTGATAAAAGATTCGGTAAAGGAAGGTCGTCAAGTAATTGTTAGATATACACTTAAATAGTTTCATGTGTAAAATTGATTTTCATGTGACATATTGCAGTGTGACTCATTCAATAAATAATCGAAAAAGTTGTTTAAAATTCTAAAATACTTCTAAATCAGAAAAATTATAAAGAATTTTTAAATATATAAAAGTATCTAAATATCTTAAAATGTTTTTTCCTATAATTATTCTGGTATTTAAAACTTTTGAATGGATACTTTTTAAAAATTGAATAAAAAACTATTTTTTTTTAAATTTTGTTTTTGAAATTTGAATGTGTAACTTTTATTTTCAGTCTACAACATTACTATTAGAAAACAAATTCAGAAGGTATGGGTTCACAGAAATTCTGAATTGTCCCCTTGAAAAGTTAAATTGCCCCCCTGAAAAGTCAAATTGCCCCCCTGTGGGACGTACGCCCCCCGTTGGGAACCACTGATCTAAATGGATAAATTTATCATTCATTTACATGGTCACATAAAATAATTCAACAATACAATTTTCTACGGGGAAAAATCATTTGCAGTGTTTGCAGTTTAATGATGTTACACTTTTTCAAACATAATGAAATTGATATGCATTTATGATGTGCACAAAAACATGTTTTCTGTAGAATAAAGCATAAAGGTGTGCAAAACTTTTATCATTCATTGACATGGTCACATAAAATAATTCAACAGTACAATTGTCTACGGGGAAAAATTGTTTGCAGCGTATTCAAATTTATTTTTGAATAAAACTGCATAAAAGTTACATTTTTAGAAAGATCGTTAAAAATAATAATTTTTCAGAGATGAGTTGCCTTCTAAAATGTATATATTAATTATTAATGCTGATTTTTTAATATATGTCTGGATTTGGTTATATTTTCGCAAATCTTTCAAAAATTCGGAAAGTAGAATTAAATGTTCAGTAGTTGCAAGGATTTTTATTTATCTTATTTTTACTCTCATTACATTTCAAAAATTCCAATAAATATCACCAGCCAATCTTATTTTTTGGCGCCATCTAGTGACATTTTCAAATGTGAAAGAATGTTCTTTTTCAATTCGTGTAAATTCTTTAGAATTAAATCTATTAAAATAAATTTTTCGACTTTTGTATTTAAGAAAAGTAACTCTTGGAGATGGTTTTAAAGATAAACTGAAAGGACGAGAATAATTTATATTTTTGCGATAAATCCATCGGACAATGAAATGTAAAAACTGTCAGATCCACTTAAAGGAATTATTTACGAATTATAAAATTTTTTAATTATGAATCTATGAGAACTGATCGCATATGTAAAACCCATTTAATTACATGATTTAATGTTACTTAAAAGAAAAAAGTAAAATGGCAACAAAAAAAGAGATTTCTATTAATTAAATCCATCGGACAGTTAACCCTTTAACGGGCGGTGGTCACAAAAAAGGACACCTAATTTTAATTCTAAAACTGACAAACGGCACCAAGAATATTTAATTAAAATTTTCCTTTTTTTAAGTACCGGAAAATAAGCAAGTTTATATTTTCTAAGGAATTCGTTTGTTATTTCTGGTGTCAGTCCATTATTTCATCATTTTACAATTAGACTTACTCCGCGGCGGAAAGGGTTAAATGAAAAAAAAATGAAAATTTCAGCTTCCGCAGCAGAGAATCAAACCTGGGACATCTGAGTCAGAAATAATAAGCTTTACCACTGGACTATCGGGTCTGCAATAGAATGGTTGAAATCAAGATTGTTTTGAAATCGCAGAAAGGGTGGGATGTCATTAAATTAATTCATTTAATTAAAATAATACGACTTTTTAAAAATTTTAGGATTTTCAGCGTGACAGTGGATATTCAGCTGTAAATACACAACATTTCAAGTCTCTTACTTATACAGTTTCTGAGAACTGACTCTGTGACGGACAGACAAAGAAGCGAGACGAATAAGTTTTCGTGAGATGAACGAAACCCTAAAAATGCTTTTCTTATATTTATATTGTGTATTTAGCCTGATAAAATCAATGTATATGGTTTATATGTAGATTGATGTAATTCTATTTACTATTTAGTCAATTAAATGACCGTTCCTATCATTTTACACCACGGTATACCATTTCTTTTTCAACGAATTGCGAAAATAAGTAATATTAATAAATAACTCAAATATACAGATATATTTGCCTACATACTATATACATACCTGGAGTAATAGAGCATGGTTCCTCCTTTAAATCAAGATTTCTTTCTAAATCTGATTTTGATGGCCTGCCTCGTCGAGTGTATTTTCTTTTCTTGCGTTCCACAACTGTTGAAATAGAAAATATACATACTTTCTGTAGAATAAATATGTGAAAAAAATTATCATTCATTTACATGGTTACATAAAATAATTTAACAATCAAATTAAATCATTTGCAGTGTTTGCAGTTTACTGACGTTACACTTTTTCAAACATAATGAAATTTATATGCATTTATGATGTGCACTAAAACATGCTTTCTGTAGAATAAAGGTGTGCAAAAAATTTATCATTCATTGAAATGGTTACATAAAATAATTCTATAATACAGTTGTCTACGAGGAAAAATTGTTTGCAGCTTATTAAAATTTATTTCGAATAAAACTGCATAAAAGTTACATTTTTAAAAAGATCGCTAAAAAAAAAAAAAAAAAAAAAAAAAAAAAAAAAAAAAAAAAAGTGAGGAGTTGCCTTCTAAAATGTATATATTTGGAGTTATAGACATTCAAAATTTCATTCCTAACGTAAACAAACGGCTTCAATTGAATTCATTGTGATTTTTACTGTTCTGTAAACCACAGCGAACAATATCCACTGGAGCACAAGAAACTTTATTATTAGAAATCTTATATGCTTTGTATTAATATAGAGTAAACACTGACCAAACGGTATAACTGTATCACGATTTGCAGTTTTTTCACTCCTAGCACCTGGACTATTTATTTTCTGATTGCATAAAAAATTTAACTTGGCGGCCTTGGGCGAAGTGTTGTGAAAGTATACGCTATTCCTGCTATACGCTGCCGAAGATAGTGAGGACGGCGTATCGACCCTCTAGACTAGACAGGCGAAATCTGGTTAGTAAAATAATATTTCTGAAAATAATCGTAGAAACACCGTGTAGTTAGACTAGCTGAATGGTGTAGATTTTTATTATTATTATTATTGTGTTAATTTGGGGTAACTATTCAAAAATTAGTATACTGTGGACAACACAAAACTTCCTTTTATAACGGATCCGATACTTTCTTATGTATACAGTACACTGTAAAAAATGACCAATGTTTCTTATTTTATGAAAATATGCTATAACCACGAACGAAAATATAATGTAATCTTCTGAGTTATCCGAAATTTCCAATAGCATGTTACCTTGTCTTTTGAATCCCCAGAAACGAATACATTTTCAAAATTTAAAGAATAATTTATAAAAACAAATTATTTTTAGCTGCCCGAATTTTTCAGAAACGTTTCCGAAGGGATTTTATAGTGTATTAATTAGTGTCCTCAGCCTGGAATACCTGATTTTCGAATGCTATCAATTCTCAAGTAAACATTTTCATGCTCAAAAAAAATTTTAACAGACAAACATGCAAAATTAACAGCGTTAACAATAACATTAAAATTAAGATTATTTCTTTACTCTTTCATGTATAAATTAACTTATGCGGCTGAAAACGTGTACTTGAGAATGGATAACATTCGAAAAACAGGTATTCCAGCCTGAAGACACTAATTAATACACTATAAAAAGCCTTCGGAAACGTTTCTGAAAAATTCGGGCAGCTAAAAATAATTTGTTTTTATAAATTATTCTTTAAATTTTGAAAATGTATTCGTTTCTGGGGATTCAAAAGACAATGTAACATGCTATTGGAAATTTCGGATAACTCAGAAGATTATATTATATTTTCGTTCGTTGTTATAGCATATTTTCATAAAATAAGAAACATTGGTCATTTTTTACAGTGTAGAAGAAAATTAAAAGATTCATCAGAAATTTGATCATTTTTTTTTTTTTTTTTTTAAGCATAATATGAATTATATACAAAGATACATGTATATTTACCATCAGATACAGCTGCTCGCTTTCGTTTCTTTTTCACAAATGTGTCGGGAACTAAAAGAGAAAATAAGAGTTTTTAAATAACTACAACTCATTTGAAATACTTTTGTTATTTTCATTGTTATTAAAGCAAATAATAATTATTTTTTTACATGCAAAACTCACAGTATAAAATTTAAGGTATACGCACAGGCAAACACAAATCAAAATACAATGCATGGTTGATGGTTGCAATGTAACTTAAGTAGCGCAGCGCTTTAAAAGCACTTTTTTATTGCGGGGCGAGACCAGCTTATTTCTCTACATATCACTGTATATCAGATGAATTTTTGCTGTTTTTTTATAGAATATTTTTGCCGTTCAGAATTCTTATATGGATGAAAATTAGGAGAAGAAATCAAACTGAAGAGTAAGGCTTCTTTATTTCATGAGCAAATGTGTTCAAAAGATGAAAGAGTTATTAAATTAGTCATCAACCGGTGCTATCGGTATCAATCGAGAAATAATTCGGGAGTAAAATCGGAAGTACCTTCTTATCATTCACGAATTATCTATATATTTAAAACGCTAAGCGTTTTGTTTCGACAATCCGTGAGAACAAACCATTACATCAAATTACATCATTCTTTTTTTAAATGAAAGATATTTGGTCACAGATTTGTTATCGTACATTCGTTTGTTCGAAAATTTAATTAATTAGCCGTAATCTTAAATTAAAATTTTACTTCTGCTTATGACGTCATAAAGTCGGCCCACTGTTGTGACGTACAGAGTTTATTTTCTGAACTCAATGATTGCGAGCATAAAAAATAAATATTAAATATTAAAAGCACGTGAATTTTAGGCCGAATTTTTTAATTTGTAAGTTAAAATATAGTTAAAATGTTTAAGTATTTCGGTAAAAATATTTATCCGTGTGTTTTATAAGCAAATAAAAATTCATATTTACTGTGACGTCACGGAAATATTGTCCATTGGGTTCATTTTATCATTAAGCATTATAACTTTGTTGATGCCATTTTTTTCATTACAATTAAACGCAAAATATATTTTTATTTGTATGCATGGTGCTTAAGCATAAATGTACGTGTGAAAAGGTTGTACCGGTGAAAATGACGTTATGCTTAGCTTGAAATGCATTTTAACATTGATAAAACTAAAAAGAAAAATTTATATGATTGTGTCAACATGGCGTAATATTAACTGATATTTCAATTTTTAATTTTAAAGATTAGAACTGGAGCCTTTATTGGTTGCTTCATCTTGATTGCATACCTTAATTACATGTTAATAATTACTTTGTTTAAATTATAGGATTAAGTTATAGGAATTATAGGATTTAAATTATTAAGATTTCCTTTTTTAATAAAAAAATTCACAAAAGTAAAGAATTTCAGGAAAAAAAAACTTGAAATATTGATTGTATTTTTAGCTAGAATAAACAATGTAAGGTTAATATTTTATAGGAATTATTTTGGTATGTTTGTTATAAGTTCATTTAACAGTTCCTTATTAGCGGCAAAGTCTTATTTCTTTCACTGTGAATTTTTCTCTCGATGTCAAAAAATGGTAGTCTACTTTTGGACGCCAACCAAAACACAATGGCAATATTTAGAAATGTATAACGGTTGTGACAATAAACGGCACTATCGCTTTAGCTTTCATCGCGCTTACATCACTTCTAAATATTAAAAATTTAATTTTTTTTACTACATTTTACAATTTCAATTCTTACATCCTCAATTAGAAAAAAAAAATTAGCTTTCGATTGAAATTTATTTGAAATCTGCCGCTTAATTTAACGACTTTTTAAATAATTTTCAAGCATGGAATATTTTTCAATTCTATCTCAACAATGACCATCCTTTTGTTTTAATAATGTAAAATAGCCCCTTGGAAAGTTGCAACAATTGAAAATAGGTATCCTTAACCTTCATGAAAAGTGAAAAAAAAAAAAAAAAAAAAAAAAAAAAAAAAACCTGATAAATCATAAGATCAGATTATCCAGAAGATAGAGTATTTTGCGCTAATATAAAATCTGTCAAAAGAAAAAAAAACTGTTTTTAGTTTATGATTAACATAAAATTGATATGTTGAATTCGTTGATGTATATGTTGAATCAGAATATGCTAGGAACTGTTATTTATTATTTTTTTAAAGATCCATTGGATATTTAACTGTATAAGAGACCGACTGTGATGGAAAAGGAATAATCATCCTGATTATGTAAAGGGATAGAAGAAACCATGCAAATAAATTACAATTGAAAACATTAAAATTCTCCCTCATCTGCATATTAATTTATTATTTTTAACAAAAAATTATTCATTTTTACATAAAAATTGATTAGCTTAAAACAATGGATGCGTTTTAGAAGATATGGATTTGAAACGAACAATGATTAAAGAGGACATTTTAAAACTTTTAATTTAAATATTTTAAAACTTTTTTTAACGTCGAATTTCAACGGTGCCTTTGAGCAGATGCAATACATATTTGCATAGGAGCTCATTTCGATTGCATTATCACGGGGGGGGGGGGAGCGGAAGGGTGCTTATACTATATTCTTTTATTTACTGAATATGAGATGAAAGTAGGAAATTTGTATGATACTTTATGATAGGACTATTTGTATGATACTTTATAGGTCCATGACCTTTTTTTTTTTTTTTTGTCGTGGGGAATATGGTGGTAATGTCAAGCTGATTTGCATTACACATTTGTTTACGGAGTGTTCATTTGGAGTTTGCATCGGAAATAGCATTTCACTGGGAGGGGGGGGTTAAAATAAAATATTTGAAAGACTGTTTCATACGAAGCCCTACTTAAATAATAAAGAAGCTTATTTTACTGATATTGTTACAGTACTTTTTCCGTCACGTTTTGACGGGTTCCATCTAGTAATTTTAATAACACAGAAAGAAGAAAGAAGAAATATCAAAACGTTTTGAGAGCAAAAACGAAAAGTTTTTAAGTTATAAATGGTAACAAAATATCGATAATAAGCCAAGGGTAAAAATAGGCAGTTTTTAAATAAAAATATTACAAAGAAAAGACAACGAAGTATATCAAAAATAATATTTAAATCATTATTCATACCTATTCGGTTGATGTCACAGCCAGCTTCTTTAGGTTCATTTATGACACTTTTATGTTCAACATTTGATGGAACATCTAATGCTGAATCTGTTTAAAAGATGCATATTCTTAAATGATTAAATAACAATAAAATGCGTTTATTAGAAGAAGCAAGGAAAAATTACGTCCCTAGTTAATCTATAACTATTTTGAGAAACTCGTCTGTAGCAATTTATTGTGATTTTAAACTATATTTGTTTTACATCTTTTAATTGTACAAGTCATAAAAATATCAATTAATAAATTTTAAAAAATAGTAAAATATGCTAAAAGTATCATTTCCAGACTATCTCCAAATTTAGTTTTCTGTCAGTGAAATTAGAAAGAGGCCATATAGTGTAAGTGCTCCAGTAGTCGGCCACAATGAGATAAAATATACTTTGTAAATACACTATATTGCCAAAGGTGTCCGGTCACTTGCGATTTCAGACGTTTTGTTAACTATCTAGAAAAATACATGAAGAATTAACCTGAAACTGCAGGGGTGTAAACAGTATAATATAGCTTATATATTTCCGCGAAGATTTTTTCCCGGAACCCCATAGGGGACTGTCAACAAATTGAACAAGTTGGAAATTGTACGTCAAACGTTACAAACGAGGTGCGTTCGTACACATGTTTTAGAATTAAATTCATGATATCCCGTGCGTAGAACGGGTTAAACAGCTAGTTAACTATATATTTTATGACACTGTTCATACAAATATCTTAACTAGTTATATAAATATTCAGATATATATGTATCCTCTAGTTATATAAATATTTAGATCTTGATGATTTTTAATTCTGTGAAATGAATTATATCGTCTGCAGATTAATTTCTGTCATAAAATAAGTATCTCGGTCGCTTGACGATTAAACTTCGGAAGCTCCTATAACAAAAAAGCACCGATTTAAAAAAAAAAAATTCAAATTTCTTAATAAATATTTTTATTAATATCTCCTAAAGTTTTGATTCGATTTTAATAAAATTTGAAATGTCTCGACAAAATTCTGCAAAGATAATATATTTTAAATTGCAAACCATTTGGTTGGGTAGTTTTTGCGTTGTTATATGCGGACAGACAGACAGACGGACAGACAGACAGACAGACGGACGGACAGACGGACGGACCAAACGACGACTATAGGTGCTACGTATTTATATAATTACGAACGCACCTAAAAAGAACGAATATCTTTTGAATTACCCTGTAAAAATTAATGTAGCAAAAGCGTTCAAACTAGAGATTGTTAATAAGTGGCTTATTGTAATATACTGTGTTCATTTTTATGAGGATAGCATGTATACTCGAAGAAAAATTAAGGTTTTTATAAAAACAGTCCCAAATTTCACCAAGTTTTTTGCTTATAATTTGCAGAGTTCTTAATATAAAAAAAAGTTATTTTGAGAAAATGTGTCAAACAACATTGTACATAATACTCTGCAATTGGAATTAAAAAATAATAAAAATTGGATGAAAAATGAGTAGGTTTACTAAAAAATGTTTCACTGCGCATGCGCGAATTCAATCAAGATATAATATGCATAATGTATTAGCTAAGTATATAGAGCAACTTTTGTGAAAGTCTCAAAATCATAGCTTAAAAATTCTGAAAATTATCGTCGATAGAATAAGCTCGAAATCCGTTTTTCCCAAAAAGAAGCAAAAAAATGAGGGGTTGTATCAAATATCTGTTGATGAGTGCCAAGATAGCGTACACAATATTGCACGTACTACTATATTTGGATACAACCCCTCATCTTTTTGCTTCCTTTTGGGAATAACGGATTTCGAGCTTATTCTATCGACGATAATTTTCAGAATTTTCAATCTATGATTTTGAGACTTTCTCAAAAGTTGCTCTATATACTTAGCTAATACATTATGCACATTATATTTTGATTGCATTCGCGCATGCGCAGTGAAACATTTTTTAGTAAACCTGCTCATTTTTCATCCAATTTTTATTATTTTTTAATTCCGATTGCAGAGTATTATGTACAATGTTGTTTGACACATTTTCTCAAAATAACTTTATTTTATATTAAGAACTCTCCATATTATAAGCAAAAAACTTGGTGAAATTTGGGACTGTTTTTATAAAAACCATAATTTCTCTTCGAGTATACATGCTATCCTCATAAAAATGAACACAGTGTATTACAATAAGCCACTTATTAACAATCTCTAGTTTGAACGCTCTTTCTACATTAGTTTTTACAGCGTAATCCAAAAGATATTCGTTCTTTTTCCATTTGTTGACAGTCCCCTATGGGGTTTCAGGAAAAAATCTTCGCGGAAATATATAACCTATACTACACTGTTTACACACCTGCAGTTTCAGGTTAATTCCTCATGTATTTTTCTAGATAGTTAACAAAACGTTTAAAATCGCAAGTGACCGGTCACCTTTGGCAATATAGTGTAGTTTATTTTTGGTACCAAAGGAAATATTATAATTTGTCAATGATCAGAATCCTTTCACCAATCACCAGTCAACAGAATTTTTTTTATTATTTTGTTGTTGTTGTTGTTGTTGCATTGCATTAGTAATCAGCCATTTTTAACACTTTCCAACATATTGAAAAGTGTTTCTGAATTTGGTTCGTCTGTCTGTCTGTGCACGATCTAACTCTCTTAATTATACTTCGATTTATGCGTAATTGATACATGTTATTGAGATTTTCTATGGCATGTTCCCCATTGAAAACGAAGTATGTAGCATTTATAGTTCGTTTTCAGAGACACTCAAACAATTGCATTACATTATGGTCTATGGGAAAAAATCGTTTGCAGTTTAATGATGTTACACTATTTCAAACATAATTAAATTTATATTCATTTATGAGGTTCACTAAAACATGCTTTCTGTAGAATGTAGAGTGCCAAGCATTTATCATTCATTTCCAGGGTAACGCAAAAGAATTCGATTACAGTAGTAATGTGTATGAACGATAATTGCTTGAAGTAAGTTTTCAACTTTGGTTTATGTTTTTAAGTTTAAATAAATGTTTTGTAAACTGCATGGTGTATAGAAATTCTATATATTATATGCATAATTAGACAACATAATTAGAAAGCATTACTGTCTATGGACGTGAATTGATGAATGGTGGCTTTTAATTGTGTAATGCTTTTTCTATCTGAATTATATTTAGTATATACTAAAATATATTCGTAGACTAAAAATAAATTCATATACAGGGCTACGCATAGAACTGGATACATTGCTGTCTGCGGATGGTAAGTGATGAAAGTGCATTTTTAGTTGTGTTAAGCGTTTTTTAATCCGAATTAAATTTTACCTTAATACAAGGTGGGAGTAAAAATCTAACATAAGGGTTGTACAATAAATAAATAAATAAATAAAAAATCGAGTACATTTCCGTTTATTGGCGAAAATTGCTGAAGGTGATTTTTCAACAGTGTTATGCGTTTTCTAACTGGACTGAATTATATAATACTTGTAGTGTTGTAGTACATACATACAAATCTACTGATCATATACAAGGCTGAACAAAAGAATTCGATGATCTTTCCGAATATGCACGATAATTGCTGAAATTGGGTTTTCGAATGTTGTATGCATTTTTTAATTGTTTACTTAAGACATTTTCTTTCACCTTATTAAACGCTACAATATTCTGGAAGTATTGGGAAGCGTTTCATAATCTATGCTTCACGTATGATTTTTCTTTGTTGTTTTTTCTGGTGTAAGTGGCGGACTACTCAAACAAAGTGGTCCACTACTGGTGCTTTTACCAAATTAAAAATTAAATATGCTGTAATTACAATTACAGTGACATCTCACTTATACGCGACGTTCAGTAATTACTTTTTCAAACCACTATTTTAAAACAGTAAAATTTGATTTATAAATTATCCGATTTAATAAGGCGAAAATTACCTTAAAAAAGAACTGGTGCTGAAAAATAATTTCCGTGTATCGCGTATAAGTGAGAGGGCACTGTAATTCCTTTATAAATAGAAAAAAAAAACAAGTGGGTAAGTGTGCTCGAAGATCTCTCAAAAGGTTTCGTTTAATATTCCTTTCAAAACACTTTACCCTTTCTTTAATAAATTCAAACAAATTTCATTTAGCAACAACAACAACAAAAAAAAAAGTCATGTTTTTTATAAAGTAAAAATTTACCGGTCTATTTTTTCCTTTTTTTCGAATATCTAAACTAGCCGGATAGCGGTCCAAGCCCGCTATTATATTCTGTCATAATAATATCCGTCATACGGACTAAATGCAATATTTAAAAAAATAATTTAAAAATTAAACAAATTGTACATCTTCAAAATGTTAAAATATGCGAATATTTCCATAATCGGATTTTTATCACGATTCAATATGTTTCTCAAACTCATATATTTACTATTCTCTATTATTTATATTGATACTCGCTTTGTATTATTCTCAAACATTTGAAAAATTAGTTAAACTTCCTATATGACGTCAGATTTTCTTTCTAATTCTCTAATGACGTGATATTAATCTGCTTTGTCCACTTACACATACTCATACTCCTTGTATTATTGAGAAATCTTAGACATTTTCCGTTTTATTACGACTATGACGTCAATCAATTTTATTTCATATATATCTTTTTTTCAATTGGTGAAACTTTTTATTTCATTTTCATTTTTCACGTGAAAATCGTCTGATAGAAAATTAATTATTGTAGAAAGAATTTCATTGTGGATTTTAAATCTTTGGCATCTGCTATAACGAAAAATGATTCAATTTAATAGGAAAAGGCTGTTAGAATTTTGGTTTTTTATCTCTATTTATTAAAATAATACGAATTTTTCAAATTTTAATATTTTGAGCTCTTTACATCTGCTATTCAGATTTATACACTAAGTTTCAACTCTGTAAGTTACATACTTTTTGAGAATGGCTCTGTGACGGACAGACAACGGAGCGGGGGTAATAGGGTTTCGTGAGATGAACGAAACCCTAAAAAGCAGAAAAGCTATACAGGGTGTCCACGTATAACCTGACCGACCTTTATTTTCGCAACCGTTGGTCCTAGATGCATACTTCCAACTACAAAAATGGTTCAAATAAGGTAAAGAATTATTTTAAAATCGATTTGGGTCAAGAAAAACATTTATAAAAAAAATACGAAATTTAAATTTTTATACGGCCCTCCGGTTCTATAAGTGATATTTAGTAAAAATTTACTGTGACACTAACAAGTAAGACAAAAAAAGTCCCATTCATCTAACATTAAAATTGACCGAGTAATAGCTGTTTAAAGTTGGAGTAAATTTTTTGCTGCGAAATAGGGGTCATTCACAAATGTAGTAGAAATCGTCAGATATATCAAAAAATAGTTGAGAGCAAAATTAACATTGCAATCTAATGTGAAATCTATAAAATCACTTTTACATATTAATTCAAAATATACGAATTGTACTGAACATATATAAGAGGATAAAAATAACAGAATTTTTGTTAAATAAAAGCATGAAAAACAACAGCCTCAATTCTTCACAAAATGATACAGATTTTAAAATGCTGTGAGATTACACTGTGTTTCAAATTTTGGGTTGTGCCATGATTTTTAGCTTTTGAAAATTGATTCTTATGGGTTTT
Source organism: Maratus michaelseni (assembly GCA_963931845.1). NCBI lineage: Eukaryota > Metazoa > Arthropoda > Arachnida > Araneae > Salticidae > Maratus > Maratus michaelseni. Next base: position 70,728,363 of record OZ007595.1, on the reverse strand, counting down.
TTAGCGCTGAATCCGAAAATAACCTTCATTTTAAACCATCGCGTCAGGATTTTCTCAAATCGCAAATTTCAAAGTTAAAAAGCTTAAAGTTAAAATTGACCCCCCCCCCCTCCCCTCCCAACCTCATCGGACCCTTGAGCTGTTTAGCTGTAAGATACCCAGTATAAGCCAAAAATTTGAATAAATTATTGAATTAAATAAAATTAAACTGAATAAAAAAGTATTACATCTATTTCATAGTATCAGGTTTTTCGCTATTTTTTAACCTTGAAATTTACGATTTCCGAAAATCCTGACATGATGGTTAAAAGAGGAGGAAAATTTTTTATTCAGTGTTAAAAAATACATAAAACGTAACTATAAAAGTAAAAAAACACAACCATCGCAGTTTTATGTTATCTAATCTAAAACTCTTTCTTAAACTTATTGATGGTAATCTATCCGAATTTTTTTGTGTTATCCTCTAATATAAGTTATGTATAAGATGGTAAGAGTCGAAAATCATAATAATATTACATTGTCATCGGATTTAAGTCAGTATGTAAATCGGACATTTGAAAGTGAGTTAAAATTCGAGTACAAATTTTGAACAGATTAATAGATAGATCGCTTTAAAAATAATTCTTTACTTTATTTAAACCATTTTTACTTTCTTCTATCTATAATAGAAGAAAGTATTGTAATCGAAATTTTTTTCGACGGATTTACACGTTTTAGGGGTCAGAGATTCCGAAAAACATGTTTTTACAAAATGTCTGTCTGTCCGTCCGTCCGTCTGTGTGTCCTCATTGTACCATCGAAAAGTGTATGAAGTTATACTTCAAATTGAACCTATTTTTTTTCTATGTTTTTGGCTATGGCAAGCAGATTCTATCAGAAGTTGGGGCTATTTCGACGAAAGGGGGCGCTGTGATCGATATTTTTGTTCCATTTTCACTATTGTACCATCTAAAAGTGTATGAAGTTATGCTTCAAATTGAACCACATTTTTTTATGTTTTTGGCTATGGCAAGCAGATTCTATCAGAATTTAGGGATATTTCGACGAAAAGGGGCGTTGTGATCGATATTTTTGTTCCATTTTCACTATTGTACCATCGAAAAGTGTATAAAGTTATGCTTCAAATTGAACCTAATTTTTTTTCTATGCTTTTGGCTATGGCAAGCAGATTCTATCAGAAGTTGGGGCTATTTCGACGAAAGGGGGCGCTGTGATCGATATTTTTGTTCCATTTTCACTATTGTACCATCTAAAAGTGTATGAAGTTATGCTTCAAATTGAACCACATTTTTTTATGTTTTTGGCTATGGCAAGCAGATTCTATCAGAATTTAGGGATATTTCGACGAAAAGGGGCGCTGTGATCGATATTTTTGTTCCATTTTCACTATTGTATCATCGAAAAGTGTATGAAGTTATGCTTCAAATTGAACCACATTTTTTTCTATGTTTTTGGCTATGGCAAGCAGGTTCTAATACAAAAAAATTAGAAATCCTAAAAAAGTTTTCCGTTAAATGTTAGGCCTTGATCCGGAGAATCCGAAACAATTTTTGTTTTGCCTCTATCTTAAAAAATGGCTGAGATATAGCGGTTTGAAATTTTAGGGTGGCTGACATTTTCAAACAAGACAGCAGAATTCATCCATAAACGGGTTTAATTTACGAGTTTTAGTTAACATGGTTTCGGCAAATTTTCTTTCATTATTGTAACCATTAATTCTATTATTACGATTATCACTATATATTTATATTCGCCAACGTCAAATTCTCGCCAAGCTTGCCGACAGTTGGCGAAATATCGCCAAATTTGGCGACCAAAATAGGTTGCCATAAATAAAGTCAACTTGGCTGTAGAGGACTAATTTGGCGATATTCTCATTCAAATTCAATGTTGACGAGAACTGGGATTGAATCTTCTTTAATTAGGTTCCACGCATTTTACCTTCGTGTTTTCCAGTAAAATTAGCTAAAATCATAAAACCAAGGAATAGGGAGGCTATCTGTTCCTGTCGGTTCAGGCCAGAAGGACTTTTCGTAGTTTAGTATACATCGGTTGTTCGCATCCCGGTAACCCGACGATTCGCAAGCAGCTGACGTACAACAGAATGACGAAAAATATTGATTTTATTGGCGATGTGATAGCGAATTTTGAAGTATTAACATGACTGAGATAGAAGAAAGTTTTGGGATTGGCACATCCGACTAGTTGTAATTGGAAGTATGCATCTAGGACCAACCAACGGTTGCGAAAGTAAAGGTCGGTCAGGTTATACGTGGACACCCTTAGTATAATGTAACACATTTCTTGAAATACTATTAAGAAATCTGTCCAAGTGTTACCCTCATTTCCCTGGGGTTTTTCTTTTAATAGTTTTAAATAATACTGTTCTTATGAGGTTTATTTCAGAAATACACCTCAAATAATGTCTCACTTCTGGCCAATGAGATAGAGGTAGCGTAGAAGTTAAAAAATTTTAGCTATTCTGCCTGTCCATATATACAGTGTGTCAAAGTTGTGTTTTTGAAGAATATTTTCATTTACATTCTCCTGGCAGACTATGTAGTATATATATTACAGAATCTATTCCCATAAAAGGAGTTTTAAAAATCTATGTATATTTAGGAGAAAATTATTATTATTATTGGGCTAATTTATAAAATTTTAATATTAACTAGCGAAATATCCACCTTTCCAGAGAATGGCCCATTCATGAATTTTTATAGGAAATATGAGGTAATAAGTCTACTTTTTAACACTTTCTAACCTAGTTGAAAAGTGTTTATGACTTCGGTTTGTCTGGCCGTCTGTCCGTGCTCTAACTCCCGTAAATATGCTCGGATTGCCCTGCAATTTTTATATGTTATAATCGTTATCTATAGCATGTTCCCTATTTCAACGGAAGTGTGTAGCACTTATAGTTTTTTTACAGGGACACTCAAAAGAATTCCGTTACATTGCGGTCTATGGGGGAAAAATCATTTGCGGTTTATTTAAATAATGTTTCACTATTTTAAACGCATTGAAATTTATATATATCACTAAGGTGCATTAGAAGAAGCTTAATATGGAATAGGGTGTGCATAGCACTTATACTTACTTTACAGGGACAGTCAAAAGAATTCCGTTACATTACGTCTATGGAGAAAAATCGTCTGCGGTTTATTTAAATAATGTTTCCCTATTTTAAACGCATTGAAATTTATGTAAGGTTCATTACAAGAGACTTATTACAGAATATTGTGTGTATAGCAGTCATCGTTCATTTACAGGGACACACAAAAGAATTATCTACTGTATGTTAACAATCATTCCTGGAAGTGCGTTTTAAGTTACTGAACGAGATTTTAATTTTAAATCGCTTTTTGTATATTACGTGGTGTGTATAAATTCTGTAGATCCTATACAGGGAAGCACAAAAGTTCGGGAACACATTTCCGTATTATTTAACTCCAGACGGAGAATTTTAAACTGTGCTACGTGTTTCCTAACTGAACTAAAATTTAGCATCCTATGCAGTATATATACAAATCTATAGATCCTATACAGGGCTGAATAAAAGTATTCGGATTACTTAGATGTTATCTTTTAGCTTATTAAAGAGTATGATTCGTAAAATTATTTTGGAAGCGTTGGAAAGTGTTACATAATCTATGCTTGACGCATGATTTTTCGTTCTTTTTTTTTTTTTTTTTTTTTTTTTTTACTGAAAGTTTGGTTACATACTAAGCAACAGTACTCCCATAACCCCATACATACAGTTAATTGTGCGTTACAGATAAATAATATTATACAAAATGATATTTACATAAAATACAAGTACTTCTCAGTATACGGTGGAATTGAAACATTGATTTACGCTCTGCACAGAAGAATGTTTAGCTCAAAACACTATAAAAATGTTTATCTTTTTTAAAACAGAAATGATGAAAATTGATGACATTACACTTTATTACACAAGTTTTCATAAAAACTGTCGTTACATTTGCTGTGAAAAGCGGTCTAAAGCATATTGAATCTCTTCTACATTTATTTCAACCTGGTTTAATGGATACATATACATTTATCAAAATATGGTGCAAGTTTTAATATTTGCTGAAAAATATTTCCTAAATATAAAGCAAACTTACCTTGCTGACATTCTTTTTGGAACCGAAGATGTACGATTCGCCTAGATCTCCTACGTAATTCGATGGGTATTTGAAATTTCGAACGAGCTTTCTTGCGAAACTTTACTGCAACTTCGGAAATACTTGAGCCAGTATTTTCAGGCTCTGTTTTGAAATTCTTTGTAGTTGTGCTACCATTCAAAGCGTTTGTATCGTTATTTTCTGTGTCAGCATTTATAGGCTCTGTTTCGACGTTCTTTGTAGTTATGACATCATTCAAAGCATTCGAATAGTTATTTTCTCTGTAAGTATTTACAGGCTCTGTTTCGACATTCTTTACAGATGTGTCATCATTTAAAGCTTTCAAGTAATTATTTTTAGTATTGTCATTTAATGGCTCTGGTTCGGCATTTTTTATATTTGTGCTATCATTCAAAGCATTCGAATCGTTATTTTCTGTGTCAGCATTTGTAGGCTCTGTTTCCACGCTCTTTGTAGTTATGACATCATTCAAAGCATTCGAATAGTTATTTTCTCTGTAAGCATTTACAGGCTCTGTTTCGACATTCTTTACAGTTGTGTCAGCATTCAAAGCTTTCAAATAATTATTTTTAATATTGTCATTTAATGGCTCTGTTTCGGTATTTTTTATATTTGTATTACCATTCAAATCATTCGAATCGTTATTTTCTGTGTCAGACATTATAGACATTATTTCGACATTCTTTATAATTGTGTCATCATACAAAGCATTCGAATAGTTACTTTCTCTGTAAGCATTTTCAGGCCCTGTTTCGACATCCTTTACAGTCGTGTCATCATACAAAGCTTTCGAATCATTATTTTTAGTGTCTTGATTTACTGGCTCTGTTTCGACATTTTTTACAGTTGTGTTACCATTCAAAGCATTCAAATAATTATTTTTTGTTGTGTCGGCTGTTAGAGGCTCTGTTACAACATTCTTTATAGTTGTGTTATTATTCGAAGCACTAAAATCGTTGTTTTTGTTCGATATTGTTAAATCTTCAGGCGAATTACATTCATTTCTATCTACCTTTATACCACTTTCAGTGCGCACAAGTAAAGCCTTTGGTATTCGAACTATAATACTAGGGCTAGGAGAGTTTTCTACACGTTTTTCAAACGACATTTCATCACTCGATGGAGAACTGCACTTAATTCCAGAATCATCACCCGTTTTAGATAAAGTTCTTTTTATTCGAAAAACCAATGAGCCGGTCTTCTGAGGACCATTTTCGTCTTTTATTACTCTCTCCATGGTCAGATTTCCAAAAAAAGAAACCTGTTGAAATTAAATAACATAACATTAACATAAATGCATAAATGCATAGTTGAAAACATTTCAATGAATGCCTTAAAAAAAAAAGATTGGTGCAGTTTGGGCTTAAAAAATTGAGATTTGTTGCCAAATGATAAAAACAGCTATGAAAACAAACCAGATGACTTTTATGCTTGTCTATATGTATTTATATACATAAACATTTTATTTATATTATATATTATTTTTTTTAGCCACACACAGGGTGGCTTATTATATATATTATTTATATATATATACACAAATTTCTTCTGTTTGTATATAAAAATAGATAAATGGCTTCTTTAATATTAAATAAATTGTATAAATCCTTCTATATTAAAAAAAAAGTAATCTGGAACTGAGCCAAAAACAAAATGGACCATCAAATTCTGCGTAGATATTCCGAATTATTCTCATCGCTTTTTTACTAGGGACTTTTTTGAAGAGCTATTGCTTTTTTTTTTCTAGCCATCCTACGGATTCGAAAATCATACCACCAGACGCGAAATATAACAAGCTTTCAGAAATTAAAAAAATTATCACGATCGGACGATAAAAACTCAAAAAATCCTTAAAAATCGAGTAAAAAATCTTTTATTGAAAAAGTCATTTTTTTTATATTGTTGCCAATTTCTAAATAAGCGCAAAGGATTATGTTTTATCTCAAATAAAAAATGTATTTTCGCGAGACTATTAAAAACAATAATGAAAGTTTAAAATAATAATTAAATGATCACGTGTTGAAAGCAGGAAATAAAGAAAATTACGTCATAAAAATTGTGTTTACACATGACATGAATATTAAAAATAAAAAAGATGAATTAAATGAAAAAGCATTATAACCAGTTAAATGAAAAAGCATTATAACCTGATTACAGAAGAAAGTCGCCGTTCGTGATATCATCATCATCATCTTTTTAAAACAGGATACATTACCAGGTTTTAAGAGGCTGTGAAATCAGAACGGGGGTTGGTGAGCGTAGCGAGCAGGAGGCAGAGCCCCCTAGTATTGAAAAAAATTGTTTGTCCATATGAAACAATGCATATAGGTTGCCAGAAATCCAGAAAATATGTTACCAAATTTTGTTCTCTCGCCAAGACCATTTACTCTATTTCGCCAAGGCCCCTATACTGAAAAAGTACCAAATTTTCTTTTAACCCGTTTGCTACCAGCGCGGCAAAAAAAGAAAAGCTTCACTGGTCCCAGTGCTTGGTAAGTGCTGTGGAATGTTTTGTGCACAAGCATTTTTAAACATTAAGTCTAATGCGTGAAAAAAATCCATATAAAATCATGTTGCCATTGGTTTTGGCATATATTTTTTATTACTCTATAAAAGTACCAAAAAGCTAAACACAAATCAGATAATGGCGCCCTCAGTCCGTTGCAAAGAAGTATTGCTGGACATATAGGAGAGACACCTCAAAGCGTTGCCCACATACGAAACGCTGGGAGCGAAGGAGGTTAATGAATTATACCGTAATTTCCAGCGTATAATCCGCGGATCAAACAATCAAGTTTCGACCCAGAAATTTTATCCTTCTATATTAAAAAAAAGTAATCTGGAACTGAGCCAAAAACGATTTAGACCAATCAAATTCTGCGTAGATATTCCGGGTTAGTCTCATCGCTTTTTTACTAGGAACTTTTTTGAAAAGCTATTACTTTTTTTCTAGCCATCCTACGGATTCGAAAATCATACCACCAGACGCGAAATATAACAAGCTTTCAGAAATTAAAAAAATTATCACGGTCGGACAATAAAAACTCAAAAAATCCTTAAAAATCGAGTAAAAAATCTTTTATTGAAAAAGTCATTTTTTTTATATTGTTGCCAATTTCTAAATAAGCGCAAATGATTATGTTTTATCTCAAATAAAAAATGTATTTGCGCGAGACTATTAAAAACAATAATGAAAATTTAAAATAATAATTAAATGATCACGTGTTGAAAGCAGGAAATAAAGAAAATTACGTCATAAAAATTGTGTTTACACATGAATATTAAAAATAAAAAAGATGAATTAAATGAAAAAGCATTATAACCTGATTACAGAAGAAAGTCGCCGTTCGTGATATCATCATCATCATCTTTTTAAAACAGGATATATTACCAGGTTTTAAGAGGCTGTGAAATCAGAACGGGGGTTGGCGAGCGTAGCGAGCAGGTGGCAGAGACCTCTAGTTTTATAAAATGTAACTTATAAGAGCTCTGTAAATATTTGTCTTCAATTATTGAATAAAATTTCTGGGTTGAAACAGAATTGTTTGATCCGCGGATTATACGCCGGAAATTACGGTACTTTAAATATTCAATAATTTCCTGTGGTCATTTTGGATAAGTGGTAAAAATAAGATAAACTATAAACAAGATAGCAATGTTTAAATACATCAAAACCGACTGTAAAAACCCAGGATTATTTAGACAGCCCGATGAGCTTGTTGTCATTACTACTTCAAAATGCAACAATGAACATTTTGCTTAAAACTTAAGCAAGAGTGGGTGGATTTTATGCCAAATTAGAAAAAAGTAAGAAAACAGGAGGTCAAACAAGAGGAAAACAGCAAATTTGAATATTCCGCTACGTATCGCCAAATTTGGCTCCAAAGCAAGGCCAACTTTACGTTAACTGGGCAATTTGGTTAAATTTACGCTGAAATATATGTAGAATAACATTTGCGTTAGTTTATCGTCTATGCTTGGCGAGGGTACCTTCTTCTGGTTTAAAAAAAGTTATAATAATTATTTTTATATATTGAGAGTAAAGTTGCGCATTGAAACATTCATAGGCATATATTTGTTTGCAAATATTCAGTGCATCAGAAAAGACAGGAATTGGATTTTTAGTTTTAATCTAGCATACGGAATACGGACCCTTACTGTTGCCATTTTAACACATTTTTCCATAATGTAACAAACCAAAGGACAGAAAGGAAAGATCATTTGTTTTCGGAAGGGTTATCTTTCATGGCGATTCTAATGGGCAGCAAAAGAATGTGTTTTGTATGAATGCATCATCTACTTCTACTATTTATATCTATCTATTTATCTACTACTCTACTATATATACAGGGTGATTCCAAATTTATGGTACAAACTTAAAGGGTTGGTACAGAACAATGTAACAAACAATTTTTTTATAGGTAAGCAGGATCGGAAATCCATTTATATAGTCAAAACTACAGGGCAGTGTCCTGTATCAACCTACCATAAAAATCATTGATTACCAAAATAACTTTACAATAATCATTTCGTTATCATTTCGTCATCATTCGATCATTTATTGTAAGGAAACCAGGGTCAAAAACCCATTTATTTAGTCAAAATTACAGGGCGTCTCACTTCAATCCGATATCGCGTTTTCGTTCATAACTTTAACAGTAGTGGAGATATTTTAACAAAATTTTCAACAGACTCATCTTTGTATGAATTGTAAGCATATCGTAAGGTTTCGTTGAAGTATCTTCACTACTGTTAAAGTTATGAACGAAAACGCGACATCGGATTGAAGTGAGACGCCCTGTAATTTTGACTATATAAATGGATTTCCGACCCTGCTTTCCTATACAAAAATTGGGTACTTTTCGGCTAGCCGGGCGCCAGTGATATATGTACATATATAAATACATATGTATATACATATATTTGTATATATATACATACATTATATGTATGCATGTGTACGTATATATATGTATATGTAGATATGTGTATATATATATGTGTGTGTATATATATACATGTATATATATCACTGGCGCCCGGCTAGCCGAAAAGTACCCAAAAATTGTTTGTTCCAGTGTCCCTTAAAGTTGTACCATGAATTGGGAATCACCCTGTATGAAACACAAATGGGAATTTCGCTCCGGCTGCTAATAACTTGAATTCTACTAAATGGATTTTGACAGAACTTGTACTGTTAGTTAGATAATATTTCAGGGAAGATTTTAGTATATAAGATATTGTCTTACGTTGTTTAGTTATAGAATTATGAGGGAAAGTTCTATAATCAGGTGAAACCAATTATGAAAGATTAGCCTTTTTAAAAAGCTCTAGTGAACAGGTTTTGATGGTAATTGTGCATTGTATTAAAACTAATAGATTTTATACACACAACATACTATACTAAATTCCGTTTATTTGGGTCATCGTTTAATTGGGGAAGTCGTTAATTCGGTCAAAATGTCAAGAAGAAAATAGAAATATATCATAAATTTTCCTTCTGATAATAGGGCCAGCCGTTTTATTTGTAAAAATCGTGCAGAAACAATGTGTCCCAGTTAAACGAAATCTACTGCAGATTCTAAAAAACTTATAACCCAAATGAAACCATACTTTCAACAATTATCTCCGTCCGTAGACAGTAATATATATCTCAATTCTTTTGTGTGTCCTTGTAAAAAAATAAATAAATGTCACGCACACTATTTTCTATAGAGAACATATAGCAGTAAGCCTCAATAACTTACATAGCTTTTTTTAAAAAAAAAATATGGTATTATCTATATCACGCGCACTATTTTGTACACTGTAAAAAAAATCCCGTATATATACTACTGATTTTATGTGAAATTTCTGTCTTTTAACGGAAACTTTTTGTTTTGAGTGGAAATCGTACATTTTCCGTGAATAACCTTTTTATCCTTACACGTTGAATGTTAAAAACAAAAATGCTCCTTCCAAGACACAGAGAAACGGAAATGTTCCTTTTCAATTGAGAGAAAACGGAAAATATCCAGTTAAATTTTGTAATTGATGTTTGGGCTTATAACAAAGTCGCTTGATGTGGCCAGGTGGTGTAGGGAACAGGGGATTAATCCTCAATGGCGTGTACCGACGTTCGAATCCCGAGGAAGCAGGGCGATAAAAACCGGGTGTGATAATATACAAATATACATGTTCCGTATAAATTTGAATCAGTATATATGATTATTATACAGATTTTTATTTTTTTTAGTATTGCGCTATTACTCATATTTATTTGTAAAAAACAGAAATTTCTGATTTTGAATAACGAAAAATTTCCACCTTGAAAACGGGGGAATACCAAACCGGAAATTTTGTGAAAAAACGGAGAATTGACGGCAATTTAGCTGGCAGTACATTTTCCGTTTTTAACAGTTCATATAGAGAATATATAACAGTAAACCTCCATAACTTACATAGTGGGTTTTATTTTTCTATAATATAATATGACAGAATTAAAATGCACATCAAACAAGTACTGCAAATAATGCGTCATATAATTATTTTGTGGGAGTCTTTCAAAGAAGTGTGAAATAATTTTTCATACGGGAAAAAATATTGCATTGCATTTCCAATTTTGTTTTGTTTGAAACGATATAACATCCTTAAAATGTATTTCAAAATATTTGTGCCCATAGAATATAATGTATCTCAATTATTTTCTGTGTCCCTGTGAACGTGCAATAAATGCCTAGCCCGCCTTTTTCCATTGAGAACATGTTATATTAAACCTCAACAACGCATATAAATTTCGTATATTTCCAAGCAAGAAAAACCAAAATCATAAACGCTTTTCAACTATGCAGCAAAACCTGGTAAGATAGAATAGTGAAGGATCGGATAAAATTCTGTTTTAGGCAGGTTTTCATCTTAGCAGGTATATACAGTCTCTTATAATTGTATTGCATTATTTTTGTTCAATTATAAAAAATTTACATTCAAGGTAGATTTCCATTTTTTCAAGTTTTATTGTATTTTGAAAAGTGTTAAAATTAACGAGAAAAAGAATGCTATGAGTTCTGTTGGCTATTACGTTTTTAATAAGCCGGCACTCGAAAATAGCCATTATGTGAGAATTCTAAAATATTTTCAAGCAGCCAAACATGGCGGCGTGCATTTTTTTTCTATAAAAAAAATAATGTTTAAAAACAGAATTTTCAATACAAATTATAAAAAAAAGAATGAAAAATAAAATCAAAGTGACAAATTTGAAAATACAAAATAAATAAAATAATAATAACAACACTTAAAATTCCTTAATTAGCTTTCACATAGATGCATGGGGAAATTAAAAGAAACGAAACAAACGAGAATGTAAAAAAATATACTATGTTAAAAAACATATTTACCGTTTTTAAGTTTCTTTTCCAACTCATAATGCAAATTTACAAATTTATTAATTCCTTAAGATGAGTCAATGTAACAAGTCTAATATGAATTTTCCACAATTAATATAAATTTGGAGAAATGTATTTAAAACTCGTGCTGCATTTCTTCAAATAGAAAAGCATTACATAAAATTAACTCTCACGTAAAAATTCATTACGCTATTTTTATGTCAAATGTGTTACCACGCATAACACAAGCAGGGGTTTTTTTTTTCCATCATCTACCCTAAGCTTTTACTAAGCAACTGCCCTACTGAACCAATTTTAATAATTATTTTCTTAATTGAAATCTCTTCACTTGTAAATGAGCCCGCACTAGCTATTTTTTTTAAATATTTCTATTTTAATATTTTAATTTTAATTTTAATGGTTTTTAATAAAATTTCTACAAAATTAAGTGGCAATTAAGCTATTTTTAATATTGCAGAGAAAAGATAATATTTTATCATTTCTCATTTAATTTATATTTATGTCATTTTCTCATTACAATTAAAAAGAAAATATATTTTTATTTTGAATAAATGATATTTTAGACGATCAAGAAGCTTAAGGGTATTAAAATTTAACAGACATTTTCTAAAGAAAAAAAAAAAAGAAAAGAAAGAAAGAAAGAAAAAGAAAGAATCCATTTAAAAACCATTTAAACTGCAAACTGTTTTCTAATTGCGTCAAAATGACATCATTTTCAGAGATTTGCATAGCATGAGCTCGGAAATTAGACAATAAAATTTCATTTTCACTCTGAAAATGACAGTGTTAAAAGACTTTCAGCTGAAAAATTCATTCGGAATATATTATTCTCATTAAAAAATTCACACTTTTTTCTACGATCGCGTCTAAATGGTGTAATTTACATTACCTTTCCATTTCTCCAATACTGAGATTAGTTCCAAAGAGGCTAACTAGTAAATCTGCAGATCAGGAGCCTCTACGTCAGCTTTGCAAGTCATTTGTTTTTTTAATCTCATTTTTGATATCATTTAATATCGTACAATCCGCAATTGTTATTTTTTCAATTGCATGCATATTTATAAGCATATAAAATTCTTCGAATGTTCCAGAAATTAGAATCATTAAATTAAACACGGTGTTATACAATGATATTCTGAAATTCTGATGAACTGCTTATTCTTTTAATTTTTTTTAAATAAATAGGCATTCATCCCCCTGTAGTCTTATTAAATTTACATTCGTTTTCATAAACAAAACAAGAGCGAAAAATCATGCGTCAAGCATAGATTATATAGCACTTTCCAACGCTTCCAAAATAATTTTACAAATCATACCGTTTAATAAGCTAAAAGCTAACATCTAAGTAAACATTTTAGAAAACGCATAACATATTTAAAAACATAATTTCAGGAATTTCCAACATATACAATATTCGGAAAAAAAACCGAATACTTTTATTCAGCCCTGTATAGGATCTATAGATTTGTATATATACTACATAGGATGATAATTTTAGTTCAGTTAGGAAACGCGTAGCACAGTTTAAAATTCTCCGTCTGGAGTTTGTCAACAAACAGAAATGTGTTCGCGAACTTTTGTGCTGCCCTGTATAGGATCTACAGAATTTATACACACCACGTAATAGACAAAAAGCAAGTTAAAATTAAAATCGCGTTCAATAACTTAAAACGCACTTCATTATTGTTAACAGTGAATTATTGTTAACAGACAGTAGATAATTCTTTTGCGTGTCCCTGTAAATGAACGATGACTGCTATACACACAATATTCCGTAGTAAGTCTCTTGTAATGCACCTTAGTGATCTATATAAATTTCAATGCGTTTAAAATAGTGAAACATTATTTAAATAAACCGCAGACGATTTTTCTCCATAGACGTAATGTAACGGAATTATTTTTACTGTCCCTGTAAAGTAACTATAAGTGCTATGCACACCCTGTTCCATATTAAGCTTCTTCTAATGCACCTTAGTGATATATATAAATTTCAATGCGTTTAAAATAGTGAAACATTATTTAAATAAACCGCAAATGATTTTTCCCCATAGACCGCAATGTAACGGAATTCTTTTGAGTGTCCCTGTAAAAAAACTATAAGTGCTACACACTTCCGTTGAAATAGGGAACATCCTATAGATAACGACAATAACATATAAAAATTGCAGAGCAATCCGAGCATATTTACGGGAGTTAGAGCACGGACAGACGGCAGACGGCCAGACGGCAGACGGCCAGACGGCCAGACGGCCAGACGGCCAGACGGCAGACGGCCAGACAAACCGAAGTCATAAGCACTTTTCAACTAGGTTGGAAAGTGCTAAAAAGAAAACAAGTGGGTAAGTGTGATCGAAGATCGCTCAAAGGGTTTCGTTTAATATTCCTTTCAAAACACTTTATCCTTTCTTTAATAAATTCAAACAAATTTCATTTAGCAACAACAACAAAAAAAAAAGTCATGTTTTTTATAAAGTAAAAATTTACCGGTCTATTTTTTCCTTTTTTCGAATATCTAAACCAGCCGGATAGCGGTCCAAGCCCGCTATTATATTCTGTCATAATAATATCCGTCATACGGACTAAATGCAATATTTAAAAAAAATAATTTCAAAATTAAACAAATTGTACACCTTCAAAATGTTAAAATATGCGAATATTTCTATAAACGGATTTTTATCATGATTCAATATGTTTCTCAAACTCATATATTTACTATTCTCTATTATTTATATTGATACTCGCTTTGTATTATTCTCAAACATTTGAAAAATTAGTTAAACTTCCTATATGACGTCAGATTTTCTTTTTAATTCTCTAAATGACGTGATCTTAATCTGCTTTGTCCACTTACACATACTCATACTCCTTGTATTATTGAGAAATTTTAGACATTTTCCGTTTTATTACGACTATGACGTCAATCAATTTTATTTCATATTTATCTTTTTTTCAATTGGTGAAACTTTTTATTTCATTTTCATTTTTCACGTGAAAATCGTCTGATAGAAAATTAATTATTGTAGAAAGAATTTCATTCTGGATTTTAAATCTTTGGCATCTGCTCTAACGAAAAATGTTTCAATTTAATAGGAAAAGGCTGTTAGAATTTTGGTTTTTTATCTCTATTTATTAAAATAATACGAATTTTTCAAATTTTAATATTTTGAGCTCTTCACAGCTGCTATTCAGATTTACACACTAAGTTTCAACTCTGTAAGTTACATACTTTTTGAGAATGGCTCTGTGACGGACAGACAACGGAGCGGGGGTAATAGGGTTTCGTGAGATGAACGAAACCCTAAAAAAAAGATATCTCATCAAAATAGTGCGAGTTCCTTGAGTTTTATTATTTTTCACTCTTTGAAATACGGTTGCTAAGCAACGGATAAATTAAAGTGGAAAGTAAAAATAAATGCTTTTAAAAATTGTAAAAAAATATGAAAATAAGATGTTTATATTTCCCGAACAGATGCAAAAACATTTTCAAATATTTTAAGCAATTAATTTCTAAATTCTATTAAATTTATCGGCAAAATTTTAAAACTATTGGAAATCCATATCGAAAATTTAGCATTCATAATTTTACGTCTAAATTCATTATGCAAATATTCCATTTCCATTTCATATAAAACTGAAATTTGAAAAATCCCCATAGGAAAGTATTATGACCTAAAATAAAATGTTCTATATTTTTCTCAAACGAATGAACTAAATTTAACAAAAAACTATACAGCTAATTCCGGATACCTCGCCAACATACCTACCGAAAATCAACCTAATCGGACCATTTTTACGGCAGTCATCGCGGAACAGACAGACAAACAGACAGACAAACAGACAAACAGACAGACAGAAACCAAAAACTTTTCGTGTCTCCACAGTGAACCTCAACTGGACGTTTCGGCAATTACTTAAAGTTTTGGCTAGCCACCTGTCATTAAAAAGACAGCAAAATATTTTTAATTATCCCTGGTGCTTAAAATCTAGCCTAGGCCACTGGTGAATAATACCTATAATCTAATCATCCAATATGCAGGGTGTTTCACGAAGGACCCCTAACTTTGAAAATAAATAACTCCAAAACGGTGATAGATAGAAGCATGAAACCAGTGGTATGTTTATTAAAACAAGTGGGTAAGTGTGATCCAAGTTCCCACAAAGGGTTTCGTTTAATATTCCTTTCAAAACACTTTATCCTTTCTTTAAAAATCCAAATAAATTTCATTTTCTAAAAAAAAAAAACTGTCTATTTTTCTCGGGTTTTCGAATATCTTAACCGGCCCGATAGCGGGTGAAACCCACTATTATATTCTGTCATAATAATATCTGTCATGTGAACTAAATGCGATATTTTAAAAAAAATTAATTTCAAAATTAAACATGTTGTACACCTTCAAAATGTTAAAATATGCGAATATTTCCATAATCGGGTTTTTATCATGATTCAATACGTTCCTCAAACTCATATATTTACTATTCTCTATTACTCATATTCATACTCGCTTTGTATTATACTGAAACATTTGAAAAATCCGTTAAACTTGCGATATGACGTCAGATTTTCTTTTTAATTCTCTAATGACGTGTAATTAATCTGCTTTGTGTACATGCACACATACTCATACTCCTTGTATTATTGAGAAATCTTTCTGTTTTATTACCACTATGACGTCAATCATTTTTATTTCATATTAATCTTTTTAACAGTTTCCAACCTAGTTGAAAAGTGTTTATGACTTCGGTTTGTCTGGCCGTCTGTCCGTGCTCTAACTCCCGTAAATATGCTCGGATTGCCCTGCAATTTTTATATGTTATAATCGTTATCTATAGCATGTTCCCTATTTCAACGGAAGTCTGTAGCACTTATAGTTTTTTTACAGGGACACTCAAAAGAATTCCGTTACATTGCGGTCTATAGGGAAAAATCATTTGCGGTTTATTTAAATAATGTTTCACTATTTTAAACGCATTGAAATTTATATATATCACTAAGGTGCATTAGAAGAAGCTTAATATGGAATAGGGTGTGCATAGGACTTATACTTACTTTACAGGGACAGTGTCAGGTTTCTTAGAATCAGCTGCAAGAGTTGAAAGCTATTCTTAAGGGATTAGCATATTGTATGTATTGTATATGTATCTATTGTGTACCGTTAAAGGCGTCCTTTAGAAAATCTTAATCCGAAGGGTGGCGAGTGGAACAGAATGAAGGAAGTATTTCCATTGCAATGTGGTCTTTCAGAGATAAGAAAGCGATTGCACTCTTTTGTTCAGGAAGACAGATCCGTCAAGAGGGAGGAAGGGTTGTCCAAGGACCCTTGGAAACAGAGGAGAAACCCCGTAGAAAGGAGGGTGTTCTACAATTTACGAGAGAGAGAAAGTTAGTTCTAACGTAGGAAGCGAAGGTGTAAGGTCGTTCAGAGTAGGAGCGCTGAGACCGGAGTGAGTTCGAACGCAGGATTGGAGTGTGTGAGATTAATAGAAATCTCGGTTCTGAATAAATGAACGTAGTCTAGCGGTACACGTAGAGCGTTTTCTGTAATTGTTTTGATTTAGTGTTAAACCGGATAATTTACATCCGAGTTTAAATGTAAATAGTGTTAATAAATTGTTACTTTAACTTTAATTGAAAGAGTTAGGTTTTTCTTGAATATACATGAAGTATCGTGCCCGATATCACGTTTTCATATCGGTGGTGGCAGCAAATCAAAAGACCGGATTTATTTCGAAGTTGTGTGGACGGAGAAGTGGAATCCGACAATGTTGGCAGCGACGGGATTGAATCACCGAAGACCAGCGCCAGTTAGCCGTGTTACTGAGAGTTTGTGCAGGATCGTCTAGCGGAAGTGTTTGTGCTCTATCGTCGAAGACCAGCGCCAGTTAGCCATATTAAGTCAGTTTATGCCGGATCGTCTAGTGGAAGTGTTTGTGCTCTATCGTCGTAGACCAGTGCCAGCTAGCCTATCGTCATTACAGTGAAGTGAATTAGTGGTGGTGCTGTGTTAGTGTAGTGTTGTGCGTAGTGTTTTTTGTGCATTGTGAAGCAAGGTGCAGTGATTGTGGCCCGAGAGTGCAAGATTTACCCTGTGGAAAAGTGAGCAGAGAATTGCCCAGCGAATAAAGTACGAGGTAAGGTGTTTTGATCATTTTACTCTACTGACATTCTCGAACCTACTGTTTTTTATTGTGTATAATTTATGTTAATTTATGTGCAATATAATAATTGGTCTAAATCAAATGAGATATTAACAACCATTTTACACTATTGTTTTAAGAAAAGGATCTTATATTAATTACTAGAAGTGATTTTCTAATTGTTTTAAACGGATAAGATTAATGATTAAAATTAATGCATTGTGTTAATAGTTGGAAGGAATCATTGAAATTTCTTAAATTTAAATTATTATTAAAGTAATACTAGGGGGCCTACCCCCTGCGAGCAACGCTCGCCAACCCCCGCTCAGACTTCGAGGCCTCTAAAAACATGACAACGTGCTTTGTTTTAAAAATATTGGTAAATCTGTAATTGCGTTGCCATGCTTTTAACGTTTTAATGGAGCATTTTCTGATTATCATGGCCTCATACACAGCTGTTGCGACAACTGACGACTGTTTTCGGGATTGATAAGTAAAATCAATTACAACTTGAAAACCAGCTTGTATAAAATGGTTAGGTTTAAATTGTGGCTACCTCTCAAACTTTTATAACAACGATCTGTATTCTATTCTTCCTTTGCGTTTAAGGATGAGAAAAATTCCATCTGTTTGTGAATAACATTAAGAACCACGGTATTGAAAAGTACTATGTTATAGACTTTTTCAGTAAAAGGTTTTAATTTTCTCTCTATTTTAGTGCACCATCATGCATATTTTCATGTTATTTTAAATATGTAAATTATTTATTTTAATTAATATGTATATACGAATTTTCTAATAATGATTTATCACACAAAATTAATTAAATATTTTGTGCATGCATGCCTGTATTTATTCGGCATCAAATGATGAGATATTTAAACAAATTTGCTATCCGCGATAATTTTACACCATGTTATGTCACTTGAATATTGTCCATAAGAAAATCGGTTACTTTTCCAGTATAGGATCCTTTGCTTTTAGGTTAGGCGTAATTCGATCTTCAAAAAGAGATAGATTCGTTAATATACATAGATTTGTTGCCAAAAGTTATGAAAACAAACCCAATGAACTTTTGGTGCTTTTCTATTATAGGGGTCTTGAGGCTTTTTTAAAAAGCTTGGCGCAATTCGGGCATCAGAAAATGAGATTTGGTGCCAAATGACATAAACAGCCATGGAAACAAATTCGACGATTTTTTTGTTTATATGCGTATTTTAATTATACGTATATTATTATTGTTTTTCTATTTTCTATACAAATTACTTCTGATTATATATAAAATACGATAAATGACATTTTACGCTTAAATAAATTGTATGTAAAACAAAAATGTAAAACAAATTGTATGTATAACAAATTGTATGTAAAACAAATTGTATGTATAACAAAAAGTAATGCTACTGAAATATTCATTTGTCTTAAACTTTAATAGCATTTCTCTAATATATATAGGGAGCATTTTTTCCCCTTGCTGCCAATAAAAGCGAGAGATGAGTAACTGTCATTTTAGCATAATTGATGTCATATTCTCATTAAAATTGGAAAGAAAACCAAGCAGGATATTTTATTCTCCTTCCATTCAGTTGGGCAATTATATATTCGTTTCAAATATCCGAATTAGTGATTTTATAAATTCGTTTAATTAAATTTTACAAAAAAATAACAAAATGATATCTGTTGGGGAACCGTCGGTAGCGTAATAAATTTTCTTATTTTTATAAATAGTTAAATCAGTCTTCAAATTTAATATACATTTTCATCTTTTGATATGTTAAAGAAGTTTGTTCAGCTTACCTGAAATTTTCCTTATGCGCTGAATATACCCACAGTAGTAATCCAAAGTGTTGTAGCGATATTTATCTGATCCATTGATTCACTTATATTGGAAGAATAATAAATAGTATTAGTAGAAAATGACAATTGTGTGAAATAAACAGAAGATTCATTTTCCTTTGAATATAATATAATTCTTGGCTAGATGTACATGTTTAAAATCGCATTTTGGAGGCTGCGTATAAGTGCTCCAATTTTACATTATATTAAATATATTTACATCATATATATACAAGAGCGTCTTAACTGCTCGGAAACATTTTGGAAACTGAAGGGAGATTGTTATTTGAGTTCTGTGCACACGCGCGGGACAAACAGCTGTAGTTTGAAGGAGGGACATCTGCAGTATTTCTCCACTTAGTTAGTTTCGACAGTCTCTGGTTTTGTTCACTATGTTTTTCAGCTGCGGCACTTGAAGTACTTATTGGTAATTGGGGTCTGGTTTTTAACATGTTTTTCAATCGTTCGCTGCACGTGGAGATTAATTAACTGCATATAAAAGGTTTCTCCGTCAATATCAATAAATAATAATTACTATTAATTTCTTTCCCCCTCTTTCTTTTGCGTTTACATAAATGACGTCATTTGGACGAATTTATTCAAAATATTTCCAGTTTATAAATTAAATTAAATGCTGACAGACGATTGAATCCTGACGATAGAAATGTGCTTTTTTTTTCAAATTTTCCTGAAAAACATAATTTAATCACAATCTTGTCTTCATTATTGATTGAAATAAAAGATAAATTCAATTTCAATTTGAAAATGACGAATCCACACTAAAAGGTCTAAAGGTCCACACACGTCACTGTGGATCAAATCCGCAATATTAGTAGCTCGATTTGTTGCTGATTTAGGATACGGCATGTTAGTTAATTTAGTTTCGATACAAGTTACGCATGTTTTATTTTGATGTTTACATTTTCCTATCTTTATTCCGTCCGCAATTTGATTTGTTATCATTGATTTAATCGCGTCATAATCTCTGTGGCCGAGTCTGCGATGCCAGAGATCTATGCATTGTTTGCTGTCACAGTTATACGTTATGTTTACATAATTTTGTGGTTCTTCCACATCGTCCATTTCCTCAATAATGTATAAGTTTTTCTCATTTTTCGCCCTAATATATATTTCTTCATCAAAGATCAAATCGCATTTATTATCGTCGAAGATTAGTTTACACCCGTTTTTAGCGGCTTTACTAACCGAAATTAGGTTCGACTCTAAGTCTGGGACATAAAGTACTTCGCGTAATTTCGTTAGTTTTTCTTTTCCTTCGGGGGTTAATGTTTTTATAAAAACTTCTCCTGAACCTAACGCTGTCAGTTTATTACCATTCACGATCGTTACTGAAGTTTTATTATAATCAATAAATTTACTAAATAGGCTTTTATCATTACAAATGTGCGAGGTAGATCCTGAATCGAGAATCCAGTTATTTTTGCCTACTTTTTGAGTGATTAATGCTTTATTTTGCGTCTGATCATTTGCGTATTTTCTTTCGTTTGGAACTTTGTTTTCCCTATGAGTTTCGTTTTTTTCATAACATAATGAAGATGAGAAATTCTTTTTATTTTTGAATTGATTGTTACGAGGATTTCCGGATTGTACCGTGTTTCTGCTCTTGTAGTGCCAGCATTCGTAAGTCGAATGATTTTTCATTTTGCAGTTGTTGCAATATTTTTGTTCTCTTCTATTTTCAGTGTGTGTATATCTCCTATTTGTTTTAAATGCTCTCTCGTTGTTGTTATATCCGCTATGTGATTGTTCTGACATTTCATGTCTACGATTATATTCATCTGTTAATTTGTTTTTGATAAAATCAGGGGTGAGCTCATTTTCCGGTCTCGCCTTCAACGCAGTTATCAAAGTATTGTAACTGGGGGGAAGAGAACACAGAAATAGCGCGGAAATATGTGAATCGCTAATATTTTCTCCAATGGCATTAAGTTTATCTATAATTTGCAAGATATTAGTGATATGTGAGATCATGTTTCCGCCCTCCGCTAATTTAGTACTGTATAATTTTCGTAACAGGTAAAGCTTACTAGATAAATTGCTTCTCTCATGTATATTTTTCAGAGCTTCCCATGTTAATTTTGCAGTTTCTAAGTTTTTTACATTTACGATTTGAGAATCATCAATGCTTAAGTTAATTAAAGCTCTAGTCTTGCGGTCTCTTTTGTGCCATGCGGGGTCGGGTGGAGCTGGTGGATCTTGTACTATAATATCGTCGAGTTCCTCTTTAATCAGGAACATCTGCATCTTGAACTTCCATGTACTATAATTTGTAGAATTGAGTTTTTCAATAAATTGAGTATTTTCTTTTATCGCATTCATTATTACTTTTTTAGTGTTCTTTTATTTATTATTATATTTTTAGAAATTTGTTAAATTATCGTTTTTGATACTGGGATAATATTCTTTTTTCAGAATCAGTCTTTCATAATCTTTGTTGGGGAACCGTCGGTAGCGTAATAAATTTTCTTATTTTTATAAATAGTTAAATCAGTCTTCAAATTTAATATACATTTTCATCTTTTGATATGTTAAAGAAGTTTGTTCAGCTTACCTGAAATTTTCCTTATGCGCTGAATATACCCACAGTAGTAATCCAAAGTGTTGTAGCGATATTTATCTGATCCATTGATTCACTTATATTGGAAGAATAATAAATAGTATTAGTAGAAAATGACAATTGTGTGAAATAAACAGAAGATTCATTTTCCTTTGAATATAATATAATTCTTGGCTAGATGTACATGTTTAAAATCGCATTTTGGAGGCTGCGTATAAGTGCTCCAATTTTACATTATATTAAATATATTTACATCATATATATACAAGAGCGTCTTAACTGCTCGGAAACATTTTGGAAACTGAAGGGAGATTGTTATTTGAGTTCTGTGCACACGCGCGGGACAAACAGCTGTAGTTTGAAGGAGGGACATCTGCAGTATTTCTCCACTTAGTTAGTTTCGACAGTCTCTGGTTTTGTTCACTATGTTTTTCAGCTGCGGCACTTGAAGTACTTATTGGTAATTGGGGTCTGGTTTTTAACATGTTTTTCAATCGTTCGCTGCACGTGGAGATTAATTAACTGCATATAAAAGGTTTCTCCGTCACTCCCCCGTAATCTCCTGTGTGGGGAATGGTTGAAGATTCAGTTTCTTACGGTGTTTCTCGTACACAGGTTTGGGAGTGGGCTTCGTGAGAGTGTCGGCTGTCATTTCTTCAGTGGGGCAGTATTGTAGATCGATTTTTCCTTCTTCTTTCATAAGTTTGATGTTGTGGAAACGTATGTCGATGTGTTTGGATCGCTTAGTATCTTTATCGTTTTCAGTCATTTTTATACAGGACATATTATCCTCAAAAATCGTGATGGGTAGTTTTTGTGGAATGTTGAGATCGCTAAGCAAGTTTGTTATCCAAGTTAATTCTTGTGCTGCGTTGCTAGCTGAAACGTATTCAGCTTCGGCTGACGAAAGTGCAATGCAATTTTGCCTTTTTGTAATCCAGTAAATCGGTGATTTTCCTAGCATGAATAGATTTCCTGATGTTGATTTACGTGTTTTCAAGTCACCTGCCCAATCTGCATCGGCGTATGCTGTTAGGATGGGCTTGCTGTTTGCGCTAAGAGTTAAATTCAAATTTTCTGTAGTTTTAAGGTATGAAATGATTCTTTTTACTGCTGTCCAGTCCTTTTGGCGTGGTGTTTCATTTCTACGACATAATATGTTGACTGCTGCGGATATGTCAGGACGCGTGATTGTTGATATGTAAAGTAATGTGCCTGTGGCTTGTCGATATTTCGTGTTATTAGGTAAAGGATTATCATCGTCTTCAAGTCTGTTGAATCCAGCAATCATTGGTGTGTAATGAGGTTTCATGTCGTTTAAATTCAGTTTTTTCACTAGTTCCTGTATTTTATTGTTTTGATTTAGGTAATATGTATCGTTGATTTTATTAATGTTTATGCCTAGGTAATTATTCACTTCTCCTAAGTTTTTTAGTTCATATTCTTTCTTAAGTTGGTTTATTGTTTCTTCGATATCACTGTCCTTTCCTGCTATCAGGATATCGTCTACGTAAATGATGATGTATATCGGATTTTCTTGATTTGATTTAAAGTACAGACATGGATGATTTTTGCTCTGTATGAAATTATTGTTTGTGAGTGTTTCCGATATTTTGGTGTACCAGGCCTTTGCTGCTTGTTTAAGACCGTAGATGGCTTTTTGAAGTTTACAAACTTTTCTTTCATCGCCGGGTTTAATATACCCGTCTGGTTGACTCATATAAACAGTTTCAGTTAATTCACCATGCAAGAATGCTGTGGTTATGTCAACATGTTTCACGTTCAAATTTTTGTGCAATGCAGAGATGAGAAATGCACGTATTGTAGCGTGCGAAACTACAGGTGCGAAAGTTTGATCATAGTCAATCCCGAATCTTTGACTATATCCTTGTGCTACTAGACGCGCTTTATAGCTTTGAATATTTCCTAAATTGTCCTTTTTTAGTTTAAAGGTCCATTTTGAACCGATAATTTTTGTTCCGGGTGGTGGATCTGTTAAAGTCCAAGTGTTATTTTTTCTTAGGCATTGTATTTCATTTTGTGTTGCTTTTATCCAATTTTGTTTATCATTAGTATTTTTCATTTTTTCGATATCTTCCCAATTTTCGGGAATGTTTTCAGATGAACTATTTGTGAGACAAACATATCTGTCAGGAGGAACGCCTCTATTTGTCCTATTAGACCTTCTTGGTTCAATTGGTTGCTGTTTGGGCACGGATGGTGTCTCTTCACTGTCAAGTTTTATTTCTAAGTGATTTTCATGTCTATCCGGTAATTGTGTATTGTCATCTGATGTTTTTGTGGTGATTTGTATCTCCTCAATGTTATCTGAGTGTACATTTTCATTCTCAAGAAATTTCACCGTTCTCGCTATTATAATTTGTTTTCCTTGTGTGTGAATTCTATAACCAGTCGATCGTGTATCATAACCTACAAACGTTCCGGTTTGAGCCCTGTTATCGAGTTTTCCTCTATTTACTTTATCGACGTAAAATAGCGCTTTACAACCGAATGTTCTTAAGTGTTTTAAATTCGGTTTAACTCCTTTCCATAATTCGTAAGGTGTTCTGTTGTTGTTTGCTTTAGTTGGGAGTCGGTTTTGTAAATATGTTGCAGTGTTTATGGCTTCACCCCAAAAATGTTTGCTTAATTTTGCTTGTGATAGCATACTTCTAGTCATATCTAATAAACTTTTATTTTTTCTCTCCGCAACTCCATTCTGGCTCGGATTATGCGGGACAGTCAATTGGTGTAAAATTCCGTTCTGTTTTAAGTATTCATCTATCTCTTGATTTACATACTCACGACCGTTATCCGATCTAATTTCCTTAGGTTTTTTACCGAACTGATGGTATATCATCGTTACGTACTCTTTTATCTTTTCAGCAACTTCGCTCTTTTTAGATAATAAATATATCGTAGTATATCGGGAATAGTCATCAATAAGAGTCATAAAATAAATTTTTCCGCCTAAGGTCGGTGTATCTAAAGGTCCACACACGTCACTGTGGATCAAATCCGCAATATTAGTAGCTCGATTTGTTGCTGATTTAGGATACGGCATGTTAGTTAATTTAGTTTCGATACAAGTTACGCATGTTTTATTTTGATGTTTACATTTTCCTATCTTTATTCCGTCCGCAATTTGATTTGTTATCATTGATTTAATCGCGTCATAATCTCTGTGGCCGAGTCTGCGATGCCAGAGATCTATGCATTGTTTGCTGTCACAGTTATACGTTATGTTTACATAATTTTGTGGTTCTTCCACATCGTCCATTTCCTCAATAATGTATAAGTTTTTCTCATTTTTCGCCCTAATATATATTTCTTCATCAAAGATCAAATCGCATTTATTATCGTCGAAGATTAGTTTACACCCGTTTTTAGCGGCTTTACTAACCGAAATTAGGTTCGACTCTAAGTCTGGGACATAAAGTACTTCGCGTAATTTCGTTAGTTTTTCTTTTCCTTCGGGGGTTAATGTTTTTATAAAAACTTCTCCTGAACCTAACGCTGTCAGTTTATTACCATTCACGATCGTTACTGAAGTTTTATTATAATCAATAAATTTACTAAATAGGCTTTTATCATTACAAATGTGCGAGGTAGATCCTGAATCGAGAATCCAGTTATTTTTGCCTACTTTTTGAGTGATTAATGCTTTATTTTGCGTCTGATCATTTGCGTATTTTCTTTCGTTTGGAACTTTGTTTTCCCTATGAGTTTCGTTTTTTTCATAACATAATGAAGATGAGAAATTCTTTTTATTTTTGAATTGATTGTTACGAGGATTTCCGGATTGTACCGTGTTTCTGCTCTTGTAGTGCCAGCATTCGTAAGTCGAATGATTTTTCATTTTGCAGTTGTTGCAATATTTTTGTTCTCTTCTATTTTCAGTGTGTGTATATCTCCTATTTGTTTTAAATGCTCTCTCGTTGTTGTTATATCCGCTATGTGATTGTTCTGACATTTCATGTCTACGATTATATTCATCTGTTAATTTGTTTTTGATAAAATCAGGGGTGAGCTCATTTTCCGGTCTCGCCTCCAACGCAGTTATCAAAGTATTGTAACTGGGGGGAAGAGAACACAGAAATAGCGCGGAAATATGTGAATCGCTAATATTTTCTCCAATGGCATTAAGTTTATCTATAATTTGCAAGATATTAGTGATATGTGAGATCATGTTTCCGCCCTCCGCTAATTTAGTACTGTATAATTTTCGTAACAGGTAAAGCTTACTAGATAAATTGCTTCTCTCATGTATATTTTTCAGAGCTTCCCATGTTAATTTTGCAGTTTCTAAGTTTTTTACATTTACGATTTGAGAATCATCAATGCTTAAGTTAATTAAAGCTCTAGTCTTGCGGTCTCTTTTGTGCCATGCGGGGTCGGGTGGAGCTGGTGGATCTTGTACTATAATATCGTCGAGTTCCTCTTTAATCAGGAACATCTGCATCTTGAACTTCCATGTACTATAATTTGTAGAATTGAGTTTTTCAATAAATTGAGTATTTTCTTTTATCGCATTCATTATTACTTTTTTAGTGTTCTTTTATTTATTATTATATTTTTAGAAATTTGTTAAATTATCGTTTTTGATACTGGGATAATATTCTTTTTTCAGAATCAGTCTTTCATAATCTTTGTTGGGGAACCGTCGGTAGCGTAATAAATTTTCTTATTTTTATAAATAGTTAAATCAGTCTTCAAATTTAATATACATTTTCATCTTTTGATATGTTAAAGAAGTTTGTTCAGCTTACCTGAAATTTTCCTTATGCGCTGAATATACCCACAGTAGTAATCCAAAGTGTTGTAGCGATATTTATCTGATCCATTGATTCACTTATATTGGAAGAATAATAAATAGTATTAGTAGAAAATGACAATTGTGTGAAATAAACAGAAGATTCATTTTCCTTTGAATATAATATAATTCTTGGCTAGATGTACATGTTTAAAATCGCATTTTGGAGGCTGCGTATAAGTGCTCCAATTTTACATTATATTAAATATATTTACATCATATATATACAAGAGCGTCTTAACTGCTCGGAAACATTTTGGAAACTGAAGGGAGATTGTTATTTGAGTTCTGTGCACACGCGCGGGACAAACAGCTGTAGTTTGAAGGAGGGACATCTGCAGTATTTCTCCACTTAGTTAGTTTCGACAGTCTCTGGTTTTGTTCACTATGTTTTTCAGCTGCGGCACTTGAAGTACTTATTGGTAATTGGGGTCTGGTTTTTAACATGTTTTTCAATCGTTCGCTGCACGTGGAGATTAATTAACTGCATATAAAAGGTTTCTCCGTCAATATCAATAAATAATAATTACTATTAATTTCTTTCCCCCTCTTTCTTTTGCGTTTACATAAATGACGTCATTTGGACGAATTTATTCAAAATATTTCCAGTTTATAAATTAAATTAAATGCTGACAGACGATTGAATCCTGACGATAGAAATGTGCTTTTTTTTTCAAATTTTCCTGAAAAACATAATTTAATCACAATCTTGTCTTCATTATCGATTGAAATAAAAGATAAATTCAATTTCAATTTGAAAATGACGAATAAAAAGAAATCAATAATCCCTATCGGGATCCTTTTAAATTTTTTTCCCTTTTTTGTCTGAAAAAAAAACTGAGTAATTAGTTGCCATCATTACATAAATGTCATTAAAATTAGAAAAAAATTAATATCTCGAAAACTAATTCCAATTTCAAAATTCTATTACCAGTTTTGACATCCGCGGATTTTTATGGACAATTGGTATTAATTTCACCCTCAAGCGTTAATATTTTATTAAAAATAGCTCTGAAACATAATCAGTCGTTTAATCAGTCGTTTCATAAAATCGTTTCATAAATTCGTTTCATAAAATCGTTTCACAAATTCGTTTCATTAGGATTTTATATATATAGGGTAGATTTAAATTAAGTGATATTGTTTGCTTTAAGTTTGAAATATTGATAGTAAATGAGAAAGGCAAATGTGTGTAGAATTTAAATTAAATTGAAATAATCTTCAAGGAAGAATTTAAGGTCGAAAAAAAAAAAGTGCTGTGATTTACTTTTTAATGTGAGAACTAATTTTGAAATTGAAATATTTTATTGAGATTAAATTTAGGAATTTATGTGTATTTCATGCAAATTTTTGTTAGGTGGATATTTTTATGTAGTGATTGGCATCAGTGTTTTATTCAAATTGCAACGTATCAGTATTATTGTGTAAATTGTATTTTATTATTTAATGGTATAAATTTAAAATCTGTATTGCATAATAGTCAAATTGAGATTATTGTTACTTTGTTATTGGAAGCAAATTGTGGGGTATCATTGTTTAAGGAAATTTATCAATTTATTATTCTATTATTACTTATTTGAAATATGTTAAATAGTATAATATGTGGAGGTAACTTATGAGGGTAGGATTTGAGGAAGTATTAATTTGATATTGTGATTAAGTATTATTGTAGGGTGGTAATAGTTATCAGTAGAAAGTATGGCTTTCTTACTAAAATTAAAAAGGGTGGATCTTCAGGCGATATGTGGAGAGTTAGGAATTGAGGTCTCGGAAGATGATACCAGGTTTAAGCTTAAGAAAAAGATAGTGGAGAGCGACGAATATGAAGAGGGGGCCGTTATGGAATTATCTAACACTATTGTTACGGAGCGGTTAGAAAACTTAGAAAGGGAAGAAAAGTTACAACGAGAAAAGCTAGAAAGGGAGGAAAAGTTACAACGAGAAAGGTTAGAAAGGGAGGAAAATTTAAAGTTACAACGAGAAAAGTTAGATAGAGAAGAAAGGTCTGAAAAATTGAGATTGGAACATGAGTTAGAGTTGGAAAGGATAAAAATTCAGAGTTCGGCAAATAACTCTAATGGGACTAGAGAATCTAATCATGAGAGTAGCCTAGAGAAATTGATTAAAAGTGTTAAAACTCTGTCTATCAAAGTTCCGGAAGGGACTGAAGGATGGAATCTCTTTTTTAGCAGTTTAGAACGGGCATTCCAAACAAAAAATGTACCGGAAACCCAACAGGCCGAAATTCTGCTAAATATGTTAGGGGATAAGGCCGATAATTTGCTAATATACACGACTAGGGAACAAATTGAGAGTTATGAGAAGTTAAAGGAATTAGTTCTAAGGGAACACGAACCGACACCGAAGGCGTGTTTGGAAAATTTCAAGAAGGCTAGAAGGAATCAAAAGGAAACTCATGTATTATTTGTGTCACGTTTAATAGCAACGTGGGAAAATTACTCTAAGATTAGAGGTGCAGATACGTATGAGAAGGTTAATCAGTTAATTGTCACGGATAAGTTGTTAACTACGTTAGATGAGGAAACCGCGACGCATGTTGGATTAACTCAGCACAGTAATTGGTTAGAAGTTTCTAAAATTGCTAAGGAATGTGATAATTTCTTTGATGCTAAACAAAAATCTTATGCGGTAACTTATAAGGGTTATAAAGGTAAAGAAAGGTATGTGAATAATGAAGATTCTAGAAGGGCAAAAGATGAGGGTTTAATTTTAAATCGCTTTTTGTATATTACGTGGTGTGTATAAATTCTGTAGATCCTATACAGGGAAGCACAAAAGTTCGGGAACACATTTCCGTATTATTTAACTCCAGACGGAGAATTTTAAACTGTGCTACGTGTTTCCTAACTGAACTAAAATTTAGCATCCTATGTAGTATATATACAAATCTATAGATCCTATACAGGGCTGAATAAAAGTATTCGGATTACTTAGATGTTATCTTTTAGCTTATTAAAGAGTATGATTCGTAAAATTATTTTGGAAGCGTTGGAAAGTGTTACATAATCTATGCTTGACGCATGATTTTTCGTCCTTGTTTTTTTTTTTTTTCAATTGGTGAAACTTTTTATTTCATTTTTATTTTTCACGTGGAAATCGTCTAATAGAAAATTAATTATTGTAGATAGAATTTCATCATGGATTTTTAATTTTTGGCATCTGCTATAAGGGAATATGTTCAAATTTAATAGGAAAAGGCTGTTAGAATTTTGGTTTTTTTATCTCTATTTATTAAAATAATACGAATTTTTCAAATTTTAATATTTTCAGCTCTTCACAGCTGCTATTCTGATTTATACACAAAGTTTCAACTCTGTAAGTTACACAGTTTTCGAGAATGGCTCTGTGACAGACAGACAACGGAGCGGGAGCAATAGGGTTTCGTGAGATGAACGAAACCCTAAAAAACGGAAGAATTTGAAACAGAAACCTCAAAATTTTAGTTAAAATAGCGTCGATAGATGGCGCTGCAGCCAGCATTACGGATCCCTATAAAGAGAGCTCAGACTCCAAGAACGTTCAGTCCTCGAAGATTTCGCCGTTGAAACGTGATCGGTATTAGCATTAGCGCATAGTGAAAGAAATTTTGGAACTGACACTGAAGGACATTGTTTACCGCAAGAATCCTTTAACACTCGACGAGCTGGAGGATGCTATTTGCCAAACTTGTGAGTTGATTTCCGGTGGCATACTACACAGAGTCTCTGACAATTTCATTGTGTTGTGTGAAAGGTGCATATTTTGAGTATCTCTTTTGATGTGATACAGACTACTTACGGTTATGCCACCTGCAGCGCCATCTATCCGCGCAATTTGTTACTAAAAGTTTGTATCAAAATTTAACGTTTTTTTTTTTTTTTTTTTTTTTAATAAACATACCACTGGTTTCATGCTTCTATCTATTACCGTTTCCGAGTTATTTATTTTCAAAGTTAGGGGACCTTCATGAAACACCCTGTACATATGGACAAAGGCGCCTTAACGATAATATTTGTCCCTAAATACTTATTTGAAATTTGTCTAAATCAAATTTCTACGATCTATAGAGGAGCCGAATTACAGAGAATATTCGATTACTTTTGAACTTTTGATGATGTTTTTTTCACAAAAATCAAGGGTATAAATAGTGTTATTCGACAGTGAATAAGTAATAGTCTCAATATTAGAACTCAGTGATAATTTGTATCCTCCGTAGAAATGGAGTTGTTAGCTAAATGCATGAAAGTTTAGAGATGGTGCTTTGAATCTCTCGGGCTCTTTTTGTTCTGGTGTATTACACTGTTTACGAGCATATTGTGATACGAAGTGCTATCAGTGCGACAAATGTGATTTATTCGACGAATAAATTTCATATTTTGAATCCCCCCCCCCCCACACACACACACAGACATGCTTAGTTTTTCAGTGGGAGATTAATTCACCTGTTAAATTTGCCTGATTCTTTTTTAATTGTTCATGTTCTAAAAACTGAACTTGTTTAGATGCTTCAGAAAAATAATAGTTCCGCCCAACTGAAAAGCCATAAACACAGGCCCGGACTGGCCAGGTCGGCTGGTCGGCGATTGCCGAGGGCCCCCGGCCCAAGGGGGCCCCAAAAATGGATTAACGAGTACAACTTTATAATTAGTTACATTAGACAAATTTCATATTTATCACTAATTTTATGCGTTTACAATCAATTTTAAGCAGTACCCAGTTGTTTTTTGTTTACGGTAGCCTACATAGTGGCGCTGTGTTGTGTCGCTGAACCAGACGGAAGAGGGCTGCTGGCTACTAATCGAGCTCTGTGTAGTGCCAACCATACTTCGAGACTGAGCGAATGAGCGTCGCAATGCACCCTGAATCTGCGACGCTCATTAGCTCAGTCTCGTATTATGGTTGTAGTTAGTGCAGTGTCACAGTTGTGCCAACATGAAAGGTGTGTACTATAGTGGCGCTACAAAAGGGAAAAAAAAGAAGAGAAAATTTTTAGACGTTGAAAAAAGTTCGAAAAGTTAAAATACTTGGTTAACTAGTGCCACTTCTTAGCAAAGTCAGCCTTTGAGGGACAATAGTGATACATTAAATACAGGCAAGGTAAATCGAATTAGTTTATTAGTTCATAAGTACTTTCCACATACTCAGTATTCTGAGTCGCCAATTCCGTGTTTGTGTTTCTTGCGTATTATTAGTCCAGTCATTTGGTAGAAAATAAAAGAAAGTTTTGGTGGGGTTTTAATATTTGGTACTTTTATGTTTTTTACTTTCTTCTATCTATAGTAGAAGAAAATATTGTAATCGAAATTTTTTCGACTTCCGGTTTTCGACGGATTTACACGTTTTAGGGGTCAGAGATTCCGAAGTACATGTTTTTACAAAATGTCTGTCTGTCCGTCCTCATTGTATCATCGAAAAGTGTATGAAGTTATGTTTCAAATTGAACCAAAATTTGTTTGCATGTTTTTGGCTGTGGCAAGCAGGTCCTGATATTTTGACGAAAGGGGGCGCTGCGATCACAATTTTTGTTCCATTTTCACTATTGTATCATCGAAAAGTGTATGAAGTTATGCAGATAATTGAACCAGATTTTTTGTATATGTTTTTGACTATAGCTTACAGTTCCTAATTGAATTTGGGGATATTGCGCGTGGAGCGGGTGCTGTGATAGCCATTTAAAGATTTCAATTTCAAACAGTTGTACAAAATAAAAAAAATAGGAATCTTAATTATAAATTGAAAAAAAAATTCCGTTAAATGTTCGGCCTTGATCCAAGGATTCCAGAGCATTTTTTGTTTTGCCTCTATCTTAAAAAACGGCTGAAATATAGCAGTTTGAAGTTATAGGGTGACTGACATTTTAAAACAATACAGCAGGAGTCTTCCATAAACGAGTTTAATTTATGAGTTTTAGTGAACATAGTTTCGCCAAATTTCCTTTCGTTGTTGTAAGCATCGTTTCAACACTTACATGCTAAACACTATATATTTATATTCGCCAACGTCAAATTCTAGCCATGCTTGGCGACAATTGGTGAAATACTTTGCCATATATGAAGCCAACTTAGCTGTGCCTGTCTAATTTGGCGATATTCTCATTCAAATTTCTTTTCCTGCTGGTACAGGCCAGAAGGGTTTTTCGCAGTTTACTATAATACATCGGCTGCTCGCATCCAGGTAACCCGACGATTCGTAAGCAGGTGACGTACTACAGAATGACGAAAAGTATTGATTTTTTTTGACGGTGTGATAACGAATATTGAAGCATTAACATGTATGAAATAGAAGAAAGTTTTAGGATTGGCATATCCGACTAGTTTAGGTCGCTGAACACGAATCTGAGGTTTTCCAACAAACTTTTTTCCGGGAAATACTTTTTTACAAAGATGTAAAATTAAAAAAAAAAAAAAAAAAAAAAAAAAAAAAAAACTGACTTTTCTCTGTTTTATCAAAATAACTCTAAAACTATGCATTTTACGTGAAAGTCGACAGTATATGAATCAAAGAGGATAAAATTTCATACATTTTATGAATTGAAGTTTTTTTCTCTGATCAATAGTTTAGCCATGAGAGTGCCACAGAAATGGGTGCTAAAAGCAAAAAAAAAAAAAAAAAATGAAACAACGGGAATTACGGCACTGTACATCGATGTAACATGGAAACTAACCATTTTACGCTATAAAGAATCCATTTTTAGTATTACGTGCCAGTGCGTGAGAACTAGTGTTTGCATCTGAGAGTTCTCGTGTGAAAACTTCTAAAAGAACATTTCCAGCATATTTTCTCACATCGGCGTTGCTTTGAAATAGTAGCAATCCCGAACTTCTTTTGTGAACAGAGGAAAACTTTTGAATTATAATTGATAGCATTATCCACCAAGGATGACAGAACTTACTTTGTTGGTGGCCTGTCTTGGTGAGAAAAACATCTCCGTGAGAAACCACAAAGTGCAATTACTTATTTTCCCCTTTTTATAAAGGAACCAATACCGCACTTAATGGAAAGCTTTTCGCATTATCGTGTATTCGTGTGTGGCATGTGGATGCGGAGAAGTGCAGGTTCAAAAGTTAAGAAAGCAGTGAAGATGACGGCATGTGATAGACCGAAAGCCATACATTTATGTCAGGGGTATTGATGATTCGGACAAACAGAATCATAAAAAAAAAGCAGGTGGTCTTTGGACATGAGATTCTCACGGACATAGCATCAGTAGACACACAGTCTAGAACAAGATAAAAATAAAGGAAGCAGGAAATTATGTAGCCAATGAAAAGGAACAAGATATGCAAATTTTAAGTAAAGGAGGGCCAAAAAGCTTGGTCCAGCAAATCAGAGAAAGATGGAGACACGCCCTTTTTGGGTGGTAATTTTGAGAGAGGGGTCGCCGAAAAGAAAGAGAAATTCACTACTTGCTAAACATCGAAACGAGGATGTCGCTCCCCAGAAGAGAGTTTTTAATAAGAAATATAAAGTGAGACCGAAGTTCGGAAATTAACAAAATATGAGAGAGTGTGGGTCTTAGTGTTATGAAAAGGTTCTATAATATCTAGTGCTTCAAGAATAAGCAACACGCCAAGCCCCAGATGATGAGGAAAATGCTCTCCAAAATCTAGTGTCTCCAGGAAAGTAAAAGGTATACTTTTAAGTCGTTTTCCAAGTATTTCCTCCTTACCAAATTGAGTATTTTATAACATAGGGTATTGCTGGTAATAATGCCAAAAAGAATTATATTATTCTTCATGTATAAGCGGATTAAGTATGTTAAGATCAAGTATATGAATTTGTAATATCACATAAAAGAAAATAAGTAATGACGATTCCTCTATTGATTTTAATTATGACTGTAAATATTGTAAATAAACTTTAATGTTAATTATTTGGAGTCTTCTCATTTAAATTGCTTAGTATGTATTTATTTATTTAGGTTTCAATCTTTAAAAGTCAGCTAGGGGCAAGAACGATTGTTCTTATAAGGGTAATGGGCTACTTCGAAATTACACAATGCAATGTACAAATATATTCTAAACTTAATCTCTAAGGACTCTTTTTATTATTATATTCTTAGTAAATTAAATTATTCTATTAGCCAACCCCAGAGAAACCTTTATGTATTTCATTTTAAAATTTAATTATGATCTACTTGTCCCAGCAAAAGGATAGGTGTTGGAATGGGCAGCAATTAGAAAGGAAATTAAAGGATAAATTATCAAATAATTAATCTAACTGAGCCAAGCATATTTCTCTTCAACAGCACTGGTTTGCAGGTGATGTCATGGTCCCATGGTTCAAGTGGTCCTGATAAGCCCCTCCTCGGACAAAATCCCCTCCCATTGCGAAAACCATGAGCGAAAGGATTTTAATTAAGAGTTCAGATTGAGAAAAACGCTGAGAGGTGCCAGAGTTCGAGAATACAGGGTACGCCAAGTACCCGGGTGACTGCGAGAGA
Organism: Maratus michaelseni; assembly: GCA_963931845.1. Lineage (NCBI taxonomy): Eukaryota > Metazoa > Arthropoda > Arachnida > Araneae > Salticidae > Maratus > Maratus michaelseni. The sequence goes on along the minus strand of OZ007595.1, from coordinate 70,693,028 downwards.
AACGCGAAGAGGTGCTAGACCTCTGTTCGAGAATACAGGATACGCCGAGTACCCGGGCGAATGCTAGAAAGTCCGTCCGCAAGAAGCTTTGTGCGGACAGGGATCGAGAAACCTGAGATGCAACACATGATCTGGATAAAAATCCTACTAGAGTGAGCGAGAATTCTGAACTTTTCACGAATCAAGAAGAGTGCTAAAACTCTTAATATAAAACAAATCTAACTGTCAATTATAGTGGACTGAACAGACACTGAAGTCTAATGAGCGATAATTTAAAACGAACGATCGTCATATCGACGAACTCATGAAATTTATTCCTATTTTTAATCTTATTCTTATTTTTCATCTACCAAGAAAATCTTTGTTCATTCAATAAAGTGATCTTTCGAATGTAAGAAATATTTTCGAAGTCTAACCTTTTTGTTACCAAATCACCACTTCGCGGATTATCTTTGAAAGGGCGTTATAACACAAATGTTGACCATTAATGATGCTAAAAATTATGTGATTGACTATATTTTATGCATCTGAGGTTCATTGTTTTCTTCATAACTAATAAATAAATAAATATAAGCATACCTGGGTTCGGATCAAAATTTCCATTTGCGTTTACAAAAATATAGCATTTTTTAATTTGCCTTTTAAATAACACAAAAATAAAATAACTAAAACACACTTTCGCTAATAAAAGCTGACACTGACTTCAGTTCCTAAAAGTTTTATTTTTAGCCTAAACGGATCAACTGCCATAAGTCTATTGAATCAGGCATTAAAGACGTGAACAGTGTAGTTGGTGAGTTTGGAACTGTCAAATTTAAACGGAGCGACAGAGTAAAACCTCTTGTTGTAATGAACAGTGTGATACTGTGATACGAGTAGATGACGAATTGGTTTCTATTAATACCACAACTTTGTTCCAACGAATTTCGGTTGCAAAGCACTTGGATGAAGATATTGAGAATTTTTGACGTACGATCCAGAACCTTATTCCGTGACCCTATACGACAATGGTTTAAGAAAAGGAACCAAATCTACTCTCTACAAGGCATTCAAACCCCTAACAACCACCAAGCGGTTCAGCGGCAGGGTTCAATTCGTCATTGATGGTGGTTTTTAATTGCATAGGGCTGGTTGGTCCAAAAATCATTATTTTTCTTTAATATCCGACAAATATGTTGACTACGTGCAGCCAAAATATTAACCACAGGCAGTAGTTGTCTTTGATGGCTACCCTGATGACGTACAAAATGGTAAAACAAGAACGAAAAATCATGCGTCAAGCATAGATTATGTAACACTTTCCAACGCTTCCAAAATAATTTTACGAATCATACTCTTTAATAAGCTAAAAGATAACATCTAAGTAATCCGAATACTTTTATTCAGCCCTGTATAGGATCTATAGATTTGTATATATACTACATAAGATGCTAAATTTTAGTTCAGTTAGGAAACACGTAGCACAGTTTAAAATTCTCCGTCTGGAGTTAAATAATACGGAAATGTGTTCCCGAACTTTTGTGCTTCCCTGTTTAGGATATACAGAATTTATACACACCACGTAATATACAAAAAGCGATTTAAAATTAAAATCAGTAACTAAAACGCACTTCCAGGAATTATTGTTAACATACAGTAGAGAATTCTTTTGTGTGTCCCTGTAAATGAACGATGACTGCTATACACACAATATTCTGTAGTAAGTCTCTTGTAATGAACCTTATATAAATTTCAATGCGTTTAAAATAGGGAAACATTATTTAAATAAACCGCAGACGATTTTTTTCCATAGACGTAATGTAACGGAATTCTTTTGACTGTCCCTGTAAAGTAAGTATAAGTGCTATGTACACCCTATTCCATATTAAGCTTCTTCTAATGCACCTTAGTGATATATATAAATTTCAATGCGTTTAAAATAGTGAAACATTATTTAAATAAACCGCAAATGATTTTTCCCCATAGACCGCAATGTAACGGAATTCTTTTGGGTGTCCCTGTAAAAAATCTATAAGTTCTACACACTCCGTTGAAATAGGGAACATGCTGTAGATAACGATTATAACATATAAAAATTGCCGGGCAATCCGAGCATATTTACGGGAGTTAGAGCACGGACAGACGGCCAGACAAACCGAAGTCATAAACACTTTTCAACTAGGTTGGAAAGTGTTAAAAACTAATGAGCATATGAGACGATTAAGAAAGCATGTTTTGACTGACGTATTGTATGACGGCACAACGATACCTACCACGTCCAAAGAAAAGTTTCTTGCTAACCCAAAATATTAATATCTATGATGATTGACAAGTTTTCATCACCAGATATTACAAGCAAGCAAGCAAAAGATTACGTAGACACCTTTATTGTAAACACTGCTTTGTCTTTGGCTCCATAAAATGAGATGGTGAATATACTTCGGGGGGGATGTAAAGCTCTTGGTCATTTTGATAGGTCTCTGCAGAGTTGAAAACGTTTTCTTTTTAAACCTGGGAAGAACACCGTTTCTCTATTGACATTTTCTCCATCAAATGCTGTGAGTTCAGCGGTTGCGGAAAACATCCTCTTCCTACATGCTATGAGCGGGTGTGATACAAAGTCAGCACGGTTTATGCAAGGGAAAATGAAGTTCCTCAAAATTCTTGGGAATAATCCACATGTTGCAGACGTTGTTAAAGTGTTCAAATACCCGATCGCTACTCAGGAGATGGTTACAACTGCTGCAGAACGTTTCCTTGTCTCACTGTACGGCTATAGTGGAATGAATGTGTCTTCGCTGAACTACCTAAAGTACATTTCGTACAAGAAATCAGCATTTAGATACAGTTTTAACATTGCTGCTTTACCACCATCTGCAGCTGCAGCGCAACAGCACTCTGTAAGAGTGTATCACCAAGTCCAGCAATGGCTGGGTGTTTGAAAAAAATGCTAATGAGTGGGGATGGAAGAAAACAAATCTGGTCTTGAGCCTGTATTTACTGTACTACCCCCTGCTCCCGCTGCTTTGTTGAAGCTTGTATCCTGCTAGTGCCCAGAGAACTACAACCGAAATTTTGGGTGCAAAAAGGCAGTGCTTTGTTGTTCTAACATGTACCTCAATTGCGAGGGGAACTTCAACAAAATGGCAGTGATGAGTCAAGACGAGGAAGACGAGGTTACCTAGAAACCCAGCTGTAGCTGCATTGCTCACCCACTGAATCCGAAGACACAATGGAAGCGGAACAAGCCATGCCACAAGGTATGAAATATTTACCATTAAGAAAACATTTATTCTATATTGGTAGTAATAAAAAAAAACCGCTAATTCCATACAACTATTTTTTATGTTGTAGATGTCGATGAACAGCAGGGATCTTCAAATAAAATAATGCGGAAATAAAATTTTTGCTTTTTTATTTTATGTAAATGTACTTACTAATGTACATAATTATTTATAATTAATTAATGATTCATAATGAGTCGTCGTATTTGTTATCAGGCAACTTCATTGTAAAATGTAGTCAATCACATACTCCTTAGTATCATTAATGGTCAACGTTTGCGTAAAATGGTTAGTTTTCATGTTACATGTTTGGTTAGTTTTCATGTATAGGTCTATTCTATGTCCGTAATTCTCGTGTTTTTTTTCTTTAATAAACACTTTTTTGCTTTTAACCACCACTTTTGTGGCACTCTAACGGATAAACTATTGATATTTTCTCCTCTTTAATTCATATACTTTCGACTTTCACGTAAAATGCACATTTTTGGAGTTAAAAAAAAAAAAAAAAAAAAGAAAGAAACAGACTAGTTTGTTTTTTGTCAAAATAACGTATTTCCCGGGAAAAATGTTCTTGGAAAATCTCTTATTTGTGTTCAGCGATCTAAAAAACATAAAGGTACCAAATATCAAAACTTCACCAAAACTTTCTTTAATTTGCCCTTTTTGAGCACTTAATGCTGGACGATATGTTTTGTTTTTGCCCCTAAAATCATTATAATAAAAGTCCAAATCACGTGACTGAGAGCGGATTTTAGAGCTTCCATATACAAATTATGCTTAATTTCTTAATATTATTTTGTGCCATCTGTCGGTAACTAATATAAATAAAGAAATTTTCTTTTGAAATTATACTTTGTTATGCATGTTCTGAATTCTGAAGACATTGCAAATAAAATGAATATTTCTTATAAAACGTAATTAGAATATAAGGAATATATAATGCCGTGTACTTCATACTATTAATTATATCAATGCAAATAAAATTTTGTATTTTAACATACTAGAAACTTTGTAGTGAAAATAAATTTGTTATCCTATTTATGTCTATTGTTTTATTAGATTTATTTCTTGTTATATCTCCTATTTTAAAATATTTTTATTTTACAATAGTTTTATAGAATTTATAGAATTGTTATAGAATTTACAAAGTAAAACCATTGACTATTCTACAGCCTGGAACTTGGTAGAGAAGCTGCTTCAACAAATAAGGGATAAAAAGAGTGATAAACACTTTCACGCTCTCTATTCCAAAACAAAATATTATGCAAGTGTAGTTAATAGCAATTTAGAAGATAACAGTATTGATGTTGAAGTAGAATTAGATTTCAAGGAAAAAAGAACTTCAAAGAAAAAGGTAATACCTGGTGAAAAATCAATAGACGAGGCTCCTGGAATCTCAACTGCTCAAAACTATAAATTGGTCTTTTTCAGTGTTTTAGATTGTGCCAGGGCAAGTATCAAAGAAAGATTTAGTCCAAAAAAAAGAAATTTCAGTAGATTGTCCCTGGTTAGACCCAAAGAAATTTAATGAAATCGCAATGCTTGATAGTTTTCCTGCGGAAGTCCTTTGTAGCATTTCTAATCTTTGTAAAGTTGAAAGAAGTCAGTCATAGATAGAGCTGAAAGAGTTTGCAGATCAGTCTGAAAGCTTTACAATGGCTGAAAAAAACTATCATTAAAAGAAAACAAGACAATCTGAATGGAACTGAAGAAATCTGTGAGTATGACGATGTAGAATCTGAATTTGAAAAAGACAAAAATCTTTATGGTTACTGCTCTGACAAGAAACAATCTTTTCTGTGTTTATCATGCGCTTTTTCTTGTTTTTGAACTCTCAGAATCTGGAATGTTTACCAACCTGTATGTAGCTTACAAGTTTGTACACCTGTGAAAGGGTTTTTCTAAACTTAAAATAGTTAAGAATTGACTTAGATCTACTTCTTTAAGCCAAAACCTTATTTCTAATCTTTTCATGAATGTAGAAACATTTTTTTTATAACTTGGATAAAGATGCTATTATAGATGAACAGGCCAAAAAGTCGTTTGGTTAGTAAACAGCCGTTCACAATAATATGAACTTTCTTAGTTCGCTGTATATATCTGTACCAATGTATTGTAGAGCCATTTTTCTTTTTGTTATAAAACCTATTTTACAATTTGTAACAATTAAATTAAAATTTAAGAGGGCTTTTTTTTTTATTACCGTTGTGTCCCTTTTTAATATTTACTTAGGTATTACAGAAGGATTTAGATTATTAGAGCTTCAACTTCTGTTATTTGGTTGCCTAAAACTAAAAGTATTTCTCACTCTCATTTTAATGTAATAAACAACTCGTAATTAAATGGTATACTTACTTTTTTCTAGCATGGAACTAGTTTATGTACGGTATATAAAAATAATATAAATATTTATTGTGAAAGTAACAAAGTACATCAGAGAGAGCTTACTTTTTAACCCAACTATTTTCCAAGTGACAAAGTAGCTAAATGTGTTTTTAGGCATGTAAACCTAATTTTCAAAAACTAAATATTCTAATATTCTATGTCCTCTAAATTTCCCTGTAAGGGGCCCCTTTTCAGTCTCTAGCCGAGGGCCCCTAAAGGAGCCAGTCCGGGCCTGCATAAACATAAGCAATCCTTCTTTTACATTGAACTTTTTGTTATTCAAAGTTTTCATTCAAGAAAAATTAATATCGACCAGTATTCTTTGCAAAATTTGCTATTTATCGAACCTATCATGTATTTTAAATGAAAATTATTTACTAAAATGGCAACACGTAAAGGAACTAACTTTTACTTGCCGATTTTGTCAATGGCAGAAACGAGAGAACTATTTTTAATAGGTTGAATCAAGATCCCCTTATTATATATACCCTTTATCTTAAGGGGGGTCTTGGGTTGAATATGTAGTATGATGTTCATGTTTAGTATTTTGTTTTCTGTTTAAATTAGTAATAAAAAGAGTGTATTTTAGAAACGTATAATTATATTATAACACACATGACTGGAGAAATATGTTGAAAGGTATAAATACAATACCTGTGTGAGTTTTTAATGTTTTCAACGAATGCAGCGGTAGTTTTTGAAGTATGAGCAGTAGCTTTGCTTTGATGCAGTTTCACCCTTTAAAAGTCATTGTAATAAAGAAAATGGCATTTTTTCTATAAATATCGGATGTAACACATTCTCTTAATAATATAATGAATTGATTGTAACATTTTTGTCCAATATTCTTATTTTTATTTTCCCATTGTAAGATAAATTTGCGATAGTCATAAATCCTTACATGAAACTTCGTTTTCCGCCTTGAAATGGGCTCTTTTTTTCCCTGTTTTTTTTTCATCTGGTATCTTTTTACTATGTATATGTACTGATTTTTGGAATAGCACTTTCCAATCAATTGTTACGTTTATTTCGCACTAAAAAGTTTTTATATTATGTGCTTTGCAATCATTTTAGATTGTGGAATTAGCATACTTCTGTTCGGAAGAAAAAAAAAACGCATCTTCCCACTCACAGCTTTTTTGCATGCGCAGTCTTGAAATAAGAATAAATTTGAAAGTATCAGACGATAATATAAATTACACATAATAAGTTGTTGTCAGAATTTTTTCCTCTAAAATAATTCCATTTTTTAAAATAATTTATCAAATTTGTCTAAGACATGTGCGAACAGTCTCTGTATTATATGATACAAAAAGAAGGCTTCAGTTTTCTTATTTACACAGTTGAGAAACACCGTAATATTTAGGATTTCTACACAAATTTAATAAGTGTGCTCGAATATCACAAAAGAAACAAAGCTAAAATAATGTAATAAGAATTATTTTAATTGTTAGCGGCTGTAGCATGCTGTAGGTATACCAGTTCTCATCCGAGCGCAGAAGTCAAACAGCAACGAGCTCGGTTACTACTTGGGAGGGTGACTGCCTACGAACAAGCGTGTGTAAAAATGAGTTTCTCTTTTTTTTATTCAAGAATTTTAGTCACTCCTATCAGGGGTGAAATAAAAAAGAAAACTGCCCAGTTAAACTGACGGCATTGAGCTCACACTAACTGTAAATTATATTCTTATTTCAAAGAATTTGAAATAAGCCCTCGAAAAATGAAGAAATCGACAATATATTAAGAGGGGGGAACCATCCCCCGTTTCTCCTTCTTATAATTAACCAATGAACCCATAAAACTAATCAGAGAAGCGCCTTACCACAATGAACCTATATACAAAATTTGAAAAAATCGGATAATTCTGCATGAAAAATCCATTTATCTAAATTAAGGGGGAGTAGCCCCCCGTCCCCCCTTTATACTTAACCAAAGAACCCCCAAAACTAATCAGAGAAGCGCCTTATCACAATGAACATATATATAAAATGTGAAGAAAATCCGATAATTCTGCTTAAAAAACCCATTTATCTATATCAAGGGGGGTTAGTCCCCCCCGTTCCCCCCTTTATACTTTACCAGTGAACCCCCAAAACTAATCAGGGAAGTGCCTTACCACAATGAGCCTATATACAAAATTTGGAGTAAATTGGATAATTCTGCATGAAAAACCCATTTATCAAAATTAAGGGGGGGGTAGCCCCCGTTTCCCTCCTTTACACTTCACCAATGAATCCCCAAAACTAATCAGGGAAGCGCCTTACCACAATGAGCCCATATAGAAAGTTTGAAGAAAATCGGATAACTCTGCATGAAAAAAATCATTTATCTAAAATAAGGGGGAGGATTAACCCCCCCCGTTACCCCCTTTATACTTAACCTATGAACCCCCAAAACTAATCAGGGAAGCGCCTTATCACAAGGAACCTATAAACAAAAGTGGAAGAAAATCGGATAACTCTGCATGAAAAATTCATTTATCTAAATTAAGGGGGAGGATCCCCCCCCCCGTTAGCCCCTTTATACTTAACCTATGAACCCCCAAAACTAATCAGGAAAGAACCTTATCACAATGAACCTATATACAAAATTTGAAGAAAATTGGACAATTCTGCATGAAAAAACCATTTATCTTAATTAAGGGGGGTTAGCCCCCCCGTTCCCCCCTTTATAGTTAAACAATCAATCCCCAAAACTAATCAGGGAAGCGCCTTATCACAAGGAACCTATAAACAAAATTGGAAGCAAAACGGTTATTTCTGTCAAGAGTTATCGCGTTACGTACGTACATACGTACATACATACATACATACATACAGAACGGGCGGGCACATAAGCTCTCAGGCTTTGATAGCCTGTGAGCTAAAAACTCACGCCTTTTGCAAGAGTGGATAGTCACTCTTCTGAAAGAGTGAGTATCCACTCCTGTTCAGAGTGAATATTCACTTCTCAGGAGTGAGTATTCACTCTTTCAGGGAGTCAAGAATTTCACTTTTTCCTAGAGTGAATAGTCACTCTAAAGAGGTTGGGCAAATTTTGACTCTGCGATAGAGTGAATATCCACTCCTCCGGAGTGAATAGTCACTCTTTCTTATTTAGAGTGTGGGACTTACGCCAGGAAGGTAATTTTGGGGGAATGCTTTAGTATATAACACATCATTCTATGTTGCTTAGTTAGAAAATCATGGAGGAAAGTTATATAATTAAATGAACCCGATTACGAAAGATTAACCTTTTTAAAAGATTCCGCCGAATGGATTTCAATGGAACTTGCACTGTTAGTTAGATAATTTTCTAGGGAAGATTTTAGTATACACAATATATCGGTCTACATTGCTTATAGAATTATCAGGTAAAGTTCTGTAATCAGATGAACTCGATTACGAAATATTAGCCTTTTTAAAAGGTTCTACTAAATGGATTTCAATGGAACTTTCACTGTTAGTTAGAAAATTTGGAGGGGGGGTGAGGTTTAAATGTGTAACACATCTTTCTTCGTTGCTTAGTTATAAAACTATGGGAGAAAGTTCTATAAATAGGTCAACCCGATTGTGAAAGGGATTTAGGTCAACCCGATTGTGAAAGGGATTTCCCTCCCGAACGCTGAACTCACGTTATGCTAAATGGCTTTTTATGGGACTTATGCTAGTTAGGTAATTAGGATTATATGGGATTTTCTCCTCAATTTATCAATTATTGCTGTAACTTTTTGAGTTTTCACGATATTTCACTGTTCTTTTTATATGAGTTGCCCTACAGTATTGGCTATAACATCCTGACAAAAAAATCTTTGCTGTAGTTCGCGCATGCGCAGTTAAAATTTATTTCATACAAATACCTATATCTCATCAAATATTCAATATGTTAATATTTTAATTACAGTATACTATTTCTACGAATTTTTATCAAGTTTTTGGAAAGCGATGTTAAATTCGGCTGAAAACTCTGCATGCTATAAAAAAAAAAACTTTTGAATTTTTCACAGGAACATCGTTTCGTTAACATCTTCACGAATATACGTGCTATGCTTACACAAATGCACACAAATGTTGAACAGGACCTACATAGTCATTTGCTACAGTGACAGACCATTTTTAGCATTTTCTGTTACTTGGGTAATCGAAAATATTATTTTATTATTAAAATTATCCCCCCACTAATTGTGCTCGAGACAAAATCTTCACTGAAAAACATGAAGTCAAACATGTTCTTTACATCCTCAAAGTTCAAGGGCATTTCTAACAGGATTTCTTTTTTTCTTTTTCAGGGTTTCGTTCATCTCACGAAACGTTATTATTCCCAATTCGATGACTGTCCTTCACAGAGCCGGTTCTCAGAAACTATATAACTTACACGCTTGAAATTTTGTGTATTTATAGCTGAATATCTACTATGAAGCTCAAAATCATAAAATTTGAAAAATCGTATTATTTTAATTTATAGAGATAAAAAATCAAAAATCTAACAGTCTTTTCCTATTAAATTTAAACATTTTTCGTTGTAGAAGTTGCCAACAATTAAAAATCCACAATAAAAGTCTTTCTACAATAATTAATTTTCTATTGAAAGATTTCCACGTGAAAAATGAAAATGAAATAAAAAGTTTCACCAATTCAAAAAAAAAAAAAAAAAAAAAAAAAAAAAAAGATTAATAAGACGGCATATTGATAATAAAACGGAAATTTTCAAACATTTTTCAATAATACAAGGAGTGTGAGAATACAGAAAACAGCTTAACATGACGTCATCAGAGAATTAAAAAAAATTAATCTGATGTCATAACGGATATTTCAAATGTTTGAGAATAATACAAAGAGAGTATCAATATGAGTAATGGAGAATAGTAAATATATAAGTTTGAGGAAGGTATTGAATCATGATAAAAACCCGATTATGGAAATATTGGCATATTTTAACATTTTGAAGGTCTCTAATACAACATGTTTAATTTTTAAATTGATTTTTTTTTAACTATCGCATTTAGTCCACATGACAGATATTATTATGACAGAGTATAATAGCGGGCTTCGCTCGCTATTCAGACCAATTCTCGGACCAATTCAGATTTTCGAAAAAACGAGAAAAATAGACCAGTAATTTTTTACTATATAAAAAACATGTTTTTTTTTTTTTTTTTGAAAATGAAATTTATTTGGATTTATTAAAGAAAGGATAAAGTATTTTGAAAGGAATATTAAACGAAACCCTTTGTGCGATCTTCAATCACACTTACCCACTTGTTTTTAATTTTCTCTAATATCGTAATACCAATAAACCTTCAGGTCAGAGGCCTCAACGTCAATTTTGCAAGACATTTTAATTTTAATTTCACTTCACATATCTAACATCCTGAAATCCGCAATTTAATGTTAGATAATATGTATATTTTTACCCAATCGGGACAAACCTATATACCTACAGCAAGGATACTTTTCCATCATGGACGCATTTCCTACATTTTATATTGTTAACTTCAACTTTCTAGTACAGAGCTTGACAAAAACTACTTTACTTATTCACTTCGTCAATGATGCTCCAATATGTTCATTGACAATTTAGTTGCAACACATTCACTTATGTATAAACATTTAAACCTATTGCATAATTTTCCGTAATTAATTACGTAATTTTCTTGCCAAATGGCGAATTTTATTAAGTGTGATTTGCGCAATAAAGGGAATTTTGACACAGTTCTTAAATAGTATCTATATTCAGTTTAAACAATATTGCTGCTAACATCGTTCATGTTCGACACTAGCCTTGTTCGTTGATTCGATTACAGATTAGCTATTTTATATTTTACTAGCAAGCTACGCCCGCTACGCTGGTCAATTTCTTTTAATGAACCTTTAATCAAACAAAATATTGATATTTCTTCATAAATAACTTTTATATTTTAACAGAATAATAAGGCTACTATAATTTGTGACTCGTGCTATAGCCAATATACACGTCAGGACACGTCGCCTTTATCATTATCTTTTTACGCATGAAGGTTTGTTTCGCTATGGTACTCCATTGGAAAATTTGGTAATTTTTGAAATTCAATATTTGAAAAACGGCATAATCATTAGATTTGAAATTTATATCAAGAAAAATACAATTTTTTACCTTTCAAACGCAGTTTGTCTAACAATTTTCTGACAAATACTTTTTGAGCTATCATTTTTTTCAGTAACTTCAAATGTTTCATTTTCCGAGATTAATCTGGTGCAACAATTAGCGAAAAACCCAGTCATCAGCAAAGCATAGTTTTTTATTAAAGAGGCTGTTGGAGCAGGGATTGTCACCACCAATTTGCCACCATCACTTTTGAAATCGGTTCCGTGGTTCCAGAGATTCCATAGAAATTGTAATTTAGAATAACTTCAGAACGCTTTTCGCTCATTTCACCCATTTAAATTTCGATTTTTTTTTAAATTTATTCTTAGAGAGCATTTACATCTTATAAGTAACTACAATGCTAAATTTCAAATTTCTTGCCCCTTCAGTATAAAAAAGTCGCAATTTTCGAACATTTTTCGATCCTGCACCCCATTGATGTTAGTGGCACCGACATAAAATATAGCCTATGTTGGAGTAGGGATTGTCCCCATCAATTTGCCACCATTACTTTTGAAATCGGTTCTGTAGTTCCAGAGATTTCATAGAAATTGTAATTTAGACTGTTTTTAGAACGCTTTTCGCTCATTTCACCCTTTTAAATTTCAATTTCTTTTTTATTTTGTTCTTAGAGAGCATTTACATCTTATAAGTAACTACAATGACAAATTTCAAATTTCCAGCTCCTCAGTATAAAAAATAAAAATAAAACTGCCCAGTTAAACTGAGGGTATTGAGTTCACAGGCTATTCACACTAATTGTATATTATACTCTTATTTCAAAGAATTTGAAATAAGCCCATCGAAAAATAAAGAAATAAACAATATATTAAGGGGGGGGGGGGGTCATCCCCCCGTCACCCCCCCCCCATAGTTAACTAATGAACCCCTTAAACAAATCAGGTAAATATCTAATTACAATGAATATATATACAAAATTTGAAGAAAATCGGATAATTCTGCATGAAAAACCCATTTATATAAATTAAGGCGGGATTAGCCCCCTCCGTTCCCCCCCTTTATACTTAACCAATCAATCCCGAAAACTAATCAGGGAAGTGCCTTAACACAGTGAACCTATAAACAAAATTTGAAGGAAAACGCAATAATTCTGCATGAAAAACCCATTTATATAAAATAAGGGGGGATATGCCCCCCGTTTCCTCCTTTATACTTAGCCAATCAATCCCGAAAACTAATCAGGGATGCGCCTTAACACAGTGAATCTATAAATAAAATTTGAAGGAAATGGGATAATTCTGCATGAAAAACCCATTTATATAAATTAAGGGTGTATTAACCCCCCGTTGCCCCCTTTATACTTAATCAATCAATCCCGAAAACTAAGCAGGGAAGCGTCTTAACCCAATGAACCTATAAACAAATTTTGAAGCAAATAGAATAATTCTGCATGAAAAACACATTTATATAAATTAAGGGGGGATTATCCCACCGTTCCCCCCCTTTATACTTAACCAATCAATCCCGAAAAACTAATCAGGGAAGCGCCTTAACACAGTGAACCTATAAACAAAATTTGAAGGAAAACGGAATAATTCTGCATGAAAAACACATTTATATAAATTAAGGGGGGGGGATTATCCCCCCGTTCCCTCCCTTTATACTTAACCAATCAATCCCGAAAACTAATCAGGGAAGCGTCTTAACCCAATGAACCTATAAACAAATTTTGAAGCAAATGGGATAATTCTGCATGAAAAACCCATTTGTATAAATTAAGGGGGGGGATTAGCCCCCCCCCCCCCTTTATACTTAACCATTCAATCCCGAAAACTAATCAGGGAAGCGCCTTAACACAGTGAATCTATAAATAAAATTTGAAGGAAATGGGATAATTCTGCATGAAAAACCCATTTATATAAATTAAGGGGGTATTAGCCCCCCGTTCCCCCCTTTATACTTAATCAATCAATCCCGAAAACTAAGCAGGGAAGCGTCTTAACCCAATGAACCTATAAACAAATTTTGAAGCAAATAGAATAATTCTGCATGAAAACACATTTATATAAATTAAGGGAGGATATGCCCCCCGTTTCCTCCTTTATACTTAACCAATCAATCCCGAAAACTAATCAGGGAAACGCCCTAACACAGTGAACCTATAAACAAAATTTGAAGGAAATGGGATAATTCTGCATGAAAAACCCATTTGTATAAATTAAGGGGGGGGATTAGCCCCCCCCCTTTATACTTAACCATTCAATCCCGAAAACTAATCAGGGAAGTGCCTTAACACAGTGAACCTATAAACAAAATTTGAAGGAAAACGGAATAATTCTGCATGAAAAACCCATTTATATAAAATAAGGGGGGATTAGCCCTCCGTTCCCCCCTTTATACTTAACCAATCAATCCCGAAAACTAATCAGGGATGCGCCTTAACACAGTGAATCTATAAATAAAATTTGAAGGAAATGGGATAATTCTGCATGAAAAACCCATTTATATAAATTAAGGGGGTATTAGCCCCCCGTTCCCCCCCTTTATACTTAATCAATCAATCCCGAAAACTAATCAGGGAAGCGTCTTAACCCAATGAACCTATAAACAAATTTTGAAGCAAATAGAATAATTCTGCATGAAAAACACATTTATATAAATTAAGGGGGGATTATCCCCCCGTTCCCTCCCTTTATACTTAACCAATCAATCCCGAAAACTAATCAGGGAAGCTCCTTAACACAGTGAACCTATAAACAAAATTTGAAGGAAAACGGAATAATTCTTCATGAAAAACCCATTTATATAAAATAAGGGGGGATATGCCCCCCGTTTCCTCCTTTATACTTAACTTAACCAATCAATCCCGAAAACTGATCAGGGAAACGCCTTAACACAGTGAACCTATAAACAAAATTTGAAGGAAATGGGATAATTCTGCATGAAAAACCCATTTATATAAATTAAGGGGGATTATCCCCCCGTTCCCCCCTTTATACTTAACCAATCAATCCCGAAAACTAATTAGGGAAGCGTCTTAACACAGTGAACCTTTAACCAAATTTGAAGGAAATGGGATAATTCTGCATGAAAAACCCATTTATATAAATTAAGGGGGCATTAGCCCCTCCCGTTCCCCCCTTTATACTTAACCAATCAATCCCGAAAAGTAGTAATCAGGGAAGCGTCTTAACCCAATGAACCTATAAACAAAATTTGAAGGAAAACGGAATAATTCTGCATGAAAAACCCATTTATATAAATTAAGGGGGGGGGGGGGAATTAGCCCCTTGTTCCCCCCCTTTATACTTAACCAATCAATCCCGAAAAGTAATCAGGGAAGCGCCTTAACACAGTGTACCTATAAAGGAAATTTGAAGGAAAACGGATATTTCTATGAAGAGTTATCGCATTACGTACGTACATATATACATACAGAACCGGCTGGCAAGCTCTCAGGGATTGATAGCCAGTTTGATAGCTAAAAAATCGCAATTTAGAACGTTTTTTGCTCCTGCACCCCCTGGCGTTAGTGGCACCGACATAAAATATAGCCTATGTTGGAGCAGGGATTGTCACCATCAATTTGCCACCATCACTTTTGAAATCGGTTCGGTAGTTCCAGAGATTACCCCCTACAAACAAACAAACAATCTTTACTCCTTTATAATATTAGTATAGATTTAAACTTTTTTTTTCAAATTTCGCGGTTACGAAAATTTTAATCGAGAATGAATTATTTGAAAATATTTTTTTTTTCTGGTTGTTGCTAGGCAACTAATAAGTAAATGAAAAAAAGATAATTACTTTTTATTAAAAAAAATTTAAATGCTTTATATATTTTCGAACAGATGCACAAAATCCCAACCAAAAATACATAGATAATTTAGAATGTCTAACATGTGTATTGACAAAATTTCAAACTAATCGGAGTAATTTAAGATTCCCATTGAGAAATTTTAGCATCCATAATTTAACATTTAAATCAACTATCCAAATGTGCCCTTTTCTTTTCAATGAATAGTAAAATTTGAAAAATGTCCGAATTCTCACAGAAAAGCATTATGACGTAAAATAAAATGTTCTATATATTTTGAATGAATGAACCAAATTTAACCAAAAATTAGACAGCTAATTCTATGTATCTCACTAACATATCATATCTACCGAATATCAAACTAATTGGATGGATTTTGTGACGGTTATTGCGGGACCCACACACAAACTCGCATACAGACACAAAAAAAAAAAAAATTCGTATCAGTACAAAACAAAATCAGTGCAAAAGCATTAAGCTTTCTCTTTACTTCACCGTTTTGGCAATAATTAATAACAGTCTCTCTACATGAGTCCTTTTTGGCGCTTGTGATTTTTCCTCACAGAACTGTGCTACAGAATTTGCCAGTTGTGATTTTGTTTCACAAATATTTCTCGAAAATGAACGCGAAAATCATCTGTACAAAACTCACAATACATTGAAGTCTGTCTACAACCAATCAGAAACAAGTACGCTTCAATTATACATCTTGCTTTCCTTTCCAATCTATAAAAAATGTATTTTTAGGTTTCCCGCATACAATGTGCTAGAATATACTGAAAAGGTACGTATTAGTAATTATATGAGAATTTTGAAACAATTTTATATTAAATTGAAATATGTATTAGATACATTCTTTTTCATTTGTTTTTATTGATTTGAAATTTTCTTCTACGATTTTTGCCTCCCCCCTCCCTCTCCCTAAAAAAACCGCTAGTTATCCTATTTGCACTCCTTCACCCACCCAAGATCGGGTCTTGATAACATAGTCAAGCCATATCATGATCATCAAACAGATCAGTGTTCCTTCCTGTTCACAAATGCAGAATATTGAGATGACACTTTCCATAAAGCTATTAACCATTGTTTAAATACCAACAAATTCTTTGTGTATATACTGTTAGGATTGCTAGTTTGAAATTTTTAAGTGAACAGGATTAAAGAAAGTCGTACGCACGTTTCAATTCCATCAATATTGTTTTTTTGTTTGTTTGTTTCAAACTTAGTAATTAGGTCTTTTTTCGGCTATCACTAACATAATGTTAACCCTAACTGCTGTTAGCGGCTTCACTGACTGCTGTTTTAGGTAGATTTCGTAAGAAATACTACCTATTACATTCTCCCCTAAGTTGGAATTTTTGAAAAATTTTTGCAGATCTACGCCGATTATGACTCCCAGAACCCAAAACCAGCCCCAGTTCAAAACTTTATCTAGCTATCTATCTATTTATCTATGTCAGTTTTTTATGAACACGATAACTGCAATAATTCTGCACAGATCTCTTCCAAACTGATACATAAAATCAAGTGGCATAAAATCTCGGTCAAGTTCGTTAATGGGAAAAATCGAACCAAGAAGGGGGGAAATGGGGGAGGGTTGTGAAAACAGAAAAAATTCCATTTCTTAATTATGATGGGTATCCGTTTAAAGTTATTATTACTTCTAGGAAAAGGGCCGAAAATTTATGTATGACAGATTTTTGATATCATTAAAAATGGCCCCAAGGGGGGGAGGGGTGGGGGGTTAGAAGAAAAAAATTCATAACTTCGTCCATTCACAAGATATAAAATCCGCTGAAATTTATTATAAATCCTCTTAATATTATCTAAAACTTTTATATTAACAAGTTTTTTATAGGACTAACCCTTATAGCAAAATAAATAAATAAATAAATAAATAAATAAAAAATGCCTGACGGCTCCGCCTGCAAACAAGTTAGATTTCGAAGTGGGTAGTCCCAACTGCGGCATCATGGCAAAAAGGTCATTTCTTCTGCAATTCCCAACAAACAGGCGCCCCACGGTCTGCGTCTTCGAAATCTACCTGTGCCTGTAGGCCGAGTCGTCAGGGATTTTTTTTTTCAAATTTTTCTGTTTAACTTGTAATTTTCAGTTTAACCCTTAACTTCTGTAACAAAAATTGTCGGATAACAACTGTGAACCGTCTACGAGACCGCTTGATCGAAAGATGAATAAAAGGCTCGATTTACTCATAGGATATTGCTTTTGTACAAAACTTATGTTCAGAACTGTTATAATTAAAATTCACCTATTAAACTATTAAAAAGTCTTCGGCGATAGTGCTAGGGCTCTAAACGAAACAAATTCTCACCAGTATCTATAGTTAAGCTGAAAATTACAATTTAAACTGTGAAAATCGGAAAAAGCAGCGGCCTGTGAGACAGTGAACAGCAGTTAAGGGTTAACTATAGATGGTAGTGAAATTTTATTTCGTTTGGAACCCTGGTACTATCGCTAGAAACTTCTGAATAGGGGAAATTTAATTATAATAATCTTCTACATAATGTTTAGTACAGAAACACTATCCTATTAGTTAATAGAATCTTTTATTCATCTTTCCATAAAGCGGTCTCAGAGGCGATCGTTCCAGTAGCTAAGCGAAAATTTCTGTCGCAGCAGTTAAAGGTTAGTAATAATTAGAAACTAAGTTTTCCAGAAATAAAATCTTAACTGCTAAATAATCAATTAATTAATTAATTAATTAATAATAAAATCTTAAATTTAAGAGAAATGTCATTTTTTTTCTGCAACCTCACAATTTCAACATTTGTGTATAGAAATATATTAAATTATTCTTTACTTTACTTAAAATAATATTTATTTCCAAACTGTACATTTTTAGATGTATTTTATCCTGAATCATTGGCGCAAATCTCAAACATTTTAGTCCAAGTGTGTCACAGAATTGAGTGTAACCAGAGAAGTGTTGAAATGTCATAAGGATATTTTCTATTCCGAAAAAACCGGACGTTTTTGCTCATAAATTATTCTGAAAAAGAACGGTTTGCGGCCATATCTATTTTACTGTACTCAGAGTTGCAAAAAAAAACAAAAAAAAACGGCTAAAACTTTTAAACAAGAACGAAAAATCATGCGTCAAGCATAGATTATGTAACACTTTCCAACGCTTCCAAAATAATTTTACGAATCATACTCTTTTATAAGCTAAAAGATAACATCTAAGTAATCCGAATACTTTATTCAGCCCTGTATAGGATCTATAGATTTGTATATATACTACATAGGATGCTAAATTTTAGTTCAGTTAGGAAACACGTAGCACAGTTTAAAATTCTCCGTCTGGAGTTAAATAATACGGAAATGTGTTCCCGAACTTTTGTACTTCCCTGTATAGGATCTACAGAATTTATACACACCACGTAATATACAAAAAGCGATTTAAAATTAAAATCGCATTCAGTAACTTAAAACGCACTTCCAGGAATTATTGTTAACATACAGTAGAGAATTCTTTTGTGTGTCCCTGTAAATGAACGATAACTGCTATACACACAATATTCTGTAGTAAGTCTCTTGTAATGAACCTTATATAAATTTCAATGCGTTTAAAATAGTGAAACATTATTTAAATAAACCGCAGACGATTTTTCTCCATAGACGTAATGTAACGGAATTCTTTTGACTGTCCCTGTAAAGTAAGTACATAAGTGCTATGCACACCCTATTCCATATTAAGCTTCTTCTAATGCACCTTAGTGATATATATAAATTTCAATGCGTTTAAAGTATTGAAACATTATTTAAATAAACCGCAAATGATTTTTCCCCATAGACCGCAATGTAACGGAATTCTTTTGAGTGTCCCTGTAAAAAAACTATAAGTGCTACACACTTCCGTTGAAATAGGGAACATGCTATAGATAACGATTATAACATATAAAATTTGCAAGGCAATCCGAGCATATTTACGGGAGTTAGAGCACGGACAGACGGCAGACGGCAGACGGCCAGACGGCAGACGGCCAGACGGCCAGACGGCAGACGGCCAGACAAACCGAAGTCATAAACACTTTTCAACTAGGTTGGAAAGTGTTAAAAAAGACAGACCGGTAACTTTTATTGATTTAACTGACTTTTTTTTTTTATATAATTGAGGGGTTGTTTTTTTTCTGTTTTTGACATTATTGGCTTTTATATAGTGTAACATTATAATTGCAAATTACAATATTTTAAATGATAAATTGTATAATTTAACTAGTTTTAAGGACATTTTATTGAACTAGAATTTATTAAAATAATATACTTTCCCATTATTCTAATATTTTCAGTGCGTATTAAAAACATTAGTATTGGAATAACACATGCACGACAGTGACTTGTAGTAATCAAGGTATGGTTTTAAAACAGCAAGCCAGTTGTTTTATTATGTTTTAATTTACCTTGGACACTTGTTTTTCTATATTAAATTTTAAATTTTAACAATAGCTTAGTGATATTAATATTTTTATTAACTAATTTTAAAACTTTATTAGTATGTTAGAGCCTTGTTTTCACTTATAAAAATTAAGTCACATCTACTAGAATCATTTGATAAAAACCTCCAATTTTTGCCATTTTGAAAACAGTGCTCAGTTAATACATGCAGAATAACTTTTAATATATTACCATTTTTTCAATATCTATAAGCTTTTTTTTTATTAACTCTTTTTTGCTGTTTTATTTGTTCTAAAACTAGATGCACACTTTAAAAAAAAATGCAGATATATTCTCCCCTGAATGAAAATTTCAATTAACACCTCAGCAAATACAGACATTCTTATATTATTTATCCAGTATTTTAGTACTTACCAGTCCTGACAAATGTTTATTTTTTTTTTAATTTTGTCATTTAAAAAAAATAAGTATGATATTTTTAGAGCTGTATTACACAGACTTTGTCATATTATTGTCTAAATCAGCGGTTCTCAACTCTTTTTTTTTTTTTTAAGTACCCATTGCTTGGGTTTTTCATTTAGAAGTACCCCTCTTTTTTATAAACACTCTCCTACTAAACCACAAAAAGTAAATATGCTTGTTTTTTTGTTGTTGTTGTTGTTTGTTTGTTTGTTTGTTTGTTTTTAATCTTCTTAGCAGCGCTAAGGAATAAATCGACTAAATAATATTTCTAACCATTTATTTTTTATCTTACATTTTAAAATTAATTTTACTTTTTAAAATATTAGACGAGGAGGGAAGACCGAGCTATGCTCGGTAAAAATTAGCCTTAAGTTCAAATATCATGACCCATGACCAAATTAACTCACTAATCAAATTTTCTCGAACATGTGACCAAGCCCAATTATCTTCTCGTTCCCCAAAACTGTAGGATGCTTAATTTAGTTCAAATCCTCTGAGCCGTTTTTAAGATAAAAAAAATCCCTGACGGCTCGGCCTACAGGCACAGGTAGATTTCGAAGACGTAGGCCGTGGGGCGCCTGTTTGTCGGGAATTGCGGAAGAAATGACCTTTTTGCGATGATGCTGCAGTTGGAACCGCCTACTTCGAAACCAAAATTGTTTGCAGGCGGAGCCAGCGAGGATTTTTTTTTTTTTTTTTTTTTTTTTTTTTTTTTTTTGCTATAAGAGTTGGTCCTATAAAAAACATGTCAATATAAAAGTTTTAGATAATATTAAGAGGATTTATAATAAATTTAAGCGTATTTGAAATCTTGGGAATTGACGAAGTTACGAATTTTTTTCTTCTAAAACCCCCCTCCCCTCCCCCTTAAGGCAATTTTTAATTATATCAAAAATCTGTCATACATAAATTTTCGGCCCTTCTCCTAGAAGTAATAATAACTTCAAACGGATTCGATACGTATCATAATTAAGAAATTATGGGTTTTTTTTTCTGTTTTAAAAAAAGTCCTCCCCCCCCCCCCCCCCCCGATTAACGAACTTGACCGAGATTTTATGCCCCTTGATTTTATGTATCAGTTTCGAAAAGATGCGGGAGTTGGAATAGCCTACTTCAAAAAATAACTTGTTTGCAAGCGGAGCCGGCAGGGATTTTTTTGTTTTTAATTTTTTTTTTGCTATAACGGTTGGTCCTATAAAAAACTTGTCAATATAAAAGTTTTAGATAATATTAAGAGGATTTATAATAAGTTTACGCGGATGTGAAATCTTGGGAATTGACGAAGTTATGAATTTTTTTCTTCTAAACCCCCCCTTCCCTCCTCCCCTTAAGGCAATTTTTAATTATATCAAAAATCTGTCATACATAAGATTTTGGCCCTGTTCCTAGAAGTAATAATAACTTTAAACGGATTCGATACGTATAATAATAAAGAAATTATGAGGGTTTTTCTGTTTTCACAAAAAGCCCCCCCCATCCCCCCCCCCTTGGTTCGATTTTGCCAATTAACGAACTTGAGCGAGATTTTATGCCCCTTGATTTTATGTATCAGTTTCGAAAAGATGCGGGAGTTGGAACCGCCTACTTCGAAAAATAACTTGTTTGCAGGCGGAGCCGGCAGGGATTGTTTTTGTTTTTAATTTTTTTTTTTTTTGCTATAACGGTTGGTCCTATAAAAAACTTGTCAATATAAAAGTTTTAGATAATACTAAGAGGATTAATAATAAATTTACGCGGATTTGATATCTTGTGAATTGACGAAGCTATGATTTTTTTTCTTCTAAAACCCCCCTTTCCCCCCCCCCCTTGGAGCCATTTTTAATTATATCAAAAATATGTCATACATAAATTTTCGGCCCTTCTCCTAGAAGTAATAATAACTTCAAACGGATTCGATACGTATCATAATTAAGAAATTATGGGTTTTTTTTTCTGTTTTAAAAAAAGTCCCTCCCCCCCCCCCCCCCCCCGATTAACGAACTTGACCGAGATTTTATGCCCCTTGATTTTATGTATCAGTTTCGAAAAGATGCGGGAGTTGGAATCGCCTAGTTCGAAAAATAACTTGTTTGCAAGCGGAGCCGGCAGGGATTTTTTTGTTTTTAATTTTTTTTTTGCTATAACGGTTGGTCCTATAAAAAACTTGTCAATATAAAAGTTTTAGATAATATTAAGAGGATTTATAATAAGTTTACGCGGATGTGAAATCTTGGGAATTGACGAAGTTATGAATTTTTTTCTTCTAAACCCCCCCTTCCCTCCTCCCCTTAAGGCAATTTTTAATTATATCAAAAATCTGTCATACATAAGATTTTGGCCCTGTTCCTAGAAGTAATAATAACTTTAAACGGATTCGATACGTATAATAATAAAGAAATTATGAGGGTTTTTCTGTTTTCACAAAAAGCCCCCCCCATCCCCCCCCCTTGGTTCGATTTTGCCAATTAACGAACTTGAGCGAGATTTTATGCCCCTTGATTTTATGTATCAGTTTCGAAAAGATGCGGGAGTTGGAACCGCCTACTTCGAAAAATAACTTGTTTGCAGGCGGAGCCGGCAGGGATTGTTTTTGTTTTTAATTTTTTTTTTTTTTGCTATAACGGTTGGTCCTATAAAAAACTTGTCAATATAAAAGTTTTAGATAATACTAAGAGGATTAATAATAAATTTACGCGGATTTGATATCTTGTGAATTGACGAAGCTATGATTTTTTTTCTTCTAAAACCCCCCTTTCCCCCCCCCCTTGGAGCCATTTTTAATTATATCAAAAATATGTCATACATAAATTTTCGGCCCTTTTCCTAGAAGTAATAATAACTTTAAACGGATTCGATACGTATAATAATAAAGAAATTATGAGGGTTTTTCTGTTTTCACAAAAAGCACCCCCCCCCAATTTCCCCCCCCCCCTTGGTTCGATTTTGCCCATTAACGAACTTGACCGAGATTTTATGACCCTCGATTTTATGTATCAGTTTGGAAGAGATTTATGCAGAATTTTTCCAGTTATCGTGGTCAGAAAAAGTGACATAGATAGATAGATAGATAGATAGATAGATAGATAGATAGATAAACTTTTGAACTGGGGGTGGTTTTGGGTTCTGGGAGTCATGATCGGCGTAGATCTGTAAAAATTTTTCAAAATTTCCAACTTAGGTGAGAATGTAATAGGTAGTATTTCTTACGAAATCTACCTAAAATAGCTTGACCCATACTGACCAGTGACCAAAATGACCCACTAATCGAATTTTCAGGAACATGTGACCTAGCCCAACTGTCTTCTCGTGCCCGAAAACCATAGGATGCAAAATTTAGTCTAAATAGTCTAAGCCATTTTTTACATAAAATTAGCTTGACCCATGGTGATCGAAAAATGACCCCCTAATCGAATTTTCTCGGACATGTGACCTAGTCCAATGATTTTCTCGTGCCCGAAACTCATATGATACAAAATTTAATCAATATCGTTAGAGCCGATTTTTAGATAAAATTAACTTGACTTCGTTGACCCAAAAATGACCCACTAATCGAAAGTTTTCGAACATGTGACCCAGCCCAATAGTCTTCTCGTGCCCGAAAATGGTAGGATACAAAATTTAATCAAAATCTTTTTAACCTTTTTAACACTTTCCAACCTGGTTAAAAAGTGTTTATGACTTTGGTTTGTCTAGCCGTCTGCCGTCTGGCCGTGCTCTAACTCCCATAAATATGCTCGGATTGCCTTGCAATTTTTATATGTTATTGTCGCTATCTATAGCACGTTCCCTATTTCAACTGAAGTGTGTAGCACTTATAGTTTTTTTACAGGGACACTCAAAAGGTTTCCGTTACATTACGGTCTATGGGGAAAAATCATTTGCGGTTTATTTTAATGATGTTACACAATTACAAACACATTGTAATTGATATATATCACTAAGGTGTATTACAAGAAGCTTAATATGGAATAGGGTATATATAGCACTTGCAGTTAATTTACAGGGACAGTCAAAATAATTCCGTCTATGGAGAAAAATCATCTGCGGTTTATTTAAATAATGTTTCCCTATTTTAAACGTATTGAAATTTATATATATCACTAAGGTACATTACAAGAGGCTTACTACAGAATAGTGTGTGTATAGCAGTCATCGTTCATTTACAGGGACACACAAAAGAATTCTCTACTGTCTGTTAACAATAATTCCTGGAAGTGCGTTTTAAGTTACTGAACGGGATTTTAAATTTAACTCACTTTTTGTCTATTACGTGGTGTGTATAAATTCTGTAGATCCTATACAGGGAAACACAAAAGTTCGCGAACACATTTCCGTTTATTGACAGAAACTCCAAGAAGGAGAATTTTAAACTGTGCTACGCGTTTCTTAACTGAACTAA
The DNA here is from genome assembly GCA_963931845.1 of Maratus michaelseni. Lineage (NCBI taxonomy): Eukaryota > Metazoa > Arthropoda > Arachnida > Araneae > Salticidae > Maratus > Maratus michaelseni. Next base: position 70,668,244 of record OZ007595.1, on the reverse strand, counting down.
AATTTAGCATCCTATGTAGTATATATACAAATCTATAGATCATATACAGGGCTGAATAAAAGTATTCGGATATTTTACCAAATATTGTATACGTTGGAAATTCCTGAAATTATGTTTTTAAATATGTTATGCGTTTTCCAAATTGTTTACTCAGATGTTATCTTTCAGCTTATTAAACGGTATGAATTGTAAAATTATTTTGGAAGCGTTGGAAAGTGTTAGATAATCTATGCTTGACGCATGATTTTTCGTTCTTGTTTAGATACAATTAGCTTGACCCTGACCCATGGTAACCCAAAATGGAATTTTTTCGAACATGTGACCTAGACCAATGGTTTTCTGGTGCCCTAAAACGGTAGGATGCAAAATTGCGTCAAAATCGTTTGTAAGATAATACTTGCATATATATATATATATATAACCATCCACCCACACACACACACACACACGCAAGATTTGCTCGTATTAGAATATATGATTAACATCAATATAGCATTAAATGAATATTTAAATAAGTTGCGATAAAAGTTTATAACAATTTTGCCTCATGGCATACAAGTTGTCAAACATGGCTTTTATTACTCACAATAGGAATCCTTGAGCATGTTTCATGTACCTGAGTTTTTTTCAAATGAGGTTCAAACGAAGACATAGTATATAATCAGAGGCGGATTACCAAATAGGCTGAGTAGGCTGAAGCCTAGGAGCCCGGAGCTAAGTTTGTGACCTTTTTTTTTTTTTTTTTTTTTTTGTCCTAAAAAAATATGTATATATGTATGTATGTATGTATATACGAGTATATATATATACATATATACATATATATATATACTCGGATATATATATATATATAAGTAAATGTGTGTGTGTATGTTTGTATAATATATATATATATATATATATATGTTGTATATCATATCAATGTATATATAGAGAGAGCAGGAGGGAGGCCCCCCCAATGTGTTAAGCCTAGGGTCCCGGTAGTTGGTTAATCCGCTTCTGTATATAATCTTAAGCCAGGAGCAGCGCCAAGCTTATTACGATATTTGTTCTTAATGAATATGAAAAAGACGAAAATGCTCTTTCGACAAGCTCTGTATTTGTAAAAGATAACAAGTAACTAATCATTTCTTGATTCTCTTCAAGTTTTCGGAAGATGGGGGGAAACATAAGCAATCGCGCGCAATATGATTAGAAGTGGCTGAAGCTAATGACTTTGAATTATCAATGAATTGTATTGGATCTACTGGGCATTTTCCCTGTATTTTGAGAGTAACACATTGAAGTTACACATGAGACTATATTTTTAATCCAAAACTATCAATTTCGTTTAAGTGTTTTCGGTTGAACTATTTTTGTGATTTCCGGCCTTACCGATATTATTTTCAGGTAATCCCAACCGGCTACCCCAGGTTGGGAACCGCTGGTCTAAATAAATGCATTCTCCTCCATGATTACAATCATATACTTTTCTTTTAGATTGTTTTAGTCGTCAAACTTGTTTACTTGTTACCATTATACTTTCCATAAATAATAATAAAAAAAAATGATAAATAACATATATTAATTAATATATACTATTAATATATATAATTAATATACTAATTAATATATATAATTAAATAAAAAAAATGCTTCAAAAGAATTTAAGAGAAATGTAATGCACATTTCCTGTAAAAAACTCACCATTCACTTTTTTTTTTTTTTTTTTTTCTGAAGACGTCCGGATAAAATTAGCCTAGTAAATCGGACTTTGCTTAGAAGAGGGGCGCGGGGGACTGGGCTAACCATTTTCAGAACTTTCTTAGGGGAGAGCCAAAGTTTACTTTGAGGTGAGAAAAAATGTCTTTTGATCTTGTTTTGCACATCTGAGAAACAATTCATACAGATTTATTCACAGATATATATTTTTAAAATTTGCTAAAGCATTCATTAATGATAAGTGCGTCTCACTTTCAGAATATTACAATACCAAAGCTTTAGCAAATATTATTGATAATTAATTTCTGTTCTTAAAGTGTTTGCTTAAACAAATTGTTGAAAAAGAATTGGCGGTAGGAAATCAAACTCATCTTCTATTTATTGATCTTACGAATTGCATACGATAACGTTCCAATCGCAAAATTATGGAATGTATTAAAGGAAATGAATATAAATCAAAATATTATTGCTGCAATTCAAGAACTTTACAGACAACCAAAAACAAAGATTAAAATAGGCCAAAGGCTGTCAGAAGGTTTTATAACAGATAAAGGACTCAGACAGGGATGTTGTGTCTCCTCAACACTTTTTAAAATTTATGTTGAAGAAGCATTGAAAATTTGGAAACAAAACTGCCCAGGAATGGGACTTAATGTGAATGGAAAATCAATTTTCACTCTGCAATTTGCAGATGATCAAGTTATTGTTGCAAAAAATAAAAATGATTTAGAGAAAATGACGATGAAAATTAAGGAAGAATATGAGAAATGGGGACTCTACATCAACATTAGTAAGACCAAATAGCCAGGGTTGGCTTTTTACTGGTAAAAACTGGTAAAAAGTGGTAAAAACCTTAGGATACAATAAACTGTACTGGTCATTAAACTGTATTTTAATACTATTGATAAAAACTGTATTGTAATTGATGTATTTTTATATAGAGAGAGAACTTGTAATATTTGTAAGTGTTTTGTTTTTATTAAAATGATTAAGGTTGTTAAGTGTCATAAAGTGTAATTATAATTTCTTTTTTCCTTTAGTAAAAATCAGTAAAAGCTCATCTCCATCAAGATAAATATTGTAGTGTGCATTCTCATAATAATAGTTATAATGAGTTTTAGGTTTAATAATGATAAATGTACAATAATATCTTTAAAATTTTGAATTCCTGTAGGAGGAAAACAAGGATGAAAGTTTTTCAGGATTTTTATATTCCTTAAAAATCAATATTTTCATATAGCATTCTTTTACTTACCTAATCAGAAACTAAATTAGGTGAATACTGTTACGTGGAAATAGTGGTATTAAATACCCGGAAAACTTTCACCCCAGGGGGAAATCAAAAATTGGTAGATAAATATTCATAAAAGTGACAAAAACAGTCAAACTAATGAGTTTTTTCAAAGGTGGTTAAAACCCTGGTAAAAACATGTTTTTCTACAGACGGTTAAAACCGGTAAACACCATCAGACGGTAAATACCGTCCAACCCTGCCAAATACCTATGTGTAGGAGGAAATGAGACAGAACTGAATTTAAATAATAACATAAAAATAGGAAGCTGTGATTATTATAGGTACCTTGGTGTAGACATTAATAGAGAAGACACAGACTCACAGGAAATTAAATACAGAATCTGCCAAGGAAGAAAGGCTGTTAAACTTTTAAACTCTATTTGGTGGAGTGAGATCTCCAGTAAAATAAAATATAATATATATAATTATATAGTAAAGAGCATTTTGTTATATGGAGCAGAGGGATGGAGAATTATGGAGACTGAAAGAAAGAAATTAGCAGCAGTGGAAATGGATGCCCTAAGAAGATCATGCAGGATATCAAGAATAGAGAGAATAATAAATGAAAGAATAAAAGAAATGATGAAAATAAAGGGAACCATATTAGACGATCTCCAAAAGAAACAATTAATCTGGTATGGCCATGTTAAAAGAATGAGTGACGAGAGACTACCCAGAATCGCATCTAATTACAGAACAAACCAAATGAGGAAACGAGGAATACCACGAAAGACCTGGATGGATGATATAAAAAAAGCTATGAGGGATAGGGGTCTGGAAGAAGAATGGACCCTTGACCGGAAGAAGTGGCGTGGTCTCTTGTACATTTTTCGGATAGCGGGCGGCACCTGACGCCACAAACCGAGTTTATATATATATAAAGTGTTTGTTTAATTATAATGTTTCGATTTTAGTGAAATCTGTTATTTTAGCTTATTTTAGCACGTTATTTTAGCTTTTGTGCAATTACTGAAAAATAATTTTGAGATTTATGATTGATACATTCTAAAATATCAAATTTCTTAGAGAGCATACCCCCTATGCTCCCCCAAATGGCACCACTGGGGGGGGGGGGAGACTTTTACATACATTATAATAAACTTCCAAAAAATCTGACTTTATGACACTAAACCTTACTACAAAGTAAATATATGGAATGTTGTATGTTAAAATAACGATATTTCTGTTAAATCTTGTTAGAACTGAATTGAAAATTTTTGCGGCACAGCTAAGGTCCTCTCACGGCACACTAGTGTAATGCGAAACACCGGTTGAGAATCACTGCCTTAGAATACGACACGTATTGTTTTGATTAATATATTTTTGTCTTTAACATCACATTATTCTAAAATTCTAACATATTGATTGATTATAATCAGTAACAGGATCAAAAACTAGATTTTAAAAAAATGTAGCACATAAACCACATAATGAAAGATGAAGCTAAATACTGATACTTTAGCACAAGAAGCAATGATATAGTCAATATAGCAATGATATAGTCGATAATGTTGCAATGTACTGAAATTGGAAATCGAAGAAGGTAATATTATTTTCGTCACCAGGCATCGCATACGTAGCTGTTACCATTGATTTCATTTATGCAACTATAATTTGTAACAATTTTGAATGTCACATATATTCAGGGCCGTGCGAAGACGGGGGCGAAGGGGGCGGTTGCCCCGGGCACGGAAATTGATAGGACGACGAATTTATAGTATCAACCACGGTTTTATTTATTGTTTTATTCATTTTTTGGCCGTCGATCATTTTCAGGGGAATTTTTTTTGCCCCCTCATTATTTTTTTTCCTGCCACAAAACATCAGGTATTTTGATCTCTTGAAGTGCAATTTTCTCTTATGTTATTTAGTTGTTTGGAATTTCTGAATTAAAATTAAACTTTTTAAACTTCCATAATAAATGCGAAATATTTATTCAACAGAATTTATTTATGTTTCTGCAATTTAACAATTTTGTGACACCTTCCACAAAGAGAAGGAGTGCATGTGTGTGGGGAGGGGGGGGGGGGAATTGAAACTTTGTCCCGGGCGCAGATTTCTCTTCGCACGAGACTGCATATATTAATGAAATAAGGCCTGGACTATAACTTTGTGCAAGCCCTGAGTACAGACGTGTTGCAGGGCTCCCTCATATGTTATATGTGTAGTAAGGTGAAATAATTTGCAGGTGTATCATAGGCATGACTTTCAAATTTCAAATGTAGTCATAATAACATTTTTAATGCCATAAACAAGACTAAATTATTGTATATTTATAGCTTATAATGAATACATTTTATTTAATGCATTCTTTAAAAAATACGTCTGAGAACAGTTTCTTTATATATATATATATATATATATATATATATATATTGTCAGATTTACGTATAATAGTACAAGTGCGCATAGTGACAGGATTATTTTTATATGGATAATAATAATTACATCAGAATAAATGCATTTTAGGTCTCTTATCTGGCATGCTTTCTAAAATGTTTTTGAACAGTATGATAAAATCTGAATCATTTTAATGTTTTGTGAAAGAAATCATAATTTTATAATTTTGAACAAAAACCAATCACTTTCATGATCTAGCATTCATATCTTGCTATAGTACAGTATAAAACTATGTAAATCAATTCTATATTCTACTGTATTTTTTTTTTTAATGTCTACACATTTGGGCACTTAATTCAGAGGTCCTGGGCCCATGACCCATGTGTCCATGCCTTAATTTGGCCTTGAATGAAATACTACAATATTACCATCTGTAACTAAAATGAAACATTGTATTAGCCCATGTCCGGTTGCCCCCCTCCCCCTTCGTTTCTAAGAATCCTCTAACATCCTTCTAACATCATATAAAAAATATATAGCCCTTACATAAAAATTTTTAGAGTTAAAAAATTCCGAATAGGTGATTTAGGCCCCAAAAATCAGGTGGATCAAAATTACAACCTCGGCATTTCATGTTTTAATCAGATCCATTTTATTATACAGTAATAATAATAATGATGAATTTAGCCAAGGAAAAATAAACAGTTTCTAACCTCTAAATAATGATTTAAAAAAAAAAACTCATCAAAATCTGTAGTGACAATTTGAATAAATCAAAAAATTTGATTTCCATATTCAATATAAATTAATTTAAAAAAGAAAAGCTTTCTAAAGGCTTTCAAATACAAAAAAATAAAATAAAAATATTGCGTAAAAATACTTTTTTGTCAGAATGCGATGAAATAATAATTAAATCATAATGAAATTTCTTAAAAAGAATATTCTAATTTTTTACTGCGATCGTGGTAAAACAAATCAAATAGATTAAATTAAGTTAAAAACATATTCTAGAATAGTTTTTACAAATTATATTTGTATCATTAAATAATAATAAAAATTATATGAAAAAAAAATAAAAATCATCAACTATATAGCTATGTTCAGCTACACGGGAAAAATAAAAAGAAAGAAAAAAAAAGAAAAAGAGATACAGAGTTGAGAATTTTTTCAAGTTGAAATTTTACCGTTTCAGACTTCTTTGCCAAGACGTCCTCTTCATACATAGCTTAAGTCAGCGAGTTGAAAAAATATTTTATGTCCTATTAAAAATTAAATTAATTAAATTGATATGTTTTAATTTTTCACAAGAACAAAAACTATTCGGATTAAGCCTTAATAACAACAAAACACGAATTCGCTTCAAGGGTTGCCATTAATTCATGGCATGGTAGCAGACGATTTGGATTTGTCCGTTGTTTTTTTCCCTTCGCGTTTTGTATTATCCATGGGCTTTGATAATGTGAAAATTTCAAACGATTTATTAGAAACACTATTATCGCCTAAAAAATGTATGTAACAAGAAATCTGTCACTAGCTGCTAAGTTTAAATCAGAAAATACAAGCACATTCATGTGTTTTGTTCACAGCATTCGCCGAATAAATCTTGCCAAGGCGCCAGTTATTTATCACATATTAGAAGAATTTATTCCCTCGCAGAATAAAATAGTTTTTTTTTTCTTTCTTTTTTTTTCCCCCGAAAACAAAGAACTCAAGTCGGAAAGTAAAACTCATTTTTCGTCGGATTCTGACTTTGTATTTGAAGTTCAATTATTTCGAAGTTTAAAAATATGTTATTTGATGAATGTGATTAATAATTTTATAGAAAATGTTGACGCTCTTATTCATCCCAGGAACATTTAATAGCAATGGATCTAATAGTTTTCTATTTAAAAACTGATAATTATCACATTTTAAAAATTTAAATTTTGCTATGACCGAGAAACGTAACGCGAAGACTGGGAGGGGGGGGGGGGATTTATTATTGGGAATTATGTCATCTTGAAAAAACTATATAAATGAGTAGAGGGCTGTTTTCTTATGTCAGAATATATAGAAATAAACTTAACATTTTTCAGTATTAAGTTCTAATTTTTGACGAAAGAAAACAAATCTAGACCCTCAAATAGAACTAAATTTTTGCTAACTTCGTACAAATAATTTTGGGATATACAGTGTCTCACATAAGTGATGGGACACTTGTGCTTTACAAAAGGAAACTAATCAAATAAATTAAAAAAACATGTACACATTTTTTTTGTGGGTGTGTTTCATACTTAAATTTAGTAAAGATTATTACATAACATACATTTTGTCAAAATATTAAAATATTAATTTAATAAAAATACAAATGTTTAGAACGGAGCAAAAAATAGCTCACATAAGTGATGGGACACCATTATATATGCAACAAAAATCGTCTGAAATAAGCAATAAAAATATTTTTTGGGGTTTTATTTTTACTTAAAAGCAATTGGCAATAATTTATAAAATCGTCTGCAGTATTTCTCTCCAGTTTGTTTTGGAATTTTTGTGTTTTTTAGCTCTGTGTAGCCATGAATGCTAAACGAAAAGAAACTTCGCCTGAAATTCGAAAATTAGTTATTAATTTGCATATTGAACGTGGAAAATCTATTAGAAAAACTGCTGAAACAGTTAACTTAAGTCGTTCAACAGTTTTCAATATCATTAAACGATATAAAAAGAAAATATATGATTCAGGATAAAAGAAGACCTGGCCGACCATCAAAGCTATCCAATGGAATAAAGCGAATTATCGTTCGAAATATTAAAAAAAATCCAAGAATTAGTGCTTCAAAAGTTGCTGCTGATTTACAAGCATTATATGGAATAATTGTTAATCCTGAGACTATTAGAAGGGTAATTCGATCTGCCGGATATCACGGTAGAGTAGCCAGGAAAAAATTCTTCGTAAGTGAAAAGAATAGAAAACTCAGACTAGCTTTCGCAAAATCCAACATAAATAAGAATTCTGATTACTGGAATAAAGTTATATTTGCTGATGAGAGTAAATTTAATATATTTGGTTCTGACGGTAGAATCTTGGTGTGCAGAAAACCCAGGGAAGAATTTCGCAAACAGAACTTGGTACCAACAGTAAAACATGGTGGAGGAGGAGTTATGGTATGGGGGTGTATGTCGTCCGCTGGAGTTGGTAATCTTGTTTTTATTGACAGTATAATGGATCAGTACAAGTATATTGATATTTTAAAGCAAAATTTGAAATCTTCAGCACGAAAATTGAACCTTCATAACGATTTTAAATTCTACCAGGACAATGACCCCAAGCACACTGCTCTGAACGTTAGTCTCTGGCTGCTATATAACTGTCCTGAAATAATAAAAACACCACCACAATCTCCAGACTTAAATCCCATAGAGAATATTTGGCAAGAATTGGAATCAAGAATTCGCAAACACACCATTTCTTCAAAACAACAACTAAAATCGGTGCTTCAAGAAGAATGGGGTAAAATCACTCCAGAAATCACAAAAAAATTAGTCGAATCCATCCCAAAAAGATTAAATCATGTTTTAAAAGTAAAAGGAAATCCAACAAAATATTAAAACCTTTTAAAAAGTAAAATTTTTGGATAAATATTTGATGGAAAAGTAAGTGTCCCATCACTTATGTGAGCCATTTTTTGCTCCGTTCTGAACAATTGTATTTTTACTAAATTAATATTTTAATATTTTGACAAAATATATGTTATGTAATAATTGTTACTAACTTTAAATATGAAACACACCCAAAAAATTTTTGCACATGTTTGTTTATTTATTTTATTGCAGTTTCTTTTTATAAAGCACAAGTGTCCCATCACTTTTGTGAGACACTGTATTTAAAACTGGGCTAATTCTTGAAACTTTAAATAATGTAAGATTGAGATTTATTACATCTTTTAAAATATTATTCGACAGATAATGTCAATAGTAATCTAAATAATTATTGATGTATTGTTTTCATCAAATAATTGAAATTACTACTACTTTTTATAGATAGTTTTCGAAAATTATTATGTTTTAATGACTATAACTGGTACCCTAAACTTTAGTGCTGATGGATTTTTAAGCATAACTATAAATAGAGGATTACTCGGAAGAAAGAGTTTAGTTTTAGCTTAGACATATAAAAATCGTCTAGAAATTGGTTTCCATTAAAATATTTTCGGATAACGATTCAGTAACTTTTCTAATAATAATTTTATATTCCATCCTTCCAATACGTAAAAACGTAGGAAAATCAAATAATTGTGTTTAAGATACTACCTAATACTAACATAACAGAAAAAAATGTAGCTTTAAAAATAATTATTATAATAAATATGAATGAAAGTAATAAAAATGTATTTAATATTAAGAGCTTAACATTTTACGTTAGTATATAATTCTTAAATTTGTCCAGCTAATTAATGATTTGAAAGTTGCTATCTAAAACTAAAATTTTCCGTGGAATCGAATATGTCAAATTCGTGTATTGCTATTCAAAGTGTTAAATTTTGTTTCTGTTTCAATTTCTAAAGTTTTGTTTCTATTGAAAATGTTAAATTTTGTTTCTATTTCAATATAAAGACTCAAAGCTTACTTTATTCGCAAACAATTGTAGAAAACGCAATGCACAATCAAATGTTCTATACATATATATGCAACAATGATCATCAGTAGGGTTGAAGGTTTATCGCAGATAAAATGGCACAAAAAAGTCAACTCAGCTTTCTCCAAACAAAAATCTCCGTGGTAGATTTTTACAACAGACATGATCGTGAAGATTGTTTGAAAATAGTTCTGTTAAAAAATTTTGGTGCCATTTCTTGTTCAACCTTAATAATGGTGCATGTATAAAGGCGCTGTTTATCAGATAATGTGGAGATTTCGTATACTTTTATCCCCCCCCCCCCTTTAACTCCCTCTACTGTACGCCCTGCATTTTTTAAAAATTGGCTGCCGTAACTTTGTTCTCCTTAACTAACTCTTTATTCCGCTAATAATTGCGATTCACTTATACTAAACTAGTAAATCTGCAGATCAGAAGCCTCAACGTCAGCTCTAAAAGTCATTTTTTAATCTCACTTTTCATATTATTTAGCATCTTACAATCCGCAATTTAGGTATATAAAATACTTCCGAGGTTTCAGAAATTAGGAACGTTAAATTAAACACGATTTATGCAATGATATTCCGAAATTCTTATGAACTTCTTATTCATGTAAATTTTTAGATTAAAAAAAATAAACTTGTATTAAAATAAATTCTTCATTTATGTCAATAGAATACAAAAATAATTTATTTTGATAATAAAATATTGCAGCAAAATAATGCGAGTTACTTTAATTTATTTATTTTGATATTATTTGAAATAGGGTTGCTAAACAACTGATAAATTAAAGAGCAAAGTAAAAAGTAATGCATTTTAAAATTTGTAAACAATATGAAAATAAAATGTTTTATATTTCCCGAACAGATGCAAAAAATTTTCCAATAATTTAAACAATTAATTTCTAAATTCTAATGAATGTATCAGCAAATTTTCAATGCTATTGGATATATTTAAAAACTCCATATCGAAAATTTAGCATTAGTAATTTAACCTTTAAATCCATTATTCAAATACGTGATTTTTAGATATATATTATTTATATATATCTTTAGATTAGATATAATTTAGATATATATTTATTATATTGTTACGTGATTTTCATTTCAGTTAAAAAAGAAATTTGAAAATCGTCTGCATTCCCATAGGAAAGCATTATGACCTAAAAAGAAATGTTCTATATTTTTCGAACGAATGAACCAAATGTAACTAAAAACTATACAGCTAATTCCAGGTACCTCACCAACATACCCACCAAAAATCAACCTAATTGGACCAATTTTTACTGCAGTTATCGCGGAACAGACAGACAAACAGACGGACACCAAAAACTTTTCGCGCCTCCACAGTGAGGCTGACGTTTCAGCCTCACTGACTTCAACTGACGTTTCGGCAACTAGTACTATTTCTTTTCGCTTCTGGAATTTTTTCCCCTAAAAATAAATATTTTCGGTTAAATTCCTATTTTTGTTTCATCAGAAATAACTTTTTTAACACTTTCCAACATAGTTGAAAAGTGTTTATGAATTCGGTTTGTCTGTCTGTCGGCCGTCTGTCTGTCCGTTCTCTAACTTGCGTAAATATATTCGGATTGTCATGCAATTGACATATGTTATTGATTTTAACTATGGTATGTTCGGTATTGAAAATGAAGTGTGTAGCACTTACAGTTTTTTTATAGGGACACTCAGAAGAATTTCGTTACATTACGGTATACGGGGAAAAATCATTTGTGGTTTATTTTAATGATGTTACAGAATTTCAAACATATTGAAATTGATATATATCACTGAGGTGCACTACAAGAGGATTGCTATAGAATAGGATGTGTATAGCACTCATAGTTCTTTTACAGGGACACTCAAAGGAATTCCGTTACATTACGGTTTATATGGAGGGGGGGAATCATTTGGGGTTTATTTTATTAATGTTTCATTATTTCAAACATGTTTTAATTGATGTATATCACTAAGGTGCATTACAAGAGGCTTACTATAAAATATTGTGTTGTTCATCGTTCATTTACAGGAGACACGCAAAAGAATTCAGTACTGTCTGTTAACAATAATTGCTGGAAGTGTGTTTTCAGTTGCCGAACGTGTTTTTAATTTTAACTCATTTTTTGTCTATTACTTGGTGTATAAATTATATAGATCATATACAGGGCAAAACGAAAGTTATTGAGTACATTTTCCTTTATTGACGGAAATTCCAGATGGGGAATTTTAAACTGTTCTAGTTAACGATCACAAATAATAATCAGTATCATTGGCTTTTATATTTTATCGTTTAAATAATTGAAATTTTATAAATACAAATGTTTTTACGTTTTTTTTTTTTAATTGATCTAACTGGTCTAAAATTTAGCATGCCTAACTGATCTAAAATTTAGCATTCTATGCAGTATATATACAAATCTATAAATCATATACAGGGCTGCACAAAATAATTCGGATATTTTTCCGAATATTGTTAGTAATTCCTGAAATCGGGTTTTTAAATATGTTATGCATTTTCCAAATTGTTTACTTAGATATCATCTTTTACCTTATTAAATGGTAAAGGTTTGTAAAATTATTTTGGAAGTAATTGGAAAGTGTTACCTAATCTATGCTGGACACATGATTTTCGTTCTTGTTTTTTTTTTTTTTCTTCTTCTTCTTTCGGTATTGATTTTCAGTTGGATTTCGGTTCATAACCCCTAAAAGATGCATATTCATTATGCCAAATTATGAATTTTTTATTTTATTTTCGACCTAGACTTAACATTTTTTTTTTTTGAAAACTAGGGGGCTCTGCCCCCTACGAGCTGCGCTCGCCAACCCCCGTTCTGACACCGCGTGATTTAAAAACACTCTGATTTGATCATCTCTAAAACGATTACGGAAGATTGTATTATAATTGAACAACCAGTGGCGATCTGCTGTAACAGGGTTTCCATTCATTTTCCTTTCACTGACAGATTTTAAGGTCGCTGTTGAAACAGATTACAACTGTAACTGTCACCAAAATATATGATTTAACGCCAAACGTGCATAATCGTGGCGTCGCGTCACTTTCAGTTGACATCAGATGCGTTACGTTACACGAGTTAGTTTTTTCATCGGGGAATTTTTAATTCAACGCTTATTTGTCTTTTGATACTTCTCCATTACCCCGTCAATCAATTTTCATAAATATATATGTTCGGACAATATTTTCCGACAATGTTTTCGAACAGTGTTTTCCGACACACGTTCGACAGAGCATTTTCGATAGAGAGAACGATACCTAGATAAGAGATTATGTGCTTCCGCATACTTGTGCATCGAACCAGACTTCGCAAGTGATCTTGGGTTTACTTGCATGCAAGGACATTTCGCAGTTTGAATAGTTGGTTTATTCTTTCTTTTTGTTAACTGTTAAAGTGATTGTTTATGTAAGTTTTCAGTTCAGAGCAGAAAGCTCATGTGTGTTGGATGGCGGTCGCTGTCAAATGTGTAACCAAGAGGGTTTTAACGTTTTAATTAAAGTTTACAGTTCACATTTTTACCTTGTGTAGTTTTAATCAGTGTTTTCTTTCTTATTAAGTTTAAAGTTAACCAGCCGAGCTATCATTAAATGGTCCGTCGCCCGAGATTTCTTTTAAAGGGGAAAATAGCTGATTAGGCTAATGTGGAAAGTGAATTTGGACTATAAAATGTGGATGTTTGGTGTTCAGTGTTAGAGTTTAAGCGCATGGTTGGTTGGATGCCAATGCCCCTGCTTTGTTGATCAAAGACGTTTTAAAGATTCGGTGAGTTCGTTCCTGTATTTAAATTTTTATTTGTTATGGAAGATTTAAAGGATGTTTTAGTTAAGAAGAGGGGATTAGAGTCTGCTATTACAAAATTAGAAAAAAAGATAAATGGGTGTATTAATGTAGCCGATTCAAGTGAATTAACTTTGTTTGAGATTAAAATAGGAAAATTAACTGATGAATTGAGTGAAACATTTAATAGGATTTTGGCTAAATGTGATAAAAATGAGGTTGATACGTACATTGAGGAGCAGCAGACTGAACAGGATCGAGTTGACAGTATGTGGCTTAGTGTTAACCGAAAAAAATCGGGAATTACTTTAAACGAAAGTAACAACAGTGCGGGGTTGTTGAGGTCTCAAACCTCAGAGGTTAAACTGCCGAAACTCACACTTCCCACTTTCAGTGGTAATCTGGAGGAGTGGCTTCCATTTTATGATTTATTTAGGGCTAGTGTGGATTGTAATGAAGTTTTATCAGACTGTCAGAAATTACAATATTTAAAATCGGCATGCAGAGGCAATGCACTTAAAATAATTCAATGCCTTCCAATCTCTGATTCGAATTATAAGACAGCGTTAGAGCTGTTGAAAGAGCGATATTCAAATAAAAGAGAGTTAATTAATTCATTGATTAAGAAATTTATTGGAATGCGTTGTATTTCGGGTACAGCACAGTCTCTTCTGGAAAGTGTAGACGTTATTAATGAATGTGTCCGTTCATTAAGTGTAGTTAAACAAGAGGTTAAAGGATTTTCAGAAGTATTAATTGTTTATTTAATTACAGAGAAATTGGATGGAAATACAAGATATTGGTGGGAAAGAACACTCAAAAAAGAGGAATTGGGTACACTTGAAAATTTATTATCTTTTTTAAAGGACCATGCGAGAACCCTTCAAAATAGTAAAACAGCAGTTAAAGAAAGTGGAAAACCTAAATTTACTACATTATTGTCTGCTAATAATATTTGTGTTTTATGCAAAGAATCGCATCCACTTTACAGATGCCCACGATATTTGAAATTAAATGTGCAGAAAAGAATAGAAATAGCTAGAACAAATAGTTTGTGTTATAACTGTCTTTTAGAGAAACATTATGCAAAAAAGTGTATGAGTGTGGGTAGATGTAGAGTGTGCCACAAGCCTCATCATAGTGTCTTGCATATTTCACGGGATACTGGCCCTCATGTAAAGAATGCGACTGAAACTCCGGTGGTTCCTCTTTCCCCGAACGCAACGGAGTTTCGACCGAGACAAAATGAGTTAAGTCAAACTTCCTGCACTGGCACCTTTGAGTTTCGAAACAATTCTGGGTCGGGAATACAATTAATGAATATGGGACAGACTCTACTTTGTACAGCAATGATTAAGGTTTTTGATTCAGTGGGTAATTATGTAAATTGCCGCGCGTTGCTGGACAGTGGAAGTGAGGCATGTTTTATAAGTGAAAATTGTATGCGAAAATTGTGTTTGCCAAAGCGAAGAACTAGAGTACAGGTTACATGTTTAGGTTCTTATAGTGCTGAAACAAATGGAGAGATAAATTTGAATTTTACTCCTCATTTTAATTCTGAAATAAAATTTTCTACTAAAGCATTTGTGATAAAAAGAATTACATCTAATGTGCCATGTAGTTCTATTCCTTCAGATGTTGTGAATAAGTTTAATGATTTAGTTCTAGCAGACCCACTATTTTTTGAGTCACGACCAGTAGATATTCTACTTGGAGTTAACGTATTTTTTACATTGCTAAATGGGAAAATTGTGAAAAGAGGGGAAGCTCTGCCCTTTGCTGTAAGTTCTAAGCTTGGATGGATAATTACGGGGACTACCTCATTCGATAGAGGTCTACGTACATTTGCCGTCAATAATATTCAATTAAAATTAGATGGCTTGGTGCAACAATTTTGGTCCTTGGATTCTGTTCCGGAATTAGTTCAGATTTCTAAGGAGGAGAGGGAATGTGAGGATCATTTTAAGCGTACTTATTTTCGAGATATGTCTGGAAGATTTGTCGTGAAACTTCCATTTAAAGATTCCCCATCTAGATTAGGTGACACTAGAGAAATGGCTATCCAGAGATTTCGTTCGTTAGAACGCAGACTTTCAAAACAGCCATTTATTTATGAAGACTATCGAAAGTTTATGAGGGAATATTTTGAATTGGGTCACATGGAACGTGTATCCAAGCCGGAGAGTGTTCCTTCAAGTGTTTGTTATTTACCACATCATGCGGTAATACGGGAATCAAGCACAACGACAAAACTGAGAGTTGTTTTTGACGCTTCAGCTAAGTCTACTTCGGGTGTATCTTTGAACGACATTCTTATGGTCGGTCCACGTATACAGCAGGAGCTTTTTCCAATACTGTTGAGATTTAGAGTTTTACCTATAGTTGTATGTGCAGATATAGAAAAAATGTTTAGACAGGTTTTGATTAACCCTGAAGATAGAGACTTTATGAGAATTCTTTGGAGAGAAAATTCCCAAGATACTATAGAGGATTACCGTTTAAAAACAGTTACTTACGGTACCGCATCTGCCCCGTTTCAGTCTACTAGATCTCTTCATCAGCTTGCCTTAGATGAGAAGAGTGAATTTCCGTTGGCATCTGCAGCAGTGTTAAGGGATTTTTATGTAGATGATTTATTGTCAGGGGGTCAAAATAAAGAGGAAGTTGTGGAATTAATTGATCAATTGACATTGTTAATGAAGCGAGGTGGTTTTAAATTGCGAAAATGGATTTCTAATGTGCCTGGCGTGTTGAAAAACATTTCGGAAGAATGTAGAGAAAGTGCAGATTCCTTGTTCTTAAAGAATGATAGTGGTATAAAAATTTTGGGAATCCAGTGGAACTTGAACGGTGATTTCTTTTGTTTCACTGTTTTAAACCATGACAAAAAGAATAGATATTCGAAAAGAGATATCTTGTCAGAGGTCGCAAAGGTGTTTGATCCGTTGGGGTTGCTATCTCCTTGTGTCGTTTTCATGAAGATCTTGTTGCAAGATTTATGGAAAATTTCACTTACCTGGGACGAGCCAATTGGTGAAGACTATAGTAAACGGTGGACATCGTTTAGAAATGACTTAAGTGTAATTTCGCAATTGAGGATTCCTCGATTTGTGTTGGCTGCAGATAAAATGGGACTTCAAATTCATGCCTTTTGTGATGCGTCCGAAAAGGCGTATTGTGCGGTAATATATATGCGTTCAATTTCTCAAGATGAAAAAATAACGGTAAATCTTTTGACATCTAAGACTAAGGTGGCACCCATTAAGACTCAGTCCATTCCACGACTTGAATTGTGTTCGGCCCTTCTGTTGGCAAATTTGCTAAAAATGGTTTTACAGCATTTAAATTTTACTGAGACTGAAGTATTTGCTTGGACTGATTCTAATGTGGCGTTGGCATGGCTTTCTTCAGAGCCTCATCGTTGGCAAACCTTCGTGGCTAACCGTGTTTCAAAAATCCAAGAGGCACTTCCTAATGTTCCGTGGAATCATGTTTCTGGAATTGAAAATCCTGCTGACTGCGGAACAAGGGGTATGTTGCCGTCGGAATTAGTAAATTGTGAATTATGGTTTCGTGGTCCTCGATGGTTAAGAGAGCCATTGAACAGCAATCAACATAATGATCCAGTTAACGGTAAAGAGATACGGGAGATTGTTTCAAAGGAAGAAAAGCGAAACTGTGTTGTAAACGTGTTTGATCTTAGTGATGATCATGTGATTTTCAGATATTCCACTTGGAATAGACTGGTACGAATCGTCGCGTGGTGCTTGAGATTTGTGAACAATGCAAAAAAGGTATCTCAGCGAATAAACGGTTTACTCTTGACATCAGAGCTTTTGAGAGCCACAACGAGGATAGTGAAATTAGTACAACACCAGTGTTTTTCTGATGAGATCCTTGCTTTAGGAAATAATAAATTGTTAAGACGTTCGAGCAAACTTTTAACATTAAATCCATTTCTGGATTCAAGCTGTATTTTGCGGGTTGGTGGAAGGTTGAGACATGCTAATGTTTCTGAAGATCAGAAACACCCAATAGTTTTGCCTAAGTCTCATCATATTACTGCATTGCTTATTAGACATTATCATATAACTTACTTGCATGCTGGTCCTCAGCTTCTTTTAGCTGTCCTTAGAACAAAATTTTGGATTTTAAGTGGTCGAGATGCAGTAAGAAAAATTGTGAAGACATGCATAAAGTGTTTCCGTGCTTCCCCAGCTATTGGTACACAATTAATGGGGGACCTGCCCGCTATGCGTGTCTTACCCAGTCGCCCATTTTCGAAGACGGGATGTGATTATGCCGGTCCGTTTATGTGTAAAGAAAGAAATCGTAGAGGTATCAAGGCATTTAAGAGTTACATAGCAATTTTTATTTGTTTTTCGACTCGTGCTATTCATCTTGAATTGGTGTCAGATTTGTCCACTCCAACGTTTTTGGCTGCTCTGAAAAG
Source organism: Maratus michaelseni (assembly GCA_963931845.1). Taxonomy (NCBI): domain Eukaryota; kingdom Metazoa; phylum Arthropoda; class Arachnida; order Araneae; family Salticidae; genus Maratus; species Maratus michaelseni. The sequence continues at coordinate 70,650,054 of OZ007595.1, read as the reverse complement.
ATTTGTTTCTCGTAGAGGCAAGCCAGCCGAATTAGTAAGTGACTGTGCTACAAATTTTAAGGGTGCAAGTAAGGAATTGAGGGAATTATATAAATTTATATCCTCCACCATTAAAGATCAATCCTTACAGAATTATGTTGCTAATGAGGGCATCGTTTGGAAATTTAACCCTCCATCGGCTCCAAATTTTGGTGGGCTGTGGGAGGCTAACATAAAGTCTGTGAAATATCATTTGCGTAGAACAATGGGAAATTCGCAATTTACAATTGAAGAGTTCTCAACATTATTGTCGCAAATTGAAGCTTGTTTGAACTCGAGACCTTTGTGTCCATTGTCAAGTGATCCAAATGATCTAGAAGTTTTGACACCGGGTCATTTTTTGACGGGTGCTTCGTTGACAGCTATTCCAGAGCTTGATGTTTCTGAGGTTCCGCCTTCACGACTTCGTCGTTGGCAACTGACACAGACAGTATTCCAGCTCTTTTGGAAGCGATGGAGTGCAGAGTATTTGTCTCAGTTGCAACAACGCCCCAAGTGGTTACGTCCAACAGTACATTTAAAGATTGGGGACTTAGTGCTCATTAAAAATGAACTTGTGCCGGCGCTTCAATGGAAGCTGGGAAGAATCATTGAAACCTTTTCAGGTAGTGATGGTCATGTTAGAGTGGCCATAGTAAGAACTGCTACGGGAGAGCTCAAACGTCCTATTCACAAACTTTGTCCTTTACCTTTTGAATGAGAATAGTTAATTATAGCCCTTGAAGGTTTCAAGGCCGGGGGTGTATGTTCGGACAATATTTTCCGACAATGTTTTCGAACAGTGTTTTCCGACACACGTTCGACAGAGCATTTTCGATAGAGAGAACGATACCTAGATAAGAGATTATGTGCTTCCGCATACTTGTGCATCGAACCAGACTTCGCAAGTGATCTTGGGTTTACTTGCATGCAAGGACATTTCGCAGTTTGAATAGTTGGTTTATTCTTTCTTTTTGTTAACTGTTAAAGTGATTGTTTATGTAAGTTTTCAGTTCAGAGCAGAAAGCTCATGTGTGTTGGATGGCGGTCGCTGTCAAATGTGTAACCAAGAGGGTTTTAACGTTTTAATTAAAGTTTACAGTTCACATTTTTACCTTGTGTAGTTTTAATCAGTGTTTTCTTTCTTATTAAGTTTAAAGTTAACCAGCCGAGCTATCAATATATATATATATATATATCGTTAAATTGTAACACCAAATAAACAAATAGAAGAATTTTGACATTGGAAAGGAAATATTATTATTTACGCTGTTTAAAAAATTTGCAATAATAGGTAAAAGATATGTCGAAATAAATTGATCTCTCATGAAAATATAATTATTAATTGAAATTGTTTGGAAATATTGTTATTTGATCATTTTAAATGTGACGTAAATTTCCCTAGTTACTCGTATTTCTCTTTTTAATATTCACGCGCAAGTATATTTTTATTACGTCATTTTCTACATTTATTGCTTTTAACACGTGATCATTTAAATATTATTTTAAAGTTTTCTTTCTGTTTTTAATAGTCTCGTGTAAATGCATTTCTTAATTGAAAGGGAATATTATTACGTGCGCTATTTTACAAATTGGCAACGGTTCAAATAATGGAATTTATGAAACATGAAATAAATCTTCGTCAGAATAATGAAAATTTTGAATAAAAAATTGAAATATAACCTCAAAAAATGAGTCAAATTGAAAAAATAATTGCAGTCTGCACACCGCAACCTTGTAAACTATATCCTTACAAATTATGGTTAAATTCCCGTGCATAGTTTTCATTTCTATAAAACTTTTATAAGAAAATTATTTTGACCAACTTTAATATTAAATATCTCTTAAAATAATTCTTTGATTTAAAAACTGTCTACTTCAGCGTGTTTATCGAACATATCTTTATAAAACCACCAATTTTTAAATTTTTATTTGCAATAGTTTTCTGGATATTAGTCCAGAAAGACTTCAAGGCACAAAATCTTAATTGACAGCGGCGGCCGCGGTGGTTACTTTTTTTTAATATAGAGAGATTCTTGTTTGAATATAGAAGGAGAAACATTCCTATCCTATTCAATTAATTTCCTTCTTAATTATAATGACAATGACAATTCTGCATCCAGTCTTAAAAACATATATATATATATATATATATATATATATATATATATATATATATATATAAGGTTTCATCGAAGTACAAAATTCAAACGAAAAATGTTACAACCCCAATCGATTTTGTACTTCGATTAAGTTTTTTTTGTTTTTTTTTTTTTTTTTTTTGTAAAATAAAGGTCATTTTTACACTGTTTGTTATCTTTTCTTTGATGCAATTGCACCGTCACTATTGCGTTTCCGACCCCCAGTTCTTATGTGTTTCTTGCTCCTCATGACCTGACACACCCGCACACGTGCCGTTTGGCCATGAGCTTTTGAACCACCCTGTATATATATTTTTTTTTATTTATTTATTAATCTGTAGTATATACATAATTTCTTGTTTAATTTTTGACTTCCTTTATCTTAAAAAGTTAACGATCAGAAATAAAACCTCAGTATCATTGGCTTTTATATTCTTTTAACACTTTCAGGGGCAAAGTACTTTCAGTACTAAAATGTTGAAATAAATGACTGGCACCGGGATTTACAAAAAAAAAAAAATTATTTGGAAATAAGAAAAGGGATATATTTCACATACTGCCGGAAAAGATTTGGCAAATGGAAAAGATTTTAGCAAAAATCTGGTGTCATTGTGGCGTTTGGGAATTAAAATTAAATGGTTACATAAACATACCACTGCCCCTGAAAGGGTTAAATAATTGAAATTTTATAAATAAGAATGTTTTTACGTTCTTTTTAACTTTGGTTCCAAATGATGTTCGCATTTTACTATTTTAACCGTTTTTAACGAAATTCTGTAACTTTTTCTAAGAAGACCTTTTTTTGAATAGGCAATAGAAATGCATAAACTCGTTAGAAAACTGTTAAAGTTACAAAAAGGATAGATGCAAATTATCAGATATGAAAGAAAAAGCCGAATTTAAAAATTGACGTCGGATGAGAAATCGTCTTTTAAAGCAAGAACGAAAAATCATGCGTCAAGCATAGATTATGTAACACTTTCCAACGCTTCCAAAATAATTTTACAAATCATACCGTTTAATAAGCTGAAAGATAACATTTAAGTAAACAATTTGGAAAACGCATAACATATTTAAAAACATAATTTCAAGAATTTCCAACGTATACAATATTCGGAAAAATATCCGAATACTTTTATTCAGCCCTGTATATGATCTATACATTTGTATATATACTACAAAGGATGCTAAATTTTAGTTCAGTTAAGAAACGCGTAGCACAGTTTAAAATTCTCCTTCTGGAGTTTCTGTCAATAAACGGAAATGTGTTCGCGAACTTTTTGTGCTTCCCTGTATAGGATCTACAGAATTTATACACACCACGAAATAAACAAAAAGTGAGTTAAATTTAAAATCGCGTTCAGTAACTTAAAACGCACTTCCTGGAATTATTATTAACAGACAGTAGAGAATTCTTTTGTGTGTCCCTGTAAATGAACGATGACTGCTATACACACAATATTCTGTAGTAAGCCTCTTGTAATGCACCTTAGTGATATATATAAATTTCAATGCGTTTAAAATAGGGAAATATTATTTAAATAAACCGCAGACGATTTTTCTCCATAGACGTAATGTAACTGAATTCTTTTGACTGTCCCTGTAAATTAACTGTAAGTGCTATGCACACCCTATTCCATATTAAGCTTCTTGTAATGCCACTTAGTGATATATATCAATTACAATGTGTTCGCAATTGTGTAACATCATTAAAATGAACCGCAAATGATTTTTCCCCATAGACCGTAATGTAATGGAAATCTTTTGAGTGTCCCTGTAAAAAAACTGTAAGTGCTACACACTTCAGTTGAAATAGGGAACGTGCTATAGATAGCGACAATAACATATAAAAATTGCAAGGCAATCCGAGCATATTTACGGGAGTTAGAGCACGGACAGACGGCCAGACGGCCAGACAAACCGAAGTCATAAACACTTTTCAACTAGGTTGGAAAGTGTTAAAAACGTGGTCTTCAAATTTAATTTCCTCAAAATACCTTTAGCTCAGACATCAATCTAAACAAGAGTTAATGGAATACTTAAATTTTACTTAGGGGATGGTCTACAAATAGAAGTTGTACCCAACTTTAAAATTTTCAATACTAACACCTAAAGTAGGCATCATATTTGGATATTTCGGTTTATTCTACCCTCGGATACCAAAATGGAAGTCAGTAGATAGAGAATGGGACTTCTGCATCAGCAGCAGGCGGTGGTGGCGGTGCGGTGGTAACACCGCCTGCTGCCGAGATCATACTATAGTAGATGGGTGGAATAGCTGGCTTGGGGAAGTTATGTTATAGTAGAATGGGGGTGAATAGGTCTGCTATAAAAGGGGGTGGGGGGTATTTTAGGAGGGGGGCTAAATTAATAAAATTTTAAAATGTCTTATAGTACGAGGTAACGGTTATGGTAGAGTCTGAACACTGTCCCGCTATCCCTTTGCATTTTCCCAATGGCCGTTGTAATTTGTTAAATTAGATTTTTTTTTCTTTTTTTTTTTTGTTAGCACAGGGTTTATATCGCCAAATAGTCTTTATGGTTACGACTTATAGCAAAATAGGATTACAGTTAATTATGCGCTAAACCACTCTCGCTGAAATAGACCAACCGGCTGTGAAATTGTAACAATCAAATATTTTAAACTCTAAAAAGTATAAAATAAAATATAAAATAAATATCTATAATAAAAAAGATAGAAGTTTGCGTGTGTGTCTGTCTGTCTTTGTGTTTGTGTGCTCTGTTCCGAAGAGACAGCTGCGCGCAGAACTGCAAGATTTAGCAGGAAGGTACGTCTGAAGTTATGTATCTCGAAGCCAGCTTTTGGATTTTTTTTTTATAATTAGCTGATATATTAATTGAAAACCATAATGAACAACACCGCAAAATGGCGAGCTTCATTCGTTCCACTGATTGCACCTGCGCCGTTCCTGGATTTCCTCAGATCATCTCGCAGACGAAAGCGAAGCGTTCGTTTTTTTCTTTTCTTTTTCTTCTGTATTTTGAAATCGAGATTACAAGATCTCCCGTAGAATTAGAGAAAAAAAAAATCACTATTTTTGACGTACCTTCCCGGTTCTAACTGTATTCTTCGTTAAAAAAAAAATATTAATTTTATTATTTCAAAAGACATTTTTATTAAAGCTCGATTCGCGTCAGTTTTAAAGTATTCTATTCTTCTGCGTTTTGAAACTGCCGCCAAAAATTTGTACTAATAAAAGAAAAGAGTTTGTCTCTGTGTATGTGCGATAACTAGGAAAATCTACTGCACGTAGAGGTCTGAAAATTTGGATGAGGATAGTCCAAGGCAGGCTCTAATGTACACGAGTCACATACTTTCTCCTCTTTTTTTTTTATAATTAGCCAAGATATATATTAATTGAAAATCACAACGAACACTCATCAAAAATACATTCTTTTTCGCAAAATGGCGTGCGGCAGCCGTCCCGGGAGATCGCTAGCAGAGAAGATCCGAAGGTTAGAAACGTTTATTTTTCTTTCGCGGCCCGGATCGCTAAATGGGTAGAAATATGGTAATACAAATCAGATAATCTATTGTAAGATACATTAATATCTCTAATAACGCAATTCGTTTCGAAAATATTAATATTAATCCTTTCAAAAAAAAAATTCTTTTTTAAACTTCGATTGCCCCCAGTCTTCAGAATTTCGCATTCACCGAACGGAAAGAAATACGAAAAAAAATTACACTAATTAAAGATCACACTTTCCGCTTCAAAAAGACGTCTTTCATTTCAAAACATATCAATACTAACAACAGAATAATAATAATAAAAAAAAAAGAATCCCGAGAGCCATTTCGGTGTTTTCGTATTTTTTTTTGTAAAGTTTGAAAAACTGCGCGCTTCGGATCAAATACGAAAAACACGAAAGACACACATTTAATTCGCGTATATTGAGCTTTAAAAATACATCTTCGGTTTAAAAAAATATGAGTTTTAAACATTTAAAAAAAATTATTTTCCGATACTCAAGTGGCTGAGAGGTTCTGCTCTCACAGCTGGTAGACGGGAGGTGCTGGGTTCAACCCCCTGTCGCGTTCGTCGACCTAACCGTTCGTAGTTTTCCGTGGTTTTCTTCGAACCTTGCCGTAAATACGGGTTAGGAACCCTTAGAAAGACCTCCACGGAGGGCACTCCTCCATAAGGCCTATATCCCTCGAGTAGATAAATCGGCCATCAACAATCAACCAACCGATTCTCACTTTCGCAATTTTTGTCTTTTGCGCAGTGTTTAACGTTCTGAACCCGCCCTTATTAGTCGAAATACGAAAAAACAAATCGTACACGCTTAACAACTGTATTACACTACGTTAAAACGAGGTCTTTAATTTTAAAAAATATTATGAAAAAAAAAAATCAACGCTCTGAAAAAAGTTATTTTCTTTTAAATTCTGCATCCAGCTTGAAAATACAAATAGAAAAAAAAAATCGCACGCATTTAACAAGAATACATTTAGCTTTAAAAAGACGTCTTCGGTTTAAAAAGATATTAATACAGAAAAAGATAACATAAAAAATATATTAATAAACGCCTAAAAAAACAATTGATGGTAAAGTCACTTCTCGACTCCTCGATACATTCTTTTTTCTAGTCGGAAAGGAGCTAAATATCGGTATTTTAACACATTTTTAACACTTTCCAACCTAGTTGAAAAGTGTTTATGACTTCGGTTTGTCTGGCCGGATGGCCATCTGCCGTCTGTCCGTGCTCTAACTCCCGTAAATATGCTCGGATTGCTCTGCAATTTTTATATGTTATTGTCGTTATCTATAGCATGTTCCCTATTTCAACGGAAGTGTGTAGCACTTATAGTTTTTTTACAGGGACACTCAAAAGAATTCCGTTACATTGCGGTCTATGGGGGAAAAATCATTTGCGGTTTAATCAAATAATGTTTCACTATTTTAAACGCATTGAAATTTATATATATCACTAAGGTGCATGACAAGAGGCTTACTACAGAATAGTGTGTGTATAGCAGTCATCGTTCATTGACAGGGATACACAAAAGAATTCTCTACTGTCTGTTAACAATAATTCCTGAAAGTGCGTTTTAAGTTACTGAACGCGATTTTAATTTTAACTCGTTTTTTGTCTATTAGGTGGTGTGTATAAATTCTGTAGATCCTATACAGGGAAGCACAAAAGTTCGCGAACACATTTCCGTTTATGGACAGAAACTCCAGACGGAGAATTTTAAACTGTGCTACGCGTTTCCTAACTGAACTAAAATTTAGCATCCTATGTAGTATATATACAAATCTATCCTATACAGGACTGAATAAAAGTATTCGGATATTTTTCCGAATATTGTATATGTTGGAAATTCCTGAAATTATGTGTTTAAATATGTTATGGGTTTTCCAAATTGTATACTTAGATGTTATCTTTTAGCTTATTAAACGGTATAATTTGTAAAATTAAGCGTTGGAAAGTGTTACATAATCTACGCTTGACGCATGATTTTTCGTTCTTGTTTTACACAGTCTACAGACACGTAATTTATATCACATATAAAATTTTTGAAACATTCGATCAATTCTAAGTACTTGAAACTAAAAATAATTAAAATTACTCAGATTTTCGCTTGTTTTGATCGTGAATCTGCTGGTGGCTTTTGCTCTAGATGTGAAATGAAAACAAAATTTTGAAAAATACTTCTTTTTACAACTAAATATCCATTTTTGTACGCTGCCGAAACCTCCCAACTCTGTGCCCTCTAGGTTTGTATTCTCTCCTTTCCCTGGTTAGTGTTCTTGTGCACGAATGTGTCGATGTTCTTTTAAGGCATTTTCTTGTATTCACATATTTTTGTTTGGGTGGAGCTATGGTGGAGCCGACTCCCACCGACTCTTGTTCAAGTGCGTGAATGAGAAGAAGTGCATGAATATGAAAAACTCATCTAGGGAACAATGCTCCCCGGCTCTCGTCCGTATGCAAGAATAAGATGTACATGAACGTGAAAATGCCCTTTTAGGTTTTAGAATTTTTCTTGTGTTTGCTAATTTAACCCTTTCCGGCACAGACAAATTGTGTTCGTAAAAATGAGAAATTACTGACTGACACCGGAATTTACAAACGACTTTTCTAGAAAATAAGAACTCCTTATTTTAAGCTTTCATTATAGAAACAAAATTTTATTAATATATTCTTGGTGCCATATGCAAGTTTGGAATTAAAATTATGTGTGCCCGGAGTGGGACCACTGTGCCGGAAAGGGTTAAGTTTGGTTGGAGCAACTCCACCCCTAGCTCATGGATGAGAAAGCGTACATGAATATGAAGGTGCTCTTTTCGGCTTTTCAGTTTTTTTGTGTTTATATAATATGTTCCCCCCTGTTTTTGTTCATGTGCATGAATAAGAAGGTGTGTATGACCGTGAAGATCCCGTTTTAGGTTTCTTTAGTTTTTGAACTATATGAATATAGTGATTCATCTTATGAATATGAAGATGACTTTTATGAATGGGAAGAGGCCACTTCTAAATGCATTGATAACAGCTTTATTTATGACGAAAACGTTGATGTCTTTAGGATTTGATGTCTTGTAGGTACTATGTTTGTTATTAAACTGTTTAAAATAACTTTATTTGATGCTAAGAAAAGTAAAGGTTGCAGACAGGGATGTAATGGAGGATATACGGTGGATACGCCGTATACCTTCTGAATTATTTGAAGGAATACCGTATATCATCTTCTCAAAAACTATAGCATATACTTTTTAGGTATACCTTCAAAGAAGGTATACCTTCCAGAGGCCTAAAGCCCTCTGGTTTTTTTACTACTACATCACTGGCTGCAGGATGAAAATTTTCAGTGTATAATTATACTTGTGATAGTGAAATAATAAGTGATGATGTCAATAAGTAAATAAAAAGCTGACAGTTTACCTGTTTCAATTTGCAGTTGCAACCTTTATTTTTTTCTGACTATTCCCTGTCCTTAAGGATTCTAAAGTTATGTTTCTATATGATAAAAAAACATTAGAAAAATCAAGGGTGTATTTTGCATTTTTAAATTATTTTTGGGTCTAGTCAAAAGCTAAAACCACTTGTATTTAAAATGGCTATAACTCATTAGAATAACTTTGTTTTATGCTAATAATGGAAAACGCTGCAAAATGAAAATTTTCAGTATATAATTAATGCGAAAGTCAATGTTTGCATCAGCAAAAGGTAGCTAATTCTGAGTATGTGCAGATAGGATGCGCGCCTATTGAAGCACTTATTTGCAGTTTTTAAACAAATACTACAATTTAGTATTTATGCAAAACTGTAAAAAGCCCCCAAAACTAAGTTCAATTTTTGAACAGAGTTTCATTTGGATTTTAGAATTTAATTTATTGGCTTTGGCAATTCTCTCATGGGGGGGGGGGGGGGGGCTCAAAAATGTTCAGGGGGTGCTGATCCCCCCCTGGCATCCCTCTAGCTACGGCCCTATTTGGGAGCCTGTGTGGTCTGCCTTCCCTCTTTATGCTTCCACCGTTTTTCCCCCATTTTATCCTATTTTCCTATCCATATAGACCTATGGTGGCTGATGGTTATTAACCAACCACAAACAATAATGATTTAAATCTGTGAGCAAAGTTGAGCATTGATGAATCTAATTAATGAAAATGATTAGACAACTTTTCAGTAACAATAAAACAACATTATATTAGCCGAGATCGAACTGCTCAAAAAGGGTTCGATTACAGATGTGTTTGATAAAACATAGAGTTGAGTTGTTGTGATAATCCAAATTTTGGAAGGTTAGAGTTAAAATTTCAGTTTATAAGTTCTGAGTAATATTAACGTTGACACAATCACAGTGGGTTGCAGTTAATGTTAAACCGCCACAGTATCCCCCCCCCAAGTACTGGAGGTAATGAAGTATCACAAGTAGCGGGGATTGAACCTTACTACTCTTCCAGAACGGGTAGTTTTGTTTGTAGATATAGGTGGTGCTGAAATTACCGGTTCCTGTGGGATAACGGTCTGAGTTGGCGGTTTGTCAACAGGTTTCATTTGAGGTGAAGGTGTTGAGTCCTCTGTGCTGATGAAGGCTGGCTTAAGACGGTCAATGCTAATCACAGATTTTCTGCCATTTACCACTACCGGGAAGTGCACGTTTCCAGCGAAGGGTGCACGAAGGAAGCAGTCTTGTTATGTGCTGATGTTGGAACTGGAGTTAACTGGCGCATGGTGTCACAAAGCTGGTGTAAGAAGAGTGCAAGATCCATGCAAGACAGGCTTGTAAGATTGGCAGGCTTTAAAGACTCCGCAGGTAGGTACAGTGTGGTGCCATACAGCATTTCATCACAAGTACTGCCGAGATCCTCTTTGAATGTCGAGCGAAGGACAAGTTGTACAATGGGTAGAGATTCTGTCTATTGTGTGCGGTTGTGGCACTTCAAGGCTTGCTTAAGAGTTCGGTGAAAACGTTCCACAAGTCCATTACTTGCAGGGTGATATGGGGACGTTCTGATGCGGCGAGTGTCTAGAATTCTTCTTAAGAAAGTGAATAGGTGCGATTCGAATTGCCCCCCTTGATCAGTAGTCAGGATTTGCGGGACACCGAACCTTGAAACCCAATGTGTGACAAATGTCCGAGCCAGGGTATCAGCAGTAATATTTTGTATAGGTATCGCTTCTGGCCAACGGGAAAAACGGTCTATGAATGTCGCCACGTAGACAAAGCCATCTGATGGAGGTAAGGGTCCAACGGTGTCAAGATGGACATGCTCGAATCTTTGTGATGTCACAGGAAAATGTTGTATAGGGCTGCGAGTGTGTCGTTGAATTTTAGACTTTTGACAACTCATGCATGAACGTGCCCAATTGGAGATGTCTTTCGCCATTCCTGGCCCAACAAACTTTTCTGGAATGAGTTTACGGGAAGCTCCTATGCCAAGATGAGATAAGCCATGTAGGCTTTGAAATACAACACGATGAAACTTTTCTCTGGTTCGTATGGCCTTATTCTGCCTGTACTCATGTCACAATAAAATATTGCTTCAGGATTGATTTGCAGTTTTTGAAATTGAAGCGACGTGTCACACTTCGTCAATAGCACAGCTAATTCTTTCTCATTAGCCTGCTCTTCAGCCATACATGAATAATCAATGGAAGTTAAGTGGATGTCGTTTATTCGTGATAAGGCGTCGGCCACAATATTTTCAGACCCAACAGTGTGTCGAATATCTGTGCTGAATTGCGAGATGAAGTCTAGGTGCCTGAGCTGTCGTGGAGAACTTTAATCTGATTTTTTTGAAAAGGTAAAGGTTAATGGCCGATGGTCAGTATATAAATTCCCTGCCTTGCATACTGTGCCGAAAATGTTTAACAGATTACAAGGAGAATAGATTGCAAGGAGTTCTCTGTCATAGGTGCTGTAATTTTGCTCGGTGGGGCTTAGCTTACGAGAAAAAAAAGGCAATGGGTTGTAAATGCTTGAATGTCATTTATGACATTCAAGATAGCCCCGATAGCAATGTCAGAAGCATCAGCACTCAAAGTGAGCTGTTGATAAGGAGCGTGATAATCAAGAATTGCACAATTTATTAGAACTCTTTTACAAGTTTCAAAAACTTGTGTAAAATCATCATTCCATGGTACTGGACGCTTGTCATTCTTTTTAGAATCTTTAAGCAATTCATAAAAGGGGGCTTGGGTTCGGACAGCGTTTGGAATAGAACGACGGTAAAAATTTATCATTACTAAAAAAGTTTTAAATCGACAGTTGTTTCAGGTTTTGGAAATTCAACTATACCTTGTGTCTTTTGAGGAAGCGGCTGAACCCCTGAAGGTGTTATGAGACACCCAAGGAAAGAAATTGAATTTTTCCCAAAAATGCGTTTTGCAAGATTCAGTCCATGCTGCCGAAGGCGATCAAGAACTTACCTAAGATGACATTTATGCTCTTCCTCGGTTGCTGAAGCAATGAGGATGTCATCCAAGTAAGGTATACAAAAATCTAAACTATTTAACACCTGATGTATGTACCGCTGACAGTTTTGTCTTGAATCCCGAAAGCCAAAAGATGTAAAAACAAACTTCAAAAGACCAAAAGGTGTAGTCACGACGGTTTTTGGAATATCATCAGGGTTAACAGGAATTTGGTGGTACGCACGCGCTAAATTTAATGTCGTAAATATTTTTTTCCATAAAACAATTGCGTACAGTCCTGGATAATGGGGTAAAGGCTAATGGTCTGGGACTGGGATGGTAGCTCTATTCAGACGTCGATAATCCCCACAGGGACGCCAGTTGCCATTGGATTTGCGAACATATGGAGTGGGCTTCACTTTGAACTTTTTGAAGGGCGAACGATGCCCTGATCTAAAAGAAATTCAATTTCTGGGCGAGCAGCAATGAGAAGTTCAGTAGATAAGAGACGCGGTTTGAAAAATAGAGGGGGTCTCTTGGTCTCAATATGGTAAAAAACTGTTTGTTTCTGCTTTTCTTTTGACATGTGCGAAAGATTAGTGACCTCAGTATATTTGGTCAAAATTTTGTCAAATTTAGAAGGACCGAGAAGAGCACTTTAGGTGCTGCTCCCTAATAGAATGTGAGCGACCTTTCCCTGCGATATGATAACATTGTTTCAGCATCAATTACACAACTGTTTTTTGCATCTACAAGTAAATTAAAAATTTTAAGGAAATATATACCAATGATTGGCTGATTAACCTTTGAGACTACAGAAGACCAAGTGAAACTTCTGCGTCCCACATAACACAGATTCGTCCAATTTTGGTTTAAAATACGTAATTTGGACGTATGGACGTGTCCAATTTTCGTCCAAAAGTAGTCTGTACTTCATCTAAATCTCATCAATTTACGTTCAAATGTCACCACCTTTTACGTAATAAGTACGTCTTTTAGACGAAAAAATGAACGTAAAATGAACATAAAATAGACATAATACGGACGTCCAAAATTTGTTCATATTACGTCCCTTTTCTCGTCTAAAAGACATAAAATGGACGTAATATGAACAAATTTTGGACATAATATGAACAAATTTTGGACGTACGTATTATGTTCATTTTACGTTCACTTTCTCGTCTAAAAGACGTACTTATTACGTAAAAGGTGGTGACATTTGAACGTAAATTGATGAGATTTAGATGAAGTACAGACTACTTTTGGACGAAAATTGGACACGTCCATAAGTCCAAATTACGTACTTTAAACCAAAATTGGATGAATCTGTGTTATGTGGGTTCCTATAGGAAAGGATAAAAATTAATAAAAAGTAAAAACTTTTTCAGTCAAATTTATTGTGCTTTTAATATTTTAAAAGTATATATATATTCAAAATATTAAGAGCATATAAATATTTTTAAATATTATTGCTAATAAAACTTATTTAACTTTACTTTTAATTCTGTAAGACCTTTAAAGAAACTATTTTAGTTAGTGTCCTTCACCTGAACACAATTATTTTTTTAATTAATTTTATTTATTGTTATAAAAGAAAATGACATAAGCTTTAATATATAAAATTTAGACTTTAAAAGATGTATCAAAATTTGTGTGACTTTAAAAGGTTCGTTTAAAAATTCAAGTACAATTACTTTTGTTTTGTCTTCTAAAGTGTATTTACACATTCAAACAATATTTTTAATTTTTCAATACACAGTTAAATATATCATGCCTTCACTGAACTTATATTATGCATCGAAATATATTTATTTCAATAAATTAATCTTTTCCATCAAAATGATTTATCTTTTGCTATCCAAAATCATGTATATGATTACTTTGTGTCATTTTATTAAAACTAAGTGAATGTATTCAAATTGACAGTATGATTTCATATTGGGTAACAATAACTTTTTATGATAAATATAAGAAATGGAAATTATAAGATACCTTCTGGCTTTTATCCATTCTCAATTACTACAAATCTATGCACTTCAGCTGTTCACATTTTTATTTTACTATCTACTAAAAAAAAACTGTTTTTGATTTTGTTCTCATATCATTTTGGTCTCTCAGCATTGTCATAATATTCTCATTAGTAATGATGCTGATATGATTTTTAACCAGCACTATTTTTAAATGGAAGTTTTTGCCTTATTTAATTGCAGATATTTGAGATTAAGTATTGCAAAGATTTTCATTAGAAATTAGAGGTGGCCCAGTTGTAAAAATTTATTATATTCATTTATTAGCAGACAATACTGCCCTTTGCAATGTCTTGCATTTGGCGAATCCTTTTTTCCCCCCCAATTTAAATTGTCAGTAAAATTACTGCTTAAAAACTATTGCACTTTTCTTTTTCACTAAAATAGCTTTTTTCGATGGCAATATCATATTTTTTCCTTTAAGTATGGTTATACTAAGAAGTCAATGACAAAATGTATGAAAGAATTGGAGTACTTTCCGTCTATGGGTGGTAATTGCTGAAATCTGGTTTTCAAATGTTTTATGCATTTTCTAAAATAATTACTTAGGTATTTTATTTGCCTTATTAAATAGCGAAGTTTTGTAAAAGCATTCTGAAAGTGTTTCATAATCTATGCTTGACGCATGATTTTTCTTTTTTGTATACTTTTTGCTGTATTGTATTCTACTCATGATTAGAAAAAAATTACCCAAATGCAACATTTTTGTGTCTAAACATTTTAAATTACATCAAATTTATTCTTTTAGTGTGAAAATTTCCAGTTAGATCTGATGATGATATGATCTATCACAGCCGTTTTTAACTTTTTATTTACTATAGACCTTTTTTCATAGATTCCCAGGATTTAAGACTGGATATACTGATTCTTTAGAACAGGTTTCTCTAACCTTTCAGTAAGCAGAAGTGCACCTCAGAGGATGGTCAAGTGAAGGACAACATTATTTACCTGACTCAAAACATGCAACAATATTATCTTACTGTAGTACTGGAATTGGTACACAAATGTCTTATATGATGCACATACATCAGGCCTCTAGGATTCAAGAGCTCCGTGTAAAAATAATTTAGACAAAAATAAAAATAAATCATACAAAATATAAATCATAGTAAATTGAGAATTATATTTTTCCGAGAGAGAGCCTTACACAGAACCCCGATTTAACGAATAAAAATTTTGGTCCTGATGAATTCATTAAATCAGGGTCCGACTGTATAAGCAAATTAATTGTATTACATTTTTTGACAAAATTCTTAGTGCAGTAAAACATATGAAGATAGAACATGTCTCTAACGGAATTCTGTCTTAAACGAAAAAATTCCATGGTCTCAATGAGAAAAACACCGGACAAATGTACCTGTGAAGGCAGAAATCTATCTAAAAAATAATTTTATCCTGATTCCATGTTCACAGGTTTTACTACATTGCCTTTTATTTTACTCACTAGATTAGTCACCGATTTCAGAAAATGAAAGTTTTTATATTGAACACAGGGCCTTCATGGATCCCCTGAAGAACCCTGTGGACCACAGCTTCGGAACCGCTGATGTACCATACTTCTATATTTTCTGCTGAAAATTGAAGTCACAGTCTTAATCTTTTTTTTTCCCATCTCAAAAACTTCTTTTTTGCTTTTCGTTGAAAAAATTCCTGATTTATTCACTGATAATAATTAAATTTGTAGATTCCAGAATACCAAATATATACAAATAGTAATTGGATACTTATTATTTTTTAAATTATTAAACAATTATGTTTAAATTATTAAACTATTTTGCAAGGTCTTGCATTTGATGAATCATCCCCCCCCTTCCCCCCATTTAAATTGACAGTAAAATCATTGCTTTTAAACTATTGCACTGTTCTTTTTCACTAAAATAGCTTTTTTCGAAGGCAAAATCATATTTTTTCCTTTAAGTATGGCTATACTTAAGAATAACAATGACTAAATGTATTGAAGAAAAAGAAGAAATTTTAGTTTTTCAAATATTGCTAGCAGGGCTGCCACTGCCTAATGACACTGAAAATAGTAGCTTTAGTAGCCTACAAAGAAAGAAATAGTAGCCAAAATAGTAGCATTTGTACAAAAATAGTAGCCAAAATAGTCGCATACTTACCTAAAAAAAGGACAATATTAAAAAGTTTCCATAATAACTGAAGGGTCTTTATGAATGTCCACATCTTATTTCAGTGTTTATGTTTCTGCCCAAGTCACTTTTTATACTTTTATTATAAAAAAAATACACATTTCTATAAAAATGAATATGATATGAATGAAAAAATGCTACGAATTGTGTAAACAGTTCTGAACTCTCCTTAATAAATATAGACGCCAACATTGTAAAAACTACATCAGGAGTAAAATAGTTACATTTCAGGAGTTTTGGACATCCATCAGGAGTAAAATTTAAGCAATTCAGGAGTCGTTTCAGGAGTCATACGAGTGTTTTGAAGATATACTTTTTTAATAGTTCGGCGTCATTTCGAAGATCAATAATGATAAAAAAACTAACTTTGCAAAATTTTTGTGAAAATGAACTTGGTAAACAAAATAAGGAATAAAATAAGAGTCCTCAGCTTTGAAAGATAAACTAGGAATCTGTGAAGGAAAATTGATTCCACGGGGTTTTGAAGTTTTTTCTGAATATATGAAAAAAAAAATATTCTGAAAAAAAATTTGCCGTTTTTTTTAAGATCTTTTGACCAAATTTGCCGTTTTTTCAAGATCCTTGGACGAAATTTGCCGTTTTTTTCGAAATCCATCGACGAAATTTACCGTTTTTTCGATATCCTTCGACGAAATTTACCGTTTTTTTGGCGATCTTTCAACAAAATTTGCCGTTTTTTCGAGATCCTTCGACGAAATTTACCGTTTTTTCGAGATCCTTCGACAAAATTTACCGTTTTTTCGAGATCCTTCGACAAAATTTGCCGTTTTTTGGCTATCTTTCGACGAAATTTGCCGTTTTTTCGCGATCCTTCGACAAAATTAGCCGTTTTTTCGCAATCCGATGACGAAATTTGCCGTTTCTTCGACGAAATTGGACGTTTTTCCGTTATCCTTCGACGAAATTAGCAGTATTTTCCACGATCCTTTGACGAAGTTGGCGTTTTCTCCGTGGCCCTTCGGCGAAATTCGCATTTTTCCGTGATTTCGCCGAAAAATGCGGAAAAATTCGCCGAAAATGCAGTTTTTTTACGGCCTTTTGACCAAATTCACGTGTTTTCACGGTCCTTTGACTAAATTTACGTTTTTTTCGCAATCTGTCAACGAAATTAGCCATTTTCCGCGATCTTTTAATGAATTAATTTCGCGTTTTTTTCACGATCATTCAACGAAATTCCCCGTTTTTTTACGATTCTTTGACGAAGTTTGCCGTTTTTCGTGATCCTTCGACAGAATTCGCCATTTTTTAACGATCCTTTGACGAAGTTTGCCGTTTTTCGCAATCCTTCGACGAAGTTTGCCGTTTTTTTCGCGATCCTACGGCGAAATTTGCCGTTTTTCGGATTATTCGACAAAATGATTTCGCGATTCTTCGAAGAATTTACGCGTGTAAAAATTGCACGTCGCATGGGACGCGTAAGAACTATTTTTTTGCGTCCCAATTCCAATTTTTCGCGTAATTTACGCGCTATAGCGCGTCCGCGGCATCGCTGTAAAAGACGCAATTTCCGTATTTTCAACGT
Source organism: Maratus michaelseni (assembly GCA_963931845.1). Taxonomy (NCBI): domain Eukaryota; kingdom Metazoa; phylum Arthropoda; class Arachnida; order Araneae; family Salticidae; genus Maratus; species Maratus michaelseni. The sequence continues at coordinate 70,632,290 of OZ007595.1, read as the reverse complement.
TATTTCCGTACTACCGTATTTTACCACGCATTTCCGGAGTAACTCCGGAATATCCGGAGTTGTTGGCATCTATGTATACTAGACACCAAGCTTTTCTGGGCTCCAAAACCACCTACCACCAAACGTGATTTCCACCTACTAAGCCAAACTAGTTTTTCTCCGACCAAAATCTGCTTGGAATTTCCGTATTCCTGCCGAAACTTGAACATTCCCTGGAATTCAGAAACGATCCCATCAGCACAGTACCTGCCTCCCCTAATTTGCAAATAGAAGCAACCGCTTGCGTACGTACGGAAGGAGTAAGGCTCCTATAAGGGGAGCTGACGCATATCCATTATGTTGCCCAAAATAACCGCCATATTGTGACCTAGCTCAGTATTAGGAAACCGCCTGAGCAGGTGTTTGCCGTCCCTGTTACTGTCACTCGCGGTCCACTAGTACGGTAAACAAACCGGTTTTAGCTTGGTTTTTGGTCCGCTGGGTCATTAAATGGCGTTATGATTCAGCCTGTATTATAGGAGCTCTAGGAAGGAGGAAACAGCGAGGCAGGTGACCGAGTGCGTTTGGGAAGATGACTTTACAGGCGCTTTGAGGGAGAAAAAAAAGATCGATTCTTCACTAAAAATAGTCGCTGGAACCTGAAAAAAGTCGCCTTTTTTTGCGTTTTAGTTGAAATAGTCGCTTTTTAATGGTTTTTGGCCTATAATAGTCGCCTGATGCTGAAAATAGTCGCTTTTAGTCGCATTTTAGTCGCAAATGGCAGCCCTGTGCTAGCTCATGGAGGCAAATGAGATATTTCTTGCCAACTTTTGTGTATTGTGTATAAAATTTTACATATTGAAATTTGTAGGAAAGTATGCAAGAAATGTATTTTACATGTAACATTTTCAACCTGACACCTCATTCCCTAATATTCTTAAATACATTCCTTGAGTACAAGATTGTACTTTCATTACACATGCATGGATAAAAAAATCCATAAGTTCAATTTCATCTACTTTTGCCATTATTAAATTTCTTTAGCATATTTGATTTTAAATTATACATTAAAAAAAAAATTAAATAATTTTTTAATTGCACAGCAAATTAAACATATATATATTAATCATTTTAATTATTTATTTTGTTAATTTATGAAAAATATAATGGCTGAAGGGTTTACAAGTAATGCAGATAGTTAAAGGTCATGATTGTTAAAAAAATTTACTCTTTGAATAATCTATTTTATTAATATAATAATTAATGAATTTTTAAAAGATTCAATGGGTAAAATTATTCAGCCTACATCATTGTTTAAAAAATATATACAATAAAAATTTGCAAACAAAAAATGCTTTATTTATTTATTTTTTATTATCCAATCGACGTTTTGCATGCCACAACTAATTTGAGATAACTTTTTCGATTTGGCACTCTAATGTTTCATCCCACTTTACATGAGTCTTAACAGCACCTATGAGAAAAGGTTAAAAAAAACACACACACACACATATTTAGTTAATACATAAACAGAAGACATATGAAAAAAAAAAGTATTTACTAATACGTATATGAATTTTACTATTTCAGCATTAATTCGATTCCATAGCTTCAATTGGAAATTTTACAAATTTAACTTCCTGAATAACGAAATTAAAAGGCGAAAACACATGGGTGTAAGAAGCCTATTCAAGCCAAAACTGAAAACTTTCCCAATATTATGAATAACCAAATGAAAATAGGCTAGAAGATTTGTATGTCTTGCATTATGGCTAAATATTTATATCTAACAATAAATGAAAGCGATTAAAAGTTCTTGACAGTAAAATTGGTATTATTTAAGACATACTTGGGAGAAAAAAGTATCAAAGTTTTACAATATCGACTTCACTTCTGGTTCCAGAGAGCAGAAGAATTCAAAGAAAAATATTGACACACAAGAATTTTCTCTCATTACAGATGTATGAATTAAAAAAAAGTTCAATTTCATTCACTTAACATGAAAGCAAGTACTTTATTTACAACTTATTTAAATCAGAAAAAAAATACTGTATATTTAATCATATACTATGAAATTAAATTTAAAAAAAATAATCTATTCAGCTACTTGATGTCATCTATTAATATAAAAAAGAAATGAGTTTTGCATAATCATTTATAAATTATATATTTTTTTCATTGTACAATGAGCTTTATATAACAAAACATTTTAATTATTTTGTTAATTTATGAAAAATAAGCCATGGCTTAAGGCTGATTTTTAAAAATATTATCCTTTAAATAATCTATTAAAAATATATATTTAATACTTTCATTAATATAAAAAATAATGCATTTTCAAAAGAATCAATCTATAAAATCACTAGCAAGCTACGCCCGCTACGCTGGTCAATTCCTCTTAATGAAACTTTAATCAAACGAAATATTGACCCTGTGTTTTAAAATTATATGAACATTTACTTGGAATGCCCTCCTGCATTTCTGAAAAAAAAATACGAACGCCATTGCGTTATTACATTTTTAATGTGTCAGACAAAATTTGGGCTGTTAAGGACAAACTCTTTTCGTTGATCATTTACTGTAGGATTTGATAAAGAGCGATAACACGATATGCTATATACTATAACCATCATTGAAAACTCATCTAACTAACAGTGAAGGTTCCGTCAAAATCCATTTGGCAGAATCTTTTTAAAAGGCTAAGTTTTCATAATCGGGTTCATCTGATTATAAAACTTTCGGCACAGATGTCATATACGCACCACGTTGGCGCGATTTTGAACCCCGCCAATTTGGCGTAAACTTTATTTTTGAATATTAGTTATGCTATTGCATGCAATAACAGCACGTGATTTTTTATTTCAATATAAAAATAAAATAACTTTATATTCAAAACGTTATACGTTAATATTATAACGTTAATGTTAAAACGTTAAGTTAAATTATAACTTTAATATTCAAAAACAAAGTTTTCGCCAAATTGGCGGAGGAAAAATTGCGCCAACGTGGTGCGTATATGACATCTGTGCCAAACTTTCCCCAATTGTTCTACAACTAAGCAAAATAGAACAATATGCGAGATACTAAAACCATCTCTGATAAATTATGTAACTAACAGCGCAAGTCCCGCCAAAATCCATTCCGCAAAGTTAATAAACATTTTCCAAAGTTAATAAACATAGAATCAGCGACTTAAGTTATAACTTAATAAAAATTATTTACGATTCAAAAAATAGTAAATTAAATTACTTTGCATGCTTACAATTAAATAATAATAATAAAAAAAAACACAGATTTGTGTTGAATAAATAGCGAGTCACAGTGCTTGGCTTAATTTGAAATAAAAATTATTTTCACATTCAGGGTTGAAATAAATGGCGTATTAGCATACATTTTGGCTTGATGTTGGTATAATGGAAAAGTACCAAAAGGTGTCCAAATAACCTCGTTCCAAATTATGTCAATTCTCTGTAAACTCTATTATGGAATAAGTCAGCTTAAAAAATAAATAAATAAATAAATAAAATTAATAATTGTGTTACATTATGGTCTCTATGCGGAAAAATCATTTCCGTTGGATTTTAATGAAGTTACAATATCTCAAATATAATGAAATTGATATGCCTCACTGAGGTGGACTAAAATATGCTATTTGTCAAGAATTAAATAAAAATAATGAACTCGTGACATCATAATTCACTTTTATATTTTAACAGAATAATTAATAAGGCTACTATAATTTGTGACTCGTGCTATAGCCAGTATTCACGTCAGGACACATTGTCGTTATCATTATCTTTATACCCTGGAAGGTTTCGCTATGGTACTCCATTGTGAAATTCGGTAATTTTTGAAATTCAATATTTGAAAAACGGCATAATAATTAGATTTGAAATTTATATCAAGAAAATTACAATTTTTTACCTGTCAAACGCAGTTTGTCTAACAATTTTCTGACAAAAACTTTTCGAGCTATTAATTTCTTCAGTAACTCCAAATGTTTCATTTTCCGAGATTAATCTGTGGCAACAGCAAAAAAGCCAGTCGTCAGCAACGCGTCACAGAGTAAAGAGGAACTGGAGGTGAAATATTTACGTTTTGCGTGATGCCAAAAATGGAACCCTACATTCGGCCTAAATAACTGGCTGCTTGCTTTGAAAACCTCTCCCCGTCCAATGAATTCAGTCGTTGTTCCATGTGCAACCTCTCCTCGTCTAATGAAATATCTTGTTTGGGCCTAATGATTTGAGCGATAACCTGCTTCATATTGCAAGCCGGGTACTTCTCTATTATCCCGTTGACCACTTTTCATAACAAAAAACTATCGCCAAACTGTAACACTAAATAAACAGAAGAACGTTGCCATTGAAATATCAAAATAAATAAATAAATAAAATATAAGAATTTAATGACACAATTGTTATTTTAATTAATGAAATAACTAATAAATCAGTAAAACCTAATGAAAAATACACGCAAATGTCGAATTAAAAACCACTTGATGACATAACAAACACGTATAATACTTTTGACATACAGTAAATGGGACTGCATTTTTGGCATTTAATCTTACAGTTTGGCGATATTTTTTTGTTATGAAAAGTGGTCGACGGGATAATAGAGAAGTGCCGCAAGCCGTTTTTACGGTCTACTTACTCTGTATACTTTCTCTTAACTCTGTGGCAACGCGTAGCTGTTTATTAAAGAGGATAACGATGGAAAGAAGTCCCACACGTTTTATCGACAATTTGAATTTCTTCCGTGGCTATAAAAACACGTGTATTTTTAGAAATTATCATTGGTAAATTTATCATTTTTTTTGGTTTTGGCGCCCAAAACATCGGCAAATTAAAAAATATATACATATGCAATATCTCACAAATTATAGAACTTCGAAGAATGTAGTTAATTTGAATTTCTTCCATTGCTATAGTAACGGATGTACAGCGTGTCCGAGAAAGGTCTTTATCAATCCAATCATTAATAACAAAAATACCAACAGGTGAAATGGAATGCAGTTTTCTGGAACAGAATTCAGAAATCTAAGAGTTTTCTCTGGTATCAATTGCCAGAGGTACGAAATAACAAATCATGAAATTATCATTCATCAATTCTCACTGTTACACCGCTAATGTCAAAAAACACTTGGAAAAAAATCGAGCACAGGTTCGACATTCTTCGTGCTACTAACGTACCTCATGTACAGCTACATTGATGGTACTGCAAAAAACTCTCATATTCCTGCATTCTTTTGCAGCAAACTGCATTTCATTTCACCTGTTAGTATTTTTGTTATTAATGTTTAGAATGATAAAGACCTTTCTCGGACACGCTATAATTTTAGAAATTATTACTCGCATTGTTAGACATTTTGGCACCAATTTAGAAAAATGTGAAAATATCTCACGAACTATTTCACTTAGGAGTATTTAATTGGCACCCTTCGATTCACATAACTCTAATACCCGATTTTTAAGGAATTTTTAAAAAGTTTGTCCCACTTTTTACTCCCATTAAGGATCAAGTTTTTGAAAATCTTTTCTTAGTGCACCTCTACATACCAAGAAGTATTTTGTCACCAATTTTCATGTTTCTAGGTTCAATAGTTTTGGCTGTGCGTTGATTATGAGTCAGTCAGGACATACGCTTTTATAAGTATAGATGAAACAAAAATCCCTGGAAAAATGTCTTGCGCAAACTATCTAATCACAAATCAGCAATAGTTGTCTCATTCGTCTAATCTTCCATAATCCAGTTCATAGCCGATGGCGGCTACAAAATCCCTAAAATCGCTGAAATATGTGTTTAACTGTTTTTTAATAGTTTTGTTATCTTGAATTTCAAGCTCCTACCTACAACTGCTAGTGAGATATAACGAAAAGCTGAAATGACATAAAACTGTAGACCCTCCCATTTAACCCCTTTAGAGGTTGAATTTCTAAAATCACCTGAAATACATGTTTAACTATTCCTTAGTAGATTTGTTATCCCGAATTTCACGCTATCACGCTCCTACCTAAAACTACTGCTCAGATATGGTGAAAAGACTAAAGGATTTAAAATTTTCAACCCCATTTAACCCCCTAAGGGTGTGAATTTTCAAAAATCCTTTCTTAGTGGGTGCCTATATTATGTAAGAAATATGTCTTCCAAATTTCATTGCTCTAGGACCAACGGCTTAGGCTCGGCGTTGATTATGAGACAGTCAGGATTTATTCGTTTATAATATAGTAGATATATCTTTCATAATTACATTCCCCTTTCCCAATCACTTTCCCATTAGCTCTATCACTAAGCAACTTAGAATGATATGTTATAGGGTCATTAACCATGCCTGAAAAATCACTTCCATCAAAATTTGTTCAGTAGAATTTCTTTTAAAAAGGTAATCTTTAATAATCGGGTTCACTTAATTTTAGAGCTTTCCGCTGTAGCTCTATAACAAAGTAACGTAGAATAAACGCTATACGATAAAACCTTTCAAAATACATTACCTACCTAACAGTGTAAAACCTACCAAAATATCATGAATAATCGGATTAAAATGTGAATATGCGGTTTATACTCATAGTAGAAGATAATACGATTTTCTGTAATAGGATTCATCATACGCCAATCAATACGCCAATTGGTGAGGTATCCGATTGCGGAAAATTAGCCCGAAATCGTATGAATAACTACTCAAAGAAAAGGGGAAACATGGTTGAAGACTGAAAACAAATAACGAAATAATATATAACACTAAACAGACCTGCGAAACTTTATTTTAGCAAGCACGTTTTATTTTAAATCGTAGCATTTATAGAAATAACAATAATACACAATTACATAAATATCCGTAAGAATAATATTCAATTCCCAATTGAACAGTTAATGTTTCTATCTGTAAAAATAAACAAAATAATTAAATAACAAAAATATTTAACTTGAATTTCTCCCATTGCTATAGTAACGGATGTATTTTTAGAAATTCTCACTTGTATTGTTAGAATTGTTAAATTTTGACGTCAAAAGCTTCGTCAAATTAGAAAATTTTGAAATATCTCACGAAATATTTGACTTAGGAGTATTTAATTGGTACCATTCGATTCAGCTTACAAAAATACATTAAAATATGTTATCACTTGTCACGTAACTATAATACCCGATTTTTAAGGAATTTTTTAAAAGTTTGTTCCCCTTTTTACCCCCCTTAGGGGTGGAGTTTTTGAAAATCCCGTCTTAGTGCGCCTCTACATACTATGAAGTATTTTTCCTGCAAGTTTCGTCTTTGTAGGTTCAGTAGTTTTGGCTGTGCGTTGATCATCTAGTCAGAAAGGACTTTCTTTTATATATATAGATTCAGCCCATGCCACTGTTTGAAGAAAAATATGCAATACAAATTTGCAAACAAAAACAGCTTTTAAATCCCCCCCCCCCCCCTTAATAAGTCTTTTGCATGCCACAACCAATTTGCAATAACTTTTTTCAATTTGGCAATCTGACGTCTCATTTGTCAAAATAGAAGTCTCAACAGCATCTACGAAAAGAAAAAAAAAAAGTAGCTATAAAATACATGTTTAGTTAATATTACAGAAATAGAAGACTTCATAAATAATAAAAAATATCTACTTATATAGATATGAAATTTTACTATTTCAGCATTTGGGTTTTACCATGACTTTGGAAAGGTAAATTCGGGTTCCGCAACTTAAAAGTGAAAATTTCACATTGTCACCTACATTAATTTTGCAATTTTAGTTACCTTAATATTGAAATTAAAAGGAGAAAAGAAACAGAAATTTTACTAAGTATTTCAGTATTATTTCAGAACACAAACTCAAAAAAATTATATATAAATTTATATATACAATTTAATGTTACTTTGAGTTCTGCATATTCTGAAAAAATGTGAGAAAATTTTACAATTTTGACCTTACTACTTCTCTTCCCACAGACCAGAAAATAGAATTAAAAATAAAAAAAATAAATAAAAAAAAAGACTTTATCTGAGTTACTGAGAATTTGAAAACTAGCATTAATTTACAAATTTTGGCATTACACTGGGCAATTAAAAAAAAAAAAAAGTTATGTCTAAATTTTAGATTAAGTTGATTTGAATATAATATAATATTCTAGACCACTCTATTGAAAATTTCAGTTTGAAAAAACTACCAATTTCTTATGCTTCAAATCAAAATAATTCTAGAAAAATCATGAATATATACACACACATATATATATATATATATATATATATATATATATATATATATATATATATATATATATATATATATATATATATATATATAGTATATATATATATTAAGGTTTTTTTTTCAATACATAATCATATTAATATTGTTTATAGCTTTCTTTTAAACATATTAACTTTAAAGTTAAATAAAAACAAGTATCTTACACCTTTGCAAAATAGTTGTTTTATCTTATTTATCTACTATCTTTAATTACTAAAAAAAGAAAAATATGATGATGAAAAATTTTACTTTTAGAATCTCAAAACAACCAATCAGGATAGAATGGTTCATTCTGAGCTAAACATGTTCTCTGTAGGCTGTAAATAATAAATCCAGTGCTGTTGTCTATTAGAATAGAAGAGAAGCTTAAAATTTGTTTATATAAATAAAATATTATATTAGGGGATGGTCCACTGTGCCCATATGTCCAGTGTGTACCAGTCTCCCCTACATTCAAACAATATACATTATTTATGTGTATACTTCATAGATATTTTATTTACATACATATATATACTACATATATGACTATAATTTGGCAATAGAATAATAAAATGTCATTACATCATATACGACTATAATATGTGATACATCTTGGTTACTTGGCAATTCACCTTCGAAGTCTGCTATAACAAGAAAGTACCTAAAAATGAAATAGATGAGACCAATAATCACCAAATTCCCCACAAAAGAAAATTATCTTGTACTTTTTAATGTATATATATATATAAAACATTTTTCATAAATTATTCTTAATACATAACTAGCGAAATTTGCCTGCTAGTCAGCGGAGCTGCTAATTACATTGAGAGCTTCAATTACAAAAAATTTCCTTCAAAATGAATTTTGAATCAAATGAATCTTTTACAAAATGACCAATAAGCAGGTAAAGCCCATTTCAAAATTCAAATTTTGTATTACACTAAACTATTCACCATAAAATTTTTCAACAATTATCTGTATTGGAAAAAATTAGCACTCGCTAATCGGCGAGTAATACTTAAAATTTGACAATTTACTTTATTGCCACCACAGGCCAAACTTAATAGTCACACTCACCAAAAGCGATGATTGAATGGAAAAAGATTTTTTTCCGCTGTCGCTCGACGCATTTCAAAACCATTTGGTGAACTTCGCGATTTTTTCCCTGAAATAATTTGACGAATTAAGAGTTTTTTCTCGAGGCTATTTGATGATATTCTCAATTTCTACCTGAGACCATTTGACGATATTTGCAATTTTTTTACCTGGGACCATTTGACGATATTCTAAATTTTTTTACCTGGGACCATTTGACAATATTCTCAATTTTTTTTTACCTGAGACCATTTGACGATATTCTTATTTTTTTTTACCTGAGACTATAGGTGCATATTCCCAAAATCTGGAAGGAACCAGTGGCTCCTAAACCCAAAAAATCTAGTGGCCACATTTTGACACAAAAGCATAAAAACAATATTTTTTCTCTTTTAAATTTGGACAGCGGGATTTTATAGACTCTTCCCACTATAGTTGTATATAAACAATTCCCTAAAATTTTTTGTTCTATGAATAAACTCCCCCACCCCACCCCTCCCGCACCAAAAGGAAAAAAAAGGTGTGTTATATAGCTGAAAATAAACACTCAACATGGAGATTTGCATAAAAAATATGTCTATAAAATCAAAAGAATATATGAAAAAATATGGAGAAGATTTATTTTCTTTTAGGTTATAGATTTTAATAAAATAAATTCAACACTTTCTGACATTCAGGGATGATGGAGAAAGATCGAACACTATAAGCCTCGTTGCAACTTTTGTTGGCAAGGGGATTTTTTAAGGATTTTTTAAATCCTTAATAATAAATTACAATTTTTGTGACCGATCGCCAATTTTCATGTTTTATTATCAAAACTCCTTGACGAAATTTGCGATTTTATTTCGCAACTGATTGACGAAATTCATGCTTTTTTCTGCGACTAATAATCGAAATTCTGTATTTTTTTTCTGCGACTAACGAAATTCAGGATTTTTTCTTCTGTGACCGATTGATGAAATTCACAATTTTTTCTGTGATTGATTAATATATATATTTTTTTTTTTTTTTTTTTTTGTAGCCGCTTGATGAGATTTGTGTCTTTAAACCATGGGCAATTGATGAAACTCGTAATTTTTTTCCTGGACTAATTGGCGAAATTCACATTTTTTTTTTTTTAATCGACTGATAAGTTTTGCTTTTATTTCTGCTACCAATTGATGAAATTAACGTTTTTTTTTTTCCTCGACCGATTGTCGAAATTCGCGTTTTTTTTAATTATTATTTCTTGGAGACCAATTGAGGAAATTTGCAGTTTTATTTGCGACCGGTTCACAAAATTTGCAGTTTTATTTCATGAACGATTGATTGAATTCATGGTTTTATTTGCCGAGCTATGAAATTTGCTGGATTTTTCCGTGGCCGTTTTCACAAAGTTCGCGAACGATTGACAAATTCATTTTGCAGAACTCTAACTACCGTATTTACCCGCGTATAAATCGAGAAATTTTGGACTAAAAAACGGTTTAAAGTTAGAGGGGTCAACTTATGAGAGGGCCCTTTTTTTTTTTTTTTTAAACCAGAAGTCAAAAATGCCCTTCTGAAAGGCAATTGTTTTCTTTTTGCATTCCATAACACAATGACGTCGTTTACTGTCGATTTCCATACCAGGAGAGAAAAAGAGGAATTAATTGATTTTCTTTATCAGCGCTGAGGTAAAGGTTTGGAGACTGAGTAACGGGTTTGGTGCTGATAAATTTAAGCCTACTACTCCCCTACCCCCCCCCCCCTCCGTCTGAAAGATCAGTAGATAAAATTCCGAGAATGTATCACCCCTATGTGCAATTGAATCGTCCGCAGGTGGCTAGAAACATGCGACTCTCTAAAAACACGTGACCCGTGTTCTATCTTGCGTGTTCTTGATAGTACACTTATTCATTATTTTTTCGTTTATCTTACTGCACTTTTTCTCCTTGTTTCTACTGATATGGTTGATTTAGTTATTAGAAAACAGAAACGCAATTCATACGCAGCTGGATTTAAACTTAAAGTTATTTCTTTTGCGGAAGAGTCTAACAACTGTGCTTCTTCTCGTCAGTTTGGGGTTCACGAAAAATTGCCCAGTGGGTTAAAGATGCGTCGAATCAAATTTCTTCCAAAATGATTATAAAATCGTTCAAGAAATGCTGCATAAGCAACGAACTAGACGGCACAGAAAATTATGCCATTTTCGAAAGTGATAACGACGAGGAAGAATGTAGTGATACAGACGTGTATCATGATGAGCCGATGACGACGAAAGATTTTTGTGAATTGTTTGGCGAGTCAGATAGTGAATTGGACCTTGAATCAGTTTAACTTTGTATATTACTTTAGTATATTATTATCTTCATTATTGTATATTTAGAACTTTTTTTTCAGAAGATTTCGAATAAATGCACAAAAAAAAATCAAAGTTTCTTTATTATTGTATATTTAGTACTTTCTTTTCTTTCCAGGTGATTTTGAATAATGTATTTTTAAAAAAATTCAAATTTCTTGCTCGGAAAAGGGCGGAGTCGACTTATACGCAGGATTTAAGAAAATTCAAATTTCTTGATCGGGAAAGTGGGGGGTTGACTTATACGCGGAATCGACATATACGCGGGTAAATACGGTAACTAAATAAATAATGATAATTCGAAGAGTTCTGCTTATTCATGGAAGAATTGCATGCTGATATCTATGTCTACTTCTAAGAACATATCGGAAAAATCCCAGAGCTACAAATTTAATGAGTGGGATCTAAAATTATTGTATTCTCGTTACGAATTTTTTTGTGTTGCGAGCTAATTGCGGTATGTCGCCACCACAGAGTTCATTCACAGCGCATATCAACATGATTTTTTTTATTGCTATTTTTTTTCTTTTTTAAAGAAGTAAACAAAAAATTTGTGGTTCAGCAGAAATGTGGCATCTATGTTAAATCGTATTTATTTAATTATGGCCTGGAAAATACATAAAATTGCTAAATATTGCAGAATTATGGAGGACAATCAGCGTATTTGATCAAAAAAAAAAAGATTGAAAAAGAGTATACCTGTAAAACACATGGAGATTTGACGAATTTTGCAATTCTGTTCCTCGATTGTTTGACGAGTTTTGCGATTCCCCCCCCCCCCCCCCCTCTGATATTATTTCTTAAATTTCGCAATTTTTTTCCCGAGACTATTTGACGAATTTCTTGAATTTTTTTCAATCAAGTATATGTAAGTTTGTTAGTGGCCAGTGCTTAAAAAAACTGCTGAGTAAAAAAATCCATGTACTGGCCAGTGACCAGTGAGTAAAGAAGTTAATTTTTATCTATAATTAACTGTAATATTAATACTTTTACAATTTGCAGGCATAGCCTGCCCCCCTGCCCAAAATTTATTTTGTAATATTTAGATATTAGGTTGCAACTCCAAAAGACAAGATGCGAAAGCATGTCAATTTACCGGGTTTTTTTTTAAATCATGCCAACCATTGGCAGAATGTAAATTTTCAATGAATATAAGAGAAGATGTTATAAGATATACATAAAAAATTCTTTAAACTGAGTTGTAAATAATAAATAAAATAAAATAAGAATGTTTTTCACTCATTACATTTGAAATAAGAAAAGAAAAAAGGTTTAATAAGAAATAACAGGTACTTTTCTCCATTATCCCATCAACCACTTTCCATAAAAACTATTGCCAAGCTATAACACTAATGCCAATAAACAAATAAAAGAATGTTGTCCTTAGAATCTAAAAAAAAAAAAAGAAAAAAGAAGAAGCCCATTTGAATAAAGTATCAACTTTGGCTAAGATATCATATTCACTTGCGGTCTGCCATCTTGTTTTTTAAAATCAAAATGTATTAAACTTTTATCATTATATATAAATAAATGAGTCAATAAAATTAAATAATGTGTTTCTAATAAGTAAATATCACGATCATGCATTTTTGGTGTTAAATCTCATAGTTTGGTGAGTTTTTTAATGAAAAGTGAACATCGGGATAATGGAGAAGTACCAAATACAGTAGAAGACCACGAATTCGCACAGCTTGGTTCTGAGTGTTTTGCATATTTGAGACTTTTTGTGGATTACAGATTATGTCTATTTAATCTTTGTTTACATTTTTTTTAACTTATTACTTCGGATGAGTTTAGATTGTTAATGCTGAAAAATAAACAAAAACACACAAATAAAGTAAAAATTATTAAAAAAATAATTTATCTATATTTATATGTTTTAAATCTATCATCAATAGTTGTTGGTATTAAAACATTTGGTTTATGTTTTTATACTGTATCTTGCAGCCTACAAATGGGCATAATTGTCTATTGAATCACAAAAGTTTGTATTTTAGTAATTTCGGTATCCTTGGCAAACTATTGTAAAAAATATATGTGTAAGACAAATACATTTTTAAAAGGATTTTTTTTTTTTTTTACATATAAATGGTTAATTAATTAAAATACTTTTATATATATATTATCATTTTAAACTATAAAAAAGAGTATTAAATGAAAGGTGATAATATATATCAGAAGTAAAATTAAAGTTGAAGTGAAAAAATAATGTTATTGATAAATATTGGTTTTAAGAATTAAATTTCTTTGTTTACATTCTCATATGCTGTGCAGATTACAGACATTTGCGAATTAGAGGTACTCTACTGTAATACCATAAACTAAAAACTTTTCTTTTTATTATAGATATGTATGTGCGTGTGTATATATATAGTCAGAGTTTTCCCCAGACAGTTTCGGAAGGGTGCTGCACCCTGCCTGCCCTTTGGTTTACAAAATGGCACCCTTCTTGCCCCTCATAAAATAAATTAGCACCATTCTTGTGCCCTAGTAAAATAATTAGCACCCTTCTTGCCCCTCAGTAAAAAAAGTGTACTTTCTCCTTTTTGCATTCATAGTAAAAATTAACTCAATGTTGTCTTGAAAAGAGTGCTCAGGCTTTTAACTATTAAAAGTGTCTTTAAAAAACAAAATAATACCTTTAAAAGTAAAAAAAACTGCCCTTAAGAATCTTAAAAGTGCCCTCTAGAATTTAAAAAGTGCCCTATTCTCACCAGCAGCACCCTGCTCTTTTTTTAAACTGGAGGAAACTCTGATATAGTGTATATATTTATTTATTTTTTACTTGTTCAGCCATTGTAAGAATGTCCCAAACTTTCATTACAATTAAGCATATTCGAATCTTGTTCATATAATCAAGATTTAGTTGTTAGAATACCACATGAAGAATGACAAGAAATGCTTGCAATGTCAACGATAGCATCTCAAACAATATTTGATGATTTATCACCTGTGCTAGCTTATATTCAACAAAATTAATGGAGTACTATTATGTTAGCGGCGCACAGGTAATAGATCACGAAATAATATTCCTATCATTAATATTGTATTCATTACCTTTGAAATATAAACCTTTCATTTGTTTCATTTAAAATACACAACTTTAATTTAAAACACATTCTTTAAAATACATGACTTTCACTTATTTCATTTAAAATACAATGTAATAAGAATAATAATACCATAAACCAAAACATTTTATTTTAATACCTAACCATCATTTCTAATTTACTTATAGGAAAAATAAAAGTTGCTATTGGTAACTGAAAACAATATATTGTTAGTATAATTTGTGCCCAGCTAACATAAAAGTACCAAATTATTCACTCTTTATGGAAGCAGAAAATTAATATATATATTGCAAAACCTATAACCATACAAGATAACATTTTATTTAATAACATTTATAGATTTTAAAAGAAAGTTTACCCTATTCAAAGTTCGATCCTGCTTGAAATATTAGAGTCCATCCTTTAACCAATTATCTTGTATAGGACTTTCTTGCGAAGGATCTTAGATGGTAATCACTTTCTCGAACACATAACTACTCATCTAAGATCCTCTGGAAGCAAAAACAACTGAAGCAAGATTGACATCTATTCACAAGCCAGACGACTTTCTAAACACAAGCAGCTTGTAACTGTTATTTGAAAAAAAAAAAAAAAAAAAAAAAAAAAATTAGCGAATCCAGCAACCTTGTTCTAAAGCAAAATGCATGAATTTTGTAAATGTTGTGATCACTGTAACTCATGTATTATGTACAATTTACTCCCATAACAATACAATAAATAAATAATAAATTAAGTTGCTTATTCCCTATTTTTCCTTCCCTGGTCGAGAACCAAACATTGATCAAATATCTCATTCAAGAAACGAATTGATGTTCGATCTTGAATGTTTAAATGAATAATCAACAACCAATGAACACTGTGTACTGTAAAATAATGTATAAGCTATTCAGTAATATAAAAATCTCTAGCAACTAAGAAGTACAGATGTCACCACTCACTCTTGTTTATAGATAAAATTTTATGCAACTCAGTTCATGAATGTAATATTCTTTAGAAGAGGTTAGTTGTAAAAATACTGAAATAAATTATCTGTGATAAAAAATGCATATGAGTGCAATAATAGTATGTTTGTTTAATTACCAATACTGATATCTAACTAAAAAGAATAAAATATATTCATCAAAAATATATTACAAGATTTTGTTATTGAAAAGTAGACTACTGCTTTTCTTGATTTGATTTTTTTTTTCTGTTTATTATGATTTCTAAAATCATTTAAAGTACTATTATTAATTTAGACAGAGGCACAAAATACCTTCTATATACTTAAATCAAGTAAAAACAATACAGCTTTACAAGATATACAGTAATCCCTTGTTATATTGCACATTCGGCTGTTTTGCTCTTTTTCAGTTATCCCCCGATAAATTTAGTTTCTCGAAAAAGCATGTAAAACTTTTGGGAACAGATGTGTTATACTCACGCACTGATGTTTGGTGACTTTTCAGTTTTCAAGCCTGCGCCAAACCAATAACTTAATACAATAGCTAGGTTGCCATTAAAGGAAAAAATCCCCTAAATTTGACAACTTTTTTCCTTTTTATAACCAATTAAAAAAAAGAAAAACTGTGCATGAGTGTATGACATCATAGCCAACTTTTGAAACGACGAAATCTAAGCAAGTAACTGAAATGCAATTAGTTTATTTTTGTTTTTTAATTTCCAGTGGCAAGCAGACAATCAAAGAAAATAAAACAACAAACAACTCTGGATTTTTATTTTCAGAAAATACTGTAAAATGTAAATAAATATGTATACTGTATATGTATGGTTTTGTATTTTTTCAATGTTTTACCATCTCTTTTTTGTTGAACTCGTAGCTTGTTTAAACAAGTATTATATCGAAAACCTCATATCTGAATGTAGAGCTGGTTATTTTTAATTGATAAACATTCTTCTCCCCCCCCCCCCCCCCCCCCCCAGTATATCATGTTTTTTTCTTATCTCCCAAGTAGCACGATATATTGAGGGGTTACTGTATTATATAAAACTGTAGTAATAAGTAAAATTAACCATGAATGATTTTTGTGTTTTAAAGAACAATACAACTTTATTTTTAATTGGATTAAAGGCTTATAATATAGTATTTCTACTTAATTACTACTTAGTGTGCACAAGAGTAGAAACTAATTACAAAATTTTGTTATTGAAATGTAAACAAAAAAAACAGCCTTTTTTTCCGATTTGATTTTTCTTTCGTTTACCTATGGTTTCTAAAATCATATAAATTATTATTAATTTAATTTCGAGGCATGAAATATCACATATTTTCTTAAATCATACCAAAAAAATGCATTTTAACTAAATATTGCATAAATCTGTGGTAATAAAAGCATTTTTACAAGACTAAATTTGTTTTTAACTGACAATCTTCTGGATTTTTGTGTTTTAAAAAACATTAAAACTTTCTTTTAAATTGGATTAAAGACTTATAATACTTCATAACATAACATTTCTACTCATTATACACAACAATACAAAATATATTACAAAATTTTCTTATTCAAAAGTAAACAAACTTCTATTTCTCTACCACTTACGTATGACTTGTAAAATCATATGAATTATTATTAATAAGTATAAATAAGTAAGAAAAAAGAGTCGTTACAGAAATGTTTTATGTAAAGTACACACATCACCACGATAAATCTAGAAAACAAAATGTAATATTTAAATTACTTACCAACTTTCGTAGCGCCAATTTTCATGAATATCAACAAAAAATCTTGCAAACAGTGATGGATTGATTGATTAGCTGAAGTGGAGCTGAACTAAACGCAATATATTTAAAAATGGAGATGGCTTTACTACTAGTTTAATAAATAAAAATAAATTCTAGAAATCTGCAAGGTTTAGCAGTTGAAAAGTTCGCAGTCATAAAAAAAATGGCGGCTGAGAGGTTCAATTTTCATCCAGTTTGACGAAAATTGGATTAGTACCGTTTTCATCCAGTTTACGTCCGTAAAACAGAAAATGGGGACAAACTTGTTAAGATTTGGTTCCGGATCTGACAAAAATTGGATTAGTTGCGTTTTCATCCAATTTATGTTCTAAACTGATGTCCATAGTTTGTAGATATTTCGTCCATAGGTATATGGCGAGAGTATGTTCGGTTTTCATCCAATTTACGTCATAAAATGACATACATATTTTGTAGATATTATGTGCGTACGTAATGTCAAACATTTAACAAAATCTGGACGTATTTTAGCTGGCTGTCTACGTCCAAAATACATCTTTAGACGTATTTCGAACTTGGTAGATGCAAACTGGATGTAATATGAACGTATGTGCTGTGTGGGGTAAATTTAGGTCACGAGTCAACTGTTTAGTACCGGATTTAGGTATTTTTGTGCAGTTGGCGGCTTAAAGAACTAAACCCTCATTCACTGAAGCTTTTTTATAAAATTTACTGGTAAAACAGAGATTTCAGCCCCAGTATCGATAAGGAAGTTTAATTTAGTTGTTGGATCGGACAAAAGAATGCGATTTACATGGCGGTCGCGATCATGGCCGCTGTGCGATCGCCGAATTAGTTTTCCTGCCAAAAAGAACATGGGAGAGTACATTTCGTAGCCTTTGAGTCAAAATTAGTGTGGTAAGAACAGAGATTGTTTGTGGCTCTTTATAACGCCCTCTAGAACGGCTATGCCGGTCATTGCATTTCCGAAACTTATGCTCTCTAGGGCAACTCCGTTCATTAACTTTAGCAGTTAATGCGTTAACTTGCTGCGTCAGCTGTGCGATTTGCGCCTCCAGAGAGGTAGTGTGTGTGGGTGCAGTACTAACAGTCGCATTGATCTGCGGAAACACTGCCAACTCATGGATTTTGTCGGCCACAGTAGCTAGCTGTTGTAATGCACCCGCAATACTGCACATAGTTGTGGGGAGACGCGAAAGCCAGAGGGATTTTAGCATTGGTTCTCCCACAGTATCGCCCGCGAGAGTACGCATGCGAGTGAGTAATTAAGATGGGCGTAAGTCGCCGATTTCCACACCCTGCAGTAGCGTACGGATTCGCGACTCTTCACTCTCTGAATTAGAGTCAATCAAACACTTCTTCAACGCTTTATAGGGTTCATCGCCTGGGAAATTTACAATAATGTCACTAACTGATGTAAGAATATTGGCATCGACTGCTGCTACTACATGCAGGGGCGTAGCGAGCGGGGGGGCAGCTGCCCCCCCCAATGTTTGTTAAAAGGATTCAGTCGGCTTATCAGCAGATTTAATTAGTGTCTCTGTAGTATGTCAGTAGGCCGATAAAAAAAACAATTCGGAAAAATTCTGGTTGGAAGGACTTTAAGTCTTCAGAATACATTTCACTACACCCTTACAATCATATGGCAAAAGCTAGTCAGTCTGTCAATAGATAGGTTATGAGTAAAAAAAGCAATGGTTTCAATAGATCCATCTGGTCAGCCGGTATGAAAGTCACGTGTTCTGTCACATTTTCGAATCACATAAATTGCTAGTCGGCCTACCCACTGAAATAAAATTATCATGTATAAATCTTGTCTGCAGAACCGGAAATGTTGGACATATACTATACCTTACCCACACATGGAAAATCTAAGTCGGCCGTCGATACATAGGCCAATAGCGGAAAAAATTAATTTGATCTATTGATTTGAAAATATCAGAAATTTGTCGTACAGTAACACTCGCAACTTACATAGATAAAAATTATCAATATATAAACTAGGTCGACCGAATGCGAAAGTCGCTTAAGAAAATTCAAGAAATTTTATACTTGATACACAGTAGGTTCTAGCAACGATATGATGTTTACGCCCTTTAGAACTGTTTTAGGAACGTTTGGAAAATAAAAACGAAGAATTTTTAAAACTATTTAAAAAAAGAAAATGAATAAATTTAAAAAATATCCGTGCATTTAACATTTAATACCTAAAAAACTTCTTACTTTTTTTTTTTTTTTTTTTTTTTTTTTTATAAAACTAAAACTAAATATTATAAATTTATATGCTTGTGCCAACATAACATATACATAATTATCTACTTTTCACTGATTTTTCACTTGTTATTATAAAAATTAGAATTGCAAAAGCATCTCAAGAGCAGACAGCAGAATGTCGAGTCGAATGTGTCATGTCGCGCCAGGTGCCTGCCGAGTGATGAGTCAAGTGCAGGATAGGACGTGCAGTGATCTAGTGCTATTCATGATGAGTCATTCGTTTACTAACTGCTCATCAATATCGGACTGTCAGAGCAGTTGAGAGTCACATAGTAGTGATAGTACGAAAGTTTATTACTTAATCCCTTCGTGACGAGAGTCTTCTCACGGAATTTTTAATCTTTTACCACGGGTTTTTCAAAACAGAAATTTTCGCCTAATTGAAACGCAGAAATTCTGTCATTAAATAAGGCAAAGCGTACAATAAAAATTAACTGGTGGGAATAATCGAGGATTCTGAGCATCTTATGCGTCACGCACAGAGTAAGGGGATTTAAACAGAGAATCAACTCTCATACACTGCAATGGTAATTTCTTTAACATGGGATTACACAATACACATAGACAGTGGCGATTGCTGCGGGTGACACAGAAACTACGGCCATAACAGAAATTAAGTTTCTAATACGGCTATATATCGCTTTCTTGGCGACAAATGAGGGCAGTGAAAAAAAAAATGGTGACTGCTTGTTGCTGTTTGTTTTTTAGATCTCATTTTTGATATAATTTAACATCGTACACTCCGCAATTATTTTTTCAATTGCATGCATATTTATAAGCATATAAAATTCTTCAAATGTTCCAGAAATTAGAATCATTAAATTAAACACGGTGTTATACAATGATATTTTGAAATTCTGATGAATTGCTTATTCTTTTTTTTTTTTTTTTTTTTTTTTTTTTTTTTTTAAATAAACAGGTATTCATCAGCAACGAATAAATTAAAGTGGAAAGTAAAAATAAACTCTTTTAAAAATTGTAAAAAATATGAAAATATGTTTATATTTCCCGAACAGATGCAAAAACATTTTCAAATATTTTAAGCAATTCATTTCTAAATTCTATTAAATTTATCGGCAAAATTTTAAAACTATTGGAAATCCATATCGAAAATTTAGCATTCATAATTTTACGTCTAAATCCATTATGAAAATGTTCTATTTTCATTTCAGATAAAAATGAAATTTGAAAAATCGTCTGCATCCCCATAGGAAGGCATTATGACCGAAAAAAAATGTTCTATATTTTCCGAACGAATGAACCAAATTTAACCAAAAACTATACATCTAATTCCGGATACCTCACCTACATACCTACTAAAAATGAACCTAATTGGACCATTTTTACGGAAAACAGACAGACGAAAACCAAAAACTTTTCGCGTCTCCACAGTGAGCCTTAACACGACATTTCGGCAAAAATCTGTCAACACTGAATATACATAAAATATTTCAAACATTATGGAACTTGAAAAACAAGAACAAAAATAACACATGAAAATAAATCAACTTAAATTTTGAAGAATTATAATGACTTATTTGATCTTCAAAGAGTAATTTTAATAATAAATATTAACCAAGATTCAAAAATCAAATAGCGAACGCCGAAAAGTTGCACTTGTGCGAATGACAACAGCAAAAGACGCCAAGCAGAATAGGGTTACAATTAAACGGAAATCACGAAGATAGAAATCGCCAAAGCGATGATTCAGTTTTTAAGTCATCCGCTGCAGTCGCTCTGTTCAGGCGAAGTTGTGTCTCTGTTTAAATATCCTTAATCTGTGGCGTCACGTATACGTGTCGCTCGTCCCCAAGGGGTTAATCTTACTTTGCGTGTGTTGAGATAATAGTTTATATTATGAAACGAATTCGGCACCAGCCAAGTGGAAATCAAAAAAGACAAAAAGAAGAAACTTGGAGGCTGCAAAAAAATTCGAAAAAGTTATCAACATGGCTGGACAGTGGAAACCATTCGACAGGGAATGGTGATAAGAAAGGTATGAATGGTTTGCTTTATTCAGTGTGATGTGTAATTCATGTAAAAATAGTACAGTCAAACTTGAATAATTCGAACGTGTATAATTCGAAATTGTGGATAATTCAAATGTTTCTGTCGGTCCCTTGACATTCCTAGACACAATCAGTGGTGGATTAAGCACTCAAGAGGCCCCAGGTGCAATTAAATTTTGAGGCCCCTCCAAATATTTTCAGTACCCCTATAGTGTGCATTTTTTAGTTTTACAATTAGAATTACTGAAAGTGTATGTTGTTAATTCCATACGATATTATCTCTAATTGGAATATAAAGTTCAAATTATTTTCTATCGCATGCTAATAAAATATTGAAAGTACTTCCCATTCATTACATTATCATAATTGTGCCTAGTCAGGTGAAGGTCTCGTCACCTGATCAAGGTTCTAAATTACGAGACCAATTCCTTTCTCTTTTCTTTTTTTTTTTTAAATTTAAATTTCTATTTTAAACCTGCCATTTCAGCGAGGTTGACTGGATGCCGTGAGCTGTCAAGTAGAGAAACTGTAGCAAACCACTAGAGAACAACACTAGAGAGAGGACCACTACAGACAAGATGTAATACATAGCGGAAACACAAATATTTAAACTGAATTATATAAACCTGTCTATATTAGCAACCATAGTCAGTGTGAATATGGCCCGAAAGCAAGCCCCTTTCCTTATTCGATAACATACCCAGATACCCATAATTAATAACAAACTAGAACCGGCCAACACAGTATCAAAGTAACTCTCACGAAATACCGTTGCAGCCAAGGACACCCAAGAAGCTAATCAGGTGGATCTCCGTTATGAGGAGATTATGTGAATTTCGCCCCGCGGCCAGGTATACAAACTCGTTAAGCTGGGCATAATGCCCGGCAGGTAGGGGCCTGGTCTGCGGTTTAATAATAATAATAATAATAATCATAATTTTTAGAACTAAGAGATCACATTTTTATTTAGCTTTTATTTTGATTAAACTATCACTTCATTCTATCATTCTAAACAAATGTGTTTATCACAAATATAACTGTCGGATTTTTTCTTATCAATACATATTCTTTTTTTTCCAGTATAGTTCTTGGTAAATCTTTTAAATAATTACTGAGTTATATCAAATAAACATTTTAGTAATACAAAATCATATATTTTATTTTTAACTATCAATTATAATTAATCAGTTAAAATTAATTGTAAAAACTATTAATTAAGAAATAATGCGACAAATTGACTATTTTACATTAGTCGGATTTGAAACATTTTTAAGTCGGCCAATCTTGCGTTTTGCCCCCCCAAAAATTTTCTTTCGCTACGGCCCTGACTACATGATCGAATTTTGTTAGCTCGCACTTAATGTTGGCTAATGCAAATTGGGCTTCAAGCCGTAATTTTCACTAAATAAAAATAAATAAGAAAAATGTTCACGAAATGACGCCACAGGCTGTTTTCTAAAGATACTCCACTCTGATTTTCTTCAGGTTTTTCATGTCATCAAGAGCCATCTTCTGAATTGAGTGCGATTGGAGCAAGGCGTACTCAAATGAATCTTCGGGTAACCACTATGATGGCTGATGGTTATTCCTATCATAATCATGGGGTATCATCTTTCAACGAGATGGATCAAGTGGTCTTATTTTGCTAGCATTTATTCAATTCTACTTTTAATTCTAGTTAGCTCATCTCAAATAATTGCTAACTTGAATCAATTATTATGGCCTCCGACACAGATGATGCGGAATCTGTTGTCTCCACAGTTTAGTCTGCTAAATTAACTTTTCCCGCTAAGTCGACTAAATCGTCAGAATCGATTAAAAGTGGTTCTTCGGCCACGCCTAAACGCTCCCTTCAACTTGAACAAGCAGAGGATCCAGTCACAATTCAAGATCTAATTGACAAAGGTAAGAGGAACCTAACCAAAGTTCAAAAGACCCAAAAAATAACCTTGGTAAATCGCTGAAATTTAAGCTTACAAGCACAAAAAAAATTCTGACATCAATTTCTAAGATCGATGTAATTAATGAGTTTCCTGTATGTAAAATTAAAAAAAGTTTCCCGGATGAAATAAGCCTCCAAAATGATACGGTGCTTCTGTCAGATGCTGTATAAACTGTGCCTGGAACTGTTTAACTTTAACTGTAATCTGTTAACTGTATTTTGAAGTGAGAGTTAGTTGTTCCCGCGCTCTCGTAGCGAGATGTTCGCTGTTTCACTTTAATGTTTTATTAAACCTTTTATTTAACTTTAAATTATGTCAGGTTATTTTTGTTTAACCTTAAATTATGTCAGGTTATGATGAATGTGCAAAAGCTCACAAATTATGGCAAGAAGACAAAAATGAAGTAACCATAAGTCGAGTTGTGTTTTTTGAGGAAGAAAATTTTCCATTTAAAATGAAGAAACAAGAAAGAAAAGCATGAAAAGAAGCTGCTACGAGAAGATATTATCTGGAATGCTCTTGAATGTGATTGTAACCCAGAAAATTTAGAAGAGAATAGTTTAATCACAGATGAAGTTGAAACAGATAATGAAAATATGAGTATCTGTGATAATAGCAACAGTGAACAATCAGTCATAGAAGATCAAAGAACCCGCTCCGGCAGAACAGTTTTACCACCGGTATGGACTAAAGATTACATTGTGAGCAAATTTGCAAAGTGCAATTCATCAGATATAGAGGATCCTCAAACTCCAGATGAAGCATTAGCAAGAAATGATAGTGAAAAGTGGAAAAATGCCATGATTGAGGAATTTAAAAATTTACTGAAGGAAAACAGCTTTGAATTTGTTGAAAGACCCAAGAACAGAAAAACAATTAGAGGAAAATGGGTTTTGAAGACTAAATATGATGAAAATGGAGAATTAGTCAGATATCGAGCTAGGATTGTTGCATTAGGAAATACTCAAAAACCTGGATTGGATAATGACAAAACTTATTCTCCAGTAGTTCAAACAAAAACAACTAGAATCTTGTTCGGTATTGCTGCAGAAAAAGGACGGAAAGTACATCATTTAGATATTACAGCTGCATATTTAATAGCTGATATAGATGAAGAGGTGTATGTGGAAATACCACAGCATTTCTACACTTTTATTCAAGATCTAAAAGATGACTTGCCAGATAATCCAAAATTAGAAGAAGCCAACAAAAGGGGCTTAGTCTGGAAGCTGCGCAAAAGTATTTATGGTCTTCATCAATCGGGTCGCCTTTGGAACAGACATTTAGCTACTTTCCTAAAATCTCAAGGACTCCAAAGATCTCGAGCAGACCCATGTGTATATTACAAAACTGGATGTGAGCTCATTGTTTCAATTTATGTGGATGATATAGTTTTGATTGGGAAGCCTGAAGAAATAGAAAAATTGAAGGGAAGTTTCAAGCAAAAATTTGACATTAAAGATTTAAGCGAAGCAAAACATATCCTATCAATCCGTATAACACAAACTAAAGATGAAATTTCACTTGATCAGTCAAATTATGTGAAAAGTTATTGAAAGATACAGGTATGCAAGACTGCAAAGACTCCACTCAGCATAAGCCTTCAATATAAAATGTGTGAAGAAGGAGAATAATTGAAGTAAAAAGAGACAGAAAGATATCGTCATGTTGTTGGTAGTCTGCTTTACTTAGCAACCCACACATGTCCAGATTTAGAATTTCCTGCAACTTACCTCAGTCAATTTAATCAGAAACCTTCAAAGACACACTGGACAGGTGTTCAACATGTATTGAGGTATTTAAAAGGAACCCAGAATCTGAGCTTGCTATTTAAGAAAACTAACAAGCCATTAGAAGTTTACTCCGATGCAGATTGGGGATCAAATGTTACAGGTAGACGATCATTTAGTGGA
The DNA here is from genome assembly GCA_963931845.1 of Maratus michaelseni. Classification (NCBI taxonomy): domain Eukaryota; kingdom Metazoa; phylum Arthropoda; class Arachnida; order Araneae; family Salticidae; genus Maratus; species Maratus michaelseni. The sequence continues at coordinate 70,606,763 of OZ007595.1, read as the reverse complement.
TATATTGTGAAATTTGGTGGATCAGCTGTCAGTTGGATGAGCCGAAAGCAAAAATTCACTGTACTTAGTACGGTGGAAACAGAATTTGTTGCATTAAGTGAAGCTGGAAAAGAGTGCACATGGTTAATAAATTTTCTTCGAGAGATTGGTCAGCACTTTGAGAAGGGGCCGATGATAATTAACATCGACAACCAAGGAGCAATAAAACTTGCAGAAAATCCAACTTCATCCGATTGATCCAAAATTCCAAACATAGATCTAAAAAGGTTTTCCATGTGAGAGACCTTTTTGAGAGCCAGATTTTACAGCTTAAATATGTACAAAGCAATGCAAATTTGGCTGATCAGTTCACTAAAATACTGGCATCTCCCAAAATGCAACAACATCTAAGTCAGCGCTTCCCAACCTTTTTTCCGTCACGTACCCCTTGCTCAGGCTATTCATTTCAGAGTACCCCCTTTAATAAAATACATCTCCCTCCCCTCACTTATATAACGCAAACATGCTTTCTAAATATTAGTATTATACTTAATATCAAATACTCATTAAAAAGACGGAAGCTTTCCTATTAATAAATATTAGTTAGTGACATAACCCCGCCTATTCGAAAACGAAAATAAGGGCCAGCTTTTCAATGCGTTTTGAAATAAAGCTGTAACAATAGAAGCTCTAACATAATTAAGGCATTCTGCAATTATTATTAAAAACGGAGCAATAAGATAAATCTGTTGGGAAAGTATAATATTGTATAATAATTGATGATAGTTTTTGCGAAGATGGGATAAATATATAAGTACTCATGCAATATGATTATCGGTGGGTGGAGCTAGTGACATGAATTATCAATGAATTATAATGAATTATTATGTATAGTGTTCAGACCCCTCATTTTGAGTGTAACATATTGGATTTACACATGAGACTAACTTTGTAATTCAAAAAGTATCAACTTTTTTATGTGTTTTCAGGGAAACAATTTTTGTGATTTCCGCCATTACCGATATTATTTTTACGTACCCCCAGCAGACCCGCCACGTACCCCTAGGGGTACGCGTACCCCAGGTTGGGAACCGCTGATCTAAGTGATTTAGGGATCATAAATCCAGGAGGGGTGTCAGATGTATAAACTGTGACTGGAACTGTTTAACTTTAACTGTAATCTGTTAACTGTATTTTGAACTGAGAGTTAGTTGTTACCGCGCTCTCGTAGCGAGATGTACTCTGTTTCACTTTAATGTTTTATTAAACCTTTTATTTAACTTTAAATTATGTCAGGTTATTTTTATTTTACCTTAAATTATGTCAGCTTCCCCTAGCTTCAGAGGTTAATCAGGCCCTGGGCAACGACATATTCAGAAAATTCCGAGATTTTGGAATAGGATGGTCTGGTGTTTGCAGCCTAGGCTTGATGTTTTTTTTTTTTTTTTTTCGAAGCAGTACCAAAACGCTATTTTTGAAGTTCAAGGAAAGTCGGATTTTAAAAATAGCAAATAATTTCCAAAACTCTCTAAAACCTGAGTTTTTTCTTTGTTATATTCATAAAAAGGAACGATTGGATTCGTGAAAACTTTCTACTCCATGTTTTTGATACACTACATATAGGGCAGTTGCAATTTATGTCAGGTTGGAGGTCACACACTGCAAATATGCAGTTCTGATTGGTGGAAGTACTCTGACCTCCAAGTGAAGTACAATATGGTTGATCAGCTGATTGCAACTTCTCTATTTTAATATCCTGAATATAATTTCCCTATTTTTGGAAAATGTCTGTGTATTACATAAGCGTTGTGGCCTCTCTGACTAAAAAACTAATACACGAAATTTCATTAAACTTTATATATTTAATTAGACCTTGACATAAATTGGTGCAGATTATATTTTGGTGTATATCAACCGATAGGCGTAGCTGTAATGCCACCTATTTTACAAGACCACATCCACCGTTGTCGCGACAAATGACGGCTGTTTCCGTGGCTGATTTTGTAAGATTTAGTCTGGGATTGTGGTACCTCGCTTAAGATCAACCTAGAGCGTAAGTTCTGACGTACGATATATACAAAGCGTAAATTGTATTGCAGTACTTATCGATCTTATATCCCGTTCAGATTAGGGCATTTAAGTGACTTATCTTACATTTTTGAAACGGGTGACCCGGATCTAGACTTGACTTCTATATGCATTACTATGGTGTTTGAGAACGTTAATTTAAGTGCCTTAAATCAAGGCTACACTAGATAGCGGGCTTGCTCATTCATTATCATGACGTCACAAAAGGTGGCTGGCCGCGACCAGCGATTGGTGCAAAGCGACGAGCCCGTCGTTTTGTGCCAATCGCTGTATGTCTTTCATTTTATCGTTTCGCTTTGTACCAATCGCTGGTAGCGGCCAGCCACCATTTGTGATGTCATGATAATGAATGAGCAAGCCCGACATCTAGTGTAGCCCTGCTTAAATCCTGTAGTCTGAATGAGGTTTTACGCTATCCTGAAAGCTATACGCCGCTGAAGTCGTGACGTCATCAATATGGCGCTGGGCATAAACTGACTGAAGTGCCCATTGAAATAACATGGATGTAATATATATTCTCAAATATGAAAATTATTATTCCTAGAAGATTTTATTTTTTACTTCCATGTTATTTCAATGGGCACTTCGATCTGTTTATACCCAGCACCATGTTGAAACGTCACACTTCAGCGGCGTATCTTAAGATGAAGTGTAAGTGAATGCGCGAGAAACCGCAACAAATCTGAATGAAGCTTCTGATTGGCTGACTGAACGATAATTTACACCAGTTAAGATCGATCACAGGTTCACAGGAACGTCCATCCTAGGATCGAGCGTAAGATTTTAGATAGCAAGGCATCGCAATACCAGCCCATTTGAAGATCAGCTTGTACAAAATGGTAAAAAATGTCGCTGCCTACCGGACTAAGCGTTTAATTTTTCTCATCCTAGCTCATGGAGCCCTAGAAACCTTTCTTCTGTAGACCCCAGTTTAACGACACTCTATCCACTATGTCAACACCTAGTTCAGCAGAACATCTCAAAAATATTATTAATTTCTCTACAACCAAAAACATTGGGAATTCAAGCGCTCGAATACGCCATCTGGTGGAGAAAAGAGATAACTTCTCGCTTCAGGAAAATGCCCTGCAAGCCCATTGGGACTTAAAACGGCCTATAGAGGCGCTGATTGCAGCCGTCGGTACAGGAAAATTGGCCCTTTAACTAATGCTAAAGTGCCATTGAAACCATTATTTATTGTAAACGCGTTTAAAAGTGTTAGATATTCAAATTCGGATGATTGTTACTTTGACATATAAACACAGAACACAAATAGCACATGAAATCTTAAATTGTGCATAAAAATAATCATTATGAACAAATTAAAAATGCATGTAACGCAATGGGATTGCAAGGGATTTTCCTGAAGGGAGAAGTTATATCTTTTTTCCACCAGATGGCGTATTCGAGCGCTTGAATTCCCAATTGTATTACATGCATTTTTAATTTGTTCATAATGATTATTTTTTTGCACAATTTCAGATTTCATGTGATATTTACGTTCTGTGTTTCTATTACAATGTAAAAATTATACAATTTTGAATATCTAACACTTTTAAACGAGTTTACAATAAATAATGGTTTCAATAGCACTTTAGCATTAGTGAAAGGGACAATTCTCCTGTAGCGACGGCTTCGATCAGCGCCTCTATTGGCCGTTTTAAGTACTAATTCACAAAAGTACTCCTTTTTTAACCTTTATCATAAAATTTTTATTGAAAAAGAATAAAATGTGAGATTCAAGCATTTATGTACGTCCTCTGTAGAGAAAAAATTAAGCTACTCCCAGTCGGATAAATTGATGCAGTTACAGGTATGAGCACATGTAACTTTCGGTTTGCCTGTCTGTTGCCAGAACAACTCCACTCCACTCCACCAGATCAACAACAACAATTGCTTTACCGCAAAAATTTCATCTATTATTTACATTTTTTAAAAATGTATTAAAAAATTACATCGTTTTAAATTTTAGAAATATTTATTTCGGAGATTTTTGTTATTTTTTATTGAATTCACCTTGCATTACATTTAGGACAGGTATTTTAACAGTTGTTTTTTCTAAGTAACACTGCTTTCCTAATTGTATAACATTAATATTCAATATATTTTGTTTATTTGAACCTCAATAATGCATATATTCTGCTGCTTTTAATATTTTCATTTTTAACCTATTAATTATAAAAGATGATTTGTGTAATTTTCATTTATATAGAGTAAATAATTACGAATGTAGTTGCTAAATTTATATTTTCTGAGTTCTTGTCAATATTTTCACCATGATCGACTACCCGTTCTTCATAAATTCTCGTAGTAATTATATGTGCTGATTATATAACCACTTAAACAGATAAATGGTATTGTCGTAGTATGCTTATTACATCTGATTGATCTAAATATTTTATATTCGGTTTCGGAATGTAAATTATAAAACGCATTAGTTACATAGATAAATCAATTGCCAGTCTTTAAGCACACGTTTTTATGTTCCCAAGCAGTTTATTTTTGTTTCATTTGGTTCACACTTTTAATGGTATATTTTGAGGATCCAGATTTGTTTTGTTTATTTTCTTTGTATGTATATACAGTAGTATTGCTTTTTAGTTTAATGTCCCAGTAAGCAGATTTCAAAAAGATGTTTTTGCTTTATTTCCATTAATGGTGTACTCGCCCGAATACCGTATAAGAAAGAACCACTGCTGTGCACATGAAGTGAGTGTGTGTGTGTATATACACACCCAATGAAACAGACGTGTTACACTCACGCTCAAATGTAAACAAAAGATTGGCGACCGTTTGGTTGGCGCGATTTCCAAGACTGTACCAAGCTACTATTTTCCGTTGCCATTTTGGAATCATAAAAAACAAAACATTTATAAATAACGTATTCGAAAACACAGAAAATCGTATTTCTACACAACAATTAAAATAAACCAAAAATACATTTTTTACAACATAAATTTAATGGAAAATGTTAATTACGTCATTTCAATCTTTTAAAGTGCACTACTATATTACAGTAATCCTTCGCTGATGCTAATTTTAATTTCACACAAACTTTTAGTTAAAATTATTACGTCATTTCAATCTTTTAAAGTGCCCTACTATATCAGTGTAAACATTCGATTATTTAGTTTCTAATTTCATGACGAACACAACATTTATAAATAATGACGTATTAGTAAAACCAGAAAGTAAATGTCAAAATAAACGAAAAATAATTTTTTTAAACATAAATTTAATAGAAAATACGGCTATGGTTCTATAATACGTGACTCTGCAACCAATAACGTGCAATAGAACGTTCTTCTACAACCAATCACGTTTTCTCTACTTTTCATCATCAATGACGTAATACAGACATGAGCAAACATCCCTTAATATCCATGCAAATACGGATTACAATAACAAATTTCAACACCAGTAACCAATACAAGCTTAATAGCCGGGTTGCCATAAAAGAAAAAACAGTGCCCAAAGTTTGGCGACTTTTTTCTTTTTTTTTAACCGATTAAATTTTTTTTTTTTAGCGTGAGTGTAAAGCATCTAAGCCCACACACACATATATATAAACTAGAGAGCTCAGCCCCCTACTCGCTAACGCTCGCCAACCCCCCCAAATGTGAATAGTCGCAATTCACATTAAGACTGCTACACGGTCTATAGGTGAAAATTGGGAAATTTAGTTAGTAGCCAGTGGCCGGTAGACTCAGTTTCATTAGTGGCCACTTTTTAAAGTTAGTAGCCACTATTATGTTTCAAACTTTCTTGACATTTAGATAAATTATAATCGTTGTATATAAACATATTTTTCTATAAGGGTGTTATACCTATTGTATGAGTGTATTTTGCATGATGATTAAACAATATCTCTTGAAGAAACAATCCAACTGGTGAGCATGTGGCAGGAGTCAAAATATTAAAAATACTGAAATGTCCTTAAAATCCGCTTGTATCCGGTGAGAAAAAAAAAAAAAAAGGAATAAATTATTTGAAATACATGTGGATTGAATCAAAGCTGATGAATATATTTTGCAGAATAAAACTGTATTTCTTGAAAAAATAATCCAACTAAAGAGTAAGCACATGAGAAAAAGCCGAAATATTGAAAATACAGCTAAGTCATTGAAATCTGTTTGCATCTGGTAGGAAAAAGAATTAATCAGTTCTGTAATTAGATGTAATCAGTGTAGAGATGCATATTTCCATGAAAAATGGTGTATTTCACCTGGCGATCGATAACAGATTTTTTAATCGCCACTTGGTGAGTGGCGACTAAGGTGGCGATCTATGGCTGATTTTTTAATCGCCACTTTTTAAACTTTAATCGCCACATGGCGAGTGGCGACCGCTAATTTTCACTTATAACACGGTCCCAAGCAATTCTAGTCGGAATCAGTACTACCATAAATCATTTTAACATATGAAATTGACATTTTTTTAATGTAAAAAAAGTAATCGAAAACTTTGTTGAAAAGACAATTAAAAATGCATTTATATTGATGCTACCAATGGGCATAAATCATTTAAATACTATGAGAAAAGGATCTTGGAAAAACAATTAGTTTAAAACTCATTGCCCCTGTAATGTTGTATAGCACGACTTAAATTCATTAAATAAAACACTACGTGCTAGGAAGATAGTTTATATATTTCATCAATCATTGTTTAAATTTCGTTCGATGTTTTAATGTTCTAATTGATTACTACATATTTTTCCAAAATAAATTATTTTTTACTTCATCAAGACAGCAACAGATGGCAGCAGGTGCAATCTAGACAGTTGATATTTTTATTCTCTCTGGTTTTCATGTGATGATAATAATGTAAATAAATTCTAAATAAGAGTTGAGAATTCATTTGGAATTAACGATATTACTCATAATTAAAATGAGGAATCATCTCAAACGCTTTGGATTACGTACATGTTATTTTATTTTTAATAATTGCTAGTTTGAGTTTCACTTCTCTCACAATGGCTGCCATATTGAAGCTGGAAACTACGGTTGTTGCCAAACGATAACCTAGAAATTCATCCTTATTTCCGCACCACATAAGAGAAATATATATAGATAATTATGCAACTTGAGCATACACTCATATTTTTAAAATTAACTAATTCAATTCAAAATTTAATTATGCATATTTTAAAGACAATATTTGAAAATTCAAAAATTTTAAACGGTATTAAATTAAAAGTGATTCTTCAAGCCACCTAACTCATTCTGATTACCTGAAATCTGTCTATCAAAAATGATAATTAGTTGCTGTAACAATTCATTGAATAATGCAAAATGCTGATGTCAAAAGTGTATCTTGCGCTTGCGTTATTTGCAATGTGCAGATTATAATAAAATTGGGTGTGTCATCCTAATGTGCTATTTCTGACATGTTAATTTCATGATCACATGACTCGGGCAAAATTTCACCGAGTACTTGGCATAGCTCTCGCATACAAGACTGTAATCATAGTGGCAGGCATTGAGAAGTTGTACTCTTGAGCATTTTTAGCTCCCGAATGAAGCCCATATTATTGAGATTGAGTGAACACTGCACAGTCCATCAACTGACTATATTCAATTAGATCTTTGATTGAGATGGGTGGCCAATTGAGTTAAGAATTGGTGTTGCTGGCTGTAGGTTGTGTATGATATGTTTCAGTCTTCAAAGATCTATCGTGATCATCTAAGGGCACTTGACCTTTATAGTTTGCCAGATTACTCTTACTAGTCTGCTGTCTGTTTACTCTTGTCATACTCTTGATGCTGTGTAAAGAGAAAACCCCATTTTTCGAACTATTTCTGAAATTGACTCATGACTTCATTTCTGAATTGATGAATGACTCATGCATCAAGCACACATTATTTGTCTTTGTTTGAAGTATAGGTGCAGATTCACAGTCGCCACCTGGCGACTGGATTTTTTCTTTGGCCACTAACTTTCCATGTCTAAGTCGCCTAAGTCTAAGTGTCTTACAGGGATGTCCCTTTTCCACCGACTGTTAGATTTCCGCCTTTTTAAAAAAAATTATTTTTTAAATCAATTCCACACATTTTCTGCAATATTTACCACTTTTTTATTTTTGAAGTGAAAACTTCTTTAGGCACGTTGGGCATTTTTTGAGATGGGAAAAAATCATTGAATTCGCGACCCTGTTACCGACACCACTGTATATGTTGCCAATTCATACAATGAAGCGAAAGTATCAAAAGGAAATAGTTCACGTGCAGAAAGCGAAATAATTGGTATTATGAATAAAAAAATTTCAAGATAAATTTAGCACGCGCGGTGAAAACAGATAAAAGTGACTCAACTTGCGAGACCAAATCAAAAGATGAAAATGAAATAACAAAACACGAAAAATATTATAATTTAACGAGCACGAGAAATATAAACGGAAGTAATATTGAAAATAATGAAATCAAGACTCCCTTATCATAGATCAGACTTGACAATCCGGAGAAAGTCTTTGGGTGAAAATGTCCGCGGAAATTGCCAACTTATTAACTGACTTTCTCCGGAAAGTATCGCCGCCTGGTGGATACTACCGATACTAGTTCATAAGAAAATGCATTTTAAAAAATGGAGCTAAGAAAAAATTTCGTGTTATTGACAAAATTCAAAAAACATTTTTCGACAAAAATAAATACATAAATAAATAAATAAATATTTTGCACAATTATCATCAAGTTTTCAAAAATATTGTTGAAAATGAAGATTTAAATATAAGATTAATTATTACATACTATAGTATTAGTCAATCTTATGTAGTATCAGGTCCACAGCCAAAGTTAGCACCTAGTATGAGCAATGCTGGAAGAATGTGGTTCCAAGTGTAAGGGAGTTACAACACTGGTTAAAAAATTAAATTATTTTTGGTACTTTTCGGTTAGACGGACGCCAGTGATATATGTACATATATAAATATATATGTATATTCGTATATATATACATACATATATGTATATGTAGAGTAGATATGTGTATATGTGTGTGTACATATATACATGTATATGTATCACTGGCACCCGGCTAACCAAAAGTACCTTATTTTTTTGCAAAACTGCACTTACTGTAACAAGCCAATTAGATGTAGGCCTGATTACAGAAGAATCCCCATTAAAGATTTACAAACACCATAAGCGTAGCATGACAAGAATTTATTTTTTAGGAGGAAAGTTGGGGAGGAGGGGACACGTATAATTTAAGTCATTGTTAAGCATTTTAATGCTTTCCAATTTTTTAAAAAAGTGTTTATGACTTCAGCTCGTATATTTGTTTGTCCATCCGTCTTCTAACTTTCGTAAAATAATTGGATTGCCGTGGAACCTATATACATTATTATGGTTTGGTTACTGTTATTATTATTAAGGCATGTTCTCTATTGAAGAGGAATTCCTTTTTAAAATATAACCTATATGATCCAAATAATATATAAAAATTTTAATTCCCTAACCTTTAAAAAACCCACTATTTTGACGCAAATAGCATTTAATATGACAAAGAACAACAACATTTGAAAAACTTTTTCAAATGGAGTAATACCTCCAAAACTATAATTTATAAATTAGCTATTGGTCAATAGTACGATGCAGCCTGTGTACAATAATAGTATTTATAATTCATACACATTAAATGGAACTATATTTATTATATAAGACCGTTTGTTTTTTGTTATTTCAGACTAGTCGAATAAAAAAGGAAACTATGTTTGCTTTCACTCATAAAGCTCGACACTTTCAAATTTTCTAGATCGATATAACCATCAGCATCGGCTGAACGAAAGGCAAGACTTCTATTAGCAAGTTTGTGATAAACTGATACGTTATAATAAATGAAAACACGGATAATCTTTCGTAATAGTGTCCATAAGCCAAGGTGGCGTCAAACATGAGCGATGTTTGCAACAATGTGTTTTGAAATGTACGTCAGTTACAACAAAGAAATTAAATATGCGCCAGCGCCAAACCATGCTAGCTAAGATATGCCAATCAAAGCTAAGTACACTTGTATATCCATCTTTGACGCCAATTGGCTGTGGACCTGATTATGGGACTTGTCATGTAGACTTTTCACTTCTTCATACGTATAAACATAATAATTAATATAACATATAAATAATTCTCATTTGAAAAGGACAACCATACAGTATATCATAAAGCAAATAAGAAAACATGTATGGAAAACAAATTTTAAAAAAGTCCTTCCGGCCTGTACCGGGAGGAAAAGGTAGCTTTCCTATATCTTCGTTTTAAAAGTTTAGCTAAAGTTACACGAAAACAGCAAGCTAAAATGCAAAGAAACGTTTACAAAAGATTCGTTAATACTGAATTTGAATAAGAAATTCGCCAAATTATTGAGCAATAGCCAAATTGGCTTCATTTATGAAGACTTATTTTGGTCGCCAAATTTGGCGATATTTTGTCAAATGTCGCCAATTTTGGTGAGAATTTGGCGCTAACGGATATGAATATATAGTTTTATGCGTATGATTGGGAAAATTATTACAACAATGAAAGAAAATAATTTGCGAGTAATCTCGTTAATGTGCTGTTTTGTTTCAAAATGTCAGCCACCCTAGAATTTCAACCTGCTCTATCTCAGCCATTTTTTAAGATAGAGGTAAACCAAAAAATGCTCTGGAATCCTTGTATTAAGGCCTAACACATAATTAAAAAATAAATTTGAATTTATATTTTTTTTGTATATTTATTTTAGTTTTAAATTTTTAAATGGCCGCCATCTTGAAACAAAATGGCGGACCAAGCTGGCCAATGAACTCGGTCGAGACATTAGTGACCTTAATACACACAATTAGTTTCATCAAAATCTATTCCTAAATACGGGCGTTATCGTATGACATAGGTCAGATATATATATATATATATATATATATGGATATATATATATATATATAAATCAACATTTGAACGGAGGATGGTTTTGGGGTCTGGGGGTCATGATCGGTGAAAATATATCGAAATTTTCCGGAACTGCTTTCCTCCGAACGGCTGCAATAGGTAGCTTTATACTTTTTTGTATTGAAAGCTACCTAATACTCCTGTTACTGACGGTAGAGGCGCTAGTAGCAGGACAACCATGTGGTTTTTAACCACGTGTATAGCGGTCAAAGGAAACTTGCTGATTGTAAGGTCTAATACTACGATAAGGAAGTCTTGAATAAAATATTTCACGAAAGTTTTAAGAAACGTGGTTACCGATACGGAAATGAAGTGATATCATTTTATAGAAAAAAAAAGTTTGTTGATAGAAATTATAGATACCGCAAACAATACGCGCAGTATGAAGATAGAAAAAAGTACAATGTTCACGAATAAAGTAAACAGGACAGGCAGCAAAGAAGTCATTTTTGGAGTGATAGGAAGCGGGAACCCTATTTTGCAGATAAATGTTATTACAAAAGATATGAAACTAAATCTCATGGAAGAAATGATGAATGTATTGAGAGTTGTTTAAATTGTGGATGAAAATTCATAAGTTTCATTGGTATTCATTTCAAATAATACCAATTAATTAAATTTTATATTTCATTTATTTGTAAATTTACGTTTTAAGCTATAGATTGCAATTTTTGTATGTAAAATAATATGCATTATTTTTCATGTACAATAGCGCATTAAATGAAAATTGTAATATAATTTTTGTAGTAGTAGTTTATATTAATGAATAAAAAAAAAAAAACTTCATTTTAAAGTATTTTCTGCGCAATAAAACGTTTCCTGACGATTCAAAAAATACACACGTAATTGTTCAAGTTTTCACTTCTGTCGGCACTCCCGGAGTGCCATTGGTTTTTTTTTTCTGTTATCCATAATTAAAAAACATGATTAAGCATGGATATCACATTTCCGCAGATCTACAAGTTTCCCGTTTTCTTCTTAAAAGAAAAATTATCCCTGAATGTCGAAATTTGTTCAATTTACTTTATTAAAATCTAAAACTTAACAGAAATTAAATCTTCTCCATATTTTTTCACATATATTTTTTCTTTTGATTTTTATAGACATACTTTTTGATGCAAATGCTCATGTTGAGCATATATTTTCAGATATGAAAAACATTTTTTTTTTTTTTGGGGGGGGGGGGGGGATTTATCTATAGAACAAAAAACTTAGAGAATCGTTTATTTGGGGCGGCCTTACATTACAAATATTTATTCCTACAAATTGTATACAATCATATGGTTGGAAGATTCTATAAAATCCTGTTGCCCAATTTTAATAAAGAAAAAATAAATCATTTATTTATTTAAGTTTTGGATAAATTTTAATTTAAAATATACTGTTTATTACTTTTAATCTTTAATAGTTAGACAATAAACCCCATATAGACATATAAATGCTATTGTTTTTATGCGTTTGTTTCACAATACAGCTACTGGATTTTTTTGGGTTTAGGAGCCACTGGCTCCTTACAGATTTTGGGAATCTGCACCTATATTTTGAAGCCACCTTAATTGTGAATTTTACCCCACCATGCAGGGGTGGAAAATCTGCTCCAATTGCTCCGAACTGCTCCAATTTTGATTTCCTGCTACATTCTGCTCCAAAAATAGCAATTTTTTAAAATTCTGCTCCAATCTGCTCCAAAAATGGAAATTTCTTAATCTAAAAAATTAGAATAATAAAAAAAAAACTTCATTAACTTTGTATAGGTTTGGCAACACACTGCTATGATACATGTAGCTAAGATATACAGCATCATTTAAGTTTAAAAATTATCTCTAACTGAATAATGGATTATACTACATAATCATTGTCTTACATTTCAGTTTTTATAATATAACATATCTTAATCCAAAGAGGATGATTACTCCAAAACACAGCTGATGTACCATCTATCAAAAGTAAGCATTATTGAAAAGATATGCAGAATTAAGACTGCTCTCAAACAAAATATTTTTACCCCCTCAACAATGCAGAAATTTCTGACAAATCTACAAACTATTTTTAGATGTAAAAGCATGAAATTGGTAAGGTATGACTGCTGAAGTAATTTGAAATTGAATAGCAGTTTTTGTTAAATGTCACATCTTATGCTATAAGTGATTTTTGAGGCATAAAGACCTTTACAGAACTGTAGCGTCCTAAAATTGAATTAAAAATGCCCACTTTCATAACATTATAAAAAATAATCTTTGTTTTTATTGAAAAATAGAAAATGCTATTTGATTTCAATGCTAAAACATAAGTTTGTTCTACTACAAAACAATTAAATTCTGATACAGAACTGCAATTTATTCTGATACAAAACATTTTTTTTATTTTCTACTCCTGTATTATGAGACTCCAAATCAGAAGATTTGTTATTATTATAAAGTGTGCATTAGCCAATTAGCCAAAAGATTGGTTGCTGTCGTTCTTTAGCAGTGGACTGAATGTCACGAAGATTGTAAAAAACAAATTGCATGGAATCAACAATAATACTGTTGATATAGAAGCATGCACTCTTCACAAAGTCCACAATGCATTTGGCCACGATTTAAAATGTGTCTTATTGACATGTACTACTTTTTTAAAAGAAAACCACTGTGCAGTTTAGTGATTACTCACAGTTACAGGTATCACTTGAGTTATTTAAATTTACTATCAAATGTTTGTCATTTGCCAAAAATATGCAATAACTATTGTAAGTAAACATATTTAACTTGTTACATTCTGCTTTTAATTTAAATGCTTTCTTAAAAGTTTTTTTTAATCTTTTCCTAAAGTGTTAGATAAGTCGAATTATTTTTTTATTTCTAAAAGGGTGTAAAATATTTGTTGTCAGAATATGGTATATTTATTATGTATTATTGGAATGTGGAAAGTTAATTCATCTGTTATAGTCATATTACTACAAATTTTGAAACTCTCTAAGTATATTGTCAGGTTCTTCTCTTACAGTTGAAAGCTATTCTTAAGGGATTAGCGTATTGTATATGTATCTATTGTGTACCGTTAGAGGCTGGTTTAAGAAGAATCTTAATCCAAAGGGGAGCAACTCAGAATACAAGAGGAAGGAAGGTGGAACAGAATGAAAGAAGTATTTCCATTGCAATGCGGTCTTTCAGAGATAAGAAAGCGATTGCACTCTTTTGTTCAGGAAGACAGATCCGTCAAGAGGGAGGAAGGGTTGTCAAGGACCCTTGGAAACAGAGGAGAAACCCCGTAGAAAGGAGTGTGCTCTACAGTTTACGAGAGAGAGAAAGTTAGTTCTAGCGTGGCAGCGAGGTGTGTAGGTTGGTTTTCAGAGAGCAGCTCTGAGCACGTGTATGGAACGGGATCTCTCGGAAGGAAGAGAGATAGCGTGTGTGAGATTAAGAGAAATCTCGGTTCTGAGTGAATCAACATAGTCTAACGGTACACGTAAAGCGTTTCTGTAATTATTTTGATTTAATATTAAACCGGATACTTTACCTCCGAGTTTAAGTGTAAATATTGTTAATAAATTGTTAATTTAACTTTAATTGAAAGAGTTAAGTTTTTCTTGAATATATATCAAGTATCGTGCCCGATATCACGTATTCATATCGGTGGTGGCAGCATATCGAAAGACCGGATCTATTTCGAAGTTGTGTGGACGGAGAAGTGGAATCCGACAATGTTGGCAGCGACGGGATTGAATCACCGAAGACCAGTGCCAGTTAGCCGTGTTACTGAGAGTTTGTGCCGGATCGTCTAGCGGAAGTGTTCGTGCCCTATCGTTGTAGACTAGTGCCAGATAGCCGTGTTACAGAGAGTTTGTGCCGGATCGTCTAGCGGAAGTGTTCGTGTCCTATCGTTGTAGACTAGTGCCAGATAGCCGTGTTACAGAGAGTTTGTGCCGGATCGCCCAGCGGAAGTGTTTGTGCCCTATCGTCGTAGACAACCAGTGCCAGCTAGCCTATCGTCATTACGGTGAAGTGAATTAGTGGTGCTGTGTTAGTGTAGTGTTGTGCGTAGTGTTTTTTGTGCATTGTGAAGCAAGGTACAGTGATTGTTGCCCGAGAGTGCAAGATTTACCCTGTGGAAAAGTGAGCAGAGAATTGCCCCCAGCGAATGAAGTACGAGGTAAGGTGTTTTGATCATTTTACTCTACTGACATTCTCGAACCTATTTTTTTATTGTGTATAATTGATGGTAATTTAAGTGAATGTTGTGGTTAATTTATAATAATTTATGTGCAATATAATAATTGGTCTAAATCAAATGAGATATTAACAACCATTTTACACTATTGTTTTAAGAAAAGGATCTTATATTAATTACTAGAAGTGATTTTCTAATTGTTTTAAACGGATAAGATTAATGATTAAAATTAATGCATTGTGTTAATAGTTGGAAGGAATAATTGAAATTTCTTAAATTTAAATTATTATTAAAGTAATATTTAAATTAAGTGATATTGTTTGCTTTAAGTTTGAAATATTGATAGTAAATGAGGAAAGCAAATTTGTGTAGAATTTAAATTAAATTGAAATAACCTTCAAGGAAGAACTAAAGGCCCCCCCCCCCCCCCCCCAAAAAAAAAAAAAAAAAAAAAAGTCCCAGAGAGAAAAAAAAAGTGCTGTGATTTACTTTTTAATGTGAGACCTAATTTTGAAATTGAAATATTTTATTGAGATTAAATTTAGGAATTTATGTGTATTTCATGCAAATTTTTGTTAGGTGGATATTTTTATGTAGTGATTGGCATCAGTGTTTTATTCAAATTGCAACGTATCAGTATTATTGTGTAAATTGTATTTTATTATTTAATGGTATAAATTTAAAATCTGTATTGCATAATAGTAAAATTGAGATTATTGTTACTTTGTTATTGGAAGCAAATTGTGGGGTATCATTGTTTAAGGAAATTTATTATTGTATTATTACTTATTTGAAATATGTTAAATAGTATATGTGGAGGTAACTTATGAGGGTAGGATTTGAGGAAGTATTAATTTGATATTGTGTTTAAGTATTACTGTAGGGTGGTAATAGTTATCAGTAGAAAGTATGGCTTTCTTACTAAAATTAAAAAGGGTGGATCTTCAGGCGATATGTGGAGAGTTAGGAATTGAGGTCTCGGAAGATGATACCAGGTTTAAGCTTAAGAAAAAGATAGTGGAGAGCGACGAATATGAAGAGGGAGCCGTTATGGAATTATCTAGCACTATTGTTACGGAACGCTTAGAACAAGAAGCGTTAGTAGTAGAACGGGAAAAGTTAGAAAGGGGGGAAAAGTTACAACGAGAAAAGTTAGAAAGGGAGGAAAAGTTACAACGAGAAAAGTTAGAAAGGGAGTTAGAACGAGAAAAGGTAGAAAGGGAGGAAAAGTTAGATAGAGAAGAAAGGGCTGAAAAATTGAGATTGGAACATGAGTTAGAGTTGGAAAGGATAAAAATTCAGAGTTCGGCAAATAATTCTAATGGGACTAGAGAATCTAATCATGAGAGTAGCCTAGAGAAATTGATTAAAAGTGTTAAAACTTTGTCTATCAAAGTTCCAGAAGGGACTGAGGGATGGAATCTGTTTTTTAGCAGTTTAGAACGGGCATTCCAAACAAAAAATGTACCGGAAAACCAGCAGGCCGAAATTCTACTAAATATGTTAGGAGATAAGGCCGATAACTTGCTAATATACACTACTAGGGAACAAATTGAGAGTTATGAGAAGTTAAAGGAATTAGTTCTAAGGGAACACGAACCGACACCGAAGGCGTGTTTGGAAAACTTTAAGAAGGCTAGAAGGAATCAAAATGAAACTCATGTATTATTCGTATCGCGTTTAATAGCAACGTGGGAAAATTACTGTAAGATTAGAGGTGCAGATACGTATGAGAAGGTTAATCAGTTAATTGTCACGGATAAGTTGTTAACTACTCTAGATGAGGAAACCGCGACGCATATTGGATTAACTCAGCACAGTAATTGGTTAGAAGTTTCGAAAATTGCTAAGGAATGTGATAATTTCTTTGATGCTAAACAAAAATCTTATGCGGTAACTTATAAGGGTTATAAAGGTAAAGAAAGGTATGTGAATAATGAAGATTCTAGAAGGGCAAAAGATGAGGGAGTTAGTAGTAATTGGAGACAAAATGGGAATAATGAAGTTAGTCCATTTTTGGGTAGAAAACCGGAATATAAGAAACCTAATGATACGGCGCCTATCTGTTTCAAGTGTTCTCAACGAGGACATGTTCAGCGATTTTGTACAAAAGGAAATAATGAGGGAAGTAATCAAATTAATAACCGACAAGAACCAAGGGCTAGTATCAATAATGTCTCAGTGCGAGGAATTAAAGAATTACCAAGGGGAGCGAGTATGGCAAGAATTGGAGCAAGAGGGAATTGGAGAGCTAAAGTTATTGGAGAGAAGTTAAATAATCTCGAGAAAGTGGAAGTTAGTGTAAATGGAAAGATAACAAAAGGATTGGTGGATTCTGGTTGCCAAATTAGCGTCGTTCATAAAGATTTAGTACCAGCAGAAAAATTAAGAGGGGCTGGTAGCATATATTTACAAGGGATATTTGGTAAGGCAGTCAAATCGCCGTTAATTCAGTTACCTTTAGCTATTCCAAACCGCGGAGAAACTAAAGTAATTCATCAGGATGTACTTTGCGCGATAATTGATAATAGTAAGGAACAGGTAATTTTACATCCTGACGTGGCTAATGAATTGTCAGGGTTAAACCAAGAGAAATCATTAAGACAATCGGTAGAAAGGGAATGTAAGGAAGATAGTAGGAATAAAGTGAAAGAAGGGGAAGGGATTAGAAATGGTAATAATAACCGTTATGTCGTAGAAACGAGATCGGAAAATTTACAAAGTCATGAGAAGGAAAAAGCCGAGGTAGAGAAAAGTAAGATTAATCAAGTTACGGAAAGTAGTCTAAATGTATTTCAGGAATCCCAAATGAATTGTAAAGATTTAGAGAAAGCGTGGGAATTAGCTGAAAATGATAAAGGGTCTTACTATCTTGTTAATGGGTTATTATATCATAAAGAGAAATTGGTAGATGAAACGGTAGCTCAATTAGTATTACCTAAAGTTAGAAGGGAGGAAATTCTAAAACTAGCGCATACCTCCTTATATGGAGAACATCAGACGGTTAAGAAAACGTTAGAAAGAATCGAGCATTCATTTTATTGGGAAAATATGGCGAAGGAAGCTAAAACATATTGTGAATCATGTGTAGAATGTCGATTAACGAGGGAAATGAATGTGAGTAATAAGGAGAAAGAGGAAATATGTCGACCTGCAGTTATAGTTGAGTTAGGGGACGGGAGTAAGAAACTGGTGTATCAAGATGAAATGAGAGCATTTATGGCTAAAAATAAAGTAGTCGATATTGTCTTGGATAGTGACAGGGAGTTTGAAGACTGTAGGAAAGATCTGTTGTTAGACAGAGAACAACCGGAAAATAAAGACAGGAAGGGATTTGAGATAAAAGGATTAACAAATATTCAAGTTGGGGACATAAAATCAATCTTAAGGAAAAATAAGGAATTATTTATGGGTCCTATTGAACTGGTAGAAATGGAGAAAAATCGGATTGGTCGTAAACCGGAGAGGGGTAAGATAAGGCAGAAATTGTACAATGTCTTTATTACGTACAAAGAGGACTTGGACAGGCAAGTGCCTGATTGGTTAGAGGAAGATTTAATTGGGACATCAGAGGCAGAGGTTAGCCATTCAAGCGGGTGCATTGCGGAAAGGGATGTACCAATTAAGTTAACGAGGAAGCACTGGAAGGAAAAAGTTCCGCCTCCAGCAATCTCAGCCTAAGGACTGACATTGAAATGACATAATACTAGTGTAACTTTATTTTTTTTTGTGTATTTATAATTGTATTTGCATCATGTGTTTATAAAAGTGTATTAGCATATTGTGTATTTTTTTCTGTATTTATCACATTAGTATATGGTTCATTAGAGATGTCAGTAGTTAAATTTTCAGACACCTTGAAATATTTATGTAATTGCAGTAATGAAGAAACCTAGCAAGGAACTGTTGATCTCTTCTCAGACATTACATAGTTTGAGGAAAATTAGCCCCTAAAAGGCATATTTTCCGCTAAGGTGGGGGGTGTCAGGTTCTTCTCTTACAGTTGAAAGCTATTCTTAAGGGATTAGCGTATTGTATATGTATCTTTTGTGTACCGTTAGAGGCTGGTTTAAGAAGAATCTTAATCCAAAGGGAGCGACTCAGAATACAAGAGGAAGGAAGGTGGAACAGAATGAAAGAAGTATTTCCATTGCAATGCCGTCTTTCAGAGATAAGAAAGCGATTGCACTCTTTTGTTCAGGAAGACAGATCCGTCAAGAGGGAGGAAGGGTTGTCAAGGACCCTTGGAAACAGAGGAGAAACCCCGTAGAAAGGAGTGTGCTCTACAGTTTACGAGAGAGAGAAAGTTAGTTCTAGCGTGGCAGTGAGGTGTGTAGGTTGGTTTTCAGAGAGCAGCTCTGAGCACGTGTATGGAACGGGATCTCTCGGAAGGAAGAGAGATAGCGTGTGTGAGATTAAGAGAAATCTCGGTTCTGAGTGAATCAACGTAGTCTAACGGTACACGTAAAGCGTTTCTGTAATTATTTTGATTTAATATTAAACCGGATACTTTACCTCCGAGTTTAAGTGTAAATATTGTTAATAAATTGTTAATTTAACTTTAATTGAAAGAGTTAAGTTTTTCTTGAATATATATCAAGTATCGTGCCCGATATCACGTATTCATATCGGTGGTGGCAGCATATCGAAAGACCGGATCTATTTCGAAGTTGTGTGGACGGAGAAGTGGAATCCGACATATATAATTTTTTTTCTTGTTTTAACATTTATTACATTTTATACTGTTGAAATTGTATATATGCACTATGTTAAAGAAAAGTTCATTAACAAAGCATATTTGCTTTTAATTTGGAGCTGCTGCAAAATGTAATTAACCCACTCCAAAATTGTAATTGACATGCTCCAAAAGTGGCATTTACTGCTCCAAAACTGTAATTGACGTGCTCAAAAACTGGCATTTACTGCTCCAAAATTGCAATTTGACCTGCTACAAAAATGGATTTTCGATTTTCCACCCCTGCACCATGTAATTTTTAATATTTTCTTTGAGAGGTCTATACTTTCAATTATATACCCAGCACTATATATGGTCACAAATGAAGCTGTAACTCCACAATATTTGCATTACACTGCTTATCTCAAATTTAATGGCTCATCAGTATATAATAACTTTTTTAATATATAACATCAGTTTTGTATCCAAAGTTCTATCTGTAATGTGTACATTAAAAAGAAAGAATTATTTCTTCTATTGTTTCTGAAAACTGTGTCAAGAAAATTGTTTTGTATACAACTTCATTTAATGATATGATTATCAAATTGAATTTTAAGCTGCATTATGGATTAAAATCTCAAAGTAATTGAATAAATTTAACCAAAACTGTTAGAAAACTGGTAGTTTATTATTATTTTTTTGTATAATGATTATGAATGAAAATGATTTGATCAAATATTTTTTTATATAATGTTTTAGAAATTACAAAACTTTCATTTAACTCATATGTATATAATGTGTGTTTTTTTTTTTTTTTTTTATAGGAAATGACCAACTTAAAGTTCAGTTCAGATTTAGCTGAATGTGATCCCCTAGATACTTCCATTATAATCATTGGACAAAAGAATTTTTTAACAGAATTGAATTATTCTGACATCAAGAGAAAGTTAGCACCTAGAGTTTCAGAAGAGGTAGATTCTTTTCCTGTAATACAGTAGAGTTGTATTATATTTCTTTATATGTTCTGTTAGATCAGATACATGTTTGCTAATCAGAAATTTTCTGGATTTGCAGATTTTAAACAGTTTTTAAATTATTATTGACTAGCAGAGCTATGCTGGTCAGTTTTAGGTAGATTTCGTAAGAAATACTACCTATTACATTCTCACCTAAGTTGGAAATTTTGAAAAATTTTTGCAGATCTACGCCGATCATGACTCCCAGAACCCAAAACCACCCCCAGTTCAAAACTTTATCTATCTATCTATCTATCTATCTATGTCACTTTTTTCTGACCACGATAACTGGAAAAATTCTGCATAAATCTTTTCCAAACTGATACATAAAATCAAGGGTCATAAAATCTCGGTCAAGTTCGTTAATGGGCAAAATTGAACCAAGGGGGGGGGGGGGGGGGGGAAATGGGGGGGCTTTTTGTGAAAACAGAAAAAACCCATAATTTCTTAATTATGATACGTATCGAATCCGTTTAAATTTATTATTACTTCTAGGAACAGGGCCAAAAACTTATGTATGACAGATTTTTGATATAATTAAAAATTGCCTTAAGGGGGGAGGGAAGGGGGGTTTTAGAAGAAAAAAATTCATCACTTCGTCAATTCCCAAGATTTCAAATCCACTTAAATTTATTATAAATCCTCTTAATATTTTCTAAAACTTTTATATTGACAAGTTTTTTATAGGACCAACCGTTATAGCAAAAAAAAATTAAAAACAAAAAAATCCCTGCCGGCTCCGCCTGCAAACAAGTTATTTTTTGAAATAGGCGGTTCCAACTCCCGCATCTTTTCGAAACTGATACATAAAATCAAGGGGCATAAAATCTCGGTCAAGTTCGTTAATGGGCAAAATCGAACCGGGGGGGGGGGGGGGGGGACTTTTTGTGAAAACAGAAAAAAAACCCATAATTTCTTAATTATGATATGTATCGAATCCGTTTGAAGTTATTTTTACTTCTAGGAGAAGGGCTGAAAATTTATGTATGACAGATTTTTGATATAATTAAAAATTGCCTTAAGGGGGGGGGGGGGGGTAGAAGAAAAAATTTCATAACTTCGTCAATTCCCAAGATTTCAAATCCGCTTAAATTTATTATAAATCCTCTTAATATTATCTAAAACTTTTATATTGACATTTTTTTATAGAACCAACTCTTATAGCAAAAAAAAAAAAAAAAAATCTTTGCTGGCTCCGCCTGAATACAAGTTTGGTTTCGAAGTAGGCGGTTCCAACTGCAGCATCATCGCAAAAAGGTCATTTCTTCCGCAATTCCCGACAAACAGGCGCCACACGGTCTGCGTCTTCGAAATCTACCTGTGCTTGTAGGCCGAGCCGTCAGGGATTTTTTCTAAACTAACCTGGGAATGAGGTTTTTACTGCCTCTGGCAGCGTACACCTGTGCAGGCTGTTTCTTCTGTCTCGGATCAAATAAACCTTGAATTATTGTGATTTCTTTTTTTTTTTGACATAGATTAAATTCAAATTATCAGTGTCTTCATTCATATTGCTATAAAAATCGATTTGGTATTCTTCCAACTTGAATTTAATCATGGCAGTCGAAAAATTTATCGGAGAGTTTTTTCTGGTTTTCTTTTTTTAAGTCCAAATATTGTCCTTGAATGCTAAAAAATCACACTTCAACTTTGTAAAATTAGGATCTAAGTTTTTATTTATTTTTATATTTCCTATTTATTTGAACGCATAATATTCTGTAAAGTGTTTGGAAAGTTGAGTGGAGTCACTCCAGATTTTTTAATGTAAAATTCTGCTTTTTTTTTTTTTTTTTTCCTTGACCGCTGAACAGGCTTCTACCTGCCAGGCTTTTGCCTAGCTCAACGAATTGATACCTGGCAATGGGGCGAGGATTCACCTGCTCTCCACTTGGCAAAGATGTGTTAAATCTATAGGCCGACGTGGCTTCAGGGCATCTTGTTGCTTTAATTGCTTTTTCTTAGTTGGCCAGTTGCTAATTGATTTTGGATGAGGTGGTTCAGCACTGCGCAGTGTAGCGAAGTCATGCCGGATAGATATGAGATGCTGGGATATTTACTATTTCCTCGCTGCATCGCTCACCCATACGTCACGCCATCGCTACTCAAGTTGGTCTCGTAATTTAGAACCTTGATCTGGTGATGAGACCTTCACCTAACTAGGCACCCCCAGAGGTGTAATTCACAGGTAATTTGGAGGACTTTGCACCCATGACAGATTTTACATACACCAGGCGCCATTAGCGTACAGCAGGATTTCATTAACAACATAATTTGCTAATTTGATGCATGCAATGCAATTAAAGTGAAAATTTTTGGTACTTTGAGTTGTGTTTTCATATTAGAAGTCAGACTGTACAAAGTAATTGTAGAATGACATAACCATAATTGTATAAAATTAACCTTAGTCAGAAATTATGCTTATTGAAATTTAATGCTAGTTACTCTAGAGTTTTTACTTAAAGCACCTTTTAATTTTTAACTTTTAAAATTTTTAACAATTTGGCAATTATTAATTATGAAATGGTTTATATATACAAAATGATCAGTTGTTTTAAGTGAAAGATTTGTAGTAATTAATGTTAACCAGGGTGTATTGTTCATTCTAAATCATTCACTTAGTATCTTCTTCCAAATTATATTTGACTAATCTACTGAATCAAACAATTTTAACATTTGAAAAGAAAAAAATCTTTGACCAAATTTCGTGTTTTTCCCAATTTCTGCAATTTAAACATGGCAATAAGTTCTAACCAGCACTAAGCTTTCCTCGGTTGCATATATTTCTTAATTTTATACAAATGTTTATATGGTAATGTGTAGTAATGAATTATTTTTGCAGTCGCGGAAATTTTGACTATATATTTGATAAGATTTTACGAAAATTTCCCATCCTTGATTATTAATGTAAGTATGTAAGGTTATGTAAAAGTTTACTTAGTTCTGAATGATTTTATTTTTCCTATTACAGAAAAATAAATTATATAAAATTATATTTTATTATATGATTTTATAATTTGTTCTATCTATGTTAAAGCTTCATCCGGAATGTTTTGTCTTACTTCAGAACTGTAAAAAATATTTGGGGAGAACCATGCATGCATGCATTTAAAACATTTAATGTTTATTACTTTAGCTTTAGATTGTTCATTTTTATACTCACTATTTAAAATAAAGCTTTGGTGTGTAAATCACTTCTCATACCTTATTTTTTTTTTTTTCACTTTAGACTTATAGACTTGTGGTATCAAATTTGCGGCCTTCTGGAGCTGATTCTTTATCTCTGTATTTAAATGTAGCTACTGTAGCATGCCTTCCAAAATCATGTTCAAGGCATAATACTCCTTCTCATTCTCATTCTATAACAAAACTTATAAAGAATTGTTCATCTGGAAATGATGAATATATTGTGGTAAGATACTGTTTCATATTTTGCTTCTTTAATTTTTTCTCCAGCAAATGAGAGGAAAACAATATTTTAATTCTCTTGTTGACAATTGTATATATCTGTTTTACCTGTAGTATTGTAAGTGGGTGACAAACCCCTACTAGAGTCTTGCATCGGGTCGGGTTGACTTCTACTTTTTTGTTGCGGGTTCAGGTTGACCCGCTTTTCCAAAAGAATGTACACAATATTTTTGCAGGTTAAAAATATGTATACAATAAGACCTCCATAACGGACAGTCTCGAAAATCAACCTTTTACCCTACTTAGAAAGGAGGAAAAAATGCCATTCTTCTAATCACTTGATCATAACGGGCCTTTATTTTTATAAAATATGTTCTGTGCAACAATTTGCGAATGCCAGCGACAAATCTCAGTTGGAGTGTCATAGATTTTTCCATTGACTCTTGCTGATAAAACAAAACAAATTGCTAACTCACGAAAAGAATAAATTTTCTTGCGGTTAACGCTTTATATACTATAACACATAATTATATTTTATGTTTTAATACCGGGTATCTTCTTTGTGGACTACTTTTTCATAATTGTATTGAAGTATGATTAATTTTCTGTTCTTTTGGGTTGGATTCGGGTTGGTTTCGAGTTGACTTTAAGCAGAATTTTCAAGTTCGGGTCAGATACACAACCTGACACGTGCAGAATTCTAATCCTTGTCCTCAATTTCGAGTGTAGATTGAATCTTTCGACAAAATCTAAAAGTAGTGAAATAATGACTACTTTTGGAAGGTAGTTTGTAGTCGCTACTTTTTAAAACAAGTAGTTGTAGTTAACTACACTTTTGATAAAGTAGTTGTAGTTTGCTACTAAAAAAAGTAGTTTTCAGACCCCTAACTTATTCACATTCAAATACGTATTTATTTTCATAGTTCTGTTAAAACTTTTTGTGAAAATCCCAACAGTACAAGCTAAAACCTAAATATGAGCCGAAAGAATTATTCAAGGTTGAACCTGTATCGCAGAAAGAAAATAAGTCATCCTGACCTGAAAAAATAAATAAAAGCAACCCGACCCGCTGCAGGACTCTATTCAACGATCTCGAGGTGTCCTCTATTCCGAGGTTTCACTATATTTGAATATTAAAGAATATAGATTTGTCCATTTTTCTATATAAAATATAAAATTGATATTAGAGCTATAATTGTACATTACTTTTCATTATAGCATTAAAACATAATTTATTGTCCTTTCATTGCGGGTTCGGGTCTAGAAATTTTTTTTGTCGGGTTCGGGTCAGGTGGACTTCAAATGGAATTTGTGGGTTCAAGGGTACAACCCGACCCATGCAGGACTCTAACCCCTATGATAAAGATTGAGCAGAGTTGTAAAGCACAGTGGTTAAGGTCTGTGGTGTGACTAAGTATATAGCACATTGAAGAAACAGTTTATGTAGAAATCAGAATTATATTTATTCATTCAACTTGAATGTTAAACTTAAATAAAGATATATACATAGACCTCCAGCCATTGCTGGGAACTTTGGTATCACATTATAGCAAATAAACATTCAGAAAGGGGGTTAACTGTCCTTCCATCACATCACCACACCTTCCATGGAGTTGTTTCACCCTAGATATATACTTACTCCGTACCTCAAACTAGAATAAAATATGCATACAGTTACAGTTAAAAGAGAGTGCCTTTACGACCGAAATGCAAAAAGAAAAACCGGTTCGGAACGATTTTACTCCTGAACAAACCACTCGACAGAGAAAGGGGGACAAGATTTTGTCCAGATTTCCAACATGCGGCCCCATCGGTCGTAAAAACTTCCTCTTTCTTTTCATAGTCAAAATCAAAAATGTTACAAATGGCTCTCTGAAATTTTATATACAGTAGAGGTTTTGTTAGAAAATCAGCCTTATTAACTTTAGAACTTACATGTTTTAACTCAAAAACATTTTCATTTATTGTTAATAATAAATTGACACTTTATGTCAATATGCTTAGTTTTAAAGTTTTCTTGACTATTTTTAGAAAAATAAATAGCAGATTCATTATCACAGTACTGAACTGGTTTTATTTTATCACATAAATTAAGTTCATTTAAGACATTTGCATACCACGTTAGTTCTTTTACACTTTCAGTTAATGAGATAAACTCTGACTCCATAGAACTAAGTGCAATGCATTTCTGCTTTGATGATTTCCAAGCAAACGGAACGTTACTAAAGTAAATTATATAACCACTACTTGAATGTCTTTTAGTAAGGTTACATCCCCAGTTAGCATCAGAATATGCATATAAACTTGAGGATTTTACATTAGACAGGTTTATTTTATAACTTTTTGTAGCAAAAACGTAATTCATTATATCTGCCAATATCAACCAATGTTTATATGTATAACCATTACAAAATTGTGACATTATATTTACAGAAAAACTAATATCAGGTCTCGATCTATTTGATAAAAATGACAAACAACCGATTAATGATCGGTATGGATATTTTTTCATCAATTCATTTTCCACAATTTCATTTTCGTTAACTTTATCTGGTAAGATACAGCCAATTTTAAAGGGTAATTTAACATAACCTTTTGGTAAACCTTTACATTTTAATTCTAATCTTTCAATGTAAGTTTTTTGATGAATAAATAATGAATCAGCAATAAGTTCAAAGTTAACACCTAACAAATATTTCGTTAAACCTATTTCAGTAATTTCTAAGCTATTTTTTAACATATTAGTTACAGATTGCAGTATATTTTCATTTTCAGCAAACAAAACTAAATCATCTACATAGACAACTAAAATTGCATTACTTTTTAGTTTATATACACAGTTACACCATTTTAACTTACAAAATCCTAAATTATGTAGTATATTGTCCAATTCAGAATTCCATTCTCGGCCACTTTGCCGTAAACCATAAATAGATTTATTTAACAAACAAACTTTATTTTCGGCACCTTTCATGACAAATCCTGGTGGTTGTTTCATAAATACAGTTTCTTTTAAAGACCCATATAAGTAAGCTGATTTTACATCTAGTTGAATATGATACCAATTTAACATAGAAACTAATAAAATAAACATTAGTTTTATAATTGAAAAATTTACAACTGGTGAAAATATATCATTAAAATCGATACCTGGTTTCTGTTTAAAACCTTGAGCTACGAGACGTGCTTTGTACTTTTTCCCATTTTTTCCTGTGTTTTTAATATTATAAACCCATCTGCTTCCTACTATTGTGGCGTTTTTGGGTGGATCAACCAACCGCCAGACCTTTCTTTTACTCATGATTTCAAGTTCTTCCCTCATCGCGGCGTTCCATTTCCCTCTTTCTGGGTTAACTTGTGCATCCTCAAACGATTTAGGGATTTCAGTATTGTAAGTTTCATGTTGGAATATCTCACTTAAATATGAATCATCCGAATCGCTAGTTGAAGGTTCATTTAAAGTTTCTAGATTAGGATGAGTAGTTTTAGGTTTAAAGTCAAATTTATCCGGTTCATAAGCGATTTTATTTTCTTGACAATATTTTTTAACATCATTTAAAGATCTCAGTCTCTTATTTGTTATCGGGGTATAATAATACACGTCAGTCCTGTTACTTTTAGTTCTAGGTTTTTCAATTCTTTTCCATTCTGAAATATTTATAGAAGTTAAAGTTATTTTACTCCTCCTTTTCTCTTCGTCTTCATTTAAACTTACTCCTGGTAGTTTATGATTAAGATCTAGAGTTGCGTTACTTAAGCCATTTGATTCAATTTGAGATTCATTAAAATTCAATACAATATCCTTATACTTATTTACTCCAAATAATGTGTCTACCCCCTTTTTGGATTCATCTATACGCACATGAATAGTTTCTACAATTCGCCTTTCTTTTGGCATATAAATCCTATATCCTTTTGTTTTCATGGCATAACCAACTAAAATACCGGGTAAAGCTTTAGGTTGTAGTTTATTTCGTTTAACTTTAGGAACGTTAACAAATGCTAAAGAACCAAAAATTCTTAAATGTTTTACCGAAGGTTTGAATCCAGTCCATAATTCTTGGGGTGTAAGACCTTGGGTTAAACTGTGTTCGGTTCTATTTTTTGTATGAACAAACGCTAAAAGAGCTTCCCCCCAGAATGATGGTTTTAATCCGCTATCATGTAACATTGCTCGAACTGCATTCATTGCTACTTTATTGAAATTTTCAGCAACACCCACCTGTTCTGGCGTATAAATGGAGGATCTTTCTATTTGTATACCCAAATCAGTTAACAATTTCTCAAAT
This sequence comes from Maratus michaelseni, assembly GCA_963931845.1. NCBI lineage: Eukaryota > Metazoa > Arthropoda > Arachnida > Araneae > Salticidae > Maratus > Maratus michaelseni. The sequence goes on along the minus strand of OZ007595.1, from coordinate 70,578,247 downwards.
AATTTATGAATAAATTCTAACCCATTATCAGTTCGTACACTCTTTAATTTTTTACCAGTTTGTCTCTCAGCTTTCGCTAAAAACCTTTTAAAGTATTCAAAAACTTCCGTTTTATCCTTAAGTATATACACTTCAGTCCTTCTAGAATAATCGTCAATTATTGACAAAAAGTATTTCCCCCCTCCTAACGAGTTAACTGGGCTAGGACCCCACAAATCCATATACACTCTATCAAGAATTTGACTAGAAATGCGTTTATACTGATAATTCCTTTTAAACGAATGTCTATTAGATTTTGCAATTACACAAGATTCACACATCTTATTTTTGTTTTTACAGTTAATATTTTCAATACCTTTAACACAATTATTTTTACTCATTTTTTCAAGTAAAGGCAAATTTGTATGACAAAATCTACGATGTATAATTTCTGCATTTAAACTAGTCGAAAAGGCAAAATTTTCACATTTTGAAGAATAACCTTTAACAATATACAATTTATCTACTCTAGGTACAGTAAAACAATATCGATTAAATTTATCATACACAATCATTTTATTATTTCCCCATTGAATGTGGTTTCCTGCAATATCGATGTTGGACCCACCAATTAAATTTCTTCTCATATTTGGAGCATATAAAACATTTTTTAAAGTTATTTCTACATTACCTTTTACATCTTGTATGGTGAAGTCAATATCACCTATACCCAATACTTCCGACGAACAGTCCTTGTCTCCAATCAGCACTTGTTGGGGGGGGAGGTCCTTGTAGGTTACAAATAAACTCCTGTCATTCGTAAAGTGAGAAGTAGCTGCTGAGTCCAGAAGAAATTCAACAATTTTCTCATTTGAAGACATTAGGGCGGATTCCGATTGCCTTGTAGTTTCACTGTAGAAAACTTGCTTCTTCCCTCTATAGTTTCTCTTTTTGAAACACCTTGTATCTGTGTGACCAGGTCGTTTGCAGTAACTGCATATTAAACTCGGCCCCATACGAGTAGCTGGTGACGTACTAGAGCATCGAGAGGGTTCCAGGTCGCTTCCACTGCTTGAAAACCATGGCTTTTTACTGGTTACGAAATTCTTCTTTGGAATGGTTGGTCTATCGGTAGGATTCTTAAACTTGGTTGTATAAGCATCACCTACACTGATAACCTCTTTACTTTCGTCCTTACGCTTTAAACAAATTCTTCCATATTCACTAATTAACTGTTTAGAAACATTTTCCAATTTAAATTCTGTATCATCTAACCTGTATAACATTTGAACGAGATTATCATATTCTTCGGGTAAACGACGGATTAACTGGAAGCATACTAACAATTCTGGCATATCAAAACCTGCATCTTTGATTTGAAACCTTTTTTCTTCAATTCTCTTGCAAAATAAACCGATGGTTTCCTCTTGCGAGTTTAACTTCATTTCAAAAAAATCATCCACTAATCCAGCTAAACGTGCCCGTGACGTTGGTTCGAAGTTTAACTTTAGGATATCCCAGGCAACTTTTCCGCTTTCGGTCTGAGCGATTAATATCTGGAATTTCCTTTCGATGGATTGATAAATCGTGGTATAAGCTCTGCGTTTACGTCATCCAAAATCACTTTTCTCTCTATCAGATGCATCCTCTTTACATGCAATATCGGGATTCGTAATAAACTCCCAGCAATTCCGATCTATCAATACACATTTGACGTCGAGCTTCCAAGAAGAATAGTTATAATCCGACAGTTTCGGGAAAGAATAAGTTAACTCTGGAACTTGTGCCATTATACTTTTTAAGCTATATATATTTCATCTAAAACACACCACACTGCATCTATTTGACCTTTAGCATAACATGGCCCCTTAACCATGATAAAGATTGAGCAGAGTTGTAAAGCACAGTGGTTAAGGTCTGTGGTGTGACTAAGTATATAGCACATTGAAGAAACAGTTTATGTAGAAATCAGAATTATATTTATTCATTCAACTTGAATGTTAAACTTAAATAAAGATATATACATAGACCTCCAGCCATTGCTGGGAACTTTGGTATCACATTATAGCAAATAAACATTCAGAAAGGGGGTTAACTGTCCTTCCACCACATCACCACACCTTCCATGGAGTTGTTTCACCCTAGATATATACTTACTCCGTACCTCAAACTAGAATAAAATATGCATACAGTTACAGTTAAAAGAGAGTGCCTTTACGACCGAAATGCAAAAAGAAAAACCGGTTCGGAACGATTTTACTCCCGAACAAACCACTCGACAGAGAAAGGGGGACAAGATTTTGTCCAGATTTCCAACACCCTACCTATATGAAAAGAGGAGGAATTCACTCTCTTTCCTTTGTAAATATCTGTTGCTGGGAGCTTAGTGTGCAATTTTTATGACAACCCAATATACCCACCTGTTATGCCATGAGACAAACTTTCACTTAATTTAAATATTTAAAATCCATATTTTAATTAATCTAAATTTAAATCATTCTATATTTTTAATTTCATTCTTAAATTTACAATTTTCTCATTTTAAAATTCCTTTCTTAAATATTATTGCAATCTTAATTATTAATTTTCAGATTCCCTATCTCAATGTAAAATTAATTTTCTTAAATATTATTTAAATCCTAAATATTAATTTTCATATTCCCTTTCTTATTCATTCTTTTAAAACTTAACGTTCAAATATTTTCTTTTTTTCTTCTGCAAAGAGAGTCCCTTTTAAACGTAAAGCAGCGTCACTAACGGTGTCAATGTACTTTGCCTTACTCCTCATTTCAAATATGCAATAAAAATTCTTTCAACATTGCTAGCTGCAGGAATAAAAATTATTTACGTGGTTTTTTGTTTTTTATTCTGGAGTTAGGAGATGGAGAATAATATCTTGCGATCGACTATGATTTTTAGGTGCTTTCGTAATTATATAAATACGTAGCACCTATTGTCCTCGTCTGGTCTGTCCATCTGTCTGTCTGTCCGTCCGCATATAACAACGCAAAAACTACCCAACCGAATGGTTTGAAATTTAAGATATATTATCTTTGCAGAATTTTGTCGGGACATTTCAAATTTTATAAAAATCGAATAAAAACTTTAGAAAATATTAATAAAAACATTTATTAAGAAATTTGATTTTTTTTTAAAAATCGGTTCTTTCTTGTTATAGGAGCTTCCGAAGTTTAATCGTCAAGTGATCGAGATACTTATTTTATTACAGAAATTAATCTGCAGATGATATAATTTATTTCAGTACTTCTCTATTATCCCGTAGACCACTTTTCATAACAAAAAACTATTGCCAAACTGTAACGCCAAATAAACGGGAGAACGTTGCCATTGGAATATAAAAAAAAAAATAATAATAAGAATTTAAGGACACAATTGTTATTTTAATTAATGAAATAACTAATAAATCAGTAAAACATAATGAAAAATACACGCAGATGTTGAATTAAAAACCACTTGATGACATAACAAACACGTATAATGCTTCTGAAATCAAGTAAATGGGACTGCATTTTTGGCGTTTAATCTTACAGTTTGGTGATAGATTTTGTTATAAAAGTGGTCGATGGGATAATAGAGAAGTACCTTTATTTCACAGAATTAAAAATCCTCAAGATCTGAATATTTATATAACTAGCTATAGTACGAACGCACTTCATTTGTCGCGTTTGATGTACAATTTCCAACTTGTTTTGATTGTCTTAGAGTGGGAACATTTCGGGGTTCAAGATTGCTAGCCTTGCTCGAGGTTTGAAAATTTTCCGATAACGTTGATCTCTTCTCCTTTTTACAAGCCATGATGTAGGGTGTTATTTTGAATATTTCCGGTTTGGGAGTTTTAACCGTCTTAACATTTGGTTACTTCTTTTATTTAATATTATTTTCTTTAGATTAATATTTAATAAATATTATTTGAACTCTCTGACTGCTTATCCCGCGATTTCCACAGGCAAGACATTTGTAGAAAAAATGATGTAATTTACAATTTTTGAAGCAATTTTGTATTAAAAATTCCGCAGTCAAAGGTTGAAGATGAAAATGATAAATTTATTACATTTTTCATATACAGGATGATTTTAAATATGTAATAGTATAGGAGATAAAGGTCAATTACATATTGGTAGAAAGGATTTTGAAAAAAAAAAATTGAGCAGTTAGAGGGTTAAATATAAATGAAATACAACATTTTATTCAAAGAGAAATTCCTGATTGTCAAAATATTTGTTTTCCCAAGTGTGCAAGATTACACTTTTACTAACAGCCGATCTTTGTAAAGAAAGTGAAATACTTTTGTGTAATGCATGGTTATATAATTAGTCATGTAATCTACAATGATCTTACCATCATATAATCGTATGGAAGTAGGTGTATTCCTTCTCTCATCTATTCTCAACCACTTTACAGTAATGGAATATTTGATTGTGTTGTTAATGATTGTCAAAGAAATTACTATAAGAATAAAAGCCATGTGATTCACAAGAAATCTACTATCGCTATTATGTGGAATTATGTATACTTCTTCACTTATCCATGTACAACTATATTATGGTAATAATATTTTAGTAATTATTATTCATATACATATAAGTTACCGAGTGGAAGGTTACAATTTATTTGAACGTAGCCTTTGTGTACTCTCCATGTATTCTTGAAAGATAAATTAATATTTCAGGTAGACTCCACAAACTTTTTCATTATGAAACTGTTGAGACTGGAAAATTCATTTACAGTAGAGTCTCGAAAATCCGAGTCTCAGAAGTTCGAGGTTCCGCTTAATTCGAGGCGTCAAAAATAAAAATAAAAATTTCTACATATTTTTTCCCTCGCCCGAAAGAGTGCCAGTTCTTTTCGTTTCTGCTTGGAAGGAATGTCATTGCCATTTTCAGTCCCCTACCATCCTTTTTTTCTCTTATTCAGGCAGATGGCTAAGAGGTGGAGTTAGTTTGAAAGGGATTTCTAAACTAGTTCTACAAGATTCTTCTTTTTACAAATACCCTTAGGCGCTAGGGGGTGTACTCTGTGACTAGTTTCATTGTAAGTTGCTCTGTCGTTTATTCAAAGTTCCATTTTTTCACATTCCTAAATCGACTATTGTAGAAATGATAGAAGATGAGGAGGAATGTAATGATACAGAAGAAAACGACGATCTGCCATTTGAAAAAATAATCTCTCATAGTGAAAGTTTTAGAACTGGCTTTAAAGTATGTAGAACAGCAAAATGAAACCACCCCTGCTGACATTATGCTTTTTAAGTGTTGGCTAGATATTTCATCTCAAAAGAGTAATGTGTTAAAGCAGCAAATAATTGAATTTTTTTAAAATTGTATAGTATCCTGTATATCATTACGAAAGGAATAAAGGTATGTACATTCTTTGTCATCCTACTTGAGTAAAATTATAATTGGTAAGATTTTCTACTTTTTCGGAAAATCCGAGTTTTTAGTAATCCGAGGTGGTGTCAGCCCCAATTACCTCAGATTTTCGAGACTCTACTGTATTCATAAATATAGTGATGGTATAGTAACTGCTGTTTATTAATCATGAGGAGGAATGAGTATTTAATAGATACTTAAATAGTATTAGAGGAATAAGATATGTTTTTCATGAATTAATTTTGTTATATTTACTCTTTTACGAAATAATTAATTACTGTTTTTTAATTATGTTGATGTATCACAATATAAAGTTACAATAGTATGTATGGAGCTAGTTCACACAGTTTTGAATATCATTATTTTATGATTATATAATAATTTGGCTTTACTTGAACTTGGTATATTTTTTGTATATAATATTTTACGCAGTGTATATATATAATTTATATATTTAATTTAAATAAAATGTCCAATATGCATAAATTTGAATATCCTATCATAGAATTGAAAATATGAAGTAAATTTATTGATTAAGAGTAAAGTAAAAATGATTTTATTAAAAATATATTAAATGAATATTCAATAATAAGATAAAAACTATGTTAATAAAGACATAATGCATTTTAGATTGGTTGTTCTTTATTCAGGTACATGTAATATGATTTATTTATTTCACCATGAATTATATTATTAATTTATATTTATTAATTTTTACATAACGCGTTTTCACCTTTGTACTTCCACTAAAATCTATATTTTTGATCACTGGCAATATTCATTTTTCTCTCTTATTCTGGAATTCTTAAATTTAAATATCTGTTAATGAATATTCCAAATTATCCTATCAACACTATTCAGATTTAAATATTTTCCCCCTTTCCCTTTTTTACAATAATTTCTAATTAAATAAATATTATATTCCTAAATCTTTTCTCTACCTAACACCACCCAATTATCTTGTAAAATAAGGATTCTAGGAAAAAAAATGAATATAACCTTTTTTGCAGAGAATTTGTTTGTCTTTATTTTTGGTAAGAGCAATTTTTTCCGTAGGACCTATAGATTATGAGATATTAACAAAAAAACAAAAAAGGTAACTTCTTTTACCCCCCACTCGCCTCCTATCCATCAGGACTTTTGGTATGTTCATTAGTAGACCCTCTTGAACAATGTTGCAAAGTTTCAAAACTTTGGGAATTATGTCCCAAAATCTGCCTGATTTGACTGGTGTATTATAAATTTAAAATTTCAATATAATTTTACTGGTGACTAATTGAGAGTTTTCGGTACTTTTACTTGTAAGATCGTAATTTTATTTTCTGAAATTTATGGATAAACGATAAACCTCTAACCCAGCCATACTCAACCTGCGGCCCGCTGACCTTTTATGTGCGGCCTGAGACACATAATCATTAATCCATATTTATGAAATGAATTTATATGTGAAAACAAAGTATTTAAGATCTTCACTCTTGTTTTCATATATTTTCATGGGAAGTCAAAATCTACCCTGTTATTTATAATTAATTTAAAATTATGTTCAAATATGTCAAATATCATTGTCATAGCTAAAAATTATTTTTACATATAGTCCTATTTGTGCTACAATGTTGTATACATTTCTTAAATTACATTACTAATAAAAAATTATTCCAAATTAATTAAATTTGCACTATATATTTCTACAATTAAAAAAAATAAAGTTTCTGCATTGAGCAAAATACTATTTTACTAGAGAAAATCTCCTGATTTTTTTCTTTAGAACTTGGAAATTCGGCATTGTTATATTAAAACATTTTATTACTTATATTGTGTTACTTATAATATATCTAATACTGCTTTTTAAGGTCTTTTGTCACAGAAACACATTGGCACCAAAAATTTTTTACACCTACTATTTCTAAACAACAAATATCGCAGCCTATTTCTGCAACATTTGCAATTGCTATCACAAAGTTTATTGTTTGGAAATAGCGGTGTTAAAATTTTTGGCAATATTTCTTCTGCGATAAACGTTGAACTCAACTGATAATATTGATTTGTTGTACTACTTTTGTTATCTTAAATTTTTAATTAGCCTTCTTCAGACTCTTATAAGTGTGTTGCGGCCCGCTTAACGTCACAAACATGTATTAGCAGCCCGCGAGAAAAAAAGGTTGAGTATGGCTGCTGTAACTCATTTTCAACTCTATAAAAATTTAAGAAATGTATATAACTTCAAACACACATGATAAAAAAGCAAAGTCTTCTACCTAGGATCAGAGATATAATATTAAGCCAGTTTCATACTAGGTGCTATGCTAAGTTAAATCTTGTCAAGTCAGATTTAACACAAGCAAGTAAAATTGACTTGAGTTAGTTAAAGTTTTTGCACCCTCTGAAAATCCAAGACCTGCGCCCCTTTTTCCTGGCCAGTCCGACCCTGTTTCCAACATACAGTTAAAAAGTGTTAATAAATTTAATTTGTCTGTCTGCCATCTGCTGTCTGTTCATGCTCTAACTCAAGTAAATTTATTCGGATTTCCATGAAAATTTTATGTCATTGAGGTTTACTGTAGAATGTTCAGTATTTAAAATAAAGTATGTGGCATTTATAGTTTATTTATAGGGATTCTCAAAAGAAATCCATTACATTATGGTAAAAATTGTCTGCGGTACATTTTATTGATCTTATGATATTTCAAACATAATGAGATTAATATGCATTACTGAGATTGATGAGAACATGCTTTCTCAGAAGTATAGAATAAGTAGCATTTATAGTTCGATGATAATGCAATTCTCCCCCCCCCCCCTCCCCCTGCTCCCTGATTCAATATGGATATGTAATGATCTGGATGTCTAGAGTTTGGATAATTAAGAGTTTTATTGTGCATCTAAAAACCTCTTTATGTTTGTCATAATTTCAAAATATATTTCAAACAGAACATAAGAAACATGTTTCACTCTATAAAATGGCTCAGTATTAAATAAAATTACTTTTTGTAATTGTTATAATGAACTAAAATTCTATGCTTCACTTTTTGTTAATTTTTCTTTTCAGATAGTCTGCGAGTACAAAAATGTATTTGCTTCAGCTTGTGCTGTTGCTCGTGCCTTTCCCCTCTTCAGTCGGAAGACAAAGTTCTCCGCTGGTGCCAATTCCACCAATTCTGTTACTGTTACGGTTGAATTTGTTGTTGTGAATAAAGATGGTAAAAAGGTAAATCCTTTAAGTAACTCAGATTTAGAGTGCATCACATCTGCAGCTGAAGGAATTAGATTGACTGGAAGAATTGTTGACACGCCCTGCAATGACATGCATACAGATACATTTGTCCAGGTGCGTGTAGTTCTTTTTTCCCTTTTTTGTTTGGTTATTGCAAATGGGTTTTGTTCATGGGTACTAATAAATATTTCAAAGACTGAATATATTTTATAAGCATTTAGAGGGTAAAAAATGAGTGTTGCTATTAAGATATTGTTAAAAACTTAAAGAAATTGAGACTGAGTCACTTTTAGCTTTATAAGGAAAACTGAATGTATGTATACTTATTTATATGCAAATGTATAGTTTTTTTTTTTTTTTTTTTTTTCCCCATATAAAAGAAATGTTCTGAAATTTTACTTAAGAAATTTGATATATGCAAACCTAACCTGTAAAGAATCAAATTTCAATCCAAACTGACTTGAAACAAAAACATTAGAGTTAACTTGACCTGCAGCCAAAAAAAAAAAAAAAAAAAAAAAAAAAAAGACAACTTACCTGAACTGTATATTGGGTTGGTGTAAAATCAGGTCATCTATTCATCTGACAGTTCCTATTGATAACTTTTACAGTGTATTCAAAAAGTTTTACAATGTAATTGTGTTGTATATGCATTATCTCTAATATTTTGGCATAAAAATGAAAAACTTGTTATTTCTTGATAAACATTTTCTTGTGTTTATGATATAAGTGAAAGTAGAGCCTTTATTATCTAGAAATTAGTCATCCTTTAAGATTTGATTTAAAATATAATGTCAATATTTGTCTTTTTTTACATGCTTTATCAGTTTTGGCATAGTTTTAAACAAAGTTGTTTCAAGCATGGTTAAAAACAATTTTTTTTTCTTTAAAAAAATCAATTGTTTGCTTAGAATAAGTGAAATGTAATATTGTCTTCATTTTTTTTTTTCATAATTTTAGTGTTTCAAATTATTAGATATAAATAATTTCTATATTTAACACTTTATCTGATCAGTGGGGCTGAGCGATATCTGGAATTAAATATCATGATATTCAGATCCATCAATATTGTGGCATATGAACAAAATAGTAAAATAACAAATTATGTATTAAACTAATCAAAGTAACAAAATTATTGATATTTATTAAATATATAGTATATATTTAAAATTTCCCTTATAAAAAATTATGAGACAAAAATCCCCAATGGATAATTTACAACACACTTCAATATATATATAAAAAAAAAACCCTTAAAGATTAACAGTTTTCCAAAAAGTTTTATCATTGCAAATAGATTAATAAAAACTATATATATATACACACAAAGTTAATCACACAAATAAAGCAAATATACTGAAAGTATAGAGTTCATGATAGGAATTTTCACTTCTGTAGCATTAATAAGCATAAAATCGCAATATTCTTCTATGAGGAGGTGGGGGCGAAATTTCTATCCAGTGTTTTCTTTTCAATAATTCATCCATTGGTTTTCAATTAATTCACCCAAGATTCATTCATTTACAAACACTGGAAATCAAGCACTTCTTTCCAATACTAAATTAAATTTTAATTAAACAAATAAAATTTAAAATTGTGTATTTTAAAAGCATTATTATGTAGTCTACAGTTCTGCACATGTCAACTTTCCCAACCCAAGGCCCAAAATTATATTTGAAATCAATTTGAACCCGACACACTTTGATCCAAAACACTACATGCCCAATTTATTGAAAATTGGGGAATTTTTATAATGAATTCTGGCAAATAAATTGCCAGAATTTATTGAACCCAACATGCCCAATTTATAGTCTAATATAATTATATCTCTAATATCTATGTTATCTTTTATGTTGAAAAGTAATTATATATATATATATACTCATTCATATTCAAATTATATGTTTTTTCATGAAACAATGCTCTAAACTTTCTTTGAAAAACCTGGTTAACTCGACCCAAAACCCATCCTGAAATAATTAGAGTCAACCCCATTCACAATGAAAAAATTAGTCGTAAAATCAGGTTTTCGCCGACCGGATGCTAGAACTCTATTTTAATCACAGAACAAAAAATGGAACACTATTCAATCTATGATTTTCTTTTCATTTGTTCCACATTAATTTAAACTTACATTCAGCTATCAACTCATTGAATTCTGTTCAGCATTTAAGCAAATTTCAATGGATATAACTGATCTCAATAATATCTTTCCAGTCAATCTATTTTTAGATACACTGGACTGAAATCGCTCAAAGACAGACTTGAATTAAACTGAGCGATTTCCCTTAGCAATCATTTAGAAAAAAATGCATTGGTTTTGTCATTACTTGTTTTCTAAGAGAGTCAATTTCTTTATATAATTCAGACTATGTTAAACATTGATAATTGTATTTTAAACTTTTTATCTAAGAATTTATTAAATTATTACATTTAGGAAATTACGAGAATAGGAGAGCTACTTGGCATTAAACCTGAGATAATACGGGGACAGGATTTAGCAAAGAAAGGCTTTGGAGGTAAAGTTCAAGATTTGGTATCTATGTGTTTTATTTATATTTGTATATATGTATAGGGATGGCTGATCACAGTTACCTAAAAGTGTGTGCCTTGATCAAGGCTCAACAAATGCAGTTGTCAGTGACTTTAACTGGCAACTGTGATTATATAACTTTCCAAAATTAATTCATTAACTGGCACAAACTTTTTTACAAGCAACTAGAAATTTTTTCTGGCTATCAGGTTTTTTTTCGTTTGTTTATAATACTGGGATTAATACTATCAGTTGTTAACAATAATAATAGTTTAAAATTTAATTTCTCTTTTGTAAATTACTTTTAAAAATGAAGTTTTTAACTGAAAATGGTTGTTTATTTTTATTCATTTTTGAAATATCAAAATATAAATTATCTATATTAATAAAAGGAAGCTTTTGTCTTTGTGTGTCCTGCTTTTTTGTTTGGTTGGCGATGGCTACGGAAATCTATCGCTTGTAGAAATTTTCAAATTTGGTTTCTGGATAGATGAAGACGGGTCTGAGTGCACCTAAGGCTAAAGGTGAAAATAAGCTCTCGCTAGTCACCACTCGGCGATTAAACTTGAAAAACTGGCGATTAAAAATATCGAAAGAACTGGCCAAATGCAGGATTTTCCAATTTCCTTTTTTTCCCTAAAATTCCCAATTTTTCCTTGCCTGTTCAACTAAATTCATGATTTGTACACGTCCGATCCACGAAATTCATGATTTTTACGTGCTGAATTGATGATATTTATGATTTTTACGCACCCGATCGACAATATCCATGATTTTTACATGTGTGATCGACGGAATTCATGATTTTTATGTGCACGATCGACAGTATTTGTGATTTTTCTGCACCCGATCGACGAAATTCATGATTTTTACTCGCTCGATAATGAAATTCATGATTTTTACACTCCCAAATGACTAAATTTGTAATTTTTTCCTAAACTTATTGCCAAAATACACATAATTCCTGAATTTCTGGATGTGTTGGCCATCTTTGGCCCGCTGGCCACAGGTTGTGCATGTGTAATGTATATCATATTGTGGGTTATTATTTAGTGTATTATAAACATACCTATTTCATTATTGTCAGATCTTAATTTTAGACAAAAAAAAAAAAAAAAAAAATGTCCTTATGTAGTTAGCTACACAAGTATCTAAGCTTAGTGTGACTTATATAGTTAGCTACATAAGCGTGTTGTGTATAACTTTGCTGTTAACTTATTGTAAGATTTAAGATAGATTAGAAATTAATATCTGAAGTTTATTCAAAACAATATAAATTAAAATATTTTTATTTAGTACATAAATTACTTGTTTACTGAAAAGTCATTGTATATTTTTAAAATTAAACATTCAGTGACATAAATGTACTTACTGGCTATTAAAGAAATTATTCTCACTAGCCAGTAATTGGCTACTAAAAAAGATCAACCTACCGGCCAGTGGCTATTAAGTGAAATTCCTTATTTTCATCTTTACCTGAGGATCAAATTTGGTATTTTCTGTTATTTTGTTCTCTGGCAATTTTGATTCACCCGTAAGAGCAATCCAAATTCAGTCTGCTTGCCAGATAGTAAATTTTGTCCTTTTTTTAATAAAGTTTATTCGAAATTTTTATGATTTTTTTGTAAGTGTCTATTTTGCCAAAAATGAAAAGTTAAATTTTTTATCAATCAATTTTTATTTAATACCTTACTCAGTCAATCTTATATTTTATACCTCTGTATGGAGCAAACTTTTAGGAATTGATTTTTTTTTTTTTTTTTTTTTTTTAAATTCAATTTTTTTTTTTTTTAAATTCAAAATAGTTTTTTTAAAAAATTAATTATTAAAGAAAGTAAAACAATTGATTTTTTAAAAATAATTATATTTAAATAATATATATTTAAAATAAGTCCGGGAAACAGTAAAGTTATTTTAGATATATTTAAAGTTATTATCCAGGCAAAGCTGTGCCAGTCTGCGAGGGAATAAATAAGATTAGTAAGTAGTAAGAAGTGCAAAATAAAAAATAATATTTGTACACTTAAAAAAAAAAAAAATTAAATATATTTTTTTAGTTTCCTTCCTGATTAGTTGTATGTATCTTATCTGGCCAGCCTAGAAATTGATAAATTTATGCGTTTAGGCTTGGAAAATTTCTGAGTATCTCATTATTTTTAAAACTGTATTGTAATATGCATATTTATATAACTAAAATCAAGTAAATCACCAGAAAAACAAAAACTAAAATCACTGTTGAATTCAGCCAGTTTGCACCAGTAAGGATTTCCACAGCTCCGGAAAAGGTAGGGGGAGAGAGAGGTCGCACTTCTAGACCATTAATAAGCATAAAATCCCAACTCCTTTCTTTCCACATTCTAAATAATAATTTTTTTAAATCACCTGACCATGGGGTCATGCACATCATCATGGTAACAGTTTTTGGTGATAAAGTAGGTTACTAAGGAAACTAAAGCTGGAAATTTTTCTCTTTTCTTTGCTATGTTTCAGAGAGAAAAATTGATGGCCTTACTTTCTTTAATTAATTTAAAAAAAAAACTTTCATATTTAAAAAAAAATAAATTAATTCTCAATTGTCTGCTCCATACAGGAGTATAATATAAAACTAGTGGTTTATTGCATCTGATTAAGCGTCTCATTTGCAATTAAAATATACCTTTGAATTGAAATTTTGATGAAATACAGGGTCATGAAAAATCAAAGAGTGTGGAAAATAGGATTACAAATATCTCGGCAACTCATTATCCGATCGACTTCATGCTTTATGCAAAATTTATGTTTTTTTATTGTCTTTTATATTCGCTCCTTAAAATAAACAATTTCGAAAATTTTTATATACCTTTTATCAGAACGAATATTTCGAGAGTCCGAAAAAAATAGTTCCGGTTAATCGAGGTTACTGAAATTCAATAAGCTTCTTCCCATTATTACATCCTAAGTACATACCAAATTTCAAGTCTCTATCTCAATTTTTTCGAGAGATAGAGCGTTTACAGACACACAGACGGACGGCAAATTTTTTTTTCTAAAAATATGTTTTTCGGAATCTCCAGTGTCTGAAACGTGTTAATTCGTCAAAAAAAAAATTTTCAATTTTCAAAATGATTACAAGATTTACCCTATACTACGTATGATGGGTAAGTAAAAAGACTGAATGCATAAAGTATCAAAGATAATTTGGTTGATAAAAAACTTGCAAAATAAAAATTTAAATAAAAATTGTGAAAAATTAAAAAATGGCTGCACGAATGCTAAATAAACTTTATTGAACAGAAGCCAAAATTTACTATTTTGGGCAAAAAGATTGAATTTTAATTGCTTTATGAGTGGGTCAAAATTGCCAGCAGACTTAGGAGATTTGGGAATATTAATTGTTCCGTTCAACATAAAATAATAAAAAATACAAAAGTTGAGCCTCAAGTGCATTCGGACATGTCTTCGTCTATCCGGAACCAAATTTGCAGACCCCTATGGCAACACATTTCTCTAGCTATCACCAACAAGCAAAGATGCACACACAAACAAAAACTTCCTTTTATTAATATAAATATCTACTAGTTGTTTCCCATGGCTACATTCACATGAAAAATTTATTTGTTACAGTGTTTTTTATAACATTGTTCAAAAAATGTGTGGTAAAGATAATTTTACATTATAATGAAAGTTTTCAATGCATTTATTTTTAAATCATCTTTAAGAATGTTATGTAAAAGCTTTTTTATAAATTGTGTGCTGTATTATCAATACCAGAGGAATGAAAGACTTTGAAAATTATGACATTAACATCCCACTCTTATGAGATTATTAAGGTCCTACAATTGTTATTTTATGACGGAGTGCAAAAATGTATTAGATTGTGCTTAAGGAATTAACTCTTCTATACAACAAACTTGGAAGAGAGAAAAGCAGCCAATGTTTAAATTTCCTCCAAGAATCTTTAATGTTTTCACCCGACAAATGGTTAATTTTCTTAATTTTTTCTAAGTCAAAGAGCAATATTCTTTTGAGACATTTTCCAAAAATATATTAAATGAGTATAAATATGAGTGCTAAAATGTATTAGATTCTGCTTGGGGAACTAACTCTTAATAATACAGTACCCACCATTTTATTAGATCACATTCGTCCTGAAGGATTTTATTTTATTAAGTGGATGATTTTAATAAGCAGCAGTTCAAAATTTAATTATTTTTGAATAAGTTTTATATTTACTACTGGAATATTTCATAAATAAAAGTGAAAAAAGAAGTCAAAACCACTTAAAGTTAATTCATTATATGTATACTACATTTAATTCCTTTAACATTTTGCTTTTAATTTTTTTAAATACCGACTAATTTTGTTTTGTTTTGAAGAATTAATTATCAAATGTTCAACAATGTTAGAAAATGTGTAAAATTTACCACAATGTTCTTCATCTTCACCGTTTTGCTCCTATGTTTGGTGCAAAACATCTAACGCTCGTCATGCTTCAGTTGCAGTTGCTGGGGGTTTGTTGTTTTCTTCATCTTCTGATTCTGATACAATGTCATTAGAATAAGAATCTTTTAAATTTCACATTAAAAAAAAAAAATCATATAAACTGTACTCTGCCACCCCTTCAAAAAAAGAAAGAAAGAAAAAAAAAACCCCTAGCAACAAAAGTAAACAACAATGATTTATTCCCCAACTCAATATTAACTGTACTTTATCTAATGCAAACTATGAAGTGACTTTATGAAGCTGTCAGAAGTCACTAATCTTACAAGAGTATAGTCATATATTTTAGGTAGATTTCGTAAGAAATACTACCTATTACATTCTCCCCTAAGTTGGAATTTTTGAAAAATTTTTGCAGATTTACGCCGATCATGACTCCCAGAACCCAAAACCACCCCCCAGAAACTTTATCTATCTATCTATCTATGTCCCTTTTTTTTATAGACACGATAACTCCCATAATTCTGCATAAATCTCTTCCAAACTGATACATAAAATCAAGGGGCATAAAATCTCGTTCAAGTTCGTTAATTATGATACGTATCGAATCCATTTAAAGTTATTATTACTTCTAGGAAAAGGGCTGAAAATTTATGTATGACAGATTTTTGATATCATTAAAAATGGCCCCAAGGGGGGAAAAAAAGGGGGGGTTTAGAAGAAAAAAATTCATAACTTCGTCAATTCCCAAGATTTCAAATCCGCTTAAACTTATTATAAATCCTCTTAATATTATCTAAAACTTTTATAGTGACAAGTTTTTTATAGGACCAACCCTTATAGCAAAAAAAGAAATAAAAAAAAAAAAAAAATCCCTGTCGGTTCCGCCTGCAAAGTTAGGTTTCAAAGTGAGCATTTCCAAATGCCGCATCATGGCAAAAAGGTCATTTCTTCCACAATTCCCAACAAATAGGCACCCCCATGGTCTGCGTCTTCGAAATCTACCTGTGCCTGTAGGCCGAGCTGTCAGGGATTTTTTTTATTAGTTAGGTATAACTTTCAATTTTTGGTATTTCATTAGATTTACCAATTTTTCACTTTAAATTTCTTCAAATCAACTTGTGTTTTTGTAAATATGCATATTTTATTTTTTGGTTGTGTGTACGTTAATACTATAAATTAGTAGTTTAACATAATTTATTATTTTTAATTTTGAGTTTGATTTTAAGCATTTAAATTTTATTGCTGGCATTTATTCCATATATAAAAGTAAAATGTATAAAAAAATTACCTGTCAAGTTTCCAGGGAATTAATAATGGTTGAAATTGCTGAGGTTCTGGGAATTTAATAGAATGAATACAACATTTTTGGAATTTTATTATAAAGTGAACTAATAAGAGTTTGTTTGATTTTATATTACTCCTTTCAGTTACATGCAAAACTCTCTCTGTTGAATTCTAAGTTTTTAAGTATAAATGTTTAAATCTTATATGTTAAGTTTCGTTTATATTAGAATATTGGAAATAGTCTATAGACTTTGTTTACATCCATATACATCGCAATCAGTCAATGAAATAGTGCTAAATTTAGCACATTTTGAAATTCTTTATTTTATAATTTATACAAGGTAAATATGTGAAATTGAGTATACTGCAACATATTTGTCTTCTTATTATATAAAAAAATTTGAGTTTGAAATCTCCATTATCTTCTAAATTACAATACAATGATCAATAATCGTTGAAAATGCTGAAATGCAGTGTTGTCAGTAAAAAAAAAAAAAAAAAAAAAAAAGAATAGAAAGTTTTGAATTTTAAAAGTGAACTAATAAGAAATTTTTTTACTTTTGAGTTTTTTTTTTGGTTACATTCAAAACTTTCTTTTTTCTGTAAATACTGAATAAAACCTTAACGTGTTAAAGCTTAGATATCAGATTTAGATTTTCTGCCAGTTTGTGAGTGCTACAATCTTTAATTTTTAAAGCTTGATATATCAATCTCTTTCATCAAAATCTCATTTGTAAATCTCAATTTTCTGAGTTTTTAGAAAAAGGAAGAGAAGGGAAGGAAAGGGGGGGGGGGGTCAAAAATAAATTGAATAGCGTGATATAAATATGGTTTATGATGTGCTATATGCAGGCCTGCCATTTGCTATTAAAATGCTACTTTTTGCTACTATTTTCAGCTTCAGGAGACTAAGGCAACTTTTTTAAGCAAAAAAGGCTTGAAAAGCAACTATTTCTGACAAATAGGCAACTATTTTATGAAAAAGGAGACTTTTTGAAAATTTTATTTTAGCTTTTTCAAATACATGTTGCAGGAAATATGAAACAACAATAAATTTTTTTTACCATTCCAGTACAATTTTTCCAGATGTTGGATACCACCACCAAACAGCACTTTTCTTGACCAAGAGTCAATTTCACTCATTTTTCTCTATTGTTTTAATAGCTGCTGAATAGCAACAGTAAGTAAATAAGCAATTATGTCCTTTGATCCCCCTGCACAGGGCTGTCCAACCTTTCAGTAAGCGCAGGCACACCTCATCTAGTGGAAATCAGTGAAGAGCACCATTATTCACATGTCTAGAAACATAGAGCGATATTACTTCACTATAGTAGAGGGCAGAATAGCCAGTTAGGCCTCCTATTTTATTCGAAAATTCTGATAGAAAAATTTGTACATTAAGTAATTCTAAAATGTCTGTCATTAAATAAAATAAAAATTACTATTCGGAATTATTGGTAGAGATTCAGATTTTCTGAATAGAAACAAAACCATACTGGCAATCCTGTTAAAGAGTAAATATGTACACACGTCTTATAAAACACATCACAATGTGATCCATAAGTCCCCTTATTATGCAGAGATCGATATGAAAAACAATTGCAGAATAAAAACATAAATCATAGCAAATTTAGAATTAAATTTCCCGAGATCCTATCAAAATATTTTCTAGAGCCGAAAAGTTTACGCCGACTATAATAATAATAAAAAAATCATGTGAAACATTAATCCTTTTAAAGGGACATTTTTTTAAAATGGATTTTTATTTAAACAACTTCTAGTAAAAAAATTCAATCGAAAGGGCGCAATAAAAATCTTCAAAGGGGCGCCACGTTGGACAGCCCTGCCCCAGCATATACATAGCTTTAAATCATTAAAGTTCTATTTCTCAAATGAAAAAAAAAAAAAAATTGCCTATTTGTTGTGCACTAATAACAATAAATAAATCATCTAAATAACCCCCTCCATCAAAAAATTTCTGCTTCATCCTTTGCCCTCATCCCCCCCCCCCCCTCCCTCACCATCATGCTGTGTTTCAAATCTCTTTATTTATTTAAAGAAAAGTCATCTGCCTTATTTTCTGATCACTGCTTTTAATAACAATAAATAAATAACAATCATCTAAATTTTCTCTCCCCTCATTCAAAATTTACTCTTCTTCCTCTTCCCCCCAACACACACCGTATAAATTTAAAATCTGTATTTTTATATTTAAAAAATTCTCCTGTCCTACTTGTTGCTCTCTAGTGCAATAAATAATCAGGATTATAAACAGCCCTTCCTTCCAAAATTTTTGGTTCTCCCCTTTGCCCCACCCCTCCAGCATGTGGATTTTCAAATCTTTCAAAACTTTGTTTTAAGAAAAATAATTTTGTCCTATTTGTTGTTAACTACTAACATTAAATAAAAAAAAAAAAAATAATCAGCCACCTCTCTCTCTCAAATTTGCATTTTCCCCCCTCCAGTGTAGAAAAGTTAAAAATATTTATTTAGAGAAAAAGTCTCACCTAATTGTGTTATAATATGGGCTTAAAACGTTTAAAACTCTTTATTTTAATAAAAGTCTATCATATTCATTGCTTTCTACTAACAATAATTAACTAATCAATCATCTAAAATACTCTCCCCCATACCCAATTTCTGTTTTCTCCCACTTCTGCAATTTCAAACTCTAAAATATTTAAAATTTGAATTATATATATATATAAAAAAAAATGCTGCTTTTGATACTTTGTAGTAATGATAAATCAGGGATCTGTTTAGGAAAAAATTGGGTCCTTTAAAGGACCCTTCACAATTTTTTTTATTTCAAAACAGGACCCTTCACAAAACTATTTTCCCTAAAGCAGGACCCTTCACAAAATTCTTTGTCTTAAAAATAGGTTTTTCACAAAATTTTTCAATCTTTCAACTGAACATTTCACAAATTAATCATTTAAAAGTAAAATCTGATCTGACACTTTTACAAATATAAAGAAAATATATGTATTTTATATACATATCTTCTTAAATATCTAAAACAAGAACCTGAATATAACGATCATTTCAAATTCACAAAATTATGATTAGATTTTTCACAAATATAAAAAGCTGTTCACAATTTCACAAAAACAGGACCCTGAAAAAAAAGTCTGGACAGATCCCTGTAAATATCAAAGATTTAAATTCCTCCCTCCCTGAAAATTTTCATTTGTAAATAATTTTTCAAATAGATTTTCGTAATGTGTAGTGCATCACCCTAAATCGGGACGCCAACTATGTTGTAGTATTCTACAAAAAATGTCATTTCAAAGTAAGCAAATATACACGTAAAATAAAAATTTACCTTATACTGCAGTTTCAAACTCTTTAAAATATTTAAAATCCTTTAAATATGCAGTTTAGGAAAAGTTCCAAGAAATATTTCTTGAAGTTCACTACATAAGCAAAAATGACATGCTGGAAATATCACTATTATATCTGTTACTAACAAGAGCTATATCAAGTGTTGATCCGAAAGTTCCAGCAAACTAAGCTCAAATGTCATGAAAACTAGAATGGATTTACTTTTAACAATTTTGTTATATAATAATGTTAAATAATAATTAGATGTAAAAACAGTACTGAATTTTTGCAGATTGTATATAAAATGTTGTATTGTTGTAATCAGAAAAACTTCATTTTTAAGGAAAGATCAGGGAATAGTCAGAAAGTTTGTAAAAGGGAAATCATTATCTACCCTGATCTCAACACTGTGATATTTTGGATAATACTTTATATGCAACTATTTTGCTACTAAATCAGCCATGATATGCGACTATTTTTGCTACTATTTTTGGTTTTAAAGGCTACTAAAGCAACTATTTTGAATAATTTTTAGAATGGCAACCCTGTAGATGAACTTGGCCTATGCATTGTAATATGCTCTAAAAGTTAAGAGAGAAGTTATTGTAAAAAGAAATGTAGGGAAGGATAGTATATTATTCATATCAGACATCTGAACATAAACAGTTTTCCTATGTGCATTCTATTATTATTAATTAATTATTATTATTATTTGTAGGTATTTATTCTGTCGGCCAGGCAGCTGTCCATCCTCCTGCTTTAGTAGTTTTGAGTCATGTTGTACCTAACAGTGGTGAATCGATTGCTTGGATTGGTAAAGGGGTTGTGTATGATTCTGGTGGCCTTTCTATAAAATCAAAAGTAAGTAGAATTTACCCATGTATTAGCATTTATATTTATGTGTATATTATGTATTTACTATCTTCTGAATTTTACAGTTGAATAGTTAGTTTATCTTTCTATGTATAATTTACTTTACAATCTAAATCAAAATTTAATATATTTTAAGTCATGTATTACAATGTTCACAGTGTGTTGTATGTATTTAATAACTTTAAAGTGCTGTTTCTTTCATTTATTTATCTCTTACCTTAATTCCCCCCCCCCCCCCTTCTTTTTTTTTTACATTCTTTTATTACACTAAACCCGGTTTGTATATGTAAAGATGGAATTATGCTATCAATTTTTAATAGTTCCTGATATCCTAGAATTATAAAAATTGTGTCCACAGGTGTGTTTCTAATGACACTACAACATATCAATATTTTTAGATTTTAATTATAAATTAATACATTCATTTTAAGGCATTTTTTCCGTTAGTCCACCATAGGTGTTAAATCGCCAAATATTCTCTGTAACTCATACGATTGTATGAGAATTGAAACAATGAATTTAATTTACGATTATATGTTGAGAAATCAATTTAGAAATCCTAAAAAGATAGCTTAAATAATGTTTCATTTTTTCTTTTCGGTTGCCCTATCTTAAAAAAGAAACCAACATCAGATGTTGCGAAAATTGTATATTTTTTAATAAATTCTTGCTTGTGCTTTCTACCAAGCGTAAAAAAGAAAGCCGTGAGTTTTTCATAATTGAGTTCGGTGCCCACACCAAATTAATGTATTATAAAAAAATGTTTGGGACAAAACATGAATTTCAGTCAAAAAATTAGGCGTGATTTTCAAGATGAACGTTGATTGCTTATTAAAGGGTTTTTTTTTTTTTTAAACTATTTTTACTTTCTCTTTGGATCTTTGCAGCACAGAATTCTAGTTGCTAATATGCAAAGCTTCAAACTTTAAATTCACAGTCTCAATTTAGCATGATTTAAGTGAGAGGATTGTGTAAAGTTTTTTTTTCCATTTAAAAACAAATTTAAATCATTTATTCTTCAAAAATCTTCTTTAAAAGCTTTCTGCTGCCAGTAATACAATTAAAACTGCCGAATAAAGCCTTTTCTTTTACACCCTTTCATTTTTGTCTAAATCACTAAATTGGGATTTTCTTAAAAATTTTGTTCACTTGTTTCTCTTCTTTGTTTGT
Organism: Maratus michaelseni; assembly: GCA_963931845.1. NCBI lineage: Eukaryota > Metazoa > Arthropoda > Arachnida > Araneae > Salticidae > Maratus > Maratus michaelseni. The sequence goes on along the minus strand of OZ007595.1, from coordinate 70,556,061 downwards.
GTATCTAAATCTGTAATCAAATAATAAAACATGACAAATATCAAATTATGGATAATATTACATTAATATCATATAACATTAAAAGTAAATTTAGTGTAGTGTCACATAACTTTTATAAGCGTAGGGCCACTCAACAGAAAAGACTGGGTTGTTGAGGGCCAACATACGAAAATCATTTGCCTAGTAAATATCAACAATTTACATTTTTTGTATAATCTCCAACTATAATAAAGAAGGAAGTTTGTGTATGCAGAGCTGCCAACTGCTACGAAAAAATCGTAGTTACTACGATTTTGAGCCAAAAACTACGATGCTACGAAAATCTGTCTAAAACTACGATTTTCTGCAAAAAAAAGAAACGCGAATTTCGTCACAGGATTGCTCGAAAAAACGCGAATTTTGTCACATGATCACGCAAATTTCGTCACAGGATCGCGCAAAGAAACGCGAATTTCGTGAAATGATCGCGAAAAAACCGCATATTTCATCAAAAAATCGCGAAAAACTATAAATTTCGTCAAAAGATCGTGAAAAAACGGCAAATTTTGTCAAAGGATCGCGAAAAAACCACATATTTCGTCAAAGGATAGCGAAAAAAACCACATATTTCGTCAAAGTATCACGAAAAAACGATAAATTTGGTCAAAGTATCGCGAAAAAACGGCAAATTTCGTCAAAGGATCGCGAAAAAACGGCAAATTTCGTCAAAAGGATTGTGAAAAAACGGCAAATTTCGTCAAAAGGATCGTGAAAAAAAACGGCAAATTTCGTCAAAAGGATCGCGAAAAAAACGGCAAATTTCGTCAAAAGGATCGCGAAAAAAAAACGGCAAATTTCGTCAAAAGGATCGCGAAAAAACGGCAAAAGGATCGCGAAAAAAACGGCAAATTTCGTCAAAAGGATTGCGAAAAACGGCAAATTTCGTCAAAGGATCGCGAAAAAACGGCAAATTTCGTCAAAGAATAGCGAAAAAACGGCAAATTTCGTCAAAGGATCGCGAAAAAACGGCAAATTTCGCCAAAAGGATCGTGAAAAAACGGCAAATTTCGTCCAAAGGATCGTGAAAAAAACGGCAAATTTCGTCAAAAGGATCGCGAAAAAAACGGCAAATTTCGTCAAAAGGATCGCGAAAAAAAAAACGGCAAATTTCGTCAAAAGGATCGCGAAAAAACGGCAAATTTCGTCAAAAGGATCGCGAAAAAAAAACGGCAAATTTCGTCAAAAGGATCGCGAAAAAACGGCAAATTTCGTCAAAAGGATCGCGAAAAAAAACGGCAAATTTCGTCAAAAGGATTGCGAAAAACGGCAAATTTCGTCAAAAGGATCGCGAAAAAACGGCAAATTTCGTCAAAAGGATCGCGAAAAACGGCAAATTTTGTCAAAGGATCGCGAAAAAACCACATATTTCGTCAAAGGATAGCGAAAAAAACCACATATTTCGTCAAAGTATCACGAAAAAACGATAAATTTGGTCAAAGTATCGCGAAAAAACGGCAAATTTCGTCAAAGGATCGCGAAAAAAACGGCAAATTTCGTCAAAAGGATCGCGAAAAAAAAACGGCAAATTTCGTCAAAAGGATCGCGAAAAAACGGCAAATTTCGTCAAAAGGATCGCGAAAAAAAAACGGCAAATTTCGTCAAAAGGATCGCGAAAAAACGGCAAATTTCGTCAAAAGGATTGCGAAAAACGGCAAATTTCGTCAAAAGGATCGCAAAAAAACGGCAAATTTCGTCAAAAGGATCGCGAAAAAACGGCAAATTTCGTCAAAGGATAGCGAAAAAAACCACATATTTCGTCAAAGTATCACGAAAAAACGATAAATTTGGTCAAAGTATCGCGAAAAAACGGCAAATTTCGTCAAAGGATCGCGAAAAAACAGCAAATTTCGTCAAAGGATCGCGAAAAAACCACATATTTCGTCAAAGTATCATGAAAAAACGATAAATTTGGTCAAAGTATCGCGAAAAAACGGCAAATTTCGTCAAAGGATCGCGAAAAAACAGCAAATTTCGTCAAAGGATCGCGAAAAAACCACATATTTCGTCAAAGTATCATGAAAAAACGATAAATTTGGTCAAAGTATCGCGAAAAAACGGCAAATTTCGTCAAAGGATCGCGAAAAAACAGCAAATTTCGTCAAAGGATTGCGAAAAAACGGAAAATTTCGTCAAAGGATCGAGAAAAAACGGCAAATTTCGTCAAAGGATCGCGAAAAAACGGCAAATTTCGTCAAAGAATCGCGAAAAAACGGCAAATTTCGTCAAAGGATCGCGAAAAAACGGCAAATTTCGTCAAAAGGATCGTGAAAAAACGGCAAATTTCGTCAAAAGGATCGCGAAAAAAACGGCAAATTTCGTCAAAAGGATCGCGAAAAAAAAATGGCAAATTTCGTCAAAAGGATCGCGAAAAAACGGCAAATTTCGTCAAAAGGATCGCGAAAAAACAGCAAATTTCGTCAAAAGAATCTCGAAAAAACTTCAAATTTCGTCAAAAGGATCGCAGAAAAATGACAACCAACCAACCAACCTCCAGATAAATTTGAATTTGGTGTGCTACTATTTCTCATTTTTAAAGGTTGGCAGGTCTGTGTATGTGTGTTTGTGTGTTGTGTGCTGAAGAGACCGCAGCACGCAGAGCTACAAAATTTGGTGCGAAGGTACCTCTATGCATGTAGTTTTGCACCTTGAAGCCCAATTTTTGAATAATTTTTTTTTAATTTAATTTTTTATGCTATTTTTCCACATTAGTAACAGGAATTGGGTTCCAATCTTTTAGCCCAATAAAGTTTATTCGAAATTTGTACAGCGATTTTTAAATTTTTTCCTTTGACACTAAGAAATTTTGCCCAGAATGCTTGATAGGTTCGGTGGTTGCTTCTATTTCATTCACAGCTACGCTCAGAATCATCATCATCCCCCTCCCCTCTTTTTAGCTTGGAGAGATTTGATAATTCTTTTTTTCATATTTTGCAGTGTTTTTGTTTCAAATGACGTCACAAATCTCCCAATAAATTAGTCAAACACCATTGGAGGTCAGTTGTGATTGGTAGCTGATAGGATTGTAGGCATAGTTGGAAGTCAACTGGGCAATTCTGATTGGCAGATGAAAAGGTCGTCAGCTGATTGCAATTTGAACAGCGAATTGTGGTGAATTTTTCACGATTTGTTTTATGCGATTTTTAGAGTTTTTTCATGTACGTGACGTCATTTATGTATTTAATTTCAGAAATTAACATTGATAACTTACTGTTACAACTGCCCTCCAACAGTGTTTGACTTCCAATGGGCAATCTGTGTCGTCATTTGAAACAAAAAACACTGCAAAACAAGAAAACACATTAAAACACATAAAAAATGAAGTAAAAAAAAATTAATCAAAAAATCCAAATCAGGTAATTAATAACCCACCCTTCTCTTTTAAAATCATGACTTTTTATCTGTAAAGAATTATCTACTCTCTCCAAGCTAATAAGAGAAACAAAAAATGACGATTTTGAGCATAACTGAGGCTGAAATGGATGCAACCAATGAACCAATCAAGCATTCTGGGAAAAAAAAATTGAGTCGAAGGAAAAACATTGCCAAAAATTCAATTCCGAATAAACTTTATTGAAAATAAGATAAAATTTACTATATTGGGCTAAAAGATTGGAACCGAATTTCTGTTACTAATGTGGAAAAATCGCAGCAAAGTGTGGAAAAAATGCATAAAAAATTAAATTAAAGAAAATCTATTCAAAAATTCCAAAATTTGAGGTACAAAACTACATGCATAGAGGTACCTTCCTACCAAATTTTGTAGCTCTGCGTGCAGCGGTCTCTTCAGAACGCAACTGACAAACACACACACACACACAGAGATACACAAACTTTCTGCTTTATTATAGTTAGAGATGACTTTAAATATTTTTAAATTGTGGAAATTCTGTTTAGTAAAAATAATAAATTTGGTGACACGGCTAATATGAAAAATCCCTGACGGCTCGGCCTAGAGGCACAGGTAGATTTCGAAGATGCAGACCATGGGGTGCCTGTTTGTTGGGAATTGAGGAAGAAATGACCTTTTTGCCATGATGCGGCAGTTGGAACTGCCTACTTCAAAACCTAACTTGTTTGCAGGCAAAGCTGGCAGGGATTTGTTTTTGTTTTTAATTTTTTTTTTTTTTGCTATAAGGGTTGGTCCTATAAGAAACTTGTCAATATAAAAGTCTTAGATAATATTAAGAGGATTTATAATAAAGTTAAGTGGATTTGATATCTTGTGAATTGACAAAGTTATGAGTTTTTTTCTTTTCTTTTTAAAGCCCTCCTTTCCCCTTCCCCTTGGGGACATTTTTACTGATATCAAAAATCTGTCATACATAACTTTTCGGCCCTTTTCCTAGAAGTAATAATAACTTTAAACGGATTCGATGCATATCATAATTAAGAAATTATAGGGGTTTTTCTGTTTTCACAAAAAGCCCCCCACATTCCCCCCCATTTCCCCACCCTTTGGTTCGATTTTGGCCATTAAGGAACTTGACTGAGATTTTATGCCCCTTGATTTTATGTATCAATTTGGCAGTGATTTGTGCAGAATTATTGCAGTTATCGTGTCCATAAAAAAGTGACATAGATTTGGGTTCTGGGAGTCATAATCGGCATAGATCTGCAAAAAATTTTCAAAAATTCCAACTTAGGGGAAAATGTAATAGGTAGTATTTCTTACGAAATCTACCTAAAAAAGACAGAATAATTACTTCGTACTTTTTTGTAACACAGCCAATATGTTTTCTCTCCTGAATCCATGTGGTTTGTTGATTTTAAGGATATTAAAGAATTTTGGTCTGTTACATTGATTTATTACAAAATTTTCAGAATAATGAGCCAGTGTGACACACCATGTTCCTATTTCTAGTGAAATATTCAAATCTATTAGTAAGCATCTTGTTTTGTAAATTCAGCTTAGTTTTCAATATGAAAAATTCTGTAATGAATGTTTGTTATGTTGTTCACGAATGTTTGTCAATTTTTTGTTAACATTTGAAACATTTGTTAACTCGTAGTTTGTAGTTAAGCAAAGAATTACACTGGATGTGAAAAGATTACTATGTTTATTAGTGGATCCAAGATCCAACCTTCATACATCGCGGCTAGCGTGAGACTGAGGTCCGATCGCCGATCGCGACCAAGAAACATTTACATGCGCATGTGGCACCACCTAGCGAGATACAATACAACTAATCTCGATTATAACATTCTCTTCCTTCTTAAAGAAAGCTAAGAGCAAATATTTAAAAGTTCTTTAACAGGGAACAGTTCAAAATCAACAGCAATGCAAAAGAGTTCTAATGTCCATAATCAGCAATGCAAAAGAGTTCTAATGTCTATAATCACAGACGATCAGGTTTCCTCCTTGGGCGATTTGAACGTCTGAGCTTTGGGGTTCCTGGGTCCTGCCTAATCGCTTGTGGCGAGAGTGCAGGAGGGTCTGCTTGCGAACTGTTCTCCCTGTTTAGAACACTTACCTGTGGAGACAGAAGGGGGGTACTGGGGTGTTTGGAACTTCCACAGTTGGTGATTCTCCACTTACGACATCAGCCGGCGTTAAGTCCTCTGAGCATTCGGGCTGAAGAACAGTTGGAGCTGGCAGCTGTGGAAAGAGAGAAACGTCACTAGCACCTTCAAGTCTGTGGCGAAGTTGGTCAATGTGCCGAGACCAATCTCCCCAACTGGTTTTCACTTTGCACATCACATTTCCCACTGGGGGAAATAACAGTTCCAGCCACCTATTGTGGACCACGGCTAAAAGAGCGCACCCAAACCAGGGTGCCTTCTGTAAATTTTCTTGCACTGATTTCTGCCTTCGCAGGAGCTGGGCTACCGGAATCTCTAATTAGATCCAAGCGGGTGCGAAGAGGTCGTCCAAACATAGCCATAGCAGGGGATATGCCTGTTGATGCTGCTGGCGTGTTACGGAAATTCAGCAGGAATATAGCCAACATCTCTGCAAAGCTTCCTTCCTTGTTTTTCCGCATTGCAGCTTTCACAGTACGCACCGCTCTTTCAGCTAATCCATTTGAGTTTGAATGGTAGGGTGCCGTTTTTATAGGCATAATGCCATTTAGACGTAAGAAAGTAGCAAATTCATCACTACGAAATCCAGGTCCATTGTCACATACTAAACTCCGTGGTAACCCGAAGCGTGCAAAAAGATTACGCAGAGTCAGTACTGTTGAAGCTGCTGTTGTATTAGGAACAGGTATCACTTCCAGCCACTTTGTTTTAGCATCGACTACAATTAATAGCCAATGACCTTCCACAGGACCTGCATGGTCAATATGAATTCTCTCCCAAGGTTTCTCAGGTGCAAGCCAAGAGCTTCATGTAGAAGGGGGAGCTGTAGCATTTTCTTGGCAGTCAACACAGCTGCGAACTTTTGTTTCTAAGTCCCGATCAATACCAGGCCACCAAACATGTGAGCGGGCGAGAGATTTTATAGCATTAATACCTTGATGAGCACTGTGAAATTCATCCAAAACAAATTCACGAAATTTTCCTGGGACAAACACACGGGAACCTCTAAGAATGATATTTTCTTCCACTGATAGTTCATTTCGGATGTGCCAAAAGGCTTGTAAATTTTTTAACACTTTCTTTGGCCATCCATTCTGAATATGCGACCTCAGACGACTCAGTGCAGGACACTTGTCTATCTCCCTTTCAATTAGGTGTGTTGTCAGTGGGCTATCGTTCAACTGCCTGATGAGTAAGACTGACTCGACTGGCACTGGAGGATCTACAGATTCAGATTTTAGTGGAAGTCGACTGCAAGCATCAGCATTTCCATGTAACTTTCCTTTACGATACTCAATCTTGTATACGTATGCAGATAAGGTTAAGGCCCATCGTTGTATGCGAGCTGCAGCAACTGATGGCACTGGTTTATCTTCAGACAATAGGGTTACTAACGGGCGATGGTCAGTGACTAAAGTAAATTTGTGTCCTAACAGGTAGTTCCTGAAACGAGTCACTCCAAAAACTAAAGCTAAAGTCTCTTTCTCGATGTGACTGTAATTCTTCTCCGCTTTTGTAAGGGAGCGAGAAGCAAATGCAGTTGGGCGGTCACCATCTGATGTTTTGTGTGAAAGTACAGCACCAAGACCATAAGGACTTGCATCACAAGCCAGAATGACTTCTTTGTCTTGCTCAAAATGCACAAGTAAGGAAGAGTTCTGCAAGACATCTTTAGCTTTTTGAAAAGCTTCTTTCTGGGGTAATTCCCATTTCCATGGCTGCTTACTTTCTAACAACTTGTATAATGGTGCTAACAAGGTAGACATATTCGGTAAAAACTTGGCATAATATGTTATTAAACCAATGAACGAGCGCAGTTCATCAACATTTGTTGGCTCAGGTGCCTCTGCAATTACTCTCACCTTCGATTCAACTGGGTGCAGTCCATGTTTGTCTATGCGATGCCCAAGGTATTCCACCAATGATTTCAGGAATTCACATTTCTCAGGGTGTAATCTTATACCTGCTGCTTGTAGACGGCTGAAAACTTCCTCTAAATTTTGCAAGTGCTCCTCTTTATCTTTACCAGTTACCAGCAAGTCGTCTAAGTATATAGAAGCTCCTTTCGTGCCTTGTAAAATCTTCTCTATTTCTCTTTGGAAAATCGCAGGAGCAGAGGCAATGCCAAAAGCAAGTCGAGTGTAACGAAGAAGGCCCCTGTGAGTATTTATTACCACCAGGCGTCTCGACTCTTCATTTAGCTCTAGTTGGCAATACGCATCCCAAAGATCTAACTTGGTGAATGCCGTACCACCTGACATTTCAGCAAACAAGTAGTCAATCTTTGGAAAGGGATATTGTTCCAGCTCTGTTGCTTTATTCACCGTCAACTTGAAATCACCACAGATTCTTATTCTTCCATCTTGTTTTAGCACCGGAACAATTGCAGTTGCCCAATCTGAGGTTTTTACAGGTTCTAAAATACCATCTGCAATGAGGCGATCAATTTCTGTGTCAATTTTCTCTTTGTAGGCGTATGGAACAGGACGGGCTTTGAAGAATTTCGGAGTTGCGTCCTTCTTACATGTAAGGTGAACTTTGACTCCTTTAACCAACCCCAATTCTGGTGAGAAAACTTCCCTAAATTTTTTTAGAAGACCATCTAATATAGGTTGACTGGCACTTACATTATGCAAACTGTGATTCATATTTGAGTCAAATGCATTCATGAGGCCTAGTAGAACAATCCAGTTCCGACCAGCCAAATTTGTGTTTCCTTCAGAAACCACCAGTAAAGGCAAATGCTCTGTTCTTGACTGGAACACCACATCTACATTTGTCACTCCCAGAATGCCAATGGGATGGCTAGTAAAGGACTGGAGTTTAATTCATGTTTGCTGCTGTAAAGGAGGGCAAAATCTTCTAAATTTTTCAAACAATTTTACAGGCATTAATGAAAATGGAGCACCAGAATCAATTTCAAAAGATATGGGTTGTCCCTGCACTCTACATTTGATTTTAAGTGGAGGGTAATTTTCCTTAACATCAGATAAGTGATACATAGTATACTGATTATGTTCCAACTTTTCTTTTGTTTCTGATAAAATATTTACTTTTGGTTTGTAACTAACTTTATTTTTAGACAAACATACCTTTGCACATAATGCCCAAGTTTCTTGCAGGTATGGCATATTGTGTTTTTTTGCCTGCATTCTGATGCCTTATGTTTTGGGTCTCCACAACGCAAACAATGTTTTCCTGTATCTGCAGTGGATGCCGATTTAGCGTTTTCGTATTTCCGCGGCCTTTGTGCCGTAATTTTCAGTTTCTGAACTTCAGAAATCGGAGATACCTTCAAATCAACTGCATCCCTTGCTGCTGCTTCCATCGAAACGGCGATTTCCGACGCACGCACAAGGGTTAAGTTCGATTCTGACAGCAATTTTCGTTGTATTCCTTCGTCCTGTATACCACACACTATTCTGTCTCGTAGCAGCATATCCAGAGTGGCTCCAAAATTGCAATATTTCGCCAATTTTCGGAGTTCCGCGATGCAATCGGCCACCGATTCGCCCGCGCGTCGCACGCGGCTATTGAACTTGAATCGCTCCACGATTTCTGAGGGCACCGGATCATAATGTCTATTTAGTATCCCAATAAGTTCTGTTAACGTCTTGGAGGTAGGTGCTTCCGGCGATATCAAGTTTCGGAGCAGTGCGTAAGTGGCAGGTCCAACCACCGTTAAGAAAACAGCACGTTTTCTATTAGCCTCTTCGATCGCGTTTGCGATGAAGAATTGCTCAATTCTTTCAGCATATTCGCTCCAGCACTCGTTTCCGGGGTTGAATTCCCCAATGCAGCCAAAAGATGCCATGATAAAGCATAAAGAAATCCACCACATGGTCGCCGAACGGCGATTAGGCCTAGCACGCCGTCATCTGCCGAAGCCGTGATTTTTTTTCAAAAATACGCGAAAATACGTTATATTTTCAAAAAATACATCGATAAGTTTAATCCTCGTCGCCACTGAAACATTTGTTAACTCGTAGTTTGTAGTTAAGCAAAGAATTACGCTGGATGTGAAAAGATTACTATGTTTATTAGTGGATCCAAGATCCAACCTTCATACATCGCGGCTAGCGTGAGACTGTTAGGGATTAAAATAGTTATGCTTCTCCTTGTCTCAAAGACATTAAGTTATCCATACAGAGTCAGTGCTAAGTTTAAATTACGTTTTCTTAATTTCATTTTTACATATATTTTTAACATTTAAATATTATTTAAATATCGTTTACTTACGTTTTTCTTTTGTTTTTGGCCTTTGTTTAATTTAGAAATTCCTTTTATCTTTCATTTATTTACTTTGACTTAATGCTAAAACTTTTGTTTTCACCGCCATATCGGCACTCACTATCATAAACAGCTACCGAAATCTAACATCGGCATTCCGTTCATCTGTGATCATTAATCGATTCACCTATTTTTCTTTCGCAAGTAGAGCTTTTGCAAATCGCATCTATTTGCGTGCGATTCGATTCCGTATTCGATTACGCTTTAATCGATATCATGATGACGCATTGCCGTATATTCTGGAGAGTTTGTTTTGAATGTTTAATTAGCTTTGGCTGCTATAAAAGGCTGTGTATCGTGTGTTTGAGCAGATTTTTAGTTGTTGTTGAAACAATCACGAACGTGAGTGAAGCTTAGGCTTCCTCATAATAAGGAATTATCATGTCTTTTGTAATTAGTTATTCAGTTTAATAGTTTTGTCATCATGCTGTGAAACAAGTCTTAGTGAGTTATTTTTAAGTTGTGTTTATGTTTATTCTGACTTTAGTTACTTCATCTTAAAGCTTGTTTTTCGTTTTTATTATTGACTGGATATGTGTTAAAGAGATTTTTCATATACTTGACTTTATTTTGAATAAACTGTTTGACTTGAAAAACCTGCTTCCTTAAATTAATTTCACTACATTATCTTACAACATACCAGCTCATGCTTCCAGTTGCGTCTTTCTGCTGTGTTAAGCTCTTAAAATGGTCAACATCATTTCATAAGTATGTTAATTAGATGTTGAACCAAATCAGAGACTGAGGTCCGATCGCCGATCGCGACCGGGAAACATTTACATGCGCATGTGGCGAGATACAATACAACTAATCTCGATTATAACAGTTTTAAGTTTATTATTCCATTATCATAAATCTTCAATTGTTCTTATGATGATTTCTCAAATTAAGTTCCTCTTATGGTACACCAATGTACCATAGCAAAGTAATTGAAAACCACTGACTTAGAGGATTAGATCATTTATTTCAAACTATCTTAAATTAATTTTTGTGTTCTACAGTCTATTCAATAGTCACAGTGTATTCTATAAAAAGAGACTGAAGATAAATAAATAAAAGCATGTCTGAATTGTGGCAGCCTTTGAAATGCCTTAACTACAAATCAATGTGGTTTACAACAAACTGGTATAATTTAGTGAGTCATGTTTTGGTGCTAATTTAGTTTTATTGTTGTAACCTGGTTTTTTTTTTTTTTTTTCTTTTTTTATGTGCGGCAAGCACTTATGCTTGTTGAGCATTAGTGTTTTAAGTATTGATGAGGAGCCATTCCTTGTTAGAAGACAAAAATATGTTTTAAGATCTAGCAAGCTCTTTTTCTCCCTCAGTTATTGTTAATCATGCCACCCTGAAGCCCAAGTTAAAAATAAATGTGAGGAAAAGAAGTGCTTTTTGGATTTTTAGATCGCTAGATCTAACCCGGGTTACAGAACATAGGTGAAAATCATTTCCTTCTAACTCTAATAGGTTTTTTTACATTTAATATATATTTTTAGATTATCCATTAACACAAAAAGCATTTTTATATCAAAATTATCAATTACATATTCAAATAAAATTTTGAAATTTTTTTTAAAGCAATACATTAGCTGCATTGCATACCAGAAGTTATAATAGCCAAAGAAATCGCCAAATTTTTTGTTACTTACTGCAGTCTTTTTGATTCTGATAATTTTGGCAGTTTAAGCATATAGTTCGATTACATGTTTATTAAATTTGTGTTTTATTTATATTGCATTATTTGTTTTTTTATTTATTGATGAAGTTTTAATTACATTCTGGCATATTAGCCTGAAACAAACGCTGAACTATTTTTACTGTTTTAAGTGTAAACTGATTAATCTTTTGTAATCAGGCTACACACAATAGGGATAGATTTAAAAATAATTCATGCTTGAAAATTATTTTAAAATCATAAAAAATCACTAAACTCAGATACAGTTTTCAAACAAATTATATTTGAAAGTACATATTTTTCACTAGAGCAAAAATTGAAATTGTTCGATTACATACAATGTTAAATTTGTGTTTTATTTTATATTATTTATTTATTTATTGATGACGTTTTAATTTCGTTATGTAGAATTAGCTGGAGACAAATGCTAAACTATTTATATTCTTTTAAGTGCAAATGCGTTATTATTCTTCAATAATGGAGATAGATTTTAAAAAAATATGCTTGAAAATTATTTTTAAAACCACAGCAAAACCATAAGTTCTGTTTGTATAATAATTAATATTAACCATGTTTATATAATTTACATTTGAATGTAAACATTTATATGGATGTATATATACTTGCTCTCATACATTTGAAGCCATCTTATTGCCAACATTGTTTGTATATGACATCAGTCTTGGCTGCAAACCGGATTACAAACTTTAGTCATTTATTTTAATAAAATCACCAAATCGGTGATGATAATCTAAAACTGGCATAAATTTGTAACCCTTATGTTTACTTCAAGTCTATCTTTATCTTCAGTGAACTATAGGCAAATGATTATCTCCTGTTAACAGACTTTTAAATCAGAACATGCATGTCTAAATATAATGCTAAAATTTCCATTGATATATTATCTTTAAAAATAAAAACCAAAGTCATAGATTTTTTAAAATTTATATCAGTTTTCATCTTTAAGGCTGGGATGCTAGGAATGAAGCGTGATTGTGGTGGAGCGGCTGCTGTTTTGGGTGCTTTTTATGCTGCAGTAAAACTAGTAAGTATTGAGATGATTTTTACAAAATATGCATTTTTTGTTGCTTTGGATAATTGAGTGGTGTAAATTGTAATACAGAATTTTTAATTTCTTTATTTCTTAATTCTTGAATGTTAATAATTACAGCCATTGGTAATTTCCTTTTTAAGGGGTTTCAAGACACCCTTCATGCCATTTTTTGTCTTGCTGAAAATTCAGTTGGCCCAAAATCTACAAGGCCAGATGACATTTTTACATTATACTCAGGAAAGTAAGTTGCTTTATAGTGTTTTCATATGAGCAGATGTATTTTTTATTTCTACTTTTGTTTTGTTATCGTTCTCATTATGTATTTGATTTTTCATAGGACTGTAGAAGTTACTAACACTGATGCAGAGGGGCGTCTAGTTTTGGCAGATGGAGTATGTAATCCTTTATTAATGACTAGTTTATGCTGTTTATTTAAATATCATATCTTTGCATATTTTAAATACTTTCTTTGTCTTTTCTTGTATGCTCAAAGAAATAAAAATATATCCTTCATTTAAGACTATTTTTCTGTAGTGAAAGGTCAATTATGAAAATTAGCAAAAATAATTAAAATACATTTCAGTTTGAGCGCTTCTTGGAAAGCTTTTCTTAAAGTTAATGTTCTTTTTCATTTGTTTTATTGTAGTTAAAAAGAAGGAAAAATACTTGGTTAAAGACAGATTTATAATAGTTTTAGGAGAACATAAATAAATCGAAACTATCGTTCATTTTCTTCAAAATAGGCTGCATTGATTTTAATATTTCAAGTAAAACTTCCTTCATTTCTTTATTTTTGTGTGTATTTTGCATCAATTTCTTATTGTTTAGCAAGTGTGTGTGTGTGTGTGTGTGTGTGTGTGTGTGTGTGTGTTAGTTAGGGAGAGAGAATATAAGAGAATGAAGGAGACAAATGCTTATAAGCATCTCTTAAGTGTTCTTGGCAGATGTATATGTAAAAAGAGAGAGAGAGAAATAAGGGGAATGAAAAAATGATTTGAGAATTTCTTTGTTATTTATATTACATTAAAATAACTTCAATCAGAATCCTAATCAGCAGCCACTTGTAGATAGATTATGAATACCTAATACTACCTACCTAATACCTAAAAATATACCTAAATTATCTGATACATTTTTTTTTTTTGAAAATTTCCTTTAGAAGTAACAGGCTTGAAATTAACTAAATATATAGAGTATTATTCACCAGTCTTTTTAGGTAAAAGCTAACATGTATAGGCAAAGTAGTGTAATGTTGAATGTAAAGGCTTGAATTAAATGTTTAACTAAATTCTGGAAATGATAATACCATGTTTAATTCTTTAATTCATGCTTATATGGCAGTAGATTATACAATTACTATTATTTATATATATTACAAAAAAAAGAAAATATTTTTTAGATTATGCACATCTTATTTTAAAGCAGTTGTTAGTCGTGATTTCACTCATGTAAAATTCAAAGAACTGCTACTAATTAAGCAAAATTTTTGTCGTTCTGATAATTAAAAAAAAACCACTCTATTATGGAAAAGAGCAAAAGAAAAAAGTAAAATAAATCCCAGTATTTATTTGCTATCCCAGTTGTGTAAGACAATATGGCTGAAAAGTACAAAAATTACTTCAAAGTTAATTTTTCAGAAATCTACATGTATTTTTTTTAAAAGTCACTTCAAGTTTTTCTCAGGCCCTACTTGGCATATCTTCGTGCCATATTTTGTGGTGTGGGTCTTCCTGTCACAATTTCGATGAGGTATAAGTAGAAAGGTGAAGTCTCTCTTCCAAAGCAATGAATTATGTCAGCCTACATATCAACCCAGTTTTTTAGTTTTCTATTCTCCAAGTTACCTTTGTGCCCTTCTCTCTTTTGTAGCCTCTTTCCCTTCTTCTATCTCATTAATCGTCTTACATTGCTAGGTCTGTGCCTCCTTTAAGCACAAAATTGACTAGGCTAAGTTAATAAAGTAAATTAACACCATTAACTTAACAGTGTTTTGTTTCAATTAACATTTCTTCATTATAAGGGTATTCCATTGAATGCCTCTGGGTAGTTGTAGGGGAGACATCCTACCATACAGGGATCAGATGAATCTGCCTCCTCAAATCGTGCATCACAAACCCATAAAACTTGGTAAATGCCCCTGCCTGTTCGGTAGGTTCATTCTGTGAGGTCTCTGAGACTGTCAGCAGACTGACAGACAAACTATTTCATTATTATTATTATTATTTATTTATTTATTTTAAATTATAGATGTACCTTTTCACTTACTAGGGAAGGTCCCCAACTGCCAGATCTGGATTTTGTCGAGAGTGGTGTCGTTGGAAAGCTCTTATCATGAGGATCAAGTAAATGTATACAACTACCCATCCGAATGCAACTGGTGAAGAGTTATAGGCCGACGTATTTCTGTCATTTATTGATTTCTCCAGGTCGCTAGCTATGCAGGAAAGACACTCTGTGTGGTAGAAAAGACAGCTTACAGTACAGTTATGTAACCTGTTGTTGCCAGTGTGAAGTTGGTGAAGGTTCCATGTTCCCTCTAGTAAGAAACAGAAGATTGTGACCACATTTTCACAATCATATATAACTAATTGGACTGCACTGACTTGGAGTATGCTTTAAAGAACATCAGGAATTAACTCCTCGCCTGATCCTATGGGATGATAAGAGGGCATGAGCAGTGCCTATGGGGGCAGTTTCCGAGGCACTCAACCATGAAGAATTTTAGCAGTACCCGTGGCTCGCGTTCCAGGAGAGGTGGCAAAACTCCTTAGTTTGCAACTGCTAGAATATTTTGGGGAATCCGAGGAAAAGGAACCAATGACTAAAGAGAAGGCCATTAGTCAGCGACTATTCAAGACAATGAAGGGGATGATCAAAGACAAATTTTTCCGGTCGCTTGATATTCTGTATGAGAGCAGCATCGACAAAAATGAACTGACAAGTAATTTGCAAATAAATACGGACTCCACTTTCGAATATGAAGAACCTGCAAAAAAAAAAAGCAGACAGGAAGTGAAGGAGTATCCGTAGAAATAATGGCGAAAGCAGTAGAAATGTATAAGAAGGCAAAGGAAAATAAACTAAAGACTGTGCAACATATATGTAGGCAGGTAAAAGACCACAAGATTATTCAATGGTGGGCACAATATGTAGGGAAAGGTGGGAACATGCAGAACAAAATGAAATTAATTTCCAAATACATGTAGTCACAATTTTATCATCATCACAGACAGTTAAAAGTCACCATTAGTGACAGGGACCTCAAAATGTGGGCCATTGACAAATCATTGGAGCATAGAATTCCCGGATTCACAGCAAGCTCACACTTCATCAAGAATTTCAAACAGGCACATAAGATATCAAGTCAAAAGGTGACACAAATCGTAACAAAAAGAGATTTGTTTCTGGAAGTGTCTTTGCAACCTGTGATCGACGAATTCCAGGAGAACATGAAAAAAATGATTGAGCAGTGAAAGTGTCCACTGTCCAACGTCCTGAACACCGATCAAAGTGGCTTCCAATACAAGATTGTATCTAACAGAACTCTCGATATCAAGGGATCTAAAGATGTGGGTGCATCGGTAATCAGTAAAAACAAAACAACTCATTCCTATACCATGCAAATGTGTATTAACGCCACTAGAAAATTTATAGGACCTTTACTACTTGTAACACAGAATGTCAGGGGGGAATTTGGTTCCAAAGTTATGGAAAATGTGCAACAAATATCATCCTCAAATTTGTTTATTACATACTCCAAGTCAGGAAAGAAAACAAATAACTACGGCATACTTCGATAAACTAAAAGAATCGATTGGTGATCAGGAAACAGTCATGGTGCTGGATAGTTAAAGTGGCCAAAAAGATCTACGTTTATGCATTGAGAAATTTAGATTAAATGTGAGGCCTGTTTTTCTCCCACCGGGCACGAAATTTTTTTTTTTTCTTCGGCCGTTAGACAAACGTCTAATTTCTTTCAACAATGAGTACTTAATAAAGAGAACAGTGGAATATTCAAAATCTCATCAGAGTGTTTGTGGAGATTTCGACATGACCACTAGAGAAAGCATAATAAAATTGCATAAGTTGGCCTATAACCAATTCTCCTTGCCCACCTTCCATAACATGCGTCGTATGCCTTTCAAAAGGCTTTAATTAGAGACACAGATTCCATCTTTTGATCAGTTAAACAGGCATGCTTTAACTTAACTAATAACACCTGTGACAACTGCGAAACGATGACCTGTTTATGACGATACTTTCATAACAATGACCGGGTTTTGGAAACATTCATGCTTCAGCTATTTCCATTCAGAAATGCACTACCATCTGTGAAGTTACTTTTTCATCAAGCATAAACTGTCTTCTCTGTAATCCGTCAACTTTCTTTTCTACCACACAGAGTGTCTTTCCTGCATAGCTAGCGACCTGGAAAAATCAATAAATGACAGAAATACATTGGCTTATAACTCTTCACCAGTTGCATTTGGATGAGTTATATACATTTCCTTGATCCCCATGATAAGAGCTTTCCAACGACACCACTCTCGACAAAATCCCGATCTGGCAATTGGGGACCTTCGCTGTTTGGACTATATTTAGAAAGGGGGGGAGGGGGGTTGTAATTTGCATTAATTTAGTAAGGGGGAAGAAGCAAAAAAATTTTTGTACAATATCTTTGGTTTCTGTTGTGTTACCTAATTTAGTTCAAAGTTCTGATCCAAACTGTGCAAAGCTATAGGTTGGTTTAATTTATCCAATATTTAAGCCAAAAATTGTACATTTATTTCTGTTAAATTGGTTGTATGATCTTTGTCACTAAGTTAGAAGCCAAATAAGAATTATGTTTAACATTCCGTATCATTCTGATTTTTTTTTTCTTTTAGTTACTTTTTTTTTTATACATTTAGATTGCATATGCTGAAAAAGATCTGAATTGTAACACTATACTGGATATGGCAACACTAACCGGAGCTCAAGGGATTGCAACAGGCAAATACCATGCTGCTGTTTTAACTAACAGTGCAGAATGGGAAATAGGAACTATAAAAGCTGGACGGGTATCTGGTGACTTAGTGCATCCTGTGCCTTATACTCCAGAATTACATTTTAGTGAATTTTCTAGTTGTGTAGCTGATTTCAAGAATTCTGTTGCAGTAAGTATTTTATTAGACATATTGAACATAACACATAATAATTGTTATAATGAAATTTCGGTATGATATTGAATATATTAAAAATTTAATAAAAGGTATGCTCCGGAGTGATTCCGAAGACCTAAAAATAATTTTGAATACAAATATATCCAAAAAATCCCAAAATCTCATCATAAAGCCAGATTGTATAAGTGTCAAGCACACTGCATCATAATTAAATAAAAATTAACCAAAAACATTCTATTTGATGTTTAAAACATGAAATATTATAACTTACTGAATTCATATTAAATGCTTCAAGAAGTTGAGAAAAATAAAATAAATTAATGGCTCACCAAATAATACATGAGTAAGATAAGTAGAAGACTAAGATCTTTTATTATATATAACACACATGAAAAATGCTCGGAGCTCCGTCGGTATAAACAATATAATAGAAAACAGCATGTAATGATGAAGTATTAATTAAACTCTTCTATGTTTGTAATTACATATTATAAATATATCTAAATTTTATTTTAAAAACTATGCTGATTAATGTATGTCCAGTTCAGAAATATTTTAAAGTTTATGTCCATTATTTTGCCAGTTACTGTCTATAAGTAGAGAAAGTTCTAAATATAAAAACATGTATATTACAATTGAAGATTTCCACAGACGAGGATAATTTTTCAAATCGAAAATTGGCTAACACAACGACTGATAAGCTTTTCACCATCTTTTAAGATCGCTTCTAGCTAAAACTTCAACCATCTTTCTCAGAGACCTCAATTGTGCTTTTAATCAAATTAAAATCAGATGTCGTTTTCCATTTTTCCAGTGAGGACCTTCAGGATCATTTGGATGATAACAACCTCTCTATATGCTGCCAAGATCAAGTTCTAATTATAACGCCGAACCTTTCAACCTAAAAATCTCCTCTCAAGCTCGCCCCGAAAATATATCTTATACAAACAGCCAAAACCATCACGCAGCATTAACACAAGTATTATCGACGAACCGCACGGCAGCTTTAAATACATTTACAATTGTAAAAGATTGTACATTATTGAAACATGAGTAGGAATCATAACTATTGAAAAACGGAACTCCATCGGATTAGTAAGTAAAATTGAGTAATCAGATTTAAAATGCCATGTGCCACAGTTCAGCGACACCACACGCCATCTTTTACCCACTGGCCGCCGCAAGTCCAAAAGGACTTGGGAGCACCTCTTTTTATCGTCTTAACTGAACGGCAATTCGAATAGTTCTCCCTCTCAAATTCAAAAACTAATTTGAGTGCTTGCCCGACATCCAATCAGTGAACGTCTAACGGGTCATTATGTCATAAAACCTCGCAGAGTAAAGCCGAAAAAGAAGTCAAACTCTAAAATGTTGTTGGCAAAAAGCTTGCTCGCGGATAAAGTTAGATTTTAACTGATGTAACAGAACGAAGAAACGTCACCGTAATTACCTTCGAATGTTCCAAAGAAACCTCAAAGTCTCAAAATTCGACCTTGGCTGTCACGAGTCAATGACCTAAGCGCAAACATCCTAATAAGTAGTTGTTTTGGGAGTAAGTGAAAGGCAAAAATACGTTAAAAAGTTATGGCGTCTCTCCAGAAGAACAGTGTTTACTTCTAAACAAAATATTATAAAATGAACAAAATTCCATAACTCCTAAAGTTATGAACAGAATAAGATGAAATTTATAGCTATGGATATCAAATAAATATGTCTTTCCATTAAATGTTTTAAAATGAAAATATTTAATTTAAAGATTACGATAAAAAATATTTTTTGGAACTTAGAAATATTTTCGGAACATCGTGATTTTGAAATAAACTATTGAACATGGCAAAAGATAGAAATACTTATGTTCTGATTTGAATTGAAAAGTGATTAACCTTTTTTAAATTTAATATTTAAAGAGGAAATACGCTGTATTTTAAAAATTTTGTTTTTAAATGGATCATTTTTAGAAAGCAGTAATTAAAAGGAAGTAAGTGAAAAAAGATTTATTTTAGATATTTTTTAAGTTACGTTTTAGATATTTTTGAAGTAATGTTAACTGAAAATTAATAAAAATAAATTTTGTAATATTTATTTTAAAATAATTTGGAAATATGTGAAATGGAAAGAAATTGATCTTAAATTTATTTAGCACTAAAAGTTATTATTTTAAGATAAATGTTTGATTTAAAATTATTAATTGATTAAGCATTATTTATTTCAATCAATTTATGAACTAATTTAAATAAATGATTAAATTAAGTTTAAATATTTAAAAGACTGAATAAATTGTGGGTGACTATTTTAAATCATAACAATTGTTATTTTTTTTAACTTTTTATTAAAGCTAGAGCAGTAGAAACTAAAATAATCACTTAGCTGAACTTCTTTTTCTTCACTAACAAATATTTTTGGAAGATATATTGATATAGGTACCATTTTCCCTTCATTGCTTTGTGTTTTACTATTTATTTCTTTAATTTTTGCATTTTTTATTTGAAATAATTGGATATTTAGTTTTTTAAAATGGTAATATTTTTTCTTAAAAATGTTGCATAATTTTTTCTTTACATTAAATTTTAATGAAACATTATTTTTCTATGAATTGTAAAAATTTCATAATTTGACTCAAGTTTATAAACCAGGGTGATTATAAGAAGACTGAAACGTCTATTTTTGCTTTTTGCATTATGCTGTTACGTCATTTGCATCCAAACATTTTTTTATTTCAGAAAAAAAGCACTTTAATGCTCTTATCAATAAAATACAGCAAAAAAGTATCTGCCAAAACTTACTGT
This sequence comes from Maratus michaelseni, assembly GCA_963931845.1. NCBI lineage: Eukaryota > Metazoa > Arthropoda > Arachnida > Araneae > Salticidae > Maratus > Maratus michaelseni. The sequence goes on along the minus strand of OZ007595.1, from coordinate 70,535,538 downwards.
AACCATGTCTTCTTTACAACTTATGTTGGCAACTGAAAAACACTTCTCATTATCTATCATGACCATTTTGGTCAAAGCAGTGTTTACAGTACTATTGACTATACGCATGCAAATGTCCATCCAATGAATTTTTATTGTTCTTCTAACTATAAAACATTATATTTTTTGACTATTCCTATGTTTTAAAAAATTTCTATTGTAATGTCATATGTCTGTCTTTGTGACCACCAAATCCTGAGATGGAAGTATTGAACCTTGATTTAATATTTATTTCCGATTCAATATTAGATATTGACTTTTAATTGTCAATATTAATTTTTTTCTTAATATATTACGAATAAAAATAGTAAGTAAATATGCTTACCTTGAATCTTCTGAGTTACTCGGGCAATGATGTAGCTCTAGTAACTGTAGGTTATTTTAAAATCGTGATTACTCAGTCTTTAAGGCATACACGTTTTGATCTTTACTATAACAGTGAAACATTGACAAATGAAAAACATTGTTACACAGTTCTTTCAATTGCTAAAAGGCATAAAATAAAAAGATCATAAACAGTAAAATAAGTTTTATTAGACTGCTGACATGTGTCAGTTCAATCTGACCCATTATCAAAAGAAAAAAGAATATTCTATAATTGCACGGTCTATGAAGTTATTTGAAACACTACAAGTAAAAAATAAAAAATAATGTGTGTAATTTAAAAAAGTACGTAAAAAATTAAATGATAGCGTTTCAAATAATTTCATAGACCGTGCAATTATAGAATATTCTTATTTGTTTTGTACAGGCCTTAGGGGAAAAATTGCCCCCCCCCCCCCCCCCCCGGAATAATTTTGTTGCAAATCATTGTACAAAAGAAATTCTAGTGCTATTTCCAAATAACATTTGTTATCAAATGGTATGCATGAAGTTTTTTATAACAACACTTAATTTGAATAAAATATTTTTTTCTATGTTTAAATTTATACCCAGATACTGATTTTCAAATAATTTGTATAAGTTTTGGAATGAAAATTGTTTAAAGTTTGAACCTTCTATAATGTTAAATTACTTTCATGGTGTCCCCCCCCCCCCCCTTAAAGTTATATTCTTATTATGAAAGTCTATATATATGATTACAATTTAAACTGATTTTGGAATTTTCAGTAACAACACTTAATTTAAAAATTCTATGTTTAAATTTATACCCAGATACCAAATTAAAAATAATTTGTACAATAAGTTTTAGAATTAAAATTATTTAAAGTTCAGATCTTATAATATTAAATTACTTTTGTTCCCACCCCTCCTTCCCGCTGCTTAAAATTAAAATCTTTTTATGAAAGTTTTTTATATGAACATACTATTTAAAAACACAAATATATTCTTAGTTTTGTAGTTTATATAGGGAACAGAAAAACTAAGAAATTTATATTTGGGTTTTAAGTAGTATTTCCTATACATGTATACAAAAGTATAACTTTTTTATTTGACTGAATTTTCAGTTATATTCCGTATGTAAGTAAAACATCCGGCTTATACAGGCTTAGAAGCTAATGTAGGACTTGAAAATTGATAGATTTCATTTAATTATAAAATAATATTACTTTAAACATACATAGCACTTTTTGGCTACTGTTTATTTTCCTGACAAGTTTATTGCATTTGAAATGTTATTAAACTCAAATTATTGTGAAAAGAAATCAAAAGCTTTATTTTAATGAAGCAAAATTTTGTTAAAAGATAATTTTTATGAAATGCAGTTGTGTGACACAACAATTTTTATGAAATGAAATTTCATGAAGGACAATTTTTGTGTCTTAATAAAATGCGATTTTGTGAAGGGGAGGTTTTTTGCAATGGAATTTTGTGAAGGGAAATTTGTATGAGGGAAAATTTTGTGAAAAGGGCAGCAAAATGCATATATATTTTTTGCCTAGATCGATCCCTAGTAAATACATACTGTATATTCCACCCTATAACATGCACTTTTAAAACAAGAAAATTTATCAAAATTTACAGGTTTGTGTTATATGCTGGGTTAAAAATTGAAAGAAAATGAGAAAATAATAAGCATAGTTATCACGCACACACACACACACTGTGATTTCTACATTAATGAATAAAAATAGAAGATATGATTAGTTGAATGAAAACAAAAACGAAATAACGATTTGAAACGTTCTGAAGGGATATTCAAACAGATAAATTGGCTGTATCTTATGTCCTTGCATCACATTTGCTAATTTTTAATATTTATATAATTTTTTATACTTTATAATGTTCTTTTTTTGTATTTTTTGCTACATATCTGAATAAGTTTTTCTTCTTTTTATTTCTTTTTGCAAAGAAGGGGATGTGCATAATGTAGTGAAAATAGTAAAATCGAGTAATATAAAAAAATTGAATAATCTAAAAATAGAAATATTGTAGGTGTGCCAGTGTGCGTTATATGCTGAAATATACGGTACATAATAATAATGAAAAATAAATTAAAACTTAAGGCTTAAGACACTGCTTTTCAGTTCTATCATTTGAAGCTTGAATAACAGGCGAGATTTGTTAGGAGTATTTTGCTTTTAAATATACATATCCAAAAAAATATGATAATTTGAAAAAAGTTAGTTCATTGTCTGAAAGGGGGAATAAAAAATGTGAGTTCTTATTTGTTATAGTTTGTGAGTGATTATTTTGAATAGCTACTTATGTTCTTATGAAGTGTAATGCTGAAATGCATTCTTTTTGTAATATTTTATTAATCAAAGAATTTATTGCACATGAAATACATTTAATTGTTTAAAATGTTCTGATATTTTATGGAAATAATTTATTAATGTCTTTTAATAAAATGAAACTTTGAGTAATAATTAAAATAAATAAATGTTTTCTCTAGGATCGTGCAAATGCCCAAGTATCTTGTGGTGGACTATTTATAGGTGCTCAAATTGGTTTTGACTTTGAGGGCAATTGGATTCACATAGATATGGCTGCCACTGCAAATTGTGTAAGTAGTTTTCATTCATTTCATTTTATTTTCCTGTTCTAAAAATTTTTAATTTTATGCTTTAAATTGAAATTATAACTATTAATTTTGGTGATAAAATTTCAAGATACTTTATATTACCACAAAGATTCTTAAATATGTTAATCACCTATTTATGCATAAGTTACTTTTAAAAGTTCACCATAGCACAATTATTCAAACATTTTGAAAATATGTGAAATTAAAAAATAAATTTAAAAGCAAACAATACAAGCTAACTTTATAATCATTAAAAATAAACTTGCACTGTGTGAATATAAAATTCACATTTGAAATTTTATAAAATGATACCAAAAATATCCTAAGAAAAGAAAATAATTTTATTATATAATGTGGTTTTATTAACCTTTATGCTTTATACATAAGCATTTGTGCATGTGTTTTTTGATGTTGTATGCAGCATAGACGGCTTTTAGATGCACTTAAATAAACTATAGCATTCTTAAAGACCAAAAATGTATCATTCAAATTTTAAAAATCCATCTTCTCTTGATTTTCTTTTTCCTGTGTTTTTTATATTTTTGCTAAGACCTTGAAAATATTTTTATTACTGGTGTATTAAAATTTATGTAGTGAAATCTGTTAAGTCAAAATTGCAAAAGACTGGATAAAATTTCTGTTTTATAGATGTTTTTGTCTTAGTAAGTATATACGGTGATACATCTGTTAACGAATACCTCGAGTAATGAAGATTCATTTTGCTGTGTTCTGACTTGGCCAATAAATTTTTATCGGATGTGTGCACTAATATAATGCATTTGTGTTGCATTTTAATTGGTTAGAAAATCATGTTTCAGTGAATAAAGATTGACTAATGAATACAATAAGATCCCAGAAAGAATTACCTTAAAATTCTGTAAATAAGCCCCCCTTTGACAGCATGAAATAATGGCAAAAGCAGGGAACGAAATTTTCTTGAAAATTTCCTCAATACTAAATCTTATCATTAATGTCTATTAAGGCTGTGCTCAAATCCAAACTAGCTACTTTATGACATATTTATTAATTCATTTTTATTCAGAAATTTATGAAATTGGCAGATGTTCTTATTAAGAAACTTTGTAATCGAAAGTCCTATTTCATATTTTGGTAAAGGCAGATTATCTTTCAGAAAATATTGTTAAAGTCAACTCATTTCATAATTTGTACAAGTTTGTTCCGTGAATCTACATATCATGTCTTGCCATTCCTAAAAGCAAAAATCCTATACAAAATGCCTTGGTTCACGGGTATGACATCAAAGTTTACAAGTGACTGCCGTGAACAATGACTAATAGCGATTCAGCAATCACAGCACTAGAGAGTGAACAAATCACGTGTTTACCAAAAAGCCGGCACTTTGATGTACTTTACTGTAAACTTGAGGATAGTAAACACAGAAGGTATATCATGTAAATAAAACTGAATTAAGATGTATTTTAACTTTAAACATTAATAAACATACATGCCATAACAAAATGAGAACTCTATGGAGCATGAAAAGAAAGAAACCAACCTTGGCACACTTATCGACACCGTCAAAAATTTTATCGTCAAGGGGTAGGTGAAACACATAAGATTTTTGGTGGGGGTGCTTACAAATGGAATTTTTTCGAAAAGTGAAATTTGTTTGTATTCATGTTTTCTCATGAAGGAAGTATAAGTTTATTTCTGAAAAAATTCAAGATATTGCTGATATCAGTGACAATCACGATGTTTTTACCAAGTGTTTTTGATTATTAAGTTGGCTAAACATGAAATAAAACTTTATTATTTTAAGATTTTGATGTGAATTATTAATGTACATTTATAAGGTGAGTTTCACTGAATAATTCACGGAAATAATTATCTCATCATCATCATGCATATTTAGTTATGCATTCGTAATTATTTATTTGACGTTTACTTTTAATATTTCAAATGTTTCTTAATTTTTATTATTTTACTTTATTCATTATAATTTTGAGTGCATTATTAAATTTTAATTATTGTTTAAAAAATGTAAACAAAACAGTGACCAGAAATTCGCAAAATTCTAAAATCTGCACAACCTCTGGTTTTAAGCGAGTCTACTGTATTACATATGTGAAATGTTCACATTTTATGATTTGTGTTTATATCTTATCTTAAAAACATCTCCCTTTTTTTTAAGTAATGCTTTTTAAATTACAGGGAGATAGAGCAACCTCTTATGGTGTTGCCTTGTTACTTGTTTTATTTGGATCAGCATCAGAAAATAACATGCTTCAAAGCATTTCACCTTCTGTAGACTTAAATGATGAAAATGGTTTGGAGAATGCAAGAAAGAAGATAAGATTGGAATAAAAAAAAGCATACCGAGTGCTTTGGACTTAAAATTTGGACACTTAATTTATTATATTAAAGTAATCAATCATGGAGTTGTCAGTAATGAAATTATTGAAAGGTTTTTTACAAATAAGGTATTTGAATGGGTGTTTTTATAATTTGTATGCATATATTGTTTGCAATGATATCATTTTTTATTTTAAGGTGTTGAAAAGTATGTTACTTTGGTTTCTCATTTTTTTGTTTTGTGCAAATGTATGAAAGGTTGTTTTTAGATTTTTCAGATATATATCCCTTGTATTATTAAATAAAATCAGTTTCAATTGTTTTGAATTCTTTTTTTTTAATTTGTGACTGTGTGTAATAAAATTCTAATCAATGCTATCTACAGACTTGCCAAGTCTCCTGATTTTCACATGTTTTCCCATATTCATGATTTTTGATATATTTCTCCTGATTGCTCACATTTTTCAATATTCTATTATTGTACCATCAAATGTACTGGGATTCAGGGATGAAAACTGCCATACGGGTGTACTTGTTCTTTAGCATGATTGATCAGTAATATTTTATATGATAAACTACACTTATATTCATGACTGTTACTATAGACATGTTTTTGATTATCAATAATTTGTCCCGATTAACACTTATTTAACCTTCACTATATTTTATTTGTTTATGGAGAAACAAAATGTGATATACTTCTTAATCTTCAATAATAACAAGTCTTGTTTAAAATTAAACTTGTGCTAAACATGTTTACGTATAAAAATTAATAAGATTGCACTGAAAAAATATCTCCCGATTTCTGAAATAAAATCTCCTGATTTTTTGGCTTTCAGAACTTGTCAAGTCTGTATCTAGTATTTAAGGCATTCATAAGCAAATTGGATCAAATTCCTTTTTTCATTCAACCTAGTTTGAGATGAATTCTTAATGCATTAACTGTAATTTGTTCAATGTCGTAACCAACTCAGTTCTATGTTGAAAATGTGAACAACAAATGGCGGTAACCTTCCATGATTCTCACATGAAAAGCATGATACAGTGACGGAACAGCTGCGCCAATTGCTCCAATTGCGCCAAAACGATAATGCTGCGCCATTCTGCGCCAAAACGATCATTTTTCAACAAAATTGCGCCCAACTGCGCCAATTCGATAATTTTTTTCTAGCAACATTTTGCCATAAGATAAGAAAAATTTCGTCATTCTTCGCGGTACGAAATCCCCTCTTTAAAGTGCCTGTTACGATTCGAAACGTGCTCGCGCGCGCCGATCAGTCGATCCTCTGATTGGATTGAGTTTCCTGCAAAGGAACCAACTATATATGACTAGAGCTTAGCAGCTAGGAAGCTCGGCTCGCGAGACACCAATCACAGTCTGCTACAGGTGTGATTCTGGTCCGAATTTTCCGAAAAATTAAGGCAATGGTTTCCGAAAAAAAAAATATATATATATATATATATATATATATATCGGTCATAAATCCGAAAATTCGGACATAAAATGTATCGGTATTTCGGCAAATGATCGCCGAAAAAAAATCAATCTCGTCATTCGTTCGAAGAAAAGTCGGCAATTTTGTCAAAGGATCGCGGGTAAAACATGACTTTCGTCAGAAAATCGCGAAAAAACGGCCAATTTCGTCAAAAACATTGCAAAAAGCGGCAAATTTCGTCAAAAGATCGCGAAAAAACGGCAAATTTTATCAACGGATCGCGGGAAAAACGTTACTTTCGTCAGAAAATCGAAAAAACCGGCAAATTTCGTCAAAAACATTGCTAAAAACGGCAAATTTCGTCAAAAGATCGCGAAAAAACGGCAAATTTAGTCAAAGATTGCGAAAAACGGCAAATTTCGTCATAAACATTGCGAAAACGGCAAATTTCGCCCAAAGATCGCGAAAAAATGACAAATTTTGTCAACAGATCACGGGAAAAACGTGACTTTTGTCAGAGCATCGCGAAAAAAGGCAAATTTCGTCAAAAACATTGCGAAAAACGGCAAATTTCGTCAAAGGATCGTGAAAAAACGGCAAATTTCGTCACAGGATAACGGAAAAACCGCTAATTTCGTCAAAGGATTGCGGAAAACCCGCAAATTTCATTAGAAGATCGCGAAAAAACGACAAATTTCGTCAAAGGATCGCGAAAAAACGACAAATTTCGTCAAAGGATCGCGAAAAAACGCCAAATTTTGTCAAAGGACCGCGAAAAAACGCCAAATTTCGTCAAAGGAACGCGAAAAAACACCAAATTTTGTCAAAGGATCGCGAAAAAACGCCAAATTTCGTCAAAGGATCGCGATAAAGCGGCAAATTTTGTTAAAAGATCGCGAAAAAACGGCAAATTTCGTCAAAAGATCACGAAAAAACGGCAAATTTCGTCAAAGGATCGTGAAAAAAAAACGCCAAATTTCGTCAAAAGATCGTGAAAAAACGGTAAATTTCGTCAAAGGATTGTGAAAAAACGGCAAATTTTGTCACAGGATAACGAAAAAACTGCTAATTTCGTCAAAAGATCGTGGAAAATCTGCAGATTTCATCGAAGGATCGCGATAAAACGACAAATTTTGTTAAAAGATCGTGAAAAAACGCCAAATTTCGTCAAAGGATCGTGGAAAAAACCGGCAAATTTCGTCAAAGGATCGCGAAAAAACGGCAAATTTTGTCAAAGGATCGCGATAAAACGACAAATTTTGTTAAAAGATCGCGAAAAAACGCCAAATTTCGTCAAAGGATCGTGAAAAAAACGGCAAATTTCATCAAAGGATCGCGGAAAAACGGCAAATTTCGTCAAAGGATCGAGGAAAAACCGCAAATTTTGTCAGTGGGGTGCGGAAAAAAATCATTGTGCCGGGAGTGGATTCCCCCTCCCCCGTCTCCCTTGTTGTAACCTTTCAGAAAATTTGTTGTGAATTTCAGATTTTTTTTTTTTTTTACTCAGAATTACCCCTGAATCAGATGCCAGTTAGATTGTGGTGTAAATCGCCCAACAGGTGGCGCTATTGCACTTCATTTATCACGATTTCTGAAATAGCTATATCTCAAGAATTAATGCACGGAATTTCATCAAACTTCATATTATGTTAAACCTTGACATAAATATATTCTTATTAGATTTGGATGTATACTGACCAACAGGTGGTGCTGTTATTCTCTGTTTTTCAGAATTTCCGCGATAGCTCTATCTCAAGAACGAGTAGATTGTCATTTAATTTTGGTTACAAACGATTTGATTGATATAGAAAAAAGTTGTGTGATAGCTGTAACATAGTTTTTTTTTTTTTTGGTGTGTGTGTACGTTTTCTCTAAAAAGCTTTTTCATGCTTAAAAGAGAGGGATTTTGCAGCTCCATAATAGTTATTTTCTGCTGAAAAACCGTTTTGCTGCTCCGAAATGAGCGATTTGCTGCTCCGAAATGAGTCATTTGCTGCTCCAAAATGAGTCATTTGCTGCTCCGAAATGAGTCATTTGCTGCTCCAAAATCAGTCATTTGCTGCTCCAAAATGAGCGATTTCTGCTCCAAAATGAGCGGTTTGCTGCTCCAAAATGGTGTTTTGCTGCTCCAAAATGATGATCCTGGTGTTCCATCACTGATGATAGCCCATTATTAACTTTACTTCTAATATTGTTGGATAATATTTTATGGACCAGATTCACACTTCTGAATGTCTCATTTAATAATTGCTTATCAGAGTCAGTAAAGAAGTATAAAATAAAATTACTGCCTTATTGGCAGATTTTATTTATATGACAGAGTAAGATTAACCCCTTTGCTACCAGTGTATCTACTAGTGGATACTATAGATGAGGTAGTCTCAGAATGGTAGGGCCCGAAATGGGCTCGAGCTCAAAGTGAAAATTTTATGTACCGTATTTTCCTGCGTATAATCCGCGGCCGTAAATTTTAGCCATTAAAAAACAATTTCAGCAGATAATCCGCACCGGCGTATAATCCGCGGATTGTACGATGATTGCTCATTGTTTTCAACATTCCAAAATACTAATAAATAAAGTTTCTATTCATTTAGTTACCGTATTTAAATAATTGAAATAAAATAGATAATTGTAGGATAATTACAAGTTAAAATAATAATCGATAGTATCAATAATATTTGACAATAGTTCAATAATAATTGCTGGAAAAATAATAAAATATTAAACTTACCTTGCAATTGGCATATTATTAAAGAAACAATCACAATTACGATGTATAAATATATGCATCTCTTACTGGGAAAAAGAAATTTTTAATAATTTAAAAAAATACATCAATCGTCAAACCCTTCAAATTCAGAATCGTCGCTATCCGAAAGGAAAAGATTTAAAATGGTTTCGTCCAAAACAGAATTATCTTCCTTATCTTCATTATTTTCGTCCTCATCACTGTCACAATTTTCTGTGATCTGACATTTTTTAAAAGCATGCATTATAGTGGAATCACTAACAGCTTCCCATGCCGTTTTAACCCATTCCGAAACTTCTGCGTAGGATGCTCGGCGCATTCTTCCACCGTCGGTGAATGAGTGGGCGTCTCCCACCATCCATTTCTCCCATTCACTGCGGAGCTTGCTTTTAAAAGAGCGATTAACACCGACATCTAAAGGTTGAAGGACCTTCGTTAAACCTCCCGGAATAATAGAGATTTTAGCTCCAGAAGACTTGCATTGCTCTTTCACGGATTCTTTGAGATGTGCTCTCATCGAATCCATGATTAAAAGAGCCCGAGGTTTAAATATTGAATTCTTCCTTTTCCTCCAAATTGTATTCAGCCACTTAATCATCACACTCTCATTCATCCACCCTTTGGGGTTGACATCTATCTGAACATTGCTCGGAAAATGTTCTTGGGGTAAAGTTTTACGTTTGAAGATTATCATTGGTGGCAGCTTGCTCCCGTCTGCAGCACAAGCCAAAACAACTGTGAATGAGTTCCGTTCATGCCCTGTGGTGCTAATGTTTATGGTGCTGGTACCAATTGTGTCCACCGTACAATTGGGGGGGCATATCGAAAGAAACCGGCACTTCGTCCATGTTCCAAATTTCACCCTTTGAAAATTTATATTGCGTAATCAGATTTCTGGTGTATTCTAAAAACTGTCTTTTCTTATCTTCCCAATCGTCTGGTAACTTTTGTCCCACAGTGGTGCGATTGCGAATTGATAAATGTTTTCTCTGCATAAATCGACTGCACCACGTGGGACCGCCAACAAAATTTTGAATTCCACCTATCTCAGCCAAAGACTTTGCTTTTCTCCTAATACTTATTGTAGATATAGGTGCACCTTTTTCTCGTTGCTCTAAAATCCAACGATGAAGATCTTCTTCTAAATCGGGCCACGCTGTCTTTCCACGACGAAAAGATCGTCTAGCACGACCACCTCCGCAAAGTTTTTCTTTATTCTTCCGTCATAATCGAACATTTGATTCATCAATGCTAAATAGACGAGCGGCCTCTCTGTTACCAGCTTCTTCTGCCTTTTCTATTACACCCAGCTTAAATTCAGCTGTGTAACTTACGCGTTTTCTTTTAGACATGATTCTTTAACTTATATACTATATTCCACGTGACAAATAAAAGATTCAGCTAACAAATGATTAGATTGCAATTTTTGAACAAGATGAGTTGAGAAACTCTGTATTCTTCATAGAAGCATGTTGCCAAAAGACTAGACAAATATTCTTTAAAAATCGGAGGCCACTCCCACTAGAACGTTCACGTCATACGTGAACCAATCACAAGTAGCTCCGCAAGCGGTCTCCCAAACAGACAAATGTTTGATATGTTTACTTTTTATAATTGCCGGTAGAAATTGGATATCAGACGCAAAGTTCTGCTTGAAAAGAATTTCATCAGGTTATCCGCACTTGAAAATTTCGAGGTTTTTTAACAGATAATCCGCGGATTATACGCAGGAAAATACGGTATTCAAAAATTGAAAAAATAAAAAAAATAAAACTTGATATTATAGAAACAAGAATGTGGTTTTAAGTTTCGTAAAGTATGTTACAATCTGTTAAAAATCTATTTAAAAAGGAATTTAATTGTTATGGATGGCATATAAGAAGAAATATTCTGTCTGATTCTGAAGTCTTTGCACAGTCAGTGTTAGTAACATAAAGATGTTGTTGGATATTCCTTGTCTAACATCGCTTTCTGTTTGAAATCCTTTTACAGAATTACTGGAAAGCTGAACTTTCTGCCATAGTTGTACAATAATATTTTAAAAGAATAAGAATCGAGGCCTTTGCAGATTTCTGCCAGTAGTTGGGTATAATATAAAATTTTATATTTTAAATATATTTTGAGGGACATGAAAATCACGAAACATTGTTATGAATGAGTATTTAGGATCAATACATATTTCTATGTAAAAAGATTTCTTTTAATGAGAAAATTAATCTTGAAGCAATTTTAAAATATTAACAATTTGCTAACGTGTACTTTCGGTGTCGAGTTTTTTACCTCTGATGACACAAAATATTTCGGGTGTGGACGGGTTCAGATTTCAAATTGTTGTATTCAGGCTCTGAAAAAAAAAAAGCCAGAACTCATCTCTAGTGGATACATGCTTGCTCCATAGAGTTATTCCATTTGAAAGCAAATGGATTAATAAGTACTTTTCAATTTTAAATTTCTTCATACTGAATACTTGATACTTAATAAATTATCTCCATACATATATACATACTTTCCTTGCTTACACATTTTACATACCTGCATCAATCTTTTAGATAGTGGATGCAATTTTCAATACATACAGTGGGGTCCAAATGTCTTGCACTCCCTATCAAAAGGTGTAAGTATAGTAGAAGAATAATAGAATAATACCAGAGACATGTTCCAAATGTAGTTCACTCACTGTAGAGTCCTGCATTGGATTGAGTAACCTGACTCAACCTGAGGTTCTTGTTGAAGGAGTCAACAAGGTCAAGCCTTGGGTCAGGTTGACTTTAATCAGAAAATTCTGGTTTGGGTTGGGTTGTACCCAACCTGTGCAGGGCTCTAACTCACTGTCATAATCATTGATATTGCCACACATCTAGAAGTTCTGTATGAACGCAATCATTTTTATACCAGAAGATGATAGGACACCATATCCTATGTGATATTTTATGAAGTGTTGCTTTGGTGATTGTTGTAAAAGTTACTTAAACAGTATCCTTCAACTGGGGAATTCCTTGTAACATGCTGCTGCTGCAAAATGTACAGAATTACAACTTAATCACATACATTTCCAGCAATATTACAGAGGGCAACAAGGCGTTTGGATCACCCTGTACAATATATATAATTCATTTTTTTTTTCAGCTAATGAATTTTATATTGACTAATGAGGAATATTCCATAATCCTGGTTCAACTAAAATTTAATATCTTAAATTTTAATCTATTGGCTTGTTTCAATTGTTTATTTTCGATGATTTTATTTTGAGTAAAATAGCATATAGAAATAAAACCATTAAATTGATTTTCCTTCACAATACAACAATGGTGCAAAAATTGTCTTCTTTGTACGATCAAGGTATTTTTGTCGTAAATGACACAAAAATTTTGCTAATGAGTTTTAACATAAAATGTATATACAGGGTGGTTGTAATATAAGTATCTCTATTTGGAGCTGCCTGTAGCTTGAAGGAATAACCTGAATGAAACCAAAATTAGTGCACTTACTATTCAAGAAGGGGAAAGAAGAATGGATCCCTAAAAAAAATAGTTAAAATAATCGCTGACAGATGGCGCTTTTGAATGTGAAATGTAATGTGTAATATAAGAACAAAGAATTAAGGCATAAAACCAGATAGCGTACCTAATTTATTGGTAATTGTCACAGTGAATCTGTTTACGCTTTCGCATGGAGGTGCCGATCAAGTTCAGGTTCCACATGGCCATTGTGCTGGAGGACACAATCTAGGCGGTGAACGACATGCTCAATTGCGGAATGTAATGCATCAGGAGTGATGTTTCATACATGTTGTGATATGCGATCTTTTAATTCATTGAAGTTTGTGACACCTCCACGGTACACAATAGATTTTAAAGCCCTGTAGTGCCATCTGTTGGCGATTATTGCTACTATTTTTTATTATTATTCCATTCTTCCCCTTTCTGGAATAATGAATGTACTGATTTTCATTTCATTCAGGGTATTCCTTCAAGCTACAGACAGCTCCAAATAGAGATACTTATATTATAACCACGCGGTATATATAATCTTTTCCAATTGTCTGGAATCAAAACCTTATTTTACTATTTTTTAAAAGGTTATATTTCATACATTATTTTGGCATGGTTAACTTTAAACATCTAATAAAATTGAGCAATACAGACTTAAGTTATGTCTATTAAATAGTAGATAATAAATGGGCGTTCTGCGTCTGCAATGCTGGGTGTGGTGGTAGAATCCAGCGGTGGTGGTAATAAGAGCATTGCGGTGGTAGAATCCGGCGGTAGTGGCTATAAGAGAATTGCGGTGGAGGGGAGTGCGTCATTGGATTCCAGCGTTGATAGAGGTAAGGGGATGCAAGCTAAGGATCCCTACTGTAAGACGAGGGGATTATTTTGGATTAATTTTAATTATTTTTAATTGAAAGTCTTAGAAAATTTCAAAGCAATTTTTTTTTTTTTTTTTTTTGGAGAATTGTTTATTAGATACGATGTGAGTTTTTTTGAAGAATTAGAAATTTTATTTATTTATTTATTTATTTATTTTAACTAGAGTATACAGATTGAATTATAGTAGGGGGTGGAATTTTAGAGATGAATGAAATAGTACTGATTAAAATAGGATCTAAAAATATTTCTGATTTTTTTTTTAAGTGAACTATAGTATGCAGCTTGAAATATGTGTTAGAATAGGTTATTTTCGCGAGAAATATATTTTTTTGTTTTGATAAAATTTAGGTTTGCGATATGTATTTAAAAATAGTAATTATAAATATTAATGATTGGTCTTAAGAATTTTTGGGTTTTGATTAAATATGTTAATGAATTCAATACAAGTTATGCTAAAATAGAGACTGTACTAAAAATACAGGGCCCTCTATAAGATGTATGAATTATACTGCACTAAATTTAATAGCTCCCTCCCCCTTTCTTTCCTCAGATGGCCCTTTGACATAGTTTAGGCTAACAATATACACTTAAAAAAATACAGAGTGCCCACAAAAAGGATACGGATGAATGAACTTAATGTCTAACGTTAATATAAAATAGGGTTATAGTAAGAAAGTAAATAACAAAAAAAAAAAAATATATATATATATATATAAATAAAATAAACAAGAAGGAAAAATCATGCGTCACAGTATAGTTTATGAAACACTTTCCAACACTATAGTCTAATATCAGTCCTCACTTCGAAGAGGAAAAAAGGGAGGTAAATTAATTGATTTTATGAAGAGTCTTCATAACGTGAATTCATTGGATTTTTTGTGAAGCTCATCTTTTTGCTTCCTTTTGGGAACAACGGATTTTGAGCTTATTCTATCGACTATAATTTTCAGAATTTTCAAGCTATGATTTTGAGACTTTCACAAAAGTTGCTCTATATACTTAGCTAATACATTATGCACATTATATTTTGATTGCATTCACGCATGCGCAGTGAAACATTTTTTAGTAAACCTGCTCATTTTTCATCCAATTTTTATTATTTTTTAATTCCGATTGCAGAGTATTATGTACAATGTTGTTTGACAGATTTTCTCAAAATAACTTTTTTTTTATATTAAGAACTTGTAAATTATAAGCAAAAAACTTGGTGAAATTTAGGACTGTTTTTATAAAAACCTTAATTTCTCTTCGAGTATACATGCTATCCTCATAAAAATGAACACAGTATATTACAATAAAGTACTTATTAATAATCTCGAGTTTGAATGCTTTTGCTACATTAGTTTTTACAGGGTAATCCAAAAGATATTCGTTCTTTTTCAATTTGTTGACAGTCCCCTATGGGGTTTCGGAAAAAAATCTTCGCGGAAATGTATAACCTATACTGTATTGTTTACACACCTGCAGTTACAGGTTAATTCCTCATGTATTTTTCTAGATAGTTAACAAAACGTCTAAAATCGCAAGTGACCAATTACCTTTGGCAATATAGTGTATATATATATATACAATGAAACTTCCATTTAACGAAGTCTCATCATTACACTCAAGTACTTCGTTATGAAGTAAATTCGTTAAATAGAATTCAACTTAAATTTATAAAACTTGTATACACATAACCCACATAAAATGAAAAGTAAACAGAAAATGGAAATATTTCAAAAATGTATTTTAATTCGGGCAGTCATTTTTTTATGCAATGTAGATAAGAGAATAATTTAATTAGAGTAACGTAAAAAAAAAAAAAAAAAACATAACAAAGAGAAGTAAACAAAAACCGAAGCGTACCTTTCCTTTTTTCATTAAAATGTGATTAAATATGTGTGTTTTGATTAAATGATTCAAATTTGTTCATTTTCATACAGTCTGCTGAAATAAATTCATACATCCATATCCATCGCAACAGCAACATCTCCGTTTGAATGCGCGCACGAAAGTGGAATAAACTTCGTTCCATAGAATACGTTTTTCGTAATATGGAGATTAATTTACGTGTTAATGATGTTCAAAGTCAAGGTTCTACAAAAAATTTCGTTAAGTAGAAAACTTTGTTAAATAGAGACTTCGTTAAAGGGAAGTTCCACTGTATATATTACTTTCATATTAACAATCTAAAACTGAAACTAAAACCAAAACATAGGGTTGTTTTAGATTTAGACTGGAAAGCTATACCAAAACTAAACAGTAGTACACAAGAAATGAAAATTCTAACTGTATGAAAAAATATTGTAATATTGTAAATTATTATCAATTTTTAAGCGATAGAAGATATAAATAAAAATGATAATATTTATAATGTCACAACTACAATAATTGTTTCTTTAAAATGGCGTTATTTATATACAAAGCAATACTATGTGGAGGGGATTTAAATTTGCTTTCAAACTGCAGTGATATTGGTTGAAACTCATAAGATTTATTTTGTTATCTTTTTAATTATCTCTACTGGTAATTGAACAAATGCAAACTGAAAAATCATTTCAACAGAGACATGATATATTGGGTTGAGGAAAAAGTAATTTCGTTTTTTTTTTCATGTTTTTCAAAGAGAATTTATTCATATAAATTTCAAACACTAATCAATGATATATGTGCCGTTTTGATCGATGACTTTTTGACACTTTTCCGGTAAAACCATAATTCCGTCACTGTAGAACTTCTCTGATTTCTGGGCGAAAAACTGAACCAAGTGATTTTCACAAGCTTCTTTTGATACCAGCTTTACACCATTAAGGGAGTTCTGCAGAGATCGAAACAAATGATAGTCGGACGGGGTGAAGGTTCAGGCTATAGGGTGGATGCATCAAAACTTCCCAGCGAAGCTCTCTCAATTTTTGCCGAGTCACTAAAGATGTGTGTGGTCTGGCGTTGTCGTTATGGAAGACAACGCCTTTCCAATTGATCAATTCTGGTCGTATTTTTTAATCGCCTACTTCAATCGCATTAGTTGTTGACAATAGAGAGTCGAATTAATGGTTTGGCCAGGTTCGAGCAGCTCATGATGAACAGTGCCTTTCCAATCCCACCAAACACTCAGCATCACCTTCCTTGGCGTCAATCGGGGCTTTGCCACCGTTTGTGAAGCTTCTTCGGGCTTCGACCACAAACTTTTTCGCACATTATTATCGTACGTGATCCACTTTTCATTGCCCGTAATCATTCGTTTCAAAAATGGTTCCATTTCGTTTCGTTTCAGCAACGATTCACAAATGGAAACTCGGCCCATTAAATTTTTCGCTGTTAATTCATGCGGAACCCAAGTTTCCAAGTATCGAGCTTCTTTTGGTATCCAATCTTATGTAAATGGTTCAAAACTGTTTTTTGATGGATATTTAGTTCCATAGCGATATCGTGAGATGAAATATGTCGGTCTACCTCGATTTTGCTAAGAATTTCATTGACCTTTTTCAACGTTTGGCCGACCAGGGTGAGGTTCATCTTTAACATCAAATTTCCGGAACGAAAACGAGCAAACCAATTCTGACACTGGCGTTGACTTAAGCACTCATCACCATAAACACCACACAATTTTCGATGAGCCTGCGCTGCATTTTTTCCTTTTCTGAAATAGAAAAGCAAAATATGACGAAAATGACCTTCTGGAATCTCAATTTTCAAAGTGCAATAACTTTTGACTGAGTAAACAGATAACTCTACCTTTATATCTAGAATGTTCTATGGACTGTTACCTTTCAAACGGTCTATAGTATGGCTTCACTGAATAAGCATTACTAGATAGAGATATGCGACTTTAAAGTCATCTATTGGGAAAAAACGAAATTACTTTTTCCTCAACCCAATATTATAAACAATAGTGTTAAATTAAGCAAGAAAAGCTACTGTGAAAATTCTGAGATTAAAAGGCTAACTTTTAAAAGCTGACTTTTTTGTGATATATTCATGTAAAGAGAAAAAAAATAATTTTTTTAGTATGCAGAAATTTAAAAAATGTTTATTTTATATTTGTTTAAGAAAATGTAACATATTTTTGAGAAACATTTGTAAAAAATAAATTTTTCCAAAATTTCCAATTTTTCCAGAAAAAAAAACTTTTTTTTCCCGCCACTACAAAATTTACGGAAATTTTACATCTCTATTCAAACATAATGAGATTGATACATATCACTGAGATAGACTACAACACGGTTTTTCAAGAGTATACAATAAGTAACATGTGTGCAGAAATTTTACATCTCTATTGAAACATAATGAGAGTGATACATATCACTGAGATAGACTACAACACGGTTTTTCAAGAGTATACAATAAGTAACATGTGTGCGGAAATTTTACATCTCTATTCAAACATAATGAGATTGATACATATCACTGAGATAGACTACAACACGGTTTTTCAAGAGTACACAATAAGTAACATGTGTGAGGAAATTTTACATCTCTATTGAAACATAATGAGATTGATACATATCACTGAGATAGACTACAACACGGTTTTTCAAGAGTATACAATAAGTAACATGTGTGCGGAAATTTTACATCTCTATTGAAACATAATGAGAGTGATACATATCACTGAGATAGACTACAACATGGTTTTTCAAGAGTATACAATAAGTAACATGTGTGCGGAAATTTTACATCTCTATTGAAACATAATGAGAGTGATACATATCACTGAGATAGACTACAACACGGTTTTTCAAGAGTATACAATAAGTAACATGTGTGCGGAAATTTTACATCTCTATTCAAACATAATGAGATTGATACATATCACTGAGATAGACTACAACACGGTTTTTCAAGAGTATACAATAAGTAACATGTGTGCAGAAATTTTACATCTCTATTCAAACATAATGAGATTGATACATATCACTGAGATACACTACAGCACGGTTTTTCAAGAGTATACAATAAGTAACATGTGTGCGGAAATTTTACATCTCTATTCAAACATAATGAGATTGATACATATCACTGAGATAGACTACAACACGGTTTTTCAGGAGTATAACGATAAGTAACATTTTTGTTTACAGGGATGCACAAAAGATTTCCATTCCATTAGTTTCTATAGGGAGAAATCGTTTGATGATGTTATGATTCTTCAAACCTAACGAAATCACCGAAGTGCACTATATGTTTTCTATAGTTTACCGAGTGCATAGCATTCATTTACACGCAAAAGAATCCTCTTAAAAGACTGATTAAGATCGATAATTATTTGAAGTGTGTTTTCCTCTGTGGTATGCATTTTTAAATTGATCTAATTTTGAGTGTATTAGGTGGTGTGTATAAATTCTATACACAGCTACACGAAAGACTTAGCACAGATTAGCGAAGATAGACAGCAATTGTTGAAAATGGATTTTCACTGAGTTATGTATTTTTTTAGGGTTCCGTACTTAAAAATGATAAGATCACTCCTGTTTCTGTCTGTCCGTCTGTCAGAGCCCTTTTTCTCGTAAACTATGTGGTGTAGAAAATTCAAATTTGGGAAAGTTATAAAGCCTTTTTACTCACATATGTTCAGATTATTAGCAATTCACAAATATGTTTAGGAAAAATTTAGGGGGTTAATTCAGTTACTTGGGGAAAAATTTTCTTTTTGTATATCGTTTGGGGTATCGTGCAAAAGATAAGTTACTTGACAAAAAAAAAAAAAAAAAAAAAAAATCGTTTCATATATCGTGTAGGCTGTTGTTCGAAAGATCTCGTAACATCGAACTTAAAAATTTACTTGTTTTAAATTTAGGTATTATATTTTCAGATATATCATCGAAAGTATACTGGAAAATTATGTCCCCTGCTCCTATTTCCGAATCTACTAAAACTAAAATTATCAAAAAATTAGGGGTAGTATGAGTTTATTAATTAATGTAATGTGCGGAAACCTTTGAGCGTGAGTTATACTCGCACTTGACCGGTTTCTTTTTAAATTATTATTTGCATTATATAGATATCTCATTTCATTGTATGAAAAAATGAAAAAAAAAAATATATATATATAATCCTGTTAGTGTTGGAAAGTGTTTCATAAACTATGCATGATGCACGATTTTTTGTTCTTGTTTTTAGGGTTTCGTTCATCTCACGAAACCCTATTTACTCCCGCTCCGTTGTCTGTCCGTCACAGAGCCGTTCTCAGAAACTATATAACTTACAGGCATGCAAATTTGTGTACTTATAGCTAAAGCCTACTATGAAGCTCAAAATATTAAAATTTGAAAAAATCGTATTATTTTAATGTAGAGAGATAAAAAAACCAAAATTCTAACAGCCTTTTCCTAATAAATATGAACACTTTTCATTATAGCAGTTGCCAACCATTAAAAATCCACACTAAAATTCTTTCTAGAATAATCGATCACACTTCCCACTTGTTTTAATTTCAGAAATGTTTCATAAATTTTGGAATCTTTTTTCTTTTTTTAAGGATTTTGATTGTTTCTTCCGCAAATGTTTTCTAAAGGTAATTCCGGATCTTTGGATATCTACCAAGTTACATTAAATTTTAGCAAATGCTTCTGCTGTATCAAAAAAATTTCTGCACTTTTTACTTTTTTTTTTTTTTTTTTACTCAGCATCAGAATGAAAATGAGTTTGGGAATGGGGCAGAGAGACGCTCTTTATCGCGCGAGGAAAAAAAAAGGAAGAAGAAAAAAACAAGTGGGTAAGTGTGATCGAAGATCGCACATAGGGTTTCGTTTAATATTCCTTTCAAAACACTTTATCCTTTCTTTAATAAATCCAAATAAATTCCATTTAGCAATAATACTAATAAAAAAGTCATGTTTTTTTTATAAAGTAAAAATTTACCGGTCTATTTTTCTCGTTTTTTCAAATATCTAAACCAGCCCGATAGCGGGCGAAGCCCGCTATTATATTCTGTCATAATAACATCTGTCATGCGGACTAAATGCGATATTAAAAAAAATCTATATATATATTTGTCTTACGTGGCGCGGAAATAGGGCTGAATTTCTACCTTATCGTTGGCAACAACCGCAGTTTCCAGAGCTCAGACCAATGAACAGACAAGATTGTGTTAGCTCCACCTCCAATATGGCGGCCAGTGTCAGAGCAGTGAAACTCAAGTTAGCAATTATTAAAAATAAAATATGAACGTAATCCAAAGCGTCTGAGATGATTCCTAATTTTAATTATGAGTAATATTGTTAATTTCAAATGAATTCTCAACTTTTATTTAGAATTTATTTACGAATTTCACTCGCACAAAAAATCGGAGATAATAAAATATAAACTTTCTAGAATACCCCTGCTGCCATCTGCCGCTGTTTTATTGAAGTAAAAATAATTTCTTTTTCCGAAATCTGTAATCAATTAGAATAATAAAATGTCGAACGAAATTTAAACAATCATTGATGATAAACTATCTTCCTACCACGTAGTGGGTTTTTTTTTTTTTTTTTTTTTTTTTTTTTTTTTTTTTTTTTTATGAATTTAAGCCGTGCTGTACAATATTATAGGTGCAATAAGTTTTAAACTAATTATGTTTCCAAGATCCTTTTTTCATAGTATTTAAATGATTTATATGCCCTTTAGCAGCATCAACTAAATGCATTTTTAGTTGTGTTTTCAACGGAGTTTTCAATTACTTTTTTACATTAAAAAATTGCCAATTTCATATGTTCAAATGATTTATTGTAGCACTTATTCCGGCTAGAATTACTAAAAAAATAAAAAGGGGCGAGCGAGTGAGCGAAATGAGCCTTGATCGCGTAGCGGTCTCAATGTGAATTGCTTTGCAATTCACGGGGGGTTGACGAGCGTCAGCGAGTAGGGGGCTGAGCCCCCTAGTAATTTCAAAATTAAACATGTTGTACACTTTCAAAATATTAAAATATGCTAATATTTCCATAATCGAATTTTTATCACGATTCAATATGTTTCTCAAACTCATATATTTACTATTCTCTATTACTCATATTGATACTCGCTTTGTATTATTCTCAAACATTTGAAAAATTCGTTAAACTTCCAATATGACGTCAGATTTTCTTTTTAACTCTCTAATGACGTGATATTAATATGCTTTGTGTACATACACATACTCATACTCCTTGTATTATTGAGAATTTTTTGAAATTTTCCGTTTTATTACCACTATGACGTCAATCATTTTTATTTCATAATAATATTTTTTTCAGTTGGTGAAACTTTTTATTTCATTTTCATTTTTCACGTGGAAATCGTTCAATAGAAAATTAATTATTGTAGAAAGAATTTCACTGTGGATTTTTAATTTTTGGCAACTGCTTTAACGAAAAATGTTTCAATTTAATAGAAAAAGGCTGTTAGAATTTTGGTTTTTTATCTCTATGTATTAAATTAATACGATTTTTTCAAATTTTAATATTTTGAGCTTCATAGCTGATATTCAGCTAGATATACACAAAGTTTCAACTCTGTAAGTTACATAGTTTCTGAGAATGGCTCTGTGACGGACATACAACGGAGCGGGAGTAATAGGGTTTCATGAGATGAACGAAGCCCTAAAACAAGTGGGTAAGTGTGATCGAAGATCGCTCAAAGAGTTTTGTTTAACATTCATTTCAAAACACTTTATCCTTTCTTTAATAAATCCAAATAAATTTCATTTAGCAACAACAAAAAAAATGTCATGTTTTTTATAAAGTAAAAATTTACCGGTCTATTTTTTCGTTTTTTCGAATATCTAAACCAGCCCGATAGCGGGCGAAGCCCGCTATTATATTTTGTCATAATAATATCTGTCATGCGGACTAAATACGATATTTAAAAAAATAATTTCCAAATTAAACATGTTGTACACCTTCAACATGTTAAAATGTGCGAATATTTCCATAATCAGATTTTTATCACGATTCAATATGTTTCTCAATCTTATATATTTACTAGGTCTTTCCTCAAAGGGATTAGTCTGAGTGATATTGCTGAGAACATAGGGTTAACAATTACAATATAAAGAAAAAGAGCAAATTAAATGATAGAATTACAAAATATCATATATAAATTCATATACTCTGTTAAAAAAATAGAAAAGAAGTACCGCTCATCAGATGTGTTTTCATAATTTTTTTTAACATGTGGCAAAAAATCTCATTTTCTTAAGCGCGTATTGCGCAAAACTTGAAAAAAAAAAACAAAAAACAAGTAAGGTAAGTGTGATCGAAGATCGCTCAAAGGGTTTCGTTTAATATTCCTTTCAAAACACTTTATCCTTTCTTTAATAAATCCAAATAAATTTCATTTAGAAATCAAAAAAAAGAAGTCATGTTTTTTATAAAGTAAAAATTTAGCGGTCTTTTTTTCTCGTTTTTTCGAATATCTAAACCAGCCCGCTATTATATTCTGTCATAATAATATCTGTCATGTGGACTAAATGCGATATTTAAAAAAAAAAAAAAAATTCAAAAGTAAACATGTTGTAAACCTTCAAAATGTTAAAATATGCGAATATTTCCATAATCGGATTTTTATCACGATTCAATACGTTCCTCAAATTCATATATTTACTATTCTCTATAAGTCATATTGATACTAGCTTTGTATTATTCTGAAACATTTGAAAAATCCTTTAAACTTCCGATATGACGTCAGATTTTCTTTTTAATTCTCTAATGACGTGATATTAATCTGTTTTGTGTGCATACACATACTCATACTCCTTGTATACTCCTTTATTGAGAAATTTTTCCGTTTTATTACCACTATGACGTCAATCAATTTTATTTCATATTAATATTTTTTTCACGTGGAAATCGTCTGATAGAAAATTAATTATTGTAGAAAGAATTTCATCGTGGATTTTTAATTTTTGGCATCTGCTATAACGAAAAATGTTTAAATTTAATAGGAAAAGGCTGTTAGAATTTTGGTTTTTTATCTCTATTTATTAAAATAATACGAATTTTTGAAATTTTAATATTTTGACCTCTTCATAGCTGATATTCAGATTTATACACAAAGTTTCAACTCTGTAATTTACATAGTTTTTGAGAATGGCTCTGTGACAGACAGACAACGGATCGGGAGTAATAGGGTTTCGTGAGATGAACGAAACCCTAAAAACGCCGGATCTTTTAAAACGCCAAGCTTTTTAAAGTTACGTAATTGGATTTGCAGCCAATAGATTATTCTATCAAGCGTGGCTTAACGCAAATTTAATTTCTTTGTTGCACCTTTTTTTGTGTGTGAATTTAAAAACTTTCTTCCTTGATTATATATCTATTATTTGTATAACTGTTTATAGAAACTCTTACACTTCAAACCACATTGATAGCATACCACCAGCATACCACCATTGATAGCTACAAACCAGATTGCAAAACTGTAGTCTAAATTACTATTAAAGTATACAAAAAATCTTTCGATGACGTCTGTAAAATAACTTTTACATTAAATCTCCATATCGGCAAAATTGAAAAAAAAATATATATTACAAAGTTAAGCTTAACAGATACTTCTTGATTATTCTCTAGGAGGCTCTGCCCCCTGCGCCTTTAATGCACTTTACTGCGCCAATCCGCAGACTTTTCTTTTGCCTGTCTGTCTGTCTCTCCACAATCTGTCTGTTTCCCTATCCGTTCTTCTGCCCGTCTCTCTAACCGATTGTCTATCTCTCTACACGTCTCGCTACCTGTCTCTATATTTCTCTACCGGTCTCGCTACCCGCCAGTCTATTTCTCTAACCGTCTGTTTATCCGTCTAACTACTTGTATGTCTAGCCGTGTCTCTATCCACTTCGCTACTCATTTGTCTATCTGTCTCACAACTTGTCTATCTGTCTCTCTACCCGTCTGGCTATACGCCTCTCTACCCATCTTCTTACCCATCTCCGTACCCATCTACTGTCTCTCTACTCGTCTGTATACCCGTCTCACTATCCGTCTGTTTTTGTACCCGACTCTTTACCCGTCTCGCTACCAATCTCATTACCCGTCAGTCAACTCGTCTATTTATCTACCACGCTACGCGTCTCGCAACCTTTCTCGCTACATTCCTGTCTACCGGTGTCGCTACCCGTCTCGTGACCCATCTCTCTACCCCTCTGTCAACCCTCTTTTTACCTTTCTCTCTAGCCGTCTGTCTATTCGTTTCGCTACCCGTCAGCCTACCTATGTCGCGACTCGTCTCTTACCCATCTCACTACCCGTCTGTCTACCCGTTTGTTTACTCGTCTTTCTACCTCTCGCCACCTCTTCCCAATATTTAAACAATTCATTTAATATACAGAAGCCGTATATCAGTTACTAAATGCAAACAGAAGTAATTTATCTAATAAGTGTAATCAGATGCAATTTTTTTTTAAATACATACATAAACCTGAATAATAATTCATCAGTTTTGTGTTCATAGTTGTTTGTATCATTTGACAGTAAATCTCAACTTCTTAAACCTGAATTGTCTCAAGCTTTTTAAAAAACCACAAGGTCTGTAGAACTGCAAAGTACCTGAGGGCTATATTAACTACATGTTATTAAGTTAAGTGAAAGTTTCATTATCGCGTTTGCAGCCAGTTGCTTATGTCAGAAAGCGTGGATTAACGCCATTTTAAATTCATTACTGTAATTTTTTTTTTTTTTTTTTTTTTTTTTTTTTTTTTGGGGGGGGGGGGGTAGGGGGGAAGGGTTTCAAATATATACATTTAAATTAAAACTTTTGCTTCCATGCCATTAGTGTTGTTTGTGTTATTAACTAATGCCTTGTAGACAGAGCTTCATTTGAAACAAATGTAAAAGACTTCTTCTACAGTTTCTTTTAGGAGAAACTTTCGTAATTGGGCCCAAAGCCAATCGGAGCATTTAATATCATTATTGTAACTCTTATAGAGTTAAAACAATATGGTTGCTAGCTTTACACTTGTTTGAGACCAGCCTTGCCTGTGTATCTGAATGGGGAAAAGTTTCGTATCCTATGTCGGGTGGCGAAAAAAATTTAAATGGTCCAAAAGGTAGTTTTAGCATCTTACAAAATTTTTCAAGAGAGCGGTAAAACATGTTTTTCAAATATTTACAAACATACGTTTATTAAAGCATGTTTTTGCACCATCTTAAAAATTTAAGCACAATGCTAAAATAAAATTTTATCGCCATATTCGATATTTTAATAAGTAATGAAAAAACATAAACAAACTTATTTAACAAACCTAAGAGGCATTTTTGTGATAAATAATTGTTATTGTCAGGGGGGGGGGGGTAAATTGTAAACAATTAATAAACGGCTAGTAAATAATAAATAGCATTTAAAATCTAAAAATGGAGAAGTGGTCCGTATAAAAATGCAAAACATAACATTATACGCTTGATATATGTAAATCTTTTTTTATTTTTTAATATTTCCGAAGGCACAGATAAAAAGGTAAAAATCTCTTTTCCAAATGCCAAATAGAAAATATACAAAATAGAATGCCAAATATACAAAATAGAAAAATATCTGCAAAAAAATATATTTACATAATACTACATCTGCAAAAAAATAAGATTTAGAAAAAGTAAGCCAAATCCTGCAGATCCCAACAATCACATCGAAAAACTTATCACCAAAAAAGAACTCGTCAAATCTTACGGCACAGGAGATGGATTTTCCTCTCTGAATGTAGAATATTAGTTTTTTTTTCTTGTACTATGGGTGATTATAATATAATTGTTTCATTTCACATACTACATACCGTTTGATACATTGGTACGTTTATCTTATCCTGGCGCAGTTGATAAACCGCCAAATATTGTTCCTATAACATTTTCATATTGAATTCATTTCATTTAAATATAAACCTTTCACTCATTTAATTTAAAATACATGCCTTTCATTAATCCCATTTAAAATGCTAAAAAGAGAAAAAAAAAAAAAAAAAAAAAAGAAATAATGCCATAAATCGAAACCTTTTATTTAAACACCAAAGAATTTTATTTTTAATTTACACACGCGAAATAAAAAAAAACTGCTATTGCTGAGATTTGCGCCAAATCTCTAATACCAAGTCTACCAAATTATTGCGGGGTTTTTCTTTCAAACAGAAAAAAATCCAGATTAATTTTCGATTTCTACTAAATTGAAATATATTTTATTGTGCTGAATATTAGTGCGTGCATATTTTTTTGCTCCATGTACTCCATGAACTTTTCAATTCCGATTGTCTACGAAAATCTTCCGCCGGTGAAAATGACGTACGCACAAAATTTTCGTGACGTATGTACTTTAATTGTGCTTTTAATTGTGCTTTTTTATCTATTTTTTTAATATATTTTCCAAACGTTTTGACATTTATTCTTGGTAATAAATAGACGTCGTTGTCACCTTTATAGGTACCTGCTGTAAAAATTTGAACGAAATCCGTTAAATATTTTTTGAGTTATGCTTGACGAAAGGTTTTAATATCCATTGTAGCTATATATGGGGCAAAGTAATACTGCGCTGTGTATGAGTCTTCGTTGCACTCAGACAACTATTCTCTATTACTCAACTCATATTGTATCATTTGTATTATTTTCAAACATTTGAAAAATTCTTTAAACTTCCAATAGGACGTCAGATTTTCTTTTTAATTCTCTAATGACGTGATATTATTCTGCTTTGTGTACATACACATACTCATACTCCTTGTATTATTGAGAAATCTTAGAAATTTTCCGTTTTATTACCACTAAGACGCAATCAATTTTATTTCATATTTATCTTTTTTTCAATTGGTGAAACTTTTTATTTATTTTCATTTTTCACGTAGAAATCGTTCAGTAGAAAATTAATTATTGTAGAAAGAATTTCATTGTGAATTTTTAATGTTTGGCAATTGCTGTAACGAAACATGTTTAAATTTAATATAAAAAGGCTGCTAGAATTTTTTTTTTATCTCTATTTATTAAAATAACATGACTTTTTCAATTTTTAATATTTTGAGCTTCATAGTTGATATTCAGCTATATATACACAAAGTTTCAACTCTGTAAGTTACATGGTTTCTGAGAATGGCTCTGTGACGGACAGACAACGGAGCGGGAGTAATAGGGTTTCGTGAGATGAACGAAACCCTAAACAGAAGTCATCGTTAAACCCGATCCGAACCTTGAATATAGCAAGGCTGTAGCCAGAAAAATATTTCGGAAGGGATTTGGGGGCTCGAAAGTTTATTCCTGGCTTAATTTAGATTTGTTTGTTACTAATTTAATAGAGGCAAGTGGTAGGAGTCTTATTAAGCTGTATTGTGAATTCAATTTAATGTAATTACAGAAGAAAATGCATGCCTTTTTCATTGCAAATAAAATAGTAATATTTAAATGTTTCTTCGGCCACTTATTGACGTTAGTGTCAACCAAATTAGTGTTTGAAATTTTGTACATAGATATCCAAATATTTTATTGCCAAAAATATCTTACCAGTAGCATTACATCGGAACAGCTAAGTTTGTGAATATTTTAAATTTTATTTGCATTCTTTAATAATTTGGACTAACAAGTTTGGTGATCTGTATGAAGCTAATGTAGACATTTTATTTTCACTTACTGCTTTTACAGAGCCCCATTGCGAAAAAATTCGTATAAATTTTAAAGATTTCTTAGAAATTGCATTTATTATTTTTTTCAGCATACTAACGGAATCAAACAATAGATACGCTAGCGTAAAATTTTAATTTTTGAACCTTGATCGTCTTGACTGTTAATTAATGACATATTTCAGGTTATAAAACACCACGTTTTTCTAAGCGGTACTTGTCATGTGGTAAGACGCTCTTTTTCATGTGGGTCATTCGTTCTCTTTGACGTTTTCAGCCTTCCTGGCTTGTCCAGAGGTCAGCAGGGGACATCGCTGACAGGTTTATCACAGCTTCTTTCTCTTTTTGAGACTTCCCATTCTTTCGTTGATGACCACAGAACCTTTGGAAAAGAAATGCCAAGCGAATGATTTACGAGATTTTGTCAAGGATTTTTGAAAAAAAACGTATGAACGCAGCCTTAAGGTTCGAGCAGACTGATTTTCAGATCATCGGAATGTCTCATGTGGTCATTCGCTCTCTTTGGTGTTTTATGACTTCTTTAGCTTGTCTAAAGCTGCATTCAGTGCCTTCCTGATCAAGTCGTCCTGAGATAGCCATACATCAAATCTCTTTCCATTCTTCTCGAATCGTTTTGTGGTCAGAGGAGTTTCAACAAAACAAATGGATGTTTTTCGACTTGTCAATGGCTCCCGTTCTTGACCTCTGACCTTTTGACATGCTAAGAAAGTCATAAAAGATCAAAGAGTTCGACATACCACAGCATAGATAGCGACGCATAAGAACGCTGCGCTGTTTATTTGGTCCTTAAAGGTCAGGTATCAGCAGGTGCAGTGGACATCGCTGACAGGTTTACCACGCCTCTTTCTTTTGTTGAGACTCCCCTTTCTTTGGTTGATGACCACAGAACCTTTGGAAAAGAAAGGCCAAGGGAATGATTTACGAGAGTTTAAGCAAGTGTTGTCTGTACACAATCTACTGTCAGAGATTTCGCAGGAGGATCAAACCCTCATGATCCCCCCTTTGGCTGCGGCCTTGAGTATGAGTACATTTCTATCATGTAAAAACAGGAAGAGTTATAAAACGGAAAAAGGGAAGCTAGACCGTTGAGTTCTAGAGCGCCATCCACTCAAACCCCATAAACTGACAAGCGGTCGTCGTCTTGGATAGAGTCGTAAAAAGGAATGTTTTTACCCCCATGGTACGTATGAATAAGTCCCATCTCCATCCCTCTGGCTAATAACACTTGTGTATTGCATCATTGCATCGATCTCTTGATTCTCTCTCTGCCATAGTAGAAGAGAAACCCCCATCTATCAACTTACGATGAATCGCTGTAATTGCATTCTGACAGAAATATGCATTGTCAGTGATTTTTTTTTCTATATAGGGATTTCACCCATGTTATTTACACGGGTAGAGGAGGAAAAGGGAAGGGCCGACCATTTTTTTTTTTTTTTTTGAGTAAGATTTTTTATTTTAGTTTATTTAAGTATTGAGTTTTTTTTAAAAGTATTATTAGTGATTTTAAAAAAACACACAAATTGTAAATAGTTTTCTAAAATTTCACATGCTCCTTTCATGTCTTTTAGCTGCTTATATCTTTTGCCAATTTTCTTTTTGTTTATTTGTTAAAGAAAATCAGCTATGAAAGGCGTTCTAGGATATGATAGTTAAAGAAAAGTGAGCAGCAATTAGCGATCGACTATAATAAAAGATTTATCACACTGATGGAAAAATGAGAATTTTATTATTATTATTATTATTATTCTTTGGCATATGAATGAAATACCTTGAATTTCACAGCATACATTCAGTAAAAAATGGCAGAAACTCCCCTCATGATATAGAATAAAAGTTTATTAAAACTTTGTGTAGTTACCAGCAATTCTCTGGAAACCTTTTAGAAAATTTTAGGAAAAGTAAGATACTTTTTTTTTTTTTTTTTTTTTTTTTTTTTTTTCATTTTATAAGTGTTTTTATAAATTTCGGAAATCTATTGTTTTCTGCGGCTTTTGATTTATTCTTCTCCAAATGGTTCCTAAATGTAAGAAAAAGGCTTCCGGATCTTTGGAGAACTACGAGTTTATTGAATTTAATGTAACTTCGGGTAGTTAGTTAATTAACATAATCAAATTTCACGGCAAACGATTTTTCTCCATAGATCATAATGGAATGGAATTCTTTTGTGCATCCCTCGAACGAACTCTAAGTTAAATATAACAAGTTGGAATTTGAACGTGAAACATGACAAATGAGGTGCGTTCGTACTATAACTAGTTTCAGTGAAATGAATTATATCGTCTGTTATTATGATATGATTAATTTCCGTAATAAAATAAGTATATTTTAAGTTGGCAACATTTTATCTTTTGTTGACATTTACTGAAAATTCCAATGGGAAACTTAAACCTAGCTTTGAAAATTTCAGAACTTGAAATCCATATTTAAACTCTTTTTTCCATTTAATATCTATTTCTCCGTAAACATCTATCCCAAAAACTGTCGGTAGATTATATAGGGTTGCTATAATTAAACAATTTTAGTATACAAATTCGGTTTTTAAATTCAGTAATACGGAATTATAGGACTCTAATCTTAAATAGGACATAATCACCATGGCAACCTAGAATCATTACATATCATGGGATATCATTGAATTAATTGCGTTAGGATTTAATAGAATGAAGAAAACTTTGATTAATATCTTTTTAAGTTTTGATTCCATTTTCATAAAATTTGAAATGACTCGACAAAATTCTGCAACGATTAGATATATTACATTTCAAACCATTCGGTTGGGTTTTTTTTGCGCTGTTATATGCGGACAGACGGACGGACCAGGCGACGACTATAGGTGCTACGTATTTATATAATTACACTGCAAAAAATAACTGTTGATTTTACAGTATAAAACTGGCACCCCAGCTGCCAGTATTATACCGTAAAATTAACAGTATTAAATAGTAAAATAAGCAGTAATACGCTGCCGTGCAAGCAGCAATACGCTACCGCGCATGCGCGGTAGCGTATTGCTGCTTGCACGGCAGCGTATTACTGCTTATTTTACTATTTAATACTGTTAATTTTACGGTATAATACTGGCAGCTGGGGTGCCAGTTTTATACTGTAAAATCAACAGTTATTTTTTGCAATGTACGAACGCACCTAAAAAGCTATTTGTGATAGTGATTGGAACTTATTATTACATGATTTCAATTCCATTGTATGATAGTTCTGTTTTAAAAGTTTTCGTTATAATTCATTAATCATTGCACTGTAAAACAAGAATGGAAAATCATGCATCAGGAATAAGATTATGAAACACTTTCCAACTAACAGAATATTATTAAGAAATTTAATTTTTTTCATAGAATGAAATCCGATATCTAAAAAAACCACTTAAAAAAAAAAAAAAAAAAAAAAAAACAAGAACGAAAAATCATGCGTCAAGCATAGATTATGTAACACTTTCCAACGCTTCCAAAATAATTTTACGAATCATACTCTTTAATAAGCTAAAAGATAACATCTAAGTAATCCGAATACTTTTATTCAGTCCTGTATAGGATCTATAGATTTGTATATATACTATACATAGGATGCTAAATTTTAGTTCAGTTAGGAAACACGTAGCACAGTTTAAAATTCTCCGTCTGGAGTTAAATAATACGGAAATGTGTTCCCGAACTTTTGTGCTTCCCTGTATAGGATCTACAGAATTTATACACACCACGTAATATACAAAAAGCGATTTAAAATTAAAATCGCATTCAGTAACTTAAAGCGCACTTGCAGGAATTATTATTAACATACAGTAGAGAATTCTTTTGTGTGTCCCTGTAAATGAACGATGACTGCTATACACACAATATTCTGTAGTAAGTCTCTTGTAATGAACCTTATATAAATTTCAATGCGTTTAAAATAGTGAAACATTATTTAAATAAACCGCAGACGATTTTTCTCCATAGACGTAATGTAACGGAATTCTTTTGACTGTCCCTGTAAAGTAAGTATAAGTGCTATGCACACCCTATTCCATATTAAGCTTCTTCTAATGCACCTTAGTGATATATATAAATTTCAATGCGTTTAAAATAGTGAAACATTATTTAAGTAAACCGCAAATGATTTTTCCCCATAGACCGCAATGTAACGGAATTCTTTTGAGTGTCCCTGTAAAAAAACTATAAGTGATACACACTTCCGTTGAAATAGGGAACATGCTATAGATAACGATTATAACATATAAAAATTGCAGGGCAATCCGAGCATATTTACGGGAGTTAGAGCACGGCCAGACGGCCAGACGGCAGACGGCCAGACAAACCGAAGTCATAAACACTTTTCAACTAGGTTGGAAAGTGTTAAAAAACATAATTTAGTAAAAATCCATTTTCAGACATTGCTGCCCATATCCGGTAACATGTGCCAATTCTTTCGTGTAACCCTATGTGATCTATAGAACACATACTCAAAATATCTAATTTTGCGTTTAAAGAAAGTTTTAAAAAAGCATATTGCAGCGGAAAACGCACTTCCAGCAATTATCTATCTTTATCAGTCCTGTAACCGAATTCTTTTGTGCGTCTCTGTAAATGAATGATAAATGTTATGCACTCCGTAATCTATAAGAAACAGTGAACTTCAGTGATTTCATTATAGTTGAAGCATCATAACATCATTAAAATGCACCGAAAACGATTTTTCCTCATAGTTCATAATAAACTGGAATTCTTTTGTGCATCCCTGTAAAGGAACTATAAATATTACTTATTTTACACTCTTGAGAAAGCATGTAGTCCATCTCAGGGATCCATATCAACCACTTTATGTTTGAAATAGCCTAACTTCGATAAAATGCACCGCAAACGAATTTTCCTCATTGACCATAATGTAACGGAATTCTTTTGTGTGTTCTTGTAAACGAACTATAAATGCTACACAATTCATTTTTAATACCAAACATTCTATAGTAAGCCTCAATGACATATAATATTTTCATTAAAATCTGATTATATTCACTCCAGTTAGAGTCCGTACAGACAGACAAACCGAATTTAAGAACACTTTTCAACTATGTTGGAAATCGTTAAAAAGACAAATATTTCTTAATCTACGAAAATCTATACTATTGTATAAAGAGAGAACGCCTGACTGACTTATCAACGCCCAGCTGAAACGACTAAACTCAGGATCACGAAAGTTGGGCAGTAGATTGCTGTTATGACCCAGACAAGCAATAAGAAAGGATTTTTGAAAATTCCCCCCCTGATAGGGGTTAAAGGGGTAGTTGAACGTTTTATGTGATTTCGCCATATCTCAGCAGCAGTTTTAGGTAGGAACATAAAATTCAGGATAACGAATCTACTAAAAAATTGGTTAAACTCGTATTTCAGCGATTTTAGAAATTCACCCCCTAAGAGGGTCATTTCGCCATATCTCAGCAGCAGTTTTAGGTAGGGGCGCGAAATTCAGGAAAACAAATCTACTAAAAAAAAAAAAATGGTTAAGCACGTGTTTCAGCGATTTTAGAAATTCGCCCCCGAAGAGGGTTAAAGGAGTGTCGTGTCGAACGTTTTAGTATCATTTCGCGATATCTCAGCAGCAGTTTCAGGTAGGAGCATGAAATGCAGGATAACAAATTAACTTAAAAAATGGTTAAAATGTATTTCAGCTGTTTTAGAAATTCACCCCCGAAGGGGATTAAAGGGGTGTCGAACGTTTTAGTATCATTTCGCGATATCTCAGCAGCAGTTTCAGGTAGGAGCATGAAATGCAGGATAACAAATTAACTTAAAAAATGGTTAAAATGTATTTCAGCTGTTTTAGAAATTCACCTTCTAAAGGCTTAAAAAAAGGGGGGAGGGGGTCGAACGTTTTAGGTCAT
Organism: Maratus michaelseni; assembly: GCA_963931845.1. NCBI lineage: Eukaryota > Metazoa > Arthropoda > Arachnida > Araneae > Salticidae > Maratus > Maratus michaelseni. The sequence goes on along the minus strand of OZ007595.1, from coordinate 70,501,255 downwards.
TTCGCCATATCTCAGCAGCAATTTTAGGTAGGAGCATGAAATTCCGGATAGCAAATCTACTAAAAAGTATTTAAACACGTATTTCAGCGATTTTAGAAATTCACCTTTAAGGGGGTTAAATGAGGGGTCGAACGTTTTAACATGTATGACAACGATTTTAGAAATTCACCCCCGAAGGGGATTAAAGGGTCATTTTAAAGGGCCATATTAGGTCATTTCGTCATATCAAAGTAGCAGTCTTAGGTAGGAGCATGAAATTCAGGAATGCAAATCTACTAAAAATATTTAAACACGTATTTTAGCTATTGTAGAAATTCACCCCTAAAGGGTTAAAAGGGGGGGGGGGAGTCGAACTTTTTAGGTCATTTCGCCATGTCGTTTAATAATATAGTAATTTATGTAATATAAACCTGAATTTTGTAAAATTTGTTCAATTACATTTTTATCTCTAGATTATACACCATACTATCACTTCACATATTGCTAACTACATTTTACCTTGTAACCCTTTTCCTTCCGGATGAATAATGATTCTCTGAAAGTATTAAATTTATATAAAAAAAATTACACAATCTTTATGATCATTTTCTTATAAAAATTATTCCAACATTGAAATAAACTGCCCAGAAATGAAACATTATGATACTAAACTTTATTGCAAAGTAAATAGTACACTGAAAAAAAAAATGATGATTTTGCGGTATAATAGTATAAAATGGTATGATAATATGTCGCGCATGCGCGGTAGCGTATTACTGCTTATTTTACTATTTATTACTGTTAATTTTACGGTATAATACTGGCAGCTGGGATGCCAGTATTATTACAAAGTAAAATCCACATTTTTTTTTTTTTCAGTGTATAATATGGAATGTTGTTTATTAAAACAGCCATATACTACTTAAAATCTTGATAGAACTTGACTAAAAACTTTCACGACACACCTGTAATCCTCTCACGGCACACTGGCTGAGAACCACTGCTTTATATTGTTATCAGATCCAATTATACCTCAAAATTATCGAAAGGATGTTTTACGTACTGCAAAAGTACAGGGTGTTCCACAAGGTACGCAGAGTCTAATATGTACAGATTCGGATAGAGCACGTCAATATGAGTATTTTGATTGGTAACAAGTGGGGTCCCCAAATATAGCGTGATAGTCTAATTACAGGATGAACGTTATCATAGCTGCGAACTTTTACGCTTTTTTCCTACCACTAAAATTTTATAGTAAATTTACCTTATTAAATCTCCGAAATCACGGGATTCAATAAGGCAAAAATTTCTATAAATTTTTAGTGGTTACCACAAATTTGCATAATCATCTGGGGAATCTTTCATGTTGTACACATCGTCATTTGGAATAGCCACTACCGGATTCGTCAATAACGTCATAGCTGCCAACTTTTACGCTTTTTTGATACCGCTAAAAATTTATAGAAATTTTTGCCTTATTGAATCCCGTGATTTCGGAGATTTAATAAGGTAAAATTTACTATAAAATTTTAGTGGTAGGAAAAAAGCGTAAAAGTTCGCAGCTATGATAACGTTCATCCTGCAATTAGACTATCACGCTATATTCGGGGACCCCAGTTGTTACCATTCAAAATACTCATATTGATGTGCACTATCCGAATCTGTACATATTAGACGCTGCATACCTTGTGGGACACCCTGTACTTGCATTATAAGTTTTGCTAGATTAGTGCGTTTAATTAATCTCGAAATATTACCGCTAGTGTCGTAATCAGTTCTCAAGCACAAACTTGTTGTAATTATTTAAAAGGCTACTTATGATATATCTGTAGCATGAGCGGAACAGAGAAATCTAGGAAGAAGCAAGATTTTTGAATTGGTGTGATACCTGTGCGCCCACAGTCTAGGCCGCGATTTTTTTTAGGTAGATTTCTTAAGAAATACTACCTATTACATTCTCCCCTAAGTTGGAATTTTTGAAAAAATTTTGCAGGTCTACGCCGATCATGACTTCCAGAACCCAAAACCACCCCCAGTTCAAAACTTTATATCTATCTATCTATCTGTGTATGTCACATTTTTATGTACGCGATAACTGAAATAATTTCAGACAAATCTTTTCCAAACTCATACATAAAATCAAGGGGCATAAAATCTCGGTCAAGTTCGTTAATGGGAAAAATCGAACCAGGGGGGGGGGGGGATGGAGGGGGCTTTTTGTGAAAACAGAAAAAACCCATAATTTCTTAATTATGATACGTATCGAATCCGTTTAAAGTTATTATTACTTCTAGGAAAAGGGCCGAAAACTTATGTAGGACAGATTTTTGATATCATTAAAAATGGCCCCAAGGGGGGGGGGGTGAAGGGGGGTTTTAGAAGAAAAAAATTTATAACTTCGTCAATTCACAAGATATCAAATCCGCTTAAATGTATTGTAAATCTCCTGAAAATTATCTACAACTTTTATATTGACAAGTTTTTTATAGAACCAACTATTACGGCCAAAAAAAAAAAAAAAAAAAAAAAAAAAAAAAGAAAAAGCACAAAAAAATCCCTGCTGGCTCCGCCTGCCATCAGACGTGAAAACAGAATAAAACCCATAACTTCTTAATTTTTATACATATCGAATCCGTTTAAAGTTAATATTATTCCTAGGAAAAGGGCTAAAATTTATGTATCACATTTTTTTTTTTTTTTTTTTTTTTTTTTTTTTTTAAATGGGGACTATAAATATGAAATATTCTAAATTACACACACACACACACACACACACACACACATATATATATATATATATATAACCATAAATGAAACATTATCATAACACCAACTTAAACAATGAAATAATTAGTTGACAATGAAAGATTCCCCAACACACTTAATATGGAATCAAAAACAATGAAAGAATAAGAAATTAAATAAAAATTGAATAAATGGAATTAAATGAATTAATTGAAATGAAATTTGTGGAATTTAGACAGAATTATCAAGTCCCAATTGCCTAAATACCACAAATAAAATGAAATGAGATGTTTCATCATCATATTAGCCATACATTGCTAAAAAATATGATATTGGGACTACATCTCAAATACAATGAATCAAATCAGTGATAAAATATTAAAAAGGAAAGAAGCCATACTTATATATTACAGAGAGAACATTTAATAGAGACATTAAGTATAAAAACCATAAAGATGAAAAGAGATATAAAAAAGATACCTTGCAGTTCATGAACCATCATGAAAACCAACATGACTGGGGAATGAATTGCATAAAAAAATCATAACATGTTGCCAATTTTAGAAATATAAATAGTTTAGAAATATAAATTGCTTTGCAGTGATGCCAGAAATAATGTTAAAATATAATGGATTATAAAATAAACAGGAACATTAGTGCTGCCATCTATTAGTAAAAGTGAATATAATCTGAATCGAAGGAATTGGATGGAAATAAATGTTTCATAATTCAACCAAATTACTATCTTAATTGATACCAATTAGTTAAATAATAAATAAATGAAATTAATTAATAAATAGAAAATCGAATTACATTAAAGGATGTATTAATGAATAATACTATGTTATAAATAAGTATTAAGATGGAAAAATTAATAATAAAAAACAACTTAAAATAGTGCTGCCCTCTAGTGGTAAAAGTAAATATAAAGTAATGGATGGAAATTAGTGTTTAATAATTAAACCAAATTACTATCTTAATGATAGCCATTAGTTAAATAATAAATAAATGAAATTAATTAATAAATAGAATGTTGAATAATATCTAAGTAATGGATGTATAAATTAATAATACTATGTTATAATTAAGTAGTAATATGGAAAAATTAATAATTAATGCAACATTAAAAATGTACCATTAAATGACAACAACGATTAAATAACTGTACTAAAAATGCAACATCAATTAAAATAAATTAAATTAAAATACTAAAGATTTGAATTAATAATCAAAGAATTTAAAATTAATATTGATTAAATATTGAAATGAAATAGTCACAAATAATGTGGCTTCAAACAAAGTTAAATTAAATAAAAACACTTAATAAAATTAAAACATATTATATTAACACTGTATAAAAGTAAACATTATCTTAGAAGTAAATATGATATTGTCCACCAAAGGTATTAATCCAAATCATTAGATCAAATACATTCATAATATTAATGAATATAAATTCATTTTAAATAATTAAATAATGAATAAGTAAATCTAACTAAATGAATATACAAATAAAAATAACACATCGCAGTCCATTATAAAATGTGTATGATAAAACAATTGTGTAAATCAAAATGCCCCCCCCCCCTTTTTTTTTTTTTTTTAATAATAATATAAATTAACCATGCGTATTTTTCCATACAACGCCGCCACACACCTCCTCAATCCAACGTCTACCCACCCAACCGTCCTATTATATATATATATATATTTTTTGTAAATATTTATAAGATTATATGATTTTTTTATACATTTTTTAAACGCATGTGTTAATTTGGTTGTAAAGATCAAATAGGAACTAACTATATATTAAGGAATAAATGGATTTTTTTGGAAAACCATGTTGTAATGCTTCATAGATAAGTTTTTTAATATTTTTGTTAATAAGTTGAGAGGAACATAAACTTTTTATTCTATAAATATGATTAAGGAGTATATTACGATATGCAGAATTATGAAGACATGATTTAAAATTAGTAAATGAATTAACTTTAAATTTAAATTCTTTACGTTTATCAAATAGATCTATTATTGTTTTGTTTTCTTTTAGTGTAATTTTAAGATCTAAAAAGTTAATAGTATTGTTAGAAAGGAGGTTTTCCGTTAATTCTAAATTAGTAGGATAATCAACTGGAAATATAGAAATATTAGTGTGATCAGTGGCAATTAAAATAATGTCATCAATATAACGATATAAATGTATATTACTATTAATAAATGTACGTTCATAATGATACAAGTATAAGTCTGAAAGTATACTAGATGTACATCCCCCTTGTGGTATACCGACTTTCTGTAAATATAACGTGTTATCATGCATTATATAATTATTATATATAATGAAATTTGTTAAAGTTTTAAAATAAGCTGTATCTATATGAATTGGTAAATTAAGTGAATGTTGATACTTATAAAATAATGCATTTATAATATTATGTAGATCTAATAAATCTATATTATTAAATAGATCTTTGAAATCATATGTCATTATATTATTAACACATTTAAGATTTTTCAAAATATTGACGAGTTGATAGCTATTTTTTATACAATGTGTGTTATCAGTGGATGTTGTCAGTGTATAAATTTGATTGAGAATTTTTAATAGATGTTTATTGGCTATATTATTATATGTATTGCATCCTATAGTTACAGTCCTAAATTTAATTGGATTTTTATGAAATTTGGGTATAAGAACTAAATAAGGATAATTAAAGTTAGTAGAATTAATATCTAATAATTTATAATAACTGTGAATTTTACGATTGTTTACAATTACATTTTCATTAGTTTTTTTAAAAGAATTGTTAGTAGAAATACAGGATGTAAGTAGTTGGTGATAATACGCTTTACATATGATTGCATAATTATTAGGAGATTTGTCAATATATGTTATTACATAGTTTTTTTGTAATTTAGTAATTTGCTGGAACAAATGTTTTGTGTTAATTTTAACCATATTAGATAAATTTTGTTTTAAAGACGAACTTAATTTTTCAATAACCAGTATTTTCCATTGATTAAAATATTCAATAGGTTTACTATATGAAATTGAAATTTTATAAATAAAAATGTCTATATCATATATAAACTGTTTTATAATAGAATTTACATTAAATTTAGAAGGAAGTCTATATTTAGTACCATAACCCATTAGTTTTTGCAGTTTATAATCATTCACAATATTAAGATTACCAGTGATTATATGTCCATGATCATTATTAATGAATTTTTTTAGAGTGGGGTCATTGCAATTACACTGAAAAGTACTAGCATCAGATGTATTTTTTGAAAATGCATTATAGTTAAAAATCTTTCTTCCAATTGTAGTAGGATATTTAAATGTCTTTGAAAGTTGAAGATTTTTTATAGGAAAATAACAGTTTTTATCATTAATTATAGAATTAATATTAATTTTATTAAAGATTTGATTTGAAAAAGTTATAATTATTTGAGTATTAGTGTTTTGAATTTTTTGTTTTTTATTTAAATTAATGTTAAAAAGATTAGCTCTTGTCATAATTAGATCATAGAAAATATCAGAGAAATGATTTGAGTAAGATTTACTAAGAAATACATTTAAATATTGTACTATCAGTTTCTTTTTAATAGCAAAAATATATTTTCGTATTAAAAACCAGTTGTAGTTCTTAATATAGTTTTGATGAAGAGTGTTGATTTGTTTAAGAATAAATTTATTGGAAATAACCACTATAGCAGTACATTTTCCTCGCTTGTTACGTGTTGTTTTATGATTTAAATTATGATTTAGAGTAAGATAAATAGGAGAATAATCTGTAGTATTATTTGTTGAAAAAACTTTAACTGGTCTGTTAAATAATTCACTATTAAGTCCATAATGATAAATAGTGTTATAATATTTCATATATGAAGACTCCATAAATAAACGTTCTGATTTAGCTTTTATTATTTGTATAATTTCAATTGTAGTATGTTTAAATTTATGTTTATGAAAATGTTGTATTTCTGCTGTGGACTGTAAATTTTTTGCTTTGTTCTTGTTAGTGTCTGAACGATGTTGATTAATACGTTTATGTAATGGACCTGATGTTTCACCTATATATTTCAAACCACATAGGTTACAGTTTATGCTATAAATTACATTAAATGCTTTACAAAAAGTTGATAAATTAGGATCTGATACAATTTGTTTCTGAGAAGCAAATGGACAAGTCTTGCAACGAGCATCATTACATAATCTAAAATATAATGGAGGAGGAGGAGAGTAAAAATGGTCACTTGATGTCGATCCAGGAACAACCCATTTATTGCCCCTGTACCGGGCACTACACTGCATAGATGCAAAGTGTATCTTGCCAGGAACGAGAATTTTACTTAGAACTACCATTAAAAAAATATGACACAATAAAAATACAATTTGAAGAAAAAGAAAATATAAATGAATTAAATTAATGTATGAAACTTAGAAAACTTGATTAATTAGAATTATTAAAAATCTTGAATAAATGAAAGTATATACAAAATGTACAAATTAAATAAGTAGTGCTAAAAAAAAACTCAATAAAATCATAACCATAATTATGAAAACTCGCATTGCATAACTTCCAAAACAGAAAACCAATGGACTTTTTAGTAGAAAAAAAGTCAAATGAACCAAGTCATTATAACATATCCATTAAAATACAAAATCCAAGCAAAGACTCCATTTTGTTAACCCAATGGACTTCTCAGAATATTGCGATCAGATCAAAACAATTTACCAAAGCATGTTTAACGTTAAAACACAATAATTTTAAATATTTTTGAAAAATGTAACATAATATAAAATAACATTACATATATTATAAGTGCAAGAACAGAATATGTAATTAATACTAGTGATTAATAGGACAATATCATACAAATGCAATAGAAAAGGAAATGTTTCATGTGATGTACATAATGAATCAATTATTGGAAATTCCTATAACGAGGTATCAGATAACTACAAGTAGAAATCAAATATAAAACACACAATGATAATGCGCAATTGCAGCAGAGATCAAAGCGTATAATATTTAAAAGATTGCTAATATCAATTAGCACCATTATCAATATATTTAAAAAATATACATGCAATACCATAATGTATAAGAAAAAATATCAAAATGAATTGTTAAGATCCAAGATGAAAAGATATCATAAATAAGACATCATATATATATATATGTGTGTGTGTGTGTGTATATACATACATATACATATATGTATATATATGTATAAAATATATATATATATTTATTTATTTTTTGAAAATGGGTATTTAACAGTGCCCAAAATGGATACACAGAGGTAACCAAAACAGGCATGGCCCAATTTGGGCACATATCTAAGAATCTTTTGACCCAAATTGGGTTTAATTTTTTTCTGTGTCCGTACTAATGGAAATTTTCCCCGCACTAATCGAGGGAGCATCTAAAAAAAATTTACCGCACTAACTGAAAATAGCACTAAGCGAGGGATACCTGTAATTTTTTCCGCGCTATGAACGCACACCGGTGCACTGGTTAAAAACCCATGACTTAAATGGTTTCAAGCCTGTAAATCCACTTTTCCAGCAACAAGTGTCGCAGCGCCAGAAAAGCAATTCCCGATAACTCCCCGCTCAAAAACACGAATCTTTTTTACACATTCGTGGAGTCATTTTTATCAGTAAAGGAATCCAAATTGTATATCCGACTATTTTAGTGTTTTTTTTTTCTTCTTCTTCAAATCTATTACATCTTGAGTTATAATGAATTCTTCTTCAATGAAAACTTTTCCCTGACTGCCGTACCTACAATATTCGTTTAATACATTAACTTTGACGTTATTTTCTGAAAGATACTTTTTCTTTACAAGAAAATGGAAAAAGCCTTTCTGTTACGCACAGATGAATACCTGCAATATTCATGTAATTATGAATAAAATAATAAATGCTTCAAAATAACTAGTTTTAATGTAAAAATTATTATTATTATTTTTTTTTTTTTAGAAAAATTATCATTAAAATTTGTTTTAAACATTAAAATGTTACTCCCATTTTAAACCAACTTCAAACAAAGGAGATTGTGTAATATATATACAATGTAAGTCCACATATAAATTTTGAATAAATACTCTACTTTTGATATTTTTTTCTTTCTTTCTTGGGGGTGGGGGGGGGGGGGTCCATCAACAATGCATAAAGATTTCAAAATGATTTGTCTGCCAGGCTGTTTTCTTGTCTGTCTAAGCTGTAATTTTCGTAAATATTCGCCAATCGCTACGAAATTTGAATATGTTGTTAAAATACACAGTACTATTTTACATTATAAAAATAGTCATCGAATTGAGCATAGTTTTTTCTCATTTAAATAGATACATGTCAAAAATTTTAATATGGGATCGTCTATTGTGTGTCAAACATAAGCGATGCTAGAAACATTTTAAAATTAATGTGGTACCAATAATGGGTGTTAACCATTGGGTCGTACCAATAATGGGTAACACACACATACACTCAAAATAAATCTAATATAATAAATCTCAAAATAAATGTCAAACCATAGATGAAGACAAGGGAGAACCGTTGCCCCTTTCTGGATTTTGAAATTTAATTAAATAAATGTTCTTTATTTCTAAATGATTTTAAGAAAAATCGTAAAATTTATTCTTCACAACTGACATAAAATAATGAAACACTTTAATATTAAGGGAAATTAGAACTAAGAATTTTCCATAAGAAGGACCCCCTTCCCTGACGCTTCGTGGAAGACAACTTTTTAATTGTGTTTTCCTTTTTACACTGCTGTGGTTCAAATTTATCTTTAAACGAGGGATTCAGGAGTTCGTATGAAAGTTTCAACTCGCTGGTCTCGGACGCGTGTGCAAATATTTTTGTACCAAACATTTTATTTCAAAAGCTTGAAAAAAAAATATTTTAGTCTCGTTGAGGGCCCCTATATGCACGGTCCCCAGGTGCATTGCACCTGCCACATCCCCCTTACAGCCATCTCTGTTTGTAAAGAGTGAAAGAAAGAAACTGTAGATGTCCTTAAAAAATGAAAAACTGCGTATAAAACTTAGAAAAAAACCAAAAAAAACTGACTGATTTTTTTTTTTTTTTTTTTTTTTTTAATAATAAAATAAATAAATAAATGAATAACAAGACAAAAATTCAACCGATAAATTTTAATTATCCACAATTAAATAAATTTTAATTTTTCTAATAAATAATAAGAGCAAATCCTTTTTTTATTTTAGTTTTTATATTTAATGAGTTATAAAGAAATATTAATAATTTTGAAAATTACTTACTGTAATATTTAATTTTGAAATATAAACAGATGTTTCTCTTGCATTTATAAAATATTTAGCCTAATTTCTACTGTCAACACAAATCTTTTTTTTTTTTTTTTTCTTTTCTTTAAACCAACTGAAACTTTCTAGAGTGTAACTTGTTGCTTCCACAATTTTAATGTCTGGAATCGATCGTTTGAAGCGACAGATTTTACATATTACTTTCGAGATATTACTTTCACCGCATGGCAACCGTTTCGCCTGATTGTCGCGATTGGCTGCAAGCGTCTCATGACGTAGCGGCGTGCGAAGGGGGCCGAAATCGCGGACTCGTTCATCGCTTGCAGTCTGCTCTTTTGAGCCTTTGGTAACAGGATTGTTTTTAGAAAAAGTGAATTTGAATAAAAATTTATACATATGGCTACCAGTGTTGACAAAGAAGGATTGAGGGATGCCTACCAGGATGTAAGGGATGACAACTCTGACACAAATTGGTAAGTGAAGCAATTTTTGTATTTTTATTCGTAGGTTGTATAAATTTTGACTGATGTTTTATTTAAATGCCGGTAAGTGGGAGGGACGGCTAGACATATCGCAGCTCATATGTGAACAGTGAACAAGGGGGGATGGGTATATATTAATTGAAATATCTGAATTTAAGATAGGTAGATTGTGTATTTTTCGATGTTTTTATATATTACTTAGTTAGCATAATCATTTTCCATGCTTTAAAACTATTTTTTTTGCAATAAGGACAAAATTTTATTGCATGACAATCCTTTTCATTTATAAATTGAGATGTTGTTACTTGCAATTTAACGATTTGATTCTGCATTTATTATTCGATATTCTTCCATAATCGACACATGACATAGCGAATGCTCTAAATTGATGATTACAATATTAGTTATGAAGTGCATATTTGATCATTTTAAAATTTGACTTAATTTAAATATAACTTTAAATCGCACCAATAACACCTATCCCTCCCACCTTCCATTTAAAAATGGGTGGTGCAATGTTTTTCGTAAATGAATGTTTTATAGGGATACCTCGCACAAATTCTAAAACAATATTTTATGTACCAAGTTTTTGTTTACAAGATGGTCCTTATAATATATAATAAATAAATAAATTAGACGATGTTTCACAAATTTAGGCAGTGTAAGATGATTAAGAGGGCGATTCAAATTTTTCGTAGATTGTATAAGTTTTGATTGATGTTTTATTTAAATGCCGGTATATAGGAGGGTGAGGAGCGATTAATCTCGACTCAAACATGAACAGGGAGAAAATTGAAATATCCGAATTTCATGATAAATAGATTTCTTTCTTTCGACATTTTGATATGTTACTTAGATAGCATGAAAATTCTTAATTCTTGAAAACAAGTTTCTTGTAATAATAATAAAATGTTAATGCATGACAATTCTTTTCTGTTATAAATTGAGATTTGTCGTTAACTTACAAATTTTGATTCTACATATGTTCTTTAATATCCTTCTATTATTGACAAATGACATTGCGAAATCTTTAATTTGATGCTAAAATGCTAGTTATGAAATGTATATTTGATAACCCTAAATTGATTTAAAATTTTTTTAAATCGCGCCAGTAATTTATCTTCCCTCTTCCCCGAAAATAAAAAGGTTGGCGCAATGTTTTATTTTTTTTTAATAGTTTGAATGTTATATATATATATATATATATATATATATAGGGATACTTTACACATAATAATTTAACAGTATTTCCCCCGATAGATTTTAGTACACAATAGTTTTTATAAAATAAAATTTGATGATTCATCCCAGTTTTAGACAGTCTAGTCTGATTAGGATGACTCATGAGATGCTTGCTGTAGACTTAAAGAATCCGCCCGATTCCATCGTTATTAGTAAAACTGGAAACTTTTATTTTTATTTTATTTATTTATTTATTTTTTTTTGGGGGGGGGGTGGGGGGAGGAATAATTTGTGAAAATCGCAAATTCGTTTTATTTGAATGGGAAAAAAAATAAGCCGAAGTTTAATAGTTAATAATTAACCACTTTAACTTTATCTTAAAGTTGCTTAAAAAGTGGGTTTTTTCCCACATTTGTGCAACATAAAAAAAAAAAAAATCCTCATATTTCTAATCGGTGCTGAATTCAGGGGGAGGCCCGGAGCATCGAAATATCCGCTCGGAAGATTTGAGATTTTATGCTTTTAATAATGGTTAAAAAGTGCAATTTCTCCCCCCGGAACTCTACAATGCCCCCCCCCTCCTCCCACCCCGCAGCCACAGAAGTCCCTCCCTGATAAAAGTGTCTGAATTCAACACTGTTTCTAATTGATACATGTTACTAAATTTAAAAGTATGAAAATATAATTGAATTAAAGTTTAAAAATGAGGCATAAAATATTTAAATTAATACAATTGATTGCACACAAGGCTTATTTCAATTTTAATATCAATATCGCTTTTGAGCGAAACAAATATTATACGTGTTAAATATTATAAGTGTAAGGTTTTCTATGTATATAACCTAACCGTATGAGACCGTTCAGGAAACAACTTAGGTTGTGTATTGCCGGTTTTATGAGTTTGACACGCACGCTAAACATTGATTTTTCGAAAGCGCGAGTCAGGCGTGTCAGTAGCTCTAGTCTAGGCGTGAACATTGGCTCTAATAACGTTGAATGCTATGTGTGGCTTGTGTTGAACTTATCTAATACTGCTGAAGATAAATCCTTTTATTAAACATCGTAGGGGGGGGGGGATATTTAAAATACGAATAGTTTGAAATAATTCTTGTTTAATAATTACTTATGCGAGGGATCCATATTTGTATGTCAGTATTTGTGTTAAATAATCTCTTTGAAACTGTTTTTATATTTGTTTATGCTGTATAAATCGGCGAATTTCAGCCTCAAACCGAATAGTAAAGAATTTCCACGAATATATATAGTTAAAGTTAACATAATCTATAGCGGGCAGGGGGGGGGGGTAGGAGAGCCCCACCCCTCAAACTCAAACCTTGAAAATAGTTATAAAACTTAAGAGCACTTATTAACTAGGTACCAGCTTTTTACCTCCCCACTCCTAACGATATTCAACTTTCGCCATAGATTTATAAATTCGTTGTTTAATACATCATTAATATTTGTTACTCTAACCGAATTTTTCATTTTTACTTTAAATAGGGGCCCGATTAACCTCTGAATTTATGGGAAGCACGATATCCTTTCGGGTCCCCCTTTCATTTGGCAAAAGTTTTCTTCATTCATGAAAACTCACCAATGATACTATTATTTCCGGAAGTAGCTTAGCAAAGGTCGCGTATTATTTCATTAAACAACTTTATGTTACCTGTACATTATGGGTGCAGATTCACGGTCGCCAGTCGCCACGTGGCGACTAATTTTTTTGCTGTGGCCACTAACTTTCGGCGTTTAAGTGGCCATGTGATTTAAAAGTAATCAATTTCTGGTATTCCCAGTCCCCATCGTGAAATGTTGATATTTTTTTGAAAGATTAAGGCCAAAACACATAACAAACATTATCTTTTAATAACATTTCAGAATATGTTTAACACAGCAAAGTATTAAATATATTCGAATAGCAATGTTATTCGTAACAGTTTGAATCTGATAACTTTACATACTGTGATTTAAATATGTATATATATATATATATATATATATATATATATATATAAACAAATGTTTGAAGTGTGTTTTGATTTTTATACTGCAAAATAATCTCACAAATTCGGATTTTCTTTTATATGTACTTTAGTCTCGCAAAATCCAAATAAGAAATATTATTTTTCTGATATTCCCCGCTATCATGATTGCTTAGCTTATATATATTTTTTTTAAACCGTATCTTTCCCAACTTTATCTTCTGAATGTACATGATTTAAGATTTAATTAATATTCAAATTTTGTTGTACATATGTTTATACAAATTACTTTACACTTTGAATTCTTGAGGGTTTTAGTTTTTTACCCCGTATAAACACTATTGTTTTTATGCGTTTGTTTTACAATTGTGGCCACTGGATTTTTTGGGTTTAGGAGCCACTGGCTCCTTACAAATTTTGAGAATCTGCACCTATACTGTACATACTTCAGATATATACATATAGCTGTATGCTCAATTTCATGGGTGGTTTATAACAGGCACATCAAGATGCTATATATTTACATCCTATTGATGACATTCATATATCCCTGTTAAATACGTTTCGTGAAGTAGTGCCTGGATTTCCTCTTGGATTAAGCAAAATTCTTTTCCAAAAAAAAGAAAATTAAATACAATGTAAAAAAATGAAATTTGGAATTACAAGGGCCCTTTTAAATTTTAAAGGGAAAGCATGTGCTTCACGTGCCTTTTGGGTAATTAGGGCCTGCTTTAAATGCCAAAAGTAGTTATTCATCTAAAGCCAGAAGAATATTATTTCCATAATTTTCAGAAGCAAGTTAACTTATTTAATCGCAGTTGTTATTAAAATGAAGCAACAGGTGAAAAAAGAATGAAGCATAATCATTCTCGACAGAAGTTTAATCGGATAATCTTGATTTCTAGTACCTTCAGAATCTCCGCTTTTTCGTCTTTCATTGTTTTTTCTTTGATGCGCCAAAAGTAGTCTGTAATATTTAAAGTGACCTGAAGTCCCGATTTTAGACATAACGTCTGTGTCCCGACACTTTTCCACAAAATCTGATTAAAAAGAACGAAAAATCCTGCATCAGCACATAGATTATGAAACTTTCCAACACTAACGTAATACTATGAAATTTCACTTTTTCATGTAATAAACAATTAAAAAAACGCATAACGCAGTAAAAGTCTATTTTCAGGGATTGCTGTCCATAGCCGTTAATGTGTGCGAGAATTTCTATATCTGGAGCAGTCGATTGGGAGGGGCGATTCGAATTTCCATTTGTCCCGTTTTTTATTTCCCGATATCGCCTTAGTAAGCCGGTCACCCTAGCAATGTTAGAACTTGGAATCCTAAGGTGTAATTACGGCGACGACGTCTGGAGTCAATTTTTTTAGACACCAAAAGGAAAAAATCTAGGTTCTATCATTAATGATTCAAACCTGCGATTTGGTTGGTTTTAGGAACTATAATTATCTTTTGCACACGAGGGCTACATAGACTGGGTCCTTATTTTAATGATCCGAGTGAGATTGGAGTATCTAGTGTCCCGGGGCAAGCTTTATTCTCGGGGATGGGGGGGGGGGGGGGACTCACTTTCCGTATGAAATTTTCTTGAATTATGCTGAAGTAACTAAACAATATACATAAATTTCGTACTAGGTACTATTCAAATTTGTATACAGGGTATCATAAGAAAGATAAAAGTTGATAGAATATACTTCTTTTTTTTGTATAGGAATATAAGGGCTTATGCGAAGCGTTGAAATGTAAATACAGGTATTTCAGTCATCATATCATATGTATCATGTATGTCATAAGATGTCTAAAAAAAGTCCCCAATTGGTCATTAAAAGTTTTAATTTGCCTTGTTACGACGTGATAAACTCTTGAAAAAAAATGGATTACATGGTTGTTACAGTAAAATTTTAATCAACTTTCTGATTTTTTTTTTTTTTTTTTTTTTTTTTTTTTTTGGGGGGGGGGGGATAGAATACAGAAGCTGGGAAGTAGGGTCACCCCTCCCCCGCATAAATCTTTACAAAAATAACAATTTTGATCACTTTAGACCAATTTTTAACATATGGCTCCCTTTTAATGAAAATCCCACTTATGCCCATGCGGGGGGGGGGGGGGCTTAACTGGGGGGGGGGGGGGGCCCGCGGCAGCTACCTCGCATGCCCCTGCATTAGTCAGGCCCTGATCCGATGTACTACCAGCATCAATGTCAGAACCGGGTTTGAACCGGACAGCTCCTGGCAAATAGCCAGCGCTCTAACCAACCTGTGGATAAAGAAACAAATCTATAAGAAAAATGCATCCAGTGCGAATATCTGCAGGATAACACTGATATATATATATAATATACACATGTGCATTTTAAAGTCTTAAATCTTACGGAAATGTGAAATTTCGAGACAGGAGTTTTGAGATATACAGCAATCGTAGATAAAAAGCGGTAACATGAAAGTACAAAAAAAATTATATAATTTTTGCGAATTTGTATTTTTTGTTCTGTAGCAACATGAGACCATATCATAGCTTCAGGGAATAACAGTTACGAAATATCATGGTAGAGGTTTGCACAGGCTGACATTTTCAGGACCGGCCAATTTATATTTTCGCAGTTTACGGCGAGCTCCGGCCTGTGCAAAAGAGATTCAAGAATGAAGAAAACGATTTAAAATTAAATCTGACGCTGTCAGACTCAAATTCTACAAAAAATGCCCGAGTTTTCTTAACTAACAATTATTTTAAAGTATACAATTACAGAATAGCAACAAAGAAGGATGATTAAAAAAATTATTTTGAAGCTGTATAATAATAAATTTGTAAAAAATATTTGTTATTTATTAAACCAAAGTAAATTTCTAAAGGTTTCATTTAACAAACGTACAACATAACTAATTTTACACATGCGCACATATACCCCCCCCCCTTCCCCCCAAAAAATAAATTAAATAAATAAAAATAAATAAATATTTTTTTTTTTTTTTTTTTTTTTTTTTTTTAAATAATAAAGCCAGCCCAATTTGGCTTAAGAGCAATTAACTCCAGGTCCGGCCTGAGTCATAATTAGCTATATATTTTGATAGCTTGATTTTTCATAAAAACCTATCTTTTAAGTAACAGAAAAAAAAGTTGGGGGAGGGGGGGGGGTAAATTAACGTTATTAAAAAGGAAACCATTTTCCAGAAAAAAAAATCAAAATATAGCTGCTAAAAAAATAATGCTGATAATATAAATATATATATATAAATTTTAGCAGTTACCTTAAAAAAAAAAATGGGTACATCAATATTAGCTATTTATCATGAGATGTCTCAACTAGTGCTCCGTTGCACAAAACAATGCACTGATTTCGCAAATTGTCACACAGTTAATCAAAACTTAAAAAAATATTCAGTTTAATTAGCGCTGTTAATAATTTAATAAAAAATACTTAATGTCTTCTCCGAACCTTTTTCATGTCCTAAGCAATTACGTAAGCAAGATAAGAGGAAAAATATTTTTTTTCGGAGAGGTGGGGGAGGGGGGGATACAACGGCATTGACATTTAAATGATATTTACTACGCTGATAATACATTGTCTTTTTGTCTAGCTTCTTTCATTTATTTTTTTATCTAGCATCGCCGATAACTGAATAATCAAATCAACAAATAGTAAAATTATCAATAAATATAATTTTTACTTATCTATTGTATTAAAACAATGGTGTCTTTTATTCTTAAAAAATATCATAAAATATATTTGCAAATGCTACATAAAGGTTAGATAAATTTTATTTCCCATTTTCGAATTAAGTCTTTTTAAAAGTACCGTTTCCAAATTTAACGGAACTTTATTTTTCTAAACCGTATAATTTTTTTTCAACTGTTTTAAATGCCTGCGATTTCCATGTGAACTTTAATGTTACTTGGATTTAAATTCCGATAAGTAAGAGAATCTCAAATTCCATGCATCTTTAACGGCAGTTTCTGGCGGAAGGCCTGCAAAATTGTCCCTTATAAATGTATATAGATAACTACTACTACTACTAATAATAATAATAAAACTGTTAAAGATTTTTTAAAAAGTTTGTTACAGATATAAAACTTACTCAATGACCATGAAAAATGAATTTTCTTGAGTAATGAAAGTTTTAAGATAGCCGGCTGAACGTAGGATATAGATGAACATATAACGGTGGAAGGAATGAGTCTCAAATTCTTGAAAGTATTTCACTCAAAAAAATGTTAATGTTAAATATATATTTTAAAATGGTGATATTCTTAAATTTCTGTTTTAAAACGTATATACAAACGTATATGCATTGACAACATAGAAAAAAAAACTTTTTAAATTCTTGTAATTACTCTGGTTATGACTAAAAATATATCTAGTATTCTCTGCAAACAATGATAAAAAAAAAAAAAAAAGTTTAAAGTGGTTTAAATCTGTTTTTGTAAGCAGTATTTTTTTTTCTTAAACTACATAACATTTTTACATCACATTTTTCAGATGGACTATAACTTTATTTTGACTGAACTTAAATTTGTTTCACCTTTAAAAAAAAACATATGTACACTAGTTTGTTTTGTGTGTGTGTGAGGGGGGGGGGGGGGGTGCACTAGTTTGATTTATTTTGAAAACAAAAAAATTGCTGAAATTTAGGATAAAAATGTTCTTGATCGTCTGAAGTATACTACGACAAAGCAGAATTTTTCTGTTAAATGCAAAATATTTTAAACAATCCCGCATGGATATTTCCATCTCTCATTTTTCTGAATAAACATTTAACTCTCAAACACATATATTTATAATCTGAACTGAATAAAAGTATATATTTATAAAGTATACATTATAACCAGTTAAAAAAAAAAATAATAGTCAAACTCAATAACTTTCTTCCTTACTTTCTGAAGATATATTAGAAAAATTTATATAAAATGAAATTTATAAGTTTTTTCATTAAAGTTGATTTAATAAATCGGTAATAATAGCTCTTTTTGTAAAATACTTACAAGAAGAATTTGATTAATTGACAAATATTTCAGAAATCTTGCAATTATAAGAACGATGTAAATAAATGCATTGTGATCCTATCTTTAAATGAAAAGTTGTAAAAAAAAAAGTTGTAAAAAGTTAGTAACTTTTACTTTGTTACTTTCAGTAAAACCTTTTAAGTTGTAAAATTTTCATATAATTTTCATATCGCTTCTTTTTAAAAAATGGAGGGGGGGAGAGTCAATTTAGAGAATATATAATTCAAAAACTCTAAGCATTTTAAATTTTCTTTCTTAGAATCTCTTATCAATTTATGTGGCAAATCTTGCAAAAGTACATTCGGATATAAATGGATTTTAAATCTTGAGTACGGCCATCTAAAAAAAAAATTACAACGTAGTGTTTATATCTTTTGGTCTAATTGTCGTATTTAAAAGATCTGCGCTATTTTATTCTATAAAAACTCTAGCTCACAAAGTAAAAATGTAATTTTTTCCTCCTATTTTTTTTGTGTATTTTTGTTTAACTCTGTCTCAAATATAAAGAAATTTCTAATTAGCTTCTTTAATGTCCAATGATTACATTAGAAAAATTATACAATATGAAATTTAGATATATTTTTTAAACTGATTTAATAAATCGGTAGTTATTTTTTGTAAAATATTTAAACGAATAATTAACAAGGCGCAATTTTTGTAAACAATATAAATTGTGACCCTATTTGTAAATGGAAACGTTTTTGTAGTTGTAAATGTTTCATATAACGTTTTTCTTAAGAGAAAAGCAACCTATGCAAATATGATTGAGAAAATAAACGCTTTAAAAAATGTTTAGCTTCGACGGTTTCGCTGCGCTTTCTAAATGTGGTCGAGCAAAGTATTTTGTACGGAGAGTAAAATCTATTTTTATTAATGGATTAAATAAATTTTATATTAAATGTCCTTTAATGATACTTACCGTCGGAGCATAAAAAATTAGAGTATGTTCTTTCCAATGTATGATAATGTTAAATTTATTGAGTTTTTCTACTTTTAAGCCTTAAGAAGCTACTTCACTCAGGCGAAAATACCCGCTCGCTAATGTTAATCCTAAGGGGGAAGTATTTTAAGATATCTCGCATTCATTTCAATATTTTTTAATTTTTTGCATTGGATAGGTGAGATCTGTCTCCATGCAGGCTCTTTTGTACTTTTTCAATTTTGATTAAGTTTTTGTTCACTTTCACTTTCGGAACCGGTTTCAAAAAGTGAAAGTATCCTCAATAATAAAGAAATATGCAACCAAAATCGAAAAAGTACAAAAGGTCCTGCATAGAGATCGACCTCAGCTATCCAATGCATAAAGAATCATTAAAAAATATTGAAATGTAAGCGAGATGTCTTAATATTTCCCTCTTAGGATTAACATTAGCGAGCGGGTGTTTCCGCATGAGTGAAGTAGTCACTTAAGGGTTATAAGACTTTTAAAATGTTGAAAAGGGAAAAAAAATTACCCTTTTTGTCATTTTATATCTTAAAGCATACATTACAAAAACGCAATTTTTGAAGATGGTAATATACGTTGTTTCATTTCATAAATCTTTTTTAGATCATAATGGGCAAATTTAGCTGTTATAGGTTTTTTTTTAACTTGTAGAGCAAAAAGTTGGAATCGTAAGTTGCTTGCATGATTACAAAAGAATTTCTGCATGCAAAACGAAAATTTTGGTATATAATTATATATCTGCTTATAGTGAACCTAAAAAAGTATTTACAGTATTTTTATGTTTTAAAAACATAACTATCTTATATACATTTTAAAAAGTTTAGCAGTGTAGCACCAAGAAAAAAAATGTTTTCAAGAAAAAAAAAAAAGATGAAAATTTAGATTCACTTTATAGATTCACTTTAACAAAATAAATGTCACTCTTAATAGTTAAATATGGAATATTTTCAAAGAGAACTTTCAAATCATTTTACCCAAAATGTGATTGGGAGGGGGGGGGGGGGAGGGCATGGAAAATTTCCTGAAAAAATATCGAAAAGTTTTTAACTACCTTGCGCGCAATGCCCCCCCCCCCCCCCCAATCACAGTTTGGGTAAAATGATTTGAAAGTTCCCTTTGAAAATATTCCATATTTAATTATTAAGAGTGACATTTATTTTGTTTTAAAGTGTTCAGAAATGATTACTGTTTAATACATGTGTGTTTTTATTTTCAAAGATTGGATGCTTTGAAGGCTTAAGTGTTTATGACCCCTTCCTGACAAAGATAGAAAACTGTCAACTTTCAGGAATTTGTTAACTATTGAAATAAGTTTTTTATATTTTTATCAAATTATGGCAACATGAACTCTTCAGAGCTTGGTTAATATGATTTAGCTTTCATAAAATAAGAAGTGGTTTATAGACAGCATTCTGAATGGGAAGTTTGACAAGAAAAAAAGTTTTAATCTGATTTGCTAAAGTAGTATAAATACGAGACGTCGAAATCAAAAGAGCTGTTTGAAACTTTTAATATGATAGGGAGGAATCTTGAAAGATATAAAGAGCCGTTTCCCAATATGACTTTTTTTTTTCCCCCTTTCAGTTCTCCGCATTCGCAGTTGTCAATGATCCATCGAACATCAGATTAATTAAACGAACGAGACGAGGGGAGTGACAAATACTCAACTTTTTTTTTTTTTTTAATGAAGGGTCCTTAAGTGGGAAGGATAAAGTTTGAAAGGGCACATGTTTTGGGCGCCATTATAAAGATTTTTAAAAGGGAATGTCGTTGAAAAGAGATGAATCGATATTTATCGCGAATAAAAAAAAGATAAAAACAAATCTGTTAAACAAATTGAGTATGGTAGTGTTTTGTGAAATGTTTCCACTTTAACCTAATATTTTCTTTTTAATTATTTTTTTGTACCTATTTGTACATTTTTAAAAAAATTGATTTGCAATTTAAATTGCTTTTACTTGAAGAAAATTAAACGCAAAGATAATTTTATTTAAATTATTTTGGAAGAGCATTAAACTGATCTTGAACGTACGCTCACACACAAAATAAAAATAAAGCAAGTACACCAGGCTCTTTAATTCGAAATGTAAAAGAACATGCATGTACTAATTATTCAAAATTTTAATTAATCAAAATATGCATTTTAAAGAAACTGAAGAGAATTAAATTTCGGGAGGAGAGAAACTAAATTGCATGCAGTAGGTATTTCTTTTAAAATAAGTCGTGGTTTCGGATTCTAAAAAGCAATAAATGAAATCGTATGAAACACAATATAGCTAACCAACCCACACGCACAAATTCATAACTTTAATTGCCTTAATTTGTCTTTTTTAACTGCCAAGCTTCACTGTTTGTTTATATAAGGGGACCGAAATAAACTTTTATCAACTTTTCAATTTTTACTTTTAGTTATTAAATGTGTGCCAAAAACTTAATTCAGTATATTTTAAAACTAAATTCTGCTAATATCAACTAATTTAAGGATTGGATTTTGCTTACTGGTATTTGCTGACAAAAAAAATTAAAAAATAAATAGTTTGAAAAGGGGGGGGGGGGGGATTTAATTTTTAACAGCTCAAGATATCGCGATTTCAATTCGTAAATCTTACATGTGATGCAATATTAAACAAAGTCTTAGGCTATTTTATAAATATCTGTTAAAGCCCGAATTAATTCCAGACCGATATAAATTCTTTTAATCAGCTGACAGGTGTCTAATATTTGATGTAATTCACTCTCTCAAAAGAGTACCACATTCCTTGTAGCTGTAAAAGATAGTGACTTTTTTTTTCTGAGTGTAAAAGTCTTTCGAGACGCCAATTTGGTATATATACGTATTTTCTTTGTTTTTGCGATTATAAAGACAAAATAGCATACATTTCTAGTTAATTACTATCTTTCGCCGAAATATCGCTATATAAAGTGGTATAAATATGAAAATTGTTCTCTTACAGCAATAATGAGTTTTTTGAGAATAGGAATAGTGTTTAAAAATTTTAAGGTAATTGAAAAATGTCAAATTAGCATGCCTCCCCAGAATTAGCACACATTCCCCGAAGTCTGACATTTCATCAAGTTCTCAAACAAGCGTATAGTATTTTTTAACGATTTAGTGATATTTTGTTGAAAATGGCTTTGTCTGAAATCTACTAATAGCTAAACAAAATCGCTATATATATTTTTTTAATAAAGTTTGGTGAAAGTCTTAATGAAAATTTTATTTTCAAGTCTTTAATAAAATATAATGTATCCACAAATCAGAGTTACGAGGGGAAGTCGTAAAGTAATTCACAAAAGATAATTAAATAATAACTTACAATGATATTCACTTATTTCTTAACATTCTCTACCAATATTTATTCACTTATATCACGGTTTTATCAGTGCCCCAACACCAGCTGCATAACATTCTTCGGGTTGCTGTCTCAGCCACATTAGGACTTCAAGTTGAACCTCTTCATCTGTGAACATCATCTTGCAACTTCTTCAACATCCACCATACAGCTTCGACTTAGCCCCAAGAAATTTTCATTTGTTTAGTCCACTAAAAAAACCCATATGTTATGCAGCTGGTGTTGGGGCACCGATAAAACCGTGATATAAGTGAATAAATATTGGTGGAGAATGTTAAGGAATAAGTGAATATCATTGTAAGTTATTATTTATCTTTTGTGACTTACTTAATGACTTTCCCTCGTAAAAAAGCCTAAATTTTAAAATGAGGACTACTTTATCCATTCTTTTTATCCATGAATTAGTGTTTCTTGGAACACGTGCTTCCTGTTTGTTCCCCTCCTCCCCCAAAGATGTCTGGCCCTTATGTTGAGCCCAGACATTTCTGTTTCATTTATATATTTTTTTATATTTTCTGTGCCTGCGCTGGTGAGCATGAGGAAGTCAATCATCCGGAAAATCGTGCTGGATTTTTTCCAAGAACGATCATTTTGTGTTCCGTTATCTTCCGGTATGACTAATAAAAATCTTCTATTCACTTTAATTCTTCAATTTTTCGAAATGACTTCGCGGATTTAATACCTGGAATTTAAAGTCGTGAATTGTTGGATGAGTTCGAATTAAACTCCGTTAATTATGACCCGCAAATTTAGCGATTTTATTTGTTTTACTGCTTTTTACCCCTATTGTCAGTCGTGCAGTCGTTAAGAAAAAACAAGTTGGAAATTGTACGTTAAACGTGACAAATGAGGTGCGTTCGTTTCGTGCTATAACTTGTTTTACAATGTAAAAAATCATAGTTATTATTTCAGTGAAATTAATTATATCGTCTGCTATGAACGAAATGAGGATGTCCCTTTTTTTTTTTTTTTTCCTTATTACGTATGCCATGTTAACATGCGATTTTTTTTTTTTTTTGACACCAGACAGAGCTGTAAATTCCCCATCGAGATCTTGCTTTGCGAATGACTACCTCTAAGGTTAATATTTCTGACACTCACGATGAATGAATATTTTGTTTATTTACTTTAATGAATTGAAATATTCGGCTGTTAACCTAATTTTCACTGAAGTTATCTCAGAATCTCCGAACATTCTTTTAATGTAACTCATCTCTCAAGCAAACAGTTTTTTTTTGAACGATCTTTCTAAAAATGCAACTTTTACGCAGTTTTATTCGAAAAATTAATTTTGAATAAAAATGACCGCTTGGCATATGGAAAAGGGTGTGGTTAGCCCGTATTTGTTTTCCTCAGTCACATGACTTACGCGTTTATCATATAGATTGCGTATAAAATTTAATAGACTAAAGAGAACTTTTATTAACTTTTTAAGTTTTGATTCGATTTTCATAAAATTTGAAATGACTCGACAAAATTCTGCAACGATTATGTATATTAAATTTCAAACCATTCGGTTGGGTAGTTTTTGCGCTGTTATATGCGGACGGACGGACTAGACGACGACTATAGGTGCTACGTATTTATATAATTACGAACGCACCTAAAAAAGAGGGTTAGATTAGAGTATACGCTATAAATACGGAGTTATCCAGGAGGTATACGGTGCATACCGCCGTATACCCTCCACTGCTTCCCTATCTGATGTCACAGTGTGATATCCTCGCCCCCCTCGCTGTTGTGATGTCACTTTTTTTGCAATTGCTAATTTAGGACTAATTTTGTACCAACAAGTTATATAGGATATGTTATCTGAAACCCGAAAATTCCATTTGTAGTCAACCCGACAAAAAATATTTCATCGACCCCGAACCCCACAATTTTCTTCAACCCGAAATACTTCAGCTTGACCTGAGCCTGAAAGGAAATTAATGTTTTAATGCAGTTATGAAAAGTTATGCATAATTATCTAATATTAATTTTGTGTTTATATAGAAAAATGGAGAAATCTATATTCTTTAATATTCAAATATAGTAAAACCTCTGACACCTCTTGATCGTTGAATATACATTTTAACAAGAACGAAAAAATCATGCATTACACATAGATTATGAAACACTTTCTGACAGTAACAGAATATTAAGAAATTTAAAATTTTTCATATAGTGAAATTAAATCTGAAACGATTTAAAAAAACTCGGTAAAAATCGGTTTTCAGCAATTGCTGTCCATATCCGGTAACATGTGCGAATTTTGTGCAGCCCTGTATATATGATCTATAAAATTTGTACACCATGTAATACAGTAAAAATTAGATATGTTTAAAAATGCATACCACGGCTCATAATGTAATGCAATTTCTTGTATAAATGTGGTTTGCTCCATTGTATTCTAAAAATTCTATATTTTTTTAGCCAAAAAAAAAAAATTAGGAATGTTAATTGCCGAAACGTCAGTTGAGGCTCACTGCGGAGACCGGGAAAGTTTTTGGTTTCTGTCTGTCTGTTCCCTGATAACTGCCGCAAAAATGATCCGATTAGGTCGATTTTTGGTAGGTATGTTGGTGAGGTACCCGGAATTTGCTGTATAGTTTTAATTACATTTGGTTCATTCGTTCGGAAAATATAGAACATTTCTTTTTAGCTCATAATGCTTTTCTATGGGAATTCAGACGATTTTGAAATTTTTCATTCGTTGAAAATAAAATGGCACATTTGATTAATCTATTTAAACAGTAAGTTATGAAGGCTAAAATTTATCAAGTCAGGTCTTAAATTATTCAAATTGAAATTTTGATAATAAATTCGTCAGATTTTTTAAATTAGGTGTATACATTTTGGTGCAATTTTATACATCTGTTCTAATAATATAATACATTTTATTTTATCATTTTTTGCAAATTTTAAAATGCATTTATTTTTATTCTCCTCTTTAATTTAACCGCAACATAGCAACTATATTTCAAAGAATATCAAAATAATAAAATTCAAGTAGCTCAGACTATTTTGCTGCAGTATTTTATTCGCAAAATAAAATATATTTGGGTGATTTTAATATTTTATTGAAATACATGAGAATTTATTTTGATACAAGTTCCCTTAGCTATTATAGACTGATAACCAAAACATTGAGTTATTATTACATGAGATATTACATGAGATATTTTTCATTTTCCATGAGATATTATTCATTTTCTGGAAGAGATGTGGATTTTTCGTGGTTGAAAATTAGTATTACTTTTAAAATATAGAATATAATATCTCGTACAACAAGATGGTTAATCTAAAGAAATTAGCTTAGTAAAACGCATCCATACAGCTTGAAGTAGCACAATTACTGGAAACTGAGATAATAAAAAGTTATAAAAAAAACTTTATAGCGCCAAATCACGGTTGCTATTTAGTGAATTGGCAGTAGGCACGATTATGAATGATTGCCCAATAGGTTTAAAAGTTTCCAAATAAGCCTATTTTGGGGCGATTTTAGTATGCTATTGCCATCGAGTTAGATCAGGATCTACTTAGGTAAAATAAATATTATAGAATGACCGTCAATACTGTTTTTCCGAAACAAAAATTGTAATAACACTAGATTTCTGCAATAGATATAAGTGAAATATAGTCGATTCAGTTTACATTTCCATAAGTTGCTTTTGCACACGATATATTATTAAACTTATCTATCAGATGAGTGTTTCGTGGTTGGCAGGTAAGTAAATATTGCTATTTAGGTATTAGGATAACATGAAATTATTTTAGAAATTTTTGCTTATTCTAATAAAACCACTGTGTAGAACGAAATTAAAGATATACTAGAATCATTCACACAAACAATAGGAAATCAGGAATAGAAATGTAATAAGATTACGGGGAGGTTATCAGGGGGGCAGAGCCCCCCTGAAGAAATGCATTTTTTTAATCTAAAAAATAGAATATGAAGTTCATAAGAATGTCAGAATATTATTTCATTTTATTAACGTTTCTAATTTCTGAAACCTTCGAATTAATTTATATGCATATAAATATATATGTAGTAATTTAAAACAAATAATTTGCGGATTGTAAGATGTTAAATATTATAAGTGTGATTAAAAAACATTGACTTTCAGAGCTGACGTTAAGGCTCCTGATCGGTAGATTTACTAGTTCTTAGAGATTTTTGAGTCTTGGGACGACTTTAAATTTGTTACAAAATGTCATGAATTGTGCTTTCCTCCCGCCGATAACTTTGTTGTTAAGAAAGTAGATTTACAGGCTCTACACTAATTTGAAGCAAATCCGCTCCCCCCCCCCCCCTAAATGTTAAATAAAAATAATTCATAGTTGTGAAATGAACCGGTACCAGTGTTTAAATGTTAAGGGAATTTAAATTTATTTTTACCTGCTCAATAGCACGAAATTTTCTGAGTGTCTCATTTTGTTTCAAATTTTTCAGGAATATAAGTATTAAGCGATTTATGTTACGTAGTAATAACTTTAGTGTTATTTTTTGTCCTATAAGTTGAGAATTCTTCTTTTTTAAGGGAGGAGAGTTATGATTAAAATTAGTTAAATTTAAAAACTCACCACAATTGAAAACGCCCTTCCAGTGATTGTCCATGGACAGTATTATAATTGATTTTTTTTTTTTTTTTTTGGGGGGGGGGGGGTGTATCCCTGTAAATGAACACATCCTATTCCATAGTAAGGAGCTTCTAGTGCACCTCATTGATGTATATTTTAATTTCAATATGTGCAAAATAATGTAACATCGTTAAAATACACTGCAAACTATCTTCCCACATAAAACCATAATGTAACTGAATTTTTTGAGCGCCCCTGTAAATGAACTGAGATTGCTACACACTTCATTTCCATTACCAAAAATGCCCTGATAAACCTCCCTAACATACATTAGTTACATGGCAATCATAGTATATTTATGGAAGTTTGAGCGCTGACAGACAGACGGCCAAACAAATCAAATTCATAAACACTTTTCAACTATGTTGGAAAGTGTTAAAGAAAAAGCAATATCTTCTGATCTAATTATGGTATTTATATGGCATTTGCGTCATTGTATTCTAAAAAAAAATTGTATAGTATTTAGTATTTAAGCTAAAAAAGTAGGGATATGATTTTTTATTTCTGTGTAGAACGACCTTAAATTTGTTACAAAATGTCAAGAATTGCGCTTTCCTGGCGACTGTACCCTTATTGTTGGAAAGTGGATTTACAGGCTCTGCTCTTATAATTGAAGCAAATATGCGTTATTTAAATGTTAAAGGATTATAAATTTGTTTATACCTGATCAACAGCACGAAACTTTGTCTCATTTTGATTCCTATTTTTCAGGATACAACCACCACAAAATGTTACTTTTTATCCTATAAAATGAGAATCCCTCTCCTTTTAATGCGGGGGATTATGATTCGATCATTTTATTTGCTAAAATGTACGGTCATAGCTGCCAATTTTTTTAATACCATTATCTTTGAATGAAATATTTGCTTTATTTAATGAATTTTTTTTAATTATTATTAAATAAGACTAAAATTACTAATAAATATTGGTACTCGAATATCGAAGGTTTTAGTAACTGTGTTCGATGTCTCATTTTGAAGGTTCCATACCTGAAAAGAAAAATGGAACCCTTTATAACCTTGCTTTGGAAATTCCGATTATGGAAAACCCCGCAATACATCGGTATAGATTTATAAATGAATGATTTTTTCCCCCTTTACATGTGGTGCAAGACCTTCCTTCGTTCCAAATTTTAAAGTTTTAGGTCAATCGGAAATACCCTATAGGTTTTACTCTCAAAACCTGTAGGGTACTTCCGGTTGACCTAGAACCTTGAAATTTACCACGAAGGGAAGGTCTTGTTGCACATTTACAGGAAAAAAAAAATCGAAAATCATTTAATTTATATCGATTTACTACGCGACAAACTCACGAATTTCCATAATCGGTACTAACGCTAAATTAACGCATTGCAACTGATTTTTTTGTAACGGTAATATAGCATAACGGTACGGGAACCCTCAGGGTGCGAGCCTTACTCGCACTTGTCCAGATTTTTTTTTCTTCATTCCATCCTTTAATATAAGCTAATACTAATGATTATTGTCCGAAGTAAGAAACCATGAAAAAGCTAGTCGTTGGGCACCACCGTAATACTGTCACATCATGGTTATGCATAATATAAACTATGAAAATAAAACATGTGTAAACTACTTATAAAATGCATTGCAATTCGAATAAAATCGTGGCTTGATGACGTCATAAGCTTTAAATGTTCTATTACTGAAGTGAGTGAAAGAAACATCTTTATAGTTCCAAAAATGTTAATCATATTAATAACGGTTTATTGCGTCGGATTTAAGCATCTCATTTCAAATTTAAAAAATCTTTGATTTGAAATTTGGATGAAATACAGGGTCACGAAAAATCGAAGAGTGTACAAAATAGGATTACAAATATCTCGGAAACTCATTATCCGATCGACTTCATTCTTTATGCAAAATTTGTTTTTTTATTGTCTTTTATATTCACTGCTTAAAATAAACAATTTCGAAAATTTTTATGTACCTTTTATCAGAACGAATATTTCGAGAGTCCGAAAAAAAAAAATAGTTCCGGATAATCGAGGTTACTGAAATTCAATAAGGTTCTTCCCATTATTACATACTAAATACATACTAAATTTCAAGTCTCCATCTCAATTTGTTTGGGGGATAGAGCGTTTACAAACACACACAGACGGACGGCAAAAAAAAAAAAAAAAAAAAAAAAAAAAAAAAAAGAAATCTAAATGTTTAAAATCTCCAGTGTTTGAAACGTGTAAATCCGTCAATTTTTTTTCGATTTTCAAAACGATTACAAGATTTACCCTATACTACATATGATGGGTAAGTAATATTACTCAACATTTCAGCTCTACAAGAAATGGGTTATTTTTTAAGTATGTACGGAAACAAGTTTTTTATATTTTATTTTGTAAAAGGGGTTGGGGGGAGGGGTATAAAATGCTGGGTTTTTCTGCTAATCCCCATGAGAAATATTGATCTTCCTAATCTCTTCTTTTTATGGGTGGTTGGGGAGTGTTTCAATAAAACTGAACAGATAAAAGCTTCACCCTATTAGACAAAAATATTCACCCGCCTGTATTGTGATCTCTTTATTGATGTTTTACGAGATGTGCTTAAAATTGGAGGAAGCGCGACTCATTTAGTACTTTGTTTCAAAAGATGTTCCTGAATTTGATGGATATTGATTAATCTGTTTCAGGTTTTGGTTAAAAAACGGGCATAAGCCCGGGACCCCCTATTTTACATTGGACCAAATAGATAATAAAAAAAGCTATTTCATTATTTATGGCATTAGTTTGATAACATTTGTATTATGTAACAGATACATGCATGGAAATTATTTCGTTTTACTACATAGTACACACATGAAGGTCCTGTGACAAAACTGTACTCAGGGACCTCCAAATTTATAATCAGTCCTGTCTGTTTTACCACAATTAAATCTATTCTAAAGCCAAAACTTGAGTAACGCTAACGTCATACGGACGGTGGTAACAACCTGAATAATAAATTTCTTTTTTCTTTTCTTTCTTTCTTTTTCTTTTCTTTTTTTTTTTTTTAATTCTAAACATTGCACAACTTTTAATTTTTACACCGTCGAATAGAAAATTCTACTTTAAAAATGCCATTTGTTTGAAAAAGATCTCAATTTACTGATATTTTATTGGTTATAAAATAATTTTAAAGGATAAATTTTCTTTTAATCTCTATCACGTGCAGAGACCGCTTTTGGATGATTGACACATTAGTACTTAAGACAACGTAAATGATCAACATTTTGTTTACGGCTAATATTACATAACGAAATTAAAACTTCACCAATAAATAAAAAAAGAAAAGAGCCCAGTTAAACTGATGGCATTGAGCTCACAGGCTATTCACACTAATTATATATCACACTCTTATTTCAAAGAATGCCCTTCGAAAAATAAAGAAATCG
This sequence comes from Maratus michaelseni, assembly GCA_963931845.1. Classification (NCBI taxonomy): domain Eukaryota; kingdom Metazoa; phylum Arthropoda; class Arachnida; order Araneae; family Salticidae; genus Maratus; species Maratus michaelseni. Next base: position 70,470,267 of record OZ007595.1, on the reverse strand, counting down.
ACAGTAAATTAAAGGGGGATTAATCCGCTTTTATACTTAACCAATGAACCCCCAAAACTAATGGGGAAAGCGCCTTATCACAATGAACCTATATACAAACCTTGAAGCAAATCTGATAATTCTGCATGAAAAACCCATTTATGTAAATTAAGGAGGGGATTAGCCCGCATTTCCCCCCTTTATACTTAACCAATGAACCCCCAAAACTAATCAGGGAAGCGCTTTATCACAATGAACCTATATACAAAATTTGAAGCGAATCGGATAAGTCTGCATGAAAAACCCATTTACCTAAATTAAGGGGGATTAGATCCCCGTTCCCCTTTTATACTTAACCAATGAACCCCCAAAACTAATCGGGGAAGCGCCTTATCAGACAAAATTTGAAGCAAATCGGATATTTCTATCAAGAGTTATCGCGTTACGTACATACGTACGTAATAGAACAGAACCTAAAAAAGATTACCGTTGCTCATATTGCGACTCCATATAAGAAAAATGTAGCTTTTTCAATTTTTACTAGTCTGAAGCTTTAATAGTGTATTTTTATTTGCGTCTTAAGTTTAATTCTTAAGTCCACATTACAAATTATTCTTTACAGATGAGAACAAATAACAGTACTGTCAGTCTTAAAACTCTTTATAAAATCAGAAATCTTACGTGCGCTGTTTTCAAATATATTGTGGCCCTAAAGTCTGCAAAAGTATTACTTTAAGAGTCAAATTTAATTCACGGTTACAAAAGTTGCGAGTTTAAAATAGTTTGGATTTACCGATAAAATGAGTCAAACACGAGTTCTGTGACGATATTTCTAAATTTAACTTGCGGTCAAAAGTTTTTTTGCATAATTTCTTTTTATTGCGGTTAATACATAGCCAAAAGGCAGAGAATAAAGTACTGCATAATCGAGTTTCTTTTATTTGTAAGTTTTTTTTCCTTAAAGAATACTAAGAAACAGATTGTGGTCTTTAAGTTCAGCTTAATAAAAAGAAATACGGCTCCTTCCGTAAAGAAAAGTTAAAATTAACGTTTAAAACATCTGTCCGTAATAAGTATTTTTTTTAAACCGAAGTGTTTGATAACAGACTTAAATAAGTTTTTTGTGGTATTTGTTTTTTTTTGTAGGCAAGTTTTTGGAAGATGTGATTTAAAACTTAGAATTTGCGAGCAGGGCTGTGCTTATGCATAGACGTTTTAGGTGGTAGCTGGGGCCCCCGCGAACATTCCCCTCCCCATTAAAAAAAAAAATGAATAGACTGCATGGGACGATTTCCTGGGCTGAATAATTGTTGTGCAGACCGGCTGGGGGCTCCAACAGTTGCAAAATCAGATGTAAAACAGCTGACTCTACTTTTTCTCAGCAACCACTGAAGTGTTTTTAAGGATTTTTTAATAGTTTTGGCAGTAGCTAGACTATAGCTGGAAAATACGAAAAGAAAGAAAAAGCAATTTTAGGTTTTTTTTTTTTTTTTTTTTTTTTTTTTTTTTTACATAGCTGTAACTTTTTCCTTCTCTGACAAATACAGAGTAAAGAATTTTTAAAGTTTTTATATTTTGAGGTTTTCTGAATCTGCTTTTGCTATTGGAACAATGATTCCATATGTATCTATGCAAGTGTGTATATTGGTATTTTTATTTTTTTTATTTTTTTTTCTTTCAAAATTTATTTTACGAGATAACTAAATAGCAATTGTTTGCGGCCATAGTTCACATTTACATATTTGACCAATAATTTTTGTTGCGCCTGTCTCAAATTTCAATTGCCCTCGTATTTACATTTGACAGTTTAAATAAGTTTTTAAATCCGCACGAGGAAGGAGCGGAAGGGCTCAAAGCATTACAGCGCTTAGGGCTGGCTTCCAATATTGAAAGTAAGACCTTGATTGCCAGGTGTAGTATGGCAAATAGCAATATGGAAACGCAAGCATGCACAAATATAGTGGAATATATGTAAATCGCCACTGGAATAGGATACGTAAACGTTACTGATATCAATTTAGTGAAGTTTTGAATCATTTCGCCCCCTTTTAAAAATATTTCCAGTACGAACCGTGACATTTATAAATTTTATAAATCCCATTACATAAAGTAAAATTGTCTGGTGTGGGTAAACTCTGTAAATAATGCCAATTTTGTTTGTGTAACTGAACACCTGTTCAACAGAATGTAACACTTCCAGTAACATTGAGTAATCGGCGCAAATGTTAAAGCTTGTTATGTTATTTCTTTTTTACTGCTATCTATACAAGAAGAGAGTACTCTATTCGTGAAAAATTTTTACTTCCGGCTTTCGACTGATTTGTCTTTAGGCCCTGAGTACGATTAGACTTTTTAGAAAATGTGTGTCTGTATGAGACACATTTTCTGGGTGCTCTATCTCAAGAACTACTGCGTAGAATAGAATGAAATTTAATATGAAGTCCTATCCTTATGTGAACTTAGATTTTGGACAAAATCTCTCAAGAGGGTGGAGGGTGCCATAAATCGATGATTTGTTAGATTTATGCGAGGTAAGTTTATAGGCGCAGAATTCAACGAAACAAAATTTAGAACCATGATAGGAATAAATTGTCATTCCACTGTTGCGGTCATCTAAGCCAGGGCTGCCCAACCTTTCAGTAAGCGTGGTCGCACCTCAACCAGTCGTAAGCATTGAAGGGAGCTATTATTCACATATCTGGAATTGTAGAACAATATTACATAACTACATAGGTGCCAACCTCTCATTAATATTCCGTAATATGCGGGTTAATTTGATCCAGTTTAACAATGCTTCAAACGAGAAAAATTATTGGATGAATCTTTATTTATTCAATTTTAGGTTTCTACGTGGAATTTATTTAATTTCATTTCTTACAAAAATTTCTGGTGCGAAACGTGTTAAACCTGGATCAAATTAACCCGCATATTACGGAATATTAATGAGAGGTTGGCATCTATGTAACTACAGTAGAGAGCAGGGTTGTCAGTTTCGCCTCCTTTATTATTAAGAGATTTCAAATTTATGCAGGAAATTCCGAGAGAGGAATTTTTACTTATAAATAATACAAACTTTGTCATTATAAAGTAAAAAGTATTTGGAATTTCTGGTATGAATTGGGATTTTATGAATAAAGGAACTCATACAAGCAATCCTGGTATGGAGCTTGTATGGCCTATACTGTGGCATAGGCTCTTATAAGATGCACAGACACCGCTCAAGGTAAGGCAAATCTCCTATTATGCAAAGCTTGGTGTGAAAAATAATTGTAGAAAAAAGGATAAATCATAGTAAATTTAGAATTAAATTTTCTTGATATAGAGGCCTATTAAAATATTTGGTAGAGAAAAGGAGCCGAAAATTCAACTCCGCCTATAATAAAAAACCATATGAAACACTAATGATTTTAAATACACACTTTAAAATGAATTTTTATTTAAAAAAATTCCTTGTAACGGGAAATCATTCGAAAGGGCGCCATGGTAGGCGCCGCGTTAGAGAGCCCTGATCTAAGTGTGCCAAAATTCGATGATTTGTTTGAAATATGCGATACTTAATCTCACTAGTTTAAATGCAAATAATTCAACGAAACCTCACCCTTATTCTGAATATGGGAATAAATTGCCATACAATTTTGGTTGTAAACATCTAAGAGGGGGGGGGGGGGTGATTTATATAGCAGGAAGTTTTGTGGTGGCTACAACATATTAGTTTTTATGTACTATCAAAATAAAATATTTTAAAGAACATTTTGAAGAATGCTGAACATAAACTTGACTTAACATTTAATATTATGTCCAACCATTTATATTTAATCTTCCGGAGCGTACGATAAGAGTAAATAAGTGTTGCTTCTTCAACGCCTAATGATTAGTCATGATGTTCGGAAACTTGCTCCTGCTCTTCTAAATCATCTTCGGAATTTCTAGTTACCTTGCAAGCGCGAAGGCGTTTCCATAGTAACAGTTCCCAGACGAAAGGGGATTCCCTTCAGAGGGGAAAATGCCTCTTTGCTTCTTTCTGCAAGGCTGCTTGCTGTTTGATCATTCGCAAGAATTAAACACATTTATTAAAGGAAGAGTGAAATTCTTACTGGGATTCCGTGAAAGCGCTTCTTGTTCTTCCATTCCTTTACCAGTTCTTTGCGCTTATTGCAAAACTAGCAAGTCTCGAATTAGTTCTCGTTGATCTGGTATGTTTAAGATCAGCAACCCGAGAATGAACATAAAGAGGAGAGATTTAAAATTCATCAGCTGAAATAAATGGAGTCTAACTTATGGAAGTTTTGGTTTGAAAATTAAAGTAAAAATAGTTTATTTTTTAAACTCTTTTTATAAGCATTCATTGTTTATCTTAAAAATCACGCCCAATTTCATGATTGCAATTAATGTAGTTCCATAAAATTTCCGTTACAAAGCGTTAACGTGGCGTGGGTCTAGGTTATTGAAACTTCACCTATTTGATTTAGGCAGGGGTAGTACTTGTCCTGAAATTTCTGATATTCCTGAAAAAAAACAAAAACGTCCTGAAATATGGTAGTCTGTCCGGAAATTTTGCGAGTTTTGTGCTATATCGGCATTTGATATCATCAAATAGGGGGTAAGTGTACCTTTTTAAATAATGCAAAATTATCACGAAATTCGCAAATTTCTTCAATTTATCGTTAAAAATACTGATTTTCGTCGATTTGCACAAAAAAAAAAATTACATTTTTCTGATCAGTTATCAAAAATCACAATTTTTATCAATTAGTCATTAAAAAAAAAACTGCTATTTTAGTCTGTCAGTCACAAAAAAAATTTGCAATTTTTACCAATTTGTTATAAAAAAGAATATTTTGCAATTTTTGGTGATCAGCGAAGAAAAAAAATGATTTTAGTCATTCAGTAATACAAAAATTGTAATTTTTTAGTAGCTTGGTCAAAGGGTTCTGGTATAATTACTTTTCTTTTAAATGTACCTATACTTTTAACACAAACAAATTGTGTATATAGTGTACTATTTATGATAATAAAATGTATTGAAGAGGGAGTTAGTTTTTTCTGTTAATATGCCAAGCAAACGTGTCCTGAAATACCGTAAAAAGTATGTCCTGAAATATCATCTAGGGCTAGTACTACCCCTGATTTACGCTTAATAAAAAGCCGAAATATGGAATTTTTGCTCTTTCTTTAAAATATGGCAACAAGAAAGAAAGTAAAAGCTTTATTTAAACTATTTATTCAGGATTTCTAAATTATTTTCTTAACATATTGTCATAATTTAATATTAAACTATTAAATAAGAATACTTTAAAAAATATATATTTTTTATTTTTTTCATTCTTTATTTTGGTGTTTAATATATTAGTTGTTGCAGTTTCACAGCCATTTGGCCTATTTTGGAGTACTTGGTTTGGTTCATAATTAACTTCATTGTTTCTTGTAACTCGTAAATAGTTATAACCATAAATACTATTTGGCGATTTATCTAAAGTTTAAAACTAACAGCATAGAAAAAAATTCTATCTACAACTTTTCCGGTTACTTTCAAAAGGTTTTCTTTTCTGCGGATGCAAACTGTAACAAACGGATTGCTTAGACAGGCAAAAAGTAAAATTTCTCTATCTCGAAAACTAGTGGTGGCCAAAAGTGTGGACATTTTTTGAAAGTTTAATGTTTTTCAACTTTGTGTGCTTGTACAATATATTAATTTTCACTTGAATACAAATGTTTATATATCAAATTGAAGGTAATTTAATGTAGAATTTAATAATAATAACAGTATTGCAATATCTTTATTACAAAAAAAGTTATGCAACTAATAGTAAGATCTAATCTTAGATTTGCATTTTTTTAAAGTGATACTTACACAATCAATACTTAGTAGGATAACCCTTATTTTTTAAGACAGCTTCACAGCGTCTTTTCATCGAGTGAACGAGTGTTTGGAGTTCACTTTTCGTAATCACATGGTGCCAAGAATCAATTATAACTTCAATAAGTTGTCTTTTATTGGATGGACGTTTTTTTCGTACAAGAATTTTCAAACGTCGTCGCCACAAATTTTCAATTGGATTGAGATCAGGGCTGTTTCCTGGCCATGGTAATATATCCTATGCCTTTATTTTTAAACCATGCTTTGCATACTTTTGCTGTGTGGCATGGAGCTGAATCCTGCTGAAAAATAAATGGTGCGTTGTTGGGAAAGAGATCCCTGATGGTAGGTATCAATTTTGGTTCCCGGACAGTTTCGATGTATTTTCTGACATTCAGGATGCCATCAATCACTTGAATTCGGCCCACACCATCTGCAGACATACATGCCCAAATCATGACATTTGTTGGGTTTTTTGTAGTTGCTTCAATGCAATCAGGATGAAGTGCTTCTCCTACTCTACATCTCACGTATTTTCTACCATCACTACCAAAGAGCGATATTTTACTCTCATCGCTCCAGATTACTTGCTTCCATTGATTTTCTGACCATTTAATGTGTTCTTTTGCCCACTTAACTCGTTTTTCGCATTGCTTTTGATTTAAATATGGTTTTTTCTTTGAATTCTAGCTTGTAGTCCAAATCCTGATAACCTTCTTACTGTTCTTGAACTTACTGCAATACCCGTTGCATTCATCACATCTAATGGCATCTGATGAAATTTTTCTATCTTGAAGGCATAGCCGTTTAATTTTTCTATCGGCAGTAGCACTTGTGCATTTTTTTCGGCCTGATTTGGCCTTATTTTCCACTAATTTCGTTTTTTCATAACGTAAACAGAACTTTCGTACACCAGAACAAGTCACTGAACCACCAACTTGTCTTGCAATTTCAGCATAAGAGAGGTCATTTTCTCTCAATATGGCAATTCGGCTTCTTTTTGTAGATGTCCAATTAGTTCTTCTTGTTGATGACATTGTTTAAAATTAGTTTAATTAAAAAATAGGACTTTAAATATTCAAAAACAGCAATACTCTATTTAATTGTACTAGTATGCATCATTCCGCAAAATATTTCCACAACAATAACTCTTTTACCATCCAAATAACCTAAACTATAGTTAGGCATTGATTGGTCTTCAGAACAGTGTTTGTGATTGGCTAGTACGCTTTTATTACAAAACACGTCCTTATTCAAAACGATTTGTGTTTGTTCTACTAAAATGAGCATAGCTTTTTTTGTAATACAGATATTGTAATACTGTTTTTATTATTAAATTCTACATTAAATTACCTTCAATTTGATATATAAACGTTTGTATTTAAGTGAAAATTAATATATTCTACAAGCACACAAAGTTGAAAAACATAAAACTTTCAAAGAATGTCCAAACTTTTGGCCACCACTGTAAATAATAGGAATGAACTATAACTGAATATCGCCATGTTTTTCACGCCGCTGATTCTTTTTATGTAAAAATGACAATTAATATTAAATATTTAAAAATTAATATTTTGAATTATTTAAATATTTTGAATATATATTTTTTAATTTCATATTTAAATGTTATATTTAAATGGAAAAAAACCTTTTGTACATTTGAGTTAATCCACTTTATCATTTCATCTATATCAATAAAAGAACATTTCGCTCTCTGTGTGTGTCGGCGATGGCTAGAGCGAAATCTAGCACACCTAGAAATCTGAAAATTTTGGTAAGGATAGTCCAATGCATGTCCCTTTGCACCTGAGTCTCAGAAAAATATGAAACGACACTACGTGAAAAAACAAAAGAATGTCTTCTTACGAGCGTTTTTACCACTAAATATCAATATTTGCTTCACGAATTTTTCATTTAAAAATGTGATACATGACGGAGAAACCTTTTTATGTAGTTAATAATCTCCAAGTGTTGTGAACGATCGAAGGAACACTTAGAACATGTTAAAAACCAGACCCCAATTAACTGTAAGTACCTCAAGTGATAAACGCAGCTGCAAACCATAGTGAATAAAACCAGAGACGTTTCGAAACTAATCAGCTAAGAAATTCTACAGACCTCCCTACTTCAACCTACAGCTGATGCCCCACGCGAGAACTTAATAACAATTTTTCTCTCAGAATCTAAAATGTTACCGAACAGTTAAGACGCCCTTGTATATATCCCAAGTATAATGTAAAATTGGAGCACTTCTATGCAGCCTCCAATCGCGATTTAAATGTGTATATAAAGTCAAGAATAAGAATTACAGTAATATTATATTCAAACGAAAAATGGATACTTACTTCACGCAAATGCATTACTTCCACTATTTCTTATTCAAATACAGTGACACGATGAATATTCAAAGGAACAAATATTTGGATTACTGTGGATTATTCTCTGCGCAAAAAGGAAAATTTCATGTGAGCTGAACTAAACTTTTTTACCATTATCAAAAGATGAAAATGTATATTAAAATATAGAAGACTGATATAACAATTTATAAAGATAGAAAATTTATTATGCTACCGACGACGGTTCTCTAACAATACATATACAAATTAGGGTTGGGCAATTTGCCGGCAAAATGGTATTTTTGCCAGGACAGTGGCAAAAACTGGAAAAAACCTGGTAAAAACCGGCAAAAATTGGCAAAAAAGGCTGGATTTAATAAATATAATAAAATAATATAATTTTGTATATATTATAATTGAGACTTAAATCAGAATATTAATTACATATTTCCCTAATATTAATTTGATTAATTAAAATAATTTTCATTGGTAATATGAATAAAAAATATCAATCATAATCAATTTTGTAGATAAATTTATGTGATGGTGACAGGTAAAAACTTTTTACTTTTCTCAAATTAATGTAGTAATGTTACCTTTAAAATGAATATATATTAAAAAAAAAAAAAAATTAATCAACAGTTTCTACATTTAAAAAATCTATAATAAAAAACAATATTATTGCATAAACATTTGCTAAATCAATCTTCATTGTATCTTTATTTGAACCTTTAGGTATAACTTTTACAAATACTGTATAGAAGTAAATGGTACTACTTGATTATCCCGTCGACCAATTTCGCCAAATTAAACAAATTGCCAAACTATTCACCAAATTATACAAATGAAAAAATATTGCCATTCTAAAATTTTAAGTTAGGAAAATGAATGAATTTCACTTTAAAAAAAATCTAAATAATAAGGTTACTTTAATGATAAAGTTCACTCATGTCGTAACGACATAGCAAATATAAAATTTGATTTAACCAGATTATTTCTGTCAAAATAATACTAAGAACAGTTTAATAATTCTGCATTTAAAGTTAAACACATAAACTATAAGCAAACAGATATTTTTAAGATATTGAATTTGTCAATTAGTTGTAAATATTTTAAGTGTAATAATCAAATTTATTAAGGAACATAATAAATATCAATGATAACGGAAGATTGTAAAAAATTCAATCCTCTTTATTTAGTCAAAAAATGCAGAAAAAAAAAACTATAAAATGTATGTAAACATTAGATATAGGCTTGAAGTAAATATAGAAAAATAAAAATATTTTGTGGACAAAAATTTGTGACGCCAGTTGAAACTAATCTGTTATATATTTTTTCTTTTAATATGATGAGGTAATCATTTATTGACATAATTTTCATTTTAAATAACGAAAGAAAAAACAAATTGGTAAAACCTTAATAAAAATTCAAATATAAATTAAAATTCACATGATGACGTAACAAACACATGTAATGTGTTTAATGTCAAGTGAAAATGACATTTACAATGATCCATAATTGGCATTTAATCTTATAGTTTGACGATAGTTTTTTGGTCGACGGGATAATCAAGTAGTACCAAGTAAACTTTTAAAATTCCTACAACTTTTTTTTTTTTTTTTTGAGGGGGAGGTTATAAAAAAATGCACATGGATTGGATGAAATTAATATGTATAAGAGAGGGGAGCGTACAATGATTTTAATTGATTATTTAATGTTACAAATATAGGCAAATTAATCTTTTAGGTAATTTTTCTTACCATTTTCCTCATTGTCATTATACATGCTACAGACTTGAATTTTGATTTGATCATAGGAAATGAGAATGAATTATCTTGCAAAAGGTTTTTTTTTTTTTTTTTTTTTTTTACTTTGTAACTTCAAATAACTGTTGTTCTCATAGCATAGCAAAATTGGTAAGTGTTATTTCTCTCTCAGACTTTGCTACAAAATTAACTGAAGCATAAGGATTGATTGTTTAATAATTATGAGAGTTTACACCAAAGCCAGTAAGTTATTTACTTGAAAGTAAAACTGATTACTAAAGTATTTTACTAAAAAATACAATCCACTTAGACTAACTGTTTTAATGATGCATTGAATATTCTAAGGTAAATAAAAAAATTAAATTACGTATTATTAGAGTTGAAATTATTAAAAATTAAAATATAATAATTACATCGCTGTAAATAAAACATACCTATTTTTGCCACTTTGGCAAAAAGTGGCAAAAATGTATTTTTGCCAGGACGGTTTTTACCGGTTTTTTCCATGGTTTTTACCACCTTTGGCAAAAACGTGCCAACCCTAATACAAATAATATCATACAAAATCAGGTCAAAGATATGAAACTAGGACTTCCCTCAAAGGGATTATAGTCTGAGTGATATTGCTGAGAACATAGGGTTAACAATTACAATATAAAGAAAAAGAACAAATTAAATGATTGAATTACAAAATATCATATATAAATTCATATACACTGTTAAAAAAATAGAAAAGAAGTACCGTTCATCAGGTGTGTTGTCATATTTTTTTTTTTAACATGTGGCGAAGAATCTCATTTTCTTAAGCGCGTATTGCGCAAAACTTGAAAAAAAAAAACGCCGGATCTTTTAAAACGTCAAGCATTTAAAGTTACGTAATTGGATTTGCAGTGAATAGATTATTCTATCAAGCGTGGCTTAACGCAAATTTAATTTCATTGTTGCCACCTTTTTTTGTGTGTGAATTTAAAATTTTTCTTCCTTGATTATATATCTATTTGTATAACTGTTTATAGAAACTCTTACACTTCAAACCACATTGATAGCATGCTTTGCTACAAACCAGATTGCAAAACTATAGTCTAAATTACTATTAAAGTATACAAAAAATCTTTCGATGACTTCTGTAAAATAATTTTTACATTAAATCTCCATATCGGCAAAATTGAAAAATTATATATATTTCAAAGTTAAGCTTAAAGATACTTCTTGATTATTCTCTAGGAGGCTCTGCCCCCTGCGCCTTTACTGCGCCAATCCGCAGACTTTTCTTTTGCCTGTCTGTCTCTCCACAATCTGTCTGTTTCCCTATCCGTTCTTCTGCCCGTCTCTCTAACCGATTGTCTATCTCTCTACACGTCTCGCTACCTGTTTCTATATTTCTCTACCGGTCTCGCTACCCGCCAATCTATTTCTCTAACCGTCTGTCTACCCGTCTAACTATTTGTATGTCTAGCCGTGTCTCTATACACTTCGCTACCCATTTGTCTATCTGTCTCACAACTTGTCTGTCTTTCTACCGTCTGGCTATACGCCTCTCTACCCATCTTCTTACCCATCTCCGTACCCATCTACTGTCTCTCTACTCGTCTGTATACCCGTCTCACTATCCGTCTGCTTTTGTACCCGACTCGCTACCAATCTCATTACCCGTCAGTCAACTCGTCTCTGTACTCATCTCTCTACTCGTCTCTTTATCTACCACGCTACGTGTCTCGCAACCTTTCTCGCTACATTCCTGTCTACCGGTGTTGCTATCCGTCTCGTGACCCATCTCGCTACCCCTCTTTCAACCCTCTTTTTACCTTTCTCTCTAGCCGTCTGTCTATTCGTTTCGCTACTCGACAGCCTACCTATGTCGCTACTCGTCTCTCTACCCGTCTGTCTACCCGTTTGTTTACTCGTCTTTCTACTTCTCGCCATCTCTTCCCAATATTTAAACAATTCAATTAATATACAGAAGCCATTTATCAGTTATTAAATACAAACAGAAGTAATTTATCTAATAAGTGTAATCAGATGTATTTTTTTTTTAAAATACATACATAAACCTGAATAATAATTAATCAGTTTTGTGTTCATAGTTGTTTATATTATTTGACAGTAAATCTCAACTTCTTAAACCTGAATTGTCTCAAGCTTTTTAAAAAACCCACAAGGTCTGTATAACTGCAAAGTACCCTGAGGGCTATATTAGCTACATGTTATTAAGTTAAGTGAAAGTTTCGTTATCGCGTTTGCAGCCAATTGCTTATGTCAGAAAGCGTGGCTTAATGCCATTTTAAATTCATTACTGTAACTTTCTTTTCTTTTCTTTTTTCTTTCTTTTTTTTTTTTTTTTTTGGGGGGGGGGGGGGGGGTGGAGGGTTTCAAATATATACATTTAAATTAAAACTTTTGCCTCCATGCCATTAGAGTTGTTTGTATTATTAACTAATACCTTGTACACCGAGCTTCATTTGAAACAAATGTAAAAGACTTCTTCTACAGTTTTTTTTTTAGGAGAAACTTTCGTATAATTGGGCCCAAAGCCAATCGGAGCATTTAATATCATTATTGTAACTCTTATAGAGTTAAAACAGTATTGTTGCTAGCTTTACTCTTGTTTGAGACCAGCCTTGCCTGTGTATCTGAATGGGGAAAAGTTTCGTATCCTATGTCGGTTGGCGAAAAAAAATTTAAATGGTGCCAAAAGGTAGTTTTAGCATCTTACAAAATTTTTCAAGAGAGCGGTAAAACATGTTTTTCAAATATTTCCAAACATACGTTTATTAAAGCATGTTTTTGCACCATCTTAAAAATTTAAGCACGATGCTAAAATAAAATTTTATCGCCATATTCGATATTTTAATAAGTAATGAAAATACATAAACAAACTTATTTAACAAACCTAAGAGGTATTTTTGTGATAAATAATTGTTATTGTCAGGGGGGTAAATTGTAAGCAATTAATAAACGGCTAGTAAATAATAAATAGCATTTAAAATCTAAAACTGGAGAAGTGGTCCGTATAAAAATGCAAAACATAACATTATACTCTTGATATATGTAAATCTTTTTTTATTTTTTAATATTTCCGAATAAAAAGGTAAAAACCTCTTTTCCAAATGCCAAATAGAAAATATACAAAATATAATGCCAAATATACAAAATAGAAAAATATCTGCAAAAAATATATTTACATAATACTACATCTGCAAAAAAATAAGATTTAGAAAAAGTAAGCCAAATCCTGCAGATCCCAACAATCACATCGAAAAACTTATCACCAAAAAAGTACTCGCCAAATCTTACGGCACAGGAGATGGATTTTTCCCTCTGAATGCAGAATATAATTTTTTTTTTTTCTTGTCCGATGGGTGATTATAATATAATTGTTTCATTTCACATACTACATACCGTTTGATATATTGGTACTTTTGTGTTATCCTGGCGCAGTTGATAAATCGCCAAACATTGTTCCTATAACATTTTCATATTGAATTCATTTAATTTAAATATAAACCTTTCACTCATTTAATTTAAAATACATGTCTCATTAATCTCATTTAAAATGCTAAAAAGAGAAAAAAAAATGCCATAAATCGAAACCTTTTATTTAAACACCAAAGAATTTTTTTTTTTTATTTACACACGCAAAATAAAAAAAGCTGCTATTGCTGAGATTTGCGCCAAATCTCTAATACCAAGTCTACCAAGATATTGTGGGGTTTTTCTTTCAAACAGAAAAAAAATCCAGATTAATTTTCGATTTCTACTAAATTGAAATATATTTTATTGTGCTGAATATTAGTGCGTGCATATTTTTTTGCTCCATGTACTCCATGAACTTTCCAATTCCGATTGTCTACGAAAATCTCCCGCCGGTGAAAATGACGTACGCACAATTTTCGTGACGTATGTACTTTAATTGTGCTTTTTTATCTATTTTTTAATATAATTTCCAAACGGTTTGACATTTATTCTTGGTAATAAATAGACGTCGTTGTCACCTTTATAGGTACCTGCTGTAAAAATTTGAACGAAATCCGTTAAATATTTTTTGAGTTATGCTTGACGAAAGGTTTTAATATCCATCGTAGCTATATATGGGGCAAAGTAAAACTGCGCTGTGTATGAGTCTTCGTTGCACTCAGACAACTAGGACTTCCCTCAAAGGGATTAGTCTGAGTGATATTTCTCAGAACATAGGGCTAACAATTACGATATAAAGAAGATACAATGTGTGAAAAAGAGCAAATTAAATGATAGAATTACAAAATATCATATATAAATTCATATATACTGTTATGTTTTCATATATATATATATATACATATATAATTTGGCAAATAATCTCATTTTCTTAAGTTGGAATAGCTCAAAAATTTAAAAAACAAACAACAACAACAACAAAAAAGTCGGATTTTTTTTTTTAAAACGCCAAGCTTTTTAAAGTCACGTAATCAGATTTGCAGCCGAGAGCGTATTTTAGCAAGCGTAGTTTAACGCAAATTTAATTTCATTGTTGAAACATTTTCTTTGTGACAAATTTTTACATTTGAATTTAAAAATTTTCCTCCTTGTTTATTTGTATAACTATTTATAGAAACTCATACACTTCAAACCACATTGGTACCAAACTTTACTACAAACCTGATTACGAAACTGTAGCCTAAATTCCTACTAAAGTAATATAAAAAATCTTTCAATGACTTCTGTAAAAATCAAATTGAAAAAAATACATATATTTCAAAGATAATATTTCTTGATTATTTTCTAGGAGACTCTACCCCCTGCGCTTTTACTGCTTCAAACCTCAGACTTTTCTTCTGCCTGTCTGTATGTCTCTCTCTACAATCTGTTTGTTTCCCTATCCGTTCTTCTACCCATCTCCATACCCGATTGACTGTCTCTCTACACGTCTCGCTACATGTCGTATATTTCCCTACTGGTCTCTCTACCCATTTATCTGTTTCTCTAACCATCGCTGTCTAACTACTTTTATGTCTAGCCGTGTGTCTATACTGTATTTCTCTCCGTACCCATCTGTCGACTGCCTCTCTACTCGTCTGTATACCCGTCTCACTATCCATGTGTTTTTCCACTGCATCTTTAAGCGTCTCGCTACCCATCTGTCTATCCGTCTCTCTAACTGTCTCGCTTTCCGTTTCACTACCCGTCTCTCGACACGTCTGTCTGTCTATATACCCCCTCTCTCTACCCGTCTGTCAACTCGTCGCTGTACTCATCTCTGTACTCGTCTCTCTATTCACCACGCTACCCGTCTCGCAACCTTTCCTTCTACATGTCTGTCTACCGGCCTGGTTACTCGTGTCTGTACCCATCTCCCTACCTATCTCGCTACTCCTCTGTCAGCCCTCTTTTGTCTCAGTACCCGTCTGTCTATTCGTTTCTGTACCCGTTAGCTTATCTAGGTCGCTATCCGTCTCTACCCGTCTCTCTACCCGTTCGTTTACACGTCTCTGTACATCTCGCCACCTTCCCAATATTTAAACAATTTAGTATACAGAAGCTGTTCATCTGTTATTAAATGCAAACAGAAGTAATTTATCTAATAAGTGTAATCAGATGCAATTTTTTTAAATACATACATATACCAGCATAATTCATCAGGTTTATTTTCATTGTAGTTTATGTCATTTGGCAGTAAATCTCAACTTATTAAAACCGAACTGCGTTAAGCTTTTTAAAAAAGCCCCAAGGTCCGTATAACTGGGAAGGAAAAGTACCCTAAGGGCTACAATATACATGTTATTAAGTTAAGTGAAAGTTTCGTAATCGAGTTCGCAGCAATTGCTTATGTCAGAAAGCGTGGCTTAACGCCATTTTAAATTCATTTCTGTAACTTCCTTTTACTTTTTTTTAGGGCGGGTGGGGGGGGGGGGGGGAGGGTTCCAAATATTTACACTTATATTCAAAGTATTACCTCCATGTTAATATTAGTGTTGTTTGTACTATTATGACCGAGCTTCATTCGAAACAAATGTAAAAGACTTCTTCCACAGTTTTTTTTTTCTAGGAGGAACTTCCGTAAACGGGCCCAAAGCTAATCGGAGAATTTAATATCATTATTGTTTGTAACTCTTATAGAGTTAAAACAATATTGTTGCTAGCATTACTCTTGTTTGAAACCAACCTTGTTTGTGTATCTAAATGGGGAAAAGTTCTGTATCATGTGCTGGTTGGCACGATTGGCGAAACAAATTAAAAATGGTGCTAAAAGGCAGTTTTAGCATCTTACCAAAATTTCCTAGAGAGGAAAAATATATGTTTTTCAAGTATTTACAAATATACATTTATTAAACCGTGTTTTTGCGTCATCTTAAAAATATAAGTACGATGCTAAAATAAAATTTTATTGCCATTTTCGATATTTTAATGAAAATACATAACAAACATATATAACAAAACTAAGAGACATTTTTGTGATAAATAATTGTTGTTGTCAGGGGTGGGGGGGGGGGGGGGCAAATTGTAAACAGTTAATAAGCGAACTAACAGATTACCGAAAATAACTTGTGGGAATTATAAATAACTTTTAAAATCTTAAAATGGAGAAGTGGTCCGTATAAAAATGCAAAACATAATACGCCTGATATAAGTATTTTTTAATTTTTTGATATTTCCAAAAGAACAGATAAAAGGGTAAAACTCCCGGCGAAGATGTCATATACTCACCACGTTGGCGCGATTTTCCCCCTGTCAATTTGGCAAAAACTGTTTGTTGTGTTTATTTACTTTTATTTTAATTCTATAGATTATTTTTATATGTATGTCAATATTTATTGATATCAAACTATTATTTATTTATTTTTATTTCCTTTTGTAAAATAGTAGAAGTTACGTTTATTACGTTATTTTATTTTTATATTGAAATAAAAAATCACGTGCTATTACCTGATATTTGTGACTAAAATTCAAAAACAAAGTTTTCGCCAAATTGGTGGGGGAAAAAATCGCGCCAACGTCTTCCACTCATTTAATTTAAAATACATGTCTTTCACTAATTCCATTTAAAATACTAAGAAGAAAATAAAAAGAAATAATGTCGCAAATCAAAATCTTTTATTTAAACATCATAGAATTGATTCCCATTTACACACGCGAAATAAAAAGCTGCCAATGTTGAGATTTGCGCCAAATCTCTAATACAAAGTTATTGCGGATTTTTTTCTTTCAAACAGAAAAAAATCCAGATTAATTTTCCATTTTTAATAAATGGAAATATGTTTTATTGTACTGATATTGTATTGTATTGTGCGTGCATATTTTTTTGCTCCATGTTACTCCATGAACTTTTAAAATCTTATTATTTACGAAAATCTCCGCCGGTGAAAATGACGTATGTACTAAATTTTAGTGACGTATGTACTTTAATTGTGCTTTTTTATCTATTTTTTAAATATAATTTCCAAACGGGTTGACATTTATTCTTGGTAATAAATAGACGTCGTTGTCACCTTTATAGGTACCTGCTGTAAAAATTTTAACGAAATCCGTTAAATATTTTTTGAGTTATGCTTGACGAAAGGTTTTAATATCCATCGTAGCTATATATGGGGCAAAGTAATACTGCGCTGTGTATGAGTCTTCGTTGCACTCAGACAATTATACAAACGTGAGTTTTTTTTTCCCCTTGGTTATCGCGGGCCCAGGCAATGCCGGTGTTGGGTCTGCTAGTTTTAAAAAATAAAAAAAATCTGATTTTTTAAAGGAAGATATAAATGAAGATTTGCCACGTGGATTCAACAGTAGCATCCTTAACATTTTAACCTCTTCTAAATCTACTACGATTTAAAAAAAAAAAACTATACTGTTCAGATTTTGTTCTAAGGAACTCAAATATATGGTAGCAAAAATGGGTTTTACCATTTGTAAATATTGGGGCTACGCATAATTCCGTAGCGAAAATAGAGTACATTGCAAACTCAATATATTTAGAAAAAAAAAAATTAATCAATAAAATGTTTTATTCTGTTCAACTTTCTGCCATCTCTCCACGACCTTCATTTATCCCTCTTTTATAGAAATCCTGAGATTTTTGGGCAAAGAAGTCATCCAAGTGGTTTTTGAGGACATCCAGGGAACTGAAGTTCTTGTTATTTGCTGCTCAAACGCCATACAAACGAACCATTTTTGACGCAGATGATCACTGGTGATGAAAAATGGATTGTAGAGTTGCCAAGTCTCCGGATATTTGCATACCAGTAATTTTTTAGAGATAATGTTGTTGGCTTAAATCGGAAAATGCTCTGATTAAGTAAAACAAGATTTTCTGTACTAAATTACTGGTATCCAAAAAGCCGGAGACTTGGCAGGTCTGGGATTGATGACAATAATGTCAGTCGAAAAAGATCGTGGTGAAAGCGCGGAGAGAGAGCTCAGACTGTCGCAAAGATTGGATTACACCCGAAGAAAATCATGCTCTGTATCTGGTGGGATTCGAAGGAAATTGTCTATTATGAGCTATTACCACCCAACCAAACGATTGATTCGACCAAGTACTGCTTACAACTGGATAAATTAAAGCGAGCAATCAGCCAGAAGCGGCCCGAATTGACGAACAGAAAGGGTGTTGTGTTCCACCACGACAACGCCAGACCGCGCGTTTATCTGATGACCCCGGGAAAAATTGAGGATTGGATGGGATGTTTTGATGCACCCACAGTATAGTCCGGATCTTGCACTTTCAGATTGTCACTTGTTCCGGTCGCTACATGATAATTTGAATAACAAGACTTTCAGTTCCCTGGACGTCCTCAAAAACTACTTGGATGACTTATTTGCCACAAAATCTCAGGATTTATATGAAAGAGGGATAATGAAGCTGCTGGAGAGATGGCGCAGAAAGCTATTGAATAGAATGGAAGATATTTGATTGATTAAAATTGATTTATTTTTTTCCTAAATATTTTGCATTTGAAATTTACTTTGTTTTCGCTACGGAATTATGCATAGACCCAATAGAAAGTTACAATTTTTAATATGTAGATGGCCTCCAAACCCTAATTCATGCATAACATTTAATAACAGATGGTATCAATTGGTTAGTACCCGTATAATTTTTATACGATTTGCGGCAGAATTGGTGGAGGAAAGGGATTTAAATATCCTTCCCTTTTACCCGACTGGCAAGAAGGGTTATATGTGTTTGACGCGTATCTAGGTATGTGGGTGGGTGAGTGGGTATGTGGACTTCTTTATACCTTCGAAAAATCCCAACGGCTGGATGCATTTTAATGAATGAGGTCTCTATCGATTCGTCTTAACCGTCCGATGGTTATAGGCTAGATTTTGTTTTCATAAATTCAAAATGGCGGTAGAGACTAAAGAAATTTTTACGCATCGTATTGAGTGGCATATCATTGGATAGGTCTTTCAAAATGAAGACAATGTTTCCTAGACTATTTTACAGTCAGAAGCTCCGTTTAAATATTACACAACCTGAAAGTTGTGTAGGTAGGATCTCTAGCTTAACTGTATCTCTAACCTTCATAGACATCTATAGGCCTCATCAAAACGGTGTTTATTACGCAGTCTGTTTTTTTAATTTTTTTAATTTAATTTGTTCTTGTTTCCCCCCCCCCCCCTCTCTCACGACAGTGCGTAATAGACTATAGCATGAGTGTAATATTGAATATAATCTTAACTGTAAATTTTAATTGTAAGAATTGATTCTAAAAATTGCGAAATGTTGAATTACTGCGAAAAATAAGGCATATGAAACTGTTCGTTATATAAAATTTTTTAACAATTAAACAGATACATACATTTAGTATAAATATTTGCCGAAACGTCAGTGAAGGCTTACTGTTGAGACCCGAAAAGTTTTTGGTTTCTGTCTGGTTGTTTGTCTGTCTGTCTGTCTGTTCCGCGACAACTGCCGTAAAAATGATCCGATTAGGTTGATTTTTGGTGGGTATGTTGGTGAGATACCCGGAATTAGCTGTATAGTTTTTGGTTAAATTTAGTTCATTCGTTCGAAAAATAGAGAACATTTCTTTTTAAATCATAATGCTTTCCTATGGGACTGCAGACGATTTTCAAATTTCATTTTTAACTGAAATGGAAATCGCATATTTGAATAATGGATTTCAACGTAAAATTATGGATATTGATTTTCGATATGGAGATTTTAAATATATCCAATAATTTTGAAAAATTGACGATACATTTATTAGAATTGAGATATTAATTGTTTAAATGATTGGAAATTTTTTTGCATCTGTTCCGGAAATATAAAACTTTTATTTTCATGTTTTTTACAAATTTTAAAATGCATTTTTTTTTACTTTTCTCTTTATTTTATCAGTTGCCTAGCAACGATATTTCAAAGAAGATAAAAATAATAAAAGTAACTCGCACTATTTTGTTCCAATAATTTATTAGCAAAATAAATTATTTTTGTATTCTATTGACATAAATGAAGAATTTATTTTAATACAAGTTTTTTTTAATCTAAAAAGTTGCATGAATAAGAAGTTCATAAGAATTTCAGAATATCATTGCATAAACCGTGTTTAATTTAACGTTTCTAATTTCTGAAATCTACGAAGAATTGTATATGCCTATATAAATATGTATGCAATAGAAAAAAATTAAATTGCGAATTGTAAGATGCTAAATAATATGAAAAGTGAGATTAAAAAACAGTGACTTGAGCTGACGTTGAGGCTCTTGATCTGCAGATTTACTAGTTTAGTACTTGTAGTATTTCACGGATTTATATATAAAACAAAAAAAATAATTTTTTCTGGAATTTTGCCAGTGGAAATTTATTCCAGCAGGTGTTTTGATCCGAAAAGCAAACGTTTTCGAAATATCCTCTGAGATTAAGCAAATATCAACTTCAGTGTTTAATTTTCTGTTATGCGATATTTTCATCGATGAATTGTTTCATAAATGACGATAAATTGTGCGTGAAATGGCGAGACGAAAATTTATCTTCATTTCCATCTCCCACTCGGCCCATTCAGATTAATTACAGGAATTTCTCATGCCGCCTTCCCTTCTCGTTTGGTTGAAAACGGTCGCCATGGAAACGAATTATGAACCCGTTCGTGTTTCGTTTCAGACACGGTCTCATCTATTTCATGAAAGTAATCTATCTATATTCCTTATTCCATGATCTATTTTCTTAAGTTGTCAACGAACTCTCCGGTGTATATTAAGGTATCTTAGTACGTTTAAATAGACAATTTTAAGCAAATATTTTATAAAGCAAAAACATGTCCGAGAGAACGCTGACGTCATATTGACAGTGGTAATGACCTACCAATACGTTTCGCTTTTACTGCATTTTAGGTAGATTTCGTAAGAAATACTACCTATTACATTCAAACCAAAGTTGGAATTTTTGAAAATTTTTTGCAGATTTACGCCGATTATGACTCCCAGAACCCCCCCCCTCCCCCCAGTTCAAAACTTTATATCTAACTATCTATGTCGCTTTTTTATGGACACTATAACTGCAATAATTCTGCACAAATCTCTTCCAAACTGATACATAAAATCAAGGGGCATAAACTCTCGGTCAAGTTCGTTAATGGGTAAAATCGAACCAAGGGAGGGGGAAATGGGGGACTTTTCGTGAAAACAGAAAAACCCATAATGTCTTAATTATGATACGTATCGAATCCGTCAGTTATTATTACTTCTAGGAAAAGGGCCGAACATTTATGTATGACATATTTATGATAGCATTAAAAATGGCCCAAAGGGGTGGGGGGGGGGGGCGGGTTTAGAAGAAAAAAATTCGTAACTTCGTCCATTCAGAAGATATCAAATCCGCTTAAATTTATTATAAATCCTCTTAATATTCTAAAACTTTTATATTGACAAGTTTTTTATAGGACCAAGCCTTATAGGGAAAAAAAAAAAAAAAAAATCCCTGTCGGCTCCGCCTGCAAATAAGTTAGGTTTCGAAGTGGGCGGTTCCCACTACGCATCATGGCAAAAAGGTAATTTCTTTCGCAATTCCCAACAAACAGGCGCCCCACGGTCTGCGTCTTCGAAATCTACATGTGCCTGTAGGCCGAGCCGTCAGGGATTTTTTATCTTCTAAACATGGCACAATTTTAATTTTTACCCCGTCGAATAGGAAACCCAAATAATAAAAAAAAATTATGCGTCAAGCATAGATTATGAAACACTTTCCAACACATTCAGTATACTATAACAAAATTTTAGTTCAATAAGGTGAAAAATGTTCGGAAAAACTTAACACATTTGAAAACCAAATTTCAACAATTATCGTCTATAGTCGGGAAAATATCCGAATCCTTTTATGCAGTCCTGTATATATGATCTATGGATTTGTATATATACTACATAGTATGCCAAAATTTAGTTCAGTTAAGAAACGAATTGCACAATTAAAAATTCACCTTCCGCGATTTTCGTCAATAAGCGGAAACGTAACTCTAGTTCTTTTGTGCAGTTCTGTATATGATCTATAGAATTTATACACAACACGTACGATGCAAGAGTTTAGTTAAACTCAAACCAAAGTTGAAAAAGCATTTCCAGAAATTATCATTCATACAGTGCTGTAATCGAATTCTTTTGTGTATCCCTGTAAATAAACGATAAATGCAGTGCAAACCGTACTTTTCAGTAAGTAAGTTATAGTGCACCTCATTAATTCACAATCTTTGAAATAGTGCAACATTATTAAAATTCACTGCAAACGATTTTTCCCCGTACACCATTATGTATAGTGTAATTTTTTTGTGGGATCCCGTAAATGAATAACAAATGCTTTACACCCCATATTTTACTAAAAACATGTTTTAGAGCACCTTAGAAATGCATAAAAATTTCATTATGTTCGGAATGGTGTAATATCTTTAAAATATACTTGAAAAGCTATTTTTCCACATTGGCCATAATGTAACGGAATACTTTTGACTATCTAATACTACTAATACGTTTGAATATCCCTGTAAAAGAACTATAAAGCTACACTTCATTTTCAATAGCGATTGTTCTATAGCATATAAAAACCAGAGGGCCCGTGCGAAGATTTCGCACTGAAATCTGATATTTTTTAGGTACTTCTCTATTATCTCGTCGACCACTTTTCATAACAAAAAACTACCGCCAAACTGTATATTTATGAGAATTGGAGTACGGACAGACAAACCGAAGCCAAACACTTTTCAACTATGTTAGATTAAGTTTCCCCCATATAATATTTCTTGTATTTTTTCAAACGCGACGAAAATCAACAAAAACAATCGGTTTGAATTGGTGTATCTTTAAAACCTTTGCATAAATAAACATGAAAATTTTTCTATTGATTTAACAGATAAGGCTTTTACCATTATAATCTGACTAGTCTTTTACAGAATTTGTGCATTATAGAATTAAAATAACTCCTGTAAGTCATTGCGCGTGTAATATTTTGAGAATGTATGCATGGATTGTTATGAAATTTGATTTAGATAATAAGCGCATTATGTGTGTTAAAAATGATCTACTTTTAAATATTTACAATAAGACTTTTAATTATGACTATTTTTATTCATTAAAAAATGTAAAATTTTGAAATTTTTTACAAAAAAATTATTTTTTTTTACATGGTTAATGAAATAATTTTGACCTAAGAGTAGATCATTTTGAAAATACATATGTTCTTATCTATAACAAATTTCATAACAAACCATACATACATTCTCAAGCTATCATGCGCGCAGTGACGAGTAGTTAAAAAAAAAAAAAAAGCTCTTAATTTATTCCAACATTGCACAAATTCTGTAAAAGACTAGTAAGTTTCTAATGGTGCTATATTAAAAAGTCTAATCCTATAATCCGTTTAATCAATAGTCAAATTTTTATGTTTATATATAGTGTTTGAAGTTTCACTAATTTAAACTTTGAATGTTTTAGATTTTCGGAGACTCAAAAAAATGCAGATTTTTTTGGCTTAAAAAAAGTTTTTGGAGTTAATTACCACAAACCACATGCTTTTATCGTGATTAAATCCGGAGATAACATTTTACTTACCTATCATACGTAGTATAGGGTAAATCTTGTAATCGTTTTGAAAATTGAAAAAAAAATTTGACTGATTTACACGTTTCAGACACTAAAAATTCCGAAAAACATATTTTTAGAAAAAAAAAAAAAAATTGCCGTCCGTCTGTGTATCTGTAAACGCTCTATCTCCCGAAAAAAAACTGAGATAGACTTGAAATTTGGTATGTACTTAGTATGTAATAATGGGAAGAAGCTTATTGAATTTTAGTAACCTCGATTATCCGGAACTATTTTTTTCGGACTCTCGAAATATTTGTTCTGATAGAACATAAAAGGTGTATAAAATTTTTTGAAATTGTTTATTTTAAGGAGTGACTACAAAAGACAATTAAAAAACAAATTTTGCATAAAGCATGAAGTCGATCGGATAATGAGTTGCTGAGATATTTGTAATCCTATATCCCACACTCTTCGATTTTTCATGACCCTGTATTTCATTCAAATTTCAATTCAAAGCTATATCTTAATTGGAAATGAGACGCTTAATCAGATACAAATAAACCTGTAGTCAATAGGATTATTGTTTTTGAAGTTATAAGGATGTTTCTTTTAAGCAATTCAGTAATCGGGCCTTTAAAGTTTAGGACGTCATCAAGCCACGATTTTATTCGAATTGCTATGCATTTTATAAGTAGTTTACACATTTATTTTAATATTTTACATTATGCATATCCATGATGGGTAAGTATTACGGTGGAACCCAACGACTAGTTTTGTTTTGCGATGCCGCGAGCGACCGCCCTCTGAAAAGGAACTCTTATAACTTCTTTACTTTTTTCATTATTTCTAAACTTTGAAAGGATATATCTAAAATTCCTGATAAGGTATATGTTGGACATTTTCAACACAGCTTGTGTATTATATTTCTAATTGCCTTCAGGATTTTTTATTTTGAGTGAAAATTGTGAAAATATGCTAATTAATTCAAAAGTCGCTCGTGAAAAAACTTAATACTATTTTTTCGCTTTAAAATTTATTATGAACTTTAAAAATTAATATTTTTAAAAAATCTTGAAGACAAATTACACATTTTCTGTACACAACACAGCAAAAATTATGTGAATCGGGCAAGTGGTTCACGAGTTATATCAAAAATGAAATATTTTTAAATTTAATTAAAAAAAGTTTTAAAGTTTTTTCCATATTCAATATGTTCATTATATAAACACATCACACCCCACCCACCAAAAAAAAAAAAAAAAAAAAAAAAAAAAAAAAATCGAAAAATCTGTAAATAAAAATAGGATTTTGTCCCGGACCCCTTTAAGGAACGTACAACAAACATATATATATGAATATTTCAAATATGTAGAACGACTTTCATATTTCAATAAATTTCACAAATCAAAACTTTAAATGAGCTTTTTGAAAAACATTATTTTCATGAGCAATCAGTTACGAAAAAGGCTCAGTCTTCAATAAATGTTTTTTTTATGAGACTGATGGCCTACAATTGATGTGATGAAGTATAAGTTTAAGAAACTATTGCTTTAAATATCTAAGCATTTCCTGAATTTTTTTTTGTAAATTAACATTCAGAAAATAAGTGAAAACATAAAGAATTTCAATGGGTGTGTTTGTGAAAGTTTTTATTTTACCGCTTAAACGGTTAGTTCATTATATTCTCAGTAACTCAAACTGTTGTTACTGTTATTTGTACTGACTAATTGACTGTGTTAAAGTCAATTGTGTTTCTGTTATTTTGAGTTCACACCAGGATTTTTGAAAAATTTTATTTGAAAAAATAAAAATAAATAACAATAAAATTAAACTTGCAGCATTTTTTATTTTCCGAAGTTATAAAAGTAAAACATTTTTCACAAATTCTGGTGAAAACCTATTATAACTAAGTGGCATAAAAAAAAAAAAATTCCACCGCCCTTCAAGGTGTTAAAAAAAGGATGGGGGGGGGGGGTAAACTATTTTTGCCGTGGGTACATTTTAGGTTAATTGCATTATTTTTCCTTAAATTTGTAAAAATTAAAAGGAAATTGGAACCAAATCTATTTAATCAAACTGTCTTTCCATCACAGTTGAAAAGTGTTTTTTGAATTCGGTCTGCCTGCTGTCTGTCCGTGCTCTAACTCTCGTAAATATACTCGGATTGTTATGTAATTGATAAATGTAATTGGAGGCTGACGATGGCATGTTCATTATTAAAAATGCAGTGTGTAGCACTGTTTGTTTACAGAAACACTGCTAACATTATGGTCTGTTACAAGAATTCTGTTACGTTATGGGTGTGCGTGTGGGGGGGGGGGGGGGGAGGGAATCGTTTGCGGGGCATTTTTAATGATATACTATTTCAAGCATAATAAAATGTATTAATTTCTGAGGTGCACTAAAACATACGTTCTGTAGAATATGCAATGCAAAGCGTTTATCATTCATTTACAGGATTACACAGAATTCAGTTTTACAATACAGGAATACGTTTTCAGTTTTGGTATCTGTTTTTAATTTTAAATTATTTGATACTACGTAGTATGTATAAATTCTGTAGATCATATACAGGCTACACAAAAGAATTCGTAAGCATTATCGTGTAATGAACGGGAATTGTTTAAGGTTTTTTTTTTTTTTAATAGTGGTGCATTTTCTGGCTGAACCTTATTTAGCATTACTAAAATATGTTTGTAGAATATAAATTTGTATACAGGGCTACACAAAGAACCAGATACATTGCCGTCTATGGATGCGGTTAATTCTGACAGTACGCTTTCAGTTGTGTTTTCTAAATTGCTTACTTGAGATATCTTCTTTCACTTTATTAAACTGGGAAGTTTTGTTGCAGTATTCTGAATGTGTTGGAAAGTGTTTCATAATCTATGCTTGATTCGTGATTTTTCTTTCTTTTTTATGAACTAAATTGAAAAAAAAAAAAAAAACAGTATTGTACCCATTTTTGCCTTGTCTAAAAAAATGGCTGTCAAACGTAGTGGGATACTTTAAAAAAAAAAAAAAAAAATATTTTTCCGCTGTGTTCTTTTAAAATAAACTAACTTAATATGTTTCTCAACCTTTCACAATTATACGAATCCCTCTTTTATTACTTGTTTTCAGACACGTGGGTTTCACTTTCAATCTATATTCATTACAAAGGACAAACGTGTCCGTGCGCAATGCT
Organism: Maratus michaelseni; assembly: GCA_963931845.1. Taxonomy (NCBI): domain Eukaryota; kingdom Metazoa; phylum Arthropoda; class Arachnida; order Araneae; family Salticidae; genus Maratus; species Maratus michaelseni. The sequence continues at coordinate 70,443,159 of OZ007595.1, read as the reverse complement.
GACATTTTTGACGTTGGCAACACCAGACGATTAAATTTCGCTTTTACTGCAATTTTTAGCTCACAGGCGATCAAAGCCCGAGAGCTAATGTGCCCGCCCGTTATGTATGTACGTAACGCGATAACTCTTGATAGAAATAAGTTTTGATTCAAATTTTGTTTTTAGGTTCATTGTGATAAGGAGCTTCCCTGATTAGTTTTAGGGGTTCATTGGTTAAGTATAAAGGGGGAAACGGGGGGCCAGCCCCCCTCAATTTAGATAAATGGGCTTTTCACGCAGAATTTTCAGATTTCCTTTGAATGTTGTATATAGGTTCATTGTGGTAAGGAGCTTTCCTGATTAGTTTTGAGGGTCCATTGATTAATTATAAGGGGGGATGATCCTCCTTAATATATTGTCGATTTCTTTATTTTTCGAGGGGCTTATTTCAAATTCTTTGAAATAAGAGTATAATATACAATTAGTGTGAATAGCTTGTGAGCTCAATGCCCACAGTTTAACTGGACCATTTTCTTTTTATTTACTAACTTCTAAGCATTGCACATTGTCATTTTTTACACCGTATAGGAAAAAAAAATATTTTCAAATGCGATTTGTTTGAAAACTGTATCGCACATTACTCATGTTTTATGATTTTTAAAATAATTTTCAAGTGTGATTTTTTAAATATATATATCGCGTGCAGACTATTTTGAAAGTTAAATAAGTCTGCACGTAAATTAATATAAATAGTTAATTTTTTTCCGGCGAATATTCCGTAACTAAATTAAAACTTCAATTAATAAAAAGTAAACAAAGCACAAATTTAAGAAAGTTATCGAACTACGCGCCTAAATCGCCTTAATGATCGGAATCAAAAAGGCTGCTGTAAATAGCGATCTTTAGCGATTTCTTCTGTTAACTCCTGGCACGAGGGCAATATGAAAATATAGCTTTTAATAAATTTCAAAACTTTATTTGAATACGTAATTGCTATTTTTCATATAAAAATTGTTTTTGCTACTATGAATAGGTAATCTATTAAATTACCTGGTGTCCATAAATGATTTGATTGTCCTCGATTTCCTTACCTCATAACTTTTGATTTAAGAATATGACTAAAAATATTATTACATATTCGTAAATTACAACTATAAAAGTTTTTTTTAATAACACAAAGTTACATATGGGTAAAATTACAACTCAAAACACTATTAATCAAATAAAGATTATAATCCAATATTTTATGAAATTTATCAAATTATTAAGGAATTATATAATATCTGACTTTGTACTCATAATTCATTAACAGCTCTTTGATAAATTTGTTGAAATTTTAATATTAATTGATTATAATAGTTTTTTCATGAATAGCGTTTTGAGTTGCAACTTTACCTATGCGTAACTTTGTGTTATTAAAAAAAAAAAACTTTGAGCTGTAATTTACGAATATGTAATAATATTTTTCGTCATGTTCTTAAATCAAAAGTTATGAGGTAAGGAAACAGAGACAATCATTTATGGGACACAATGTGTATAATCTGTAAAAAAAAACTATTAGTTTTAAATTTTTTTAAAAATGGTTTTCACCTATATTCTGTAACCCGAAAAACCCGGGTTCGATCCCTTGGTAATAAGTTGGAAATTGTGTGTTAAAAGCGACAAATGAGGTGCGTTCGTATTATAACCAGTTTTACAATGTAAAAAAAAAAACATCCTTACTATTTCAGTGAAATGAATTATAGCGTCTGATATGAGCTATATGAGCATGCCTTACTTTCTTGTGTGCCACGTTTACAGATGCGAAATCTTGCTTTGTGAATGATTACCTCCATGGTTTAATATTTTTATGTTCATTTACTTTAATGGATTGAGATATTTGGCTTTCAACTTAACTTTAACTGAAGTTATCTCAGAATTTATACATACTTGAATGTAACTCATCTCCCAGTGTTTTTGAACGATCTTTCTAAAAATGTAACTTTTATGCAATTTTATTCGAAAAAATAATTTTGAATAAAAATAGCCTCCTGGCATACGGAAAAAGAAATGGTCAGCCCGTATTTGCTTTGTCACATGATTTGCGTTTTTTTTATTATATAGATTACGCATGATAGGATTTAATAGAATGAATAAAACTTTTATTAATATCTAAGTTTTGATTCGATTTTCATAAAATTTGAAATGACTCGACAAAATTCTGCAACGATTATATATATATTAAATTTCAAACCATTCGGTTGGGTACCTTTTGCGCTGTTATATGCGGACAGACGGACGGACGGATCAAACGACGACTATAGGTGCTACGTATTTATACAATTACGAACACACATAAAAATTGAATGCATACACGAAATAAAAGTAACTGCTAAACGCACGAGTCTTTTAAAATATTTTTCTTATTTTATTGCTAAGTGATATAAATAATTTCTGTTATTAGGACGCCATACACGAAAGGTTTAAAATACTTAACATTTTCAGCCTAGCTTTTAATATTACCGCCGGGGTAATTTTTTTCTTTTAAAACTCGTTTTACCGATGGCGCGCGACTGGATTCATGCTCGAAAACTAATATTGAAGGTGCCGTAACCGATTTTTGCTTAAAAAATGCCCGCAGGCCCGCATATTTCAGTTTAATAACAGCCGGACGTTAGGGCGGAATTTCTTATCGTAATGTTATGATGGAAATGGCTTCCGAAGTTTAAATGCAGTCTTAAAGGTTTGAACTCTGTATTTAATACAAAAGAAAATCACCTTTTTACGTGCCCTTTTTATATCAAAATGCGGCTATATGGCATCACGGAAGTAGAGTGCACGACGATGGGGCAATGGATGTTGGTGTGAAATGGCCCCAGATGAAAATTGTAAAAAGGCATTGCTCTGATGTATTTAATAAAGTTAAAAGAAAATTTGACATTTTTCTATTTCGCTTCACTCACAAATACTGTTAAACAGGGTAACTTTATATATATATATATAAAATAGAATTGCGATTAAAATTATTTTTAATATTAAAAATGATTTACAATTTTTTATATAAATTAAATCTGTAAAAACGTATTTTACATCAGTCATCAGGGTTTGATCGGGGCCTCCGAGATGTCGCTGTGTGTCCTACACCGGGCCTGCTACAAGTGACGTCACAACCTGCTGACGTCAAAACAGTGATCCATAATAACTTAAAATTTTTCATGTACTTTGTTCGTTTGTACGGATTGTTTACGACAGTATTTTGATTTTATTTATTGTTTTATATAGTAATTAATATTTTTCAGTGTATTTAGATTATAATGCTTTCAATAATTATTGATTATAATTATTAAAGAAAGTGTAGATTATATCTATAAAATAAAGAGAAGAGAATGTTGTGCTCCTAGTTTCTAATCTAAGTCTTCAAATTCGCTACTGATAATGAAAAGAAGAAATTTTAGCTACGAAAATTACCTTGTGATAATTATTTTTACATTTCAACAGAAGTGGTCTGCATTAAATGTTTCGATATACTTTTCATAATTCGTGAAGCTAAAATTAATATGATGGTATTGAACTTGTGCAGAGAAAAAAAACCTAACAACAAATGTCTAGCCTACTGTAATGGAAATATTCTGGCATATTTGATTGAATTTGTACTTCCAAATCGAAAAGAGTCAAATGATCTTTAGAAAAAAAATAAATAAAAGAAGCAGACGATAAACAGTTTAAAAAATGATATTGAAAGAAATACTGTAATAAATTGACTAATATCTGGATACATTTAGTTAAAAGTGAGTGATGTGCTTTGTTTATAAAATTAAAAGTAACTGATTTACACAACTTAGTAATTCTACGTAGTTCAATTTAACATTTTACCTAACTTAAGTGTACAAATATATTATGAAAATAAATCTTTTGATAAGTTAATTTGAGTGGTTATTAGGTCCTAGACCCAAGTAGAATAAATAGACAATTTTTAAAATATTACAAATCAGTTAAAGTCAAGATAGAAAATTGGGTACTTTTCGGTTAGCCGGGCGCCAGTGATATATATACATATATACACACACATATATATACACATATATCTACACACACGCACATATATATATATATATATATATATATACACACATATCTACACACATATATGTATGAATTAATATATATATGTACATGTATCACTGGCACCCGGCTAACCGAAAAGTACCGAAAAAGGCTTATGGCGAGAGAATGAAAGTTGCAACATATTTTCTGGCAACCTATTCGTAGTTCCATATAAATAAGTATTTTTTTTTCAATATTTATATAATTTATTTAATATAAAGAAGCCATTTATCTCTTTTTATATGCAGGTAGAACAGAATTGTATATGTAAATAATTTTATACATATATAAATAAACATAAAAGTACATTAGGTTTGTTTTCATAATTGTGTATATAATTTTAAAACATATCTAACTTTCTGAAGCCCGGATTACGCCAAAGCGTTAAAAAAAAGTGCCAAGGTCTCTATAGTTAAAAAATGTCGATTTCTGTATTTAAATTGACATTTATTGTGTTTTGATGGTTAAATTATGGTATGTAGTTGTAAAAGGGAGGAATGGGATTGATTTTGTAAAGTTTTTGGTAGATTTATTATATTTTTTGTAGGTATATTTATTGTCTGAGTGCAACGAAGACTCATACACAGCGCAGTCTTACTTTGCCCCATATATAGCTACGATGGATATTAAGACCTTTCGTCAAGCATAACTCAAATATTTAACGGATTTCGTTCAAATTTTTACAGCAGGTACCTATAAAGGTGACAACGTCGTCTATTTATTACCAAGAATAAGTGTCAAACCGTTTGGAAGTTATATTAAAAAAATAGATAAAAAAGCACAATTAAAGTACATACGTCACTAAATTTTGTGCGTACGTCATTTTCACCGGCGGGAGATTTTCGTAGACAATCGGAATTGAAAAGTTCATGGAATACAAGGAGCAAAAAAATATGCAAGCACTAATATTCAGCACAATAAAATATATTTCAATTTAATAAAAATGGAAAGTTAATCTGGAATTTTTTCTGTTTGAAAAGTATTAGAGATTAGTAAAAGTAGTATTAGAGATTTGGCGTAAATCACACCATTAGCAGCTTTTTTATTTCGCGTGTGTATGTTAGGAACAATTCTTTGATGTTTAAATAAAAGGTTTCGATTTGTGGCATTATTTCTTATTTTCTTTTCCTTTTTAGTATTTTAAATGGAATTAGTGAAAGGCGTGTATTTTAAATTAAATGAGTGAAAGACGTGTATTTTTAATGTATGTATTTCAAATGAAATCAGTGAAAGATTTATATTTAAATGAAATGAATGCAATATGAAGATGTTATGAGAAAAATATTTGGCGATATTTCAACTGCGCCAAGTTAACATAAAAGTACCAATACATATGTGGGTACTTCTCTATTATCCCGTCGACCACTTTTCATAACAAAAAACTATCGCCAAATAAACGGGAGAACGTTGTCATTGAAATATCAAAATACATAAATAAATAAAATATAAGAATTTAAGGACACAATTGTTATTTTAATGAATGAAATAACTAATAAATCAGTAAAGCATAATGAAAAATACACGCAAATGTAGCGTTAAAAACCACTTGATGACGTAACAAACGCGTATAATGCTTCTGATATCAAGTAAATGGGACTGCATTTTTGGCGTTTAATCTAACAGTTTGGCGATAGTTTTTTGTTATGAAAAGTGGTCGACGGGATAATAGAGCAGTACCTCTATATGTGAAATGAAACAAGGCACAGATGTCATATACGCACCACGTTGGCGCGATTTTTCCCTCCACCAGCTTGGGGAAAACTTCGTTTTTGAATATTAGTTAAAAATAGTGTGACAAATAGTACACGTGATTTTTTATTTCAATATAAAAATAAAATAACGTAATAAATGAAACAGCTTCTATTATTTTAAAAAAAGAAATAAAAATAAATAAATAATAGTTTGATATAAATAAAGGCGCGGATGTCATATACGCACCACATTGGCGCGATTGCAACAAAATGGCAATTTTATGCCTCACATGGTAACCCGGTTATTTTGTTTCAATTGTTGTTTATTAACTTTTATTTTTTATTTTAATTCTATAAATTGTTTTTATTATATATATCAATATTTATTTATATCAAACTATCATTTATTTATTTTTATTTCCCATTTTTGAATAATAGGAGCTATTTCATTTATTACGTTATTTTATTTTTATATTGAAATAAAAAATTACATGCTATTATTGTATGGTATTTGTAACTAATATTCAAAAACAAAGTTTTCGCCAAATTGGCGGGGGAAAAATCGCGCCAATCTGGTGCGTATATGACATCTGTGCCTAAATTAATATTGATATACATATAAAAATAATCTATAGAATTAAAATAAAAAATAAAAGTAAACACAAAAAACAGTTTTCGCCAAAGGGGCGGGGGAAAAATCGCGCCAACGTGGTGAGTATATGGCATCTGTGCCGGGATTTTACCCTTTTATCTGTGCTTTCGGTGCAAAAAAGGGTTGACAGAGGGGTAGTGAGATGGGTAGGGAGACGGGTAGCGTGGTGGATAGAGAGACGAGTACAGAGACGACTTAACAGACGGGTAGAGAGAGGGGTATATAGACAGACAGACGTGTTGATAGACGAGTAGTGTAACGGGAAGCGAGACAGGTAGAGACACGATTAAAGAGTCGGGTAGAAAGACAGACGGATACTGAGACGGGTATACAGAAGCGTAGAGAGACAGTAGACAGATGAGTTCGGAGAGAGACACAGCTAAGACACACGAGTAGTTAGACTGGTAGACACGTTTGTAGCAAAGTATGTTATCAATGTGGTTTGAAGTATACGAGTTTCTATAAATAGTTATACAAATAAGCAAAGGAAATTTTTTTAATTCAAATATTAAATATTTGATTTAATATTTCAATATTTAATATTTTATTTTTTTATATTTTATTTAGATATTTGTCACAAAGAAAATGTTGCAAAAATTAAATTAAATTTGCGTTAAACTACGCTTGCTAAAATACGCTATTGGCTGCAAATCTGATTATGTGACTTTAAAAATATCGTTTTAAAAGATCCGGCGTTTTATGAGATTATTTGCCAAATGTTATAAAAAAATGCATATGAAAACATAACAGTATATGAATTTATATATGATATTTTGTAATTATATCATTTAATTTGCTATTTTTCATATGTTGTATCTTTATCTATCTCTTGTCTATCATATGCTGTATATTCACTTAGATTCTTGTTGATATCTTCTTTATATCGTAATTGTTAACTTTATGTTCTCAGCAATATCACTCAGACTAATCCCTTTGAGGGAAGTCCTAGTTGTAAAATAATGTGTTTAGGAAAAGGTATGTCAATGGGTTCAATCTGATTTATTAATCTTAGCATTTTTTTAATTTAAAACTTTTAATTTCCTTTAATAAAACAAGTATATTAATTCCCTTTTATTTCACGATTATGAAATTTAATATTATTTATGTAATCACAAATTATAAGAGCGAAAATGCTCTTTTTATTACATCTTTCTGCTGCGATACTTTGACCAAAGTGGATCACTACTGTGACGTCACTAATACTTGTAGCAGGCCCGGTGTAGGACACACAGCGACATCTCGGAGGCCCCGGTTTGATCCCCCTCCGAAATTTTTTCTGGTTGACTATAAATAAGCCATTAAGTATCAAAGTCAAAATTAAAAAATCAAATACAATTAAAAATCTTAAATATAAATTCTATGAGCTAGCATCTTTTTTTTTTTTTTCTTTACGTTATGTTGAAAAGATGAATGCAATTTAGAAAATAGGTTATAAACAATAGAAAGTTTTCAAATTTCTAATTATTATTGGAAATGGAACTGTGTAAAAGCGGGATTTCAGTGCTATCAAACAAATTGGTGGAATATTCAAATAGATTCTGGGTCTAATTCCAAATATCCACAAATGGGCAAACGTAACCGTTTTGACACATGCTCTTGGGAATAAATTTCTGACAAGACATTTTAAAATACATGTAAAAAGCTTCAGAAATCTTCAATTTGGTTGACACTATTGTTGGTACATTGTCGAAGTACACTATATATCCTATGATAACCGGTCACTTGCGATTTTAGACGTTTTGTTAAATATCTGGAAAGATACATGAGGAATTAGCCTGAAACTTCAGGAGTGTAAACAACACGATAGACGTCATATATTTTCGCGAAGATTTTTTCCCGAAACCCCATAATGGGCCGTCAACAAATTGAAGAAAAACGAATATCTTTTGGATAACCCTGTAAAAACTAATATTGCAAATCCGTTGAAACGGTAGAACATGCTTAGGAGGCTTCTTTTAATAAACTATGTTCTTTTTTATGAGGATAGCACGTATACTCGTGGAGAAATTAAGGTTTTTATAAAAACCATCTCAAATTTCACCAAGTGTTTTGCTTATAATTTTCAGAGTTCTTAATATAAAAGAATGTTCTTTTCAGGAACGATGGCACACATTATATACAATACCCTGCAATCAGAATTAAAAAATAATAAATATTGGATGAAAAATGAGCATGTTTACTAAATATTGTTTCACTGCGCATGCGCGAATTCAATCAAATTATACTGTGCATAATATATTAGCTAAATGTATAGACCAACTTTTGTGAAAGTCTCAAAAACATAGCTTGAAAATTCTGATAGTAATCGTCGATAGAATAAGCTCGAAATTCGCTGTTCTCAAAGGGAAGCAAAAAGATGAGGGGTTTTATCCAAATGTACTAGCTTATGAAAGTTGACATAATAAGAATGAAGTGTCTATCATTGTAATCAGATACCGCTTGTATACAGAGTACATCCGATGCATCCCTAATTTTTGCTTGTGGTGTAGTTTTTCTATAATACCTGAACTGTGTGTGAGAAACGGTCATATTGATACTATTCAATATTTTAAATAAAGTTGAGCGCATTCTTTAGTTCCTTTTAACTTTTATGTTAAAAAAAATCTCTCTAAATTTTCCAATATGCATGCTATTTTTAATTTATGAACCACGGAAAGTGAAACTATAGCTTTTTTTCCCCAAAAGAAAGTCATTTTACCATCTCAAAGAATCTCTGAAAGTAGTCATAATATGTAACTGTATACTGGCGAAAAACCATCTGGTTATGCAATATAAGCAGTAACAAAAATAAATGTGTTCCCATAGCAAGCTGTTTCAACCTTAGAGCAGTAATATCTGCTCTAAGGTTTCAACGGCTCTAAAATACCCTTTCTTAAGACATGACATTGTGATTTATGTATTACTGGAACGAGGAACTGACTTCAATCTGTTGACATGCGAAAAATAGTTAAATATGTGCGAAACTTCAGTCGTAGACTGCACTCACGCGAAGACATCCGATCGCTAATGTTAATACTATGGGAGAAAATTTTTAAGATCTCGTTTGCATTTAATACTTTTAAAGGTTTTATATATATATATATATAAAATATTGGAGAGCTGGGGTCGATCTCTACGAAGGCCGTTTTTTACTTTTCCGATTTTGTGTGCAGGTTTTTCTTATAAGGATACTTTCTCATTCCAAACCGGTTCCGAAAGTAAAGTATCATAGTTAACAAAAGAAAAAAAAAAAAAAACCCTGTAAACAAATAAAATCGAAAAAGTATAAAACGGCATTCATAGAAATCGACCTCATCTATGAAGATCCAGAAGAAAAAAAACAGTCAGCGAGATATATCAAAAAGTTTCTCTCATAGGATTAATATTAGTGAGCGGGTGTTTTCCGCGTGTGTGAGTTATAAGGATGTTTCTTTTACTCAATTCAGTAATAGAGCATTTAAAGTTTATGACGTCATCAACTTTGTGAGATACTTGTGTGTTATCGTCTGGCTTAAGAGCCTACATCAGTCATGCGAAAAAACGCGCACGCTAATGTTAAGTCTATAGGAAGGTTCTTGCGCGATTTCTTGCTCGCATTTTAATATTTTTAAATGATTTTTTTGGCATAGGATAGCTGAGGTCGATCTCTAACGTTGTTAGTTTTTACTTTTTCGATTTTGGTTTCAGTTTTTTTATATAAGGATACTTTCACTTTCAGAACCGGTTCCAACCGGTTCCAAAATTGAAAATGTCCGCTTATGAAAAAAACTGGAACCAAAATCAAAAAAGTAAAAACTAACAACGTTAGAGATCGACCTCAGCCTTCCCATAGACTTAACATTAGCTTGAGTGTTTTTTCGCGTGACTAGCGTAGGCTCTTAATAATTCTTTCAATTAAAAGTTGTAGATTAACCTACAACTTTTAATTGAAATCACTCTTGAATCGCTGCAGATAGCACTACAAAATTTTTTTATTGAAAAGAACGTAGATAAAGATTTAAATAGATAAGGTTTTCAAAGTGAGACTCTTCAGAGGTGATACAATAACGCAACTTAGTCACAAAGTCACAGTAACAAAATCGAGCGTTTCTTTCCCGATGCTTGAAAATGAGTCAGTTATGGAAATTTTGAGGTTAATAAGGTCTGTCGGCTTCTTCTTGTAAACCAAATCTGTTATATGATCTCAAAGATAGAAATCACATGGATTCATATCGGGTGAATAAGGTGGCCAATTTTCTTATCAGTTCTTACCATTGCTCTAGAACGCTTAGGTCGGTTTCTGAATGTTGAAGACCGCTTCCTTAGAAATAGTGTTGCATTTTCACCACATAAATACCAACTTTTAACAATAAAAATAGGATCTTCAGTTGAATATGACACTTTGGGAGACATTTTCAAAATTGCGTGGAACTGCCACTAAACAAATTTAATTTTTGCCCTCTCTCACTGCAAGTATTCGTGCCGCCTTCTATTGAGGCTCTGGCAAGTTATTTTAGTTTAAAGTTAAAGTCACTAAAAATTAAAAGTCACCCTGTATATATATCTAACAGGGACGAATCCGCTTTCCTTCTAGTAATTTTTTCTAATAAGGCTTGAATCTCTTCACTGAAGCTCCCCGATGTGAAAACTTTAAAAGCGCGATTACTCAGTACTCAATATAATTATTAAAATACGGTTTTCTCCACCAGAAAGTAAACACCAGATGCCGACGATGCGAGTTTTTAATAAATTGCCTCCTTAAATTTTAATCATTTAAAAAATCCCTATAAACTTGATAAAATTTTATCTTTTTAAAAATACTTTAAAATTTAGGGGGGGGGGGCAACTTTTAAAAACGCACCTCGTCGGTATCCAACGTCTACTTTCTGATGGTGAAAACCGCATTTTAATAATTGGCAATGAGTAATCGCGCTAAGTTATCCCATTGGTTAACATGGGATTTCACGATCGGGGAGTTTTAGTGAAGCGGCCCCTTAATTTATAACAAAATATTCAACTAAATAATAAAAAAAAATGCATGTAAAATCTTGGAAAATGCTGATTTTACAGTATAATACTGGCGCACCATACAGTGAAATAAGCAGTAATACGCTACCGCGCGCATGTGCGGACATGTACTGCTTATTTTACTGTTAATTTTATGGTATAATACTGGCAGCTGGGGTGCCAGTATTATACTGTAAAATCAGAATTTTTCAGTGTATATGTGTGCATTGGTTTATTTGTATAGACATAGAATTTAATTCACTCGCAAGGAATTTGACACAACTTAAATATATTCCGCAGGAGAAGCAAAATATTTGTAATTTACTATAACGTAAAATTGTACCACTTCGCTGTAAAAGTGTACGAAAGGCGTAAAACATTTAAGATGGTTCTCAAATTCCCTCCTCAACAACGTGAAACTTTGACACATTTTCTGACTCATTTTTAAACGTAAAGGCATAATATTGGCAGGCACGACTATGGAAGCGATTTGGAATTCAATAGCGTTTTCCATTTTTTTCATAAATTACTTATTTAGTCATAAGCGATTCTTGTTACGTGAGGCGTTTTGTATCTTTCTCGAGCTGCCGCGACAGGAATTTCGTTCAAAACGCAGATTTTGACAGTATTTTCTGGAAGATCGTCTATTTTTACCGCAAAATGGAAAACGCCATTTTATTACATAGTTTCTGAATAAGAACAATTGCTAATTTCACGAGTTTCCGAATAAAAATTAAATCAGAAATGTGTCAGAAATTAACTCTTTTTGAATTTGAGAATCAAGGCATATAGAAAATATGGGCAAGACTGAGTTAAATTTATCCCACACACAATTTGCCAAAACCTCTGTGGCGGCAAAATGACATTTAGTGTGATTCAGCGGTTTTTTGGATAACCGCACTCGCAGCACTTTTCCTGCAGCAAAACTTACCTACCATCGGTCCTAGTGCAATAATACGCAAAAGAAATTTTTTGGAGTTATTACTGTACTTGAGAATACTCTAACAAAACTTCAGTTTACTAAGTAAACAATTTAGAATACGCATAAAGCATTTGAAAACAAAGTTTCAGTAATTACTGCCAATAGTCAAACAAAATATCCGATTGCTTCTGTGCAGCCCTGTATATGATCTATAGATCTCGCAGCTTTTTTGCTTATTTCTTTCTTCACCCCCCAACCCCCATATGTATATATATATAATTTTTGTAAGTTTCATTAGAAAACTTAGTTTATATTATCTTTCTAAATTATATACTATTCTAAACTATGCAACTAATAATTCTAAACTATGCTTGTCTGGGAGCACGGCAGTGCGTCCGCCAAGTTCGCACAGGCCGTAAGCTTACCTTTTCCCTGACCATTTCGGCCTACTTTTCACCCCCTCATAACTGCGTTTTGGTGAGAGCTAAAGAGTTTTCCTTTTTAACACACATTAATATAATGAAACTGAAAGGGGTTCCAAGATTTCTTATTTCTGTATTTAATATTTTTCGAAACATGAGATTCCGAAAAAGGGCTTTTTTGTAACTGACTCACAGGGGATCATCAAATAACTAAAAAGTTGGTGATCATCAAATAACTAAGGTACTTCTAACAGTCGTAGAATCATTAAAATTTGGCAAGTAAGTAGGTTTTGTCACACAATTAACCAGAAAAGTCTGAAAACATAGAATTTCTGCCTTTAAACCCTTCAAATTGGAGGTGCTGATTTGGCTATATACAGTTCGTAACACATTCAATTGGCAAATTAAATTAATTGCATTGTTGCAACCATTTGTGTTTTTTGTTGTACGATAAACATTTAAGTAATAATAGTTGCCTAGACAATCATTTCCTCGCTCATATTTGACGTCAGAGTTGGTCGCCAAAGCCTGATTACAGAAAATTAGCCTGAGTTTAAAGGTGTTACATGGTTTTAAGCAGAATGAATTTTTTATATTCTTTTCCGAAAATGTTGGGAAGGCAAATCTTTTAGTTTATCTGTCCGTTTTTCTATTTTTTACTTCCTTAAAATTAATGTTATTATAAATGTCTGTATTCTAATCGCAATAGCACTCAGTCAATCTGGCAAAATTCCAGTGGGTTGTTAGTTCTTTAAGTGCATTTTAATGATGTTAATAAACTTACATATATATATATATATATATATATATATATATTCTAATTTTTCTCAGTATTACATTCTTCTAATGTTTTTAACCTAGAATGCATTAACGGCCAAGTCTCAGGAAGCCATTTTGAATGAAAGATTTCGGATGTTTGACTTTTAACTTGGGCGAACATCAGATATCAGTACTTTTTACGGCCGAAACATTAAAGAGAACTTGGCGCTTTTTTTTTTACAGAAAGTTTTTTGATGGGATTATTATATTTTCTCAATTCATAATAAACTTTTGTGCTTTCGAAAATCAATGACGTATAGGGGAGGGGTAAATATTTTTATTGGCGACTAGAATTTTTTGCTATCAAATTTGTAAAGCCCTGATAACACATTAAAATTTTCCCATGCGACTCAGCAAGAAAATTAAATTACCCTTTCTCTTAACGAGGAATTTCAGCGTTTTCATTTACAATAGTATTTTGTCTTATTTAAATAAAGCAAACGGCATTTTCTTTCTTAGCTGCAAATAAAAGTTGATGAAAATTAACTGAGTATATATAATTGTGAATTCAGTTATTAAAAACCAGTAATTTTAAATACTTCAATTACGGTTAATAAAATAACTTATGCTTTCATATGCTTTTACCGGTTTCCTCTAATCATAAATCGCTGAATAAAATCAAACTTCCGCAAAGCAGACGAGAGTAAGAGCGAGGTTAAAAAAAATAAAAAATAAGGTTCAGCTACCTCAGGTTGAACAAAGCAAAAACGAATAAATAGAATAAAAAATCAATTCTTGTTCTGTTAAACTGGGCACGGATTTCGGGGAAATATTTTTTTTCGCCCACTTCACGTAGTGGTTGGGCGATTCAAAATTATTGTAAATGATGGTGGCATCGTCTGGTTGTCCTAGCAACGCCGAGAAGTTAATAATTGTCTGCTCGCTGTGAATTTGAAGATTATTCACAGAAGAGAGGTTGCGCTGAGATGTAAAATTAATAGGAATTGTTTTCAGAGTAAATAACATCTCCCCTCCCCTAACCTCCCCTTCCCTATCGACAATGCTGTGTTGCGGTTTCTAAGATTAATAAGAGTTTTGACCCAAAAAAAAAAAAAAAAAAAAAAAAAAAAACGTAGGCTGGTCGGGCTCTTAAAAAAACTTTAAATGAAACTCTGATTAAATTATGTAATATGAGCAATTTTGATAAAATATTTAAAAAAAAGATTATGGAACACTTTCCAACACATCCCGGAAACTGCAACGAAACTTCACCGTTAAATAAGGTAAAAGAAGATATGTAGCAAACAGTTTAGGAAACATAACTCATTTAAAAATCCAGTTTAGCAATTACATTCCATAGTTAAAAAAAGTAGACTTAATTATTTTGTGCAGCTCTGTGTATGATCTATAGATATGGGTAATATACTTACATATGATAAAATTTAGTTCAGTTAGAAAATTCCCATTTAGAAATTTTCGCCAATCTATAGAAATTTACTCTGAATCTTTTTTCCAGCCCTGTATATTATCCAGAGACTTTTGTACACACCACATATTAAGCTAAAATTTAATTGAAGTAAAAAAACGCATAAGGCAAATTAAAACTCACTCGCATCAATTGCCAATCATACACGACAATGTATCTTGTTCTTTGCATAGCCCTGTATATGAATTTATTTATTCTACAAACTACTGTTATATTAAATATATTTCAGCAGGAAAATGCGAAACATAAATACCCTTAAATTCATTCCAAACATCAGGAATACTTACGAATTCTTTTGTGTAGCCCTGTATATGATCAACAGAATTTACACACCACGTACTATACAAAAATTTAGTTAAACTTAAAAACGCAAACCAAAGTTGAAAATGCGCTTATCACATCACTGCAAAAAAATTGTTGATTTTACAGTATATTATACTGTAAAATAAACTTTTTTTTTTCAGTATGCATAGACTAATTATTTCACTAACTGTAACAGAATTATTTGTGTGTCCCTGTAAATGAACGATAAACGCAATGCACACCATACATTTCAGTGTGCAATTTATAGTGCACTTCAGTAAGGCATATAAATTTCATTATGTTTGAAATAAAGAAACATCATTAAATTCAACTGCTAACTAATTTTTCACGTAGAACATTGTGTAACAGAACTCTTTTGTGTGACCTTGTAAATGAAAAATAAATGCTTTGCTCACCATATTTCACAAAAAACATGTTTTAGTGCGCTTCATAATTGTATGCTCACTACAAAAAAAAAAAAGATTTTACGGTATAATACGGGCACCCCAGCTGGCGGCAGTGTATAGCTGCTTATTTTATTGTTTATTACTGTTAATTTTACGGTATAATACTGGCAACTGCGTGAAATCAACTATTTTTTTTTTGTAGTGTAATTTCAAGATGTTTTCAAATGGCGTAATATCAAAATGTACTTGAAATTATTTTTTCCCATTCACTGTAATGTAACGGAATACTTTTGACTTTCCCTGTAAATAAACTATAAATGCTAGACGCTTCATTTTCAATAGGGATCATGTTATAGTAAACGTCAATAATATATACAAAAATTTCAGGGCAATCAGAGTATATTTACGCGAGTTATAGCACGGACGGACGGGCAAGAAGTCATGAACACTTTTCAACTGGTTGGTAAGGTTTTTGGCTGGTTAATTTTTTACAGGGTCGTTTTGTAAAAATTTTTAAGAATCATTTATACCTAATAGAAAATTCTACAGGTTGTGGGTGATAGTCCAGATTTATTATAGATTTCCTTACATTGTTGGATCTCGTACACACACAATACACTGCAAAAAAAAAGTTTTTTACAGTATAATACTGGCAACTGGGATGCTAGTATTATACAGTAAAATCAACATTTTTTGCAGTGAAGTTCACAAAATCGAGAATTATCGAAAAATTACTGAGTATTAGAAGAATTTAAAATTATTTCTTCTGCTGTAATAAATCGTTCACATCTTATGTTAAGAATATTTTCGAGGGAAAAGAGAAAATCGACCCTTAAAATTATTAATTTGTATAAAAATTGGAGAAAAGCATGTGACAAAAGTGATCGGAAACTTGTGAGACTTACAAAACTATCTGTTAATGAATACAAAAATAAAATTTATATTTGGTATTAAAAGTGACAAAGCCTTTGACAATCATCCACTTATTCTATTAAAATAATCTTAGTTGGAATATTTTATGTTATGGATGGTTTTGCAAAAGACTATTTGATTACTCGATATTTAGTTCTAGATTTGTATCTAGATTTCTAGATAGAAATGCATCGGAAAAGTTGCTTAAATGTTTATTATAAACGGTTTGACAATCATTGACCTAGTTAAACGCCGCCGTTCGGTACATCGTAAGTTCAAAATCTGGGGGGAAATCTAGCAGACCGTTACACATGGTTGACAGCGCATTATTATCAGAAATATTTTTCAAATCCCAAAATTAGACTTTTAAACATTGTTTAGTAAACTAATTGAAATAAATATTAACACGTTGAGCACCACACGTGTTTTTAAGGAAATCCCCGTCAGGCCACGCGCGCTCCCCAGGTCCTGATTACCGGCGGGGCAAACATCCACCAGTAAATTTAAATAGAAGTTTTCAGCTTATTTAAACTCCATATTCATACAAAATTTCTCATGCAAATTTCTCCAAAATGTAAGTCAACAATTTCTATTCGTTTTTTCCGGTGGAAGTTTGCGTTTTTTTTTTTTAGTTTTGTATCATATTTTACACTGTCAGTCACCGGTGACTGACGCGGCATAAACGGAAAGTTAAGTGTCAGTCACCGATGACTGACGTAGCACTCAACGTGTTAATCGAGGAAAAAAAATGAAAGAAAGGAATCTGTAGAATTGCATGATGACATTAAACCTAATACCATGATTTCACAACACTCTAGTAAACGCAACTTAGTGCATAATAGAGGTGGCGAAATTATGCTTTTTGGTTTAATATGTCACCATGCAATTCCACAGATAGTCTCTTCCAATTTTTTTCTCTATTGACATTTATTCCATTTAGTTTACTAAACAATGTAAAATGATTTATCTTGAGCTTTGAAACTACTTCTGACGATGCGCCTTCAACCATGTGTCAACTCTAACATTATGCTTCTGCTTGATTTTCTGAGATTTTGAACTGTGTGTACTTAACAGTTTTTAAATGAGTCGTATAATAGTCAAACTTTTTCAAATTAAACATTTATTCAACTTTCTTGATGTATTGCTATCCAAATGCAAAGCCAAGAAGGGTCATTCCATGGTAACTTGCGTTACATTTAGAATAATTGACTTCAGTAATTTTAGTAATATAACACTAAATAGTATTCAAAATGTAATGTTTATATGATTTGTTTATTAAACTTAACTAAGCTAAATTTGGATAATTACTTAAATTTAGTACTATTTCTTAAACTCTAAAAACTATATTTACTATGATAGCTTACGTTCTGACAAAAAGAACGTAAGTTACCATAATAAAAATAATGGCCAGTGTTCAAAAAATAGCACTAAAGGTAGGTAATTCTCATCCAAATTTCGCTTTGGATAGTTTTAATTAACAAATCATATCAACATTACATTTTCAATAGTTTTTGGTGTTATATTATGAAAATTACTAAAGAAAATTATTCTAAATGTAACGTAAGTTACCATGGAATGACCCAGAACTATAAAATCCTAATATTTCGTAAAATACTACGTAATGTCTTTTCCGGAATCATCTCTATAACATCAAAATCTATAATACGGAAAGAAGTTTTTCTGCCTGTCGGTTGTGTTATGAAGAGCCATTACTATCTCTATTGAAAATAGAAGACAGTAATGGAAGAGCCCGCTGCATGCAGAGCTACAAAATTTGGCAGGAAGTTACCTCTGTGTATGTAGTTATGCACCTCAAAGTCTGACTTTTATTATTTTTTTTTAATTTTATGAGATTTTAAGTTTTTAATCCCGTTTCGCAGCGATTTTTTTACATTGGTAAAATGAGCCCGGTTTCCATCTTTTAGCCCAATATAGTAAATTCTGACCTCTTTTCAATAGTTTATTTGGATTTTCTTCAGCGATTTTTTTAATTTTTCGCGAATTTTTTAAGGCGATTTTTAGTTTTTTTCGCGTTTTGCGGCAATTTTTTGACATTGATAAAAGGAATTCGGTTTCAAACTTGTAGCCTAATATAGAAACTTTTGTCCAACACCACATTTAAATTTTTAGCGATTTTTAATTAGATTTTTAGCTATTTTTTGCGATATTTTGTGATTTTTCGACATTCATAAAAAATACGGTCAA
Organism: Maratus michaelseni; assembly: GCA_963931845.1. Taxonomy (NCBI): domain Eukaryota; kingdom Metazoa; phylum Arthropoda; class Arachnida; order Araneae; family Salticidae; genus Maratus; species Maratus michaelseni. Next base: position 70,424,373 of record OZ007595.1, on the reverse strand, counting down.
AATGTTAATCCAGTACAGTAAATTTTGTACTGCAATTATTTAATTTTTAGCCTTTTTTATGAGATTTTTAGCGTTTTTTCGCATTCCATGCCCATTTTTGACATTCGTAAAAGGAATTTAGTTACAAACTATTAGCACGCTACAATAAACTTGTTCTCCGTGATTTTTGATTTTAGCGATCTTTTAATGTGATTTTTAAAGTTTTTTCGCGTTACGCAGCGATTTTTTTTTTTTTTTTTACATTCATGAAAAGAATTAGATTTTAAACTTTTAGCGTAATATAGTAAATTTTGTCCTACGCGATGTTTGTAGTTTTTGCGATTTGTAATGTAATTTTCAATCCTTTTTTAGCATTCTTCTGCGTTCCGCGACGATTTTTTGACATTTGGATAAAGTAATTTTGGTATATTACTTTTAAATGCTATAGGTGTAAAATTAACAACATAATATAAATTAAAATAACTTTTATTAGTTGTTTTACATGTTTCGACTCTTTCAGAGTCATTTTCAAAAACAAAATGAGAATATTCTAAAGCTGCACGGGCTTTAAAGTTATTATTTTCATGTACTTTTTTAAAAATTACGCACGTTATCTATTATTTTTTACTTGGTTGTTTATTTTCATATCTTTGACCATGGAGTAACTCTAGCCACAGTTTCTTTAAATTAAAAGATGCCGCATCGTTACATATTGTATTTTTGCGCGTGAGTATCCCTATGGTTTCTCTTATTATGGATGGATAGTATAGAATGGAGGGAAATATTATTTTACCTTCATTGAAATTTATTTGGATGGTTTCTTCTTGATATAATCTTGCCAGGGCTGTAGTTTTTCTATTGTATTTAATATCAGCTATATGCTCTTTTTTTCTGCAATTAAATTTCCTGCTGGTCATGCCTCTTGGATCCGTCTTCTTTAATAAAAGGTATTTCATATACTCCTGAGTAATTCTCAAAATTAATTGGGTCAATTTTACTGCAAATGATACTCTTTAATTTCTGAGGTGGTTTGGCTATTAAGCAGATATTGAAACGTTTAAGGCAGTGTTTTAATTTTTCAAAAAAGCTTGGATAATATTGCAGAGTATAAAGTTTGTATTTTTGCGAATCATCTTTCTTTTCTGATTTCTTATTGGTGATATCCATGATTTAATTTATTAATATGGTGTACTTTAAAACCATTATTATAAGAAATTTTACGAATATTATCTAATTCATTATTCAATTTATTTTCAGTACATATTATAAAGTCTTATGAGAAATCTGTAGGTTGAAGTTTTGTATGTAAAGGGAGACTGGTTAGCCATACTTTTCCGGAAAACAGCTCTGTCGATAGATTTATTTGTTCTGGTTAACATTACATCAAGGAATGGAAGACTTATTATGTTCAATTTCAATAGTGAATATAATGTTATTGTCAATTGAGTTTAGTTGATTTAAAAATATTTTAAGTTTTTCAAGACTATGCTGCCAAATTATAAAAATACACTGCTCAAAACAATTAAAGGATATTGCAGTTTTAGGTGGATTTTGTATCTGGGAAACTTTTTAACTGATTGATACATGGTCGACAGACATAGTAGGTTATATGAGAATAAATTGCACATGTTTGGCAGAAAAAAATGCATTTTATTGCGCATTTGTGTACAAAAGGAAAAAAACACAATTTGTGCATATGAGAAAAAAAGAATAAGAAAAGGTGTTTTCTTCAAAGAAAATCATTTTCAGTAGGGGGTATGGTTTCCACGGGCGGCCAGCAACGTTGAACACCTTTGAGGCATGGACTCAATGAGGCTATTAATGACGAGTTGGGGTATTCTGCCCCACTCTTCCAGAAGAGCTCTTTACAGTTCTTGGAGAGTTGGTGGGGGTTGTTGGCGGCCAGAAACTCGTCTTCCTAGAGCGTCCCAAACGTGCTCGATTGGATTCATGTCTGGAGAACACGCTGGCCATTCCATTCGAACGATTCCTTCCTCGAAAAGGAAATCCTCCACCAGGTTTGCACGATGTGGCCTGCAGTTATCGTCCATTAAAATGAAGTTATCTCCGATTGCTGCAGCGTAAGGGACTACAATAGGTCTGAGGATCTCATCCCTATATCGGCGACCAGTCAGAGCTCCATCTCGAATGATGTAGAGGTCAGTGCGCCCGTCAATGGAGATGCCACCATACACCAACACTCCTCCACCGCCAAATCTGACACTTTCGTGCACGAACGCAGGATTATTCCTACTGCCACGGTCCCTCCAGATGAAAATACGCCTATTATCCGGATGCACAGAAAAACGGGACTCGTCAGAAAACAGTATATTGCTCCATTCATTTCTCCTCCAGTTGACATGCTCGGTTGCCCACTCCATGCGGTCGCGACGATGCCTTGATGTTAATCTAACACATACCATCGGTCGGCGAGCATACAGACCTACAGCATGGAGCCGGTTTCGGACAGTCTGAGTTGAAATCGTGGTGCCTGTAGCCGAGCGAAGGTGTTGTTGGAGAAGAGTAGCGTTCATGTTTCGGTGTCTCCGAGCTGTTAACGCTAAATACCGATCTTCATTGGGCGTTGTTGCCCGTCTACGACCTTGCCCTGGTCTTCGGCCTGCACATCCACTCTCCAAAAAACGGTTCCAGATCCTGGAAATGACACTTTGTGACACTCCAATGGCTTGCGCTACTTCGGCTTGAGTTTGGCCCCCTTCTAACCTACCAACAATTTTCCAAGCTTCTGAATCTGTCAAATGACTTCGCTGAGACATCGTAGTCATCGAAACAAAGCAATCACTGAATGCCGATCATCCTTGTCTTCATTCTCTTTTATCCAGTTGAAAGTCAAATTTCATTCGCTGCCGCTGAAGCGACGTTTTTGACGTCGAACTCAAAATTTGCATACTCCACAGTTTGAAAACCAGAAAAATTTGCATTTGTGATTCTCTTCTTCTATTTTCGGCAAAAAAAATTTCGTGTATATCTTTATTTTATATAAAACTTCAAATATCCTTTAATTGTTTTGAGCAGTGTATCATCAATATATCTGAGCCAAGTGTGAGGTGTTAAGTGAAATGTGCCAAATTTTGGTTTTAAACATTTAGCGCGATTTGTCTTACGTAATTTTTGAATTTTCAGCTATTTTCAGTGCGATTTTTAGCGTTTAATGTTCACCGCAGATTTTTACATTCCTGAAAGAATTAAGGTTACAATGTTTTAGCTCATTGTACTAAATTTTGTCATCTGCGATTTTTTGAATTTTTAGTGATTTTTGAGATATTTATTGGGTTATGCGTATCACGGCGATTTTTCTACATTTGTTTTTAAAGAGAATTGCTTTTAAACTTTTAGCCCAATATAGAAAATTTTGACCTTCTCAATAAAGTTTATTCGGAATTTGTACAACGAATTCAAAGTTTTCGTGAATTATTTTGAGATTTTGAGATTTTTCGTGTTTTTTGGCGATTTTTCGACATTCGTAAAAGGAATCCTGCTTTAATGCTCTAGTCCAATATACTAAATTTTGTCCTGCGATTTTTGAAATTGTAACGTATCTTTTTATGCTATTTTTAGTGTTTTCATGATTCGATGAGATTTTTTTTTTTAACATTTAGTTAGATAAATCCAGTTTATACCTTGCCGAATGTAGTGAATTTTGTTCTCTTTTCAATAAAGTTTATGCGAAATTCGTGCAACAATTTTTAATTTTTTTACGATTTTTAGATTTTTTTTTCGCGTTTTGTGAGGGTTTTTTTCTGTTCCGGGCAACGCTGGGCGGGTTAGCTATGTGTAAAATATTCCATGTTCCAACTAAAGTTATTTCAGTAAAATAAGCCTACAATTATAAAAAATGTTGCCACTTTCTTTTAATACGAAATGTAATAAATTTCATTTTGTATTCATAACATAATTTTGTTTAGTCTCACAATTGTCCGGTCACTTTTTTGACAATTTTCTACTCTTTTCATACAAATTAGTAATTTTAATGATAGAATTTCTTTTAGTCTCCGAAAATATTAACATATGGAGATGCGGACGGTTTATAGCAGAAATCATTTAAAATTTTTAATACGGTAATTCTTGATTTTCTAAGTGTCCAATCACTTTTGTGAACGTTTCTGTAGATATTACCCTTATTTATGCTATTTTTTTTCCATAAAAAAAAAAAAAAAAAAAATGGTGAATCATCAAATATTATTCTTTTTTGATTTTAACAAATCAGTGCGTCTTATCTTTAATTTCCAGGATTTATTCACAATACTTTACGTAAGAAAACTAAAAACTCTAACATTTAAATAAAAACAACTTCGAGCCAAAAGTGTTATTACTATTTCTGTATTCATTTTTTCCCAAAGAAGTTTTATCTATCGAGAGCTGATTTTATCTGTTTTTGTTACAGCCCCCTCGTGCATTTTTATAAAGATCTTTTGTTTGGAAACAATTGTTTCTTATTCTGGGGACATCGCGACGACCCCGTCGGTTGATAAAAATCTTTTATATTTCAAAGTATAATATGAGCATTCGGCCTCGGAAGAATTTTGTAAAAGATCACATTGATATGCTACGAGAAATGTTCGTGGAGATAAGACAAACTGAACTGTTTGCTTTTAAATGTGCCCGTATTACGTGATATGACTTTTAAACTGTAGATTTTTTAACTGTTGAAAAAGTTTCAAAATTAAAAATTTGAAAGTTCTATACTTAAATGGTGGCAAGGGGATATATAATTGATAAATGAGTTTTAGGATAAAGATAAAATTTCACTGCCTATTTACTTAAAATTTTTATAGAAAATTTGCTCTCTCGAAAGGAATTATCTTCTCAAATGAAAGGATCTCGCCAAATTTGACGATATTTGGCAATATTTGGTGAAAAAATTAAATTTCAGAACCTGAAGGAATTTTCTAGAAATTTCCAGTAGGAGCCGAGATACATGACTCAACCAATCGGAGTCCATAGAACATTCTCGAAAACAGAATTCGCCATTCAGGGTACGTGAACTTTATCAACACATGATTGGCACCAAATGAAAGTGTCGCCAAATTTGCGACTTTTCGCCGAATTTTGGCGACATTTGTCAAAAAAATTGGCTGTTAGGATCAGAAGGAATTTTCTAGAAATTCCTAACAGAAATAGAGCTATGTCTTCCCCGCTGATTCTTGTAAAAAGTGCAATCGTTTCTATCATCAATTCAATGGTTGAAGAAATGTTTAAAGACCATTTCTTCAATCAATTTTAAATGCTTCAACAGAGCGTATATTTCTGCTTTTAAGTTTATACTATTATAGGAAACTTTGTTTATCTATATTTTTCTCATATCAGCACGTCCTAATTTTAGGTAATTTCTTCAAAAATACTGCTGTGACTACGTACCGGGACATATACCTCCCACTGACAGAAAGCAAGGGTGCCACTGGCAACTATTTTTTAATTCGTACCATTTTTTCAAAATTTCCTTTGCTATACACTTGTACAACAATTTCAGAAATCTACGACAGAGAAAATTTTTATAAATAGTGATATGAATAGAACATAAAAAAAATTCCCAGGGGAATCCCTGCTATCTGTCGGTGGGATGTATATGTCCCGGTCCGTAGTCAAAGAGTTAAGGAATATTGAGATCAAATTTCTAACAAGAAATAAAATATAAGAGATGACTACAGTAACAGTAGAAGCCGAATAATAAAAGCCTGGCTATATCAAAATATCGATTAACTTTTTTAAATTCCCTACAAATTACAAAAACTTCCTTAGTTTTTAACCTACCTATAATACTGCAAAGTATGAGTATCGTGTACAACGAAATTTTGTTACAAAATATATATCACAATAAAAGCTTATTTTCAAAAAAATATTGCTCTATTTTTAACTTTCCAACCTAGTTGAAAAGTGTTTGACTTCGGTTTGTCTGCGGTCTGTCCGTGCTCTAATTCGCGTAAATATACTCTGATTGTCCTGAAATTATTGTATGTAACTATCGTTTACTATAGCATGTTCCCTATTTCAACTGAAGTGTGTAGCACTGAATACTTTTGACTGTCCCTGTAAAAAAAACTCAGTTACATTAGTCAATGTGAAATAATCGGTTCAAGTGCATTTTGATGATGCTACGTCATTTAAAAAATGATGAAATTGATCTATAATTAAGAAGCGCATTAAAACATGCTTTTTGTAGAATATGGGGTGCAAAGCATTTATTGTTCATTTACAGGGTCAAACAAAAGAATTCTGTTGCACATTGTTCCATGGGGAAAAATCGTTTGCAGTATAATTTAGTGATATTTCCCTATTTCAAACATAATGAAAATTATATGCATTACTGAGGTGCACTATAAATTGCTCTCTTGAAAGTGTGGTGTGCATTGCGTTTATTTACAGGGACACACAAAATATTTGTTACAGTACATGTGCGATATTTACTGTATGTGATAAGTGTGTTTTCAACTTTGGTTTGCGTTTTTAAGTTTAACTAAATTTTTTCATAGTATGTTTGTGTTTATAAACTCGGTTGTTCATCTGCAGGGCTACACAAGGGAATCCGTAAATATTACAGACTATGGGAGTGAATTGCTTAAGGCTAGTTTTTAATTGTGTTACGCATTTTCCTGCCGAACTATATTTAGTAGATTAATAGAAGTTTGTGGACTATAAATAAATTCATATACAAGGCTACGCAAAGAAAACTCTGCATTGTCGTTTACGGTTGGTAATTGCAGCGAGTGAGTTTTAAGTTGCCTTTTAGCTTAATAGGTGGTGAGTACAAAAGTCATCAGATAATATGCAGGGATGTACAAAAGATTTCGAGTGCATTTACATCGATTGGCGAAAATTGCTAAATGTGAATATTCTAACTGAACTAAATTTTATGCTATATATCCACATCTATTGATCCTATACAGGGCTGCACAAAATAATTAGACTACTTTATTTGACACTGGAAGGTATTTGCTAAAAGTGCATTTTTCAATGTATGTTTTCTAAATTGTTAACTCGCATATCATCTTTCACCTTATTTTACGGTGAAGTTTCGTTAGTTTTTTGGCTATGTTGGAAAGTGTTTCATGATTTATGCTTGACACATGATTTTTCGTTCTTGTTATATTTTCTACTTGTTTAAAATATTTGCTTCAGTTTCATAGCCATTTGGCATATTTTAGCGAGCGTGGTTTGGAGCATAATTAACTCCATTTTTGTAACTCGTATACACATGTATAGTTGTAACAATGAAGAATATTTAGCGATTTATCACCTGCACCCTGCTTACGGAAAAATGTCTTAAAATTGTAGAATCATATATACTATCTATATTATAAAGGACAAACGTGTCCGTGCGTAACGCTGACGTCATTTTGCGAATGGCAACACTTGACGATGAAATTTCGGTTTTGCTATTTTTGCTACAGTGCAAAAAATAATTGTTGATTTTACAGTATGTATAAAACTGGCACCAGTTTTATACTGTAAAATCAACAATTATTTTTTGCAGTGTATATCCGATATTTATTTTCAAAATATTGTGTATATTTTTTATATTTTCAGTCAAACCAGGTGTAAAACAATTTTTAAACTGTTATTCACTATCATTTTGTAGGTAGTCTCTGCCCGAGGCAAAAGTAAAATTTTACCCCCTCCCCGTCCAAAAAAAAAAAAAAAAAAAAAAAAAAAAAAATAACCCCAGGCTTTACTTCTGAAACTGAAATTTTAAATGCAGAATCAATCATGTGGAGCAATATTGACTTCCATTGAAGGTTTGAAGGATAAACTACTTTAGATAATTAGTTATCCACACCTTCATTATAAAGAACCTTTTCTGGTCTGGCTGTTGTTTAGTTGAACCTGCCAACAGGTTACTGAATAAAAAAGCACATCACGCTTACATTTATTTTCAAATTTTTCAATTAAAAATAAATACTTTCTATTTAAAATTTTGTTGCATGTGAATTTTGTTGCAAGTGAAAAAATATATATAAAATTCAATCTTTACTTACACGAAACAATTTAAGTTAAATAAGAGTATCCTTGGAAATCTAATTTGCAAATTGATGAATGGAATATTAACCCAAGTGAATCCTATAACGGTACCGAAATAATCAATCTAGTAAATCAAAATATAGTTCAATCAAGTGATGATAAAGAAATAATTGTTAAATTTTGAATATCACTACTGAAAATTTGAAAAAAATTAAAATGTACCTTACACTGAAAAAATCTTCCGAAAACAGCATTCGCCAATATTAAAAAGTGTCAAAGCAGCACAGAGTTCACGATTGAGTGCGGGATAGCGCAATTTGTACAATATTTTAAAAAATAGTTTCGCTTTTTGAACATCTCGCTTTATTTGATTAGAATTTGAAAATCCCATCTCGTTTTTTCCTAACGTCAAGCCCTGCGGCCGTAAAACAACAACAACAAAAGAGGATGTTTAATATAATTAGTGTTATATAAACAAAATTTTTACCAATATATTTGAGTCCGCGCATTGTATCCTGTAAACAGAAGCCCCAAATTTTACTTTAGCACGAGTTAGTAGTTTATGCATGGCAATTTTTTTTAGTGATCACTTAACATAATAAATTGCATTTATTTTCTGAAAGCCAAAATTTATTTCTAAGAAACTTCTAAATCTTAATTTAACACGGAACATACTGGGAATTTTACTCAAATTTTATAAAAATATTTCGCACCAGAATTTATTTAAAACTAACTTACATTAACATACTTCTGTGCGATTTATAGTAGCAGTTTTATACTACAGTTATATCTTGCCGCTTACCCAATGGATCACAATATAAGACCTCTCGTCAATAGACTGGGCGTAGTTGACAGCAACTACAACTAGGAAGCCCCTCAATGCTGTTCCACTGTTCAGCGATTCATATTTATTTTATGAAGAAATTTCTCGTTCGAATCGAAATATTTTCATTTGGTACCGGTCAAATAAACGGTTGTTGGTATATTTAGTATAACCCTTTCCGGCACAGTGGTCCCACTCCGGGCCCACCTAATTTTAATTCCAAACTTTCATCCGACACCAAGAATATTTAATAAAATTTTGTTTTTACAATGAAAGCTTAACATGAGTTCTTATTTTCTAAAAAAGGCGTTTGTAAATTCCGGTGTCAGGCAGTAATTTCTCATTTTACGAACAGACTTTGCCTGTGCCGGAAAGGGTTAAAGTAACTGCCCAGTTCACCATGGCTACTAAAACCTTCTCTGGAAGTTAGTCTTGAAGAACACAGTATTGCAAAAATTTCAACTCGCCTAAAACCGATTTTGAAAGAAAGGAATATTGTAATTCTAATTTGAGAGTTATTACAAATTGTATGGCTGTTCACCTTGTTAAATGACTCAGAGCAAAACATCTTAGAAAGCCAAATTCGTATATCAGCGACTCAAATCCTTTTCCTTCTATTTATTTTCTCTAATTTTTATGTTTCCTTCCAATTTCTCTTCTGATTCGTCACAATCTCAAAAAGTTTCTGCTCTAGAAATAACATATTTCGTCAAAAATAAGACAGCCAAAAGAGTTTTTATTTTCCCTGTTTGGACATTACTCGGATTTGCACATAAGGTTAACAGCCTATTTGGTGATACTACACTCGATATGAAACAGTGACTTCACTTAATCATCGATTTTTGAGCTGTCAAAAACAACTCAACCGCTCAAAGAATAGTTTTTCAGATGGCTTGAAATCATTCCTCACAAATGTCATATTAAAGTGTTATCTGTGCCAGTATTTCATACTTTAATGTTTCCAATCTTTGAAATTTCTCATCGGATTTCAATTTTGCTTCGAAAGTGGACTTGAGAAACGAGCGCAAATGGAGTGAAACGGAGCCAAATCCTTCCTTAAATTACAAGTATAAAAATGGCATCGGCCGTGAAAATAGATGTTAACCTTTTAACAACTGTCACAGAAATTGTCGCATAGCTACTGTGAGCGGTCACTGAGACAGTTTGATCGAGATATGAATAAGTCTAGCAACAGATAGTGTATTTCTGTAACAATATTTATGTACAGGGTTATTATAATTAAAATTCACATTTTCAGAAATCTCTAGTGGGGGGACTCTAGTACCAGGACTCCAAATGAAGTATATTTTCAATAGTACCTAGTTAAATGAAAGTCGAAAAAAAAAAAGCAGCTTTTTGTGACACCACTAATAGCAGTTAAAAGTCAAGATGAAACTGACTTCGTAAAAGCGTATTATAAATCTTCAAAAGTTGATGGAAATCGACAAACTGGTTACTTTGATCTTTTTATCTCCTACGCTTTACATTTTCTTGTTAAAAACGAACTCGCGTTCAAACGAATTTAATTTTTCCAACTGAGCGAAAAAATGCTCAAGCCAGGATTCTAACCCAGAACCTTTTGACTTATATTGTCTATGCTCCACCGTTTGAGCTACCTGGGTTCACAGCCAGCGAGCATATTTCGCTCAGATAACCTTATTGGCATTACCATCTCGTCTGCTTTGTAGACAGCTCAACAGAATATGCCCGCCAGTTGTCAGCACAGGTAGCTCAAAAGGTACAGCATCGACAATGCAAGTCAAAAGTTCTGGGTTCGAGTTCCGGCTTGAACATTTTTTCGCTAAGTTAGAAAATTTGAATTCGCATATCTTTATCAATCAGTTTGATTGAGGGAAAATATAGTAGTGTATCGTATTCAAAATTCAGTCATTGGTCATTGAATATCGGTTTCGATACAGAGGTAAGTCCTGCGCCGTGTCGGGTAACCAGATTTTACCCGACTCAATTCCGACAGGCCAGATTGGCTTTAATTTTTCTCTGCTGGTTGAATTCGGATTTGATTGATTCTATTTTTTTTCAGGTTCGGGCAAGTTGCCCTTTGGTTCTTGCTGACCTAAGTCTGGTATACCCGATTTCATGTCTGATTCGTGTCGATTTAAAAAATAAAAAATAAAAAAAAAACTTCATTTCGTAATTCGACTTCGTAATTCGACTTCGAATAAAATTTTGCAAGTCGAGTTACCGGAATTGGGTGTGGTCATAAATTTAATATTCTATCTGGATTTGCTATATACCACTCGATTTGAAAGAGTGACTTCGCTTAATCATTAAAATAAGAGTGGTCAAGAAATTAATAATCTACCCAAGAATAGTTTTTGTTAGATGGCTTGAAAATATACCTTTTAAATGTCATATTAAAACGTTATCTGTGCCATTATTTTATACATAATTGACTCAAATGTTTGAGATTTCACATCGGATTCCAATTCTACATTAACACTGGATCGTGGAAACGAGCTTAAACGATGTGAAACAGAGCCCACTTCTTTCCTTTAAATTGCAATTATAAAAATAATGCCGGCCGTGAAAACAACGATGTTAAGATGAAACTGACCTCGTAAAAGCGCACTAAAACGTATTGAAACTGCGATGAAAACCGACAGACTCGAGTTACTTTGATCTCCCACGCTTTCAATTTTCTTATTTATAAAAATGAAAACTCGTGCTCAAAATTTGGTCATGGGTCAGTGAACAACGGTTACGGTTTAGAGAGTATCATTTGCGGAACAGTTACTGGGCAGCTTAAATATTTTGTGCGAGAATTCCGGAATAAAAGTTGATTGTAGTAATGTCGGTTTAAAGAATCATACAAATCTTTAAATCTTCAATTTTCGATGTTATGATGGAAAAGAAAAAAAGAAACAGCAGTGTTTTTTTAGCATAAAAATCCTCAAATTACGTTAGTTATGATTTAAAAATCTATAGTTGGTCTCTGAAAACAAACGAAAAAGATAGGGATTTCAGATTTTTTAAAAAATATATATACTGTAGAATCTCGATTATCCGACCCTCGTTTAACCGGAATTCCCCCGTAAACCGACGTCTGTTTCTTGACCCTTTTCAGGGTTTTTACTTGTGTAAGCAAGCGGTTCTTTCCGAACTACGAGTACATATAAATATTTTGGTACCCCTTTCTTAGAATTCCTTTGAAATTAGCTTGAGCTCCCGCAAGATCCGATCCCACCGCCTGTGTACGCGTCCCTGTTTTAAACAAAAACTCCCCATTTCGAAATTTGGAAGATGATGATGAAGGCGAGAATGATTCCCAAGTAAAGATTGGTAACAAAATGATGCTTTTGAGTGTTTCTCAAAAGGCCTTGCTTGGGTTGGAACAAACAAGAACAGTGCAATACCTCTGTAGTAATGTTTTTAAGAAAACTTCGTGACAAAGCTGCACGGCAAAGGAGGGCCAATTTACGCCAGATGAAGCTTCATTTAAATCATTGCAAATTTGTTTCAAAATAAATTTATTTTCGTGTATAATTTGAATTTAGATATTTATTTAGCAGTTTAAGTAGTCATAATAGCAGTTCGATGACGATGTTACATATTAAACTAGTTGATTATTGATAAATTCTCGATTATCCGGAAATTTCGACTTTCCGATTTAGGTTCGGTCCCAAATACGTCAGATAATCGAGGTTCTCTCTGTGTGTGTGTGTGTGTGTGTATATATATATATATATATATATATCGTAAAGATATCGCCTGAACTACTTAATATCCTATAACTTGAAATTTTTAGATTGTAGAATATATATATTTTTTTAACACTGAACCTTTTTTTTGTTTCTACGTTTACACACACTCCCAAAAAACTTTTTTTGGAGGGAAAAAAAGGAAAAAAAAACTTCCAACAATATTTTAATTAGAAATTTTGCTAAAATATAGCATATAATTTTAAATTCAGACTATGGTAGAGCAGCTGAAGTATTATTCATAAAGCAGAAGTTTTTCTGTTAACATTAAGATATTAAGTTATCCTGCGCGCATGCTCCCATATCAACTTTCTTTATAAAAATATCCTCATTTCTGAATCTTCACCCTTTTTTAAAATAGCATCCCCCCCCCCCATTAAATAAAACGAATGTTTCTGCTCTGAAGTCGGAGGGATTAGCAATTATCTTATTGTTTTTAACGCTATTTTTTAATCAAATAAAGACATCCATTTATAAAAGCATATTATTTTTTCATTAATATGAAAAAAAGTGTTTTTCAAAATATCAATAGGTATTTTCTTCGATTTTGCGGGTTTTTAAATCCTATTCTATTTTTTTTTTCTTTTTAATCACTAACGTTTATACAATTCATATATATTTATTTTAAAAATCTGCTTTTTACAAAAGAGCGATACTTTTGCAAAGATTAAATTTCATTTCATAATATTTTACGTCGGAGCAACTCGAAATCTCTTAACTAACAATGGCTGTAATAGACTAGAGGTCTGCACGGGCCGAAATTTCCAGGCACGGGCCCGGCCCGACCCATATAAAAAAAAATTCGGCCCGATACAAAAATTAAAAGTTCGGCCCGAGCCCGGCCCGGAAAAAAGTTAAAATGTCGGCCCGAACCCGGCCCGGCCGAGTGAATTTCTACAAAACATTGATTTTTACGTCGATTAGGTTAAAAATTTGCCTCGTAGGAGGAGATCTAACCAAAAATTCCTATCTTAGCCTTTTTTTTTTTCATGTTTATAATCTTCATTTTTATAGAGGTGCCGCAACCTGGAATATTTATTTTTTTAATAAATCTCTATATGTTGTATCTATGTGTTTAAGTTATCATTAATATTGTTAATCCATATTCCATTTATTGAAGTGTTTAAAAATCAGAAAAATGCTATACAGTAAAATCTTCTAAGATGGAATTGCATAGGGAAGAAAAAAAAATGAGTTATAGACAATTTACCTACGTAGCAGGTGTAAATGTATTATATATTCTTTTCTTACGTATTAGTATATTCATTTTTCATGGATCAACATACTTTTCAGTTTAAGACAGGATTCCGTCATAAGAAGGTTCTTTTTCACACGTTTTACTATATTTTAATTTAGCCATATTTTAATAAGTGTATAAATCTACTATTCTTTAAAAAGGAATAAATTTTAATGTTTAATTGTAGAATAATGGCGATTTAAAAATGCATGCCTGTTTTGCAAAGATTTTTGTGCCAGGTCTTATTTTACTGACCTTCGAACGGACCAGGCCACGCCGAGACAAAGATTTTCATACGGGTCAAAACCAGGACTGAAAATTTTGGGGCGTGAAGACTAGGAAGAATGAAACCAGTCCCGGCTCTGTACGGAAAAAATAATTTAAGGCACGGCCTTATCCTGCAGGAAAAAAGTAAAGCCCGGCCCGGCCCGTAAAGAGTAATCACTACGCCCGGCCCGGGCCGAGTGCCGTAAAGGAAAATACGCCCGGTCCGTGCAGATCTCTATAATAGACATCCTCCTGCCCACCGCCTTTGGTTGTTTTGCATTTTAGCGACGATATTAACAGTTGATTGCTTGACGTGTTACGGTTTTAAACACTGTAATATGTATAATGTTTGAGATTATAATACAACTTGTCTTTTTTTTCTTTTTTTCTATTGACACAATAAACTAAAATACAAGCAAAACACCACTCCGAACTAAAATATTCCCTTATTTAATCGAAATTTTTCTGCAAAATCTTTGAGTAACGTAGCAAGCAAGCTCTTCTTGCACGTACGCTGTACCAGCAAAACTATTAAAGATTATCGAAAAAGTGTTAGAATTCAGAATGAAACTTTCTTTCGTTTCCTTTTATTAGAAAAATAAGTTTTTGTGCTTGCTATGTGAAATTGATTTATATTAACTGGTTTAAGATTTTCTGATATTAAGAAATTACTAATAGGTGTGATACCTTTAATACCTAGCCGATACCTTTAGATTGTAACTTATGCAAAATGTTGCACAACATTTTGCTTATACCTGTTTATATCTAACACCTCTTAAAGGATCATAAGATTTATATATAAACTGTAACATATACTGTTCGAAAAGTCTGGAAACGATCGAATAACTCGAGAAATATACATCGGATTGAACAACTGAAAAATACGTGTTCAGTATTTTAGAAAAATATATTTAGGGACATAAAAGTCGCCATTTTTCTAAAATATTGGACACGTATTTTTCGTTTTTCAATCCGATGTAATATTTCTTGAGTTATTCGACCGTTTCCAGACTTTTCAAAGGAAACGATTCTCACTGCATTTTACTCGATTATAGTGCCATCTGCGATTTTCCAAAGAAAATGTTAAATACAAAAGTTACGTATTTTTTCCCGTAGAATCCGAATCTGCAATAAACTAGTCGGATGTGCCAATCCCAAAACTTTCTTCTATCTCAGTCATGTTAATACTTCAAAATTCGCTATCACATCGCCAATAAAATCAATATTTTTCGCCATTCTGTTGTATACGTCAGCTGCTTGCGAATCGTCGGGTTACCGGGATGCGATCAACTGATGTATACTAAACTACGAGAAGTCCTTCTGGCCTGAACCGACAGGAACGGATAGCCTCCCTATTCTTTGGTTTTACGATTTTAGCTAATTTTACTGGAAAACACGAAGGTAATATGCGTGGAACCTAATTAAAGAAGATTCAATCCCAGTTCTCGTCAACATTGAATTTGAATGAGAATATCGCCAAATTAGTCCTCTACAGCCAAGTTGACTTCATTTATGGCAACCTATTTTGGTTGCCAAATTTGGCGATATTTCACCAACTGTCGGCAAGCTTGGCGAGAATTTGACGTTGGCGAATATAAATATATAGTGATAATCGTATAATAGAATTAATGGTTACAATAATGAAAGAAAATTTGCCGAAACCATGTTAACTAAAACTCGTAAATTAAACCCGTTTATGGATGAATTCTGCTGTCTTGTTTGAAAATGTCAGCCACCCTAAAATTTCAAACCGCTATATCTCAGCCATTTTTTAAGATAGAGGCAAAACAAAAATTGTTTCGGATTCTCCGGATCAAGGCCTAACATTTAACGAAAAAAACTCTTAAGATTTCTAATTTTTTTGTACATCTTTTTGAATTTGAAATCTTTAAATGGTTATCACAGCGCCCCCTTTCGTCGAAAAATCCCCAAATTCTAATAGAACCTACTTGCCATAGCCAAAAACATAGAAAAAGAAATGTGGTTAAATTTGAAGCATAACTTCATACACTTTTCGATGTACAATGAGGACGGACAGACAGACATTTTGTAAAAACGTTTTTCGGAATCTCTAATCCCTAAACGTGTAAATCCGTCGAAAACAGGAAGTCGAAAAAAATTTCGATTACAATACTTTCTTCTATTGTAGATAGAAGAAAGTAAAAAAAAAAAGAGGGAGGGGGGGGTGTTACCATTTAAGATTTCAAAGTTGCCCCCCTTTTTCCTCCAGGGGGCAGAGGTGGGGGAAAACTTTGATATCCCTAAATAGATTTTTTTTTTAAATATTGAACATGCATTTTTTCGTTTTTCAATCCGATGTAATCGCTTTAGTTATTCGATCGTTTCCAGACATTTCGGACACCCTGTATATGTGTGCATGTATGTTTGAATATTTTTTTTCTTTAATTTTCCTTATAAATAATTTTCACATAATTTTGGATTCCGTGTACTCGTTTTTGAAAGTACTCTGAAAGAAATTAAATACATCATCGCTTTACGTTAAGTGACGTGATAATCGACGAATTTATATTTCCTTCGTAACATATGTTAACAAATTGAGTTATTTCTCAGAAGTCAGTAATTGGATAGAGGATGGCATGAGATCTTTATTTCTTCATCGTGGGTGGCCTTGATTTCAGTCATGTAAAAGCAAACAAATAACATACTGGTTAACATTTCATTTTTAGATAAAATCTAAGCATGCGTATCAACCCGTAAAGTTCTTAAATGCTCCTAGATTGTTTTTTTTTTCCCTTCTGCTTTCAAATGACTTTATTCACGTTGATTGACTGGAATTATTTGAAATATTTGCGTAACTTCTGAACTTTAAGCCTTCCAGGGGGCAAAGTAACTTCTGTTGCTATAAAATGATTGAATGACACCAGAATATACGAAGAAATGTATTTGAAAATGAGTTAAAGCTTTTCTTCACATATTTATTAAAAGGAAAATTGGTCATTCCAAAAATCTGGTGCCAAACTGGCATCAGGGATTAAAATTAAGTGGTCCATAAATGGAACCACCGCCCTTCAAGGGGGTTTCATCTTTTAGAAAAGTGTAGACCTTGGGCAGGGTGGTTCCATTTTTGGACCACTTAATTTTAATCCCTGATGCCAGATTGGCACCAGATTTTTGGAATGACCAATTTTCCTTTTAATAAATAAGTGAAGAAAAGCTTTAACTTATTTCCAAAGATGCTGTTAACAAGGGTATATAAAATACGTAAAATTCTTCAAATTTACGAATTTTGAATTTTGCTCTTAATAAAGTGAACTTTGGACAATTACTAAAAATACAACTATATAGATTAAACCGGACCGAAAAACTGGCGATAAAACATAATTAAATATTTAACTTTATATGAATCGCCATAAAAACAAAAGAACACACAGGACGCGTTTCGGGATGAAGATTTTTAACAGACCGTCATCAGCCAAAGTAAACACGTGTCCGTAAGGGGACAATGTTACAAATAAACAGAAGGACAGAAAAGAGAGCATACAAAGAAAAAAAGAGGAAAGTGTAGCCAAAATGATAGAAAAAAAAAGATGAATGAATATATCAAAAGAAGTAAATAAAAATAAAATATTCTGTTCGTTTGTAACAGTGTCCCCGTACAGACACGTGTTTACTTTGACTGATGACGGGCTGTTTAAAATTTCCAACCCGAAACGCGTCCTGTGTTTTGTTTGTTTTTATGGTGATTTATAAAATTTTAATATTTAAACAACTTAGCTTCATAACACACAAACGTGTAAAGTAGTCTTAAAGTTCGTAATGAATTTTGTACGTAGATGTTTATTTTTTATATTTTTTTCATAAAATAAGAAATGGAAATTTTCACATTTTTAAAGATAATTTCTTTAAAACTGTTTAAGATTAACAAAACATATATAGGAATTTTTATGATTTTGAGTTTTTCAGCGACTATTCTCTGAATTCACTTCTTTCTCAGAAAAATGTAAAATATTTCTTACTGTTAACAGATTTGCGTCATTAGCGCATACACTGCAAAAAATAATTGTTGATTTTACAGTAAAAAACTGGCACCCAGCTGCCCGTAAAATTAACAGTATTAGCAGTAGCGTATTACTGCTTGCACGGCAGCGTATTACTGCTAATTTTACTGTTTAATACTGTTAATTTTACGGTATAATACTGGCAGCTGGGATGCCAGTTTTATACTGTAAAATCAACAATTATTTTTTGCAGTGTATATGTGTCACTTCAGGAATTTCTTTTTTATTCAGAAATTTCGCAAAAAGTTTCGCTGCGTGGCACAGCGTATTACTGCTTATTTTACTGCTTATTACTGTTAATTTTACGGTATAATACTGGCAGCTGGGATGCCAGTATTATACCGTAAAATCAACATTTTTTGCAGTGAAATTTAAAAATTATAATCGTTGTAAAACAGGTTGCAATGCGGGTAGTTTTTTTTTAAAAGCATAACTCGAAAACCGGCGAGAAATTTTTGATTCGCATATTTGCAGTTTCTAGAAATCTTTCTATTTTTTAAAAACCTGTAGGCTACAATTCATATATTTTCGAAAATATAATTTGTAATATATATATATATATATATTTTTTTTTTAAATCTTCGTATCGTATAGTTTTCATATGATCGTCTGCTGTTCGTCAAAGTGAGCGGTAGTGGTAACAAAGGGATTTAAAGTGAATCTGGATAAGAAAGGGTTGCCACGCGACAGTATATTATGCCAAACAGCTCTCTGGAAAATATGCCAACTAATGCCAAGTAATGGAACTATGAATAAAGAGGAGGAGATACACTATATTGCCAAAGGTGACCGGTCACTTGCGATTTTAGTCGTTTTGTTAACTATCTAGAAAAATACATGAGGAATCAACCTGCAACTGCGGTGTGTAAACAGTATAGTATAGGTTATATATTTCCGCGAAGATTTTTTCCCGAAACCCCATAGGGGACTGTCAACAAATTGAAAAAGAACGAATATCTTTCGGATAACCCTGTAAAAACTAATGTAAGCAAAAACGTTCAAACTCGAGATTATTAAGTGGCTTATTATAATACTAGCTGTTACCCGTGACTTCGTTCACGTACCATTAAAAGAAGAATAAATCCATTAATTAAGCAATATTTCATTCCCGATAATTAGAAACGTAAATAATTAACTGTTTATCGCATTCCATAGGAGACAATACAGTATTTCTATGTTTATAGAGGCCTTGACATAACTAAGTTTTAAAAAAGTGAAATTTTCTGACAAATAATCACGAAAAGGAAACTGCAACCAATGAAAAAGGGCGGGCCAAATAAAATCGTGGAAATCGGGGAATTGTGTAAAAACATATGTCAAGTTTACCTGGTAAACCATTTTACTTTTAACACGTTTGTGAAACGTTTTAATAGCCATCCTTCAAAGATAATGGAAATAGTATATTCTTTTTCATTAAATTCAATTCTTGTGAATAGGGAGCAATTATTGTAGACCTAAATGCATGGAGCTTAAATTTGCCTCCTTGATTTAATCTATAACTGAAAAAAAAAAAATCTTTATTTTTAAATGAAAATATGTTGACAGACGATATTTGTTCTCCAGAATAAATTGGTTCATGAAGTTTGAATATGTGAAAATACATTTTTATTTTTTTTTAAATGTACTGTAAGATTTTTTTTTTCTTTCGCCATCTATTCAAATTGAAAATAAATTCTTTTTTTCAGTTTTAATGAGAAAAAATATATTAATGCGTTTATTTATTTTTTTTTTTTTTATCCACAAAATTGGAATAATATAGTTGCCATTTTTAGAAAAACTTCGTTAAATTTACAATAATAATTAATAATAATATCTTGGAATTTAAATAATTTTTTTTTAATTCTGAGAGTTTTTGACATCCTCGGATCAATGATAACCGGTGTTAAGTAAATCGCGTTGCGTTCGGCAATCTGAAAGGAGTAGTTGCGGAATACAAACAGGCGGTCAGATTTTAATATAATATATTCGTATTTATTTTTATTTTCACAATCATGGTGTGGTTTTTGGCAAAAAACTCTCATCTGTATGTAACTAATATTCATGCATAATAATCGGTATAGATAAAAAAAAAAGATTTAAATTTTCGTTTTAAATATGGCTTGAAACTCACCTACTTTCTAAACTTACCGATTCTTGTATTATTCATGTAAGGAATTGATTCAAGCTCCCTGTAAAACACATTTAAAAATCCCGTTTTATTTCAAATATGACGTCACTTTTTCCTCGGAGAAATCTTTTTTTAATGACATAATTCTTGTTAGTTTTCTTTTTCTGGCAATCAGGACGTAAATTTTAGCGGGAAAACTCACATTTGTCTGTAACTGGTATTCAAGCTAATTATTAATTAGTATCGATAAAAATTATTTCAGTTTTTAATCTTAAATATTACGTCCATTATCTATCTACTTTCATTATACATTGATATTCATGCTCCTTGTATTACGAATACTTGAAAATAAATGTTTTATTTATGACGTCATATTTGTCCAAGCCGAGTAGGATCCTTTTCATAGTTCCATGGTCCAAGCAAAATCTATTTTTAACACTTTCCAACCTAGTTGAAAAGTGTTTATGACTTCGGTTTGTCTGGCCGTCTGCCGTCTGGCCGTCTGTCCGTGCTCTAACTCCCGTAAATATGCTCGGATTGCTCTGCAATTTTTATATGTTATTGTCGTTATCTATAGCATGTTCCCTATTTCAACGGAAGTGTGTAGCACTTATAGTTTTTTACAGGGGCATTCAAAAGAATTCAGTTACATTGCGGTCTATGGGGAAAAATCATTTGCGGATTATTTAAATAATGTTTCACTATTTTAAACACATTGAAATTTATATATATCACTAAGGTGCATTAGAAGCTTAATATGGAATAGGGTGTGGATAGCACTTATAGTTACTTTACAGAGACAGTCAAAAGAATTCCGTTACATTACGTCTATGGAGAAAAATCGTCTGCGGTTTATTTAAATTATGTTTCACTATTTTAAACGCATTGAAATTTATATATATCACTACAAGAGGTTCATTACAAGAGGCTGACTACAGAATATTGTGTGTAGAGCAGTCATCGTTCATTTACAGGGACACACAAAATAATTATCTACTGTCTGTTAACAATAATTCCTGGAAGTGCGTTTTAAGCTACTGAACGCAATTTTAATGTTAACTCTGTTTTTTTCTATTACGTGGTGTGTATAAATTCTGTAGATCCTATACAGGGAAGCACAAAAGTTCGCGAACACATTTCCGTTTATTGACAGAAACTCCTGACGGAGAATTTTAAACTGCGCTACGCGTTTCCTAACTGAACAAAAATTTAGCATCCTATGTAGTATATATACAAATCTATAGATCATATACAGGGCTGAATAAAAGTATTTGGATATTTTTCCGAATATGGTATATGTTGGAAATTCCTAAAATTATGTTTTTAAATATTTTATGCGTTTTCCAAATTGTTTAATTAGATGTTATCTTTTAGCTTATTAAACGGTATGATTTGTAAGATTATTTTGGAAGCGTTGGAAAGTGTTACATAATCTATGCTTGACGCATGATTTTTCTTTCTTGTTTAATAATATAATTGTTGCATTTTTACTTCTAATTATAACTCAGTTTTTGACAAAAAAAATATCTTTTTAATGTAACCGATATTCATACTTCATGTATAATAACAAATACCCCATATTTTTGTTTCAAATATCACGGAAATTCATCTTCTTTTGAATTATTTTTAATTTTCAGTTTTCACGTGAAAATCGTTCAATTGAAAATTAATTGTTGAGGAAAAATTATTTTTCAGTGATTTTATTTATTGGCAACGATCAAAGCCCTAGCAACGATAAAGTAAAATGATTAAATTGTATGGAAAAATGTCCGTTTATTCTCTATGAAAATAATGAAATTTTTAATTATTAAAGAAAATATTTGAAATAAAATAAATAAAATCTAGCCTATGTTCATTTATGGGTTATAATCAACCTACGTGCAAAGATACAGGATAATTAAATTATCCATTTTGACTCTGGCTTCAGCCTAACATTTGCACACAATCGGATTTATAATACTAATTAGAATTAGGATACTGTGTTCATTTTTATGAGGGTAGCATGTATACTCGTAGAGAAATTAAGGTTTTTATAAAAACAGTCCCAAATTTCGATTAGTTTTTTGCTTATAATTTGCAAAGTTTTTAATATAAAAAAAAGTTCTTTTCAAAAATATGACAAACAACATTGTACTTAATACTCTGCAATCAGAATTAAAAAACAATAAAAATTGGATGAAATATGAGCAGGTTTACTAAAAGATGTTTCACTGCGCATGCGCGAATGCAATCAAAATATAATATGCATAATGTATTAGCTAAGTATATAGAGCAACTTTTGTGAAAGTCTCAAAATCATAGCTTGAAAATTCTGAAAATTATCGTCGATAGAATAAGCTCGAAATCCGTTGTTCCCAAAAAGAAGTAAAAAGATGAGGGGTTGTATCAAATATCTGTTTAGTGCCACGATAACGTACACAATATTGCACGTATTACTATATTTGGATACAACCCCTCATCTTTTTGCTTCTTTTTGGGAACAACGGATTTCGAGCTTATTCTATCGACGATAATTTTCAGAATTTTCAAGCTATGATTTTGAGGCTTTCACAAAAGTTGCTCTATATACTTAGCTAATACATTACGCATATTATATTTTGATTGCATTCGCGCATGCGCAGTGAAACATTTTTTAGTAAACCTGCTCATTTTTTATTTTTTAATTCTGATTGCAGAGTATTATGTACAATGTTGTTTGTCAATTTTCTGAAAAGAACTTTTTTTTATTTGTTATATTAACTATATTTTACTCTGCAAATTATAAGCAAACAACTTGGCGAAATTTGGGACTGTTTTTATAAAAACTTTCATTTCTCTTCGAGTATACATGCTATCCTCATAAAAATGAACACTGTATATTACAATAAGCTACTTATTAATAATCTCTAGTTTGAACGCTTTTTCTACATTTAGTTTTTACATGGTTATTCAAAAGATATTCGTTCTTTTTCAATTTGTTGACAGTCCCCTATGGGGTTTCGGGAAAAAATCTTCGCAGAAATATATAACCTATAAACTATACTGTTTACACACCTGCAGTTTCAGGTTAATTCCTCATGTATTTTTCTAGATAGTTAACAAAACGTCTAAAATCGCAAGTGACCGGTCACCTTTGGCAATATAGTGTATATACTACAGTGTTTACAAGTTGAGTGTGAAGTAACCGAGGATGTAGTCACAAGTTGGCGGCTATTTATTTCCATCTGATTAACAGGGCATGATTACCGCCGGGACGAACCTGTAAATTTGAATAGAAGTTTTCTCCCTATTTCAACGCCTTATTCATGCGAAATTTGTCATAAATAAGACAAAGATTTCTATTCATTTTTAACACTTTCCAACCTAGTTGAAAAGTGTTTGACTTCGGTTTGTCTGGCCGTCTGCCGTCTGGCCGTCTGGCCGTGCTCTAACTACCGTAAATATGCTCGGATTGCTCTGCAATTCTTATGTTATTATTGTTATCTATAGCATGTTCGCTATTTCAACGGAAGTGTGTAGCACTTATCGTTTTTTTACAGGGACACTCAAAAGAATTCCGTTACATTGCGGTCTATGGGGAAAAATCATTTGCGGTTTATTTAAATGTTTCACTATTTTAAACGCATTGAAATTTATATATATCACTAAGGTGAATTAGAAGAAGCGTAATATGGAATAGGGTGTGCATAGCACTTATAGTTACTTTACAGGGACAGTCAAATAATTCCGTTACATTACGTCTATGGAGAAAAATCGTCTGCGGTTTATTTAAATAATGTTTCACTATTTTAAACACATTGAAATTTATATATGTCACTAAGGTGCATTACAAGAGGCTTACTATAGAATATTGTGTGTATAGCAGTCATCGTTCATTTACAGGGACACACAAAAGAATTCTCTACTGTCTGTTCACAATAATTCCTTGAAGTGCGTTTAAGTTACTGAACGCGATTTTAATTTTAACTCTCTTTTTGTCTATTACGCGGTGTGTATAAATTCTGTAGATCCTATACATGGAAGCACAAAAGTTCGCGAACACATTTCCGCTTATTAACAGAAACTCCAGACGGAGAATTTTAAACTGTGCTACGCGTTTCCTAACTGAACTAAAATTTAGCATCCTATATATAGTATATATTCAAATATATAGATCCTATACAGGGCTGAATAAAAGTATTCGGATATTTTTCCGAATATTGTATATGTTGGAATTTCCTGAAATTATGTTTTTAAATATGTTATGCGTTTTCCAAATTGTTTACTTAGATGTTATCTTTTAGCTTATTAAACGGTATGATTTGTAAAATTATTTTGGTAGCGTTGGAAAGTGTTACATAATCTATGCCTGACGCATGATTTTACGTTCTTGTTTCTATGTAAGTTTACTCCGGCGATAGTATCTCTTTCACCAACATTGACAGAATTGTTTATGTAGTTACAATTTGGCGAAACCACAAGGCCTGACTACCACCGAGCCAAACTTCCACCTGTGAAAAAGAATAGATGTTTTTGCATTATGACAGAAATTCTGGCGTTTAAATAAGTAGAAAATTTCTATTCAAATTTACTGGCGGAAGTTTGCCCCGGCGGTAATCAGCCCATAGCGGATCTGGCTAGAGATGAATCTTCACCCTTTTAAAGATATGCTAATTCCTTAGATTCCTAAGGATTGTTAATTCCTTAATTCGTTTACACCAATGGTCGCAAAAGCGGATTGGACACCGCAGGCCATGACTCTTCCTTAGATTGTCTCGTGGAGTTTAATTATTATCATCCAATCATATACAAAAATTATAAGGTAACGATGTAAAAGGTCATTCCCAACAACTCTAATAATAATTGGTTAAAATTAAATCTTCTTTATTGGTGGATGAATAAAAAATTACATATATAAAATATATATTTTATATATGTACCATATGTTACATATGTGCCATATATTTTTTTATATATGGCATATATAAAAAATATTTTTCTAAATGGAATAGTTATTGAACAACTCAACACTTTAGCAGGGGACTTCTTATTTAGATATTTTAAAATTGTTTGTTGTCATTGCGTTTTTATGCTAAGTTATATTCGATTATTATTATGTCTGTTTGATGTGAATTTTTTACTTACTACTACTTTTTAAAACTGATTTTTGGTTTTGTAAATACTGATTTTTAATAGACATAACAAATTTTTATATTCATAAACTTTAGTTTGGCTGTACTTATTTTTAATTTTGGTTTTAGAATTAAATTCATGAACTCCCGTGCGTAGAACGGGTTAAACAGCTAGTTGGTTAAGATTAAATCTTCTGTATTGGTGGGGGAATAAAAAATTACAAATATGCTCTGAATATTTTCATGTTATTCTTTCAGCTTTACTTTTTGAAGTCCTAGCTTCCGTTAAGCTATTCCCACTGCAAAAGTTATTTTTCTCTTTGCAAGATTGTAAGAGACAAATTTGAGCAAATGACTGGTATACTTGTAACCGGCTTGGGATTGCAGGCCTTCTAATTTTATTCGATCCTGCATTAAACATGTTATTTACTCATGTTTTAAAGCATTTTATTCTGTGCAGAGAAAATATCGTGCAAATCAGCTTACAAACGGAACCATACCGTGAACTGGAAAGAAAAGACATTTGATCAGTGTTATCATTGGATGATAACAGACTATCTCTAAAGGAGAATTTCTGTCGAAAGAAAAAGATCTGGTTTCCACGGATAAACAAGAGTTCGAAGAATACACGGAAGGAAGCTCTCGTTTGCAAAAGATTATACTAAGTGAAATACATTGTTTATTGTTGCCATTAAATTGGAATTTTCTTTCTACGTTTTCATGTTTTTCAGGCTAATGTATACTGATTCTAGAGCGTAGTTTTTAATAAACTTGACATTTATTAAAGAAATTGTCATTGTGAAATAAATATGGATGAAATAAGTTTTACTTGAGCCTTTAAAGATATTTTTCGTTTTTAAATGCAAATTTTAATGAATAATCGAAATTTTGTTTAAACATATACGTAATTTTTATAATATTTGCACTAACATGGCCAAATTATATTTTAAAATACAGCCTTTTAAAGTTGCATTTAGAGTTAAGAGTAAAAATATTAGGTTACATTTTAATATTTCTTTTAACTTCAATAATTCTATACAAATAAATTTGTTAGTTATATAAACTGTCTTCACCAATTTTTATTAGTTGAGAAAATTTTAACTTTAAAACAATACTTAAATCTAAAATTGCAGTAACAGAAGTTACAAAGAAAAAATTCACGTACCCCAAAACCTAACGATATTGCTTTAGATTTTAAACATGTGATAAACAAAGTCAATTTGGAGAGATTTTTTTTTTTTTTTCTGGGAAATATTTTCTCCAATATAGATTAGTGCTTTCTGGTGAAAATGGTTCATTTATTCTAATTAAAAATGAGGTAACAGAGGTTACATATTTTGAGGACAAAAGTTAAATTTCATATAATTAAAAACAATTTGGAGATAGTGAGAATTTTACCAATATCGCACCAAGAACCCCTCTATACTGCTCAGAATCCAGTATAGGAAAATCCCATGTAAAAGAAATTCTACTCGAAATATCGGCTAAGTCCAACTTTCAACCACGGTACTTCAAACGTTTCGCTCCATCATAACCAATCATCCTAGTTGACGCTGTGGCTGAGTGGTTCTGCTCTCGAAGCTGGTAGACGGGAGGTGCTGCGTTCGATCCCAATCGCGCCCGTCGGCCTAATCGTTCGGAGTTTTCGTGGTTTTCTTCGAGCCGTGGATTTATCCATGCGTAAATACGGGTTAGGTTCCCTTAGAAAGACCCCCACGAAGGGCACTCCCCCCCCCGGGCCTATATCCCAAGTGAAGATAATTGGCCGTCAATAATCAACCCAACCCAACTCGATCCCAATCGCGCCCGTCGGCCTAATCTTTCGGAGTTTTCGTGGTTTTCTTCGAGCCGTGGATTTATCCATGCGTAAATACGAGTTGGGTTCCCTTAGAAAGACCCCCACGAAGGGCACTCCCCCCGGGCCTATATCCCAAGTGTAGATAATTGGCCGTCAATAATCAACCCAACCCAGTTGACGCTACTGTTGGGACACTCTTTTCCATCTTCCCTTATTTTATTTAAAGTATAAATTCCATTTTAAATTTATTAAGTTATTGATTTCATAGATATTTAACTGGCCGTAAATCGTATAAATGGAACAGAAATTGTCCCATAATTTATTTTAATTTATAAGGAAATAAGAGTCAAACTAATAAAACATCAAATTACAGTTAAATGAGATTTTATTTAATTTATAATTATATTATACATGAAAATTATTTTAATATGAGGAGAGTTATTGGTATCAAATATGATTTGATTAATTCCTATAAATCACGTTAAACATTAATAAAATTTAGTTATAAAATTTGGCTCAGAGAGGAATTGATAATATTCCTTACCTTCTCTCTTTAAAGACATCGGGAACGTAATCCACTCACTAACACGGAATTCACTACTCAAAATTTACTATACCAACATCCAAATCTACTAAAATTCCCCTAACACTCCTGTTGCTCGTGTATATATCTTTTTTTGATTTCCATACAATTTTTAATCGTTTCTCTTCATATCCAATCGAAAGCACTCTCCGCCTCCGAAATTATGGGCCCCTCTAAATTCTAATGCTCAGTGGCCCTTTTTGAATAATGATATTAAAATTATTAGTTTTACTTTCTACCCTTTTTTTTTGGGGGGGGGGGGGGGGGGTGTTTCTTCAATACTTTCTCGCGTGGGAAATGACCCCTTTTCGGTCAAAGCTTTGACCGGAGATTTTATTTATTTTTTTGTTGTGCGGGGCTCACAAACACTAGTATTCCCAGCTTTCCGTTTGCAAGCTAGGAACAGATATTACGTCCTGTTTATTCTTATGTAAAATTCCACAAGTATTATATTTTGAGTTTTAACGACTTTATTTTTGCCGATGTCCGATGTCCAGGTGTTTCTAGACAGATGTCTGCATTTTAGAACTTCACAACAAACTCATAAAATTGCGTAGGTTTTCTTACATGACTTTGTTATATGTTTTATTCTGACTGCCGAGGTATTTCATATACAATAACCATTTCGATATTATTGGATTTCGTCTGAATCACAAGTGGGAATATAACAAAATGTACGCAACCCTCTCATAAGTTCCTAGAAAATATCGCACCTGGCTTTTCGTGAATTTCTGCTACCGGGTGCCTCAATACTACAGTAACACTTGGTTCAATACTCAAGGCAGGACGACATCCCTTACAACTCTCTGAAGACCAGTCAACTGAGTGAAACCATAACTTTTAGCTGTACATTGGTGAAACATCCTCTCATCCTATGAGAGAGAGGACCTTATTCATGATCTCACTTTCCAGTATACTCAGAGTGACGAGAGAAGTGGCCCTTCATCTGTGTGACCTAAACGTAGGTTATATAACTTGATGCAGAGAGATTTTAGATAGTTTTTAAATTGAGAATCGGATTCAGAGGTTTAGCTCTGAGGAAATCTCTGTGGAGCTTTATTTCTTTAGGGATCACCAGGATCCGATATAAAAGGTTATTAAAGAGTCTGGCAATGCTCGTGCTCCGATGTTGTGAACATCAACCAGTAACGGAGGGTGAAAGAACGTCCACCTAGGAATGTCACTAAGGAAAGTTGGCACCCCGTCATGCCAGCTAGAAAGAGCGCCTAACACCGAATGTGTTGCGGAAGGAGTTTCCACGAAACAGTCAGGACAGATTCCAATTATCTCGAAGGCAAACTTTATAGAACTCTATTTCTGGTTTGCTTTAAATCAGTGGCATGCTTAATGGACAATTATCCTATAATTAATTCTGATTGATTATAAGCTTTTAAGAACCCAATTTTTGTTGTGAACCTTTATTTAATAAAGATCCCTGTTATGTTAAAAATACTTTTTCAATATAATACAGTGTTGCCAGTGGGCTACATTTTTAATTCACATTTCTTGATTGACACCAGTTTTTGTAGAAAGTAAAATTCGTCTTACTTAATGACAAATTAAACATGGTCGAAGACGGGACAAAGTTATGCTATTTCAAATAAGTGGTGCCAATCAAGCAATCTGAATTTTAAAAATGTAGTCCACTGGCAACACTGATATAATAAATTCTTATTTTGATTTTAATGAGAACAGATTAGTGAAGTTTTGCGCTATCACTTCAAATACAAAATCGGCTTCCGTCACAATATATTAAACTACTAGCTGTTACCCGTGACTTCGTTCACGTAACATTAAAAAAACATTAATTTAGCAAAGCATTTTATTCGATAATTAAAAACATATAATATACCAAATCTTTATCACATTTTATAGGAGACAATACGGTATTTCTTTGCTATAGGGGCCTTAACATAGCCCAGTCTTAAAAAAGTGAAATTTCATGCCAAATAATATATGTACAATCGCGAAAATGAAACTGCAACCAATGAAAAAAGAAGGGTTCATTAAAATCGTAAAAATCAACGAATCCCCTCTTCGTAAAACGGAAAACAACACTGAGAGAATTCTTCTATACAACAGTGCATTTTAGGTGGCATTTGGTGTGAAATTTGTACATGTATTCATTTCTAAATGGGCATTATTATATTGTTTATTTGTACAGACATGTGTTATATATTTCTTACCACATTATTTTATGTATTGTTTATGTATATATAAAATAAAGTGCTTCTCGCTAAGTAGTGTAAATATTGAACAAACTGCTTGTGGATTCTATACATTGATAGATATTTCATAAAGATATAACAATCTGATGCGATTCTAAAATGTAAATAAAGGTTGCTGCCCAATTTAACCTCTATATATTTTTTTTCTATTTTTTCTCTTTTTTTTTTCTCAGTTTTTTCGCGATCCTTTGACGAAATATGTGGTTTTTTCGCGATCCTTTGACGAAATATGTGGTTTTTTCGCGATCCTTTGACGAAATATGTGGTTTTTTCGCGATCCTTTGACGAAATATGTGGTTTTTTCGCGATCCTTTGACGAAATATGTGGTTTTTTCGCGATCCTTTGACGAAATATGTGGTTTATTTGTGATCCTTTGACGAAATTTGCAGTTTTTTCACGATACTTTGACGAAATTGCGTCAAGCATAGATTATGCAACACTTTCCAACGCTTCCAAATCATACCAAGCTGAAAGATAACATCTAAGTAAAGAATTTGGAAAACTCATACCATATTTAAAAAAAAAAAAAAAATCAGAAAATTTCAACATATACAATATTTGGAAAAATATCAGAATACTTTTATTCAGCCCTGTATATCTATAGATTTGTATACATACTACATAGGATGCTAAATTTTAGTTCAGTTAGAAAACGCGTTAGCACAGTTTAAAATTCTCCTTCTGGAGTTTGTGTCACTAAACGGAAATGGGTTCGCGAACTTTTGTGCTTCCCCTACAGACTTTATTTTATATATTTTTTTCGTGGTTATATATTTTTGTATATTAAGAAACATTAGTCTTTTTGCTGTAGTAAAAAAGAAAATGCAAGTCGTAACTCCAGTTCTAAAAGTCATAAAATAAACTCAATTGCGGCAGAATTGCTTGTGTATGATCTTCCATATTTCTAACAGACTTTTTTCTTGAAAATCTGTCTACTCATTTATTTCTGTTAGAATTTCGAAATTTTCATCATAAATCCCATATTTTGCACGGGTGTTCAAGACATGTTCAATCCATCATCATAAAATATAGAAAGGAAATTGACTTGCGGAACTAGGAAGAATATCGGATAGCAGCTCACGAATTACGCATTTCCTGGTAACATTGGCAACTTGGTATGAGTTTTTGGTTGTCATGGTGACGAAATAGTTAATCGGACTGTTTTCACAAATAACATGTATCAAAGGGGCAAATATATGTAGCACACACGAGTGGGAACTTACTCGCATATGTGTAAAATATACCATTTTTATAATCTTGTAAACTGTATGCAAAAAAAACTAACTAAATCTGAAACTTACTTTCAGATTCTAGCGCAATTATAATTTTAAAAAAAAAGTGTTTTCTAATAAATTATTTTTTTAAATCTTTTAAATACCCAATCTCAGTATCGTGTGTAAGGACAGGGTTGACGACACTATGACACGCGTGTCTCTGCCTGAGATGGTATATGTATGACAGTTTCTCTGGCGAAAAAAATAAGTTTGATAATTACATAGATTAAATTTATTATTCTTTTTGTTATAAACAAATTATTTATTAACATGTACCTACTATAAGAAATAATAAAAGAATTTTGCATGAATAATATATTGGAAAATTTTCTTTTTCTGTGATGCTATGCATAACCCTGTAACTAATATTGCCTTTCTATATGAATTTAAAAAGCCTTATTTCTTCACATGAATTTCAAAAGATATCCCTACAATAAAATAAGTGGACCCAATTTTTCTATATATTATTAAAAATAACCAAAAACGAACCAGATATATAAAGCATTCTCTAACGAACGTGTAAAAGCAAAATACTCACAAATTAATTTTCTTATAAAACTTCGGTATAATTAAAAATATATATATCAAAACCAATAAATTTGGACACTGCATTAATAAGCTAAAAATTGCCGATAAGCTAGAAATTTGCCGTTTGCGTCACATGTCTTTTAATTTAATTTTGTTTTATCTTAAGATGTAGCTCAACAACGCGATTCTGACGCATTTTCAGATTCCTTTTTAAACGTAAAGGTATAAAATCGACATACCAGCATATTTGAAGCTATTTGGAATCCAACAGTGTTTTCTATTTTTTGATAAGTAAATTACTTACCGTTACTAGCGATTGTTATCACGTGAGACAGGTTTTTCTCCCTTTTACCGCGCTGTCGCGTCCAGAAATTCGGTTCAAAACGCCAACTTTGACAGTATTTTCTGAAAGATCTTTTGCTTTTACCAAAAGCACTATTCGATTGTATAGTTTCTGAATAAGAACATCTGCCAATTTCGCGTGTTTCTGTTCAAAAATGAATTCAGAAAGTAGCTCCTTTTTGGATTTGACAATAGCCTAATTACTTTTGTTGTAATCTGTATATACTGGGTGTCCTAAAACGGGACTGACCGATTTTAAAATCCAATAACTCCAAGCGGTGACAGATATTTAAACGATTCTTGCAGGAGAGTAAATGTATGTCAGGAGGTTTTTTTATTGCGATTTTATTCAATATTTAAGTAAATTACATTTTCTAAAACCCGCCGTTATTGGAATTTCACAGTAACTAATTTTTCAGTATAACGATTTTAATCAGTGGTCCAGAGAAATTCGTTGTGAAGATATTTTACTATATTTTAAATTGCATTAAACCGCCCTTTAAAAATTTCGATTTGGAAAGTAATGTAATGAAAAGAATAGTATTTTTAAAAAATGAACTTAGCTGGTTGCTTTTTTATCTCATTTAATAGTGAGTGAATCAAATTTTTTGCTTCGAAAAATCCAATTCATATCCGCAGTAAAAGCAAATTTTCCTGTTTATTTTAATTTGTTGAAATATTTTATTAACTCTTCTTTTTTAAAAAATCTTTAATAATTTATTCCTGTTTGCTAAATTTTAGTCCTCTCCAATGTGGCTTCACCTGTCCTGTTTCACTGAATTTAAATGCAATAATTTCGACGTTTAATTTCCTACACTGTGGTCCAGAAGATTGTTTTCAGATAAGTATTTACACTGAAGGGGGGGGGGGGGGAGTGTGATCGAAGGTCACTCAAAGGGTGTCATTTAATATTCCTTTCAAAACACTTTACCCTTTCTTTAATAAAATCCAAATAAATTTCATTTAGCAACAACAACAAAAAGTCATGTTTTTTATAAAGTAAAAATTTACCGATCTATTTTTTCGTTTTTTCGAGTATCCAAACCAGCCCGATAGCGGGAGAAACCGGCTATTATATTCTGTCATAATATCTGTCACGCGGACTAAATGCGATATAAAAAAATAATTTCAAAATTAAACATGTTGTACACCTTTAAAATGTTAAAATATGCGAATATTTCCATAATCTGATTTTTATCATGATTCAATAGGTTTCTCAAACTCATATATTTACTATTCTGTTACTCATATTAATACTTGCTTTGTATTATTCTCAAACATCTGAAAAATTCGTTAAACTTCCAATACGACGTCAGATTTTCTTTTTAATTCTCTAATGACGTGATATTAATCTGCTTTGTGTACATACACATACTCATACTCCTTGTATTATTGAGAATTTTTTGAAATTTTCCGTTTTATTACCACTATGACGTCAATCATTTTTATTTTATATTAATCTTTTTTCAATTGGTGAAACTTTTTATTTCATTTTCATTTTTCACGTGGAAATCGTCTGATAGAAAATTAATTATTGTAGAAAGAATTTCACCGTGGATTTTAAATTTTTGGCATCATAACGAAAAATGTTTAAATTTAATAGGAAAAGGCTGTTAGAATTTTATCTATTTATTAAAATACGAATTTTTCAAATATTAATATTTTGAGCTCTTCATAGCTGGTATTCAGGTATATACACAGTGTCAACTCTGTAAGTTGCATAGTTTCTGAGAATAGTTCTGTGACAGACAGACAACGGAGCGGAAGTAATAAGGTTTCGTGAGATGAATGAAACCCTAAAACGTTTATTTTACAGTATAATACCCCAGATGCCAGTATTATACTGTAAAATCACCATTTTTTTTTCTTTAGTGTAGATCGAGCTTTAACTATTTCACTTAAAAATTTATCCTCATACTGTTAAGAAGACGGTAGATCTTTTAAACGCGTCAAAATATGGAATTATTTATATACTAAACGAGCTGAAATTGGAGTTCTGAACGAGTTTTCTGATTGTGTTTCAACGTTTCATTTTAAAAATTGTCACATGAAAATGAACTTATTTCTATGTTTTCCTTTTAATTCTAAAATCTTAAACATCTTAACTCTGAATAGAAATTTTAATATTTCGCGTAGGATTTCTTCACAGAAATCACAACTATTTGTTTCCTATACACTGACCTGCAGTCTTTTTAGGTGCGTTCGTAATTATATAAATATATAGCACCTATAGTCGTTGTTTTGTCTGTACGTATATATAACAGCGCTAAAACTATACCCAACCGAATGGTTTGAAATTTAATATATTATAATCGTTGCAGAATTTTGTCGAGTCATTCCAAATGTTATGAAAGTCGAATCCAAACTTAAAAATATATTAATAAAAGTTTTTTTTTCATTCTATTAAATCCTATCGTACGTAATCTTTATAATAAAACGCAAATCATGTGACTGAGGAAAGCAAATACGGGCAGACCATTTTTTTTCATATTGCCAGTAGGCTCTTTTTATTCAAAATTACTTTTTCGAATAAAATTGCATAAAAGTTACATTTTTAAAAAGATCGTTCAGAAAAATTGTTTTTAGTGATGAGTTACATTCAAATATGTATAGATTCTTATAGTATTATAGATCTATAGTAACTTCAGCTGAAATTAGGTTGAAAGCCGAATATTTCAATACATTAAAGAAAATAAACACGAGATTCGTTCATTATGAGTCATAAAAATATTAAACCATGGAGATAATCATTCGCAAAGCAAGATCTCCATGGTGAATTTTGCAGCGCTGTCTGGTGTCGAAAAAAAAAATCTCATCTGTAAACGTGGCATACGAATACGTAATAGGGGAAAACAAAAAGGCATGCTCATTTTTGCTCATAGCAGACGATATAATTCATTTCACTGAAATAATAAGGATATATATATTTTTACATTGTAAAACTAGTTATAATACGAACGCATCTCATTTGTCACGTTTAACGTACTATTTCCTACTTGTTAAATATATATTATGAAATTTTATTAAAAATGTAATATCAAAAATTAAATATTACTAGAATGTTTTGAACATTTTCGGGCATAACATTTATTTTCTAAAATTCTTCAATATTTTTTTTTAGTTACTTTATAGGTAATTATTGCATTTATAAGTTATAGACATTTTAGATTTCATCCATTCCGTGGATGTAAGTTATAAAGCTGCCTACAATACCGTAATTCGTATCCCGAGAAGCTTTTAAAACTTTTGAATCGAAGGAAATGTGCTCAATCATTGTGCAAACACAAAATAGCGGAACCAAAACTTTTGTAACACTGTTTAGAACTAAAATGTATTTCATTTAATAAAATTGAAATTTCTATTTTTTGACACGTTAAAGACGTTTGTCTATAAAGGCATTCCTAAAATGTTTGAAAGTAAACACGGAAATTGAAAAACTTCAATCCGCTTGTTTTTAAAAATCCAAATTCGAAACATCGCCTTGTTTTTTTTGTTTTTTTTTTTTTTAAAAAAAGAAACTCTTCCGAAATATAGTCGCAAAGAGATGTTACAAAGAAGGTGAAATATTCCAGACCTGGCTTACCAGAAAATTACAGTTGACCTTGCGTCACTTCTCAGAATGACATAAACGCCTCCGTCTTTTTCAACTTAAATATGAGAACTTCTTGAAACTTAGACACGATGTCTGCGTACGAATTCACGAGCAAAGGTTATTGCCATTTAACTAGTAAAGCTACGTTTCTTGTAGAATACAGCCGTGCGCAAAAATTGTGTATAATATACTTACTAGCTGACCCGCTCGGCGTTGTCCGGGTCCGTGATAACCTTTTAATATATCTAAAATTGGTGTTGATTTGATTTCTTATGTTTAAACTAAAATCTTTTCAAACTAAGCTAGAGTTGGGGGCCCACTGAATTCAGCAGCGTAGACCGTGTGTGCTACGCATGCTGCAGTCTGTTTTGATTTTAGTTCTTATAGCACCGTGAACTGCAATGCGGAAAATTTTAATTTAATCTGTGTCGAAATAAATATGTTCAAGCTTCGTTTGATTAGATTGGAGCGGGCACCGGATTTCTTTTACGAATGCCCAAAAAATCGCCACAAAACGTGAAAGAAAAACTGAAATTCGCATAAAAAATTCAAAAAATCGCTTTACAAATTCAGAACAAACTATTTATTAAAAAAAAAAAAAGATACTTACTATTTTGGGTTAAAATATTAAAACTGGATTTATTTTACTAATGTGGAAAAATCGCCACGGAAGGTAAAAACACAAAATATCCCATAAAAAAATTCGCGAAAAATTCTAAAAATCGCTGTACAAATTCCCAATAAACTTTATTGAAAAGAGAACAAAATTTACTATAATGGGCTAAAAGATTGAAACCACATAAATCCCTCCCGGAGAAAAGTGTCTGAATTCAACACTGTTTTTATCCCATTGAAATACAAAAAATAATCGTGGTACTTAGAAAAAAGTGATCTAGAACGAAAAAATTGAAAAATTAGAGTCCATACATAAATAACTGTGGCCCGATCGATCATATCGTTTAGATTTAAAGCTGTAATGCTATAAATAAATAACTATAAAATTCACACTACTGAAAAAAATATCATAGAAAATTACATGCGTTCAAAAATTCAATACATATATAAAATTCAGGCTACTAACAAAATTATCACATAGAAAATTACATGCGTTCAAAAATTCAATACCTATATAAAATACAGTAAACTCTGTTTAAGGCACACTAAAAAGAATCAGCACCAATTTATAAGGTCTAACTGCATATAAAGTTTTTTATTAAATTCCGTGCGTTAGTTCTTGAGATATGACTATTGCTAAAAATCGTGTAAATCCTGCAAAATGCAGTATAGCAGCGTCAACTGTTGGGAAGTTTAGACCAAAACCTAATCAACAGCAACCTATGTCAACGTCTAACTGAATCAGAATTTTGATGAAATTCCGTGCATTTGTTCTTGAGATATAGTTAAAAATCATGAAAAACGTGGTATAGCAGCGCCACCTGTTGGGATATCTACACCTAAACGTAATCGGCGTCCATTTATGTCAAGGTCTAAATGAATCTGAAGTTTGATGAAAATAAGTGCATTAGTTCTTGAGATAGAGCTACTGCGGAAATCGCGAAAAATGCAGCATAGCAGCGTCACCTGTTAAGCGATTTTTACCAAAAACTAATCGGCACCGATTTATATCAGGGACTAACTGAATATAAAGTTATTAAATTTCGTGCATTAGTACTTGAGATAGAGCGCCCACAAAATTTTTGTCACATACAGTCACAGACATTTTTTAAGAACAGTCAAATCGTGTTCAGGACCTTCTAAAACGTATAAATCCATCGAAAACCGGTAGTCGAAAATTTTCATGAATACAATACTTTCTTCCTGTAAAGATAGAAGAAAGTAATAAATGAAATTTTAAGACTCTGGTATATTTAATTTTTAAACAAAAATAGCGCGCGACGCAGCTTAGACGCCGTCACGGCACACTTGCATGTTGCGAAGTACTGGTTTAATGTATCGTTTCATGCTTTGATGATTACAAACGCTTATCGATAAAAAAGAAACAACTTTTCTTTTCTAAGCAATTTCCATCAGTTTTCTGATCGTGTGCTCGCAGGTATTTTGACTTCTGGGCTTTTCTTAGTCCACTGAATACGAATACAAACTAGTATTTTTAACATTTTGAACATTAGGGTAACAAGTATTTGACTCCGGTTTGTTTCTTTCGCTCTTTCTGAAATAGGCTTGGATACATAGCCACGAAATTAGTGTTATATATAGGGTGTCCCTTTTTAACGATTACAAATAGCTAATTCCTAAACTAGTTAGTTCATTTAAATCAAAATAATTATTTTTAGGTAGCTTTCAATACAAAAAAGTATAAAGCTTACCTATTGCAGCCGTTCGGAGGAAAGCAGTTCCGGAAAATTTCGATATTTTCACCGATCATGACCCCCAGACCCCAAAACCACCCTCCGTTCAAATGTTGATTTATTTATATATATATATACGCTCGTATTTATAAATCAATTTTGATGAAACTAATTGTGTGTATTAAGCTAACCAATGTCTCGACCGAGTTCGTTGGCCAGCTTGGTCCGCTTTGTTTCAAGATGGCGGCCATTTTAAAATTTAAAACTAAAATAAATATACAAAAAAGTTAAAAATTCAAATTTATTTTTTAATTACGTGTTAGGCCTTGATACAAGGATTCCAGAGCATTTTTTGGTTTACCTCTATCTTTAAAAATGGCTGAGATAGAGCAGTTTGAAATTCTAGGGTGGCTGACATTTTGAAACAAAACAGCACATTAACGCGATTACTCGCAAATTATTTTCTTTCGTTGTTGTAATAATTTTCCCAATCATACGCATAAAACTATATATTCATATCCGTTAAAGCCAAAATTGGCGACATTGGCGACAAAATTGGTGACATTTGGCGAAATATCGCCAAATTTGGCGACCAAAGTAAGTCTTCATAAATGAAGCCAATTTGGCTATTGCTCAATAATTTGGCGAATTTCTTAATTAAATTCAGTATTAACGAATCTTTTGTAAACGTTTCTTTGCATTTTAATTTGCTGTTTTCGTGTAACATTAACTAAAATTTTAAAACGAAGATATAGGAAAGCTACATTTTCCTCCAGGTACAGGCCGGAAGGACTTTTTTCATTTAAGAAATTTAATTTTTATGTGGTTTTTGTGTCCCATAAATTATATTTAGCGAAGTTTTCTTCATGTCCTAAGAAGTAAAATAAAAATTCCATTACAGACAAAAACTAGTCGTTGGGGGCCACCGTAATACTTACCCATCATGGATATGCATAATGTAAAATATTAAAATAAAAATGTGTAAACTACTTATAAATTGCATTGCAATTCAAATAAAATCGTGGCTTGACGTCACTAACTTTAAAGGCTCGATTACTGAATTGCTTGAAAGAGGTTTTCTTTTTAACTCCAAAAATAATAATCCTATTAACTTGCGGTTTATTGCATCTGATTAACATAGGTGGCAACCTCTCATTAATATTCCGTAATATGCGGGTTAATTTGACCCAGTTTAACAACGTTTCAAACCAGAAAAAATATTGGATGAATCTTTATTTATTCAATTTCAGGTTTCTACGTGGAATTTGTTTAATTTAATTTCTTAAAAGAATTTCTGGTGCGAAACGTGTTAAACCTGGGTTAAATTAACCCGCATATTACGGAATATTAATGAGAGGTTGGCACCTATGGATTAAGCGTCAAATTTCCAATTAAAATATATCTTTTGAAGTGAAATTTGGATGAAATACAGGGTCATGAAAAATCGCATTGTCTGAAACGTGTAAATCCGTCAATTTTTTTTTCGATTTTCAAAACTATTACAAGACTTAACCTACACTACGTATGATGGGTAAGTAACATATCCAGTTATGATATATTGAAAAAAAAAAATCCCTGACGGCTCGGCCTAAAGGCACAGGTAGATTTAATTATTGTTAATTTTGTTGTATAAAAACAAAATTTTCTTCATACTTGATATTGAATTCTAGTTTTTGTGTAGAAAGCTAGTTGCTTCTGTTTTCAATTAGTTGATCTTCTTCAATTTTGTTGCAAGTTAATAAAACAATATTCAAAATGTTTTTTCCTAAGTTAACACGTTAAGTGCAATAGGTCTTAGTTACTAATTTATGTTAAGTTTGAAAATATTTATCTGCAGTAAATTAACTATTTTGAAAATATCTAATATACATATAAATATCTGATATCTTTGAAAATATGCTATTTACGAACCCCGAAACTGGAAAGTTTGCATAAAGATGCTTCAATCTACAAATATAGATCATGCAAAGCTAAAAAAATATTCCTTCAGGCATCAGAACAGCGTTCTGAAGTTGAATAAAAACTGTTTCTACACAAACTGTTATTCAAAAATATTGCACTGCGATTTCTTTTCCGCCTCATTTTTAACGGTCGATTGGGGAGTAATTTTATTAGCTTTAAAAATAAAGCTAACAATACTTGGGGAAAAACGAAGGTATTTCCCGAACAACCCAATAATTAATTTTAGTCTTTTAGGTAGATTTCGTAAGAAATGCTACCTATTACATTCTCCCCTATGTTGGAATTTCTGGAGAATTTTTGCAGATCTACGCCGATCATGAGTCCCAGAACACAACCCCCCCCCCCCCCCCAATTCAAAACTTTATATATATAATCTATTTATATCACTTTTTTATGGACATAATAACTTAAATAATTCTGCACAAATCTTTTCCAAACTGATACATAAAATCAAGGGGCATAAAATCTCAGTCAAGTTTGTTAATGGGCGAAATCTAACCAGGGGGGAGGGATGGAGGGGGTGCTTTTGTGAAAACAGAAAAAAAAACCTAACTTCTTAATTATACGTATCGAAGTCGTTTAAAATTATTACTTCTAGGAAAAGGGCCAAAAATTTATGTATGACAGATTTTTTTTTTTTATCATCAAAAATAACCTCGGGGGGGGGGGGGGGGGATAAGGTTTAAGAAGAAAAAAATTCATAACTTTGTCAATTCACAAGATATCAAATCCGCTTCATTTTGTTATAAATCCTCTTAATATTAACTTCAACTTTTATATTGACAAGTTTTTTATAGGACCAACCCTTACAGCCCCCCCCCCAAAAAAAAAAAAAAACTTGCCGGCTCCGCCCACAGACACAGGTAGATTTCGAAATGGGCGGTCCCAAAAAGGTCATTTCTTCTGCAAATCCCAATAAATAGGCGCCCCACTGTCTGCGTCTTCGAAATCTACCTGTGCCTGTAAGTCGAGCCGTTAGGGATTTTTAACCAGGGCTGCGGAGTCTGAGTCGGAGTCGGGCCTATTTTTGGACAAAAGAGTCGGAGTCACTAAAAAACAGTCAGACTCCGACTTCAGCTTGTTTTTTCGACAGTTTGAAGTGAAATTAAACCAATTCTATGTAATTTTAAATTTATAAACTGGATTACTATTTTTTATATTTGGACTATATATACAAAGAAAACCAGGTTAAACATGCTCAATATACTGTCCAGTTTACAGCGTATATGAAAACTGCTTTTAATTGAAATCTCTAGTTTATATTTTATATTAGTATGCAGTACTTTCTCTCGGTTTTTGCGAAAATTGGAATAATGCGAAAATTAGAAGTTTCTGCTCTTTTTGAGAGTCCACAGAATCCGAAATATCATTGTAATAGAAAAATTTTCTCTTTTGTTTTCTTGTTTCCCTCAGATTCTTCAGGTCTGTAGGACCAGGAGTATGCTGAAACTTTTTAGTTTTCTCACCTCTTTTTCATGTGCATAGAACCCCCCCCCCCCCCCCCCCACCAAAAAAAAAAAAAAAAAAAAAAAAAAAAGTGAAATTATAATTTTTTTTTTCCTGAGTCTGCAATACTCAAAATAATGATGAAATAGTGAAATTTCTGTTATCTTTCTCTTTTCAATATTCAGGTTTTGCAGACCCGAAATAAAGCCCAAATTATAAAGTTACTGCAGGAAATACAAAATTTTCCTCTTTATTTTTCTTCCCTTAATCGGAATTTTTCGGGTCTGGAAGCCACAATAACTCTAAAATTACAACATTTTGCATTTTCTTTTCCAAGTCTTTTTCAAAATCTGAAATAGTAAAATTTTCATTTTTTTACTTCTTTAAATTTCAATATTTGGATTTTTGGGGTCTGCAGGACCCAAAATTGTACAATTAATAATGCTGAAAATATAAAATTTCTGCCACTTTTTTATGAAGCCGTGAGAACAGAATTAATGCTAAAATAGTGAAATTTTTATTTTTCTTTCATTCCCCCGTAATTTTTCGGGTTCTGGAGACCCCAAATGATACTTAAATTGTAAAATTTTCGCCTCCTATTTTTTGGGTCTGCAGGAATAGATATAAAACCAAAATTAAACATCCTTTGACCCATATTTTGGTGAAAAAAGGTAACTTTTTATACTAAAATACTGTCAGAAGTTTGTCGCTGTAGTAAATGAGTCCTAGTCTTGACTACCTGTCATAGCTTATACCCATAATTCATCCAAAAATATCACATCATATACTTCAAGGTCAAACAGGAATGTAACAGCAGGTGTCAGTGTTGTCAGTTGAGTTTTTTTAATTCTGTTTACTTGATTGCTGCCATTTTTTTTAAATAGTAATATTTCCTTTATTTATAATGACAAATTTAATAAAGCGACTATTACTATTTCAAAACAAATGACAGCAATAAAGCAATCTGAATAATAGGAATCAACAGGCAATACTAGTATTTTAGACGTGTCGGAGTCGGAGTCGGTTCCTTTAAAATTTCAGGAGTCGGAGTCGGTCATTTTTCCCACCGACTCCGCAGCCCTGTTTTTAACACTTTCCATCATAGTGAAAAAGCGTTTATGAATTAGGTGTGTCTGTCTGCTTTCTCGTAGATATACTGCTTGTCTTGAAATTTTTTATGTTATTGAGATCTACTATAGCATGTTCGATATTGAAACTGAAGTGTGTTGCATGTGTAATTCGTTTACAAAGACACAAAAAATTCCATTACATTATAATCTATGAGGGAGGGAAAAAATTGTTTGCGGTAGATTTTAATGATACGATATTTCAAACATAACGAAATCACTGAATCTGCATGTTTTCTGTAGATTAATAGTATATAACCCCCGTCAAAAATGACGGATTGTTGATCTGCGTTCTATTTTCATAAGACTTCATACAAACAAACAGCATGTAGGTTTTATTATTGAAAGGTTTGCATTGTAGAAAAGTAAATTTTAAAGCCGGTAGATGGCGCCAAAACAATATTGTTCGCAACAGTGTTAAGTCGTTTATATCTGAGATTCCGATGTTTAATCTGGATTTTTAATTAAGAACTTAAAACATAATAGCATATGATATACATGTTTTATAGGAAAAATATGCTGAACAGACATAATTTCAAGTAGAAGATATCATTTAGCTGTGATTTCAAGTGGAAGATATCATTAAGTTGTCATATGTTAGCATAGGGTTTTCATTAAGCCTAACATAATGTTTAACTAACGGTCGATTCGCAGACCAGAGTGATCCCTCCCGGAATGGTTACACTTTCTTGTCTTCGGATTTTATTATAAGTAGATAGGGTGCATAGCATTTATCTTTTGTTTACAGATACACACAAACTAATTCGGTTACAGGACTGTGCAAGATCGATAATTTCTGGAAGAGTTTACTGCTGTGGCATGCATTTTTTAACTGATCTAATTTTGAGTGTATTAGTTGGTGTGTATTGAACCTATAGATCGCGTGTACAGGGTTGCACGAAAGAATTCGAACTCATTACCGGATATGGACAGCAATTGCTGAAAATGGATTTTTACTCGGTTATTCGATTTAGGTTGCTTATTTAGCTATCATTTCACTGTACGATAAAGTGAAATCTCTTAATATTCTGCTGTTAGTGTTGGAAAGGATTTCATAATGTATGCTTGATTCATGATTTTTCGTTCTTGCTTACTTTACTTTTCATTTAGTATTTTAATTGCTTAAACATCCTATTATATACCATTTTTTCTTCTCTTCTCCTAAGGGCCTTATTTCGGTACAAAGGAGCCCAGATCATCCATGACTCCTCCGGCACACAGCTGGATGAGCTCAAACCGATGCTATCAGGTAAGGATTCCAAGTACTCTTCCTCTCTCTCTTTTTTTTTATCATCCATCTCACATTGTAAGATCCCCAGGTGAAGAAAGGCTTGCTCAGTGGCGCGTTTGACATACATAAGTTCATTCAACGCTAATACAGATCATAAGTGCCGGCAAGTGAGGAGCATTTCCCCCTCCCTGGATTTTGAAATATAACTCAATTTTCTTTTATCTTATATAAAATAATAATAATAATAAAATTTTACTCGCACGTGACATAAAATTAAACACTAAGTGAAAGAACTAGGAATCGATTCAAAAAAGAAAAAAAAAATTAAATTCTTCATTTTGAAAAATGTTGGTATCTATACTAATGATATAAAGAAGAAACGTACGTTTGTAGGAAGTAATCTCTGGAACTATCGAACTGATTTTT
Source organism: Maratus michaelseni (assembly GCA_963931845.1). Taxonomy (NCBI): domain Eukaryota; kingdom Metazoa; phylum Arthropoda; class Arachnida; order Araneae; family Salticidae; genus Maratus; species Maratus michaelseni. The sequence goes on along the minus strand of OZ007595.1, from coordinate 70,380,308 downwards.
AAAAAAAAAATGCTGTTAAATTGGTGGTGAATGTCCGATCCTACACCAGAGGGGGTGCCAGGACAATAAACGTTCTAAAATAACTATTTATTTGACTCTTGTTAGGGCTAAAACAAATTCAAATTATCATGGTGGTTACTTTTAAGATGCAAGTTCTCGATAAGCACAGCTTTCAAATTCAAAAGTTAAAGGGTTGAAATAAGCAGAAAACGTTCTAAAGTCGCAATTAATCCGAAACTACCGGAACACATTTCGAAAATTCTTTCTCTTATAATGGTGACTATCACTGCTTAAGAGGCTATTTCACTCGCACGATTTATTTAAATTGCTAGGACTAGAAAGTTAAGTTTTAATTATGTTTACTCTGAAATTACCAAGCCTTGGTGATAATCCATATTTAAACATGGGCACTTTATATACAGTGTGAATCATAAATATCGAAACAATAGACTATCTCCTTAAATATTGCCCCTAGGCACATACTTCCAATTGCAAAGTTTCATCAAAAAAGGTGCAAAATTTGATGACATAAGTTGCAACTCCATGGGAGGGGGGTCTATTTGAGAAAATAAAAAAAAAATTTTATACGGTCCCCGTAGGATAAAATTTCCAATTAGGAATTTTTTCCTTATCCACTCCTGAATTAAACAAAAAAAGGTGCATCTTGATATCTGCAGAATTCACAGAGATATTAAAATCCAAAATTCGTGCGAAGCGATATCAGTTCATTTGAAATGCAAGTTAGGGATCGACCATAAATTTACACGTTATTAAAAGTCAATCCAAGACTATGCCTAAACTTTTAGATATAATATAACAGCGTATAGATGTTTGCGTTAAACTTGCTTGAGAAATATGCTAGAGGTTTGCATGAGACCCAGCTTTGCGCCAGGCCCGTAACCGGCACGCCCCGCTGGCTGGGTCGTGCCGGCCCGTGTCTTTATTGTTCTTAAGACGTGTTGGACAGGCAGAAAGTTTTGTAAAAGTAATAGCGATAATAAAACTTCTGTAAACGGAATCATTGGAAATATATTTTAATAAATTACACAGAAATATTTTCAAAAATCTACTTTTTATTATACAGCTTCAAAAGTTATGATGTTTTTAAACCTATTTTTCATTTATTCCAAGCGACATTGGTTTTTTTTTTTTTAAATATTTATTCGAATGTAATAATCTAAGAGTATAAATAATCATTATAGTTGCTATTGCGCATTTTTTAGGTAGATTTCGTAAGATATACTACCTATTACTCTCCCCTAAGTTGAAATTTGTGAAAATTTTTTGCAGATCTAAGTCTATTATGACTCCCAGAACACACCCCCCCCCCCCCCCCGCAGTTCAAAAACTATCTATCTATGTCACTATTTTATGGACACGATAACTCCCATAATTCTGCACAAATCTCTTCCAAACTGATACGTAAGATCAAGGGGCATAAAATATTGGTCAAGTTCATTAATGGGCAAAATAAAACCAAGGGAGGGGGGAAATGGGTGGGAGCTTTTTGGGAAAACAGAAAAAAATCCATAATTTCTTAATTATGATACGTATCGAATCCGTTTAAAGTTATTATTACTTCTAGGAAAAGGGCCGAAAAATTATGTATGACAGATTTTTGATATTACTAAAAATGGCCCCAAGAGGGGGGGGGGGGGGGGGGTAGAAGAAAAAAATTCATAACTTCGTCAATTAACAAGATATCAAATCCGCTCAAATTTATTATAAATGCCCTTAATATTATCTAAAACGTTTATATTGACAAGTTAGGACCAACCCTTATAGCAACTCTTATAACCTTATAGTAATAGGACCAGCCCTTATAGCAAACAAACAAAAAAAATAAATAAATAAATAAAATTAAATTTTTAAAAATATCCCCACCGGCTCCGCCTTCAAACAAGTTAGATTTCGAAGTGGACGGTCCCAACTGCGGCATCATGGCAAAAAGATCATTTCTTCTGCAATTCCCAACAAACAGGCGCCCCACGGTCTGAGTCTTCGAAATCTACCTGTGCTTGTAGGCCTAGCCGTCAGGGATTTTTTTTAATATCATAGATGCCAAGCTCCCACCAATCTTCAGTTATAAGTGTGTTTATTTGACCCAGGTTGAATACGAACTCTTAAGAAATTCAATTGAATAAATTCGACTTTAAACCTTTAAATTAAGTAAGTCAAAGATTCATTAAATAAATTTTCTGGTTATAAAGTGGTTAACTGGTTGAAATTAATCTACATATTACGGAGGATTATTGGGAGGTTTGGCAGCTATGTAATTGTCATGCGAACACATAGTAATCTAAAATATACTGTAAAATTTTGTTATAAATATGTATGTAGTATTTTTTTAAATAATCTTAATTGTATTTTAAGTAAAATGGATTTTTTTTTTTTTGTATAAATTTCGGCCTTGTCAGAAATCTAACATATGCACAGAAAATGAATGCACTAGATAATGAATTAAATAAAATTAAGTGCATCGCCCATGAAAATGGTTTTCGAAACCTATCTATGACCTAAAACATAAAGTGCATAAAATAAATTTATATCTCTAATAAACCTAAATTTTGTAACTTTGGCTGTATACCAGATTTGTATGAGAGACTGGGTATGCGTTAAACACACTTAATATCTGTACCCGAGAGCCAAACGATCGAAAAAGAGGATACTACAACTCCGATTCAAAAAATTAGAATAATGTAAAAAAGAATGAGTTTGATGTTGCTAACGCGTCAATTTGCATACTGCGTCCAGGAAAAAATATATTAAAAGTATCTAATTATCTTCAGAGCATTTATAAATATAACATAAATATTTATTTTTATCTGATATATTAATAATTAACTATTTAAAAAATATTAGAATAATTCAAAGAAATAGAATACCTCGATAGCATGGTTCAAAAAATTAGAATATTCAAATTTTTCTTATAAGTTGAGAGAACGGCTGCGGGATTAACATCTGTGGGACTATAAAATGTGCTCCGTTGAAAATGAGAAGTCGTTTGGCATTTGATTGTAGCGTAGTATTTGCTTAATATGGGACGAAAGAGCGATTTATCTGAGGCTGTGAAATATCGTATTGTGTACTTGCACGAAATAGGAAAAACACAACTTTTTATAGCAAAAGAAGTGAAATGCTCTCAAGCAAGTGTGAGTAGAGTTTTGAGAGAATATTCTAATAATAAGTGTTTTCAAAATAAACACTTTAAAAGTGGTCGAAAGCCAGTAACTTCAAGAAGAGATGAAAGGCAATTGAAAAAGATTGTGAAGAAACATCGTTTTCGGAGTGTGAGATATGTGCATAGAAAATGGAAAGAAATGGGTATAAATGTCTCCAAATCTACAACACTACGACGACTTCGCAAATTAGGTTTTAGATCACGTGTGCCTAAGATAAAGCCATTCTTATCATCTAAGCAAAGGGCTGCTAGAGTTAAATGGTGTAAACAAAGGCTATTTTGGGATCACGACGATTGGAAAAAGATACTTTTCAGCGATGAAAGTGTGTTTTGTGTGTCTCACGGAAATCAAGGTATACGTGTCTGGAGACTCAAACATGAAGCTTATAAGAAAGAATGTTTAAAACGTTCGGTTAAATTTGCGACCTCTGTTATGGTATGGGGCTGCATGACTGCTGAAGGCCCAGGCAGGTTGTGTATTGTTTCCACAACAGTCAATTCAGAAGTCTATAAAGAAATTCTTGAACATTTCATGATTCCTTCAGCTAAGGATTTATGTGATGACGATTTCTTGTTTCAGCAAGATTTAGCTTCTCCCCACACTTCCAAATCAACAACTAAATGGCTCAAAGATAAGGACATACCTGTACTCCCTTGGCCTGCAAACTCACCCGATCTAAATCCTATCGAGAATTTGTGGGGAATTATGAAGAAACGACTTCAAGAAGTTCCGCCTAGAGACAAAAAAGAACTTATTCCTAGTATAAAGAGCATATGGGCGAATTTGGATAAAAAACATTGTGAACCTTTAGTTAAAAACATGCCAGAACGTTTAAGAGCTGTCATTAAAGCTAAGGGTGATGCAACAAAGTACTGATTAGCAAGTAAAAATACTTAGAGTTTAAATTATCTTCAATATATTTTCATTATTCTAATTTTTTGAACTATGTTAGAAAGTATTCTAATATTTTGAATTTTTTGTTGTTAGCTGATTTAAATATATTTTCTATTTCATTGTAATGTGTTTACATTTTTATAATCTGCAAAATATGCAGATTCATATTATAGTACTTTATATTTGATATTGTTGATTATTTATTTGATAAATTCGATTTTCATTTCCCTTGACCGTATTTCTTTTCATTATTCTAATTTTTTGAATCGGAGTTGTATTAGGTGCAATCTTTGTTAAACTTTAAATGCATTTTTCTGCATCATAGGTTTTTTTTTTTTTACAAAATCTCATGTTTAAATTGATATAATTCTTTAATCATTAAAGATAAATGGTTCAAACTTGGAATATTTCTTTTTCATATATTTTACTTAAATTTTTATTTGGTAAATTTGAAAAAAATATTCACTTTTGAAAATGTAATTTGTTTAAAATAAGTTGCATTTTTTTTTTATTGCTATTTTAAATATTTTTATTTTAGGTAGCTTTCAATACAAAAAAGTATAAAGCTACCTATTGCAGCCGTTCGGAGGAAAGCAGTTCCGGAAAATTTCGATATATTTTCACCGATCATGACCCCCAGACCCCAAAACCACCCTCCGTCCAAATGTTGATTTATATATATATATATTATATATATATATATAAACTTATTGCAAAAATTAACCATTGAAACAGAAATAACTGACCAAATGCAATGAAATTATTATCCCAAATAGCTATGTCAAATTACACATTATAAAACATTATATATATATATATATATATATCTGACCTATGTCATACGATAACGCCCGTATTTATGAATCGATTTTGATGAAACTAATTGTGTGTATTAAGGTCACTAATGTCTCGACCGAGTTCGTTGGCCAGCTTGGTCCGCCATCTTGTTTCAAGATGGCGGCCACTTAAAGATTTAAATTAACTTAAAATCTAAAATAACTATACAAAAAAGTTAAAAATTCAAATTTATTTTTTAATTACGTGTTAGGCCTTGATACAAGGATTCCAGAGCTTTTTTTGGTTTACCTTTATCTTAAAAAATGGCTGAGATAGAGCAGTTTGAAATTCTAGGGTGGCTGACATTTTGAAACAAAACAGCACATTAACGCGATTACTCGCAAATTATTTTCTTTCATTGTTGTAATAATTTTCCCAATCATACGCATAAAACTATATATTCATATCCGTTAGCGCCAAAATTGGCGACATTGGCGACAAAATTGGCGACATTTGGCGAAATATCGCGAAATTTGGCGATCAAAATAAGTCTTCATAAATGAAGCCAATTTGGCTATTGCTCAATAATTTGACGAATTTCTTATTCAAATTCAGTATTAACGAATCTTTTGTAAATGTTTCTTTGCATTTTAGCTTGCTGTTTTCGTGTAACATTAGCTAAAATTTTAAAACGTAGATATAGGAAAGCTACCTTTTCCTCCCGGTACAGGCCGGAAGGACTTTTTTAAATTAATATTTTTTAAAATGCTGAATGAAAATTAAAAGTTATATTTTTCGGTTTAATTAAAAGAAAAAAAAATTCAATTCGACAAATAATATTTCAAGTTATTACAATTTTAAATTACTCTGAATTTTTTGAAAAAAAAAAAAATTTTTTTTTTTTTAATTTTGCAAGAAGTCTTATGATGCAATTCTGTTTACAAATTATATGGTTAACCATCACAAAAAATTCAGAATTCTAACTCTATAAATAAATAAAAATAATAAATGTTTCCAGGATACCTTACAGTAACATTGTTTCTTGAATTACACGCATTTCAATTTGTGTCTGATCCCTTGAAACCTCACGAATTATTAAAACGGACATATCTCCCTGAGTTTTGCAGATATCAAGATGGATTTTTTTTGTTTAATTCAGGAATTTATAAGGAAAATTTTCCTATTGGAAATTTTATCCTACGGGGACCGTATAAAAATTTAATTTTTGTATTTTCTTAAATAGACACCCCCCCCCCCCCCCCCCAATGGAGTTGCAACTTATATCATCAAATTTTAACCTTTTTTTTTATGAAACTTTGCAATTGGAAGTATGTACCTAGGGGCAATATTTAAGGATTTAGCCTATTGTTTCGATATTTATGAATCACACTGTATATATAATTCAGTATACTTGGGTGATTCTACTGATCTTATCATATATGCCAGTGGAATTATGAAATACTGAATTATTTTTTAAAACACATGTGGGTACATCCCGGCTGATGAGTATATCTACATGAGTTTTTTCATATCCAATTCTGATTTAATTCTCTTGTCCAATTTTCCATTGTATTTGGTTCATATTTCATTTCTTAATCCATTTGTATCTTGATAGCAACTCCAAATTATTATTTTTTTTCTTCCTCTCTCTCTCTCTCTCTCTCTCTCTCTCTCTTTTTAAATTTTCTTTGTTTTCAGTATTTTTGGCCAATTACCATTGAAGCACAAGCTAATGGTAATATTATGACTGCACTTGTTAATTTATTAGCTATGTGGTATTCTGTCTACACATTATCATTATCTCTTTGGAGATTTAAGTAGAATGATACAAGAACTTGATATGTTTTTATGAAATTCATAGATATAATTATATATATATATATATATATATATCGGTAACTCTGCAGGTGCCTGAATAAATGTTCTGAAATTTGCTATTTCTTTAAAAATGTTAAGAGTTCGAAACTTTGACATGGTGGTTCCTTACGTTTAACATGTAAATTCACTACTAAGACCATTTTTTTAAATTAGAATTTTTAATGGTGACATGAGTGAAAAAACCGGTTAAAATCACGATTATTCTCAAACTACTGAACTGGTATAAAAAAAAATTCTTTCACTGTACATGGTGTACGGACGGAATTCACAAATAGGCATTTGTACATTTTATCGATTTTCGCAAGGGGCAAAGAGGGGCTTCAAATGTGTGGAAATAAAGGTTTTTCCCCCCCTTTGAATTAGTAGTACTTCATTATTAATAGCAATGTAATTTTCACATCGTGTTAATGAGCGCGAAAAGTGCATTTTAACAATGTTTGCAACAAAGTGTGTTCTATTTCCGCGAGCGCAAAACCACGGGCCTTGCTAGTATTTAATATTTCTTAATTGCTCTATACAGGTATCCCTCGCTTAGTGCGATTTTCAGTTAGTGCGGTAACCTTCTTTTAGAGGCTCCCTCGATTAGTGCGGGCAAATTTTCGATTAGTGTACGAAATAGGTGATGCTTTTTCCTGCAACATGTCGAATTTTTAAAAATGAAATTTCGGAAAATTAAAAAAAAAATTAAAATTAAAATCAAACTTCTCAAATATTGGAATTTCTTGGACAGCATTTGATAAATATGGACCCAGACATCAGTGGAATTATGCAGGCACGCCGAGGATTATAAAATATAATTTTGTGTTACCGCAAGATGTATATTCAAAAAAGAAAAACGCTTCGCAACTGAGGTTTTCGCTAAAATAAATTCAAATGTACGCAAGTTTGCTTATTGCAAGTTTGCTTATGCAAGGTAGCTTATTACTGTTAATTTTACGGTATAATACTGGCATCCCAGCTGCCAGTATTATACGGTAAAATTAAAAAAAAAAAAAAATCAGTGTACTTTTCACAGTTCATATGTTTAAAAAACTGTCTTAAACTTCGAGGAATTGAACCGAAAACAAAACTTATAATTTAGAATATTTCATATTTATATTCTACATTAAAACCCCGCGGCCTGGACTGTGGTTACACAGGCATACCCCTTCCAAAATCTTGTTTCTCCCTAGATTTTTCTGTTCCGCTCAAGGTACAGATATATCTTTTTCCCAGCCTTTTTTAATGATTACAACAAATCGCGTAAGGACTGCCGACAACACCCCCCCCCCCTTTATTTTTATTTATTTTTTTATTTATGAATCTCAAACTGCAGATCACCAGGTGAAGAAGGATTGCTCAGTGATGCGTTTGTTTATGTAATGTACATAAGTTCATTCAACGATACAGATATCACATATAGCCTTTTAACCACTTCGCGACAAGCGTCGTACAGTGGAGCGAAACCCCGGTTTTCCGGCAAAAAATTTGTAAATCATCCCATCTTATAGGAAATTCGTTTCTGACCATGGTTTCAAATTAGTTGTTGGGCCAGATTGTACCTGACCCGAACCCGAAAATTATTTCAAGTCAACCCGCAGCCGACACTATCCTCACGAAAAAAAATTTCATCGATCCGCAACCCGACCCGAAACAAACTAATTTTCGCTGAACAGAACCAGACATACAAACTATTTTAACCCGAAACCGACCTGAACCCGAAATATTTCAACCCGAAAGGAAAGTATAGTTAATGTTTTAATGCAATTTTGAAAGGAATCTTACAATTACATCTCTAATACCAAATTTATCTTTTTATATGAAAAATGGACATCTCGGAATATCAAAAATATTACCAACATTGCGTTTTTGATACACACAAACACATGTATTTGTGATAGTTATAATGCACACACATGTACGTGTGTGTAGATTGGGAAGTGTCCACTCTACTCGGAAGTAAAAGCGTACAAATATGTGTTAGGAATTGAAAAGTGTTCGCTAAATCGCAAAATAAATACTTCTTGATAACTTCTCAAATATTGGAATTTCTTGGACAGCATTTGATAAATATAGACCTAGACATCAGTGGAATTATGCAGGCACACCAAGGGTTATAAAATATAATTTTGTGTTACCGCAAGATGTATATTCAAAAAAGAAAAACGCTTCGCAACGGAAGTTTTCGCTTAAATAAATTCGAATGTATGCAAGTTTGAAGTAATTAAATTGTGTTATAATACGTTTTAAATCAAATCGGGTAAATGAAAATAATAATAAGTAAGCTAACATTAAAACCCCCTAAATAATTGTATTAATGTAAAATTAAAAGTTACTTTTCATCGTTTCTCAATTGTTACTTATTTATTAAATTAGCTCTCACATGCTTGTGTTAATGAAAATTCGTGAAAACCCGAAACTTTTTTTTTAAAATTAAGCTGTAATATGTACTTTCTATCAATAATACATCAAAAACAATGTCGTAGTACGTTATTGCATTATCTATTTGTGTATACTGGGTTTTTGACAAAGTTGCTTGTGTATCTATTGCAGTTTTCCCCAATTAATTTATGCTTCGATTAGTGCAGTAATATCACGAGATTAATTAGCCGTCATTAATCGAGGGAAAAACCTGCATTACACTGGGGGGGGGGGGGGTAGGGTAGCTTATTACTGTTAATTTTACGGTATAATACTAGCATCCCAGCTGCCAGTATTATACCGTAAAATTAAAAAAAAAAAAAATCAGTACTTTTCACACAGGTCATATGTTTAAAAACTGCCTTAAACTTTACGAGAAATTGAACCGAAAAAAAAATTATAATTTAGAATATTTCATGTTTATATTCTACGTTTAAAAAAAACCCCGCGGCCTGGACTATGTGTCACAGAGGCATACCCGTTCCAAAATCTTGTTTCTCCCTAGATTTTTCTGTTCCGCTCATGGTACAGATATATCACAGCCTTTTAATGATTACAACAAATCGCGTAAGGACTGCCGACAACTCCCCCCCCCCCTCTTTTATAAATCTCAAACTGCAGATCACCAGGTGAAGAAAGGATTGCTCAGTGATGCGTTTGTTTACATACATAAGTTTTCATTCAACGCAACAGATATCGCATATAGCCTTTTAACCACTTTGCGACGAGCGTCGCAGTGGAGAGAAACCCCGGTTTTCCGACAACAAATTTGTAAATCATCCCATCTTATAGGAAATTAGTTTCTGACCACGGTTTCAAATTAGTTCTGCACGGATCGGGTTGTACCCGATCCGTGCAGTGTTGTCGGGCCAGATTGTACCCGACCCGAACCCGAAAATTATTTCAAGTCAACCCGCAACCGACACTATCCTGACGAAAAAAATTTCATCGATCCGCAACCCGACCCGAAACAAACTAATTTTCGCTGAACAGAACCAGACATATTTTAACCCGAAACCGACCTGAACTCGAAATATTTCAATCCGAAAGAAAAGTATAGTTAATGTTTTAATGCAATTTTGAAAGGAATCTTACAATTACATTTCTAATACCAAATTTATCTTTTTATATGAAAAATGGACAGCTCGGAATATCGAATAATACTAACATTGTGTTTTTGATACACACAAACACATGTATCGTATTTGTGATAGTTATAATGCACACACATGTACGTGTGTGTCGATTGGGAAGTTTCCACTACTCGGAAGTAAAAGCATACAAATATGTGTTAGGAATAGAAAAGTGTTCGCTAAATACATTTGTCTGCTTTTCAGGAATGTCCATTATGGAGATTTTATACAGAATTTTCAGGCGAAAAAATATTTTGGACATTGTTTTGAAAAATCGGGTCAACCCGACCCGCAACCGCAAGGGTCAAAAACCAACCCGAAACAATGAAAGTAAACCCGACCCACAGCAGAAAAGTTGACCTAACCAGAACCGCAACGAAAAAGTATAGCACCGACGGATCGGGTTCGGGTAATTTCGGGTAACCCGACCCGATGCAAGACACTATTTCCAGTGCATTTTTTTGAGAGAAATCTAATGAGACCATCCGCAGGCCGATACAACATATATATTACGTGTTCTATAACCATTTTTCTGTCTGTATTTTATAACTTAAATTCTTTATTTTAGGGCAGTAAAATATTTCCTTATTAATATTTCAGTGTCGATTCTTATGTTATTTTTCCCGCTCAATCAAATGGAACTGTCCGCAGGTCAATTCGAGCCATAGCTATTGAGTTATTTATATAACAGCTTTTCGGCGAACATTTGACAACTTCAGGGAACTAGGTTGAAAGCGATGAAAAGCTTGAATTCGGGCTCTAGGCATATTATGTCCGAAAAACCTTAATTTCACCTCAAAACTTGTATAATCTATGTTAGTTCCATTATATCACAAAAATTGGCTAAAACCGATACTAATAATAAAAAAAAGAACAAAAAATTGAAAGAATGTTGAATAATGCAAATAAATGGGAAATTAAGTTTTAAAAAGACAAAACATTATACGGTTTAGGGTTGTTTGAGATGATTCTTACGTATTTTCGTTTGAGCAATCTACACTGTTAAAAATAATCTGAAATTCGCGGGTATTTTTTCCTTGACTTTCACAGAAAAAGTCCCTTTTCACGACAAAAAGGGCATTTTCCGTTAAAAACAGAAAAGCGGCAAAAGTCTGTTTCTTCTTTTTGAGATCTTTTGAAAATTCGAAATTTAAAAAAAAACTTGTCTTATCGAGCCTCTGCCTCCTGAAACTTTATTCGATGGTGGCAAATGTGGATTTTTTAATCATTTATTTTTGAGTATTTTTCCCGTTTTAACCGTGACCTACGTTATACACGGCCGGTGCATGACGTTTAAAACGTCACACGGAGTGGATCATTTTTACACAGCGATTGGTGTAAAACGGTGCGCGCGCCGCTTTGCACCAATCACCATGTAAAAATGATCCACTCTATGTGACGTTTTAAACGTCATGCACCGGCCGTGTATAACGTAGGTCGCGTCTTAACTCGATTCAAATGGCTTTATAAATCGAATTTTAAGCACTATGTTAGAAGTAACATGCATTTCAATTTTTAAGTTTCAAATTTTTTTTTCATTCGTTTTACCCTTTTCAAGTTTGTTTTTCGTAAAGTCTGTGCATCACTAGTCTATACTTAATTAGAGGTAACATACATGCGTATTATAGGTGATGAAACACCTGAATCTTATTTGGATTCTGAAATACAGGGTGTGTCATAAGTAACGCTGTTTTATTTGTACGTGGTGATATAGCGATAGTTTAACATATATGTAAAGTCTGAAATTTCATATTCGTAACTGAAGCATTACATTTCTTTCACTATTGTAATAAAGGTTTTTTTCATAAATATTACACTCCTAAAAGAAGTTACTGACACCGCATCCGATGAAATACCTCATATCGGGAGTGATTAAGTAAATTAATTTTTTTTTGCTTTGAATCTCACCCTATTTAATTGTGGTTGTTTTTTAAACAAAGTTAATTGTAACTTAATTTTCTGTAACCAGTTCAATTTTTCCTATGATGATAGAAAAAACAACCAATGTGTGAAGTAACCAATACTTTAAACGTCATATGCATATGTTTGGCATTTATTTTTCAGAGATTTATTGGGGGGGGGGGAGGGGGGGGGAAATTGGTATTTCACCGTTGTGCAAAGAAAACAATAGTTTGCTGTTTGACATTTAAAGCGAAATATTACATGTGGCCTGTATTTATGCTACGATTTGGCTGTTTTATATATTAGCTAATTTCTAATCTTCATTTTCCGTAACCCGCTAACTTTGTAAAAAATTATACTATTGGGATTTTTTTTTTTGGGGTGGGGTGGGGGGGTGGGAGGGGGATATATATGGTTTATTATAATACTACTTTAGCGCAATAATAATAATAATAAAAACAATATTTTATCTTTGTGAAAAGAAGCCTTGAAAAAAAGAACATTTATCGAAATTAAAAACAAAAATATATTCGCTTGTTTTTTTAACTAAAATGTTTAAAATCCGCAAGTTTCTAAGAAACTTTATCTGAAAGCGCATTTTTTCTTTCTATTTTTGCTTTTTGTTCCATTCTGTTCAAATTATGAGATTTTGAAACGTTAGATGCGAATGTTGAAAGAAAATACTCAGTGCAAAATTCCAGTAAAACATCTTAAAAGTTAATTTGAAAAAAAAAAAAAAAAATCTCAATCTAATTTTGAAATTCTTTTCGAGAGGTTCTTGGATACATACACACTGGAGTACCTTCCTGCTCAATGTCGCAGCGCTGTGTGTGAGAGTCTAAAACACACGCACAGACTCGCTCACAAACTCTGTTTTAGTAATATACACTCAGTATAACCCGTTCTTCGTACGGTCCATAATTTAAAACAAGTGGGTAAGTGTGATCGAAGATCGCACAAAGGGTTTCGTTTAATATTCCTTTCAAAACACTTTATCCTTTAATTAATAAATCCGAATAAATTTCATTTAGCAACAAAAAAAAGTCATGTTTTTTATAAAGTAAAAATTTACCGGTCTATATTTCTCGTTTTTTCGAAAATCTGAACCGGTCCGATAGCCGGCTAAGCCCGCTATTATACTTTGTCATAATATCTGTCATGTGGACTAAATGCGATATTTAAAAAAAAAGAATGAATTAAAAAATTAAATGTTATATAGAGACCGTCAAAATGTTAAAATATGCCAATATTTCCAACAATCGGGTTTTTATCATGATTCAATACGTTCCTCAAATTCATAGGATGTTATAATCACTTGGTAACGTCATATCTACTTGCTTTCTCTATTACTCATATAGATACTCTTTTTGTATTCTCAAATATTTGAAAAAATCCGTTAAACTTCCAATCTGACGTCATATTGGAAGTTTTCTTTTTAATTCTCTAAATACGTCATATTAACCTGCTTGCTGTATTTACACATACTCATACTCCTTGTATTATTGAGAAATGTTTGAAAATTTCCGTTTTATTACCAATATGACGCCCTATTAATCTTTTTTCCAATTTGTGAAACTTTTTATTTCATTTTCATTTTTCACGTGGAAATCTTTTAATAGAAAATTATTGTAGAAAGAATTTTATTGTGAATTTTTAATTGTTGGAAACTGCAATAACGAAAAATGTTTAAAGTTAATAGTAAAAGGCTGATAGATTTTTAATTTTTTTTTTTTTATCTCTATATTAAAATAAGATTTTTTTAAATTTTAGGATTTTCAGCTTCATAGTAGGTATTCAGCTATAAGTACACATTATTTCAAGTCTGTAAGTTATATGGTTTTTCTGAGAACCGGCTCTGTGACGGACAGACAACGTAGCGGGACGAATAGTTTCGTGAGATAAACGAAACCCTAAAAAAAATGTTCATATACTCTGAACATAGAAAGATGCAACCCTTCCAATGATGATAGTATATTGGCAATTTTCATCTGTAAAAGTGAAACAAATTACAATGATCGCTTAAAGGAGATGTACTTTCACTTTTATTTTCAGTTTTATGCGCCACACCAACGTTCCCTAAAATAGGCCAATATGGCCGAGAAACTGCAACAATGAAATATTTTAAACACTAAAGTATAAAATGAAATATATATATATATATAAAATAGAGTAATTTTCTGAAATACGCTTTTACTAGTTAATAATTTTTATTAATTTAAATGAGTACACGCTGAGAACATTTTTAAAGATCCTGAATGGATAATTTTTTAATAATTCTTTTTGTCTTTTCTGCTGTCATATCTTAAAGAAACTTTAAGAAAGTACTTAATAAGGACTTTACGTTGCACATATAAATACTAACATCAAACTTTTGCTTCCAACGTATATTTTGTAACAGCTGGTCAGCTGGAACATTTGACTCAATTATGTAACACAGGCCTGTCCAACCTTTCAATAAGGAGGGGCGCCCTTCAGCTGCTAGCAAACAATGAAGGGCGCCATTACTAACATGACTCAAAAGATGCGACAATATTATCTCACTGTGTAAGTGTTAGAAACACAGACACGTGTTACCAATTTATAGTTTTTTTTAATTCAAAATATCTACCACTGTTTCCGAGTAGTGATCTTCGCTTTTTTTAATCACTGAATATCTAGAATTAAACAAATCTAAGATTACTATAGGGAAATAGTGGTAGATATTTTGAATAAAAAAAAAAGCTAAAATGGCACTTATGAATCTTAAATGATGCCCATATATCTCGCAATGGTAGCCATAAGGCCTATATACGATTCAGGAATTCCATGTAAATATAATTTTCAGAATAATAACAAAATTAAGTTGTAGCTAACTTAGGTGTCCTCTCAGAAAAAATGCACTTCTATCTCCAAAATGTTTGCAGCTGAAAGAGCCAGGCACCTTTATCGCGTTTAGTCAGAAATGGGCAAAATTAATTTGCATACAAAAAAATGTACTAATATTATAAGAAAGCAACCTTTTAAAATGGGTTTTTATTCTTAAGAAAACCTAGTAAATAAATATTAAAGGGCTCCAAGAAAACAATCAAGGGGCGCCGCGTTGGACAGCCCTGATGTAACACACATTTAATTTTTTTGCTGTTTGTATTTATGAAAGTTTTCTCCTGAAGATGGTTATAAAGAATAACCGAAAGGTCGAGAATTGTTTATATATGTAGTTTTAAAGTAACTCATATTAAATTAAACAAAATATACGTTGGAAGCAAAAGTTTGATGATAGTATTTAAGAATATATTTTTAATTAGTTCATTAGCTCGCACTTTCTACAAAGCGTAAATCAAAGCTACGCATTTTCCATAATGGGTGCCTACGTCAAATTAACGTATTGTGACTGATGAATTGCAGTCATGAAATTAGACGAGATTTTTAAGGCAAGTACTGACATCTTATAAAAGAGCTAAACAACAAAAAAATCTATCAATTAGTGATGGGCATAACGATTATTTTGATTATTCGAATGAATCATTCGGGCATGTGCAGAAGCATATCTGTCAAACTTCAAATTGTTTTTTTATTCAATTACTACCAGAAATTTTGAAAAAAAAGTTTCTGCAGAAACTTTTTTTTTATCAAAATTTCTGGTAGTAAATGAATAATAATAAAAAAAAAAAAAAAATGTGAAGTTTGACAGATATGCTTCTGCGCATGCCCGAATGATTCATTCGAATAATCAAAATAATCGTTATGCCCATCACTACTATCAATCTCAAACTGAAGTAATCCTCAGGTGAAGAAAGGCTAGCTCAGTAGCGAGTTTGACATAAGTTCATTCAACGCTTACCGATACATCACGTGTATCCTTTTAGTGCTTAAAACAAATCGGACTTTTCGTGATGAAAGACAGCTGAGTTGGGAAAATTTAAATCCAGCTTTACGTATGTAGAAAGACAGCTGTTTGTTTATTATGTCTCGGCAGTAATGAAAGTATAGAATTATATGCAAAGAACACTTGTAATTCGAAACTTTGTCGTGTGGCTTTAGTCTACATTTTCCAATTGAGTTTTATAAAATCAAATTAATGTAATCATGGGTGCCGCCGGCAGACCGAAACCCATAGGTGTTCGTTTGGACTGCAGCCTTAGCCGCTTCTTTTAAAATGGATAATATTGATACTTAAGATCACAGATGTGTTAAGCTGTTATCACACGGAATACCATACGATATGAAGTATAAGCTATTGCCTCTCGCTTGCTTGGAGCTACACTTTCACGCTGCAACTAGGGTTATTTTCCCTACTGTAAGTTATCTG
The DNA here is from genome assembly GCA_963931845.1 of Maratus michaelseni. NCBI lineage: Eukaryota > Metazoa > Arthropoda > Arachnida > Araneae > Salticidae > Maratus > Maratus michaelseni. Next base: position 70,363,854 of record OZ007595.1, on the reverse strand, counting down.
CTAATGTAAGGAGAGGGCGTAACATTTAGCGAGTAATTGCAGCAGGTGTTTTAATATTTAGTGTGGAGTTCGATTGATAAACAGGAAGCATTATCGCGTACTAACATTTTATATATTGCAGTTTCTTTTCGTGTCTGTTCTATATATATAATATTGTGATCATTTTACTTAAAATTCCAAGATTATAAAAACAATACTCTCGCTAATATAACATTAAAATTTTAAATTATAGAGTCCATATCTTCACTTTACGTCTTTCATTACCTGTAAATATAAAGAATTCTCAACTATTAGTATTAAGTGATTTAGAAAAAAAAAATAGTATATTAAAATTAGTTTTTTGTCACATGTATTGGAACCGTACTTTATAGCTAAGCCGAAATCTGTAACGCAAAGAAAGATTTTAAATTCAGTTTTAGTTATTTTGCCAAAATCACTATTACGACATTTTTAGTTAATATATTTTAGATATTTTAAATGTAATGCATGTTATATATTGAATGTAGATAAAAATTTAATACGTAATAGAATTTAGATATAGTTCCCACTCTTTTGCAGTTTTTTTTTCTTCCTTAGTTTTGATGATTTTAATAATTTTTCGAAAGTTTAAATGAGTCTTTGATATTTTTTGTTTCAAAAACAGAATCCTTATTTTTATATATATTGTGTACAGTCCTGGGGGGGGGGGGGAGTTATACCCCTCTACTAACTCTGCCGTAAATCTCTGTATAAAAATGTCAAGTAACAATAGATTAGTAATAACATCTAATAATAATGCTGTACATAAATTTTGCTGGGGGGAAGGAGGAAGTTACGCATAGCAATTGTAACATATTCTAAAAATTTTAGTACTAAACCCTAATTTCGACATCATATTTTTCGGTAAATTTTACCTTCGTGTATCAAACTGAAAGTCACTCGTTAAAGTAGTTTAGAAATTACGCAGGTTTTATGTTTGTACCTCCTAATGTTAAATAAATGTTCGATCGTCGCAAAGCAGATTACAAGACAAGTGCTTTTTTAAGCATAACTTGAAAGCTATTTGGCGGAATGAACTATAATTTTGGGTTTGCATATTTGAAAATTCTAGAAATCTATTTCTGTTAGGAAAGTTTTACGTTACAATTCATTTTTGTTTTCGAAAATATATAAATTTTAATTTTTGAAGGGAAGCAAAATATATTAACTGGAGGGGGGGGGGGGGGGTTATATGCGTTATTTATTATTAATACAAAGTAAAAAAAGGGCACAATTTGCTTAACAAGTTGAAAAACATATAAAGGTTTAAAATTTATACACCGCTGGGAGGGGGAAAACAAAATTTTAGGGTGGTTGAAATTCAATAATTAAAAAGGAAAAATAGACTGAAAAGGACATTCTCTCTCACCCACATACATTAAATACAATAATCCAACATGAAGTGAAAAATTAGCCAGAGCCAGCAATCGAACCTGGGTCCACAGCGTTCCGGGCTATCGCTCTAACCACTGAACCACTCGAGCCGATACTAAATCTGCAATTTCTCACTAATAAACCATGTTGGTGAGAAAGTCGCCAACCATCTAACAGACAGCCTTGGATAACCGGACAAAGGTGAATAGATTTTTACTATTCCACCGATCTACAAATAAATATGTATGTCTGTATAATAATTGTATATCTTTAAAAAAGATTATCAAGATTGTTTTAAAAGAAAATTATTAAAAGGTAAAATATAATTAACTGTAAATAGCTGCTAGATTAAATTTTTCATTTATTAAATTTTATTTTTCTAAAAGTATAAGAAAATTTTCTGCCCCCCCCCCCCCTCCACTACAAAATTTAGATTCTGAACGCTGCATGATAAAAGCAGGCTAGAATAATTTGTATTGCAATAAAATACCTTGATGCGTGTTTGCTTGCATTTTTATCTTTGGCGACATAATTTGGCAACAAGTACGAAATAACGCCAAATACAACTGAAGAAAGTAGTTAAACTAGTACAGTTTGAGAAGTAAATAAGTGACTACGACAGTACAATTATAACATATAGCAAATAATATAAGGAATTGAAATAAAATAATCGCAATAAATAACTTTAAATTAGTAAATAAAGTTCTTATCGGGAGTGGTAAATAACGAACTCCGAAGAGACGATCGACGCATATGTAATTCTTTAATTTCAAAATAACTGCACATTTTTAAAGTTCTTTTCGTGCATAATTGGTCCCTGTGTTACTAAAGATATTGCTTTTTTCTTAATTCTTCTGTATTTTTGGTTTCAATATTTGCGACCACGCTAAACATAAGATGTTGACTTACTAACGGTGGCCATCTTGGAATTTTTAGAGAGCTCGGATTGGTGGATTTCGAGTTGATATCTATCGTAGAGGATACAAACTACTGTAAGTTAGATCTTGAAGAAATTACGAGAGGCAATCTATCAAACGGGACGATTTCGAGTGTTTTCCTCTTGAAAAACGTATTTCGGATGAAATATCTGATATTGACTATGATATGAGAGTACGTGCGATAGTACCATTATGTAGAGATGAGACGGGCTCAGCCTGAGTCTGGCCTATTTTTATACCAATCCTCAGGCTCCATTTGAAAAATCTTATTTTCTTGCATTGAAAAAGAGAAAACAAATCTTGCTATTTGAGGAACAAGTCTAAAAATTTCTTATAGTCTAAAAATTTCTTGGTGTTCCCCAATCCTTGACAAACTTTGATCCTAATCAGCCCGTGTCTATTTTTGATCCTAATCAGCCCGTGTCTATTTTTGATCCTATTCAGCACGTGTCTATTTTTGATCCGATTAAAATTTACTTAAGACTTTTAAGGGGAGGTTTTTACTATTTTTTTTAATCAAAATAAAGCATGTTATGGAGAATTTTCTTGAATTAGAATAAAGAGTTTGCGTTATATTTATTGAAGTTTAGATAAGATCCTTGATTGTTTAAAAAAAGTATTACTTTTTTTTTAACAGCAAAAACTGCTGTAGCTTTGCAAGTATTTAAGCTTAGTGTAGTTTCACTACATTGTAATATTTTCCATTCATTTAAGAATAAGAAATAATAATAATAAAAAAAACTCTAAGTAAAATAATTAGAATAAATATTTAAAGAAAATGCGCTTCATGGAAAATAACCATTGACATTAAATATTTCTTTCGAAGTAATCCTGTAAATGTTCTTTCTTGCTCAGATTTGCTGCCTGTAAAACCGTTTCTCCTTCTAAATCTACAAATTTCTGTAAAGACTGGTCGTGAACAACATCTGTGCTGTGGTCTCCGTTGGTCGAAGGTCTTTGATAATGGCTTAGTTAAGAGCCGAAAGCTCTAGGAGAGTTATGTACTATTGAGATCTTATATTTTTAATTTTTTAAGACATTTGTACATTTATTTTATCTTACGTCTATTTTAGTAACATATAAATTAAAATTATTTTCATGTGGAAAATGTTTTTCTTATAGTGAATAAACAAAGACTAATTTTTCGTTTCGAATTTGCTTTTATTGTTAAAGTTATTTTAGAGTATGTACGGTATTGACGTATATCCACGCATAACTTTCGAATAGATGCTTCATTTATTATTATCTTATTTAAAATATATAGGGTGGGCGACAATAAGCTGGCCCTGAGGAAATAAGCCGTTGTGACCTATAAGTCAGTTGCCCACTTTTTTACTTTATTTTGTCACCTGTACCGTTTTAAGTCATCTTCGCCTGTCTTTTTGTATAGTAATCGCAGAAATGAGCGATTAAGTAAATCTAAGATTACTATTAAAAATTACTGGTGATAACGGCGTATTTCATCTGGATTTATACAACTGCTTATTGGAGATAACTTAGTTTATATCTATGCTACATACTGAATGGTTTTTCGTTTTTATTGCAGATGGTGAAAGAGCGTTCGCATTCGTGAGGGTACTAGCCGGCGACGAGATGAGTAAAAGAAAAAAATTCGTCCTCCTCACGTGGATAGGACCATCCGTTAGCACTCTCAAAAGGGCGCGAGTTTCCATCGACAAAGCTCAAGTCAAACAAGTCATACAGGTATTGTATACTACTACTATATTCCTCCTACGATAAGTTGGCTAATGAGTAATGGAAATTTAGATGAATTTATCACTAGTTGTGTTGCATTTGTATTTTATAAAATCTTTTTTTTTAAGGAAAAATATTTAAAATCCAGTTTTTAAATTAACATTCAACTGCTGCTATAGCATTCTCGCAGGCCGCTGCTTTTTTGTTTCCACAGTTTAAGGGGAGTCTTCACTCACTTGAAAACACCCGCTCGCTAATGTTAAACCTATGTCCAGGTTGTTTTCGAATTTCTCGTTTAAATTTGAATATTTTCAAACGATTTTTTTTTTTTTTTTTTTTTTTGCATAAGATAGCTGAGGTCGATCTCTAATATGGCTATTTTTTACTTTTTCGATTTCAGTTGCAGATTTTTTTAATAAAGGTACTTTCACTTTCAAAACCGGTTCCGAAAGTGAAAGTACCTTTATTTAAAAAATCTGGAACTGAAATTGAAAAAGGGAAAAATAGCTATATTACAGATCGACCGCAGCTATCTTATGCAAAAAAAATCGTTTGAAAATATTCAAATTTAAACGAGAAATTCGAAAACAACCTGGTCATAGGTTTAACATTAGCGAGCGGGTGTTTTCAAGTGAGTGAAGACTCCCCTTAACTACAAATACGAGTGAAATTCAGTTTCGTTTGGAGCCATACTACTCTCGCTAGAGACTTCTGAATAGTTGAATTTTAATTAAAATAGTTCAGTAGAGAAACAGTATCCTATATGAATTAATAAAGCCTTTTATTCCTCTTTCGATCAAGCGATCTCGAGACCGCTTACAGTAGCTATGCGACAATTTCAGTCACAGCAGTTGCGGGTTAAAATGCATGTAAAAAGCTAAAAATGTAATTAATATAATTTATAAATCTTAGACCTTTCAATCGCCGTATAAGATTCCTTAAAATGGATGAATTAGTTTTCGAGTTTTTTAGCATTCAAACATCAGTTTTTCCCTGTTTTCTGAAATTATTTTAGATAACTGTATGCGACAAACTGCAGATTGAAGTCAGAAACATTCTCTACAACAGCTCCTGATAAATTTAGGTATTGTTATGCAACAGTTTCTGAGCCTTATTCCAGACAAACAAACAAAAAAAATTGTTATTTTTGATTACCGGGTGCGTCATAAATTCGTGCAAATTTCAAAAATTTCTAATAAAAGAAGTAATGCTCGGAAAAATTTCGGTTACGCGAGTATGATCCGAAGGATTTTGAATTTTTTTCCATGTATAATAAAAAATGATTCCAAAAGTAACTGATAGAGGGTGCTCACACGCCATACTGAGACGTTTTATGCAAATCGGGCTCGCAATAAAACACTTGGCTGGAAATGGATTCGTCATTTCATCTCGGTAAGACTCCTATAATAGGAGCTGACGCATATCCATTTAGTTTCGGATTATTGGTACCCAGTTCAACATCAATCTGCCGGAGTTGGGGTTGCCTAAGACTCTGTTCTGATTGGCTGAACCGGTTCTGATTAGCTTGGTTTTTCGACTGGGCTCCGATTCGGGTGCCAAATCTACGAGGATGCGTCAGCTGAAGACAGAGTGATAAGTCGAGGTTGTAAGTTTGAGTGACCCGCACGATATCTAGACTTGACCCCGGCAGATTTTTGATTGTGGGGTACTTAGTCTCGTGTACACCGGAATTCCCCAGCCACTTTGGTGGAACTGAAAGATGCCATTCGACAGACCGTCGGTGGCATCGATGCCGACATGCTACATTCAGCTGTAACAGGCGTATTGACGAGCCTCACTTGCCTAATACCTGGTGTGGTGGTGGTCATGTTGAGCAATTTTTACCTTAAAATAAATGAACAGTGTCATGTTATTGTGATTCATTTCATTGTCTGTTTGTGTTTAACAGATTCGCATAAAACGCCTCAGTATGACGTGCGAGCGCCTTCTATCGGTTACTTTTGGAATCATTTTTTATTATACATGGGAAAAAAATCCAAAATCCTTCTGATCATACTCGCGCAAACCGAAAAATTTTCTGAGCATTACTTATTTTATTATGAATTTTTAAAGTTTGCACGAATTTATGACGCACTCTGTATACGTATACTAGATAGTCTAATAAACTATTGTTATTATTTTTTTCTGAAAATCGAACGCTCCAATTTTATATATTAGTAGTTTAAGATGACAATCACATTACTGGAAACTTGCAGAATCTATCATAGTATTCTTAAATCATTATCTTCACCAGGGTACGCAGATTTAAATCAGGTTGATTAAAATCGTGATTTAAATAACTGTTTTTTTTTTTTAATCCTTGATTTATGTCAATATTAAAATTCTATTGTTTTGGAGTATGTAGTTTAGCCTTGATTTAGAATATAGTAAATATCAAACAATCTACATGTTATTTAGATCAAATAAGCCAAAAGAGAGAGAAAAAAAAAATAAGTGCCTAAGAATGACTTCTTACATTCCCAATTATAGCTATCTGAATCTTTTTTTTAAATCTTGAGCATTAACTCAAGAGAAAGGCATTCATCGCAGGAGAGATATCCCTGATGGCATTTCTAGAACAAAAGGGGCCCAAAATTCATTTGACTATTATTACTATTATATGCATCACTTAAATAACATTTAAGATATAAACATTGTTATAATTTGCTTGATAAATTAATATTTATATTAAAATCATTAAAATGACAGACATTACAATTACATAAAACATTGAAAACATTAAAATTGGACGTTTCGGATTTACATGAAAATCCCTCATCAACAAACATTTTTCTTAACGTAAGTCACAGTTCAAAAATATCAACACATAGAAAATGCAATTTTCTATGTGTTTCTGTTTCGGATTTACATGAAATAATTCATGTAAATCCGAAACGTCCAATTTTAATATCTATATTATAAAGGACAAACGTGTCCGTGCGTAACGCTGGCGTCATTTTGCGAATGGCAACAGTTGACGATGAAATTTCGGATTTGCGATTTTTAGGTGCGTTCGTAATTATGTAAATACGTAGCACCTATAGTCGTCGTTTGGTCTGTGTCTGTCTGTCCGTCCGTCTGTCTGTCTGTCTGTCCGCATATAACAACGCAAAAACTACCCAACCAAATGGTTTGCAATTTAAAATATATTATTTTTGCAGAATTTTGTCGAGACATTTCAAATTTTATTAAAATCGAATCAAAACTTTAGGAGATATTAATAAAAATATTTATTAAGAAATTTGAATTTTTTTTTTTTTAAATCGGTGCTTTTTTGTTATAGGAGCTTCCGATGGATGTTAAATCGTCAAGCGACCGAGATACTTATTTTATGACAGAAATTAATCTGCAGACGATATAATTCATTTCACAGAATTAAAAATCATCAAGATCTGAATATTTATATAACTAGCTGATACATATATATCTGAATATTTATATAACTAGTTAAGATATTTGTATGAACAGTGTCATAAAATATATACTTAACTAGCTGTTTAACCCGTTCTACGCACGGGATATCATGAATTTAATTCTAAAACGTGCGTACGAACGCACCTCGTTTGTAACGTTTGACGTACAATTTCCAACTTGTTACTATTGCAATTTTTTTAATTTTTATAAGCATCTCACATTTTCAATCTTTACACCGTTAGATAGGGGGAAAAAATTACTTTCAAATTCAATATGTTTAAAAACTGTATCGCAATTTACTCATTTATTACAGCATTTAAATTAAATTTCAAGCATGATTTTTTAAAAAGTCTATCTCTATCGCTTGCAGACGATTACAAAATATTAACCCGTTTGCACTTTAAACAACATAAAAAGTTCAGCATTTGTTTCTAGCTAATACATAACGAAATTAAAACTTCACTAAGCAATAAATAAAATAGTATAAATAAAAGACAAATTTAACAGATATCTAATCGAAATAAGCGCTTAAAACCGCTGAAATTATCAGAATAAGAAAAACTGCTGTATATAATGAAACTTTTAGCGATTTCTTCGGCTATTAACTTCTGGCACGAGGCCAATACGAAATTACCGCTTTTAATAAATTTCAAAATTTTATTTGAATATATAATTGACATATTTCATATAAAAATGCTCTTTGGTGTTGTTAGCGAGCAATCTATAAAAATTATTAAATGTAAAAAATTTATTAGTTAAAAAAAAAAAAAAAAAAAAAAACATGGTTTTCACCTGTATAAAGCAGAATAAAGATAATGAAGGCTGTGTTTATAGCTGATCAATTTTTGAAAGAATGCTAAATGTGTTTCTCTTGAACAAAAACTTGTTATTTGTTTAGTAACAAATTTATAATATTTCTCATGTAATTAAATTTATTACATGTTATATATAGATTATAAATTTATTAAAACATCTTAATAAAGTACCTTAGGCAAGACATTACACAAAGGTTACATTATACAAAGACAAACTGATGCCTGTATTAAAAAAGTAAGTAAAGTACTAAATGAAAATTAAGGCGTACAAATAAACTTGGTGAGTTTTGTCTGAAAAAGGGGGAAAGAAATTGGTTAAAAAGTTTCTTGAATATATAAAATGCTTTATATTAAAACTAAATACAAGCTGAGGCAAAAAGAAAATTGTATGTGTTATTTTAGTCAGGGGTGTCAAAATCTAGGCGCCAATGAACCTATTCCCACCACTAAAGTTTTAGTATTCTTCGCCTAATAAGAATACTGATAAAATTTAGACTAAGAATACTAATAAAATTTAGTGGTTAGAATCGCCCCATTCGCCACCAGTTTATTTTACACCTCTGATTTTAGTTATATTAAAAGAATAAGAGAAGAGCTGTGTCAAAGTGGGTGGAAAATTAGTTTTCGGAAGTGACAATTTTTTGTTTTCTAAACTTGTTTTTGCAGTAAATGTTTTTTTTTTTTCAAATCAAAATATTGTCTTTTAGTTTACTTTAAAATGATCTATATGTGTTACCAAACTACTTTCATCAACCCAAAAAATAATCCTATTCCAGAATTTGTCTTCATTATGACAGCTTTATTTAAAATCTCTATTCTATTAGTGTACTAGAATATACTAGAGTTTCATTGTGTGTTCAAGAAGTTTGTAATTTATTGAATGTATTTTATACAAGGCTTGTACGCTCAGCGATATTTTTTGCTCCTGTTATCTTTCTGATTTTTAAAATATTGCATTTCGATGCCGGTTATCGTTTACTTAAAAGTAACTATTTTTGGTTAGATTCCAGATCCATTCCGAATGAATGAAACAACTGCAACATTTTTCTTATGCAATTCCTATTGCCTTTCATTCAGATTCATAATTTCATCCAACGACAATGCTAAACCAATAAGTGGTACTGTGAAAAATTTAAGAAAATATTTTCTTTTAAATTTCTTTTAAAGTTTTGGAAACTTTTAACCCATTTGCACCACTAGCGCATATATGCGTGGAATTTGCTTGGTCTGTATCGCCGAAAGACTCACATAAGCATTTTTTTTTTAAATATGATTCTAACCAGAAATTTAAATTGTTTAAGGTCCAAACTTTTAAATTAAGTATGAATTAGAAAATCTATCCTGCTATATTACGATAAATGTAGGGTAAACATAAAAATATTTAATTTAAAAGTTTGGGCTTTAAACAATTTAAGTACAAAGCTAATTTATATATAAAAGTGTTACACGTCCCCGTGGATTTGGCATGTATAAATTTCATTCAGCTTAAAATTACGTCATTTGTTTTTTAATTTTGAACTACAGTGAAACCTCTCTGTAAGGGTCACCTGCCGTTCCCTTGAAAATTGGCCCTTATCAGGGGTAGCCCTTGAATAGGGGTGACAAAAAAAATAATAATAAATAAGGAAATCAAAACCTATATAGGTGAAAAAATTGTTTATTAACATTTTAAAACTCTATACATGATTGAAAATATTTTCTATTGAAGTTTGTTTACTTTTCATAATTTTTTCGCAGAAAATTTTAGTTTCTAATAATTCTTTTACTTTATGGAACAAATTACTTAAATTTGCATCATTTATTAATGCCTTAGAATAAGATATTAGTTTATTTATTTCTGTTAATGTTTTCTGACAGGATATATTCACAACTGCAGACTCATCATCATTATCTGAATCAAACTGAACTGACTGAAATTTTTTTTTTAAGTTAAAAAAATAACACTTTTTTAAAATTTAAAACAATAAATTTTTATGTTTTACCTGTATCTATTTCATCTAATTCTTTTCTCCTAATCTTCTGATAAATCCTCATAGCATTGAACCACATTTTCATATTTATCTGAATCTGGATCATATTCAATTTCAGCAGCTTTCGAAAGTTGAACTTGTGTAGGATTTCGGGCACATGTGAAAAAAATGGCCTTTATGAGGGGTAGGTGCAGCCCCTAATAGGAGTAAAATTAACATTATGTCTATGGGAAAATTTTTCGTTCCTAAAAATATTGGCCCTTAATAGAGGTGGCCCTTGAATAGGGGTGGCCTTTAAAAGAAGTTTCACTGTATTTCCATTTTGATACAATAAAAATATTATTATTATTATTATTATTTGGTGATATGGGCTAGTTTTCCATTTTTCCAAATGATGCAAATGGATTAAACGGAATTTAAAAAAAAGGTTTTTGCGTTTCAATTGCGGAGAAGGAAAACTGTAAATTCCACTTTCGGCTTTCACTACATCAGAAACATTTTTTTCGGGTTCGAGTTCGAAGCCTTTATGCTACTTAATGTCTTTATTTCCTGATTTATTTTTTTCTACCTTTTTCTTAATTTTAATTTTTTTTTCTTCTGCAGAATTTCGCGCTAGAGATTCAACTTGAAACTCCAGATGAACTAACAGATGACTTCCTTCGATCTCACGTCGACAAAGTTGGAGGTGCCAGTTACGGAACAGGGACAAGAAATAATTGAAGGCTGGGCCTTAGTTTATTTAACAAAGCTATAAGATTTATATAATTGTATAATTTGAATTCTTTTTTATCCCCTGTGTGTTTATAATATGCAATACAGAGAGAGCACAAACTTTCTAAAGCAAATTGTTTATACTTATTTGCCGAGTATTTATGAACTTTTTATACATTTTTTAGCTTTCATATACTTTGGCATATTTGAATGAATGTTGTCTCATGCAATAAAGATTTTGTACATTTGGTTTCTATTTTATTTTGTTTTTATTTCTGGGGGGGGGGGGGGGAAGCATGGATATTTGGGATCGTATAAATTTACTCCAATCCACCCACAGGTCACAAAATATGTAGGTGGTGATCAAAATTGTGGAAACGCAAAGAACACCTTTATTAATACTGCATTGGCCACCTTCAGCATATAATACTATGGACGCAGGAAAGGAAGAGGGGAAAGAAGACAGAAGATTTAAATATGAAAATTCGGAATATTTGCATCCTCCCTGGATTTTCTATTTTTTTTTTTATATGTATATCACGATTTTGAAAGAAAAAAAAATTCTCAAGTCATTTAAAATATTTAAACCCTTAAATCCATTTTGAAAAAAAAAAAAAAGATGAAAGCTTATTTTGGGATTTGTAATATTCTTGTTTACTAAATTTCTGTATTTTTTTCTGTCTTGTGTTTAAAAATTGTCTTGCAAGTGGGGTTCTGACAGTTCTTAGTTTATATTTTCCACTATAAAATAATTTAAATAAATACGCGGTCTTGGCAGCGGACTGCACTTATTCCCAAATCTTGCTCCCCTTCCTGGATATTGCGCCTGCAGAACGAAATCCATGGACAAGCAAGATTTTTGAAAGGATGTGCCAACAAATGTGTCCGTTGCCAAGGCTACTTTCCCTATCGCAGCGTTTTAAATGACACAAAAAAAAAATGATATAAGCCAGCTTTTACTTTTCATAATTAAATTTTAAAGATACAGGTATGCAGGTTCCTTTCTTTAGAAATCGACCTATGGAAATCCCTTTTTGTGTGTGCGTATATATATACACACAGGGTGTCCGAAAAGTCTGGAAACGGTCGAATAACTCAAGAAATATACATCGGATTGAAAAACGGAAAAATACATGTTCAATATTTTTGAAAAATCTATTTAGAGTTATCAAAGTTGCCCCCCAACTCTGCCCCCTTCGGGGGAAATTTTGAAATCTTAAATGGTAACCTCCCCCTCCCCCCCACTTTTTATTCCAAATTCGGATTCTACGGGGGGGGGGGGGGGGGGGGGGGGGAACGTAAATTTTGTATTGAACATTTTCTTCGGAAAATCGTAGAGAGCGCTGTAATCAAGCAAAATGCAGTGAGAATAGTTTCCATTGAAAAGTCTGGAAACGGTCAAATAACTCGAAAAATACACATCAGATTGCAAAACGGAAATATGCATGTTCAATAGTTTTGAAAAATCTATTTAGGGATATCAGAGTTGCCCACCTGGAGGGCAACTTTGAAATCTTAAGTGGTAACTGCCCTTTTTTTATTGCATATTCGAATTCTACGAGAAAAAATACGTTACTTTTGTATTTACGATTTTAGGAAGAAAATGTTCGATGGCGCCGTAATCGAGTAAAATGCATAGTGAGAATCGTTTTCTTTGAAAAGTCTGGAAACGGTTGAATAACTCGAGAAATATACATCGGATTAAAAAACGAAAAATACGTGTTCAATATTTTAGAAAAACGGCAACTTTTATATCCTTTAAATAGATTTTCATATCTTGGATGAGTTTGTAAATCAAGAAGATTTGACGATTCCTTTTGAAAATCCGAAAAACGTGGCATCAAAACATCAGTGAGGCTATATTTTTCATTTCATTATTAATACATGTTAAAATTATTAGATTTCAATAAAATTATTAGAATTTGTTTACTCTTTTAGGTGACACTTATTAAAAGTTTTCAATGGCATTCATTGAACGGTTTGGTTTCAAACCTCGTTTGAATGTCGGAAATATATTCTAGCTTATAGGCAATTGGGTCATTCCATGTCAAATCAACCAGTGACTCAACCTGACAATTTTAAATTTTGATGAAACTTACAGGAATCGTTCTCCCTGATGATATAAATGAGATTATACTTTCATTATTTTTTTTATCTCAGTAAATTTTCATGCAATTAATTTTTTTTAATTACGAAAAATCCTCATTTTTTGGCTTGTATAAATGTTTTCAATTTTTAATTTCTCACGTTCTATCAGGCGTAGAGAGATGTTTGACCCCTCAATTTCAAGAGAATTTCATAAGGTTTAATTTGATTTGCAAGTTGACTATGCTTGGTTTTTAAAAAGTTAATTTAATTTTAAATTTAAAGTTTTTTTTTAGTGTTTTTTTAATATTTTGAAATTTTTTTTTGTAATATTATTATAAACTTTAAATTCTGAAAGTTTTGGAGTGGGATCTCAATGGGATCAGCAGTTATGTTAAAAAAAAAAAACTAATGTTAAACACCAATTGGGGCTGGTATTTACAGTTGGCACCTCGCCAACTTTGATTGTGCTAAAGATAGTATTGCTTTATTCATTTTAAACATTATTATTTTTTTAGATATATAACTGCTGATCCTATTGAGATCCCACTCTAAAACTTTCAGAATTTAAAGATTATAATATTACAAAAACATTTTTTTTTTTTTTTTTGAAAATTTCAGACACTATTTTGAAAATTTTTAAATGTAAAATTTTAAAATTAAACTAGATGGAACCCGTCAAAACTTGACGCAAAAAAAAAAAAAAATACTATAACATTATCAGTAAAATAAGCTTCTTTATTATTTATGAAGGGTTGCGTATAAAACAGTCTTTCAAATATTTTTTTTTCCCCAGTCAAATACAGTACTATTTCTGATGCAAACTCCAAACAAAAAATCCGTAAATAACTGTGTAATGCAAATCAGTTTGACATTACCACCATATTCCCCACGGCAAGAAAAAAAATTCATGGACCTATGAAGTACAGGGTGGCCATAATTAAACTGCAAGTGTTCAAGGGGTGCTGGAGAGAAAACTACCGGGTATATTCCAGTAAAATTTGGTATCTACACATTTCAGAACATGCGCAAGTGAAATATGCAAAAAAAAAAAAAAAAATCTCCATTTTCACCCGATAGATGGCGCTGTACCGTATTTAAACGTTCACCGGTGGCATATGCAACCTCCAAAATCGATAGACAGAGCATAATGACATTCTAAGAGGCATATAAACAATATAAAATATCATTTACAGTCTATCAAAATTCCATACAATTCGGTTCAGTAATTAAATTTTTACAGTATCATGTAATAAAAATTAGCGTAAATAAGATCACAAATTAAACAATCCATAAAGACGCTTTGGAAAACAAGCCATTATTTATTCAATGAAATTATTACATGATGTGCTCAATATGTGAACCACCAGATGCAACCACATGCTGAAAACGTGAAACAGCATGGTTCACCGTCGCATTTAAAATCTGTGGTGTAACACACCTCACGTGTCTCGTTATGCTAGATTTCAATTCAGCAACAGAAGCATGTCGTTCTCTATAAACCATATCTTTCAGATGTCCCCACAGATAAAAATCACAAGGATTAAGGTCCGGTGAACGTGGGGGCCAAGCGTTGTCGAAACCTCTGCTTATGACTTGGTCCGCACCAAAGGTATCATGCAGCAATTTTTTAACATCTTTAGCGATGTGAGGGGGTGCTCCGTCCTGCATAAATACCGTGGTTTCTAAACAATGTCTCTTGCAATGCTGGAATCAATTGTTGTCTCAACATCGCACCGTAGCTAGTCCCTGTAACACTACAGCGTTTCGGACAACTTGGAGTTGGGGTCTCAAAGAAATATGGGCCCACAAGAAAATCACAAGTCATTCCACACCATACAGTTACATAATCGGAATGGAGGGGTTCTTCACGTTTAGCGTATTGTTTGTTCGTTCCCCATATCCTGCAGTTATGCGCATTTACACTACCTGATAGTGTAAAATGCGTCTCGTCTGTCCACAATATTCTCTGTATCCAAGTGTCATCTTCACTGATTTTCGACAGGACAAGGTTTGCAAAATCAAATCTTAGGGCGTCATCATGAGGTTTCAATTCTTGAAGAATTTTAATTTTATACGGATAACGCCGAAGAATGTGGCGCAACACTTTATGCACAGTTGACCAGGGAAGAGATGATGTTCGAGCCACACTTCCTGCGCTCACTTGTTGCAGCATACTGGCTCCTGAACTGCTACTTGTAGTCGCAATGGCATCATCAATTTGTATTTGTTGCACTCTTTCCGGGTTTACGGGACGTCGCCCTCTTGTGCCTGGAATAACGCCCAATTCTCCTGATTCTTCAAATTTTAAAATCATATTTTTCAATCCTTTGACACTCATTGGACCTCTTAATCGTTTCATACGCCGGTATTCTTTCAGAGTAGCTGAATAATTGCTACCATTCTGATAGAATATCTTCACTAACAATGCACGTTCCTTCTTATTCAGAGTCATGACTGACCTTTACTCAATGTATTGATGTTTTTATACTGTTCGATGGGCTTAAAATTTGCATATATGCCGTCGATCGAATAATTTCAGTGAATAAATAATGGCTTGTTTTCCAAAGCGTCTTTATGGATTGTTTAATTTGTGATCTTATTTACGCTAATTTTTATTACATGATACTGTAAAAATTTAATTACTGAAGCGAATTGTATGGAATTTTGATAGACTGTAAATGATATTTTATATTGTTTATATGCCTCTTAGAATGTCGTCATGCTCTGTCTATCGATTTTGGAGGTTGCATATGCCACCGGTGAACGTTTAAACACGGTATAGCGCCATCTATCGGGTGAAAATGGCGATTTTTTTTTTTTTTTTTTTTTTTTTTGCATATTTCACTTGCGCATGTTCTGAAACGTGTAGATACCAAATTTCACTGGAATATTCCCGGTAGTTTTCTCTCCAGCACCCCTTGAACACTTGCAGTTTAATTATGGCCACCCTGTATATACAAATAGTATATTCCTACGTTCATATCATATTCAGTAAATAACAGAACATAGTAAATAAAGCACACATCTCCCCCCCCCCTGTGATAATGCAACCGAATGAGCTCCTATGCGCATGTGCATTGCATCTGCCCAAAAGCACCGTCAAAATTCGACGTTAAAAAAGTTTTAAAATGATTAAATTAAAAGTTTTAAAATGTCCTCTTTAATCATTGTTAGTTTCAAATCCATATCTTCTAAAACGCATCCATTGTTTTAAGCTAATCAATTTTTATGCAAAGATTAAGAAGTTTTTTACAGTAATAAATCTATCTGCAGATGGAGATTTTTAATGTTTTCAAGTGTAATTTATTTGTATGGTTTTTTCGGTTCCTTGACATAATCAGGATGATTATCCCTTTTCCATCACAGTCGGGGATATTTTTCCTCTTATACAGTTGGCAAATGTAAAAAAATAAAAAAATACAATTCCTAGCATATCCTGATATCTGATGGAACATATTCATCATAACGAATTCAACATATCAATTTTATGTTCAACATAAACTAAAAATAGTTTTTTTTTCCTGACAGATTTTTGTTTAGCGCCAAAATGTTCTATCTTATGGATAATCTGATCTTATGATTTATCACTTTTTTTTTTTAAATTATTATTCACTTTTTATGATGGTTAGGGAAATCTATTTTCAATTGTGGCAACTTTCTCAGGGGCTATTTTACATTATTGAAGTAAACTGGTGGTCATTGATAAGATAGAATTGAAAAAATTTTCATGCTTGAAAAATATTTAAAAAGTCGTTAAATTAAGCGGCAGTTTTCAAATAAATTTCAATCGAAAGCTAATTTTGTTTTCTAATTGATGATGTAAGAATTAAAATAGTAAAATGTAGTAAAAAATAGAAATTTGCAGTATTTCGAATTGATGTAAGCGCGATGAAAACTAAAGCGATAGCGCCTTTGTTGTCACAACTGTTGTACATTTCTAAAAATTGCCACTGTATTTTGGCTGGCGTCCAAAAGTAGAAAAACATTTTTTGACATCAAAAGAGAAATTCGCAGTGAAAGAAATAGGACTTTGTGCTAATAAGGAACTGTTAAATGAACTTATAACAAACCTACCAAAATAATCATCATATATATATTATTTCTCCTGTCAACATCCCTTTTTCGCAGAAAATACGAAACTCAGAACGACAAATGAGATAGTATTAGAAAGGATTTTGAACAGGCTTCTGACACAGCACACTTAACGTTTCGTTAAAACACGTTTTTGATTAAATTTTGCTGAAAATTAAAAATTAAATCGGCATTGTTTTCTTAAAAGAAATGAAAGGTTTTCCTCAAATTATTATTGCCAAAAAAAAAAAATAAAATAAAATACCACATATGATGCTCAGCAATTATTATAAAAAACACCGCACGGGTTTATTTTATATTTATGATTAAAAAGCGACATTGAAATGTTTAGATTTATATTTCTATGTCCCATGTTTTTCCCGAAGCGGATGACGTCATCCTCTAATGCAGTCAAAATATTGTTAATTTTTTTTTTTTCTCCTCTAGCGTGCCTTTTGCAATCTTGGATCAGTTTTTACTCTAACTTTGATGGAATAAATTAGATAATATTTTGAATTGACTAAAAACTAAATGTTGTTTGCAGATATTTTTATCCTTACTTTTTCTTTAGAAGTTTAAACCTGCATCTAATAAATATTACATATTGATAAAAAATGGTACTTCTCTATTATCCCGTCGACCACTTTTCATAACAAAAAACTATCGCCAAATAAACGGGAGAACGTTGCCTTTGTAATATCAAAATAAATAAATAAATAAAATGTAAGAATTTAAGTACACTATTATTATTTTAATTAATGAAATAACTAATAAATCAGTAAAACATAATGAAAAATACACGCAAATGTCGAATTTAAAAACCATTTGATGACATAACAAACACGCATAATGCTTCTGACATCAAGTAAAAGGGACTGCATTTTTTGCGTTTAATCTTAGTTTGGCGATAGTTTTTTGTTATGAAAAGTGGTCGACGGGATAATAGAGAAGTACCTAAAAAATATTAGATTTCAGTGCGAAATCCTCGCACGGGCTCTCTGGTTCCTATGAAATATTAGTCTTACATTGTTTATTCTAGCTAAAACTACAATCATTATTTCAAGATTTTTTTCTACCATAACTATATTTTTTAACTTTAAATTTCCTGAAATCCTTTACTTTTTTTTTTTTTATTAAAAAAGGAAATCTTCTATCCTATAATTAAAAAAAAAAAAAAAGCAATTGGTAACATGTGATGAAGGTATGCAATCAAGATGAAGAAATCAATGACGGCTCCAATTCTAATCTTTATAATTATGAATGCAAAAATCAGTAAAATTATGTCATGTTAACACAATCATATACATTTTTCTCTTTAGTTTTATCAATGTTAAAATGTACTTCAAGCTAAGCATAACGTCATTTTCACCGGCGCAAACTTTTCACACGTACTTCATATACCTTACATTAATGCTTAAACACCATGCACACAAATATATTTTGTATTTAATTTTAATGAAAAAATGGCATCAACAAAGTTAAAATGCATAATGATAAAATAAACCCAATGGACAATATTCCCGTGACGTCACAATAAATATGAATTTTTATTCGCTTATAAAACACGCGTATAAGTATTTTTACCAAAATTTAACTTGCAAATTAACAAATTCGGCTTTAAAACCGCGTGCTTTTAATATTTATTATTTCTCTTTTATTCAACCACAGAGTTTAGAGAATAAACTCTGTGCTTCGCAACAGTAGGCGTTATCCGATTATGACGTCATTAGCAGAAGTAAAAGTTTAATTGAAAATTACGGTTAATTAATTAAATTTTCGAACAAACGAATGCATGATAATAAATCTGTGTCCAAATATCTTTCATTTAAAAAAAGACTGATGTAATTTGATGCAGTAGTTTGTTCTCACGGATTGTCGAAAGAAATCGCTTAGCGTTTTAAATATATATATTAACTTTTTTTAAACCAAGCATAGTAAACTTGCATATCAAATTAAACCTTATGAAATTTTCTTTAAAATGAGGGGTCAAAATTTTTGGTTGATTTGACGTGGAATGATCCAATTTATGAATTAAGATTTTTACAATTTTTTAACATTTTTGATGAATTACTTCATATTAAAAATAAATGTACAACGTTAAATAAGCACAAATTAAAATCATTTATATTGGCAAACAGCTGTTTCAAAGCTGAAACAGCTGTTTGCCAATATAAATGATTTTAATTTGTGCTTATTTAACGTTGTACATTTATTTTTAATATAACGGCACAAAGTTTTAATCCACCTTTTAGAAATTACTTCATATTCATTCAATAACATTTGGCAACCAAATTAAAGATTTTCCTATAAATTTACCTTAGCGAATTTAAATAGAAAATTTAGTAAGATCAATTTGCATTCAATCTGATGTATGTACATTAACATAAACAAAGAAATCAACCTACCCTTCAGACAGAGCCGGAAGGACTTGTTTTGTAATTATCTTGTTGGAGCGAAAAGAAAAACTTTCTAATTGATCAAACTTGTTTAAGGGGACAGATCACCTTTAAAATGGTCAAAAATTCAATTTCAAGGTTTTGATGTCAGTAAATAGTGCATTTTATTCTGAGTAGAAAGGTACCAATGTTTTTCAGAGGCGATAATTATTGACGAAGATATAAAGTAAAACGCAATCGTCATTCTTTGTTTTTGAATGGAGAGTGAAAACTTTAAATGCATTTAATTCACAACAATGATTTTCAAACTTGCGCGCACGATTTCTCCAAAAATAATTTAGATAGAACCTCAATTTTTTTCAAACTTATTAATGTTGTAACAATGAACAAAATGAACTAGAATCTTTTAATTTGGTCAATAAATTAAAAAATAATTAACTGTAATTAAATTAAAAACGCATTTTGAATGCGCTTTTCGATGAATTACAGTTAATTAATTGTTAATTTATTCATCAAATTAAAAGATTCTAGTTCATTTTGTTCATTGTTACAACATTAATAAGTTTGAAAAAAATTGAGGTTCTATCTAAATTATTTTTGGAGAAATCGTGCGCGCAAATTTGAAAATCATTGTTGTGAATTAAATTAATTTGAAGTTTTCACTCTCCATTCAAAAACAAAGAATGACGATTGCGTTTTACTTTATATCTTCGTCAATAATTATCGCCTCTGAAAAACATTGGTACCTTTTTACTCAGAATAAAATTTACTGACATCAAAACCTTGAAATTGAATTTTTGACCATTTTAAAGGTGATCTGTCTTCACCCTGTCTGCCCTTAAGGAGCTAGTATAAAACTTTAAAAAGTGTAACTTTTTGAAAATTAATAGGAGCAGCATTTCATTAACATAATCTTTTTTTTGAAATTTTTTAAAATTTATATTGCCCACTTATCTCCAACAGGTAAAAAGGTTTAAAGTGTGCTTTAATCGTTTTGTTTCCCACCATGCATGAAAAAAAAATTGCTATTTTGGCATTTCAATCCTTTAAAAAGCTTCCATAGTTGTCTTGAGCTAAAAAGTTATTCTCCTTTTAGTTATGGAACTCTGACACCACAACATAAAGACAAGAGAAAATACATGCTTCTGGATTAACTAAAAATCTATATTATAAAACAAACATGTGCATAACACTGACGTCATATTGACGGTGGCAACAATCTAAGCAACCCATGTCCTTTTTTTTTTTTTTTTTTTTTAAATTTCAAATTATTTCTAAACGTCGCATAATTTAAATTTTTACACTAATAGGGGGTGGGGGGGGGATTGAGCTTTCAATGCAGTTTACTTGAAAGCTGTATCTTGATTTACTGTTTTTAATGTTTAAAATAACTTTCAAGGATGAAACTTTTTTAAAAAATCTATCTCGTGCAGCTCTATTATGGAAGATTAACCAGTTTGAATTTAAAACAATATAAATAGTTCAGCGTTTGTTTCTGGCTAATATTTCAGAACAAAATTAACACTTCATAAATAAAATACTTTTTTAACAAATGTATAATAGAACTACGTGGTTGAACACTGAAATAATCTGAAACAGGCTGCAGTAAGTGGCGAAATGTTTGAACTTTTTCAGCTATTAAATTCTGTCATGTGGCTAATACGAAAGTATAGCTTTTAATAAATTTCAAAACTTTATATGAAAAATATCAATTATGTATTCAAATAAAAATGCTTTTAAGTGTTGCTACACTGCAAAAAATAATTGTTGATTTTACAGTATAAAACTGGCACCCCAGCTGCCAGTATTATACCGTAAAATTAACAGTATTAAACAGTAAAATAAGCAGTAATACGCTACCGCGCAAATCAACAATTATTTTTTGCAGTGTAGTGGGCAATCTAAGAAAATTATATTAATTGTAAACAACAAAACAAAAAAGAATCTATTAGACTTTTCAATTAATGAAGAAAAGTTTTTCACTAATGTTGCGTACACCGGCGGGCAATATGTTCTGTAACCTTGGGGATTTTCGTTTTATGTTAAAATAAAAATATTTGATTCTCTGGTAATAAAATGTAGATATGTACAGTGCACAAATATATTTAAAAGTTGGTTGGAACATCTTCATATTTAAAAAAATCACACAGTTATTCGTACATTTAATTATTCCGACTTTACGAATAATTCTTTTCTTGGACAACTTCTCATCTTTCTCCCATCGATCTCAGACTTCTGCATGGGTCGGGTTGTATCCCACCCGGACCTGGAAATTACATTAGAAGTCAACCCGATTCGAACCCGAAATACTTCAACCCGACCCGACCCACCCCGCAATGAAAGGGCAATAAATCATGTTTTAATGCTATTATGGGGAAAATAAATGTACAATTCTATTTCTAATACCAATTTTATATAGAAAAATTGGCAAATTTATATTCTTTAATATTCAAACATAGTGAAACCCCTGAATAGCGGACACCTAGAGATCGTTGAATAGAGTCCTGCATCGGGTCGGGATGACTCTAATTTTATTTCTGCGAGTCCGGTTCACCGTAGAATAATTCTTCCAGGTCATAATTTAGGTTTTTTGCAAGTCCGATTGTTAGGGTTTTCACAAAGTTTGAGCAGAACTATGTTTCAGATGAAAATAAATACGTATTTGAATATAAATGAATATATATTCAATTTACTGCATGAGAAAAAATTGTATAAGAAATGTAATTATATTCTTTCTTTACGGTGCAGTTAAGAAACATTTTTTCATTTCTCAGAATATGAAAAACATTACCAACATTTCGTTTATAATACGCACAAAAACACGTATCGTATTTGTGATAGTTTATGCACGCTTACACATGCTGCGTGTGTGTAGATTCGGAAGTATCCATTCTAAGGGATAAGCGTGCAAATATGTGTCGAATTGAAAAGTTTTCACTAAATAGAGGTGTCCGCTTTTCAGAAGTGTCCATTATGCAGGCCTTATTGTATATATATATTTGATTCGAAAAAAAATATTGTTAATTTTTTTTTTTTTTTGAAAAAGCGGGTCAACCCAACCCGAACCGCAACGAAAAAAATATAGCTCCGACCCGATGCAGGACTCTAATCTCAATCCAGTTCGTCAGCTTTATACAGGGTTGTAACCGTCATGATCAAAATACTTGATGTCAAAATTAATTTTAACTCTGAAAAAAACTTTTTAATTTATTTTGTTAAATGATAAATTTAATACATTACTCTGAAGGATTTGTCAAAATAACATTTAACACTAATATAGCATTTGAAGGGTTTCCAAATATTTTACTCAGTACTGTACTTATACTTTAATTTCCATTACATTATTTCTATTTTCTAAAGAATTAATGTGAAATTGACAAACCTTTTTTTCAGCTTTAAAAAAGTTAATTCATAAAATAATAAATCGGTGTGGCTCCAAAAATATATTCAGTGTTATTTATTTTAAATTATTTTAATGGAAGGACGTTTTAGTTTATTCATGCCAGTGGAATTTCACTTGTTTAAACATAGTTTTTAAATACTTAAATATTTTGATCAGTTATATAGTTCTTCGTATAAATTAATTTAAATCTTGGTAACACAACCGAAAGACAAAGGGTATATAATTCAGAAAATTCTAATTTACTTTGTAAAGTATATCTAAAAAAATCATTGTATTATTATTAAATAAACATATTAAAAAACAGTAGGAAATATAAAAATAGTCTAATTTGTAACTATAGAGGTTTTTAACCTGAAACATGAGTTGAATGCATGTGTAAATAGGGCCTGACTAACCATACAATCATTTAAATGCCTTATTCATGAATTTTTGTCGTAAATAGAGCAAAAATTTCTATTAATTTTTGCTGGTGGAAGTCCTATTAGTAAATTTTTGATGCAGGACGATTTTCTTAGATTAGACATTTATTGACCTAGCATTTAATTTTATTAAGAATTAACCTATTTTCATAAAATATAAAAAAAATCAATCTATGCTGAAAATTTTGTTCATGACACTTATGGGGGGGGGGGGGGGATTTCGAAAGTCATATGTACTTATGCAAGTCCACTTTCATGTTTATCTAATTTGTATAAAAATGAAGGAAACTAAATTGCATAAAACAAACAACTTAATTTTTTTTTTTGTAGAACTCAAAAAATGATTACAAGTAACAAAACTAGTCGGATATGCCAATCCCAAAACTTTCTTCTGTCTCATATAGGTTTCACATACACTAAAAACAAATCGGCATCAATGTCTAACTGAATCTAAAGTTTTATTAAATTCCGTACATTAGTTCTTAAGATATGATTATCGCTAAAATAGTGTAAATCCTGAAAAATACAGCATAGCAGCGCTACCTGTTGGGAGATTTACACCCAAACCTAATCAACAACTTATGTCAACGTCTAACTGAATCTAAAGTGAGCTGAAATTCTGTGCATTAGTTCTTGAGATTGTGGAAATCATGAAAAAGGTAAAACAGCAGGGCCATCTTTTGGGATATCTACACCAAAACGTAATGAGAGTATTTATGTCAAGGTCTAACAGACTCTGAAGTTTGATGGAAATCAGTGCATTAGTTCTTGAGATACAGCTATTGCAGAAATCGCAAAAATGCACAATAGCCGCGTCACCTGTTGGGCGAGTTACAACAAAAACTAATCAGCACCAATTTATATCAGGGACTAACTGAACTCTAAAGTTTTATTAAATTCCGTGCATTAGTTCTTGAGATAAAACGCCCACAAAAATTTTATCACAGACTCGCGGACATACATTTTCTGAAAACAGTCAAATCGTGTTCAGGACTTTCTAAAACTAACAAATCCCAAAATTTTAATGAATCCAATACTTTCTTGTGAAGATAAGAAGATAATTTCATAGCTTTTTCTAGATCAGACTAAACTTTTTAAATCTTTCTACAGAAGAAGAGTTTGCACTGCACATCAATTAATCAGGTGCATTATGAGATCTACAAATTTCAAATCTACATTTCTAATTTTTCATTGCTGGCCACCCAATGCGAATGGATTTACACTTAATAGATTAATTACTTGAAAAAAAAAAAAAAAAAAATGTTTGTCTAGAATGCTATTGAATAAGACAATAGTTCAATCTATATTTGATATATATATTTTTTTTAATATTACTATTTATTATTTAATGACATTAACGCTAAATATACCAACAATCTGTTCAAATGAAAATATTTCAATTCAAACCAGAAATTTCTTCATAAAATAAAATATAAATCGCATAGAAATCGGAGTTCTAAGATTAATAGAGATGCAATGTGCAGCTTTTGTTTTAAGCCCAAAAATGCAACTCTGAAACTGGTTAGCCTAGCCCAACCGCTTGTGGCTCGCTTTGAAAACCTCTGTCCGTCCAATGAATTCAGCCCTTGTTTGGGCCGAATAATTTGAGTAATAACCGGCTTCACATTGCAAACCATTTTGATGCTATAGTGCATCTTTATTATACCTAGAACTCTGCGATAGAAATAAGTTAAATTAAATAAAAAGTAGTTAATTTTATGAAAAAACTCCTGACTGCGTAAAAAGCAAACTAATTATTTTACTTACCTATTTTTTTTATTTATTTGTATTGATGACTTTTAAGTTGTGTTTAATTGTTGGTTCCTATCTATAAACACGGTTTTGATGAGGCCTATAGATGTCTATGAAGGTTAGAGATACAGTTAAGCTAGAGATCCTACCTACACAATTTTCAGGTTGTGTAATATTTAAATCAAGCTTCCGACTGTAAAATAGTCTAGGAAACATAGTCTTCATTTTGAAAGACCTATCCAATAATATGCCACTCAATACGATGCGTAAAAATTTTTTTTAGTCTCTACCGCCATTTTGAATTTATGAAAACAAAACCTAACCTATAACCATCGGACGGTTAAGACGAATCAATAGAGACCTCATTCATTAAAGTGCATCCAGCCGTTGGGATTTTTCGAGGGTATAAAGAAGTCCACATACCCACCCAGATACGCATCAAACATATAACCCTTCTTGCCAGTCGGGTAAAAAGGATATTTAAATCCCTTTCCCTCCACCAATTCTGCCGCAAATCGTATAAAAATTATACGGGTACTAACCAATGGATACCATCTGTTATTAAATGTTATGCATGAATTAGGGTTTGGAGGCCGTCTGCATATTAAAAATTGTAATAACTTTCTATTGGGTCTATGCATAATTCCGTAGCGAAAACAAAGTAAATTTCAAATGCAAAATATTTAGGAAAAAAATAAAACTATTTTAATCAAATATCTTCCATTCTATTCAATAGCTTTCTGCGCCATCTCTCCACCAGCTTCATTACCCCTCTTTCATATAAATCCTGAGATTTTGAG
Organism: Maratus michaelseni; assembly: GCA_963931845.1. NCBI lineage: Eukaryota > Metazoa > Arthropoda > Arachnida > Araneae > Salticidae > Maratus > Maratus michaelseni. Next base: position 70,337,990 of record OZ007595.1, on the reverse strand, counting down.
GCAAATAAGTCATCCAAGTGGTTTTTGAGGACGTCCAGGGAACTGAAGTTCTTGTTATTCAAATTGTTATGTAGCGACCGAAACAAGTGACAATCTGATCAATTCTCAATCAATAATCAATTCTTACAAATAAAATTTACAGTTACGATTATATAAACTATTCAATATTACACTCATGCTATGGTCTATTACGCACTGTCTTGGGAAGGAAACAAGAAAGATTTAAATTAAAAAAATTAAAAAATCCGACTGCGTAATAAACACTGTTTTGATGAGGCCTATAGATGTCTATGAAGGTTAGAGTTACAGTTAAGCTAGAGATCCTACCTACACAACTTTCAGGTTGTGTAATATTTCAACGGAGCTTCTGACTGTAAAATAGTCTAGGAAACATAGTCTTTATTTTGAAAGATCTATCCAATAATATGCCACTCAATATGGGGCGTAAACAAAAAAAAAAAATTCGTCTCTACCGCCATTTTGAATTTATGAAACAAAATCTGGCCTATAACCATCGGACGGTTAAGATGAATCGATAGAGACCTCATTCATTAAAAATCCATCCAGCCGTTGGGATTTTTCGAGGGTATAAAGAAATCCACATACATACCCAGATATATATCAAACACATAACCCTTCTTGGCAGTTGGGTAAATAAATTTTTAAATAAAAATTAGGATGCCAAATATTTTTATAAATCTTGCGTAAAATACCTGGTCTGTTTAGTATTAATAGCCTCATAAATATACAATTTGAGCAATTTATGCAAGCTAAATATATTTTCGACCACTTATAACTGGTTAAAACAAATTTTAATCAGTTTTAGATGGTTTTAAAACCTATTTTGACCAGTCAAAATTGCAACCTTAGCTTTATATCTCTACTTTGTGATGCAAAGAAAAGAGACCTGCGGCAACTCTGCACAATTTTGAGAGTCTGATTTAAAAAAAAAAAAAAAAGCTTGATTTGCACAATTTTTTTGAAATACTAATATTCCCCTTAAACACTGACTAAATAATAGGAAAACAAGGCGAATTATACTATTTCTAAAAAGTGAAGGCAGTCAAACAATCTGAATAATAATAATAAAAAAAGTAGTGGACTGGCAACACTGGCTCTGCATTTGATAATTCTGCTATGTATTGATAAGAAATACAGTGAATTCTGTCTAAGGCGGACTCTGTGTAAGCCGGAATTTTGTCTAACGCGGAAAATTTTTCAAGTCCCGGCAAACACATAGGGAATAACATTAATTCATGCTCCATAAGCCGGAATTTGCCTAACGCGGAAACGGAAGTGTTTTTAAAGTCCCATCGAAATCAAAATTTTGAATAAGACGGAAAAAAGGTTAAAAAAAGAAAGGCATTTGGTTTATGAAACTTCAAAACTGATATACATACATCAAATGCTCAACATTCGTAATAGATTAATAAAGTTGATTCATCAGAACGGAAAATGTTTAAATATTTAAGGAATAATTTTTTATTCCATTATTTCTCATATATAAGCAAAATGTTTTTCCTCTTAAAGAAAAGAAAGAAAAAGCATCATACCAAGTACATTTTTTACATTTATCTCAATTAATTATTCAAAAAAAGAAATTGATAAAATAAAATCCCTATACATTAACATTTCTCTCTTTTTCATTGTATTAACGAAAGAATATCACTTTTTTTTGCTTGCTTCGGATTTTGAGTTCTGATCATTGTGCAATCAGTCATTTGGTCGCCATAACTCTTTGTCTAATGTGAGAGGGAGAGGGCGGGGAGGGGGAAGCTACAATCATTTACATTCTGTATGAGGCGCTGGTTGTAGTTTCAGAGGGGGGAGGGGATGGAAGATGAATTCGAAGTGACGTATGTTTTATTTCAATAAATCACATGGTCAGAAAACGAGGTCGTTGCACGTGTTATTTGTTCTTCTCATTTTATATTGTCTACTGATATTACTAAGTGATAGTAAAAAATGGCTTCAAAATCTAAACTCAATACGCTATCTCTGCGGGATAAAATAGAAGTTATTAAATTAAAAGAAAAAAAATTATTCTGTAAAAGATCTTTGTATTAAATTTAAATGCGGTAAAACACAAATTTATGATGCTATAAAAAGAAGAACAGAGTTGGAAAAGGAATTGGAAAGCAAATCATCCAACAGAAAGCGAAAAGGTGCTGTGAAAAATGAAGACATTGATGCATTAACACTTGAATGGTTTTCTAACGCTAGAGCTAAAAATTTGCCCATACCTGGAACACTGTTGCGTGAAAAGGCGAAAGAGATAGCCGAAAAATTAGGTAAAGCGGATTTCAAGGCTTCTACTGGATGGTTAATGAGTTTCCTTAATCGACACAATATTGCCATGAAGCAAGTTTGCGGAGAGTCGAAAGACGTCCCAGACCAAGAAATTCAGGAATGGAAAATAAATTTTCCTCTACTGATTGAAGGATATCAAGCTAAGGATATATACAATTGCGACGAAACGGGACTATTTTATCGTGCGTTGCCCACTAAGTCCCTTGCAAAAAGAGGAAGTGAATGCCACGGTGGTAAAAACTCCAAAGAGCGTGTCACTGTTTTGCTTTGCGCGAATATGGAGGGCAGTTTAGAAAAGCCCTTAGTGATAGGAAAATCGCAAAAGCCGCGATGTTTTAAGAATGTGAACATTGATAAACTGCCTGTGATTTGGAGATCTCAAAAGAAATCTTGGATGTCGACTGCCATAATGGAGGGATGGCTGACTGAATTCAATAACCGTATGATCAAAGAAAATCGAAAAATTTTGTTATTTCTCGACAATGCACCTTGTCACGCCAATTTCGAACTATCGAATATAAAATTACAATTTCTTCCCGCAAATACTACTGCAGTAACACAACCTATGGATCAAGGAGTTATAAAAATGATGAAAACCAATTACAAAAAATATCTCTTGCGGTCCATTATTGCGTCTTTAGATAATTGCTCTTCTGCCAAAATGGCAAAAAATATAAGTGTTTTAGATGCTGTCAAATGGATTGCCAAATCCTGTTGAGAAATGTCGTCCGAAAAAATTGTTCATTGTTTTAGAAAAGCTGGTTTTGTTTCAGAAAATGGCTATGAATCAGTTGACCAGTTGGAAGAAAATGAGTTACAAAATCTAATAGATGACTTAAAATGTGTTCACAGCAATGAAAAAATTAATGAAGAAGAATACGTATCAGCTGACAATATAGTGTGTACTACTGAAGCTAACACTTCTGTGGACATTTTGATTCAGCGATATCAAGATTTGGAAAGTGCTAGTGAAAATGAAGATGAGCAAGATTATGAAAACCATAAAGACAATGGAGGAATCCAAACGTATCAAGACGCCTTGAGAAGCATTAGATATCTCGAAAAAATTTTCTTGCTCAAAAAAATGAAGAATTGATACCCATAATAACGGACTTGCAATGTGCTACTGAAAAATGCTTGGTAAAAAGAAAGACAAAACAAGCATCGATAAAAGATTATTTTTCGACTGTTTAAAAACTACTATGCCACTATGTGAAGTATGAAGTAGTTGTTAAGGTAAATGATTTTCATTAACTTTTAAAATGGAAGAAATTTATCATTGATACTACTATTTATTTTATTATTCATATAATGTTTTTGAGATTAATAATAAATGTAATAAGACGTATAATTTCATTTAAAAAACTGTGCTGAAGATTACGAACGTAAAAATAGGACTTGCGCATATATATTTTATTTATTTATTTTGTCTGTTTTGCATAAGGCGGAATATTGTCTATGGCGGAAAATTTTCTCGGTCCCGTTTGATTCCGCCTTAGACAGAGTTTACTGTATCTGCTTCTGATACCATGAACAAGCAATTTTTGCCATTTATAAAATCCCATATTAACCTGTAGGGAAGTTTGAAGGCAGAATTACTCATTATCTAATATATATATATATAGACAGGGTGATGATAAAAAAAAGCTATCCTGACATTTAGGCCCCTAACTATCATACCACTCCCAGAAACTGAATGAAATTTTGGCAAAAGGTATTTTGAGGTATGCGCTCAAGAATGATATGGAAAACAACAGTGTTACTCAAACAGTTATGGTTACAGTGAGAAAATTTCGAAAAATCAAATGGCAACACCCAGTTTTTTGTATTGGAATGTGATCTCCATTGTGAAAAACCCTAAATAGCGTTGGAACGGCAACTGTAGCATGAAAATCACCGGCGGTAGATAGGCTAAAAGTGAGGACAACCAATAAGGACAGAGAAGCAGCATAAAATAAAGCATTTTATTGTGTTTCACAAATTTTCCACATGACCTCCTTCATACACGATGACACTTTGCATACGGCTGATGGTGGATAGCACTACAGCACATATCATGGCAATAGGAATCTCTTGAATCGCAGTTCTGATGACATCTTTCAAATCAGATACAGTTTAAGGACGAAACTGATACACTTTGGATTTCAGATATCCCCACAGCCAGAAATCCATTGGTGCCAGATCAGGAGACTTTGGTGGCCATGGAAATGGGAAATGACGGGAGATAACTCTGTCACCAAACTGTTGAGTTAAGACACGTTTGACTGAAAACCCGACATGTGGAGGAGCGCCATCTTGCATCCAAACAATTTCAGATAGAGCATTTTGCTGTTGCAATGCGGGAATCGCGTAATGAGTTAACATGTCCAGATAGCGAGCACTCGTTACTGTACACGTTTGCAGATCACTGGCAGTAACCTCTTCAAAACAGTAAGGGCTGAGGATGAACGTACTCATTATACCACACCACATAGTCACTTTTTCCTCGTGTAATGGACGTGCATGCACATCATGTGGATTATTTTCTGCCCAGTGTACACAATTTTTGAATTCACGTTACCAGTTAACGAGAAATGCGCCTCATCTGTCCACAGAATGCGTAAAAGCCCGCTGCTATCTTCATCGTACTGGATAAGGAATTGATTTGCAAAATCCAGCCGTAATTGATAGTCTCCCACTTCCAACATCTGGGCACGCTGGAATCGATACGGAAACATGTTTAGAACAGAGCGCAGAATCTTGCGTACAGTTCCAGAACACGTGATCCACTACGTGCAGTTGCGGGACAAACTGTGCTTATCGTCTGATGGACTACTGCAACAGCTTCCACAGGAACGGAAGGTCATCCAGACCAAGGTCGATCGCATGTGCAACCAGTTTCTTTAAATTTATGAATCAAGTCCCTTACAGCTTTGACAGTGCATGGGCCTCGCTGTAATCCATGGTTTCTGCGGTAAACACGCAATGTCTCTGCGGCATTTTGTCCATTCAGATAATAAATCTTTATGATTTCCCCACGTTCTTTCCCTGAAAGCGGCATCTTGTTCGGAATGGCAGAAAGGAACATATGCGGCTCGCATTTCGCAGTGCCTTTTCTTTCACCTAGCGTGACGACGTCAGTCACGACTGTGTCTTATGTAGAACCCGAAATTTGCGTTTCTTCTTCTCATTTTGTGTAGAACTAATCAGGCTGGGATATCAGCCAAAGAAATGGTGTGACATGTGACATAAATGAAACGAAAATTAATGCTCTGGTGCATGGCAAAGTCCTTTTTACTTTTCCCTTGCCTAGTTCCAGTGATTTTCATGCTACAGTTGCTGTTCCAACGCTATTTAGGGTTTTTTACAATGGAGATCACATTCCAATACAAAAAACTGGGTGTTGCCATTTGATTTTTTTTTAAATTTTCTCACTGTAACCGTAACTGTTTGAGTGACACTGTTGTTTTCCATATCATTCTTGAGCACATACCTCAAAATACCTTTTGCCAAAATTTCATTCAGTTTCAGTGAATGGTAAGATAGTTAAAGGCCCAAATGTCGGAATAGTTTTTTTATAATCACCTTGTATATTTTAAATTTGGTTTTCATTAAAAAGTTGGCACCACTGTTGGCGATTTATTTATTTTTTTAACCAAAATATTTACCATTATTTCCTAATAGTAACCCTTTGTGTAATTTAATTGCAGAATGGTTGTTATTAAATAAAGCGAAGGCTAGGCTATGAGGAGATATAAAAGATATTATAGCATCAAACAGCGATTAATATATATATATATGCTGGGATTTACAAGCATATTTATAGAAATATTGGAAAATCTTCAAACGGTGAAAAGGTTAAAATAGAATATGAATGTACAATAGAAGATCTATATAATGCAATTCTCAATGTAACACAAAACCTCTGAGATATAAATAATGAATTATACAGTAAGAAGCACCTTCATTCCACATTGTCTAAAAAAATTGCTGCTCTCTAAAGGACTAAATTTGATACATTAGCTGATCTTTATTTCCTTAATTCAGAGTTTTTTTTTACTGAAAATATTATTTTATGAAAATGAGCAATGTAACGAATGAATTGATCCAGGCATATTTGGACACAGTTTATAAAATAAATTTAACAATGTGTGAAATGATCTATATTATGAACATGAACAAATTAAATAAAAAAAATAAAAAAACCTGACTGCATAATTATTTCTCATCAATGTGAAACTATTTTTTATATTACCTATTTTTTTTTTAGTTACTTGTATTGATGACTTTTAAGTTGTGTTTAATTGTTAATTCCTATCTATAAACACTGTTTTGAGGAAGCCTATAGATGTCTATGAAGGTTAGAGTTACAGTAAAGCTAGAGCCTACCTACACAACTTTGAGGTTGTGTAATATTTAAACTGAGTTTCTGACTGTAAAATAGTCTAGGAAACATCATCTTCATTTTGAAAGACCTATACAATGATATGCCACTCAATATGGTGCGTAAAATTTTTATTTCGTCTCTACTGCCATTTTGTATTTTACGGCCGCCATTTTGAATTTATGAAAACAAAACTTAGCTTACAACCATTGGATGATTAAGACGAATCGATAGAGACCTCATTCATTAAACTCCATCCAGCCGTTGGGATGTTTAGAGGGTATAAAGAAATCCACATACCCACCCACACACATACATACATACCGAGCATATGCGTCAAACACATAACCCTTCTCGGAAGTTGGGTAAAAAAGAAATATATCTGCACAACTCCTAGTCTTAAAGAATGCAATAGAAAGATACTCTACTGTATACTGATATGTTTCAAACATACTTGGCCATGTTCACAAGGAAAGTTAATAATGTGTAAAATGTGATCTATATAATGCACAACCTTGTGTTTTTAGGTTTTCGTTATAAAAATCTTCTACTGTATATAGTATTACAGATACTACTTTTAAATACTATTACATCATTTCAATACCTTAAATGATTTAATTTAAAAATTAATCAATGAAGAAAGTATAAGAAATGCATTAGTTTTGTTGTTTTGAGTTTGTTACATCTTGAAAGGAAGAAAACACTTGTAAACATTCTTTATGAATAATGGCAATGTTTGCAAATGAATCGAAATATCTGACAGAATCTAAGACTTCTGGAGATGGCCAGTGTCTCCCTTCCTCTCAAGCTCCCATCTAATTGCAAAGCTATTAAAGAGCTGACGAAACTTACAATTAACACTGAATTCTGTTTTTATCTCTAAGAAATATGAAATAGAACAGCAAGAATTAGTGACCGAATCAGATCTTGTGTATAGCTTATATTATTTGCGAATTAGTAAAAATTTTTCCTGAATTAATTTTTTAAAACATGTTTACTGCATGCAAAAATTCATAAAGATTATTATGTTTGTGGATTTTTTTTTTATTATTCATTCTTCAACAGCATATTGTCTATCATATAAAAAAAATTGGTATACAGCATAAAAAATATTGTAGTAATAAATGTTTCAGGAAATTAAAAATAAATTCTTGTGTGTCATCAGTATAGCATCAAATACGTGATTTCTAGATAATAGGCAAACACAAAAAAGAGACATTATTTTAAAATTGCATTATAGTGTATACTTTATTTGCTTCAAAATTAAAAAAAAAAAAAAAAAAAAAATGAAAATAACACTATAGAACTTCACCGTAACAGACTGTATCATGTCTCAAACATTTATCAGAAATCTAGAGTGTGCCTCCTTAAATTCGTATATAATGTACAGCAAAATGTAACCAAAACAGTACAATGAAAAACTAGTTTTAATAAAAATAGCAAAAACTTTGATATTGTAAAATAGAAAAAATAAGGCTAAAAAATAACCCAGTTTCTCATCAGTTTTACAAAAAGATATGGTGACAGGTTAGAACTCATGTGATATATAATGATATATAACTTGCTGAAATGTAACAAATTTTTCATCGCATTTAACACACAGCATAAGGGTAGTATAACAAATACTTTTAAAGTTATTTTTTGGAAAATATTTGAAGATTATCCAAAACAATTTTTGAGTCATATCAGTTTAACAGTAAGTTCATGATATTCAATCACATAGAGAGTAAAATATTATTAATATTTTTACTGCAACATAATAATCACAGATGGCTTAAATTGTGCTATAAAACCATTGCTAAAACAGTAACATATTTCATGTCATTTGTAAATATATAAACAATCACAGACAGTTAAAGCTGTGCAACAGTAACATTGCAAAAATAGCACTATATCTCATGGCACTTGTGAGAATAAATACAAAAATCAAACATAATAGATGATAATAAATTGGTCTCATATATTCCAATTGCACTTGGTTTTGAAACTGCAGTTTACTAAATATATAAAAACATATACAAAATTGCATAGAATTAATATATATATATATATATACAATATATAATTAAAAATAACACTGAAAAGGTAAGGATTTTAATTAAAAATGAGCTGCAAAAAAGGTTAAAGTAATTATAAAATTTAGATTTTGTTTTTATGTTTATAATTTACAAAATATTACTACATTAAAATATTTTAAAAACATAATAACAGAGAAGGTAGATAATTTATAATGTTAACGAAAAATTGGTAAAAATAAAAAATCCATTAAAAAGTTAAATTAGTAGTAGTGTTGAAATCTTATAATGTGATTACGATATAAAAAGATCACCTGCATAGTAAGAATACATTTTTCTGATCATGAGTACTGGAATACTCACCGATTTACTTATTTGAGTATTAAATTAATCTCAATAAATTGTTTAATAAATATAATTTCTTTTTATTGTAAATTCAGAATGCATTCTGTTGACTAGAGATTCCACGAAAATTTTAATACTTTATTATTATTATTATTATTTTTAATTAAGGTTAGCAATGTAAAATTTGATTTAATCAAACAATAATATTTGTAGTCTTGGTGTAGTGTAAAATCTTATTACTTAACATGCTCCAAAAATTGGAAATTTTTGTTAATAACTTGTATAAAATAGTCAAATTAAATTTGACATACATTTTTGTACCAAACAGCTAAATCTCAAATCTATCAACTTAACACTTGAATACACGGTATAGTTGATCATCTATACATCCATTTTTATTTTGTATGGAGCTTATTATTATAATTTTTTTAATAAATTCAATTTATATTCATTAGAATTAAATAATAATAAAAAAAACAGTGCATTTAAGAGCTAAACTTTAAAGAAATCTTGCAAGTTTTGCCAAAACTTTTAAATTTGATTTGACAGTTATGTTACTTCTGAAATCTACTGCTGCTTTTGAAGATATGCCGATTTATATGAGATACTTTTGCAAAAAGTACATCTTCCAATAAGAGTTAAATTAAATTACTGAAATCTGCCAACATTTGTGAAAATATGGATAAAAATCCATGAAGAGTTAAATTTAAAATTTTGTATTTTGGCACAAAAGATGTATGGCCAATTTAACTTGTCAAAGACACCCAAAGGATTGATGGAAATTTAAAAAAACAATCTGATAACAGTATCATTTTGATTCCAACAAATACTTTATAATATTAACCCTTTGATAACTAACAGCATATATGTACAACGCTAGTCACATAGAGTATGCCAAACTGATTTGGTATCGTTAAAACATGAACAGATACCGATAAAAAATTCTCTCAAAATACATGCATACAGTCATGCATGTTTTTTAGTAAGCATTTATAAAAGTTTTAATGATGATTATTAAAATACTTTTTTTTTCAGCTAAAAATTCTCAATTATACATGAAGTAAAATCTTTCAAGGTTCTGTGACTTCTATAAAGTTGCAATATCAATCATTTAAAATTATGAAGAAGTAAGAATGTAATCAAAGTAACTTTTTAATGAGATTCGAACACCATGGTGATTAGTTTAATTAGAAATCACATTATAGTGATTACGAGTAATCTTAATTTTTTCTCATATGCAAATTTCCTCTAAAAACAGACAGAGAATCTTGCTGAGTTGTACCAGCCAAGAGAAAGATGTCCAAATTGAATAAAATAATTTTGAGTTAAGGTTTTTATAATCTAGTAGCAGTCCTATACAAAAATCTGCACATATGGTCTTATGCAAAGATGCCGATTTCATTAATATTCTGGCAAGTTGGTCTTGAAAGAATTTGACCAGAAACAGTTCAGATGTAAAGTTGTGTGTTTTTCACATTGCATATCTTTGAATGAACTTAGTTTTCATTCATGGTTTTATTAACTTTTTTAAGGCTCTGATGAAATTTTCAGGTTGACATTGTCTCTTTTATGACTGCTAATTTCTTGTTCATTAAGCACTCACTGACACTTGTTCATTAAGCAGCACTGACATCATCGCTGCTTCTCTGCAAATTATTAATGATGTATGTAATCATCTGAATAATATTTGAAGTCAACAAAAAATATTGCTGTAGATTTACATCAATAGCAGCTTTTTCTTATTTTAAATTAATCTTTAACAATTAAGCTTAACATTAGGCAGAAGAATGTAAATATTTTCTCCAAATCTTCTAAGAAGAGCAGTATCAGTTGACCATGGGAGATTATAGTTGCTGCTAATAGAGTAACATGTCCTTCTCCAGAAGAGAATTTGTTAAGACCAACAATGCAGGCAAGGTTCCGGATAGAGCATGATAATCTCACACTTAAAAACAAAAAATCTTACATTAAAACAAAAAATTCAGTGCAAGATATTCTAATGCTTTATAAGCCTTTTATAAATGTGTGAGATTTTTGTTTTTTAATTTCACTTATGGAAGCATTGTCATCACTCATATCCAGTGAACTCATTAATGGCAAATTACACAAATTTCTATTGGATACGCTAACTTAGCTTTTACTGGCAGTCACTTCAAACAGCAACAGCTATTAACGATTGCATGTGTTTCAACTGATCTCAGAGTTGACGCTGATAAGTTAACGACAGAATCGGACTTCTTTTTTATGATTGTTTGTAACAGTACTCTGTCTTTGAACACCACTTTCTGATTTATTTTCCCATATTCCTTCAATTTTGATTCAGCAGTTGAATGTCTGGACCTTTTACTTGTCTTAACTTTGCTTTTTCTCTATAAAAGATAAAAGTTGACAAAGAAGCAACTCCTTAATTGGCAGCTGTTTCTTAACACTGATCAACATTAAAGAAAACAACATTTTGATAATCCCAGCTCAATTCTTCAAATGTAGGAGCTATTTGATGACATAAATCACTTCTACCAGCCATAAAATTCATAGTAACTACTTTTGAACCTGAATTAGAAAGTGCCTTTTGAAAGTGTGCTTCCTCCACTAAAGTATTGGCATGATATATATATATATATATATATATATATATATATATATATACATTAATAAACTATTAAATGAGTAGTGGAGATCCATGAATTCTCCATAGAATTCTTAATCTATGAGTGCTTGAAAATTAGCCTTGCTAAAAGCTTGAAAATTGGTCTTTGAAAACACATGGCTTTATGTCTATACTGAATCTGGCCAAATTCTTTTGATTTCAGCCAGCCGGCATATTAATGAAATCAGCAACGGTTTATAAAACCATATGTGCAGATGTTTGTCCCAGAATACTATGAGATTATAAAAGCTTGTAACAATTTCAGTAAATCTCTCACAGTCTGCTAATTAGGCAGAGTAATCAAAGATAGAAGTTCCCAAGAGTTGGAAAACTTTTCTCACGCTTAGCTGTGGGGGTGACAAGAATGCCGGTTACTACAATAGGAAAAGATGAGCTTCGATCAATCTTGTGAAACTGAAATTGCTAGACAGCAAATATTTCTCTGATCTGACCGTCTATGTGTGGGGTCTCGGATCGTGGGAATTTCCTGCGTGAACATTTAAAAGTTCAGTAAGACCTCCCTAAAAAGGCTTTATCCAATGACGTAAACTAAAACTTTTTTTGATTGGTGATCGGAGAATCTTTTGTTCGAGCAAACGGACCGGAGAAGAAGATCGAGAGAGGAGTTGGAGTTTCGGCAGGAGAACGAGTGTGGGTGGAAAACACTCATCTCAGGACAGGTTTGCTGACAGATTTTTGGAATGAGAGAGTGCGATCTCTCTGAAGTCAACGCAACAGCCTTGGATTTGGTCTTTCGGAGAGAGTGAAAAGTAGCTCTAGTTAAGACTTTAAGATTTTAAAACTACTGTAAAAGACTGGACTATTTGGTGATTTGCTATAAATTACAAGTCGAGCGAACTCAGCTAAAAAAAATTGTTGTAAATAATTTTTACCTCTAGAAATTTCAAGAACGCTTTTTAAATAAAATTTGTTCTGAAATATTTAATGAAGGTGATCCATTGTGAAATCGGCTCCACGCTACCCCATTTCAAAAACACACAACATCGTGGATTCTTTACAGCTGGTGGCAGCGGTGGGATATTTCGACAAAAATTTATTAGCATTAGTGAAGAGAGTCCAGACAGTAGCAGTGACGCCCGCCCGCATCTAAGCGCGCAAGATCTGACGCCAGTTCAGGAGAGGAAAACAGAGAACAAGCCCGAAGCAAGCCCTTGCATTGGCACGACAGACCACAGTTCCGTCCTGGAAGCAAGTCCGTGTTTACAGAGAACAAGCCCGAAGCAAGCCCTTGCATTGTCACGACAGACCACAGTTCCGTCCTGGAAGCAAGCCCGTGCTTACAGAGAACAAGTCCGAAGCAAGCCCTTTCTAGGAAACATCAGGAGTCGACAAACCGAGATAACCTGTGAAATCGACGACGTCTAGGCCAGACCCGAAACCGGCGACAGATGATGCAGACAAAGACTGTAGAAAAGGTAAGCTCAATTCATTTTTGAGTGGCTCTCATTTTGTTTACATATTCTTTGTTGAGGAAAATTCATTTCTGAGAAATTTTTTATTTGAATATTGATATATGATAAATTATGATAAATTTTTAAATCTAATAACTTTTAACATATTTGGAAAAATATATGTATATTTGTTATCAGCATAAAATTTGATAGTGTGAATTTTCTTTTGGCAGTAAAATAATATAGGATAGGCCTTCTGAATGCATGTCATGAGGGAATCGCGGCTCACATGGGCGAATTGAAAACAAAATAAATGGGAAGAAGGCGTGTGTACTTAGAGATTCAGGTAGCTCGTATTGTGTTTGCCCATGGAATTTGGTAAATAAGAGCAAATTAGGCAATGAATATGTTTGGCTTAAACAGACATTTGATAAATATCCAAAACGATTTAGAGTGGCACGTATAAAAATGGAAATAAAAGGTCTCGGATATGTAAATACGAAAGCGGCAATCCTGCCTAGACACTCTAAAATTAAACACTATATCTTAGGTAATAAGACGCAGGCTTTAATAAATGAAAAGATAAAGCGAAAGCAAAAATCGCAAACTAATTCCAGTTTTGAGAACCCGGGGATTGAGATAAACCCTTTAACAGATCCACAAGGGCAGGAAGAAATTCTTTCGTCATTCCCCCCCGAAATGAAGAGCCACCGTTCTCAGTGTATTGGAAAAAAAGAAACCCTTTTGAAAAGGTCAAGGAAAGTAGATGAGTTGGTTTTCGACCGGCAGGGTAATTCGAAAAATAAACGCGAAAATATGGAAGTGAGTGTTGACAGGAAGGGTTATCATTCGAAAGTTAATCTGGAGGAAGTGAGCGGATTCACAAAGAGTTTTCTAAAATCCTTCGAAATTCTGTTGAAAGAGAGTAGGGACAGTGGAAATTCACGCCTTTGTGACACTCTTGTTAAAGAAATTGAACGGTTGTGTAAAACGTATTGTTCGGCAAACACAAGTAAAGAAATTCAGTAGTAAGTTTTTGAGTAAAATCCAATCTGTTGTACATATTTGATTATTTTTAGTTTTATTTGTTATTTTGGCATGTGTAGTGAAAAAAAAAAAGTCTCTTTCAAAAAAAAAAAAAAGTCTCTAAAGCTAGATGTTCAAGCAATGGTAAGCAGTATATAAGAAATCAGGTCACTGATGTATATAGTGAGGTTAAATTGAAATGTTATTTGAGCCACTCAAATATGTTGAGCTAATCCTTTTTTTTGCAGATTTTCCGCGTTTTAACCCGGAAAATGTTTTGATGGTGGGAGTGTTGTAACAATTTCAGTAAATCTCTCACAGTCTGCTAATTAGGCAGAGTAATCAAAGATAGAAGTTCCCAAGAGTTGGAAAACTTTTCTCACGCTTAGCTGTGGGGGTGACAAGAATGCCGGTTACTACAATAGGAAAAGATGAGCTTCGATCAATCTTGTGAAACTGAAATTGCTAGACAGCAAATATTTCTCTGATCTGACCGTCTATGTGTGGGGTCTCGGATCGTGGGAATTTCCTGCGTGAACATTTAAAAGTTCAGTAAGACCTCCCTAAAAAGGCTTTATCCAATGACGTAAACTAAAACTTTTTTTGATTGGTGATCGGAGAATCTTTTGTTCGAGCAAACGGACCGGAGAAGAAGATCGAGAGAGGAGTTGGAGTTTCGGCAGGAGAACGAGTGTGGGTGGAAAACACTCATCTCAGGACAGGTTTGCTGACAGATTTTTGGAATGAGAGAGTGCGATCTCTCTGAAGTCAACGCAACAGCCTTGGATTTGGTCTTTCGGAGAGAGTGAAAAGTAGCTCTAGTTAAGACTTTAAGATTTTAAAACTACTGTAAAAGACTGGACTATTTGGTGATTTGCTATAAATTACAAGTCGAGCGAACTCAGCTAAAAAAAATTGTTGTAAATAATTTTTACCTCTAGAAATTTCAAGAACGCTTTTTAAATAAAATTTGTTCTGAAATATTTAATGAAGGTGATCCATTGTGAAATCGGCTCCACGCTACCCTATTTCAAAAACACACAACATCGTGGATTCTTTACAAGCTTAACTCAAAGTTATTTCTGTCTTTTTGGATGTGTTTCTCTTAGCTGATAAACATGGCAGGGTTTTGTCTCTGTTTTCAGAGAGAGTTCTCAAATAGAAAATCTTAATGTTACTTGTAATCATCCTGTAATGTGATTCCTAATTAAACTAATCATGATGTTCATCAATGCTCAATAAACAGTTACTTGGTTTATATTCTACATTCTTCATAAATTTAAATGATTGATAATATCACGTTACAGAAATTATGGATCCTCAATTTTTTTTTATTTCACACACACACATATATATATACAGGCACATTAATACCGACATTTTTTTCATCCTGTAATGTGATTTCTAATTAAATGAATCATCATGATGTTCATCAATGCTCTATAAACAGTTACTTGGTTTATATTCTACATTCTTCATAAATTTAAAGGATTGATAATGCCATATTACAGAAATTATGGATATTCAATTTTTTTAAATTTCATATATATATACAGGCACATTAATACTGACATTTTTTAATTCACAGTATAAAATTACTGATTAAAATGATAATCAAATTATAACAAAAAATAAATAAAATATAGAGAGCAAATCATTCACCAATCACTCTAATACTTTTTTTGTTTTACGATATGGTAAATGTCCAATTTATGATTGAATAGTGAAAGATTGTATATGTCATACTGAACATGAAAAAATCCATAAAATCCGGAGATATTGGAAAAAATTTTCAAAAACAGAATTTATGCAATAAAAATTACAATTTCACACATCTAAAATCATTGTAAAAATTCATGGTACTTTCCAAAGTAGACATAAGCAATGATCAAGATGACTTAAAAAATTTAAAAGCCCCAGGAATTAAGATTTATTGCAACAACTCTTATGATCCCCTAAAAAAATCAGATAAGTAGTTTGTGTATATAGAATCAATATCTATACATTCAAACCTTCACAAGTATTTCAAACAATGCAAATTTCAAAAGATAAATTTCCAGGCTAATAAATACATCCACAAAAAAATAAAATTATTGAATTCATTTAAGATAGTAAATCCAGTCTAAAAGCCAAAGTTATGTGTATATTTTTTTGGGACATCCTGCATAAGTTTATTAAATCATTATGTAAAGAAAGAAAAATACATATATATGAACACAATACATTCCTAATGATTTGTGTTCTAAATAATTCACAGCAGTTCTGAACAAAGTAAAAAAAGTCTATCTCTCCTTAAAAAAAAAAATAAGTTTTAACATTATTTTCAAGAGAATTCAAAATAAAATGTTTATGTTAAATTTTCTATTGTTGCTGCCTTAATTAAAATTACTTTTTATTAAGAAATAACATAAAAATTTCATCAATTAATATATATATATATAGTGGAACTTCCATTTAACGAAGTCTCATCGTTACACTTAAAAGCTTCGTTATGAAGAAAATTCGTTAAATAGAAATTAACTTAAATTCATGAAATTTTTTCTTGAGATATGACAAACAGGTATTGGATTCAGAAGGATTTTATTCAGTTTTAATTATGAAGCCGTCTTTTACAAAACAGTTGTGCACGGTCGATGAAATCACGTCACATTCCCAAGCTTTGGCCCAAGCTTTTATCAGTTGTGATACACAGAATCTCAAACTAATGTTTTCACTACATCGGCTTTTTTCTGTCTTTTTCGATAATGTACTTCAAGATTTTTTATTATTCCTTAAACTAATGATTGAAGTTTAGCTGTATTGGCAGGAACAAAAATAACTTTGATGTTCTTCGATTTGTATTTTGAAGCACGTTCTTTTGGATGTACAAAGCAATTGTCTATCAGCAATGGAAGGTCAGAATGGTACCTGTCTGACTCTAATAGATATTTTTTGTTTCAATGCATCTGACACCATTGCGACACCTCATCTTCTATATCATTGAAGGTAAAAAGGGGATTTTGACTTCTCCCAATTGTCAGTGCTGGAGTCTCGGAGTGGGATAATAGTGATAACAAGTGTTTTTCTTAGTGTGAAAAAAATTGTTTTATTTAGCACCAAGCAGAATGGAAATTATTTAAATGTGTTCATTTTCATACAATCGAATCCACTGAAATAAATTTGCATATCCTTCGAACAGCAATCGCTTAATTTGAATTATGTACACGTACAAAAGTGGAATAAACTTCGTTATATAGAATATATTTTTCGTAATGTGGAGATTAATTTACATGCTAATGGTGTTCAAAGTCAAAGTTCTGGAGAAAATTTCGTTAAGTAGAAAACTTCGTTAAATAGGGACTTCGTTAAAGGGAAGTTCCACTGTATATCAGGAGAGCGCTTTGATTTATATTTGTAAGAAATTAGTTACATAGAAGAAATTTTAATTACAATTTCTCTCTATATGCTCAACTGATAATATGTTCATTAATAAATATAGTAAAACCTGAGAAAAGACAACTTGTATAGGCCCAATTTTAGGCTTCGGCACAATCTAGGAGTATCTGTATATTAAGAGCGCTTTTCCGGATTCCAATAAAATATTAATTAATATATATTTCTCATTAAAAAAAAGGGTGCCATATACTTTTGAGCCAGCCTTGTATAAGAACCTGCTGTACATAAAAAAAGTCTGAAATGCTGAAAACTGCTGTAAATAAATAAAAAAAAAAATCTTGGCCCCAGTGAAAAGAATACAATAAATTATGAGGGACAGAAACCTACAAGAGAGGGCAGTTAAAGCAAAATCTGTAATGGCAGCAATAATATAGCCTTTAGTGACAAGGGGGAAAAACTAACAAACTTCCGGAATTTACCTATGTATATGAAATCCATGTTTTCTATGTTTTTAGTATTTATTCTTTTCTCTTCAAGGCAGACAATTCCCTTCAAATTGACCATTGGTGTGTTGGTTAAGTTTCTTTTTAAATGACTTCACTTTTATTCTTTCTTTTAATGTTATTTAAACAACAGTCCTTTTCAGAACCTTTTTAATGTCTAAACATGTTAAAATATGTCAGGTAGAATTTTGTCTGCACACAAATAGGAAATCAAAACTTTCATTTTTACTACAAAGTTGAAAACATAAACATGTGATATTTAAAAAAAGAAAGATCAGATCAAGATAGATGTTCAAAAGCAGAAATATTCTGTGTATGAGAAGTTTCTTCTCCCTTGTCACTACAGGAGCTGTGATCATCATTGTGTTACCATTACACTCTATGATAATGTCCTATCTTTTATTTTAATCTATGACTGTCTAAAACACCATTTTTTTTCATGACTTTTGAGATTTCATCTTCATAATTTTTAATGAACTCCCAGGTTGAAATTAATGCTAGTACCAGCAACAAAAAATAGGCTACATGTTGCTATGTATTGCTTTGTATGCAAGATTTTCTTGCTATTATATGCTTTAGATGCTAGCCTGCATCAAGTGGGTCAATACACACCATGACTTGCTGGGTAATTCTGGTGGAACCAGCAAATGTTTATGCTAGTACCGTACCAGCAACAAAAATAAGCTATTTATTGCTATTATATGCTTTATAATGCTAGCCAGCATCAAGTGGGTCAATACACACCATGACTGGCTGGTAATTCTGGTGGAACCAGCAAATGTTTATGGTAGTTAATGCTATTTTATTGCTGGGATACAGCATTTAATGCTAGTCTAGCAAACAAACACCAGCATGAATTTTGACTTGGGCTGTTATTGGAGATTATACATATATATTGTATGTTAGTTGTAATTGGTGAGGAAGAAGCAGATAATTTGCATGTTGGCCCAACTACTGAGAATTATTGGGAGTGAACTGTACTTTAAACAAAAATGAAAAACATTACCTTAATCCCTTCATGACAAGCATCATGTATACATGATGAATAAGGTGCTCAGAATCCTGGATCATTCCTACCAGTAATTTTTTATTGTAAATTTTGTTTTATTCAAGCAAAGTATTTCTGCAATTAAACTAAGAAAAAATTTCTATTTTGAAAAATTGATGATAAAAGATTAAACTTTCTGTAAAGGCGCTCATCGCAGAGTGGTTAATAAAGTACTCAATTACCTTTTTTAACTTATAAAGTTACTGGTACTAAGTGGTTAAAATAAATAATAAAAAAATATAAAATGTAAACAGCTATATACTACAGCCTACGGCTGTCAGCAGAACAGAAATTATTTATATTTATCACAAATTAATTCATGATGATGACTGGACATTCACAAAATGGCAATTAAATCATTAGAAAACTGTTTAACCCTCTACTGCCAATGGTTAATATTTTTCCCATTTATTCAATATTTCATTCAGAGTTAAAATAAAGTGAGTTTATTTTATATCATGTAAGGTTAAATTTTAATTTATGCATAAAAAACTTTGTCAGTCAATCTTAAAATGCTGAAACATCAAACTGAAGTCATGCTAACAAAAATTCCATCAAAGAAAAACTTTTCTTAATAACCATTTCTAATAAGAGAAAATGAGATTAAAAATTTTTTTTTTAAGCAGTAGATAATTAAAAAAAAAAAAAAAAAAAAAAAAAAAACAATCTGAACACATACATAAAAAATATGAATATTTTAAAAAACAAACTAAATATAATAAATTCTTTAAACTAGTGTTTCTCAACCATTGTTTTACAATGAATGCATGTGTTTCTGCATTATTAAATTGATTATAATAGGCTTTGTGTTGAAATTTCATTTACTTTTATAATAGGCCAACTGAGGACAGAAGTAGGCATATTTATAAGCTGTTTTTAGTTAGAAATGGCAAAATAACATTTAAGGCAACACTCAATTATAGATACATACAGAAAGGTAAAGTAGTACAGGATATTTTTACAAAATGTATCCTTGGAATGATATATTTGTTTACAAATTAGTAAAACATAGGGGATTGAGAAAAATTGCAAGCACTAAATGCCCTCACCATTATAAGCTGCCTGAGTAAGTTAGCATTTATTGCTTCTGATTCTAAATATCTAAAATATCAAGATTAAACTAAGCACATGCTGACAATTAAGATCATACTTCGCACAGTAGAATATAAGCAGATAAAACAACATTTTTAGCACCAGAACTTTTTATCTTACAGCAGGCTAGTTTTGATAGCATTCAGTGTTTTGTGTCATTTCACTGCTGAAGGTACGCTGAATGCTAACAAAACCAGTCTGCTGTAAGATAAAAAGTTCTGGTGCTAAAAAATGTTGTTTTATCTGCTTATATTAAGCCCATTTTTATTTATTTAACATAATAATTATTAAATTATGACATATATATTTTATTGTTCAGCTATGTCATTATACTTGCTGAATTTTTATTTCTTCTCTAATAATTAAAATATGCATAAATTTCGGTAACTTTTACTTAAAATATCTATGTTACTGAAGTTCTTATAAAATTAAAAAAATTTCACTTATGTAAGAAAGATTAAGAAACACTGCTTTAAACAATATACCATATTTTTCCTGTATACTGGACCCTCGTGTAATAGATATAACCTGATTTTAATTTCTCATTTTATAAAAAAGTTAACTGATAAAAAATAGGAGAAAACATTTAAAACAGATTTTACTTGATTAAAATCTAACATATATTGTACTGCAATTGTACAGTATTCACAATGAATTGCATAATGGCTTCACAAATTTAAGTACAAAATTGAAACTCAATTATTTTATGCAGTGACAAAATGGTCATATATATAGAAGCAATTCAAATTCCAAATAGTCATGTTTTAGATGCACCTTGTTATTTAAAACAAATTGAGGGGGGAAATGAGGAGCATACATGGAAAAATATTGTATTTCATTAAAATAGTTGAAATATATAAAATTTCAGATAGCTTAGAAATTTCCTAAAATTAAATTGTATTAAAAAAAAAAAAAATCACTGTATAAAATAAAAAAATTAAGTTTTTTTTTGCACAAAGTCCAATGCAATTTACTCATGGTATTTAGAAACAGGTGATGTGACTTGTGATAATTCCCTTTGCATATTTTGTGCTACCTTGTGAACATAGATAATATCTGAGCGTTTGTCTGGATCAGGATTGATGCAACAAGCAACAAGATTTCTCAACTAGTAAAAGAAAGACAAAATGGGTAATAAGAAATCAACTTATAATATTTTGCATCTTTAGTAGAATAACATGGATCACTTTAAAATTTATTTAGATACATGCACACAGTACATTTTTTAAAATATTAAAAGATTATTTTAAAAAAATCAGAAATACCTTATTATTGAGCATCTTTTATAATAAAGTTAGTTATTTTAGGCAACCAATTTGGTTATTTTCAGATACATACTATACTATGCATTATAACATGTTACTTGCAATATGAATTCAATTGTTATGTTTAGAAAATTGGAAATTTTCAATAAGGATGGTAAGGATACTTTGCATCATAGAAATTGCTTGCTGCTATTTACTTCCGTTTTTCAATATAAAGCTTAGAAAGAACTGCATCTCAAACCACCAAAGTCCAAAATAACCACTGGTATTTCATTGACAATACGTTCACTAGTGAACAGTGGCAGCTCGTGACTAGCTGTTTGGTGTCACTAAATGCATGCTGAAAAATTAATTATTTCCTTACTATTATTTTTTTTAAAGGAATCTTTTTTCTTGTTTATTAGCAGAACTTTCTGCCAATATATAAGGCAAAGACATTTAAAAGTAAAAATAGTGTTAAAGAAAGAATAAATTTGCCAGCATTTAGTGCCCCAAATAAAGTCAATCATGAGGTGCCACTTAAACCTATTCACTTAAATTTACCTCTATCCAACTGGAATCTCTTCAGATTCTCCAGAGATTTCAATAACACATAAAAGCAAATTTCAAGCAATTTTTATAACATTTTAAAGTTTTACTTTGAAATTTAATGCAGCAATTAGGACTAATTAACCACCACTTTTAAAAAATCTGGAAGCAAGAACCCCCCCCCCCCTCCCCCCCCCTTTTTTTTACCTTTACAATTTTTTTTTCAAAGTTATTATTATTATTATTATTTTTTTTTTTATTTTTTTTTTGTTACGGGTCTGCTGTAAGTGCAAGGCCTAGATGCAGTGTTGCCAATTTAGCATATTTTTTTTTTATTCAAAAAGCCTACCACTATTTCTGAATAGTAATATTCACCTTATGTAATCTGTCATTAAATAAGGTGAATATATTAGTATTTGGAAATAGTGGTAAATTTCTAAATTTAAAAATCTGTTAAAGTGACAATGCTGCCTAGATGAAAACCTTTTTGGATTTTTTTTCTTTTAAGTGAAAAGAAGAGTTTCTTTAGTCTGGCCTCTATAAGCATGGTACCTGGATGCATTGCACTTTCCACTCCACACTCCTTGTGACCGGTCCTGGCGACAGCAAACCAATCAAAATCAATGCAGTAGTATTCTAGATTGTATTTCTTTACATTCTGTTGTGCAAATCACCACTATGCAAATAATGCTGATTTTGGTGTGATGCAACATATATATATATATAGATAGATAGATAGATTTCTAGTGTCATCATACTTCTTACCTGTGAAATAATGCTGGGTCACACTCTTAATAACTTGTAAAATTATAGGAAGAAAAAAAGAAAAGGAATAAAAGAGGAAGTATATTAATAACTAGCAAACTCCCTTTTTTCAGCTAAATATTTCAATGGAACAAAAATAATCCCTTGAATTGAAATGACTTAATTCAGTTTTCGAAAGAAATTAAATAAGTTACCAGCTTCATGCTAAAATAACTTTTTCTTTAATTTAGCCATTTTAGTAAAAAAGCAAGTTGATGACAATTGCAAAAGAATTTATTACTTAGGATAAACAAAATATGAAAAGAAATGCCATGCTTACATAATTTAGCTTTATTTAAAGCAATTTGTTACTTTTCTTAGCAATAGCTGAACAAATGATCTTTCTACTACACCATTTTCCAATTTTGAAAACATTCGAAAATTCGGTCTGTTACATGAGATTTTGACGAGGCTAATGAAAAAGAAAGGCTACCGCGGTGCTTTATGCGTATCTTTTTTTACAGACCGCCGGAGTCACGTGATGCTGGAATGCACCAATGAAGGTATACGAAAAGAGCATCACGTCACTCTAGCAGTCTGTAAAAAAAGATGAGTGGAATGCACCGCGGTAGTCTGTCTTTTTCGTTAGCCTCGAATTTTGATTAGTGACATCAGTGAACAGATAACAACATCGTTTAAACCTTTCACATTGTCAATAGTGGAATTATTCTTTCTTTTCATTTGTGTCTCTGTAAATTTCTTGATATCTCAACAAAAAATGTGACACAAGACTTGTTTTTGAAGAAATAATGTACAAAACCATTTTCAATTCTGCCCAGACAATTTGGGAAAATTTTGTCTTCATTATCCAATGAATAATACAGATGAGGCGATGTCTTTAACATTACTTAGCAACATAAAATGAAAGGGAAAACTTAATTGTCCTCATTAACCAAAGATACATCTTAAACGAAGACGTTGAATCCTACTTGAATTACTCAAGTTGGAATTAAAAAAAAAAAAAAGGTCCAGTGTACATTACAAATGTTAGTATTTCAATTTATTTATTATTTAAAAAATAATTTGACTGTGTATGCATTTTTCGTACTTCTCTATTATCCCGTCGACCATTTTTCATAACAAAAAACTATCGCCAAACTGTAAGATTAAACGCCAAATATGCAGTCCCATTTATTTGTTGTCAGAAGCATTATATGTGTTTGTTATGTCATCAAATGGTCTTTATTTCGAAATTGGCGTGTATTTTTCACTATGTTTTACCGATTTATTAGTTATTTCATTCATTAAAATAACAATTGTGTCCTTAAATTCTTATATTTTATTTATTTATTTATTTTGATATTCCAATGGCAATGTTCTCCCGTTCATTTGGCTTTACAGTTTGACGATAGTTTTTTGTTATGAAAAGTGGTCGACGGGATAATAGAGAAGTACCGCATTTTTCAATACTGAAATGCTGAAGGAAGTAATGCCCCCAACTCTAGGTTCATTTGGATAGATTTTCATTTAAAAATATAAAATCATGCAAATTTAAGAGTGCACGCTGCCAAAGGCAGTGGGGCCTCCCAACATTAAGTTTGTTTGGAAAGATTTTCGTCTAAAAATCTAAAATCATCCAACACTGATTTTAGGTTATTATCTCTGGTCTGAGCAATGCCGGGCGGGTCAGTTAGTTTAAGATATTTTTATTACAGCACTTAAATAAAAAGTAACTTGCAGCATATCACAGACACCTTCTTACTAAATATTTAAAGTATCATTTTTTAAACATGTATATTAAGTTTTCACCCAATTTTTGCCTTTATATATATATATATATATATATATATATATATCATATTTAAAAAAACTGGAATAATGCATAACATACATGTTTTTCAGTCAAATCAAACAAGTTAAGTCCAATAGTATTATGTTACAAGTGTAATAAAATAAATTTCTAAAAATTATAATCTTTGAAATTTCCTCAAACACTCTTTTTAAAATCCCTAGAATGACAATTTTAAAACTGAAAATATTGTGAGTGAGACTGAAAAAAAATTATAAAAGAGAAGGTAATTCAGATCATGGGATCAGTTTTAATCAGGACAATAAGTTAAATCATACAATCAATAGTTAATATTAGTCAATACAGTGAGTGACGAATCTGACACAATATAAAGTAACATATTAACACTTTCATACAAACATTAATATTAAAAGTGGTTACATAATTTATTGTAAAAATTAATATATTAAAAAACTTTTTGGAAGTGTGTCATTTTTAAAAACAACAATAAGCCAATCAAAAAAAAAAAAAAATTGTTAATATATCAGCATTATTACTTTTAAGTTAATACATGTAAGCATAAAAATGAGCAAAATAAATCATAATTAAAAAAAAAAAAAAAAAAAAAAAAAAAAGGATAATGTTATTTTAAACCCAAATTATTGAATGCAAGCATAAAAAATGAGATAAACTAAAATAACTAAAGAAAAAAAATGAATTTATTTCATTATATTATTTGAATCATTTATTATAAAATGAGAGCTTTTCATCTGAGAAGGTATAATACAGAGATGGCGAACTTTTAGAATGAAGCAAATTAATTTCAGCATTCTATAGATTCAGGTTCTAAATAAAAATATTATAGTGAAATTGTACAAAATGCAGGAATTTCGACTAGCTGAGTTTGTATAAGTTTGATTGGTTGTCATATTGATTGAAGAAGCTGAAATGCAACTTAATAAATCCCAATTAGTTTAATATTTACTCAAATTTTTTTTTAAATTAAGATCTATTTCAATACTTGGAAATTTTTCTATAGAAAATTTCTCAAGTCTTGCATTCATAATATTTTAAATTTTAATTGCTTAAAAGGCATATAGCCAACATAGTGAAAAAGTATCCAAGCTGGGACTCGAACCCGGGTCATCAGTATATTGATGATCAATGTTGGCAAGAGTCATCAGAATACTGATGACCCGTGTTCGAGTCCCGGCTTGGATATTTTTTCACTATGTTGGCTATATGCTTTTTAACCAATTAAAATTTAAATATTCAAATTAAGAGTTAGAAGTTAATTTAGGATTAAGGGTTAGCAGTAAAAAAGAAAGGTTATCAAGCATTATAATTAAAATTGTCGATGGTAAAACTATGACAACATGGAATTCAGTTCCAGACACTAAAAGCTGTTTAAAAAAACTGGTGTTTGCCATTTTGACAATTTTTCTTGGGAATCATTATTTTCAGAAATTAATAATATGAAAACTCGAGAGATCAATCTCTTGTCAGATGACTTCAGTTCAGCATGCATTATTTTAAAAATAATTAAGTATACAGAGCTGTTTACAATTATTTGGCAAGCACCTAAGATCAAACAACAGAAATACTCTTTTTGTCTAAAATATAACATCAAATGTTACCCACATTTGTTTAATCCTAAAAACAAAATTTTAAGTAATTTTGACTCATTATTATTTGGTTGTTGGCAAGTCATGGTTAAATAAAATATTCTTTTGGAAAAATTTGGCCCCCAGATGTGAAAAGGTTCAACAGGTATAGTATCATGACAAACTAAAACAAGATGGTCTTACTTGCTCAGAGTATATATCAGAAGGTATTGGTGGGTAGTCACACTCTTCAATCTTTTTACACAGTGCATATAAATTCATCTTTTCTCCATAAAAAGGCGACTGCAATGCTGCCATCTATTACAAAAAAAGTAAAATTCAGTGCTGCATTTAAATTTAAAAAAATTACAACAGATGCTAGTCTTAAATTAAAAATTCTCAACATCAGCAATTTAAACAGCATACTCAGACATAAATATTATCATAGTTTCCTAAAACAGAAAACCATAAAAAATGTCATATAACATGAATATTATATTTATTCACATTTTTTTTTAGGCCATTTGATGTCTGGTTATTTCGGATGTGAAAAATACACAAGTTATTTTTAAAAGTAGTTTTCTATATTAATTATTTTTTAGTGCAATTAATGAAGTTACTACCGTAAAGATAAATATAACATTTTAATAAATAAATAATATTACATAAAATGAATTGCAGTTTCAACGGGATTACAGAATGCTCTTATACTTTTATTTTCTTTCTTAAGCACTTAATTTATGTCATATTCATAATTCATTGCTGAAAGAAAAAACTCTTATACATAAAAAAAAGTACAGTAAATATTGAATACACTTCTAACAAGTTAATCTGAAGATTTGGGGGTCTCAACATCAGCTTTGCAAATCACATTTTTATTTTAAATTGATTTCATTTAATATTTTTGAAACTTTCAACAAGCAGCTTCATCTCTTTCTCATTACTATTACTGCACGTAAGATTTCATTCCCATTAGAGACATGTGTGTGAAATTCTGTACACGGTTTAGTTGAATACATTTTTAATAAGTTATTTTCAAGATTTGTAAATTCAATTATTTTTTCAATATAAAAATTTATATAAAATAATACTCTAGATAAAAATCAGTTCTCTTTAATAATGCTAGTTTTGTTTAATTGAAATTAAAAAATATATATAGATTTCAAAAAAGTAAAATACTAATGATCAAAATAACTTTAATGTAAAATTCAATAATTATGTAGCTACAATAATTATTATTATTATTTTTAATCTGGTATCATTGAAAGTAAAAGACATGCATAAACATCATGAACAATTGAACTTACCTCATACAGTAAGCATCCTAATGACCAGATATCAGACTTGAAATTGTATCCATGCTCATGTATACGTTCAGGTGACATGTAGTAAGGAGTGCCAACTGTAAGATATAAACATAAGTGATTTATCAAAATACTTATTTAAACTTTATTAACTTAAATTATCAGATTTTAAACTGTCTGAAACAAAATATAGTTTAGATGTAAAACATAAATAAAATGTCAATTCTCATAAATCAAAGTGTTATAAATCAAACTGAATTACAAAAAAAAATTAGCAAGAAAAATATTTTTAATAGCATCTTTAAGACAATTATCACTGATATCAATCATGATGATCAAAAACTTCTAGAAAACAGCAAGGAGAAAAATAAATAGCAGGAAAAAAAATATTTTTAGAAGGTAATGAAACTGAAAATTCTGTTAATTAAAGCTTTCAGCATATTCTTGAATCAATACCAACAATTAGGGTGACAGTAATTTTTTAAGTTAAAAAAAAGTCATTTTGGTTGTAAACATGTAAAGGAAATAGATTTTTTAGAAAAGCTTAATTTGTTATTAATTATTCGCAACAAAAAGAAAATGGCACCCAACCTACCAGCAAATGTTGTATATTTTCTCTGTTTTTCTTTAGAACGTATAATATCTTAAATTAAAACAATGCACACAAAACACTTTGTTTTGCTTCTCAGATAATTTGGTATACTTTCAAAATCGTTGAAATCATTTGTGCATGTCTTCATCTATGCTGTAGAAAAACCAAAAGGACTTTCCAGAGAACCTGATATTAGTATTATAATTCTTATTGGCTTCAAAAACAGTCTGGTCCATTCCAATCAAAACATAAATGTCTGTATAGCAATTTGAAGAGATATAAAATATTCATTTAGCATAATCCTTAATTTTCATTGTCAATTATCTTTCTTTGAGTTGACTTTCTTTAAATTTTAAAACAATTTTGTTCCCATTAGAGATGTTTGTATGAAATTCTGTGCACAGTTTAGTCTAATACAATTTGAGTAAATTATTTTCAGGATTTGTTCAATTATTCTTTCAAAATAAAAATTTATTTAAAATAATATTCCAAATAAAAACCAGTCCTTTTACTAATGATAGTTTTATTCAATTAAAAATTTAAAAATAATTATAGATTTAGAAGAACAGATATAGAAGATTATAGATAGAAAAAAAAAAATACATTCAAAGAAGCACAATTCATGCAGGAAATGTAACAGAATAATATGGGACCAGGAAAAATTTCATTTTAGACTAGTGTCTGTCTCAAAAGATAGCTTGTCTTTTGTAATTGTCTTGTATTCTTTTTGCTGGAACCAAAAAATGTTTGTATTTAAGTTTTATAAATATAAATTTATGCATAAATTTTTCGGTTCCATTGCAAACAAGTTCAGTTTTGGGCAGGTTTTACTGCATATGTTTATTAATATTCAGAAAAAAAAAGCCCTACCTAATTTTGATATCACAAAGAAGCACCGATTGCTGCAAGGATATTAATAAACTACTATCAATAAATTTGCCAACCATATTAAAAACTTAAATCAAAAAACTACCTCAATCAAGAAACTATTTAACAAACGAATGAAAAATATTTTTATTTGGCAAATGATATGTGCATTCTTTAATATTTTAAAATAGCTTAAGGTAAAATAGCTCAGATTACCTGCTGAACAACGTAAAACTTTCTGACACATTTTTAAACGTAAAGGCATTATGGCGTAAAGTCATACGAAAGCAATTTAGAATTGAATAGCATTTTCTATTTTTTGATAAATAAATTACTTATTGAGTTATAAGTGATTCTTGTCAAGTGACAAGATTTTTTCTTTTCTCGTGCTGCTGCATTGAAAATTCAGTTCAAAATGCCAACTTTGACAGTATTTTCTGAAATTTCTTCTATCTTTACCAAAAAATTTAAAATGTCTTTCAATGACATAGTTTCTGAATAAGAACAACTGCCAATTTCATCCATTTCCGAACAAAAATGAATTAAAAAATGTGTCAGAAAGTAGCTCTTTTGGATTTGAAAACAGCCTTAACATATGATAAAAATAAAATTGTATTTGGATTGGGGGGGGGGGGGATGTGAAAAACACTATCTTCAATACTACTATAATTATATTATTTTCTGAAGAGTGGGATAACATATTTTTTCTTTTCATTCTGTTAGCTTACAAATAGAACAAAACAAATATCAAGGTGTCTGGCAATTTAAGAATTATTTTTACAATATATATATATATATATATATATATATATATATATATACAGGGTGATTATAAGAAAACTATCCCGATATATGAGCCCCTAACTATCATACCATTCACAGAAACTGAATGAAATTT
Organism: Maratus michaelseni; assembly: GCA_963931845.1. NCBI lineage: Eukaryota > Metazoa > Arthropoda > Arachnida > Araneae > Salticidae > Maratus > Maratus michaelseni. The sequence goes on along the minus strand of OZ007595.1, from coordinate 70,308,263 downwards.
TGGTTTAAAGTATTTTGAGGTATGCGCTCAAGGATCATATGAAAAACAACAATTAAGTTCTGACAGTTACGGTTACAGTGACAAAATTTCAAAAATTTCAAATGGCAACACCTACTTTTTTTTATTGGAATGTGATCTTCATAGTGAAAAAACATAAAAAGCATTAGAACGGTACCTGTAGCACGAAAATCGCCGACACTAGACAGACTAAGAAGAATAGTGAAAACAACCAATAAGGACACAGAAGCAAAAGAAAACAAAAAACAAAACATTTTATTGTGTTTCATACATTTTGCATTTCACACACGATGGCACTTTACATGCGGCAGATGGTGGATAGCACAGAACAATAAAATGTTTTACTTTCTGTTGCTTCTCTGTCCTTTATTGGTTGTTTTCACTTTTCTTCTTAGTCTGTCTAGCGCCGGCGATTTTCGTGCTACAGGTAACGTTCCAATGCTTTTTATGGTTTTTCACTATGAAGATCACATTCCAATAAAAAAAAGTAGGTGTTTCCATTTGAAATTTTCGAAATTTTGTCACTGTAACCGTAACTGTTAGAATTTAACTGTTGTTTTTCACATGATTCTTGAGCGCATATCTCAAAATACTTTAAGCCATAATTTCATTCAGTTTCTGTGAACGGTATGACAGTTAGGGGCTCATATATCGGGATAGTTTTTTTATAATCACCCTGTATATATATATATTAATAATAAAATAAATACAGGTTGCTAACCAGCGTACACTTTACTAAAAGTGATATTAAAACATTAAAATACATTTAAAAATACCCAACGTTTCGACTTTATCTTCAAAGGTAGCTGACTGACCTTTTGTTGAGAACACTTGGTGGATACTTCACATAACTACAGTAGAACTTCCCTTTAACGAAGTCCCTATTTAACGAAGTTTTCTACTTAACAAAATTTTCTGCAGAACTTTGATTTTGCACATCATTAGCATGTAAATTAATCTCTATATTACGAAAAATATATTCTATATAGCGAAGTTTATTCCCTTTTTGTACGTGGAATTTAAACTAAGAGGTTACTGTTATGATGGGTATGCGAATTTATTTCTGCGGATTGTACGAAAATAAACATATTTAGATAATTTTCATTCTGCTTGGTGTTAAAAAAAAAAAAAAAAAAAAAAAAAAAAAAATCACATTAAGAAAAACATTTGTTATTATTACTCTCTCAAACCGAGACTACAGCGCTAACAGTTGGGGGAAGTCAAAATCCCTTTTTTACATTCAATGATATAGAAGGGGCAGTGACGTAATGGCGTCAGATGCATTGAAGCAAAAAATATCAATTAGAGTCAGACAGTTACCATTCTGATCTTCCATTGCTCATAGACAATTGCTTTGTGCATCCACAAGATCGTGCTTCAAAATGCAAATCTAACATCAAAGCTAATACAACTTCAAAACTTCAGCCATTAGTCTAAGGAATAATAAAAAAATCTTGAAGTACATTATCAAAAAAGACAGTAAAAAGAGAATATAGTGAAAACATTAGTTTGAGAACCTGTTGTATCAGAACTGATGAAAGCTTGAGCCAAAGCTTGGGAATGTGATGGGATTTCATTGACCGTACACAACTGTTTTGTAAAAGATGATTTCATAATTGAAACTGAATCAAATGCTACTGAATCCAATACCCGTTTGTCATATCTGAAGGAAAATTTCATGAATTTAAGTTGATTTCTATTTAACGAATTTTCTTCATAACGAAGTTTTTAAGTGTAACAATGAGACTTCGTTAAATGGAAGTTTCACTGTAGTTGCCTGAATAAAAATACTAACACATAACAAACACACACAATCCATTAAAGTTTCATTGTTAGCACCCGAGGACACTGCACCATCTGCTGGCAAAATAATATGTTTTAATTCGTTAAGTATAGAACAGATTTAATATTATATTATAGATAAAGCTCCTTTAAAACAGTTAATCCAAATTTCTGGGACTACAAATGAAACATTGTCATCACATATTTCTTCTCTATGCAAATTAATCTCAATAGATTATCTTATAAAGGCCTTGAAAGGATTAGAATGCCTTGAAATAATTTTAACTTCATCAAAATCAATCTTTGTAACGTTGCCTTTTAAAAAAGCTGTGGATTGTTTATTAGACTTTAAGTCATTTTTGTGCTTTTTAAAACATTCAAACAATTGTCTCTTCGTCATACTATCTATGTAGAATACTGATGGCCACTATTAATATGCTATAAAGGAATCTCATAAACTCCTGAAAGAAATGAGGTAGGGATAGGATCTTGCTTTTTGTTGACAGCAGTAATAAGATTCTAAAAATCCTCTTTAATCTTTCATAAAAAATAAGAACATAGGCGATTTTCCTGAAAGGACAGGTAGTCTGAGCACAAAGGGGGAGGGGGTGGGGTCTTCTGTACTTATCAAACAACTTATGGATAATATGAGATCGATAACCATGGTCAATCCCAATTTTGATGATGTGGTTGAATTCATTTTCTAAATATTCACCAGAACAAACAATATGGGGTCTTCGAATGAAAGAGTTGAATACAGAGATTTTATATCTGCAAAGGGTCAAAAGCATTAACTAAGCGTATTTTTAAATGTATTTTAATGTTTTAATATCAATTTTAATAAAATGTACGCTAGTTAGCAACCTGAATTTATTTTAGTATCAATTTAACAGTGTAAGTCCAGTTTTATATTATATATTTTAAGCAATGTAGTAAAGAAACCATTCTTTATGAAGTCACACATTTCAATTTTAAATTAACACATAACTATCATTGCTTAGTAACCAATCATTATTTTCTAAAAATTACTTCTCTAGCACATAACTTCTTTCCCTATTTGTGGCAATAAATACCATTTGATTTTAAACTTAATATTTTGTCAGCTTTTTAAAATTAAATCATATCAAAACTTCTGATACCACCCTGAGCCCAGGCAGAATTGCCCATGCCTAAATCTGGCTCTTACTCTTTCATTCTCCACACTAAAATTTACTAACATCTACAATTTTTTTTTAATTAAACTAATCCTAGTATGCACATTCATTTATACAGAAGAATATACTGAAATGACAAACGTTACCCAAAGAATGAGCTGCTGTTGTTTTCGAACTAAAGTATCTTCCTAATCCTAAATCACCCAGTTTGACCACTCCTTCAGCAGTAATAAATACATTAGCAGGCTTGATATCTGCATATGGTATAAACTGTTAAGAATATGCAAAGTTTATAAAGCAAAATATCCATTTAATTATTACATTTAAATTGCATAACTTGTGTAACATGAAAAGTCAAAAATTTAATATAAAAAATGCTAGTTGACAAGAAGCATAAATTAATTGGAAAATTTTGTAAAATAAAAGTTAAATCTAGACAATTGTTCACAAAAAAAATAAAATAAAATAAAAAATTTACAATAAAATCTTATTCAAGATGCAAACATGTACACATATATATGAATTTATATGCTTGTAATAAAATGATTCTGTAACTTTAATAGTTGATGATTAAGAAATACATTAAAAATATCTAAAAAGCACTAATTTTAACTATAACATAATTTTTTTTTCTATGAAAAAAAAAAAAAAAATCTAGCACAATTTTATCTTAAATCATTTGAATTACAGTATAAACCGTATTGATACATTTAACATCTTTATTATGTAACTTTTATAATGAATTAACAATTTCAATAAGTTTCATAAGGCAAGAACAATTTTTAAGATATGAGATTTTTCAATGACTCTAAGAACAGAATTCCAAAGTAAATAAATTTAAACTATATTTTAAAGTAGGGGAAAGTATGGTAAAACTGGGTCAAACCGGGTACCCTGTTTTCTTGCTGATGGGTTGCCCTATGAACATCACCCATCTTAACTACATCCCTTAGTGTCCTCTAGCAGTGTGTCATCGGCTTTGAAAGTGAGTTAATCTCTGTGTCAGTGCAGTGATATTGGAAGGAAATTCACCTCAAAAGTTTTAAATTTCCTGCCGCCTTTTCTGCTCTTCGAATAAATCCAGTCTGATGGATCGATTTAGGTAACTAACCCACTGCTTTCTATAGCTTTCACATGATATTTTGATGTCAAGTAGAAGTGTGTACGTTCAGCTATCCAGAAGAACGACACTGTTGATTTTTGGTCGTCTGTTGGGACAAAACCGGGTACCCATTGTTTTGCATTGTATTCTGCAATGAATTGTTTTTTCACTCCACAGGGGGTGAAGAATTGATACAATATTCAGTCTGCAAAAGAGTTGGCACATGAGGAGTGCAGCAGATACGAGAAGTAAAAGCTGAGAAAGCCATTACATGGCAGCATTAAAAATTGCCCTAAAACCTGAAAAAAAAAAAAAAAAAGTTACTGACCTTAAAAAATGTATATATGTTTTAAAGTTTGATTCAAATTGTATTTTTGTTACTGGAATTGTAAAAACTTAATTTTGATTAGTTCCCAGTTTTACTTTACCACCAAAATTCAGAGCTGTTTCAGATGGTCTTAGAAAATGCCTTTTCCCAAGACGAGAAGAATTTTCCTGTGGCAACAGGTATGGTTTTTCAATAGCCCAGATGTCCCCAAACACTTTTGTGGGGTGTTCTGATTATTCAGCCTTCCTGACTTTTGTCAACAAAGGAAAGCTGTTTGGTACCCAGTGTGTACTACTTGTGTAAATTTCAAGAATACAAAAAAAAAAATATATATATATATATATATATATATATATATATCGCATCAAATTTACTTATTTGTTGAATAATTAGTTCCTTATAAATGAAAATAGATTATTTTTAACTTAGGTTCACATCCAGGGGTAGTCCAAAGCATTTTTTACTCCCGGGAAAAATCTCATTTAACATCCTCTCCCATCTAACTACACCTATCTTCCAACCAACATCATTCTCATTCTTCCTTTATAGACACTTATTACTTTATGCATTTGACTTCTACTAGAATGTAAAATAATTTGAATATTTAAAGCATTAAAATGTTAAATAATGACTTTTGTCTTTCAACATGATTTAACTTGTGATACAGACTTTATTTTATGATTATACAAGTTTTAAGAAAGTGGCTGCTAATGAAAGATTTATAATGAAGGAAAAGTAAGATTAGAAAAAAAAAATTCTACCAATGCATTATAAAATTTTGTCAAAAATGTTGCTCAGTTCATGCTGTGCCTAAGAAAAAAATAATCAGTTTAGTAAAAGTGTAACTTTACTGTATCAAGTAAACATGTAAACCTAAAATGCAGGGCTTGAATTTTAGGGCGGGATTGCGGGATTCGCGCCGAAAATTGTGAAATCCCGCCCAAAACAAGATCGTGGGCGGGAATCTCCTGCCCAAAAAATTTCACCATTTTCCTGAGAAATTTGCGTTATTTAATTTACCTGCAACCGAACAATAAATTTCGTGATTTTTTTCCCGCAACCGATCGACGAACTTTGCATTTTTTCCGTGACTGATCGACGAACTTTGCATTTTTTAAGCGACTGATCGACGAACGTTGTGTTTTTTAAGTGACTGATCGACGAACTTTTCGTTTTTTAAGCGACAGATCGACGAACTTTGCGGTTTTTTTCCGCGACAGATCGACGAACGTTGTGTTTTTAAGCGACTGATCGACGAACGTTGCGTTTTTTAAGCGACTGATCGACGAAATTTACATTTTTTCCGCGACAGATCGATAAACTTTGCATTTTTTCAACGACTGATCGACGAACTTTGCATTTTTTAAGCGACTGATCGACAAACTTTGCATTTTTTAGGCGACTGGTCGACGAACTTAGCGTTTTTTGAGCAACTGATCGACAAACTTTGTGTTTTTTTGGGGACAGATCCACGAACTTTACGTTTTTTAAGCGACAGATTGGCGAACTTTGCGTTTTTTCTGCAACTGATCGACGAACTTAGCGTTTTTTTCTGCGACAGATCGACAAACTTTGTGTTTTTAAGCGACTGATCAACGAACTTTGCATTTTTTAAGCGACTGATCAACGAACTTTTCGTTTTTTAAGCGACTGATCGACGAACTTAGCGTTTTTAAAGCGACTGATTGACGAACTTTGCGTTTTTTGGGGACAGATTCACAAACTTTGCGTTTTTTCTGTGATTGATCGACGAACTTTGCGTTTTTCCACGTTTGATCGACGAACTTTGCATTTTTTCCGCGACAGATTGACAAATTTTGCGATTTTCTGCGCTTGATCGACGAATTTTGCGTTTTTTCCGCGACAGATCGACGAACTTCGCGGTTTTTTCCACAACAGATCGACGTGCGTTTTTTTGGCGACAAATTGATGCACTTTGCGTTTTTTCTGCGACAGATCGACGAACTTTGCATTTTTTTCGCGACTGATCGACGAACTTTGCATTTTTTTCGCGACTGATCGACGAACTTTGCGTTTTTTCCGCAATCGATCGACGAACTTTTCTTTTTTTTTTTTTTGCGATCGATTGACGAAATTCGCGTAATTTCTCCTTTTTTTTCTTTTGACATATTGACAAGTTCGTGATTTTTTTTTTTACCTGCGTCTGACTGACAAATTTAGATTTTCTTCTCTGCGTTCGACTGATGAATTTCATGATTTTTCCAAGCGACCGACTGATGAATTTCACAATATTTTCCCGCAACTGATTGACGAATTTCACAATATTTTCTGATGAGCATTCAAGGAACTTCAAGTTTTTTTCCTTGACTGACTAACGAACGTTGCGAATTTTTCCGTAACCGATTGGTGAATTATTCAGTTTCTTCTGGTGAAAGATTGATGAATTTCACTATTTTTTTTTCTCGTGACTCACTGAAAAATTTCAAGATTTTTTTCCGCAACTGACTGATGAATTTTGTGTTATTTTCTTGCGACCGATTAGCAAACTTAGCCATTTTTCCCTGCGACTGTACGTAGTCATTTTGCGATTTTTTTTCTATGTACATAGACATAGATAAAGACTTCTAATAAAATAGCCTTTCGAAGAAAAAAATCGTTTCTCGAAAAATGTTTCAAATACAATGTCTGTGTAGAACAGTTGTATTAGTTCATCTACCTCTTCAAATCGTCTGTTTGACAGCCATCGTCTGGTAGGTATAATAGATTTATTCTATGGTATTTATCCGTATTGTTGTTTGTAGGTGGTGTTACCTTAGCACAGTTGTACACTAGCTGCCATGAAGTCCCAAAGTCGCAAATCGATATTAACACTAATTCGTTAGAAATCCTTCTCTATTTTTGTTCATGCGTAAGACGAATTTCATTATCTTATTCCCTCAACCAATTGACTAAATTCATAATTTTTTTCAACGACAAATAGACGTATTTAAAGATTTTTTTTTTTTCTGCGACCGAAAAGAGGGAAAAGAACAAAAAAATGGCAGTAACAGCCACCGGTCACTGCACCCTGTTAAATTGGCCTACAGTCAGCACTAAACAAAAATAAGATTAGAAGAGCTACAAAGATCTTATTACTTTTACTCCTTGAGGTAAAGGAGTAAACCTTTTTAACCCCTGTGAAAGAGTGAAAGTGTAACCTTGTGAAAGAGGCTTCAGCCTCCCTAAATCAAATAAAATCTAAATTCAGAAATTCATTTAACAACCTAATTGTTAAGTGTCCCTAACACATTTAATGGAACTTGAAAAATACATTGCATATATAAAATTTAACTTTCTTCCCTTTTTTATAATAAAAATAAACATTTTACATAATCATTCTCAGTTGACTTAATTTTTTCAATGGTACTTTGTCATGTCTGCATTAATGTAATTCTTTAAATAGCACGTAAAATAATAGTGGGGTTTAATTTTTTTTTCTCCCTCCCAAACATGACAACTCCCCTCCATTTAAAAATGTTGGTAGGGAGACTTCCCACCTTGGAAAAATTGAATTTCAAGCCCTGAAATGTATTAATTACATATCTGATATATTGCCTCCCTAGTTTTAAGGCCCTAGTTGATTGCCCAGTTCCCCCAGTCCAAGGACACGTTGTTTACAGAACAATTTTCATAACAAAAACTTTTTACATTATAAGCATATAATGCTGGGAAAAGAAAAAAGAAAGAGAGAGAGATTTATGGTTTCCTTATCTAGACTACAGAGGTAAATAACATGTACATTGATTAAAATAACTACCTCTATGCATAACCCTTTTAGAGTGCATGTGTTCCAAGGCTCCACACACTTGTACAAAATATTTCCAAATAGTTTTTTCAGGAATTAAACGTTGTTGCTTCTTAAAATACTAAAAAAGAAAGAAAATTCTAAAGATATTTTATAGAATTTCAGTGAAATAACTAACATTGACACAAACAAAAGGAGAGAGAGAAAAGTAATAGAAGGAAAACTTAAAAATGAGAATTACAATATTAAAGATTAATAAAAAACATTTTTTTTTTAATTTAGTAAATAACTAGTTACTCCTATATTTCAAGACATTTATTAGATCACTACTTAAGAGTCAACTTGATGCGCTGCAGTTTCATTGCATCATACATTTCAAATTTAAAGAGGGGAGAATCTAATTTTATTTATTTTGTTAGAATAAATGTAAGATTGTATTTACAATGAAAGTTAAATAAAAACTACTAAAGTTCCATTTTGAAAATTATGTGATTTTGAATCAATTATGATATAATGTTGGATTTTTCTTAAGGGTGTTGGTCAGTGAGATCTCAAATTTCTCTTGCTAATTTTAAACATATGGGTGTGGGATGAGTTCGTATTTTTAAAATATCTTCTCAGGAAGTTAATATTTTTAATTTCTTTTTCTGTGTTCTCTTCTTAAAGGATGTCTCTTTTATTTTTACATTTTTAGTTGACAAAATATTTCTAAAATATATGCTTAATTTAATACTTTATGTGTTAAAATCTCAGCAAATCTGATGAGCTGGGAGTGAGATTTTAACACTTCAAATAAAATTAAGTATGCATATTAGAAATATTTTGACAACAACAAAAAAAAAAAAAAGAGAGAGAGAGATCCTTTAAGTAGAATACACAGAAAAAATAAGTCGAAAAGATTAATTTCCTGAGGAGTTACTGTAAAAATATGAAAGCATTATACGCCTATAGGTTTAACGTTAGCAAGCAGAATTTGGAATCCCACTGACCCACTTTTAGGGCTTGTAGTAGTTTAAAATGGTGTTTATCAAATGTTGGACAGCAACCTGGCACTGGTCAACTAAAACAAAATGCAGAGATCTAAAAAAAGTGATCTTTCATTTTTTAGCTCTGTTATCATGAATATAAAACATTCAATACATATTTCTAGAGATTATGAAGCCTGCTTACCATTTTTTTCGTGTAAACTCCATGAAAGAGGAGAAAAGGGTTGCAGAGTCTGATTGAAATCAATTCACATAAATTGGTTTGCATCATTCTTTTTATAAATTTATATTTTTGTAAAAGAAAATACTTTTTTATTAAAATATATGCTCATTGTAAATGGCCTTTCAAATCAGTTTTATTTTATCAATAGATTTAACTTATCTATAGATATTATTGCGTATAAAAAATATATGTGTTTCCTTTTCAATTTTAACGAGAAAATAACGCAAACAAGAACAAAAAATCATGCATCTGACATACAATGTGAAACACTTTCCAGCAATAACAGATATTATTAAGAAATTTAATTTTTTCATACACTGAAATGAGATATCTAAATACGAAATCTAAAAAATACATAACTCAGTAAAAATCCATTTTCAGAAATTGCTGCTCATATTCAAAGTCTTTCGTGCAGCTCTGTGTATGATCTACAGAATTTGTAAACAACATGAATAGACTAAATATTACATAAAATTGCATACACCACAAGCAGAACCACATCAGAAAAAGCACTTTTAGCAATAACTGATCATAGTCAGTACTTTAACTGAATTCTTTTGTGCATCTCTGTACATGAACAATAAATCCTTTACACTCTATAATTAATCTATAGAAAATAAGTTGTAGTGAACCTTAGTAATCCTTTTAAATTTCATGATGTTTCAAGTATTATAACATGTTCAAAATGCACCACAAACAATTTTCATGTATTTAATACATAGTTTACCATATGTAAATATAAACAGTGTAATGAAAACTTTATCATTTAATCATAATAAATTTAATCATAACTTAAATAACATCATTTGCAACTTTTAAATTGTAAATATTTAAAAAATATATATATATCTGATAGTTTTTATTTTTTATCACTTTTTTAAAAATTATGATTTTTGCCAACACTGATTGGCAGAGAATGTGGGACAGTGCTATATTTTTAAGAATTCCACTTAAGAGGGTAACAACAGTTGCAAAATCCTATGTATAATAGCTGATATTGATGTACTTTTTTTTCTTGAAAACTACTAAATTAATTTCAATATTTGTTTTAAAATATTTTTGGTATTAGCTATAATTTGACTATTCTGGTTTTTTTTGGAAAATCAATTCCTTTTTAATAAGTTATTTCAAGAAAAATTCTAGAAATATAGATGCATAATTATTGCACGTTTATATTTTTATTCCTTGACAAAAATGTTCATTTTATAGTTTAGCTACTGCCAAAACTATTTTTTTCTTTTAAATATTGAAATCGTTTCAGTAGTTCATGAGAAAATGGTTTTTCCATTTTGTATTTTCTATAGCATTTTGCAAATATTGTTGCTCTTTTAAAACAACACCACTTTTCAAAGATCCCATTTAAAATATTGGTTAATATCTGAAAATCCGGCCTTATTTTTTTTTTTTCTATCTAGCATCAGCCCTGATTAATGAGTTTACAGACACATTTTTAAATATTCCTATATAATTAATTAGTGAATAGCAAACAGAAAAAAAAATTACTTTTATCATTCTAGACAGATCACCAGCATCAGCAAGATCCAAAACTATATACAGTTCGTTATCATCTATGAATGATGCTAGGTATTTTATAACATTAGGATGATTCAATTGCTAAGAAAAAGATAATAAATACAATTAATAATCAGATGGTAACTATCATCAACATATAATGTAAAATTATAAATAATAAAATTGGCTCGTAGTCAGTGATAACAGTAGATTTTGGTCAACATTTTATCAGTAATAGTAGAATTTTAAGTTAGGACTTTTCAGAAGTTAATAACCACTTCTTTATTAGTTTATTTTTAAATACAGTAAAACCTACCTAAAGCAATCATGCTATGTACCTTTAAAAATTGGTTGCTTTGAGGGGTGATTTCTTAATGGAGATCATGCTTAAATCTAGTTTTTGATAGTCAGAAATAAAGTAACAGGAAGTGTTATGAAAATTTAGCTTTCACATTAGGAAATAATAATAATATAAAAAATTAAATACCAAAAGAAAACTTTAATTTAAATTCATAAGTTAATTACTACAAGGGTTTAGAAATGTATATATTGATGTTTGCTTTGATTTTACAATTTTATCTTTTACAACTTTTATTTCTAAACCCTTTCAAAGTTAAGTGAATAAATGCAAAATTTGAAAATTTCTGCAAAATTCTTCCATTACTAGAACAAAAATCTTGGAATCCGAAGGCTTTGGCTATTTGAATGCATTCCTCTTTTATTAAAGTTCCACTAAATGGAATATTTTTTGGCTCTTGCTGCTCGAAACCATTCCATCAAAAGCATCGTTTACATCACTGAATTTTTCCTTAGGTTTTTGTTTCATTCCACGCGATTTATGACTTTGCCATTCTTTTAAAAGACCTCTTTAGTCTTAAAAGTTTTGTTTATCTGCTTTTTTCCACAGATGAACATTTGATCTAATTTTCTTTCTGACTTTCCATTTCTATGTTCATTTCATTAGTAATGTGTATATGCTCCTTTATGTTTAAAATCATTCTTTTAGTTGTCATTGTTAAAACACAACTGAAACAGATCTCCGCTATTGCAAGCACTCACACTCAAAAAAGCGTTTTGTAACAAACATGGCGACTCGATCGCAATATCAAAGGAGGAAGTAGAAACTTCCCTACAGCAAGAAGACCATAAAAGACTTATCTCTCTGAGGTTCATCAAGCATGCTGTTCTAATAAGTGGGGATGATTCACATTCCATTCCAGGTGGGGGAGCATGTACACATTGGTTAAACTAAAGGTCAAACGTCCAGGTGAAAACTTAATTTCTTTCCATTTCTTCAAATAAATTGGTTGTTCATGGAGGGAGTTTCACTGAGAATGATGTTTGAATGGAAGAAAAATTGGCATTGAGACTTTGGGAATAAATTTCGTTCCATGAAAAAATGGTCGTTTAGGGAGATGGTCGCCTAATAGAGGTGGTCGCACAGAGAGGTTTCAATGGATGTATTACCTTTACATTCAACATATAAAGTCAAATCTAATTTTTTGTTTTAAATAGTTATTGTGAATATTTCATTCATAAAATATTTCAAACTGATAATGTACTTAAAAATAAATTATGAAGTTCTATAAAATACTTTACAATATACACTTGAAATTCTTTTCAATATGAAGTTATATACATTATATATATAAAAAATCATGTAAAACACAATAGAACTATAAAGACTCGGATGAAATAAAAAATCATACATAAAACTTAAACTACAGAGATTTTCTACCTGATTACAGAAGATCGCTACTGGTATGATAATATCATTCAAACTTCTGTAATAAGGTAACTTTTTAAAAACAGAGCAAATGAGAGCATGTTTATAGAATCTGCAAGGTAGGAACGGGGGTTGGTGAGCATAATTCGTAGAGGGCGGAGCCCCTCAGTATTTTTATATAATGACAAAAAAATTATATTAAGTTTATTTATGACAGCTCATTATATAAAACAACATACTTGTAATAAATTTATTTCCTTCATACAATCCAATCTAGCCTTGGAGTCTAACATCTCAGATATCTAAAAACAACAACAACAAAAAAAGGTTAATATGTGAAGTATGGAAAGTTATTATGTAAATAATTTTTAACCTCAAATCTATAAATGCCTAAAATCCATATATCATTGCAGATGTAAACAGTGAAACTTAAGAGTTCAAATGTAGAGGAAAAGTTCAAGATTTTTTAAATATTATATCATTCTATACACATCTTTAATATGTAATTCTGGTTAATAATTCTGACTAAACTTAAGCTTTCTCATGAAGGAAGTATAAATTTATTTTTAAAAATATTCAAGATAGTGCTGTTATCAGAGGTGATTGTGTTCTTTTTATCAAATACATTTATGTATTCATCAAGCTTTTTTGGTTATTAAATCTTGCTAAACATGAAATAAAACTTTGTTATTTTAAAATTTTTATATGAATTATTAGTGTACTTTCATGAGGCGAGTTTCATTGAATAATTCAAGAAAAAATTATCTCATCATTACTATGCATAGTAGTTATGCATTATTAATTATTTACTTGACCTTTACTTTTAATATTTTAATTCTCTTAAATTTTAGTATTTTACTTAACTATTTTGATATTTTACTTTACTGTAAGCATTCATTATAATTTCAAGTGCATTATTACATTCAAATTACTGTTTAAAAAATGTAAACAAAACAGTGACCAGAAATCTGCAAAATTCTACAATCTGCATAACCTCTAGTCCCAAGCTATGTGGATTTGAGGGAGTCTACTGTACATTAAAAAGGAAGCTAAAAAAGAAAGATAGATATATATAATATAGAAAAAGCAAAATATTACTCACTTGCACTTTCTTTAATGCAACAAATTTCCCATCCAGTTTACATTTGGCCCGATAAACAGTACTAAATTGACCTTTGCCGATTTTCTTGTCAATTTCAAAGTTCGATAACATCCCATAAATGGAGTCATTTGTACTTAATCGTGATAATTCTTCATCAAGTTCCGTCATTATGAATGACTGTAAACCAGAAAAACATATGTGTAAGTAAACATTATTTACATAGATTATCTTTATATAATACATGTAATAAAAGCAATCAAAAAACAACAAAATTAGAGTTCTTTTCCAATACAGAGGCCTTGGCGAGATCAGTGATAGAAATTAGGAAATAAAAGGGAAGAGTCAAATGACACCTACTGTAAATATCCTAGGTGTCAAATTAAAATTTTTAGTTGTAATTTCAAAAATTCATTTTTAACATAACTGTAATAGAGTATGCTTCTTTTTAGAAAAGCACGAATATTTTGTTTGTATTTAAAATTATTGAAGTTCTTAATCTCCAAGCTTATAACAATTAAAGCAACTGTAAAACTGATGTAAAGCATTTTTAATTATTACTATATTTAAAAATTAATAGAAAAATGCATTTAATCATGTAAAACACAATTAAAATTTGATAAATTCCCTCAAATCAGAAACAATGTTTTATACAATGTTGATAATTACAATTTAATTTAGTAAATATATATGTAAGGAATTTTCCGGGGACGACTTGGGAGACTAATACTTTACAGAAACATACAAATAAGTTGCACTCGGGACCTCTGGACAGATCGAACTCGTTTATTGAAGCATTTCTTCGTACAGACATCTTCGCGCGTTCAGTCGGAGGTCCCGGGAGCCATTTACGTTAAAGTTTGAGAACTACATGGCCGAGGGTTTGGCTGACCGCTCAAATGTGCCAAAAAACTGTCTTCCTCGCCCTTGAAGGCTGGTTTTAATTCGAATTTAGGATATTTTCCAGCAGAGGGAGAAAGAGTCAAATTGGGAGGATCATTTATTTTAATTGGTCAATTAGCTTTTGACTGATGTCTGGGGTCTTATGCTGACACCAAGGCTTGGCCGGGCCTGGGAGCCGCACCCAACAGACGGCTGCAAGAAATGCAAACTCATCACTTTTAAAACTTAAAGAGATGTCGAAATTGATAGATGAAAGTAATATTTGTGAGGCTGAGAAACAAAGATCACAGGGGCAGATTAGATTTAAGCATTAGATTTATAAGTTAGAAAAAATGTTTTGGGATTTTAAATTTTAATTTTGCATTTTAAAAAGGGTTTATTTTTATCCTTTCACATCCCCCCCCTCCAAGATGAGATCCACCAGATTTGCCTGCAAAACTGGGGGAGCTCACCCGGAAGACCGAGAATGCCAAAGTGAGTTAAAAAGAAGTGTTTAATTGAGTATAGTTTCAAAATAAGTTAAAGTTAAATTTAGAACTAAGATTGGTAAAAAGTGAGGGCTGAATTTTGCTGCTGGAAAAGATATTTAAAATTTAAATTTCAACGCATAAAAATTAAGGAAAAATTTTGCAGTAAGATCTTATGGTTTTATGCTAAAAAGTTCTAAATTTGGGATATGGCTCTCGGGACAATCTGACCGAACTTTACATTAAAAACTTGAAAAATATAATAATTATACCAGAAAACATACGGAATCTATGAAAACAATAATACAGTAATATTACCACAAAACTATATGAGAAAAAAAATACTAATAAGATAAAGATTAAAATAATAGCCATAAATTTGTCGTTTGTCTTTTGGCCATAATTGTATGGATTAAAAGTTTTTTGGCCATTTTTGTGCTATTTTTTTCAAGTCCTTACAGCACAAAATTTCAAAATATTTTATAAAAATTATATAGTTCTGTGAAAATTATAACTTTAAGGTGAAAAGTGCAAAAATTAAATATAAAAAATAGTTATTCAAAAATATATAAACATATGGTATCAATATAATAAAATAATAATAATAAACGTAAGAAATTGGTTTGAAAAATATACTTTCTTTATATGTAAAATATTCACATTAGACAAATACTTGAAAATGTTAAATTATGAAAAAGAAACTTGAAATTATTTATTCACATTTTTTCAAAACGTGAAAATATTGCAAAATAAAATTGCAGCAATATAAAATTGTTAAAATTAAAAGATTATGTAAATATTTAAAAATAATGGAATATACTGTAAAATGGACAAAACAGGTGCGGACATAACAAGTGTAAGATATAGAGTTTATTTACAGGGACTACTGGTTAGGTAAGTAGTTTTATTTGTATCCTAAACCTTTGGAGGTTTTAGCAGATCCTAAACCTCGAGGAGGTTTTAGCAAAAATTAAAAAAAAAAAAGAAAATTGAGCATGATGTTTCTATTTTGGGTGAAGTGTAGATGCAATTTAATTGTAAGCAATGGAATTTACTGTTTTGCAGACTGAGGTGTATTTGTTTTCCCCAGTGGCATCAATAAATCTGAGCAGCAATATAATAAATTACAATTACATCTCACTGTTAGCTCAAAGAAAAAAAAAATAAATTCCTGCTCTAGACAAGTATAACTCACAGAACACTTTTCCTTTAAGATTAAGGCCAGAATGCTCCGAATTTTCCTTGCTAGTTTTTACGCAAATAGCAAAAACTTTTTTATTTTTAAGGGTTTTACTACTGGCAAAAGAAAAATTAATTAATAAAACAAAAAATAATAAACCTGGTATGAATAAAAAAGGACAGCGTTTTAGAAGTGCATGGTAACCTTGTGACAATTCTGTTTACTAATGGATCTATTCTTACAAAAATGTCAGCAGTCGCCACATTTGCACGTGAATATCACTGAATCCTCTTTGATTGCACAGGGGTGTTTTTGGTTGGAGTTTAACCAACTCAAAAACTTAAAAAAAAAATTGTGGGCTTAAAGATTTAATGGACTGGAACCATGGTCATCTTTAAAAATTGAATGGGTGGATTTAGACACTATTGGACTTACCACGGCAAAAGTGGGTTCACCAAGGTCATGTCTAAACCGATTGGTTAATGAATTGAATTTATTTTGAATACTTAAAATGGTAAGGACGGGGCCTTCCAAATTTTTCTTTAAAAACTGGTTGGGGTTTAACCAACACATGGGGGTCGTTTAGAGAATGATGGGGTGTGACATTTTAATTAAAAAAGTGATAGAGATAATAAAGTTGCACAAGAGGAAATGGCAAAAATAATAATATAGCATCTAAAAATACGGAATAAATGTACAGAAAAACACAACATTAATACTTACTTACATGATATATTTTTAAAAATACTGGCAATCTGATTGGTATCTCAACAGTTCAATAAAAATATATTTTCATATAAAAAGAAATGAACTGTAATAATGAATACGTACAATAGGTAATAATTAAACACACACAAAATCTAAAAATAATAATAATAATATATTTACAAATTAAAAAAAAATTCACCTGGAAAAATTGGGTAAAAACTTGATGAAAAATACTTGGAGAATACAATGATGAAACATTGAACGATAACTACGTAAATGTATCATTTCATAGCTTTATAGCTATTTTCTGTTCTGTTTCACTCTTATATGGAAAAAGTTGTAAAAATAAACAAAAAGGTTGTCTGTTTAAATCTTTTTACTGGAAAACATTCATAAAAGTAACTAGTTCAACCCATTTATTTATAATACCATAAACATTAAATTCAACTGCATTTATTTTTTGGGGATCACACGTGTGCTTCACCTCATGAAAAAGAAAAGAAAAGTACTGTTATCAAAAATTATCACAATTAATGTGCATAGCTGGTCATTACCAAATTTCTTCTATCTTTAATAACTTCAACTTTACAAGAAAAAATAAAGCTAATAAAATTTTAAAATAATAAATTTAAATTTGCTTAAGACTTCTAAAATCCCTTTAACACAACTGTGATATTAAAAAAAATCTACTTTTAAACTTTCAAAAACTACACATTGATAACAGCATTTTTTTTTTTTTTTTTTTTTTTTTTTTTTTTTTTTTTTTAACTTTTGATATTTCCAGGAATAACTTTAATATTAATTCTTTAAGCAAATAAATAAAGTAAAATATTGCTTCATTTAACAAAATTGATTTTCAATAACACCTTTTCATAATAGAAATAACGCAAAAGAAATCTGTATTGTGGATTAATTACTTTTAATACAAAAACTTCTTAAAATATTTAAAAAATTAAGCTTCAATTAAAAAATATCATACTTTCAAACACTAAAATGAAGAAAGTAAAAAGAATGTAATGAAGCTTTATATTTTTTTCCTACAAAACTATTAAAACGGAAATTTTAATAGCAATAAAACTTACCTGTGAATTAAAATATACAATTTACTTTAACACACCCACACACACATACAAAAAATAAAATAAAATAAAATAAAACACAGGGCTTTTTCTGACCCAGATCATTATCGTTATTTGTTCACTAAAGGTAAATAAATAACATTTTCCGGTGGTCGGTTCACAGTGCATCATGAATCACTTTAGTTTAACGTGCTCAACTGAAAGAAAAGAAAAACTTTAAAAAATAAATGAACACTGAATGTTTTTTCCTTTTCTTACTCAGTTCTAACCACAAAAATTTAAAGTCGGGATCGCACAGATCACGAAGGACACAGATAAATATTTCAGTTCTGTATCAGAGTTTGCGCGATCTTGAAAATCAGCTGTCTCTATGACCTACATATGTTGAGGATGAGGTATAAAAGAGTTTTTCGAAAGATTCAGTTTGATCTTCAGTGAGTCTAAAGTTAATAAATTGATGCGGTTTGCCAATAGATAAGTTTCTTTTTGACGATAACAGAGTGAGGGAAAAAAAAAAAAGTTTCTTGGTTGAGGACCGGAAATATAGCAAATAAATTTCAGCATAAAGGATGTTTATTTTCGGTTTTTCTCAGATGATCACGAAAATTATTTTAAGTTTATCTGGCGAGTAAGCACACTAAGTAAAATAATTTGATTTGGAGAAAAAAAAAAGTTCTTTTTTACCGGCCATCGGGGGGAAAAGTATTTTTCTTTTCTAGGTGACTATATTCAACTTTTATACACAATAAAAGTTCATGATGGTAAAATGCACTTTCTTGAAAGACTAATCGAAGTCTCATTAATTGCTGGCAATCTTTTGAGATTGTTCGTGGGCCGATTGCACTGACACAACACAGATACTATTTTAATTTTCATGGCACAAGTGGAATTTTTTATTTTTCAAGTTCTTTTATCAAGTTCTGGAAGAAAGGCTGGGATTTTCCCGAAGTAGGCGACCGTCATGCCGACTTTATAAAATGTAAGGAATTTTCTGGGGACGACTTGGGAGACTAATACTTTACAGAAACATACAAATAAGTTGCAC
Organism: Maratus michaelseni; assembly: GCA_963931845.1. Classification (NCBI taxonomy): domain Eukaryota; kingdom Metazoa; phylum Arthropoda; class Arachnida; order Araneae; family Salticidae; genus Maratus; species Maratus michaelseni. Next base: position 70,289,206 of record OZ007595.1, on the reverse strand, counting down.
TCGGGACCTCTGGACAGATCGAACTCGTTTATTGAAGCATTTCTTCGTACAGACATCTTCGCGCGTTCAGTCGGAGGTCCCGGGAGCCATTTACGTTAAAGTTTGAGAACTACATGGCCGAGGGTTTGGCTGACCGCTCAAATGTGCCAAAAAACTGTCTTCCTCGCCCTTGAAGGCTGGTTTTAATTCGAATTTAGGATATTTTCCAGCAGAGGGAGAAAGAGTCAAATTGGGAGGATCATTTATTTTAATTGGTCAATTAGCTTTTGACTGATGTCTGGGGTCTTATGCTGACACCAAGGCTTGGCCGGGCCTGGGAGCCGCACCCAACAGACGGCTGCAAGAAATGCAAACTCATCACTTTTAAAACTTAAAGAGATGTCGAAATTGATAGATGAAAGTAATATTTGTGAGGCTGAGAAACAAAGATCACAGGGGCAGATTAGATTTAAGCATTAGATTTATAAGTTAGAAAAAATGTTTTGGGATTTTAAATTTTAATTTTGCATTTTAAAAAGGGTTTATTTTTATCCTTTCATATATATATATATACAGTAAAACCTCTGAATAACGGACACCTCGGGAGCATGGAGTTTGTCCGCTATTGAGAGGTAAAAATGTACAAATATACAGGTTTTGGGGTTCACAAAAGCGTCCGCTAAATAGAGGTGTCCGCTAATTGGGAGTGTCTTTTATGGAGGTTTTACTGTTGAATCTCAATAACATGAAATCAAAAGGTGCATTAATTTTTTGTGTGTTAACCATTAAAACAATCTACCTATGTATAAAAAAAATAGACATGTGTGTCCCTATATTTCACTTTGCAGCCACAACTATCCATTGCAAACCACTGGTGTTTATGTGTGGTAGTAGCCTCTAGTCTCCCATCGTGCACTATGGTGGTTGCATTTCGGGGTGTGTGGGAAATATGGTGGTTGAAAGTGGTCAACCTAGGGCATTTTCATATTTCGACCAAAGTGAAAATGTTTCGAATCTTCTTCAACGAGAATTGGTTCATTCAACTTAACATGAATTAATTAACATATAGAGAACTAAGTGAGATGATTTCGTGCCCCCTAGTGGTAAAAATTGAAACTAAATGATATTGCAACACATGCATGGCATGCCTGCTATACAATGTCGTAGGCAGCGTGGATGAGTGTCAGATTTTCATTCGGAAAGAAGTTTTTTTTTTTATCGAAACCCCAAAAGAAAGATACTGATTTCCAGGCAATGCTGGATGGATCAACTAGTAGTTAATAAATGTTTAAAAAAAGAAAAAAGCTAGGTGTCAAATTTGACGAAGAATAATTTTGTAGTTGTCAAATGCAATATAATTTAGTTGCATTCGATGACTAATGACTGCTAATTTCAAACACTGGGCGAGATAGAGAAAATGTCTGGCGAGAGAAGGAAATTTGGCAACATATTCACTATTTCATATATTATGCATAAGCCTTTTTTTCAATGTTTGTATATAATTTATTTAATACAAAGAAGCCATTTATCTATTTTTATATACAAACAGAAGTAATTTGCATATAAAAAACAATAATAATATATATAAATAAAATGTTTATATATATAAAAATATACACAAGCATAAAAATTCATTAGGTTTGTTTTCATAGCTGTTTATATTAGGGATACACCAAATATTTGGTATCTATTTGGTATTTGGCCTATTCGGCCATATTACCAAATATTCAGTTAGGTCGAATATCGAACTATTCAGCCTACTGAATATTCGATTTGGGCGAATATCGAAATATTAGGTCAAACCGAATACTTAAAAAAAGTTTTAAATATTTTTAAAAACTCACAATTTCTACTTTTAACTGTCAATTAATAAAGATATTCAAAATAATTTGAAATAGAATCATAATTCAAAGAAAGAGAATGCTTTTACATTATTTATTCGCTGTTTAAAAAGTGTCGCTTAAGAAAATTAACCATCAATGATGACCTTCATAGGAATTAATGATGTATAAATAATTGCAAGTTCCTGAATATTGTCTAGTAAATAATCTGTGTCTTGTTTTTTTGTAAACATCATGTTTCTCTAAACAAAAGGGAAAAAAACTGTCACTGTGATAATAGACACCACGACAGACAATTTGTCTGTCATCTATATTTTCAACATAGTTACTTTGATTTCTGTGAATCACGAGAAGTACTAGAAATTGACGCCATTCATATCTACTGAGCTAGATATTCTTTTATTCAGAGCACAGCTGACAGTACTACTTATACCGTGTCACTGGCCAAAATTCAGCAACTTCCAATAATATCATCATATATACTACAAGAAAAATTAATATGATGCAAATCTCGCTAAAATATCTTCATTGTTGTTGTTAAAGTTGTGAAAGAAAATTCAGTTTCAGCTTGTGGTGACACACCCTGTGTTTTTGATTGAATGTATAGTATTTTTGATGGAATAAGTGGATTGAGATAATGTTTCTTGCTCAAAAAATGTTTGCTTTGATCACATTATCTATGTAGAAAGTTTTTTCCAAGATGTATGAACACCCTGTATATTTACAAGCTCTGAATATAGTCACCCATTCCAGACATCTGCTCTCTGGTTCATTTAAAAACTTCCTTGCCAAATGAAAAAGGAGCAGGTAAGTTACTCTTGCTGATTTGCCACCATTTTAATATTGTATTCTTTTACTTTAGTCCCTTCCTGAAAAATAAATACTATATCACTGTAAAATGTTTCTTCTAATTCCTTCAAATTTTTTCTTAGATTTTAAAGTATTTGTTTTAGAATATAAGAACATTTTATAAATTTATTTTAATTCACAGAAGAAGGTACAAACTTTAAAACTTTATTAATGAAAAAAGTTTTAAGACAATCCTCTTTTTAAGTTATAACTCAAAGCACAGATTTTTTTGTGTAAAGGTTTCTTGTAAAAAGATCTAGTTCATAAAATGGTAGTATTTGTGTTAAATATTATGTAAAACTGTTGTATAATTTAACTTTTAATACTTTTAAACTGTGAAATATAAAAATATTCGTCCAGCCGAATATTTAGTATTCGGCCAAAATCACTAGTATTCAGTGCATCCCTAGTTTATATTGTGATAGCGTGAGACGTTGTATATATAATTAATAAATTCCATTTATCGTTTGAAACGAAAAAACTTTATTTTAAATTAACACATTAAAAAAAAAAAAAGTAAAAATGAAAATTTATGATAAGCATCCATGCTGTAAATTTACATGGTCAGCCAAACTCTTATTCTGACGTCCGCTCAAAGTCGAACCTCACTCTCCAGTATTCCAAATCCAACTGATTCAACATTCAACTCCTTCCACCTTCAACTGCTGTCAGCAATTTCACTTCCCAGGGGCTTTCCTTGCATTCCAGGAATTTCCCAGAAAACATTGCATTTCGTAGGGGCCCAGTTCTTTGTATCCACAAGAACAATACTTTACAATTCTTATCTACTCATTCAGATAACATACCATTCAATACAAAGCATGTATTGCAGCTTGGCTTATCTCAAAGTGAAAATGAAATTCACACTATTGATAGAATTTTTCTCAATAGAGATCAATCTGTCAGATTATTTTCATTCCACAGAGATTATCCTTTTTCCACAAATAAGGGAGGAGTTGAAACATGTCAACTCATCACAACACCTCCCCCTAAGAAAAAAATTTCTAGAAGAAATTTGGCATATATATTAATAGAATAAGCTCCTTCAATCAATTTCTAAAGAGGTCAACAAAGCACAAAGGAATTTTGAATAACACATGAAAAATCCCTATAGAAAACAAACACATTCCCATACTCAGTATTTGATAGACCACGCTGTCAACAGGATTTACTATAATCCCATAACTACAATACCTAAGTATAATTCCAGGAATAATTTATACAATTGATGCCCTAAGAAACAATTTTGAAATATTTCACATACATATAATACCAAATACAGATTACACTTTACATGATTCTAACAAAAAAAAGTAATAATAAAAAAAAAGAAAAAAATCTATATACAACACAATGCCTAAAACGATTCTCTTAAAAACTTGCTTAAAAGCCTAAATTTAGACACTCCTACAAACAAAAAGAAAGCATACTAAATTATGCAATTATTAAATTAATGAAGTTTTACTATTACGAAAATAATATTAAGCATTAAATGATAAATAAACACAATACAGATATTACAATAATGAGTACTCCCAAATTTAGAATAAACTTAATTTAGAGAATTCTCCCGAAAGCCAATATCTAAATTACTTCCATCAGAAAATCTTTTCGACAATAAATTTCGCTTTACAACTTCATAATCATAATTTTTCTTTTCAAAATCTTGTTTGATTTTAATAAATCTTTCTTTGGGATCCGTTTTAAAAGACGAATGCTCCATTCTTTTTAACTTTGATTTCCTATTCACATCTTCTTGGCATTTAGCCCCCCAATTTACTCTATTATTTACCTTCATCCAAGAGTTAAATTTACTGACCACAGTCATCGGTGAACTCAATTTCTTTCTGATTCTATTTCTAACATGTATAAATCCCATACTACCAACAAAATACCTGGGTATATTTACATCATGCTCAGAATTCTTTTCCCGAAATTGACCTCCTTTAACTGACCTTTTATCACTATCCGTTTTAGACGCACCCTCTTTTGTATCGATCAATTTAGACCCTTTTTCCAAATACCTATTAGTCACGTCTTCCGGTGAATTTACCTCCATCTCATTAACAGACTTACTATCCCTTTCACAGATTTCATTTCCAACCATTTTTCTAACAAATTTTTGCTCATGATCGCTAGACAATCTGAAGGTTCCCTGTCCATTTAATTCTCTCTGATTTTCCACCTGTTTACACACTGAATTTTGCTTATCCATATTTCCTAACTTTAATAATTCATAAACAGCTGGTGTTATAAGGGGCAGAGAATTTAGTTTTCTCACAACTGCAACCACCACATTTTTTTCAACATACTCTTTTTCACCTTCCGTCAAAGCAACCGGCACTGACACCAAATCCGCTTTTTGTCTATTTCCGAGGGCCGGTATAAGAAAGACATTTCCCACTTTCACGGAATGTCATTAGCATCAAAAACCGCAATTTGCGCACCTGTGTCCTTAATCGCTTTTACTTTCTTACCATTCACGCATAAATCAACCATAGGTAATTCGGTTTCCACACCTTCCCTATTATTTTCACTTTTCCCATCACTAGTAATGATCCAAGCTATGCTTTTATCTTCATAATTAGTTTTACTTTTTAACAATTCCGGACAATTTGGACGAATGTGGCCCACTGCCAAACAATTATAACATTGGACTTGTCTTTGCTTTTCGAAAGCATTGTCCTTCTTAAATTGATCAAATTTCCCACACTCTTTCGTATTCTCAAATTCCGATTTTGGTTTAATTTCTTTTCTACTTTTAGAATTAAAGCTGTCTTTTTGCTTATCCTGAAAAGATTTATTTTCCCACGGTTTTCTATCCGACCTGTTAAATTCTCTTCTTATACTCTCAAATTTATCTGATTTTTCCGCGAGTTTAGAAGCAATCTTTATTTCCTCCCAATCATCAATAAATTTTTCTTTTATCTGAAAAGGGACACGTTTTTTCAATTGTTCCGTGAGCATTAGTTCTTTTAAGGATTCAAAATCTCTCACTTCTAATGACTCTAACCAATTATCTAGATAACCCCTTAACTCATAAATCAGATCTACCCATAATTCACCAGATTTTCTTTGATGAGTTTCAAATTTCTGTTTTAAGGCGCCTGTACTTAGCCTAAATCTATCTAACAAAACTTTCTTTATATGTTGAAAATCATCACATTTGTCTGACGGTTGTTTAACTATAATTTCGGCAATGTCAGAAGGTAATAAAGGAATTAATTGACTGACCAAATCTTCCTGAGAAATTTTAGCTTTCTCGGCTTGCCTTTCAAAAATCATAAAGAAAAGAGTTATATCAATTAATTTAGAATCAAAGCGCGGAACTAAATCCTTTAAATTTACTTTAGGAGTTCTATGAAAATCTACATTTGATTCATTAGATGAAACACTAACAACATCCGCAGAATTTTGAATACGCAATTTTTCTAATTCAAATTGCTGTTGTTTCTCAAGTTTTTGTAATTCAAGTTGTTTTTCAAGTTGTTTTTCGAGTTTATCTGCCTCAAGTTGTTTCTCAAGTTTATCTAATTCAAGTTGTTTTTCGAGTTTATCTGCCTCAAGTTGTTTCTCAAGTTTATCTACCTCAAGTTGTTTTTCAAGTTTATCTAACTCAAATTTCTTAAGTTTATCTTTTTCCTCTTGTGCAATCCTATCTAATTCAATTTGCCTCTCTCTTTCTTTACGATCTTTTTCAATTTGTTTTTCCTGTTCTTTCCGCTCTGCCTCCTGTTCAAGAATATATTGCAAGCGAAGTTTTGCGTAACTTTCTTTATAATCCTCAGCATTAACTATAGCCTGAATTATAGCTTGATTTTTACATGTTTTTGACACACTGGTCTCAAATTCCTCTGCTAATAATAGCAAGACGCTTTTATTATATTTTACTAAATAGTCTGCCATATTTTTTCCCAAAATATAATAAATTTCAAAATAACAGATATATTCAATTTACAATAATACAATGAATACAGAAATAGAATTTTCTTCACTATACGTATAATAATGTATTTAAAAACGACACAATTTCAATATAGCAAATTCTCATGCAACAGTGACGTCTTTCAAACTGAGTATATCCCCCAAAATAAATTTTATACCCAACAGTACAGTATAACATCAATTTATTTTGAAACATTAATCATAATCATCCACAGTATACCCATAAAATTAAGCTATAACTTTATTACTGTAAGAAAAAAAATGTATATAAACAAAACTCTTATTTCCAAAAGTTTTATACAAAATTATGATTAAAATACCCTGATTAATAATCTCAATTATTCAATAACAATTAACTATACCCCAATTAAATTTTAACATATACATAAGTATATAATTTTCTTAACCCAATATTATACCAAACAGATACCAGAAAATCAACAAACATAAAAATTCTAACTAAAAATTTAAGTACCAAATTAATAGCTTCCCTAGAATTTTTAAATTTCACATAGAGTTTTGTTCCCCAAAATTAAAATTTATACACAAAATTCAATTTAAAACAGACCTCTATAGAAGATTTCATAAAAGAGCTTCCTCCAGATGCAGATACTTCCTCCACACTGATACCAGGCTTCCAAGCACTTTTAAAGATGACACACTCAGATGTTTGAAGATTTGAAGACACTAGTTTCGCTGATGAGGCACTAATTGCACCTTAGATCCGTATGTAGACAACTTAGATGGTACACCGCATATCTTCATTCCACTGATATAATTTGAAGCACACACAAATAGCACCAAGTCTATAGTTCACTGTTCATACACCTCACAGCTTTAGTCGATAAAGTTCTTTTACCAGTTCTCTACTTGCTAGAACTCCAAGAAAAATCCACGACTCCAATTAGGCTTCAAGACTCCACAACTCTGCTCGTCCGTTTTTCACTGGCTCTTCATCTGTTTAATCAGGTTAACATAGATCCGTAATCTAATTTACTCTAGATTACATATCCCATTTGCTGCCACCAATTAATTATATATACTATTGCTGTGGTAGCGTGAGACGTTGTATATATAATTAATAAATTCCATTTATCGTTTGAAACGAAAAAACTTTATTTTAAATTAACACATTAAAAAAAAAAAAAGTAAAAATGAAAATTTATGATAAGCATCCATGCTGTAAATTTACATGGTCAGCCAAACTCTGATTCTGACGTCCGCTCAAAGTCGAACCTCACTCTCCAGTATTCCAAATCCAACTGATTCAACATTCAACTCCTTCCACCTTCAACTGCCGTCAGCAATTTCACTTCCCAGGGGCTTTCCTTGCATTCCAGGAATTTCCCAGAAAACATTGCATTTCGTAGGGGCCCAGTTCTTTGTATCCACAAGAACAATACTTTACAATTCTTATCTACTCATTCAGATAACATACCATTCAATACAAAGCATGTATTGCAGCTTGGCTTATCTCAAAGTGAAAATGAAATTCACACTATTGATAGAATTTTTCTCAATAGAGATCAATCTGTCAGATTATTTTCATTCCACAGAGATTATCCTTTTTCCACAAATAAGGGAGTAGTTGAAACATGTCAACTCATCACAATATCACTGATGTAGTCCTGGAATAAAAAGTGGGGGGGAAGCTCACTGTCTTGAACAATTAGGGTCTGTATCACTCATAGGGCAATCATGATTTTGAATCTGCTTTGCATTTTGAATTGCAAAGAAAAGTAATTAAAAAATTAAATTTAAATGTAAAAAATAAAATTAAAATAAAATAAAATAAAATTTCTTTATCTATTGGTCTTTAAATAGCTTGCAATATAATTAAAAAACTGAAAACCTTATTTCATGTCTGAAAATTTTTGGAATAGAATTCATAATTCAGTATAATACTAATTCAGGCAATGATTTTGGTTGCAGTTTTTTTTGTATTTTTTTGAAACAGGTTCCGAAAGTGAAAGTATCTTAATAATAAAAACTTGTAATCAAAATTGAAAAAGTACAAAAGATAACTTTTTCATTTGCATAGAAATCGGCCTCAGCAATCCAATGCAAAAAAAATTATTTAAAAATATTGAAATGCGAACGAGATATTCTAAAAACTTTCTCACATAGGATTATAATTAGTGAGCGGGTGTTTTCACGTGAGTGAAGTAGCCCCTTAAGGGTAAACTATTAATGATTAGCATTATATATAAGAATAAACAGATTATTCATTAAAATTAAATTACTATTATAAATTAAAAATGCCAAATTTTGTCACTAAAAATACCAAGTTTTTATAAAAGTCTCGCAATAATTTTTTCAAAGACATCTTCAAGTTTTAGTTAAGATCGATCTTACAGGATGCCCCCCCCCCCCCCCGCCCCCCCCCAAAAAAAAATAAATAAAATTAAATAAAATTAAATTAAAAATAAAATAAAATTAAATTAATAATAATAAAATTGAAACATGCTTTAATTTTTTTACTTGCTGGAGATAAGTAGGCAATGTAGGATGCAAAAATGTTTAAAATGAGATAGGAAATATGCAAGATGGAGGAAGGATGACAAATTAGAAAAGTTATGATACTACAAGAAAGAGGTAACATTCACACTAATGATAGTAAACCTATGTAGTGGACCTTAAACAAATGATAATTGATGTTGTAATGAATTTCAATACTATATCTGATTCACATTATATTTAAAGTATTATAACTTCATTAAATGTGTACATTCCAAACTATTTCTGACCATAAACCATATACAGTAGAACTCCAATTATCCGAACTCCAACTATCCGAATCGCTGATTATCCGAATTGCTTTCAGAATTTCAGAAAAAACAAATGAAGACAGAAACGTACTGCGATTCCCAAAATAATGATTCTGTTTACGCGCGCTATTGTCTTTCCCGCCGCGAAGACCCTGGGTTTCAAATTCTAAATGATGATAAATTCATTGAACGTGTGAGAGAAGAAAGTGTCGAGGAAGAAGATGACCTTAATGTCGAAGTTGAAGCATACACGGGACCATTAGCTAGTGAAGAATTTGCCGGCCTTGAAACTGTGTTGAACTGGATGGAGCGTCAGCCCGAGTGTGACCACATGCAACTTCTGACTGTCAAAAGGATGCGCGACTTGGCTCCCCTAAAACGGATGAAGACTGTCAAAGAGCTTACTTTGACCAAGATGTTCAGCAAGTAATGACTTTCATTTACAGTACGGTGCGTACAGACTGTACTAATGTACAACACTTGTAAATACGCTTACATATAATAGTGTTGCCTTTTTATTTAATTAATTAGAAGCTCTTTTTCTTTAAAAATAATTTTTTCTCCCATTTTCAACACACGTACAGTAATTAATTAAAATATTTGAAAATATCCAATTATCCGAATTTTTGATTATCCGAATAGGGTCCGGTCCCATTTGATTCGGATAATTGGAGTTCTACTGTAATATGAAAAAACTTTTTTCTTTCTTCTCTCATAAGCAAAATACACATAATTTGCAATAGTGATAATACAAGATTGAACCTCAAAATTATACATAAAATTTTGTTACAATGCAAACAAACTTACTGAAGTTAGAATGTGAACCAATTGAAAAAGACAGGAATTGTTGAAAAGTATTAAAAATTAGTGCTTTATTTCTTAAAATTTTTTAATTTATGGATGTGCTCATCCCTTTAAAAAATTAATAAGTTAGGAAAGTTTGCATTCTCTCTGTGTGTCTAGCGTCCCCCTTGAAAGTAAGGGGATGCTTCAGATAAAATAAAAAAGTGAGGGGACGCCGTCCTCCCTCAACTACACCACTGGTTTATATCATGTGGCAACAAATCTTATTTTCTAAAACCCAAATTGCACTATGTTTTTAAAAAAAATGCCAAGGCCCCTATAGTGGAAGGTACTAAAATGAGCATTATATATTAACAACACCAACAACAAAATATAAGGGTTATTCCACATAAAATAAAACAAAAATTTTCAATATTCAACCTGACCATTTCATATTTTAATGAAACCTTCAGAAATCATTCTCCCTGATGATACAAATGAGAATATACTTATATTTTTTTTTCTCAGTAAATTTTCATACAATTAATTTTTTTAATTTTGAAAAATCATCATGTTTTGGCTTGTATAAATGTTTTAAATTTTTAATTTCTCAAGTTCTGTCGGGTGTAGAGAGTTGTTTAACCTCTCATTTTAAAGAGAATTTCATAAGGTTTAATTTGATATGAAAGTTGATTATGCTTGGTTTTAAAAAAGTCAATTTAATTTAATTTTAAAATAGTGGTTTTTAAAAAAATTGAAAAAAATATATGTTTTTTGTAATATTATAATCTTTAAATTCTGAAAGTTTTAGAGTGGGATCTCAATGGGATCAGCAGCTATAAAAAAATAATGTTTAAAATGAAAAATAAATAAAACAATACTATCTTTAGCACAATCATAAAGTTGGCGAGGTGCCAACTTTAAATACCAGTCCAAACTGATGTTTAACATTAGTTTTTTAACATAACTGCTGATCCCATTGAAATCCCACTCTGAAACTTTCAGAATTTAAAGTTTATATACAAAAAAACATATATTTTTTTCAAAAATTTTAAAAAACACTATTTAAAAATTTTTTTTAATTAAATTAAATTTTTTAAAACCAAGCATAGTTAACTTGCATATCAAATTAAATTTTGTGAAATTCTATTTAAAATGAGGGGTTAAACAACTCTCTATGCCTAATAGAACTTGAGAAATTCAAAATTGACAAGCCAAATACAAGCCAAAAAATTATGCCTTTTTCAAAATTAAAAAAATTAATTGTATGAAAATTTACTGAGATAAAAAAAAAAAAATAATAAAAGTATATTCTCATTTATATCATCAAGGAGAATGATTCCTGTATCAAAATCTAAAATGGTCAGGTTGAGTCACTGGTTGATTTGACATGGAATGACCCATAGGTATGTTACCAATATTAAAATAGGACTGTATGTACACATTTATTTCACATTTACTCCTACAAGAACATGATGAATTTTGAAGGAAAAAGAAAATCAACTATTCGTAAGGATCTGAGACTATTATGATAGTAGTATTTTTTTCATTTATGAACAGAATGGAAGTAAAGTTACAGAGAGAATAATTGGTACGCTATAATATTATGTTTGATTCATTGTGCAAATGAATATTTGTGTCGTCTAGTTGCAAAACCGGCCAACTCCTCAAAATTTGAAAATGTGTTTTTTCAGCTTTTTAAGTTTTAAGTAAACATTTCTACCATCTGGAAATAATAAACAAGCCTAAGCCAGTCAAATCCCTGTGTTATATGCATTTGAATATCACGATGTGCTGCAAACCCAGCAAAATCCATCAACTGGTGATGTTCAAAAGCAACCATCTCCATATCCGCTAGATGGCGCTTCTGCTTCTCCCTACAATAACCTCTCACTTGTTGATTAGATTGACTTTATAGTGTTTTCTCTCGCCTGTGACTGCTCCTTCTTGGTGCATGCAAAGTTTCTAATAAAAAAACTTCAAATAAATTCTTCTAAATAATTTCGTGTTTTCTCTAACTATGGAAAAGTTTGTGGAAGAAGTATTTCCTAATCAATCAAGGCAGAGGAAAAGTGACCCTACGACGTGTAAAAGGAACAAAGCCAAAGTTCAGAGGTAATGTACACCTTGTGATAACCAGGGGCGGATTAACCCCTTGAAGGGCAGTGGGATATAATATATCCCACTTAATTTCAACTCCCAAAGGCCACAATGACACTGAAATTTTGGAATCAAATTTTGCTTTTATAATGTACTTGAAGAAAATCTTTTACTTATTTGGAAATAAATTTGTTGTTAAATCCCAGTGTGATTCACTGATTTCAATATTTTAGAAACATAAGTACTTTGCCCCTGAAAGGGTTAACATGTTTTTATGCTCTAGGCCAAAATACTTTTCTGCGCCCTTCCCCTTCGCTTTCATAAAACTGTAAGTGAATTTTCTCTGATAAATTTAAAAAGTTTTTAATCTATTTAATTTTTTAATAAAATATTCTTCCATTTAATTTTTAATTTTTTTTAAATAAATTTTAGTATTTTGAGGATTGTAGAGGGGGAATGAACGGCCTTTTGTTACAGTTAAAATCTGAGAGAATACATTTGTGAATACATGTTAATAATTTCTGGCATTATTTTATTTCAGGTACTGCCCTACTGGTAATCCAAGAAATCAAAGCTGTGGGCACTCTTCAAAAGCTTACCAATGATCCTCAATGCCTCCTCAAGTATTTTTGTGTATTTGCTACCCCTAAAAACCCAATGTCACATTAAATGTAGCAAAAATTAATTTCTGGTTTGTTGCAAAACCGGGCAATTCCAAAGTAAGTTACAAAGGTGGCCAAATCCAAAACAAAGACTTAAATAACTCAGGGGTGCCCAGGGGGGGGGGGGGAATTTAGAGAAAAAGTACATTTTAGGGGAGGAGATTTTTAATTTCTTAATATTTCCTTTTTTTTTTTCACTATTAAAAAAATTCTTGATTTTTTTTTTTTTAAATATCACTTTTAACTTTTTTTATACATTCAATTTCCAAAAATGTTCTTGTTTTTTTCATTCTTTAAATTCTAGATAAGGGCAATAAGAACCCATTCTGCATCTTGCTATTTTTAAAGGTGCGGTAATTAAAAAAAAAACTTGGAATAAAGGTGGGAAAATGTTTAAGACATGCTGAAAGGCAATTAGGACCACAAGATGTGATAAAAGGAATAGCTTTCCAGAAGCGTCTTAATTAATTTATTATATTGTTTGACAGGGTTGTATTGTACGGTCCGAGTGCAAAAATACTTGATGGGTGGTATAAGAAAGCACAACAAAATAAGTATTTCAGAGGAAGAGACAACACTAAAATACATTACTTGACCATTTTCAGAAAACTAGAATTTAAGTACAGTATATTTTAGTGATATTAGAAGAGTAATATTGTATGTCATTAAAACAGTATAAGGTAAACAACCTGTACAGAGAAAAAGACTTCCAGCCACTAATTATTATAGGGAAAAGGGAGGAATTTAAAGAAAAAATAGATTTTTTTGGGAGGGGTAGGAGGATTTATTACTAGGTAATAAGACTGAAAAGTTATAGTGTGAAATAAAAAAATATACAGAATACAGGGGCTTACAATAAATTTAGGACTATGTTTTAATGGCACAGTGTCTGCCATTTTATAAGAATCGGTACTTCTAAGAGTACATTGTATGTTGTTAAAGCAGTATACGACAACAATTTGTACTGAAATAAACGCTTCAATCCAGTTTATTTTAGGGGAATGGGTTGTGATTTAGAGATTTTTTTTTTTGTGTGGTGTGTGGGGGAAGGGAGATTAAACTGTATGACTAGGTAGTATAAAAAATAAGATTGGGAAATCTTAAGCATTAAGATTTAATCCTAAACAAGTGCGTATGTACATGTAAATGTACATACACCTTTGATATAAATGACTCATCTTTAATATTTTAGTCTTCTTAAAACGATATGCAATCTTTGTATTTAAGATTTATTTTGTAATAATTTAAAATATATTTTTTTTTAAATACTTGTAAGTAAATATTTATTTTCATAAAAAAGTAGCTTTATTTATTAAAATATTTGACTTTTAGTAGATAACTTAAATTATATAAAAGTTAGTGTTTACTACAGGATAGCAACAAATAAAAAATTTCTGATTTTAAGCAGAATTTTTTGCAATTACCTACTACTACAACTTATAAGAAGTAAAATAAGCATGTTTCTTAATAAACTACAGCCTTGCTACGGCTTCTTATGGAAAATATCATCCCCCCCCCCCCTTTATACAGAAACTATTCCAAGCAAAATATTTCGGGAACGATAAGAAGAAAGAACAGCGAAAAAAGAACATGTTCCTGAAAGGAACATTTGTTGTTGCACGTTCCTCGATCTGTTTCTGCTCCATTCCACATTCAACTACTCGTTTACCGAAAAACGGGAAACACGTTCCTTTTAAATAAATATGTTGGACACAAGTTGAAATAAAAAAATGCAATTCTGATGAATAAGTTATAAAAATTAACTTTTTATACAGCCTACGGGTCCTATAAGTTATATTTGGTAAAACAATCCTGAAGCTCTGATATATCAAATGAAAAAAAATTATTTTTGTATGACCAAAACTCACCATGTTATGCGAGTTTAAAATTTGGAAATTTTTCGCTTTTAACGTGGTGCCCGAAGTTATGTGCCGTTAGATCGAAATCGTACATTATTTCAGGCACTGTGTTAGGTGGCAAATTTTTCTAAATTCGAAACTCGGTAACTTTTGGTCATACTAAAATGATTTTCTCTCCCACATGTCAGAGCATGAAGACTGTTTCACTAAATATAACTTATAGGACCCAGGGACGTATAAAAAGTTAAGTTTTGTAACGTCTTCAAAAATGCATTTTTTGACCCAAACGGTGTATAACATAATCCTTCAGCTAATTTTAAATATTTTTGAAACTGAAGCTGTTTATCAAAGACTAACGGTTCAGTAATCATCTATTAGTCAATGCTTTGAAGGGACATATTTTATATTTTTAGGATTTCGTTCATCTCACAAAACCCTATTACTAGTCCCACTTCATTGTCTGTCTGTCACAGAGCCAGTTCTCAGAAACTATATAACTTACAGTCATGAAATTTTGTGTACTTATAGTTAAACACCTACTATGAAGCTCAAAATCATAAAATTTGAAAAAATCGTATTATTTTCATATATAGAGATTAAAAAAACGAATATCTTACAGCCTTTTCCTATTAAATTTAAACATTTTTCGTTATAGCAGTTGCCAACAATTAAAAATCTACATTAAAATTCTTTCTATGATAATTAATTTTCTATTGAAAGATTTCCACGTGAAAATGAAATAAAATGTTCCCTAATTGAAAAAAAGAATTATACGACGTCAAATTGGTAATAAAACGGAAATTTTCAAACATTTCTCAATAATACAAGGAGTATGAGTATGTGTAAATACAGAAAGCAGCTTAATATGACGTCATTGGAGAATTAAAAAGAAAATTAATCTGACGTCTAACATTTTGAAGGTCTCTATACAACATGTTTAATTTTGAAATTGATTTTTTTTTAATATCGCATTTAGGCAACATGACAGAGTATAATATCGGGCTTTGTATTTTATTTTAAATGCTAAAAAGAATTGATTTTTCTAACATTAAAAAAAATAATTGATTATGTATATGAATGTAATCATTAAGAGATTAATCATTAGTTCAGTCATAAATATTACATTATATCTTTAGAATTACATTAATTGAAATAATGCTTTTATTGCAGTGAAAACTGGAGCTTAGTGAACGTATTAACACGGGCTTGTCATTCAGGACTTATTAATGTGGAAACAATCAGATTGCTAATAATAAAATATATATCTTCATTATTTATTATGCTGTTAAAACTTTTATTTCATGTTTGTGTGATAGTACGTAAGAATACTGTTATTAAATTATCAGTAGAATATATTTTATAATTGATGTTCTGTTTAGGAGGGGAGGGGAGGGGGTCAATGTTAATGTATGAAGATTTTTGGGGGGAATTTGCGTCACTGGGTTTGGGGGGGATGGTCACCACTGAAATAACTCCCTCATTTCATGTGCCCCTGCCACCTTATTTTGTGTTTTCAAATATACTGTCCTAATAACTATAAAACGAAAGAGTTTTGGTTCCAATCTTATTTTGGCTAAGTGTGGTAAAAAATCAGCTTTTTCCAAAAAAATTATTTTTTGGAGATGTCCGGTTTTGCAACTAGACGACACATTTAATTATTCAATGTGTGTTGTGGCTGGATTAGAATGCGGTAGGGAAAACATCTTGAAAGCTACAGACAAACACTAGTTATTTCAATACGCGGACACAACATTCACACACATAGAATAAAATAACATTGTGTATATTAATTGTAATTGCAGGCGGAACCCGAAGGACAAGTCCCGTATCCTGTGCTGGGAGTATTTGGGGAGTTTTTTGGCGTGATTTCTGGGCGATAGATGTTTCGATCTGGTTTGTGTTTATTCGTTGACTTTTAACGGCTTAAGCTGCTCTGGGGTTGCTTTAGTTCGGAAATCCCGTTTGAAGACGGTGATCTTGAAGCTGATTGGTTACAATTAGTATTACGTGAGCAGTTACTCAGCTATTTTTTGAATTCCGTTTAGATCACTAGTTTGCCGCCATTGGATTAGATGCGTTTTTGCTGCCCTGCCGATGTGTAAGGTAAGTCTAGTTCACTTCTGCCTTTAATTACTTTGTTTTTTTAATTTCTTTTGATTTTTTATTAGAATTTTTGCATTGTTTGTTTAAAATGCACCCTTTATTGGTCAATATTTTCATTTTTACATGGTTTGCCATTTTAGAGACGGAAGATTCTGCAATCAAATTTGCAATTGAAATTGGACTTATTCCTACAGCTCCCCTCGCATTGCCCTAAATGTAGTGGTCCTATGAGACAAAATTCAAACAAGGATGTAAAATTTAAGTGGAGATGGGTCTGTAATCTTATGAATAAAACCAAATCGAACCCAAATCCTTGTACTGGCACCGTTAATCCTGCAATTAATTACAGTTTTTGAAAATTCTAAAATTGCGGTTTGCGACCTTACGCAATGATTATTTAGGCTATCCTTTTTTTCATTTGTATTCAAAATTAAAACAAATTTTTTATATGAGCAGATGTGTAACTGGAGAAAACAAAGAAATGAACCGACCCTATCAAAAGAAACGCTTTTTGATTTGTTTCAGACCCTGACTGGGATCTCTTTTGGTAAACTATTTAATTTTTATTTATTTATTTTTTATTTTTTTGTAAATATTAACTGATTTTTTTTATGCATAAATATTTATATATTTTTTGTATGCAATTTCCTTTTTTCTGAATCGCCGTCTCATTTATTATATTTATCCTTTTACTTTTCTTTTTTTTAAATAAATTTTTTTTGGCAGTTGTGGGTGAGATTTTACCATAATTATTTTTATAAGTTTACATTGTTTTAAATTAAGTGTAATCAAGATTGACAAAAAATTTCTGGTAAGTTTTTTTTTCTCTTTTTTATTGTCCAAAATGTTCAGGGGGCAGAGCCCCTCTGACAATAACAAATATTCATCTGAAAAAGCACTTTTTTTAGCTTTTTAATCGTTAGTTTATTTAGAATGCTGCTAAAATTTGTGTAATTAGATCGTAACAAATTTTTCAAGATGGCAGAAAAACTTCCTTTTTAAATCTTTATGTTATTTATAAATCCATGTTTTTACATCATTTTCTATTTTTAAAAACGGTGCAAAATCATTGAGGCTAATTATTCGTTTGGCGCAGTCTTGAAAATCGCGCCAACCAAAAAGTCGCGAAACTTTTGTTTACATGTTTGCGTGAATGCAAAGCATCAGTTCCATCATTGATTTATAAATAACATAAAGATTTAAAAATGGTGTTTTTCTGCAATCTTTGAAAATTTTTCATGTCGCCAAAACGGCTTTTTGGTGCATTTTTTTTCGCCAAGCTCGCCAAGCAGCACAGGATACGGAACTCTTCCCGGTTTTGTAATATAACAAATAAAAATGCTTTAAAATTCTATTTTTCTACGATAAAAATATTTTATCAATAAATTTTGATAGAAGAAATTTTTAGCTTTAAAATGATGTATAATACTTGATTATTGTAAACAGTAGTGGTCGACACATGTCACTCACTCTCCTACTGGTACTGGTATTAACATATTAATACCCCGCTTAGTACATAAAATTAAATGAAATTTACCAGAACGAGAACAAAATAAAAAAAAAAAGAAAAAAAACCTCATACGTACTAGTGAGATTAAAAGATCAAATCTTTATATATTTGAAAATCTATGAATAATATATTTTTAAATTTAAGAAAAAAAGTACCTGATAATAACAAATAGGCTAAATCAAATTTATTGTTTGTTTACAAAAGTAGTAACAAAATCCTGACAAACTCTTTTCAGAGAGCGATTTGAAACACCAATAGAAATGCGGTTTTTTCATGTAAGAGGCGTGTCTAACACAGATCCAATCTTTTCTCTTCCACGTAGGTCCAAGGAGCGTAAGGAATTGTGATAAATCCTACCTAGTTACAGTGAGTTTCTCTTAAACTTTTTTTGAATTTCAAAAACAACCAACAGTAACAGATTTCAAACTTCAAAACTACAAATGTTCGATCATGGCTTCTCAGGGATTATTAAAAATGTCTTTATTGGCACAATATGATGATTTGTGCCGTAATACTAAAGTACTAACTTCAGGTTCTGAGGAAGAGTTCAAGATTTTCGTTGAAAATCAGTTAAATTGTGCGCGTAAGTGGAAAAAAATAGATGCTGAAAATAAAAAGTTACGTAGTAAAGTTACAAATCTTGAATCTGAAAATGGACGCCTGGAAACAAAAATAAAACACTTGAAAAATTTACTTGAAGAAGCAGATTCTACAAGAAGAAAAATTGAATTTGAGAGAAAATGCCTGGAAGGGACAATTGCTGCGGTAAAAGATGTTATTTTATCAGGTGGTGTAGTAGACGATCAAACTAAAGAAAGACTTGCATTTTTAAATACAAGTTATAAACCAAGTTTCACTTCTCCAGGTCACCACCTTCAAACAATAGAGGAATCACATTCATTATTTTCACTCTCTGATGTTGATCAAACTGATGATGATTTAGAGAATTGCAGAAGATCCTCCAACCGTCGAAGTCGCCGATCTAATGGGAAAAGAAGTAGTTCTGAGACTAGGACTTCATTGAAGAAAAAGAAACTGGGTGAGGCTGAAGAGTTTCTCAATAAAATAAACAAAGAATCAGATCAGCAGAGCAGTAGTGAAGCAACTTCTACTTCTCCAGATGCCCCAATTATTTCTCAACAAATTAATAAGCTAGATTCTGCTCAGCAAAGATTTCATGTTTATGGTCAGAAGTATGATACGGACAGCACTGTGGAAAGTACACCAGTCTCCAGACAGTCATCTTTGAAACGTTTCAGCAAAAAACACCAATTTGTCTCCAAAACAGTTTTGAAATCTACAAAATGCAAGGCATGTAAACAAACTATAAATTATTTAAAACAGTCATTGAAGTGTCAATCCTGTGGTGTTACTTATCATCCAGAATGTAAAAATATGAGTGACATGCATTGTTTTCCTATAAGTAATACACCTACTAAAGGTACAACTGGAAAAGTAGCAGACTACACATCTTCATCTTCTCCAATGATACCGCCTCTTATTTTTCACTGTGTGAGGGAAATTGAATCCCGTGGCTTGAATGAGGTTGGATTGTATCGAGTTTCAGCTTCTGAAAGAGATGTAAAAAGTTTGATTCATAAATTTGTTTCAGGCAATTTAATACCTTGTGTAAATGATGCTGATATTCATACATTATGTGTAGCTGTAAAAGAATTTCTTCGCACCTTAAGCGAACCTTTAGTTACTCGTAAGTCATGGCGAGATTTTGTTGATGCAGCAAATCTAACAGATGCAGTAGAGAGAGAATATGCTTTGTATGGACTCGTTAATGGTCTTCCGCAACCCAATCGGGATACTCTGGCTTTCCTAATTTTGCATTGGAAAAAAATTGCCGAGTCCCCTCTTTGCAAAATGGATATAGAAAATCTTTCTAAAGTCCTAGGCCCAACTGTAGTAGGTTATTCAACATCTGAACTGGTAAGAGCAAATATATTTCAAGAAACAACATATCAATATCAAGTAATGAAAGGACTTTTATCTATTTCAACTGAAAGTTGGCAAAGCATCATAAGCGTTGAAATGACACTAGATGTAGAAGGAACACCCGAAAACCTTCCACCTCCAAAAGGAAAACTACTTGGACCTGTATATGCATCTGTTCAAAAGAGAAAAAGTCTTACACTTAAAAAGACTCCACTTACCCCAAGAAATTCAAAGTCCAAATCTAACCGCATGTATTTTGCTTCACCTCTATTAAAATAACTTTTCTGACACTCTAATCACATTTTGCATATATTTTTCAGCATTATAAGTTGAATTATGGAACTTGTTTCAAGTTCAGATTAGGGTCATTCCATGGTAACTTATGTTAAATTTTAGAATAATTGACTTCAGTAATTTTAGTAATATAACACTAAAAAATATTCAAAATGTAATGTTGATATGATTTGTTAATTAAACCTAACAAAGCTAAATTTGGATAAAAATTACTTAAATTTAGTACTATTTCTTGTACGCTAAAAATTATATTTACTATGGTAACTTACGTTTCTGACAAAAAGAACGTAAGTTACCATAATAAATATAATGGCCAGTGTTCAAAAAATAGCACTAAAGGTAGGTAATTTTCATCCAAATTTCGCTTTGGATACATTTAATTAACAAATCATATCAACATTACATTTTCAATATTTTTTGGTGTTATATTATGAAAATTATTAAAGAAAATTATTCTAAATGTAATGTAAGTTACCATGGAATGACCCATTACACAGATGCAGAGGAAGTTTTTATTTTGTTGCTTTATTTTATTTGTTGCTTGAAATTGTATGTAGTTGAATAATTGGTGTGAAATACTTTAGATTACAAATATATATTAGCTATTTTCAAATTTATTCTAAGAATTTAATATATGCATTTCTTATTAACACTTCATACTATATATATCAAATACATTTGTCTTTGTAAACACTAGAGTTATTGTTTTAATTAAAACATTTGTATAACCAAATATGTCTGTTTCAAATTACCATAAATTGAAGAAAAAGAAAATATCCATTTGCTGCATGGTAAGTAAGCAAATCGTGGCTAAATACCTAGACACTTTTTTCTCATAATCTATATATTTAAAATGAAAAACGCATTGTGTCAAATAACATTATTTTTCCACACGAAAAGGGTCTCTTTGCATGTGCTTCAATGTTTTTTTGAAGGCTTCTCCCCTCAAAAATGGAAAACCTGATTGATTAGCCCTCACCTGCTTAGCCTAAGAGAATTGAAAAAAGGTGGAATCGTACCATTGCATTAAAAGCATAGACCTTCTGATATATTTTTGCTCTGAGGTTGAAAGCTAAAGCTTTTTTTGGTACTTACGTATTAATGCCACCGCAGCAGAAGTTGTGCTAATGCGCCAATAAAGAGCAATCTTGTTGTTCGCACGCGCACACAGTTATCTTTTGGATTCCTTGTTGTTTGCTGATTTTTGACGCCATTTTTTAGTGCTACGAAAGATTGGCGGCACTAAAAAACCGCCAAATCTGTAGCTGCAGTGGCGTTAATACTTAAGTACCCTTTTTTTAAAGAACTCATGTTTTCACTATTAAATATGCATATTTTTTTGAAAAATTTTAAAGAGAGCTTGGATACAGTTATATTTATAACCGATTAAAATGTCAGAGAGTTGTTGTTGTTGTTGTAGAGGGGCATAAGAGCCCAGTTCATGGGATATAAGTCGCAGACTCTTTATCCCTGAAAATCCTGCCTCAAGGAGGCAATATGTACACTAGATGCAGAAACGATTTGTACAAAAGGAGACAGTGACAAAACGTCCCTGATTAAAAGCTGTTGGTACTCAAAAGGAAATACACTAATGAACGGGCTTGCAAGACTCCTGTTACCGCCAGGTCATATAGTTGACTAAAAGTGATGGTGGAAGAACCAGAGAGTTCAGAAGTGAAAACAAATAAACAAACAAAAAAGCGAGAAGAAAACATTTTTTTTACAACTAGATAACAATATTTTTTTATGAAATTTTTACACAGCCTGTGATTTTTCATTTTAAAATATAATTTCATACAAAATCGGGTTAAGATATAAAATAATAAAAACTTTATTATTATTATTTTTTAATGTATTATCATGGGCCCGGGCAACGCTGGGCGGCAGTCAGCTAGTTATAATTTAAATGGATTTAGCTAGGTCTGCTCAACTTTTTTCACCTGAAAGTCATTTGTTGTCATAATTTCTGAATAATGGGTATTAATTGCAAATTTTCTATTTAAGGCAAATTATTCTAGTCTTAAAATAGTAGCAGCTCTATGTGTGTAAGTTAACCCTATTTTTTTACCCTAAATTAGCATATTTTGGATGTATTTAGTGTATAAGTCGGTCTCCTTTATTCATTCACAAAATAATGTTATTGACTTAAAAGTCACATACAAAAATTCATCAGAAGAACAGAAAATACTGCAATGATTTATTAATGAATTATGATTAATGTATTAAATGATTTATGATATTAATTATGTAAAATAACAAAAGTTTTCAATTAGTATTGTGCAACTGTTCAGAACACAACTAGCTGTTCAGAAATGATAAATTTTGTAGGGAAAAGATTCGTGCCTATCTCCTAACTATAACTGCAGTCGTCGAATGTCTGATTTTATATCTATTATTTATTATATGAGGAGTAGTAGACTTAAGTTTTCAGAAAGTAATACAAGAAATAATTTCTTACCCAGAATATATGTTTTATTGCTTCTCAAAATACTCTCCTGCAGCATTGATACATTTTTGCATTTGATTAAACCAATCATCAAAACATGCCACTCTGAAAGTGGCATAGCAGAAACCATGGCCTACTATAATATATATACGGCCCGCTCATTTCGCCGAAAATGTGAAGGCGGATTAAACTTCAAACCCTGAACCATTTCATTGGACCACGTGGTCTTTGTTTACATTTAAACCCTGCCCAGATAACGGCTCGTATTTTATTAACGGCCTTTATTTCGATCATTATCGAAGTTTGAGATACATTAATCCTATTTTCAAATAAACGAATTAAATAGTTATACCATTCAATTTCACACTATTATAAACATATTTTTGTAAAGATTGTTGCATTTTATAGCTACATTAACAAATGTGAATTTTTAAGGTTTGCTAGATTCTTATTTGTTTATAATTGCATGTGATTTTTAACACTATTTCTACCGTTGTTAAATGTCACCTTTTTAAAGTTTTTATTTATGTTTATTTTGCTTGTAGTTTTTGAATAAGCTTTTTAAAAAAAGGGGACCCCTTTCAATGTATTAAAAATTATTTGTAATTGTTTCAATGAAAAATCATAAATCGAAATCTTTTAAAATGTGCCATTTGACACCTGTAGTGTGTGAGATTATTGTGCAGTATAAAAATTAAAACACACTTCAAACATTTGTTTTTCTGTAAGAAAAATATCTAAAAAAAAAAAAAAATCATCAGGAACATTATGTAAATTCTGAGACTCAAACTGTTACGGAGAACACTAGCTACACGAATACATTTAAAGCAATAGTTTGTTGCAAACCAATAACTTAATACAATTGCCAGGTTACCACTAAAGGAAAAAAATCCCTAAAATTTGGCGACTTTTTTCCTTTTTATAACCGATTAAAAAAAAAGAAAAGGAAATGATATTTATGAAACGATAGTTTTTCGCCGTTATCTCCAACACTGCAGCTACGATCGCTTCGAGACAATTATAAATGCAACAATTTACCATATTTTCCCTTGCAATACTATTTTAATAATCAAAAAATGAACAGTTATTGGAATTCGCTGTCATTTCTAATCTTGATTGGAATGTTAGAAGAGTTGTAAACGTAACCATGGCGACGTGACGTAATTTTGGCGTTTGTTTACATTTCAACCCTGCCCAGGTTATTCCAGTTACGGTCAAAGTCAATTTTCAATTTTGGGCAGGGTATCAGAGTCCTCTGGCGGGAAGCTTCATACATTAATCTCAATTGAATATGCCTGTAGATCTAGTCTGCCTTGGCAGAAACAATGCATTTCAGGCACCAGAGTCGGTTTTTTAGCACTTTCCAACCTAGTTGAAAAGTGCTTATGACTTCGGTTTGTCTGGCCGTCTGGCCGTGCTCTAACTCCCGTAAATATGCTCGGATTGCTCTGCAATTTTTATATGTTATTGTCGTTATCTATAGCATGTTCCCTATTTCAACGGAAGTGTGTAGCACTTATAGTTTTATTACAGGGACACTCAAAAGAATTCCGTTACATTGCGGTCTATGGGGAAAAATCATTTGCGGTTTATTTAAATAATGTTTCACTATTTTAAACGCATTGAAATTTATATATATCGCTAAGGTGCATTAGAAGAAGCTTAATATGGAATAGGGTGTGCATAGCACTTATAGTTACTTTACAGGGACAGTCAAAAGAATTCCGTTACATGACGTCTATGGAGAAAAATCGTCTGCGGTTTATTTAAATAATGTTTCACTATTTTAAACGCATTGAAATTTATATATATATATCTAAGGTGCATTACAAGAGGCTTACTACAGAATAGTGTGTGTATAGCAGTCATCGTTCATTTACAGGGACACACAAAAGAATTCTCTACTGTCTGTTAACACTAATTCCTGGAAGTGCGTTTTAAGTTACTAAACGCGATTTTAATTTTAACTCGCTTTTTGTCTATTACGTGGTGTGTATAAATTCTGTAGATCCTATACAGGGCAGCACAAAAGTTCGCGAACACATTTCCGTTTATTGACAGAAACTCCAGAAATATAATTTTAAACTGTGCTACGCGTTTCCTCACTAAACTAAAATTTAGCATCCTAGCATATACAAATCTATAGATCATATACAGGGCTGAATAAAAGTATTCGGATATTTTTCCGAATATTGTATCTGTTGGAAATTCCTGAAATTATGTTTTTAAATATGTTATGCGTTTTCCAAATTGTTTACTTAGATGTTATCTTTTAGCTTATTAAACGGTATGTTTTGTAAAATTATTTTGGAAGCGGAAAGTGCTACATAATCTATGCTTGACACATGATTTTTCGTTCTTGTTTTTTAGATTTTCCTGGAACCATTTCATACGGGCATCCTTTTCAGCTTGAGAGATTGTGGGGGATCCGTCGGGAACACACCTTTTTTACTTTTAAATGATCATGTAAAATTGAATGCACGTGGGTCCTTGAAATTTTCAAAGATGCTTCTATTTCATCATATGTCACGTGATGATCAGAAGCCATTTATTTTCTCACAGCATCAATGATTTAGGAGTCGCAGCACTTCTTGGTTGACCCTCCTGAACATCGTCACTTAGATTCTGACAACTGCGAGAGAATTCCTTAAACCAGTTGTAAATCGTTGCAGTAGATGGTGCTCCGTTACCAAATGTCAATTTCATTCGCTGCACTGTTTCTGTGTCAAACCTTGTTGATAGTTATAAAAAATCATGTCTCTGAAATCCCTTCAACATAACTCTATAATTATTGAGCACTTCTGATTTTCGAAATAGAATTTCACAGCTTTTGATGTACTGTAAACGCAAACATTCACGTAACTGTTCGAATTTTGATAAAAATCGTCTGCCCTGAATGCAGTTGTTTTTCTGTTGCCAGATTCTAAAAATTAAAAGTACTGGCCCTCATATAAATTGACCCCTGAATTTTCTTTGGGTGTTGGCAGTTTAAAAACTTCACTTATGCACTGGAAAATATGGTATATAATAAAAATATACAATTATGTAGTCATATAAATTGACCCCTGAATTTTCTTTGTACTTTGTGTGTTGGCTGTTTAAAAATTTTACTTATACACCAGAAAATATATATTATATACAGAGTTATATAAAACCAAAAACTTTCTGCGCACATAAATATTGAGTCAAAAATTTTCTGCAAATTAATTTAATGTTTAATAAAATTACGTGTTATATTATTTTGACGATATAAATAAAAAAAGTAGTTTAAAATAATTACCATTTAAAATTAATTAATATTAATTAAAGAATAATTATTTTGGTTAAAAATAATAATAAAGCTAAAAATCCATGATAGGAAGAGCTGAATTCTTATCATTTATTTTGTCAATGTATTTAGAAACAACCCAATCCTTAATATTTTGACTTCTTCGCAAGCGTCTGTAATGTCACAACAACCTTTTGCATCTTTAAATTTTGAATTGTGCGCACATAGTAAATAAATCGTACATAAAATTGGGAAATATTTTTAATTTTTTGGTATTAAAAAAAAAATTATTATTTTTTCCTAAAAAAATTTTCTGCAAAGTTCCGAATTTTGCAGAAAATTTTCCATGCACGTCGTGCATGCGTGCATCTTCTATCTTATACAACTCTGATTATATAATACATTATATTAAAAAATATATTATAAATATATATTGTATAATACAAATATTCCTTTATATATTTATTAGTTCATATAATCTTATATTTTTTAATTTTGCAGCATATTTTAATGTCACTATCATGAAAGGTTAATTGTATTGTAGTCTATAGGATAAAGTGTATAAATTATATGGAGTAAAATAATGATTTGGCCAAATACCAAATTTAAGAAAAAAATAATTTTGATTGCAAATTAAGTATTTCTTCCAATTTTAAATTAAAAATAATTTTAAAATTGAATTTTTTATTGTATCTCTCTATATTTAAAAAAAAGTAACCGTCGCAGCCGCTGTCAATGAAGATTTTGTGCCTTTCTGGACTAATATCCAGAAAACTATTGCATATAAAAAAATGAAAATTGGTAGTTTTATAAAGAAATGTTTGATAAATACGCTGAAGCAGACAGTTTTTAAATCGAAGAATTATTTTAAGAGATATTTAATATTAAAGTTGGTCAAAATAGTTTTCTTAAAAAAGTTGTATAGAAACTAGAGATGTAAAATTTCCGGAAATTTTGAAGTGGTGGAAAAAAACGTTTTTTTTTTTTTTTTTCTGGAAAAATTAGATTTCTTACAAATGTTTCTCAAAAATAAGTTGCATTTTCTAAAAAAATATAAAATAAAAAAAAATTTAAATATCTGCATACTAAAGAAAATATTTTTTTTCACTTTACATGAATATATTACAAAAATAAAAAAGTCCTTCCGGCCTGTACCGGGAGGAAAAGGTAGCTTTCCTATATCTTCGTTTTAAAATTTTAGCTAATGTTACACGAAAACAGCAAGCTAAAATGCAAAGAAACGTTTACAAAAGATTCGTTAATACTGAATTTGAATAAGAAATTCGCCAAATTATTGAGCAATAGCCAAATTGGCTTCATTTATGAAGACTTATTTTGATTGCCAAATTTGGCGATATTTCGCCAAATGTCGCCCAATTTTATCGTTAACGGATATGAATATATAGTTTTATGCGTATGATTGGGAAAATTATTACAACAATGAAAGAAAATAATTTGCGAGTAATCGCGTTAATGTGCTGTTTTGTTTCAAAATGTCAGCCACCCTAGAATTTCAAACTGCTCTATCTCAGCCATTTTTTAAGATAGAGGTAAACCAAAAAAAGCTCTGGAATCCTTGTATCAAGGCCTAACACGTAATTAAAAAATAAATTTGAATTTTTAAATTTTTTGTATATTTATTTTAGATTTTATTTTACATCTTTAAATGGCCGCCATCTTGAAACAAGATGGCGGACCAAGCTGGCCAACGAACTCGGTCGAGACATTAGTGACCTTAATACACACAATTAGTTTCATCAAAATCGATTCATAATTACGGGCGTTATCGTATGACATAGGTCAGATATATATATATATATATATATATATATGGATATATCTATATATATATAAATCAACATTTGGACGGAGGGTGGTTTTGGGGTCTGGGGGTCATGATCGGTGAAAATATATCGAAATTTTCCGGAACTGCTTTCCTCCGAACGGCTGCAATAGGTAGCTTTATACTTTTTTGTATTGAAAGCTACCTAAAAAAAGACAGCTTTTAAAAGTTAGCCTTTCAGTCTCAGAATTTTCACAGCAGCTTTTCTTGCTAAATTTAACACCATTGTTTGTAATATATCATGTCATGTCAAAAAAACATTTTAACACTTTAAATAACATGACCCTACTATTTCTCTGTCTAGTAAACATGCCTTTTAGCTCAGTTTAATGTTTTCAATCTTTATTTGATTTATAATTTTGTTTTTCATGAAATTCTAGCATTTAGATCAAAATACTGCATTGTCTACAGAACTGTACTTTGATTCAACTCCCCAGTTCAGTGCACCATTTCATGTTGCGTTCACCGAGATGATGTTTTCTGTGACCTATACACAGGAACCTTACTCTTCTACCACCAATTGCTCTTCTGAACCTTTTCCTGCCTTTACCAGTCATGTTTTTTTTGCTTGACTTAGACATACCTTTGTTAATTTACTTATAATTTTACTTCAAATTTCTTCATAACCATAGCTTTCTACACTTAAAAATATTGTTACACATTGATTTCTGGGTAACTAACCAACTCTTTATGATGTTTTGTTAATTTTATTATGCTTTACTAGCTCAAAAATTGAAAGGTGGCAAAGAACTTTAGCAACTGGATAGCAATCATAAAAAATAGTGATAAAAGTCCTCCTATAAGTACCAAAATATGGCATATATATTTTTTTTGAAATCCTACCCTAGCTTTGATTGACACATTACCAAATAAAATGGAATCTGTGTAACACTCCAAACATTCATATGCATTGGCTACATTCAAGAAAAAGAAAAATCATTATCATCAACCTAACCAGATTTTACTGCCTTTTTTCTGATTATTTGGCTATAACTATAGGTGAAAACTGAGAAATTTAGTTAGTAGCCAGTGGCCTGTAGACTCAATTTCATTAGTGGCCACTATTATGTTTCAAACTTCCGTGACATCTAGATAAATTATAATCGTTGTATTTGTATATAAACATATTTTTGTATAAGAGTTTTATACCTATTGTGTGTGTGTGTGTGTGAGTATGAGTGTATTTTGCATTATTAAACAGTATCTCTTGAAGAAAAATAATCCAACTGGTGAGCATGAGGCAGGAGTTGAAATATTGAAGATACTGAAATATCTTTAAAATCTGCTTGTATCCGGTGGGAAAAAAGGAATAAATTACTTGAAATGCATGTGGAATCAAAGCTGAAGAATATATTTTGCAGAATAAAACTGTATTTCTTAAAAAAATAATCCAACTAAAGAGCACATGAGTAAAAGCCGAAATATTGAAAATACAGATAAGTCGTTGATATCTGTTTGCATCTGGTAGGAAAAAGAATTAACCAGTTCTCTCATTAGATGTAATCAATGTAGAGATGCATATTTCCATGAAAAATGGTGTATTTCACTCGGCGATCGATAACAGATTTTTTAATCGCCACTTGGCGAGTGGCGACAAGGGTGGCGATCGATGGCTGATTTTTTAATCGCCAACTTTTAAACTTTAATCGCCACGTGACGAGTGGCGACTGCTAATTTTCACCTATGACGTTTGATAAATTAATCGGAATTAAACAAACTATTGCATGATATTTTGGATTAAATTAACTTTCCAGTGGTATGTAGCTTTTGTGGTATAACCAAGAAATATTGGGTGTTATGAGCCATCAAACTTAAAAAAAAAAACATTTTTCACAAAAGGTTTCCACAATTTTGGCCACTAGTATATACAGCTAGATAAGAGATTCATTGGCGATTTCAGCAGTTATGTGACATGTTTTGTTATTCTAAAATCATCACATTTCTGGGGGATTCAGAATGGAGATTGAAAAAAATTCCGAATTTTTTAAAGAGCCCTATGTTTTAAGGTGAAAAAATTGTAAAGGATCCTTTAAAGGACTCGAGTTCTTCCTAAACTGCTTACAGATCATATTTTCTGGGTTAACATTTTCATGGGAGACACTGAACATGAAAAAATATGAAAATGCAGCCATAATAACATTTTGAATATATTATTTTATAAATTAAATTTCAATTTTTTCCATTCGGAAAAATTAAAAAATATCCCTTCGGGAAAAAAACAGAAAAAAAAAAAGTTTTTTTCCCAAAGTTTCTGTTTTTTTTTCCGAGCATTCCCATCTCTAATAGAAACGAAAACTATGCACAGGAATTTAACCATAATTTATAAGGATATAGTTGATGTAGTACTTACGGTGTGCATACTGCAATTATTTTTTTAATTTGAGCAATTTTTTGAGGTTATATTTCGATTTTTTACTCAAAATTTTCATTATTTTGATGAAGATTTATTTCATATTTCATAAAATCCATTATTTGAATTGTTGCCAAAAATAGCACACATAATAATATCTCCTTTCAATTAAGAAATATATTTACACGCGACAATTAGAAACAGAAATAAAACTTTTAAATGATCACGTGTTAAAAGCAGTAAATGTAGAAAATTACGTAATAAGAAATATCCTTGCGCATGAATATTAAAAAGAGAAATAATCAAATTATTACGCGTTTTCAAATAATTAAGTAGGGCAAGATTAATTTATTTTGACAAAATATTTTACCTATTATTGCAAATTTTAAAACAGCATAGTTAATATTTCCCTTAAATTAAAAACTATATTTTTATGTTTAAATCAACAAAATAACTAATAAATTGGTAAAATATAATTAAAAATACAGATAAACGTTGAATTAATGATCACTCGATGACGTAACTAACACGCATAATACATCTGATGTCAATTGAATGCGACGCCACAGATATGCACTTTTTGCTTTAAATCCTATATTTTGGCGACAATTCTTTTCTTTTATAGAAAGTAGTAGACGGGATAATGGAGAAGTACCCAATTTTCTATAGCATTGTTATAAAATTTTCCGATGCAGCGACATTGCTTACTTAACCATTTTACACAAGTTGATTTTCAAATGCTTAATTAATCTTATTTTATCAATCGCGAAAACAGTTGTTAGCTGTTTCGACAGCAATTGATTCGGCCTTAAAATATCTCAGTCAAAGGAAACCAGATATAGCAGATAGTAACTGGTTGTTTAATTATAATTCAATCTTCCGTAATAGACGCTTTTAGTGTGACGTCAGTCATGACGTTTTGGTTTGATACTGACTCCAAACAAACGGTTGCTATGTTTCATTTCCCATTAAATATAAATCGTAGAAAATGTTACCACTGCATATAATGATTAAAACACTTTGCCGTGAGATATAGTTATACAAACATAATAGAAAATACAACATAGCAACCGTTTGTTTGGAGTCAGTTTCCAAGCAAAACGTCATGATTGACGTCACGACTGAAAGCGTCTATCGTTTTAGAGTTGATCAAATCAGTGTTTTTAAAGTTTGCATTGTCAGAACGGGGTTGGTGAGCGTAGCTCGTAGGCCCCCTAGTGTTAAAAAAAATCTTTAACAGTTTGATCAACAGTCAGTCCAGACTTTTCTCACAGGGTCCTGTTTTTGTGAAATTGTGAACAACTTTTTATATTTGTGAAAAATATAGTCATGATTTTGTGAATTTGAAGTTATCATTATATTCCAGTTCGTGTTTATAATTCTTCAACACTATTCTTTATATATGTAAAATCTAGATAATAGGTTCGTTGGCAACTTCAGCTGTTTTTTGACTGGTCAGTTTGGAGATAGAAAAGTTTTGTAAAAGCCTACTTTTAAGACAAAGAATTTTGAGAAAGGTTCTGTTTAGACTTTGTGATGAAACATTTTGTAAAGGGTCCTTTAAAGGGCTCAAGTTTTTCCTAAACATATATCTGTTGATATGTGTAGTGTATACATATATTACAATATTTTAAACACCTTAATCAGTATCAGATTTTAAAAATAATAGTTAGTAGTACTAAGGATTAGTGAACAGAATAACTTACCAGTTTACAGATGTAAATTAATAAATAAAATAAATGATTACTGTTAAAACTTTAGTCTTTCAGTCTCAGAGTTTCCACAGAAGTTTTTCTTGCTTAATTTAGCAACATTTTTTGTAATATGCATTTGACCACATAACATATTACATAAGTTCTATAAAAAAAAAATGAGAAGTAGATTTAGACAGGGGTGATTGTGACACAAGGTAAAAAACCCTGAAAATTATTGACACACAAGAGAAAACCCCTGAAAATTACCGATGCAAAATACTGATATCCATTTACACCATAACTTATTATGTAACTGCATGAAACTCAAATAACATAAGAATACCATAATTACTTCTATTTTTTGTAATGTAAATTGTAAGAAAACATAATTTGATTAACTTATCTTATTTGCACTGAAAATTGAATGACTTCATTAAATGATGAGTAAACATTGTCTTGCTAAATATGATATGGAAAGTTCAGTCTTTTTATTTTTTTATCATTGAAGAAATTTATTCCAAATATTCATAAAACAAACAACAAGGTGTCTATTCCAGATCAGCAACAAGTTTCCCTGACTTTTCCAGGTTTTCCATAGCAATAAAAAAAAAAATCCAGTTATCGAGTTAAAATGGCTTTGATCATTTTTGAAAGTACAGGATATTTTTGAACATTTGCTTCTTTAAGATCAATCTCTTTTCTCCAAAATACTGTTAGAGATTTATTTTCGAAATTTTTCAAAGAACTATCGGTCTGATAATTTCTCAGTTCTAAATCCATTTGGAGTTTTTCTGTCTCTGAAATTACAATTGGCAAAAATTCAGCCAATTTCATTAGAGCAGAAAATGTTGATGTTTCACCTCTTAGGGTAGGATAAAGGGCAGATAATTTTATTAATCCTTATATATTATTTCTCCTGTCAACATCCCTTTTACTCAGAAAATATGAAACGCAGAACAACGAATGAGATACCATATGAAAGGTTTTAGAACAGGCTTCTGACATAACCCGCTTAACAATTCATTAAAACATGTTTTTGATTAAAATTTGCTGAAATTAAAAAATTTAATCGGCATTGTTTTCATGAAAGAAATGAAAGGTTTTCCTGAAATTATTGTTGCCAAAAAAATAAAATACGACATTATATGATGCTCATAGCAATTATTATAAAAAAACACCGCACGGGTTTATTTTATACTTATTATGATTAAAAAATGAAATTGAAATTGAAATGTTTAGATTTATATTTCTAAGTCCCATGGTTTTCCCGAAGCGGATGACGTCAACCTCTAATGCAGTCAAAATATGATTGTTAATTTTTTTTCTCGCACGTGCCTTTAGCAATCTTGGATCAGTTTTTAGTTTAACTTTGATGGAATAAATTAGATGATATTCTGGCTTGACTAACAACTAAATGTTGTTTGCAGATATTTTTATCCTTGCTTTTTTTTAGAAGTTTAATCCTGCATCTAATAAATATTACATATTGATAAAAAATGATACTTCTCTATTATCCCGTCGACCACTTTTCATAACAAAAAACTATCGCCAAATAAACGGGAGAACGTTGCCATTGGAATATCAAAAAATAAATAAAATATAAGAATTTAAGGACACAATTGTTATTTTAATTAATAAAATAACTACTAAATCAGTAAAACATAATGAAAAATACACGCAAATGTCGAATGTAATACCACTAGATGACGTAACAAACACGCATAATGAATCTGACATCAAGTAAATGGGACTGCATTTTTGGCGTTTAATCTTACAGTTTGGCGGTAGTTCTTTGTTATGAAAAGCGATCGACGGGTTAATAGAGAAGTACCTAAAAAATATTAGATTTCAGTGCGAAATCTTCGCACGGGCCCTCTGGTAGAGAATTATCCAAGGGAAGTTTTTTTTGCATATATGTAGAACTTTTTTTTCTTTTATTCTAAACTACGTTAACTTTTTAATGAATCCTTATTTGAATTTTAAAACATCTAAGACTAAGTAATCATTAATGTTGCTATAGTGTATTTTCTGTCTTGCAAACACATAGTAATTTTAAAATATACCGTAAAATTATCCTATAAATATAGAATCTTAATTGTATGTTAAGAAAATCTGAATTTTTTTTAGATATTGAGTCAGGCGTGGTTTAATTTATTTTCCACGGGTCTGGCCTGTTTTCACTGAATTGTGTACGGGCCTGGCCAAGCAGGGGTGATTCTGAGTAAAAAAAAAAATTCTGAAATTCACAGCAAATTTTCTGAAAAATTCCAAAAGGGGGGGGTCCACTCCCGCCACTTCTTTTTTTGCGTCCCTTTGACGAAATTTGCCGTTTATTCGCGATCGTTTGACGAAATTTGCCGTTTTTTGCAATGGTTTTGATGAAATTTGCCGTTTTTTCGCGATCTTTTGGCAAAATTTCCCATTTTCTCGCGATCTTTTGACGAAATTTTCTGTTTTTTGCAATGTTTTTGACGAAATTTGTCGTTTTTCGCAAAGGTTTTGACGAAATTTGCCGTTTTTTTGCGAACTTTGCCGTTTTTCGCAATGGTTTTGACGAAATTTGCCATTTTTTTGACGAAACTTGCCGTTTTTTCATGATCTTTTGACGAAATTTGCAGTCTGTTGCAATGGTTTTGACAAAATTTACCGTTTTTTTGTGATCTTTTGATAAAATTTGCCGTTTTTCACAATGTTTTTGACGAAATTTGTTGTTTTTTGCAATGTTTTTGACGAAATTTGCCGTCTGTTGCAATGGTTTTGACAAAATTTGCCGGTTTTTTGCAATATTTTGATGAAATTTGCTATTTTTTGCAATGTTTTTGACGAAATTTGCCGTTTTTTCATGCTTTTCTGATGAAAGTCTAGTTTTTCCCGCGATCCTTTGACAAAATTGGCGACTTTTCTTCGAACGAATGACGAGATTGATTTTTTCGGCGATCATTTTCCGAAATACCGACACATGTTATGTCCGAATTTTCGGATTTATGACCGATATTTCTTTTAATTTTCGGAAATCATAGCCTCAATTTTTCGGAATTTTAGGAAAATTCGGACCAGAATCACCCATGGGGCCAAGGTAGCTTTTGTTCGGCCCGGCCCGTGCAGACTCTAATCTACAGCCTACTTATTTTTTTCTTCTTTTCAAATTATGCTCTACCGAGAGCCATTTCCCCTCGAAAAGCGCAAATTTCGAGGGGAAGAGTATTGAATGAAGGCTTACGAAAAATATGCACTCATTGACATCTGGTGCAGCCTTACAATAAACAGACCTTACAATAAACAGATTCTTTCTCTGAGGGTGCAGCCCATAACAGAATTTGGGAGAGGTTCAGTATTGTTAAACGAAAGGGAGAGATGAAGATTCGTACTCCTGTATCTTTTAAAAGACTGATTTTTGTCTCCTGGTTAGGGGTAGGACAAAGAATATCTTTCGGTATCGGTATTCTCGTTTATATTCTTTGGTTAAAACCATTGACTAGTAATATAAATTATATTTCTAGTCAATGGTTAAAACAAGACAAGGGGTTAGAGGAAATACTCAGGACAGAGGGTTTGCTAGTTTCCCTCCGGTCAGGTTCTGGGTAAGGGTTGGCGTAACTGAAACGTTTATTGCTAATTTGGCGAAAGTTTTGTACTTTTTGCAACATATTTTCTTTTCGTTTTTTCCGCTAAACAGGATGATTTTATGACCCCTGAAGAGCCGAAAGAAAAACCCGGAAGGGTCGACGAAAAAACCCGGAAATCCGTGGTACCCCCGGAGCACAATCTTTTAGAACTTTAGAACTTTTATTTTCGTTTAGAACTTTTATTTTGTAACTTTTTCAAAACCAGTTTTGCTGAAACCGGGAAAAAGTTATCTGGAGAATAAAAGTTTTAGAGAGAGAAGTTTTTGAATATCGTAGAAAAAGGGGGAAATGACTGTGAATATAGTAAACAATTTTACAGTAAAAATTGAGAACATAAGTTTCATTTTGTTATTTTTAATGCTTTTTAAACGGTGAAGTTATGGAAATTAGAAATGTTATTGGATTTTTTTAATTAAGGAGTACTTTAAGCTGTTGCCACAATTCCCTCCCCACCAGTATATTGATATATGCACTTATTACAAAAATGCCCTTTTCAACAAAATTGTCCTTATTATGTAATGTGCATCCTGCCCTTTTTTATGTTCTAGAATTATCCCTGACGTAACTCCATCTACTGGGTGCAAAAACAATCATTGCTACAGGTTGTTACTCATATAGGAGGATAAAAGTATCTGACTTTTCCAGGTGTATTTTAAGAAAATTTCAATCTAGTGATGTAGTGAGCTTTGTACAGGCCGAAGATGAAATAAATTTTGTATCACTCAAAAATACTAAAATTTTCAAACTACAGATAAATATTGATTGAAATTTTCACTTATGCATCTTCTCCCGCCCTACGAGAAAAACTTACTCTTAGGACTATAGTAGAAATTGCTCTCTTTAATTTATGTTAATTTATGATTAATAATTTATGATAGTTACAAAGATTCCAATAAAATTTTCTTCAAAGTGAAAGGAAAAAAAAAAAGCAATATACAATATTTTTATACTGAAACATATTTCACCTCAGCAACTATTAGAAAGTCACTCAAGGGGGAAGCAGGCATTTCAGGGCTGGGATTGAAAATATTTGAAATGATTTATTGGTTATAAATTGTCACTTCAAAATAACAAATATTGCAGAAAATTTTCAAAAAAGTATATTAATGAATTAAAAAATTTTAGACTGTGTGTGGGGGTAGTAAGAGTAGGAAGTGGAAGTTTTGAGGAGCAGGCTGATTTAGATGAAATTTCTAAACAAAACAAAAACTAGAATCTGAAAACATGGAAGATTTTTCTCACCTATCACGGGACAAAGCTCAGACTTATTTGGCAGTTACCATGAAATTTTATTAAATTACCCAATTTTTCCAGATTTTGGATAAAATGTTAAATTTCCCTGACTTAAGGTCAATTTCCAAATTTTCTGACTTTTCTAGGTGGTGTAGCAACTAAAGGTGAAAATAAGCACTCGCCAGTCTCCACTCGTCAATTAAACTTAAAAATATGGAAAGAACCGGCCAAATACAGAATTTCACAATTTCTTTTTTTCACTAAAATTCGCAATTTTTCCGCAATCGATCGACGAAATTCATTATATTTACACACCCAATCGAAGAAATTCGTGATTTTTACGCCCCCGTTCGACAAAATTCATAATTTTTACATGCCCAATCGAAGAAATTCGTGATTTTTACGCTCCCGTTTGACAAAATTCATAATTTTTACGTGCCCGATCGACGAAATTCATTATATTTACGGGCCCAATCGACGAAATACATGATTTTTTTCCGCACCCGTTCAACAAAATTCATGATTTTTTCCGCGCCCAACTGACCAGATTCGTGATTTTTCCGTTCCCGTTCGGCGGAATTCATGATTTTTATGCACCAGATCGACAAAATACATGATTTTTCCACACCTGATCGATGAAATTCGTGATTTTTCCGTTCCCGTTCGGCGGAATTCATGATTTTTATGCACCCGATCGACGAAATTCATGATATTTATGCGCTTGATCGACGAAATTCATGATATTTATATGCCCGATCAACAAAATTTATGATTTTTACTCACCCGATCGACGAAATTCATGATATTTATGCGCTTGATCGACGAAATTCATGATATTTATATGCCCGATCAACGAAATTTATGATTTTTACTCACCCGATCGACGAAATTCATGATTTTTACTCACCCGATCTACGAAATTCATGATTTTTGTGCTCCCGAATGGCGAAATTTCTGAGACTAATTGACGTAATGCACAATTCTTGAATTTCTTGACATGTTGACCATTTTTGGTATGCAAACCACAGGTTGTGTATGTATAATGTATATCATGTCGTGGATTATTATTTAGTGTATAAACATACCTATTTTATTATTGTCAGATCTTAATTCTAGACAAATAATTAAAAAAAGGTACTTATGCAGTTAGTTACACAAGTACCTAAGCTTAGTGGGACTTATGTAGTTAGCTACATAAGCATGTTGTGCATAACTTTACTATTAACTTATTTTAAAATTTAAAATAGACTGGAAATTAGTATCTCAAGTTTATTCAAAACAATATAAATTAAAATATTTTTATTTAGTACATAAATTACTTGTTTACTGTAAATTCATTATATTATTTTTTAATTAAATATTCATTGACATAAACGTACTTACTGGCTACTAAAGAAATTATACTCACTAACCAGTATACTGGCTACTAAAAAAAAAAAAAAAAAAATCAACCTACCGGCCAGTGGCTACTAAGCAAAATTCCTTATTTTCACCTTTAGTAGCAACCCTGTTGCTATAAAGCCCATACAAAACCAATCACAAAAGCAATTAACGATGCAAAAAAACAAATTCTTAGAACATTGCAGTCTGAACATAAAATGAGGATGTACGCACATGCATCCTGGTATTTCAAATAGAAAGAGTTCATGACATACACAGGTACATCGTACTGCTTAATAAATATAATTGTAAAAACACTCAAATTACAATTTATAAAAATAATTAATAACTGTAATCGTTTAACAATTCTATAAGATGCTTTGATCCCTATATTTTTCTAGACATTTCATAATCTAGACAATTTTAAAAGTTGTTTTATTTTTCAAAAATAATATTGTAATACATTTTAGACAGAATTTTTATGTTACAAAATGCGGTATGACATTTCATTTTCCAACAATTACTAATTTAGTTACACTTTAGAGTGTTTATTTAGTATGAAATACATGGCAATGTATTCTAACTTCAACACATAAAAATATTAATTTAAGTTAAAAACAGTAGTAATGATAATTGATACAGTCACAAAACTTGCATAAAGTAAATAAATTGAAAAGTACTAACAGTATTTTCTTTCTTAAAAGTACAGTACATTTACATATTTTCTGTTTTATACTGTTTCAACAAATTCTTTCACTTCAAAGTTTAAGAAAATGGAACAGATGTGTTACTATCACGCTAAAATGTAAACAAAAGATTGGCGACTGTTTGTTTGGCGCGATTTCCCAGACTGCGCCAAACGAATAACTTAATACAATGGCTAGGTTGCCATTAAAGAAAAAAATCCCCTAAATTTGGCGACTTTTTTCTTTTTTTTAACCGATAATTTTTTTTTTTTTTTAGCGTGAGTGTAAAGCATCTAAGCCAAGAAAATTTTAAAATATATGAAGCTTTAGTCATCTCTTGTGATTTTAGTCTTTTAAAATAAAGCAACTATTTGGGAAATATCAAGCACTCTGCAGATTTAAAAATGAACAACTATAAATACACTATTTCTTCATTAACAAATTTAATTCAAATAAAAATTTAAAAGGAACTTGATTACATTAAATATTTGACAACAAGTATCATGATAACACATGTGATAAGCATACCACCAAAAAGCACATATTTATCTTGATAAGTGCGTTTTTCTATCAATCTCATAACACTATTCGACAATCCAAGAGTGTTGGCGATGTCTAGTATTTTCTTATGGGCACCTTTTAAAGAAACTTTTTGCTCGCGAAGATTGGTCAATATGCTAGAACCCGAACCAAGCAACTCGTCCATTCCTCTATGAGCATTTTGCAAGCTGGTATTGTGCTGCAATGCATGATCAATCATAATTGCCGTATTCTGTTCGTTGGCAGAAAATTTTTTTGTTAGCAATTCTTCCCGTTCACGTATTTCTTGTTCACGAAGCATTCTTCGATGAATGACGTTCTGTAAAGATGTCCGATAATGGTGACAATCATATTTCAATTGATCAACTTGAATTCTAGCAGAAGTCCTCCTATGAGGTGGTTCTTTATTCACAAGTGTATCTAATCTGGAACAGTTTTCAGATACTGCATCTAACATCGATAATATTTCATTTTCTAACAACTGAACTTTCTGCTCATTACAACGCTCTAACTGCTGGAAGTACCGAGGAATTTCCTCTAGCATAGAACTCGTCTTATGGAATAGTGCATCCATTTCTGAAAACTTCAATTATTAAATTTCTAATGTTGTAATAATGACTGCTTTAGAACGATACCGAGACATCAGCAGTCATGTGCAGATAAAATATTAAACACGTCTCTCTCTCACGCTACGTAATCAAAATATTTTTCTGCTGTCAACTGTTAATGGTTGGTTGGTTGAGTGTAGGTTTGATTGATCAAACATAAATAATCAAGATAAACAAGATCTACAGAACTTTATATTACAAAAAAATATATATATATGTACATGCTTGGTCAAATTTAAATTATTTTCAGTTGCTTTTCATCACAATCAATTTTATTACCTGTTTTCCGAAGAAGGTGTTGCGATATGCGATAACTCAACTCTATTTTTAAATATGGCTGCGCCCTTTTAATGTTTACATATTAAAAAATATGAGCATGTTAAGTATTATGTTTGGTTTGGTTTTTATCTAAGTAATTACGTTATATTCTCAAGATGCTTAACGTTACGAATCATACAGTTTATTTAATTGTTAAATTCTCCCCTATCAACAAATTTTTATCAAATCATTCAATTTTTAAGTGGTATTTGAAAAACTTACGTTGTTCTTGTTATCGTGCACAGGTTAGCCTTCTTATCCATAACATATTAGCTCATTTTTGTATATTTTTAATGGTTTATGCAGGTTGGTTTGTTTTTAAATTTAAGAAGCATTCAATATGTAACATTTTATTAATGTTGCGTAATAATTTATTTATTTAGACTTAAAATTAAATTAATTTTCGCCATGGGTTCTAAATATAGTTAAGTAAAACAATTATTGAAAGATTTTTTTCTGGAAATATCGAATCATTGGTCCCATATTTTGTTTAAACCTTTGCTAAGTTTTTTTAATTGTTATAATTGCTATCTTTTCTTCGAAATGAAATTGGAATATCAAATCAGAAAAACCGTAATTTCGGGAATATGCGCCGCACCTATCGTAAGCGCCGCATCATTGAAAAATCGGTACAAAAAAACAAATATACACGTAAGCGCCTCATCATAGAAAAATCGGTAAAAATGAAATAGTCACGATGAAAAACGATCGGCAAAATTGGATTAAAAGTAACAAGAATAGCGATAAAATCTTACAAGATATATGAATTAACAATAAAACGTTTTTATAATAAACTGTTTATGAACTTTATACTGAGATTAAATGAATGTAAATAAAGGTGAAATATGAATGAATGTTAATGAATCCATGTGTTTAAAAGTGTATTTGAGGCAGTAAGACTTAAAAAAACATGAAATGAAGGCTTTTCACAATACCCAGATACTGCTATGTTGAAAAAAAAAATCATTGTACCCTCCGCCCTTGCGTATGCGCCGCATCGCCGATATTTTGAACTTTTAAACACGTATGCGCCACGGCGCTTACTCCCAAAATTACGGTAGTCTTACGAACAATTTTATTCTGTATTTTTAAAAAAATTTATCCTCTAATTTTATCATTATTTTTATTGTATTCATGGAACTGATGCTTTACACTCACGCAAACATGTAAACAAAAATTTGGCGCGATTTTCAAGACTGCGCCAAACAAATAACTTAATACAATGGCTAGGTTGCCATTAAAGGAAAAAATCCCCTAAATTTGGTGACTTTTTTCCTTTTTTTAACCGATTATTATTTTTATTTTTTTTTGCATGAGTGTAAAGCATCTTAGCCGTATTCATTTTGTAGCAATAATGAAAGCAATGTCTGTATGCAAAATACTATACCTAACACTTAAAGTGACGTATGCTTTAATCACAATTTCATAATAGTATCTAACACAGTTTAGGTTTACTTTTGTCATTCTTTGTCAAGTTTTTCTGAAAGACATCATCCTCTTCTCTGCTCCGAAAGTGATTCAGGGGTGATTGTGTTCTGGCATACCCCGGATTTCTGGGTTTTTGGAATCGTTATGCTTAGTGGAAAAAGCGAATCAAAAACTTGAAAACTGAAAATGTAATGTAAAAAAGAGCGAAAAATTCATCAAATATTAGTGATAAACATTTTACTTATAGCAAGCTTTATGCTGAGGCAGATTGTAATAAAACTGTGAAATACTCTGCCCTACATCAATAAGGTGTGTTTTCTAACCACAGAGCAGAAATCTGTCTTTTGAAATGTGCTATTTTGGGTCCTGCAAACCGTTTAAAAAAAAAAAAAAAGAAGACTGAATTTTAATAATTTGAACGTTATTTTTCTATCTTAGACCTAAAAAATCAGACACAGGAAGAAAAAAGGCAAAATTTTATTTTTTTGACATTATTTACATTTTTTTTTTTTTTTTTTTTTTATACCGCTAACCAGGCCCCTACCTGCCCGGCATGAATGCCTAGCTTAACGGGTTAGTACCTGGGTGCGGGGCGGAAATCGCCTGATCACAGCATGGCTGTGATCCACCTGACTATTGATTTGTTCACATCGCTGCTGTGCTTGCTCTCTTGTGATTTGCTAACCGCTATCTTTGTTTGCCGGTTCAAGGTTTCTGTTTAACTTTGTTGAATTGACAGATTTAATAGGTCTCGTAATTTAGAACCTTGATCAGGTGACGAGACCCTCACCTGACTAGGCACCCCCAGAGGTATTATTCACAGGTAACTTGGAGGGCTTTGCACCCACGACGGATTTTACATGCACCAGGTGCCATTAGCGTACATAGATTTACATATTTACCATGTCTGTTGGCTTGTCACGTTCATGGTGGGTTGTCGCTGTAGTGTTTATCGCCTCTTTTATGGGCTGATTTCCCTTCTTGTTGTATTTGTCTCTGTCAAGGCTTTTTGGCGTTTTTATAGGCTCGCCCCTGTTGTGGGTTGTTTTTTGTCTATCATTCATTGGTTTTTTGTCTCTTTCTTGATATATTTTTACCTCTAGCTTGTGCTAGAGCTGGTTTTCCCATTTTGAATCTTGGTCTTCTTTCGAGAGTTTCACTGGTTATTATGTCACTATCGTGGGTTTTGTCACGTTGTAACATTTGTTACTGGTGGTTGTCACATTGTAACTTTTGTTACTGGTGGTTGTCACATTGCAACTTTTATTACTGGTGGTTGTCACATTGTAACTTTTGTTACTGGTGGTTGTCACATTGTAACTTTTGTTACTGGTGGTTGTCACATTGTAACTTTTGTTACTGGTGGTTGTCACATTGTAACTTTTGTTACTGGTGGTTGTCACATTGTAACTTCTGTTACTGGTGGTTGTCACATTTCTGGATGTTGCACACTCATTTTTGTTGTCTTTGTCACTTTATCTCACCCAAGCATTGGGGATTTTGATTTTTTTTTTCCCTTCGTGAATACGCTTTTTGCGATCAGTCCATTGAATCCTAATGGCTGTTATCACTGCTTTTGAATTTTGTGCAACTTGTTGATTTGTTGTTTGAGAAACTTGTCGCACTAATGGAGTGGGGCTTGTTCCGTGGCCGTTAGTCCGTCATGTATCTATGAGGCTGTATTCACTTGATTTGACACTGTTTTTTTCCCCATTAACTTTCTTTGGCAGGTGTGCTTTGTGCATTCACCATTTAATTATTTTGTTCACTTTTTGTTGGCTATTTGCCTTCATCAGTTGGTGAAATTCAGTCCGTCACAGATGACTTCCACTTCTCACTAGTGCTGAAAAATTACATTTAGAATTCTACAGGGGTGATTGTGTTCAGGTTATTACCTGAATTCAGGTATTTTTTTCATTTTCAGTATACCGAAATTCCGGTTTTACTGATACTTAAATTCATAAAATAAGACTAAAAGTATCAGTTTCATATGATTGCTAAACATAATTGAAATTCATATTTTTCATAATTTGACCTCCCTGTAATAAATTATATGTTCCTTCCCCCCTCTCTCTATACAGAAGCGTTTTCTCTCTAAAATTACCGGGTTTTTTTTCATGAACCCATAATCACCCCTGATCCTTATAGGCTCGAGGAGAAAAAAAAAAGCAAAATTTAACTATTTGAATGTTATTTCGGATCCGCAGAAGAAAAAGGCAAAAACATTACAATTTTGGCATTACTGCAGGTCACATTAATCTGAAAAATAGAGAGAAATAATGAAAAGAAAAAACTTTACCATTTCTGCATTATTTTGGATTATGCATACTCGGAAGGAAAGGTGGGAAAGGAAATTTTTATGATTGCGGCATTAATTTTAGTTCCC
The DNA here is from genome assembly GCA_963931845.1 of Maratus michaelseni. Lineage (NCBI taxonomy): Eukaryota > Metazoa > Arthropoda > Arachnida > Araneae > Salticidae > Maratus > Maratus michaelseni. Next base: position 70,244,763 of record OZ007595.1, on the reverse strand, counting down.
TCAGACTCAGAAAATCCGAGGCAAAGAAAGAAAAAGTCTATTTTACTACTTGACATTATTTTGGGCTCAAGAAAAAAAAAAAGTACAAAATTTACAATTTCGGCTCTATTGCAAGTCACACAGACCCCAAAAATGCGAGGAAAAGAAAGAACTTTTTTTTTTTTTTTTTTTTTGCATCTGCTCGACTTTTTGAAATATGAGAAAATAAAAAATACCCACTTAATTTGGTACCTTTTCTGTGAAGGTGCAATCCATTAAAAAATATATTAATATCAACCCTTTCAAAAACAATTATTTTTTTAAACACACTTTTCTCTCTTTGTCAGAACATTTCCTGTTATAATTCTTCAGTGCATCCCGGGTCCTGCACGTGTGCTGTGAAAAAGAGAGATACATTTATTTCTGAACTTTAAAGAGGAGATGGGGAGGTTATTACCGGTCTGGGCAATGCCACTCTTTCGTTTAAAAATATAAAATCAAAACAGACAGGAGTCTGCATGTCCAACTCTAGGTTCGTTTAGATAGATTTTTATTTTAAAACTAGTTAACCCGCCCGGCGTTGCCCGGGCCCGAAATAATTACAATCTCAGAGAAAAGCGTTAACCCCCTCCCTCCCCATACCCGCAAATATAATGAATAATTTGTTCAAGAGAACCACCGTCACCTACATTAACGTGATCATTAAAAAAGAATTACATTTTTCTGATAATTAGAACATAACGAAGACGCTACGCTAAAATAGCCGGCAGATGATACCCCTTCTCGATCTCAATTTCAAATCTATATCTTAATTAGTTATCTAAATTTTTGCTCAATAGTAAATATTGGCAATTATTTCCTTTCATTTTTGCAAACTAAATGGAGGGATCGGCCAGAGAAACAGATCTCTTTGTAGTTCAGTTTTTAATGAAAGCAGATCCATTTCTGAAATTTCCTCGGATTGTTTTCACTGGCGCCGGCAGTTTTTTGCATAAATTTAAAAACATTACCAACCGAATTTTTCAAAAATCACATAGTCCGATGCAGAATATTTTTTTACATATGCTCAGAAATTTTTGAATTGATATCTCAATTAGTTTTCTTAAAATTCGCTAATTAGGAAAATAATTTCGAATTCGTTCATTTCTGCTTTCAAATCCAGTACGCCAGTTAGTTTCTTTCGCCATTTTGATTTAAAAGATGTTATTTTAGAAGCGATGGTTAATGAGAATCTAATTAATATCTAGGCTAATTATCAAAATATTAAAATTCTGAGGATCAGGTGCACCAAGAGAGGGTTTGGACTACCTAAATCTAAATTTATAGACTTCTAGGTGCGCTAAATTTTCCTAGCCATCGCCAACAGACACACACACAGAGCGAAACTTTATTTTATTAGTATAGATTATAAAATCGTACAAATTCGAGAGTGCATGTTGCTGAAGGCAGTGGGGCTTCCTGCTCCCTACATTTGATCGTTTGGAAAGATTTTCTTTTAAATATATTAAATCATTCAACACTGATTTAAGGTTATTATCACGGGCTCAGGCAATGCCGGCCAGGTCAGTTAGTGTCAATATATGACACCAAATTTTAAAGCAATATTATTATTTTTTTTTTTTATTATTGAAAATAATTCAATATTTATTAGAAGATGAACTAATCATTTTGCTGATTCTGTTTTTGCTAATCCTTTGTTTATAACAACTTTTTCTAAGATTTTAATTTTGTTTTTTATGATAAAACTTTCAGTTTTTAGTAATAGCTTCTTGTTTAGAATTTTTATCATGTTTTTTTTCTGAATCAATGATACTATTGATGTGCTATATAAGTACATCATTTTATGCACAATTTAGAGAAGGATGCATAAAAAAAAGTTGTAATGGCACTTTTAGAATGCATAATTTTTTTCCTTGAATGTATACTAATTTTGAGAACTAATCATAAAGACACATTTTTTATCAACATGTCAAATTGCTACAAAGAGGAACCCTATTTTCTATACAAGGACCCAGGTTTTGGAAATGTCTGATTTCCAGAGACTCAGGATTCGAAAAGTCTATCATCAACACTGTTCAGTATACTATTTGTAATAAAGTTATTTTCGTAGACAATTTATTTGTGATTTTTTGTATCATTGTGGCTATTTCTAAACTGTTTATTGCCATCGTTATTTTTAATATTCTTTAATTAAAAAAAATATTCATTGAGAAATTATTTATATATTTTTTCAAATAATTACTAAATCATATATCTAAGCTGGACAAAACTAAAATTTAGTTTCATAACGTCACATAAATGAAGATTTAAATTGCTGTGATTAAATATAATTATATGATTTTGTTTTTAAATTTTAATAATGCAATAAAATTTTGATTTAAAAAAAAATGTTTCAATAATGTTTTGTTTTGTTTAGGCCCTTCGGGGTTTTGTAACTACAAGCGAAAATTCCCATACCACTAAAGGATGGAAACCTTTATTTCGTGATGGCCACAGAGAAGAATACAGTGCAATAAAAGCACCTGTTTCTATTGAAGATGGAACAGATGCAGTTCATCATAATTTTCTTCTGAATCAGTTGCAAGATTGTAATACTGTAAGTATAATTTCATTCATAATTAAAATTAATATGCATATTTTAACAAACCTTAGTTATATGAAAAAATTCCTTTAACAAAAAATCTATTTCTGAATAAAACTAGGATTTAACTCCTTTTTTAAAAAACCACTGTGTAGTATTTAACATTTTTACATGAGCGAGCATGTGATGTATTTTTTGTGCTCAGTGTGCTATTGAAAAAAGTTTTAATAAAGTATATGTATGTTATTACAAATGCAAGATACTTCATAACATACGAGACATGTTAGAAGAACAAACATATATATATACCGTAAAATCCCGTTAATCTGCCTTCTCGATCAAGCGCCCTCCTCCCACTTTGTAAACAAATTGGAAAATTCAAAAAATCCCGAGAAAGCACCCTCCCCCAAAAGAAATTTTGCTGCGCACTTCAAGATCAACACCAAAAATTGTATCTCAAGTGTTTGTTTTTTTTTTTTTTCTGATGGATCAGAAAGGCATGACGATTCTTTGTTATTTCGAAAAAAAAATGTGCAAACACAAAAGTAACATACACAATTTCAACTATTGTCAATCTGAAAAAGCTATATAAACAAACATTAGTTTTGCTGTAAATTTATCTCCATGGCGATATGAAGGTAATAAAAATATCGACAGTGAAAGTTTCTTATGAAATAAGTTTAAAAATTGTGTATTTGATGCTGTGTGTGAAATATTTTGATTAAAAAAGAATCTATTTTATCAAAGAATTATAATCGTATTTAACGTTATTATGAAAACCAATCACAAAAAATTTATTGATTGATAGTAGATTCAGTAGATGGCGCCACAGTCGAATGTGTATCATATTTTGTGCTACCTTTGTGGTAGCAATATTTTTTGTTTTAAAAATCTGGCAACACTGCCAATTCGTTCTGTATACTCTCAATTTTTGTAATTTGTATTATTAATTTAGCATTTATAGCTATTTTGTGAGCTGATTTGTATTATTTATTTAGCATTTATAGCTATTTTGTGAGCTGATTTGTATTATTTATTTAGCATTATATTAAATATTTTTCTTTTATCATTTTATTAAAATAATGCATACTTTGCGACAATCGGCCCCCTCATAAATATCATATACTACAATTTTAATACCGTGTCAGTACCCCCTGATTATTTTACGATTTTTCATTGCGTTTAGGTGGGTGGATTAACTTTATTTTATGGTATATATATATATCAGTAATAAACTAGTTGTATATGGGCTTAACTTTCTTCTATCATCTAAGATATCTTCTATATCTAAAACACCAAAACTTTCTTCTATCTCATACATGTTAATACTACAAAAATCACAATTCTTTTAATTCTGCATTTTAGAAACAAACCAAAAGTCATACAGGTCCATTGAACAGATGAATTAAAGTAGGGGTGAGTGGGGGCGGACAGCCTGGATGACCATAGAGGCATGAGCATGTAATTACCCATACATTGAGCCGAAGTGCTGTGGTATGTTAGCTTCTGAAGCATGACAGCTATGGGAGCAGGTTGTCAGGAACAGGACTGTGGAGTCGGAGTCAGGCCCATTTTTGGACAAAAGAATCGGGGTTGCAGTCAGTAAAAAACAGGCTGACTCTGACTCCAGATTGTTTTTTAAACAGTTTGTAGTGAAATTAAACCAATTATATGTAATTTTAAAATTATAAACTGAATTATTATTTTTATTTTTGAACTATATACACCAAGCCACTCGGGTTAAAAAGGTCCAATATACTGTCCAGTGTACAGCATAGATGAAAACTGTTTTTAATTGAAAACTCTAGTAGATATTTTACATTTTAGTATATATAGTTCTTTCTCTCAGTTTTCTGGGGTTTGTGGAACCTGGGGTAATGTGAAAATTGGAAATTTTTGTTTTATTTGGAGTCCATATAACCCGAAATATTATATAAAAACCTCTTTCCTTTTTTTCATGTTTTCACTCAGATTTTCTGGTCTATCGGACAGGAATAATGCTGAAATTGTAACTTTTCTCCCCCATTTTTGTGTGTACAAAACCTATGTGAAATAGTAAAATTTCTATTTTGTTTTCTTCTTTTAAATTTCAATATTTGAATTTTTTGGGTCTGCAGGACCCAAAATTGTACAATTAATAATGCTGAAAATATCAAACTTTTGTCGTTTTTTACAAAGCCGTGAGAACAGAATTAGTGCCAAAATAGTAACATTTTTGCTTTTATTTTTCTTGTATTCCCTCATAATTTTTCGTGTCCTGGAGACTTCAAATGATGCTTAAATTGTAAAATTTTTGCCTTCTATTTTTTGGGTCTGCGGGGATGGATATGAAACCAAAATTAAACATCCTTTCGCTCATATATTAGTATAATATATATATTTGATATTGCCCCCTTATATTTTGTTCAAAGTATATTTTGGAGATTTATTGTAGATTTCGATTGCTGTTTCTAATAGCTTCTAATTTAACTTTTCAATTACAATTTACGTGCATGTAAATATTTTACATACAGTTTTGATATAATTAAATTTTACCACACATAAAATTTAATGCATACTGTGTTTTTGTGTGAGTGCACATACAATATCTTAGAGGGGGTGGGGGTAAAAATATTTTGAGTCTTGACCAGAGCTGATTAATGCAGGGGCAAAGTCCCACAGGCATTTTATAAAAGTATTTTTGCCCTATTTAAACAAAAATTATGTATTTAAAAAGGGTGAAAATCATTATCCTAAAGTACTGTAGGAAGTTTGCTTCTGCAGTAACAGGGTCTGGGCTACCTATCACAGCTTATGCCCATGATTCATTCGAAGAAATGAAACAGGAAAAAAAAAAAACATTCGATGTGACATCACATGCTTCAAAATCAAACAAGAATGTGCCAGTTGGGTATTTTTTTAATTCTGATTGCTTGGTTGCTAACATTTTTTTTTAATAGTAATATTTCCAACCATTAAGCTATACATTGGAATTACTGTACAATTTTAGAACTAACCAGTGTCTAGTGTGTGCAGCACACATAGGCACCAAGGAATTTAAGCAAGGAGCAAATACTTAAAAAATGTATTTTATTTAACTAGATTAAAATTAATTTAGTTTTCTTGAAATTTTAATTGTGTTTAACCCCCTTTATATCAGGTGTCACGTATACATTCCATTTAGGGGTGTATGGTTTTCATTTTTCAGTACCAGAATATTTTAGTCATAATCTTTGCCATGTTTAATCATTAGAATTCTTGAATGAAATAAGGCGAAAAATACTATACGCAATTACTAGTAATAAAATTTAAATGTTTTTAAATGACATCCATCCTGAAGAGGTTATTAGATCATCCTCAAACCAATTACTTATAATCACTTATTTGTTATTATTTTATACTGATCCTGTTTCTAATGAGTGTTCCATTAAGTAGTTTAGAGAAAAAAGTCAAAACTAGAACTTGTGTGAGTTTGCTCTTACCAATAATTGCTTTTTAAAATCATTTGATCAGCTACAAAAAGAAGACAGAATTCATTGCCTTTTTTAAAAAGTAAACTGGCCTTGATAACTTTCTACATTTAGTTATTAATAAAGAACACAAACATTGATATGAAGTTAGAAAAAAGAATAATTTTTATTCTACAGTTTTTTAAAACAAAATCTAGTGCTGTAAGGTAAAACTGAGCTGCACTGTCAGGCACGTCAATCCGCCGTACCCAAGTTCTGAGGAACTTTTAACGAGCACGACCAGGAGATTTCCTGTGTGTTCTACGGTCGTGGGAGTGCTGCCACCTGCTGGCTACTCCCATTGAATCCAAGTGAAAGGATGACATAGGCCAGCTCCCACCCTCTTGGGAGGCCACCGCATTACACTTGAGGACGAGCCGGGATCCCCCAACAGCTTCGGAGCTGTTACACCCAAAAGGGAGCCAGGTCCTAGGCCTTAAGTCAGGTTTTTCCCGACCTGCACTTGCTCTACCAAAACTCGAGGGGCGTAAAAATCAACAGAGAGTGCTGTAAGGTAAAGTAAATTAATGAAAATAAATAAGAATGAAACGAAAAATAAGTTTTATGATTGTGAAATTTTTATAAAAAGGCTTTAAGATTATAATAATTTTAAAAAATGACATGTGACTAAAAATTTGCCCTCCTATTTAGGAAACAAATTTCAAAATGAGACTCGTTCTCATGGCATACTATATTATCTAGTTTAAATATATTTATTTATATTTCAAAAAAATATATCAATATAAGAAATTTTTATATTATAAAAAAAAATAACTTTTTCCAGGGAAGAAAAAAAAAAGAGGAGGGTTTTTTGGAAATTTTACATCTCTGTATGAGAACTACTTTAATTTAAAAAAAAAAACAGACTACATATGTATAGAAATAAGAGAGAGAGAGATAATGTACTTATTATTATTAGAAACACCACAGAAGTAACTTAAATTTGAATTATGACTTTATAGAACTACAATATTACATTTAATAAATGCATGGGAAAATTTAAAGGCTAGAAAAATATAAAATATCATTCTTTAAAACCAAAAATATAAATATATTTAAATTTGTATAGACAAACTATTCCACACGTTACATTTTTCTTCTTCTTCTTTTTTTATGGATTAATCTCAAAGTATTTCGGTAATTTTTATATTAAACATGTGGAGAAAATGGTACATGAAAATTTAAAAAATCATTATTAAATAATTATCTTTCATGCAGCAATATTACGCAATTTTGACCATTAAAACACATGTAAAGAAAAAATATATTTTATCTGTGAAATTGTATATTTTTCTCTTTATAAAAATGGTTTTTACAATCATAAGCAAAACAGTTGTCCACCATGATGAATGATTTTGTTTATAATTCCATAAATTTAAAAGGAATTTGAAAATACTCAGTGGCTAGCCTACATTGCAATACAATAAACAGTATTTTCTGCCATGAATGCAAACTAAAACTTAGTTAAAATTTTTGTCGCTATAATATGCTTCTGTGTTGACTGCAGTAAATCATGTTGGAAACTAGGAAAACAGATCTATTATATGTGAAGCTTAGTGGGTTAAAATTATACAAATAAAAAAATTTATTATATTTATTACTATATTTAAAGAAGTTTTTGTAATTCAAAATTAAATATTCTTTGACTGCATTAATTGGCAATTCATTAAGTTTTGCTCTTACTTATTTTCAGGTATCTGACCAGATTAACAGGTTTTGTTCTTCTATGAGTCTTACACCTGAAGACACTGAAAAACGCAAAGAATTTTGTAGATCTTTAACAGACTTGTTTAAACCTTATTTTTCTAAATTTAAAGTTCATTTATTTGGATCAAGCATTAATGGTCTAGGTTTTAAAGGATGTGATACAGATATTTGCATTCAAACTATATTTGATGATAGGGTATGTATAATTATAATTGACTGTATGCTTTTTTATTGTTAAATTCAGGAATTTTCAAGAAAATTATTTGTCAGTTTAATATTTTAAACCTATCTCTAGAAAACTTAAATCTGTTTATTTTTCTCTTACAAATAATTGATGTGTTCATAAAGTTTTTTTTTTTATAAAGTTGCTTTGGTGTCTGTAGTAACATTCTATTCATACTTCAAAACATTGGCTGCCTGTGGTTGGAAAAGTAGGTGAAGCTGGATAATATCCAAAATCTTCTGGGAAGTGGGGGGGGGGGGATTTGATGATGTCAGGCTTTTGCCTGTCCAATGGGCTAGGGGGATGTCCCTCCTCCTCTCTCCCTGGCCATTCACTCAAACTAAGAACAACAGTAGGAAAAGGTATTATGAATTTTTACAATGGAAGACTGTCGTTTACAAGGGAAAAACTATTTATTAAAACGAAACTATTAAAAGTTAATTGTTATTCTTAAGGATTTAAAAAAGAAACAGTTGTAAGAGAAAGACAGCTTAATTTTTTGAGATGGAAAGTACAATTCAGTCTCAATAATAGAAATGTGTGGAAAAATAATAAAAGCTGCCTTTTTAAAGATTTAACATAGTGCAGAACTTAAAAATTTATATAAAATTGAAAAATGTTCAATACTTTTAATAATCAGTAGATGTACATAAAGTGATTCTCATTAGCCCCAAAGCAGAATATGCTTAAAAGTGTGACGTATGTCGCAGAACAATGAACTTCTCTGCAGAACATTTCAAATTTTCATTTTCAATAAAATTCACCATTCATTCGTTGGAAAAAGCGCTAAATTCATCTGTCAATCGCCGGAAAAACTTCTTCAATCGTTCATTGAAAAAGATTGCGAAATTCATCAATTGGTCATGGGAAAAGCTCGCACAATTTGTCAGTCGATCATGGAGAGAAATTGCGAAATTTTTCAGCTGGTTGTGGAAAAACATACAAAATTCGTAGAACAGTCTCGGAAAAAAATCCATGATTTTCGCCAACCAACCGCAAGAAAAAGCTTCAAAATTTGCCAGTCTGTATAAGGAAAGTATTGCCAATCGGTTGCAGTTAAAAAAAACATGAAATTCGTCAGTAGATCGCCGGAAAAAAATCTGAAATTCGCCGGTCAGTCATGTAAAAGCCCCGCAACTTTTGCCAATCGGTTACAAAAAACTGACAAAATTTGCCATTCTGTAGAAAGAGAATATTGCAAAATTCATCTATCAGTCACGGGTCAAAAAGTGTGAAATTCATCTATCAACCGGGTGATTTTTGATCAAAATTTCGTTTGCCATGAAAATTCGCCAATCGGTCCTGGGTAAAAACTATGAAATTTGTCAGTAGATCGTCTAGAAAAATATGAAATTTGTCGATCAGTAGCGAAAAAAAAAAAAAACACAATTTCCAACTGCAAAATTTGCCAATCGGCAGAAAGAAAATATTACAAAATTTGGCTATCGGTCGCGGCTAAAAAAACGCTAAATTAGTCAATCAGTTGTGGGAAATACTTTGGTTTTTGTCCCTCGGTTGCAAAATAAAGCGACAAAATTTTCCAATTGGTAGTAGAAAGAAAATAACACGAATTTTGCCTATTAGTCACAGGTTAAAAAACTTAATTCATCAGTGGATCGTCAGGAAAAAAATCGCAAAATTCGTCAATCAATAGCGGAAAAACCTACATTTATCGATCAATAAGGAAAATATTGCAACATTTAACCCTTTAACAGATAAAGTATTTCAATTGCTAAAATGTTGAAATAAATGATTGACACCGGAAATTATGAACAAATTTATTTCTATATATAAAAAAAGCGATATTTCAGATATATAATAAATGGGAAACATTTCTATTAAAATTCTGCTGTCATTGTTAAATTTTGTAATTAAAGTTTTGTGGTTTCCAAGAGAAACCAATGAACGTTAAAGGGTTAACAATCTGTTGTGGCTTTAAAAAAAAAAAAAAAAAAAAAAAAAACAATAAATTCGGGGATTAGTTGCCTGAAAAAAAAAAAAAAAAGATTTTTACCTATCAGTCCTAAGAAAGAGCCAAAAAATTTGCTAGTCGGTCAAAAGAAAATATCGAAAATATTTGAAATTCGCCAATCGGTCGCGGGTAAAAAAAAATGCGAAATTCGTCAGTGAAGTGTTGGAAAATATCTCGCAATTCTTCAATTAGTCGTGGGGGAAAAAATTGCGGAGTTCAATGATCAGTTCCGAGAAAAAATTATGAAATTTGCCAGTTACCCGAGAGAAAAATCTCAAAAATATTGCAAAAATCGTCAATCGATTATGAGAAAAATATCGCAAAATTCAGCATTCGATCGGAGTAAAATCGCGAAATTCGTCATTTCTTTGGTTTGTATGTTTGTTAGCACTTTATGAAATGCCTTTAGCATTTCTATAGAAGCTGAAATTGCACTCCTACAAATACAAGAAAATCTCCCCATGCTTTACTTTTTTATTCCCGCAGAACATTTTTGATCAGCTGAAGGTTCATTGCAGAACATTGGAAAATATTCTGTTGTGGTGCTCATTAGTAAAAGAACATAAGGTATAATGATATTGATAAAGAGTTAACTTGTTATAATTCTATAAACTTTCATGTTTTTAGTTAGCAGAATAAATCCTTCAAAGAAACTACATAATTCTTTTTTCTCCAAATTTAAATTAAAGCATTAGAATAGTCAAATAAAATAACTGTAGACAGTAAAAAAATATACACCATATTTAATTAAATTAATTATCTCAGATATTCTTCCAAAGCATGACTGACATTGAAGATTTCTGCATCTTATTCAAATTAGTCTTCTCAATTTAACCCCCCCCCCCCTCCTCCTGGACTATTGAAAAGATCAACGGTGAAATCAAAGTTGACATCATGGTTATCATGGCAACCTCCTTATATAGGTGAAGACTTTTGTACATTTCCTATTCAGCTCTACACAAGAGATAAAGGCTCAATGTATATTATTGTCTTGGATTGAAAGGATGAGAATTATTTCAACCCTCTTACATCACAATCTGCATTGTGATTTGTTACTTATTGGAAATTTGATGTAAATCAAAATTAAATTGTGTTAAAAAAAAAAAGGGAAATGTAAGAAAACAGGATAAAATATATTTATGCAAAAGATTTTTAATAAAATATTAGATGAAGAGCTTCTTCACCTACATCACCTGATGGGCCACCACTACTTTTAAATTATGTTAACATGTTTGAAATTTTATGATTTTCTTTTTGCTAGTTTTTCAGATAAGTAAAATTTATATTTTTTCAAGATTAAAATATTATAACTGATACAAAATTGTAGCTTTTTTAATCATAATTTTCAATGTTGTTTATAAATACTAAAAATTAATAAAACAAAATTAAGTGAAAACAAGTTAACCTAGTCCCTCTTAGATGCCCAAAAGTATTCATAAATTCATCTAGTCATTTTTATTGTGCTGCTTGAGCAGTATGAATGGATCTGTCTGACAATCCTTAATAGCAGTGCCGTGCTCAGGGAGCAGCAAATAAAGCAGTCGCCCAGTGCAGCTAAAATTTTACCATGCCCATAACAAAAATTAATTTGCATCAATTTTCAGCCTTTAAATAACTGTGCTAACATAAAACAGATATTAAAATGGTCTGTGTGTTTTTCTTCTTCATGGTGGTTTGAGATTTTTGGAGTAAACGTGTTACTGAAGAATAGTAATCAGCATTTTTTTTTTCAGTTCTTTATCTTAATAGAAAAACACTTTTAATGTAGTATCCATGTCAACAATTACATATTTTTATTATTTATCAATATTGTGCTTGAATTTTGATCTTTTTTTTTTTTCATATATTTCTTTCTTTTTATTTAATTATACAGTTGTTAAAATTGAAACAGAAAGACATATCAGTGTATAAGAACTTTATTGTATTTTATATTTGGCTGAGTATAAAGTCCTGCATGGATTGTGTTGTACCCAACCCGAACCCAAAAATTCTATTTGAAGTCCGTCAACAACTTGAAAAAAAAAAAATAAATAATAATTCATCGCCCCGCAACTTGACAAAATAATTTTCGTCAACACATAATCTGTCTCGAACCTGAAATACTTCAACCCACAATGTGAAGAAATCAATTCATGTTTTAATGTATTTATAAAAAGTAATCTACAATAAAATCTCTAATGCCAATTTTATCTTTTATAGAGAAAAATGGACAGATCTATTTTTCTTTAATATTAAAATATAGTAAAACCTCTGAATAGTAGACACCTCGGGATCATTGAATAGAGTCCTGCATTGGGTCAGGTTATAACTAATTTTCTTTTTTCAGGTTGGGTTGACAATAATTTTTCTTTCTGCGAGTCAGGTTTTTCTAGAATGTTTAAGAGTTAGGTTTTTTGCAAGTCGAGTTGTTGGAATTTTTGCAAAAAGTTTGAGCAGAACTATATTTCAGATGAAAATAAATACATATTTGAATGTGAATGAGTATGTATTGAATTTACTGCGTGAGAAATAATAAAATGTGAACAAGAAATGTAATCATAGATTATTCTTTCTCTACAGCACAGTTAAGACCCCCCCTCCTTTTTTTTCCCCACAGTATGAAAAATATTACAAATATTTTGATTTTGATACACATAAAAACGTATTTGTGATAGTTTACACACACACACGCATGTTATGCCGTTACATGTGTGTGAGTTAAGAAATGTCCACAGGAGTTCCTATAATACCCATATAGGAGCCTTATACAATTTATTTAAATTTGTATAAATTAAATTATTTAATTTATACAATTTATGTAAAAAAAAAGACATTTATATATTTTTCTGTGCAAACATAAGTAAATTGTATGTAAAAATAATAATAATATATATGTAAATGCATATATAAACTAGCAAAGCATAAAAGTTCATCATGTTTGTATGTTTTCCTAGCTATTTATATCATTTGACAGCAAATCTCACTTTCTGAAGACCAAATTGTGCCAAACTTTTATTAAAAAAAAAAAAAAATGTCAAGGCCCCTATACTGGAAAAGGGTTTTTTATTTATGCCATGCTATTTATTTGTCTTCATAGAGGTAATAAAGTGTAAAATATAAGGGGGGAAAAACACTAAGAATCTTTACTTTATAATGACGCCATAGATTTTAATGTTGAATTTTGACAGATTTATCTTTAAGATTATATTTTCAAATGAGTTCAGAATATGATTTTAAAGCATTGAAAAATTTTTATGATAGAAAGGTGTTCACAAATATCTCCAGGTTCTGAAAATTAGTTTTAAAACTGCAATTTTGATAGTATGTTCTGGACAATGCTCTGCAGCTATTTTTTTTTTTTTTTTTATGTCAAATGAAAAGTTTTCAGCATCAAATCAATGTTATCACATCATATAAACATCCTAATCTTTAAAAACTATTTTTTTTTCTCTCTTTTTCTCTTCCGGTGTACACTGCCGAAGGCAGTGGGCCCCCCAATTCTAGGTATGCTTGGATTTATTTTCATCTAAAAATATAAAATCATTCAACACTAATTTCCAGTATATTTTAGGTTATTATCACAGTCCTAGACAGTTCTGTTAGTAAGTAAATATTAAAAAGAAGTACATTTGGAATGAAATTTTTTCAAGTCAAAAAAATATGTAGTAAGCATAAAAATATTTTATTTATAATATTGTGCAAATATAAAATAAAAATATGGAAAAACAACTTAAAATTTAATAAACTTACAAAGCACAGTTAAGTTCCAAATATCCAGATTCCAGTTGTCCTGATCAGTATCAGGAAAAAAAGAAAGAAAGAAAGAAAGAAAGAAATTCAAATTGTATATATTTGTTCATAAAAAAGTATGATTTTCTTTTAATTTTTTTTTTAAAACCAACGTTAAAATTTAGCTTAAAATTGGAATTTTTTAGGGCGGATAATTTTAAATCAGTATTTCACCAGTTTCATCGATATGTTTCTCTATTTTCATATTCTTAGAAAATCCAAATAACTCACTTGTACTTTAGAAATTTTAAATAGACTAGGCTATTCTCAATTGCAAAACATCTACTTTCTGGTACATTTTCTTATTCATGTATGTTTACAAACTTATTAAATTGCCAGGTATTCTTATTAAGAAACTATGTAATCAAATTGTTTTTCGGTAAAGGCGAAAAATTTTTCAGAAAATGCTAAGTTGGCATTGTATACTGAATTTCCAGATGTGACAGGGCAGAAAAGAAGAAAAAAAAACTTCCATACTGAGACAAATACTCATGATTCAAGTGTAATTCATTTATCGAAAAATGAAAAAAACTGTTTGATTATAAATCACTTTTAATAATTAAGCCTGCAAGTAAAGTATCATGCTTATATCATTAGAAATGAGTCAGAAAGTTTCGCATTATTGAGCAACGGAAATACTTTTTAACTGCCTTAGGAAAACTGCAGGTTGAAATTTGTTTAAAAAAATGTAAGAGTAAATAAGGAACATGATTGGAAAATTTTAAATATACATTAAACTTCTCATTCGGGAAAAAAATTAACTTTGTTTCATATGGTCAGTTAACACTTTTAAGTTTATGTAAGTACTGTATTGCATTTTTTTTATTATTATTATTGTTTGTTATAAAATTATCTAATGATCTAATTTTCAACTACATTAGGTCTACTTTTTTTACAAAAGTTTTTATTTCCAACATAACTTTTTTATGAATACTCCTTTTCTATGATTAGATATGGCACATTCCATGTCAAATCAACCAGTGACTCAACCTGACCATTTTAGATTTTGTTGAAACTTACAGGAATCATTCTTCCTGATGATATAAATGAGAATATACTTTTATTATTTTTTTATCTCAGTAAATTTTCACACAATTAATTTTTTTAATTTTGAAAAATCATCATTTTTTGGCTTGTATAATGTTTTCAATTTTGTAATTAACAATTGTACTGTTACAATTGTAATTTTCAATTAATGTTTTCAATTTTGAATTTCTCAAGTTCTATCAGGTGTAGAGAGTTGTTTCACTGCTCATTTTAAAGAGAATTTTACAAGGTTTAATTCAATATGCAAGTTGACTATGCTTGATTTAAAAAAAATTAATTTAATTTAAAAAATTTAAATTAAAAAAAAATTTAAAAATATATGTTTTTGTAATATTATAAACTTTAAATTCTGAAAATTTTAGAGTGGGATCTCAATGGCATCAGCAGTTATGTTAAAAAAACTAATGTTAAACACCAGTTGGGGCTGGTATTTAAAGTTGGCACCTCACCAACTTTATGATTGTGTTGTAAATAATAATAGATAGATAATTGAAGATAGTATTGTTTTATTCATTTTCAACATTATTTTTTTATAACTGCTGATCCCATTGAGATCCCACTCTAAAACTTTCAGAATTTAAAGTTTATAATACTACAAAAAACGTATATTTTTTTTCAAAATTTTTAAAAGACACTATTTGAAATTTTTTAAATTAAATTAAATTAACTTTTTTTTTAAACCGAGCATAATCAACTTGCATATCAAATTAAACCTTATGAAATTCTCTTTAAAATGAGGGTCAAACAACTTTCTACGCCTGATAGAACTTGAGAAATTCAAAATTCAAAACATTTATACAATCCAAAAAATGATGATTTTTCAAAATTTAAAAAATTAATTGTATGAAAATTTACTGAGATAAAAAATTATAAAAGTATATTCTCATTTGTATCATCAGGGAGAATGATTCCTGAAGGTTTCATTAAAATCTGAAATGGTCAGGTTGAATATTAAATTTTTGGTTGATTTGACGTGGAATAATCCAGATATGGGTTTCTATTTATCCATAACACATTAGTGTGTATAATCAGGAGTTTCACTCGAATAATAATTTGCATAATCCTAAATAAGTACAAGCTGAATAATAATAATAATAATAAATTCTAGCAGGGTTGTTTGATTTAAATCTGCTTGATTTAAATCGTGATTTAAATCAAATGATTTTTTTAAAAAAATCTTTGATTTAAATCAGTATTTTTAACATTGATATTTACAAGCTGAATAAGGATTAAATTAATCATTCGTGTTCAAATAAATGTCATCATTCATGTCAAGATTAAAAATTACCTTTTAATAATGTTAAATAAAACTTTTATAAGTTGAAAATAACTATTTTATGAAAGTAAATGCAACATTATATTCAAAATATTATTTATCCATTGTGCATCACAAAATAAATACTAATATATATATATATATGCTCTCTCATTTTTAAACTTTTGTCTTTCCTAGATGATCACTTCATTTTTGCAAGTTAGATATTGAAGCTAAAGTTAAATATATTCAATATAATAGTATTTTCAGTGAGGAGTTACTTCCTCTAAAGTAGATTATACATGATTCACACGTTTGTTTTATGTTTAGTTGCTTAGACCTGGAAATTTCAATATCCCATATGTTGATGGGAGATGTATTGATCATATTATATGATCAATACAAGGACTAAATTGTAACATAATAAATATTTAGACTGTTTGTCTAACATAGAATTGTAGGATTCCAGTTTCATGTTTCTTCTATAACTGAAAATACTTTAATACCTGTGACTGATCCCTTTGCCTTTTCCTTTTCTAGAATTCATTGCTTACTGCAATGGAAAATAAGATATGTTACTATACCTTATTTCTAAGCTAAACAGCCATTTCTACTGTTAAATAAGCATGATTGATTGCTGAAATTGTCAATGGCTGAGGGCTGGATAACACTGACAATTGATAGCTTCGTACTTTTAGTTATGTGATTACCTTGTGTCTTGTAACTGTTTTGTAATCATTAGTATAGTGTGAAACACAAGTTGGGACAAGAATATCATTTACTAATACTAGGTACAGTACAGAGAGCTTTTGGACACATTAATAATAAGAAAAATGGCTGGCGAAAAGAAAGATACAATATAGCTTTATTTTACAGGAGAGAGAGAAAAAAAAACTATATCTGGAAAATTTGTGAAAGCAATATGCAAACCATGTAGTGTAGAAATGGTGGAGATTGTGGCCAAAAAAAAAAAAGCATACAGAAGCAAACAGTCTATGTGATAAAAATGACATTAGTAAATCTGGATCGGTTGAAATCAGGATTGGCTTTTTGCCGGCAAAAATGTATTTTTGTCAGGACAGTTTGACAGACAAAAATTGGCAAAAACAGAAATTGGTCAAGATTGTAATTTAAATCACTGATTTTAATCTTAAAATTATGATTTAAACATTGAAATCGTGTAATTAAAATAAAATCCTTAAAACCCTGTTTTAAAATACTAGTAATTTTTGCCACTGGCAAAAATTATGGCAAAAAGTATTTTTGCCGGGACAGTTTTTTTCCACTTAGGCAAAAATTAGCCAACCCTGGTATATTTATACACATATATATTTAGCACTGTTTGCTGCATTTATTATGTGATTAGATATTGGAGTAATACCTCAATGAAAATTTTCATAACTTAAATTAACTAGAAATGTATATACACAACACACATAGGTATATGTTACCTATAACAATTTAATAGTAGAATAATATGATTTTAAGTTTTAAGTAAATCTGAATTTGTTTGCAATAATTTTTTTTTATTTAAATTATTTTGAATTTTTATCTAGGAACTGTAATTAAATTAATAGAAATGTGTAAATCTATGCAGAAAAAATAAAATAAATACATACATTGTACAGAAATAATATTTATCTGATTTAAATCAAATAAATCCGATTTTTTTGATTTTTTTTTTAAAATCGTGATTTTTATCAACCCTGAATTCTAGACTAACCTTAATCATTTCTAAAAGTAGCGAAATATATCTAGGAAGTATTCAAGTACCCTTTTGTGTTATTTAAAATGCAAAGTGTATTTATTGATTTTTATTGTTAAATTTTTTTTTTGAACAGATTTTCTTTTCTTTTTTTTTTTTTTCAAAGGGATATATACCAAAAGTTACTGAACCACCTTCTTTAGATGCAGTAATCAGAGGAGAAGTTTCTGCTGACTATGTTGCCCATTTGCCACCCAGGATGTTATTACGTTTTATTAGACGTATATTGCGAACAAATACTCAAGATATTTCAAATAACATTTTGTTTATTAAAGCTCGATGTCCTTTGCTGAGATTTTACAGTCCAAAATATAACCTCTTTTGTGATTTCACCTGTGAAAACTAGTAAGATTATTTTGAAATTTTAGTTTTCTTAAAAGATATTTGTTAAGTGTGTGTATTAGCTATGGGTCATTCCCTGTCAAATCAACCGGTGACTCAACCTGACCATTTTAGATTTTGATGAAACTTACAGAAATCATTCTCCCTGATGATATAAATGAGAATATACTTTTATTATTTTTTTATCTCAGTAAATTTTTATACAATTTTTTTAATTTTGAAAAATCATCACTTTTTGGCTTGTATAAATGTTTTCTTTCAATTTTGAATTTCTCAAGTTCTATCAAGCGTAGAGAGTTGTTTGACCCCTCATTTTAAAGAGAATTTCATAAGGTTTAATCTGATGAAACTTACAGGAATCATTCTCCTTGATGATATAAATGAGAATATACTTTTACTATTTTTTTATCTCAGTAAATTTTTATACAATTAATTTTTTTAATTTTGAAAAATCATCACTTTTTGGCTTGTATAAATGTTTTCAATTTTGAATTTCTCAAGTTCTATCATGTGTAGAGAGTTGTTTGACCCCTCATTTTAAAGAGAATTTCATAAGGTTTAATTTGATATGCAAGTGGACTATGCTTAGTAAAAAAAAAAAAAAAAGTAAATTTAATTTAATTAAAAAAATTTCAAAATAGTGTTATTTAAAAATTTTGAAAAAAAATATGTTTTTTTGTAATATTATAAACTTTAAATTTTGAAAGTTTTAGAGTGGGATCTCAATGGGATCAGCAGTTATGTTTAAAAAAACTAATGTTAAACACCAGTTGGGGCTGGTATTTAAAGTTGACAACTCGCCAACTTTATGATTGTGCTAAAGATGCATTGTTTTATTCATTTTAAACGTTATTTTTTTATAACTGCTTATCCCATTGAGATCCCACTCTAAAACTTTCAGAATTTAAAGTTTATAATATTACAAAAAACGTATATTTAAAAAAAAATTTTTAACTCTTTTAAAGTTTTTTAAATTAAATTAAATTAACTTTTTTTTAAACCAAGCATAGTTAACTTGCATATCAAATTAAACCTTATGAAATTCTCTTTAAAATGCAGGGTCAAACAACTCTCTACGCCTGATAGAACTTGAGAAATTCAAAATTGAAAACATTTATGCAAGCCAAAAAATGATGATGTTTCGAAATTTAAAAGATTAATTGTATGAAAATTTACTGAGATAAAAAAATTATAAAAGTATATTCTCATTTGTATCATCAGGGAGAATGATTCCTGAAGGTTTCATTAAAATCTGAAATGGTCAGGTTGAATATTGAAAATTTTTGGTTGATTTGACGTGGAATGAGCCAAATGTGTGGTTTTCTTTTAAGGGTTATTCCATGTCAATTCAACTAATTTTTTTTTATTGTTTGTAATCTGACGGACAGGAATTTTATAGAAACTTTGTGTGCATATTATCACTACCTTGATATGAATCCATGCAATTTTTCTTTTCTAGACCTCATAGTTTTTTAAAATTTGGGCATCAAAATTTTGTATTTTCAACAAATCATACATTTTACAGTGTATTTTTTGACTGCATTTCCAGCTTCAAAAAAAGTTGTTTTCTCTGGTTTATTCTAAAGTTTGTATAGGCTTGAAAATGTAACTGTTGGTCAATAAAAATATGCAGATTTTAAGAAAAAAATATTAAAAATTGTAATTATTATTAGTTTATATATTTTAAAGGTAGAAAAATTAAACCAAAACTCAAAGTTATGTTTATTTTTATTTTATTTTTTGTCATGTTACGAGAAGTGCTGTTTACAAAAAAGCAAATGAAAATTCCAATTTCTTGTTTTTTTAAATAACAGTTTATACTTTAGGCTTTATAGTTAAATAAAAATTATGTCTTTCTCATGGTTTACATAAAAATACTGCCCTATTTCAGGAAACTGCACCAATCAAGAAATATCTCTGTGTCTAACTTTGCCTTATTCAGTTCGGCAATTACAAATAGTGGATGAGATTAAATTCTTCCAAGGTATTATTCATATTCTAAGATTTGTTAAAAAAAAGGTACATGATAAAATAATGTAGTCTTGATTTTGTTTCACCAAAATTATTCTGTGGTCAAAGAATGTGTACACAGAAACCGGTTTCCAATATCCCTTGCATTCTTTTAATAACTTATGATTTTTATACTTCTGGTGTACATCCATAGATTTCTGTGAATTATTACACTCAATTGAATTTATATAGCACCACTCTAATGAAAAGAAAATAACAGCTATTTTCAGCAATGCTAAATAAAATCAACTTTATGTCAACCATATAGTGAAAGTATTAATTATTTTTATTCTTTGCAATTTTTTTCTTTATTTTGTATTTAATAAAATAGCCATTCCTATCTTCTACTTTAGTTGGCTTCATGTACACCTTTCATAATTATTTGTGAATGCATTTTTGTTAGATTTTACGGCAATATTTGCACTCAGCATGAAGTGGTGTTTGTCTAGCGGAAAAATACCAAAAACATTTCTCTATGTCTGCAATAATTTTAGGTAGCTTTCATTATAAAAAGCTACCTATTGCAGCCATTCGAAGGAAAGCACTTCCAAAATATTTTGGCATATTTTCACTGATCATGACCCCCAGACCCCAAACCATCCACCGTTCAAATGTTGATTTATATATATATACTAGCAAGCTACGCCCGCTGCGCTGGCCGGCTTCTACAAATGAACCTTGAATCAAACGAAATATATCGTTTAATTTGACCTTGTATTTGAAAGCAATCTGTATATTTACCTGAATATCCTTCCACATTACTGAAAAATGACTTGATTGCGCTATTATGTTTCCTAATGTGCAGTCAAAAGTTTAGCTGTTAAGGACCAACTCTTTTATATGGCCATTTACAGTTAAGGTTTGCTAAAGAATGATAAAACTATATGCAATATACTATAATCATCACTAAAAATTGTCGAACTAACAATGCAAACAAATTAACTAACAAAATCCATTCAGTAGAAGTTTTTATAAAGGCTAATCTTTGATAATCGGGTTCATCTGATTATAGAACTTTTCCGCATAATTCTAAAACTAACAGAATGATATAAACTATACTAAAACCATCCTTATAAATTATCTACTTAACAATGCAAATCGCAAAAAATACGCCCAGTAAAAACTTTTAAAAAGGCTAATCTTTCGGAATCGGGTTCACCTGACTATATAACCTTCACACATAACTGTTTGACTAAGCAACGTAGAACAATATGTATAGTACATTAAAACCATTCCTGAAATAGCATCTAACTAACAATACAATTCTCATCAAAATCCGCCCAGTAGAACTTTTTCAAAAGGCTAAATCTTTCATAATCGGAATCAAATATTGAAAAGGCTAATATTTGATTTTAAAAAATGGTCACTCGATTTTCGAATTTCCCCTATAATTCTAGAACTATGCAAAGTAGAATATGTTATATAATAAAACTTTCCCTAGAAAATTATCTAACAGTGTAGGTTCCATCAAAATCCATTCGGTAAAATCTTTTAAAGAGACTATTATTTCATAATCGGATTGATCTGATTATAGAACTTCCCAGAATAATTCTATAACTAAGCTACGTAGAACGATATGTTATACAATAAAACCTTCCCTGAAAAATTATCTTACAGTTTAAGTTCTACGAAAATTCATTCAGCAGAACTCGAGTTATAAGCAGCCGGAACAAAATTTCATATATGTAGAAGTAAATAGAAGTATATTTCCATTAATATAGTTTGCATTTGAATTTAAAAAAAGGTCCTTTTCGGTTAGCCGGGCGCCAGTGATATACGTATATATATGTATATATTCATACATATAAGTGTATATATATGTATGTATATACATGTATTTGTGTAGATATATGTATGTATATACATGTATTTGTATAGATATATGTATATACATATCACTGGCACCCGGCTAACCAAAAAGTACCAAAAAATTGCAAAAATGCAGTCGTACACTTAAAAAAACACATTTTGGCTGAAAATCTCTCATCAAAACTGTTTTTTTTTTTCGTTCTTTTTTTTAAATAAAATTAGTAACAGTTTTTTCTTTTATTTTTCCAGATGTATAGCCATTTCAAGTCTTTCTGCAACAAAAAAAAGACACCTTTTGGCTTAAAATCAAATTGTTCGGGGTCAAAAGTAAAATCAAAATCGCCAAAAACAAAAGATACATCACCAAATATTGTTTCAATATAGAAATCTTGCCCCTTGGATAATTTTTTAAGCATTACGAACATTCCCAATCATGTTTTAATTAAATATTTTCGTTTTATAATATTCGCTCATCAAAACTCTTTTTTTTTTTTCCTTTCTTTTTTCTAAATAAAATTAGTAACAGTTTTTCTTTTATTTTCCGACATGTATAGCCTTTTCATTTCTTTCTGCAACAGTATTGATCGCCAAAAAATTAGCAATGGCAACCTTTTCGGCCAAAATAACAGATCTTTCTACCATAATTCTATAACTAATATACATAGAACATTGTGTTATATACTAAAACCTTCCCTGAAAAATTATCTCTTGAACAACACAAGTTCCATCAAAATCTATTCGGCAGAACTCGAGTTATAAAGGAACGGAACGAAATTTCCGTTTGTGTTTTATATATATAGTAGATGATATATGTCATGCTGTAACTCTCTTATTTATGAACTAATTTGGATGTGACTGAGTATGTGCATAAGACATACCAAGGCCTCGACCGAGTTTGTTGACCAGCTTCATCCACCATCTTGTTTCAAAATGGCAACCAGTTAAAAAAATTTTAATTTTTAAAAATTCAAAAATATGTACTAAAAAATTATAAATTGAAAAAAAACGTTTCTGTTAAGTGTTAGAACGTGATACAAGACTTCTGGAACATTTTTTTTTTTTTTTAATCTTAAAAAATGGCTGAGATATGGTAGTTTGAAATTCTAGGGTGGCTGAGATTTTGAAACAATCTGATATTTGTTATGCTGTAACTCTTGTATTTGTGAACCGATATGCATTGCATTACATAAACAAAGAATGAGGGAATTTGTACTATGCGTTTCTCGCAAACCAGACATTCTTGCCACATTGCAGAGGAGGGGGGGGGGGGGGGGAATGATCTGATTCTCTTTTTCAATCTCATGTATTTATCTCTATCATGTGACTGCCATGGGAAGCTTTCCCTTCATAAAGTCAAAAGCCCTAACAAATTTTCAAAGTGTGTCAAATTAAAGAAAATTTACTTTTTAGGCTAGGCGACGTAAATGCGGGGTGGCGTAAGTTGGGGTACTACTGTACTGTGTTACATATAATATGAAAGTACCAATTATTCATTTTCAATAATTTTCTTTTACATAAAATACCTTAATTCTGTATTGTTTTCTCCCAATTAACTTACATTCCTTTGCAAAATCATTTATCCATTTTCAGTTATTTATTATTAGTAGATTGAACTTTTATAATATTTCTGCAATTTGCATTTTATACTGTCATTCATGAATAGTTTATACTGATTGTCAGTACAGTATTTGTAATTTGTTCTCTCAGATATCATGTATGTAAGTAAAATTTGAAAGTTTTTGAATAAGTTTTAAAATTTATATTTCAATAAATTATAAATAATAAATTGTATCTTTCAGCTCTTCCTTGCGAAATACAAAATTGATGCGCCTAATGTGTAGTCTGGATGACAGGGTAGCACCTCTAATCAAACTTATTCGATATTGGGGAAAATATGGAGGATTTGTTGGTGATATTGATCTCTTTAATAGCTATGCTTTTTCACTTCTTGCTGTACATTTTCTGCAATTGAGAAAGCCACCTGTACTACCACCTATTGCTGAACTAATAGAAAAATCTGGTAAGTACACTGATTATCTTTTTTTTCTATTTATTTAATATACTGGTTGTTTCAAAGCTGCTTTTACAAAATAAGAAGGATGATAGTACCCATCAAGCTGAACAATTTATATATAGGAAACGGGGGATGCAATCTGCTTATTCATCCAAAAATATAGGGTATTTTACTCTAAGTTATAATAATTTTTCTTTCATAACTTTACCAGTAATGAAGAAATTATACATCACACTTACTTTGTTCTATGTGAAATGATATGACATGGCAATAAGTACCTGTACATAACCATCATTTGCATTTTAACAGCACAGTGCTCAACATTCCATACTTCACAATGCCTGACAGTACATTATGTCTCGCTTATGAAATTACAATGCACTTTCAGCACTTCACATTCTGTCATCATATTTTAAGTTAGTTGAAAATTTCTCTAAAATATCTTCACTATTATTGAAATTATTAACAAAAATCTTTGTTCACCTTGGAGTAAGGCGACCTGTATTTTTGACAGAATAAGTGGGTTACGACCTTGGTTTTCTATTTGCTATTCATAAGTTGTCCATCTTGATGGGTGCTATCACCCCTCTTTTTTCTAAAAGCAGTTTATGAACACCCTGTGTTGTGAACGCTTATACTTGTACTACACAGGACCCTTTTATCATGGAGCATTTGCCTAAGTCTCACAAATTTTATATTCTTAATGTATCATTTTGTTTAAAAATATCTTTACTCATGCAAATAATTATTTAGTATGGTATAATATAATGGTATTGCTATTGGTCACCATAATTTTAACATATATAATATGTATTTTGCAATTTTTTTAATTTTTTAATGCTATTTGTCCAGTAATGTAAATTTATAATCTGCATTTAATTACATTGATTATGTATACACTCAGGATTCGTTGGTTTTCTCATTGCATTCGTAGCAGACATCGGCATTGGTGAAGCTACATATTTGTGCAATTTTTCAATGTAATCAAAAGAGTTTTAATGTGTATTTTTTTAAGGTGAGTTGCAATTCTGTACTGTTCAAAATATGTTTCCCATTTTGCCCAATTCACTGGAGTTGAAAATGAAAAATGTTTCTGATGGCATAATTTTAAATAAATGCATAACAATATTGATTCAATATTTTTCAATTTTTGTAGGATATGTTAAAAATAAAGTTTAGTTTGCTATCAGCAATAATGTAAAAGAAAATATTTACAATTTATTTTTACCACTGTCACCATGTTTCCCGATGTATTCAGGTATTATGGAGGTTTTAAATATATTAAGCTAAATCTGCAAACACATTTATTAGCTTTAGAAATCAATACTTTATTTCACAGCCACAAAGCACAAACATTTAGAACAACAACAATGTATAAACTCCTAGTTACTAGTTTCATTTCAGAGAATATGATCAATCCATGGAGTTACATTATAACATAGAAACTATATTTGTTAATTTATCATTTGCTCCAGATAAGGAAAAAAGTGCTTAAAATTCTGATTAGTTAAAATCTTGATGATTATAAAATGGAAAAGCAGTGAAGATAGATTATTTTTATATGACTTTTATAGTTATGCATTATTACAATGATGCAAGATGACACTTTGAAATAAAACATGTATTGAACTGTGCTTGCTGAAATAAACTTTTGACATTCTATTTACATCTTCATTTGTTTTTAGTCTAGTGTATTTTTGTTGCTGCTGTTGTTTTACCCTTTATTATCTTTGCTATCTTTCCCTTTTACAAGAATTTGGGCAGTAATCTGTTCCACTCCCAATTGGTGTATTTTAGTAAGTGTATTTTGGCGTGATTGTATTGATATATACATTAAACTACATTTGTTTTCAATATTGCAGACGTTTTATAATGTTTACATAGCTGATATTTTTTATAAATTATTATTCTTTTTGAAGCCTTTTTTTCTAAACAGTTTCTAGAAAATTTTAAGTATTCAAATATAATTTTGAAATGATAGTTAAAATCAAATAAATAATTTTCTATTTTTAACTCAAGTTCAAGATATGATTTCCTGACTTTTTCAGTAATTTGATTCTTTAAATTCCATATTACTTTTAAATGCTAAAGGTGTAAAATTAACAACTATAATATAAATTAAAATAACTTTTATTAGTTGTTTTACATGTTTCGACTCTTTCCGAGTCATTTTCAAAAACAAAATGAGAATATTCTAAAGCTGCACGGGCTTTGAGGTTATTATTTCCATGTACTTTTTAAAAATTACGCATTTTATCTATTATTTTTTTTTTAATTATTTTTTTTTTACTTGATTGTTTATTTTCATATCTTTGACCATGGAGTAATTCTAGCCACAGTTTCGGTAAATTAAAAGATGCTGCATCGTTACATATTGTATTTTTGCGTGTTAGTATCTCTATGGTTTCTCTTATTATGGATGGATAGTATAGACTGGAGGGAAATATTATTTTACTTTCATTGAAATTTATTTGGATGGTTTCTTCTTGATATAATCTTGCCAGGGCTGTAGTTTTTCTATTGTATTTAATATCAGCTATATGCTCTTTTTTTCTGCAATTAAATTTCCTGCTGGTCATGCCTATGTAGTATTTTTTAGATTTTTAGATGTTATTATATTGTTCTTTAAATTCCATATTCTATCCCACCTATAATTTTAAATCAAAATATTTTGTTTAAATTATTTATTTTTAAACTGAATTTTCAAAACAAAAACTTTCACTTATTGTTCAGAATTATTTCCCTTGAAAACAAATTTAATTATTTGTCATATGCAAGATTTATATAATCTCTAACTAAAATTTAAGCTTTTTTTTTTATGTTAAAGAAATTCATTTTCATAAATATAAATTAAGTTTTATCTCAATATAAGTTATTGATGTCATTTGTTTTTATCGTGTTGATATAACTTTTATCTGTTCTACAACTAGCAACAAGTTTGTTTGTGATTTTTTTTTTTATTATTATTATTATTATTTGTCCTGCTTCTCCATGCTGTAACTTTTATACAAATAGATTGATTGTCATAAAATTTGAAAATTTTCTTCTTTTAGACAGCAACATGTCCTCTTTTGAAATTGCTCAAAATTAATCACTTGCTTCTTCTTCTATTTATTTTTTTAGCATGAACACTTAAAAAATTGATTATATTATCTTCTTTACTTTAAGTAAAAGTGCCTAAAAATATTTGCAAAATTTTTATATATATATATACAGAGTTTCCCCCAGACAGTTTCAGAAGGGTGCTGCACCCTGCCTACCCTTTGTTTTGCCAAATAGCACCCTTCTTGCCCCTCATAAAAATAATTAGCACCCTTCTTTCCCCCTCCAGTAAAATAATTAGCACCCTTCTTGCCTTTCAGTAAAAAAAGTGCACTTTCTCCTTTTTGCATTAAAAAATTTGCTTTCATAGTACAAACTGAATCAGTGTTGTCTTAAAAAGAGTGCCTTGACTTTTAAATATCAAAAGTGGCTTTAAAAACCAAAAGAATACCTTTTAATAATTAATAAAAGTACCCTTAAGAATCTGAAAAGTGCCCTCAAGAATCCAAAAAGTGCCCTTAAGAATGAAAAAAGTACCTTTTTTTTCACTAGCAGCACCCTGCCCTTTTTTAAACCTGGGGGAAACTCTATATATATATATATATATATATATATATATATATTGTTTAAATAAGTATAATATTTTCCTATTTAAAAATGATCATTATCTCATATATGTAAATGTTTTACATGGACGTGTCAAAAAAATATATAATTTAAGATAGTTATTTTTAAAACTTAGAATTGGAATCTGTGTAATGAATTAGTTCTGAATAATTGATTATTTTATTACATACACTCAATCTATGATGTACTTAATTAAAGCTTTGATTTTGGGAAGTTGTGTTATATTTTCTATGGAAAACTTTCCAAGTATTAAATATAGATAATAACAGTTGCCTTATGTGGCACATAACAACAACAAAAGAAAGAAAGAAAAGGTTATAATTGTGCTTGTGAAATTTACCTATAAAAAGTAAGCATTGTTTATATTAAAAGAAATTGTTATAGGTGTCATCATCACATGCTAGTTTAATATTATTCAAATTGATACTTAATCATATAAATTATATTCTTTTGTAAATATTTTCAACAAAACATTAAAATAGGCCACATGTTTGTGTATACTGTAAAAGCACTTATTTTCGCGAGCCCGTCATTATAGCGAAAATTTAAGCCTCGCAAAATATTTTTTTTTTTTCGCCTCAAATAATAATAAAAAATCAGAAATTTTTCACTTATCCAAAATTTAATGATTACAATTACTTAAATAAGAAATAAGTACAAAAATGTCTTGAGTACTTACAACTATTTCTTGAATACTATACAACTATTTCTTGAATAAAAACAATAATACAACTAATAGAATGCAGCTCATTATACCAGCTTCTTTAAAGCCATTCAAATTTATATTATGTTTGGCTTTAATACCGTTACATGTGCGCACAAGTCAAGAAGCGTGAATCGGTTTTAGTCGTGATATTCGCAGGTCCACAGATTCTTTTTTCTCTAGAAATTTAAGCTCATTAGAATACCACTCAATAAACACATTCTTGAGCCAAAGCTTGAACTCGTCGTTTATAGTTAAGACCAAAGGCTGGAGATCTCCTGTGCTGGAAGGAGGCACAAAATCTGGAATAATATTCCTCTTCTCTAGTTCAGCCAGAAAAAGAGGATCTTGGTGTGCCAATAAAACGCCGAACAATGCTACACCCGGTTGTTTTGGAACTAGCCCGAGAAGCTCTCTCTGCTTGTCGTAATAAGGTACAATAATATTCCCGATGTATCGAATCATTGTGTCCAGTATTTCTCCAGTACGAATCGGTGTGCCACACATCCCAGTCTGCGGGGAATGTAAACTTTGGATGACAATTTGTTGTTTTTCCAGCATACAACAATTGTGGTGGAAGTAGGTTTCCAGGAAGAGAACATGCTAACAAAAGAGTCATCTCTCTTTTATCTTCCAATGTATATTCAGATGTAGGCACAAACTTTGCGTTTGTCAAGTTTCTTGAAATGCCTTATGCAAAAAAATGTTATATTTAGGCAGTTTCAGGATTTTTCAACTTTCAGTTCTGTTCATATAAAATCCGCGAAATTTTCAGCCCGCGAAATCACCGATATCTTCATTTTTGCGAAAATAAGTGCTTTTACAGTATGTATATTTAAAAAAAAAAAAAAAAAAAAATCATTACCAACATTTTCAAAATCTATTCATTTGTTTTGTAATTATTGAAAAGTGGCTATCTCATTGTATTTTTCTTCTCTTTTTAGAATACTTGGTTCATGGGAATATAGATTGTGATGATCTTCTTGAAGAGGACTTGAAGAAATTTACAAAGTCCAAAAATTCTCAAACACTTGGTATGAATTATAATTAAATTTTTCTTTTTACATTTTTAAATATAGATTTAAATTGAAAAAAAAAACTAATGGTTCTCTAAATTGTAAATTAAATTTCTGGTTCTCATTGCAGAATTGAACTTAACAGTAGCATTTTCTGTATCAATCTGCCGCACTAGCATCACAAACCAAAATTTACCTAAACAATACCATCTGTGCTGTAAATATGGTAATTGAATTGTAGAATAATCTAATTTTATGGACAGAAAACAAATAAATTAACTATGAGCTGAAATGATAAATACTTGCATTTTTAAATTCTTAAAAACTTCAGAACTATAACTTCATAAACTCTTGCTATTATATACACAACTTTCTATGATAGAAATATGTGACCATAACAGTAATTTATCTTTGCAATAGAGCCAGAAAGAATCCAAGTCTCCTAAATAAACGTCTCCTAAATAGGGGAATTCAAAAGTTATATCAGCACTATTAAAAAGTCAATGACAAAATCTTATTTTAAAAATTAGTTTTTCTTTCTAATTTTGTAAAAAACTTATTAAAGGAAAATCCATTGAAGTCCTTATTACCTTGTCATGCAATGTAAAAGTTAAATTAAACCAAATTAAAAGTTAATTTGGTTTTTTTAGTATTTTTAGTATTAATTTCAACAAATCTTAAAAAATAAGTTACATAAATTTTAGATGTAATAACATGACAACTTTTATAACCATTTTGGGGTCCCTCAGTCTGACATGTATTATTAGTCCGCATACCATTTTGAACTGCATTCAGGCTTATTGTAAATAAACTATTTATCACTAGCAAAAAAAAAAAAAATTGCAAATGAATACCATTGATTAAAAGCTTCATAATCACATGTAATATTGTTTAAAACAGTGTTAATACTTTATCAAAACAAGTCTTTATTAAACATTTAAAAAAGAAAACACTGTTAGGCCTAGGAATGTTTTTGCTTTTTGAATTCTGTTTAATCTATAATAATATAAATATATTACTTTTTATTGCTCATTTATTATTATTTTTTTAAGATAAATAATAGATTTTTCTAGCTTAAAATTTTGATTTTCAATTGCAGAAGAGCTTCTCAAAGAATATTTTTTTCATTTCCTTACATTTGACTACTTAAAAGTATTGGTACCACTAAGTAGTTCAGCCATATCAAAAGATGAATTCTTGCCTACTGTAATGAAAGATGATAGTGATGTTTTTCAGGTAAGTTATTTGGTAACAACATTAGCATTTTGAAATTGTAAAAGAAAGTAATATAAAAAATTATTTATGAATTCTTAAAGTATGTAATAGTACACTTAATGATTACAGTAGAGTCCCGCTATTCCAAACCCCGCTATTCCGAAAATCTGCCTAATACGAAGAGTTCAGAAAAAATACCGATTTTTTTAAACTAAAAACAGGAAAAATTAAAAGGACGTTCGTGAAAAAACGTACATTTATTGTTATACAAAGAAATTAAATAGAGAAATACATAGAGCCTAAGCTTGATGAAAACGCCTGAAACAAATTGGAATGAAAGCTGGTTACTTACAGTAAATGTCGGCTCCATTTATACAATTCCGTAGAATCATTTTTAATCACTGCTACACACAAAAATAACTAATTTACACATACTTCAGAAGCAAAGTCAGTGATTTTTTTCTGACGAAAAGCAATGAATCGACTTGAGGATTCGATGTTCCGCCATTGCCGCATGAACATAACATCATTTGCTGTTGATGAAGCGTGTTGTTTGACATAGAGTAAGGTGAGGTCAAGAGATTCCGCCACATCTGTGTGTGATATGAGTTCAGTTTGAGCTTTCACCTTCTCCTCGTTTTTCTCGGCGTCAATCTCAACTGATGAGTCCTGCACCATTGCTACTATATCTTCGTCTCTGTACTCTGGCGACCATTGTTGTAAACAGCAGTCCACTCCTCAACACAGCTTTCTTCAGCGTCTTCAGGCCAGAGATTTTTCCATGATTTTTTTATTGCGCCTTTAGTGGTGTTATCCCATGCTTCAGCCACCCAGTAAATCACACCTTTTATTGTAATTTTCTTTTTCTGTTATACTTTCTGTTTTTACAGAATTGTGAGTTCATTTTCATCCTTTTCAAGTAAGGTGCAAAGCAGCATTTTTCTGTATTTTTATTTAATGGCCAGCAACACACCTTGGTCTATAGGCTAAAGAATTGAAGTAACATTAAGTGGCAGAAAAACTGCTTTGATGTCTCCACAAAAAAGTTCCGCTTTTTCTGGGTGGGACGGAGCATTGTCTATAATAAGCAGAGCATGATTATGCAATCAATTTTCTCTATTGAACGCAGTCATTTTAGAGACAAATTGGTGCTCGAACCATCCCTTCAACAAGTCGCGTTCTATCCAAGCTTTTTTTTTTTAATTCTTATAATACAGAGGAACTGTGTTGATGTTAATGTTGTTGAACGCTCGTGGTTTTGCCGATTTGCCAATTACCATCAACAGAAATTTGTTTGTTGCAGAGGCGGTTGTTGCAAGCTAAGACAATTAGATGTTGTTTTTCCATTTTAAACCTTGGGGGCAGATTTCTCTTCTTGCGAAGCAAGACTTTTGGTAGGCAAAGTCTTAAAATTCAGTCCGGTTTCATCTGCATTGAAAACTTGCTGTGGTTAGTAGTTTTGGGAAGAAACAAGGTCTTTAAATTATTTTATGTAATTCGCAGCTGCTTCGTTGAAAACTGACAGCTTCTCTCCAGCAATCGTGAGCTGTCTAATTCCGTGTCTTTTCTGCCAACGATCCAAAAAACCACAGCTAACTGAAAATGATGGGTCACCATCCACAAGCTTGTTCAGTTGAAAAGCCTTTTCTCTTACCAAAGGTCCAGAAAGGGGGATTCCTTTCTGTCTTTCTTGAGTGAACCACAAGAATAAGGCCTTGACAAGTTTTTCATATGAAGCCACAGTCAGTTTTTTGTCGTTTTTGAAGAAATTTTCACTTGAAGCAGAACAAAACTGCTCAATTTTAAGGCTATTTTTTCCAGTCATTAATCGTTGCTTTTCCGACACCATATTCGAGTGATAATTTAGTAGCACTTTCTCCCTTATCCAGTCTTTTTAACATTTCAAGTTTTTCTTTTAAAGTACACGAAGAACGACTTCGTTTACTTGCCATGTTTAACAGCTGACGTCAAGGACTACGAACATAAATAAAAAAGGCACTCGGTAAAGTAGTAACTCAATACTCACAGAACAACAATTTTTCTCTATAAATTTGCAATAAACGCACACAGTTCATCAAACTCCGCTAGAGTAAACACTTACCGGGAGGCGGGTTTCAAAATCATTTGTCAACACGGAATCTATACGCCAATACTCTGTGGCAGAGGAAATGCAGTAACCCTGGTAATAATTCTTGGAACGCAGGAAGAATAGATAGCGGGTCACTGCCCTTCCCTTCCCATTTTGACTGAACCTGTTCACTACGAGCCGATCAACGTTGTATAGAGCTGACACTAGCAGATGTCCTCGCACTTAATTTACGCCTTAAAAAGTCAATACGTTGATTATATTAATGAAATCCGCCTATTAATTCCCGCTAAACCGAACAGTGTTCGGTCCCAATTAGTTCAGAATAACGGGACTCTACTGTATTTATATAGCGAGTGTGGAATTAGTCAGGAAATTAGCACATTTTGTTTGATAAAATATTACATTACCACAAAATATTACATTAACATACATTTTCTTAATGATTTTCCTTTCTCTCTAGTTTAGTACTATTACTGTGCAAGATCCATTTAGGCTAAATTTCAATGTGACAGAAGGAGCCAAAGATGCCGCTTGCCTGCGTTACATAAAGGGGCTAATAGAAACATGTAAAGTTTATCAAGATGAAAGCCTTTGGTCTCCTACTGTAGAAAACTGGGGCATAGGTAGTTTGTTCTGCAGGACACCTCCTAATGAAACTACATATAAAGAAAGACAAAAATGGCAGAAAAGCATTTCACATACAATTAAGCTTCCCTTGAAAGCAGGTGTTTCAATGGTAAAAACTATTTTTCAAGAATGTCTGTTGATTGATTGTGAGGAAATAATGCCTCTGAATAAAGATGGTATTGTGCCATCTTTAAAACTAACCTGTACTGCATATAGTAATACATGGATAGGAAGGGATTTAATTAGTGTTATGTGTCCTCCATCATTAACTAATGTGTTAGAAAGAGAAAAATGGATTTCTACTCAAATATCAAAAAACAAAAGTACTGGAGGACAAGGAGTACAAAGGAAACGTTTTATGTTTTCATGTGAATGTTATGACAATTTATGTGATAATCAACTGGAAATGGTTTTGAGTTTCAAGAAGCCTGAAGAATATGCATACTATTTAACTGTACAAATATTTGTGATATTTTTAAAAGAATATGCCCTATTAATGTGTAAAAAATTATGTAAAGTGTAATTTATTAAATTGTTTTTAATCTATTTGTGCTTTTATATATGACAATATAGATACTTTATCCATCTGATCTTAATACAGACTTGCCAAGTCTCCTGATTTTCACATGTTTTCCAGTGCTCCTGATTTTCTTGCACATTTTTCAACAGTCTGTAATTTTGATTATCAGTAATTTGTCTCAAATAAATCTTTGTTATTGTTTTTCAATGTAATTATGAGGGGGGAGGGATGCCTCAGTTATTCATAATTAATTTAAAATCATGTTAAACAACCTGTATATAATATGCTTGAGTTTATTCTACGTGTACGAAGTATGTATTTTTTTCATATTTGAGTATAAATGATATATTATAGTTAATCTTCTTAATGACAACCAAGCACAATTTAAAATTAAACTTGTACTAAACATGCTTACATTTAAAAAATATTTCTTTTACTGGGGAAAAAATATCTCCTGATTTCTGAAATAAAATCTCTTGATTTTTGGGTCTCAAAACTTAACAAGTCTATTAATATCATATAGCCCTGCATTTTATATAATTATAATGTTTTTATTGCTAAACATTGAGATTGTAAAATATTGTCTAGGGGCTGCGCTAAGAATTTTACATCATTAGCAAACAAATTAGCCAAATTTAATAAATATTATTAAAGATACCATTATTATTGTATGGGAAGACACTTTTAAATTTTAGCATTAACCTGATTCGTATGCTTTAGAAAAAAGGTTAATTTTCAAGGGCATGAAAGACTTTGAAAATTTGAGGTGGAATAATAGTACTTGATATTTCAAATGAAATTTGGCCAACAAATTTAATTTGAGATTATTTTGGTCATGCAGAATTTATTTATTATAAGCCGAAAATATAATTTGCCCAAATAAATATTTTTCTCAGGGCTTATGATTAAGTCACATTTGGCATATTAGTGAATGGCTACTGAAGAGGACTGCTGTCTAAAAAATAAAAAATATATTAAGAGCCTACATCAGTCATGCGTGAAAATGCACAAGCTAATGTTAAGTCTATGGGAAGGGTCTTGGCAGATTTCTCGCTCACATTTGAATATTTTTAAATGATTTTTTGCATAGGATAGCTGAGTTCGATCTCTAACGTTGTTAGTTTTTACTTTTTCGATTTTGGTTCCAGTTTTTTTATATAAGGGTACTTTCACTTTCAGAACCGGTTCCGAAATTGAAAATGTCCACTTATAAAAAAACTCACCAAAATCAAAAAAGTAAAAACTAAAACATTAGAGATCGACCTCAGCTATCCTGTGCAAAAAAAATCATTTAAAAATCCTAAAATGCGAGCGAGAAATCTGCCAAGAACCTTCCCATAGACTTAACATTAGCTTGAGAGTTTCTTCGCTTGACTAGCGTGGGCTCTTAACAGAATTTAGTATTTTTTTGTTAAGGGGCTACTTCACTCAGACGAAAACACCCGCTCGCTAATGTTAATCCTATGGAGGAAATTTTTGAAGATATCTCATTTGCATTTCAATATTTTTAAATGATTTTTTTTGCATTGGATAGCTGAGATCAATCTCTATGCACGTTCCTTTCTACTTTTCCGATTTTGATTACAAGTTTTTTTTATTAAGATACTTTCACTTTCGAAACCGGTTTTGAAAGTGAAAGTATCCTCAATAAAAAATACTGCAACAAAAATCGAAAAAGTAGAAAGGAGCATGCATAGAAATTGACCTCAGCTATCGAATGCAAAAAAAATCATTTAAAAATATTGAAATGCGAACGAGATATCTTAAAAAATTTCCTCCATAGGATTAACATTAGCAAGCGGGTGTTTTCGTCTGAGTGAAGTAGCCCCTTAATAGGGTACCTGTTAATGTAACGCCTATGAATGGCCAGCATAAAAATATTTTCAACTTTGTGAAAAGAATGGCTATCTTAAGAAAAATACAAATTAATACAATAAACCTATTTAAATCCAAAATGGATTTTGTATAAAAATTAATTATTATTAATATTTTGGATAAAAATTTATTGTATAAATTTTAAAGTAGCAATAATTTATAATGTGTTACATATTGATGAATAATTGTACCATACATAAACATTGTATTTAAAAAAAATGCAACTTTTATGTGTTATTTTATTCAAAATTAAATCTGAAAATTATGTGAAATAAAATTTTTCATACTTAAAGTTATTTGAAATAAATTTTGCATAATTAAAACCTTAAAAAAATTAATTTAAAATACACATTTTTAAAAAACTTTTCTTACAGTAGTAAGGTGATTTTGTTTCTTTACTGCTGTTATTAACAGGCATGAGATTCTTCCGCGGATCCGCGGTTTTCCGCTTTTTTGTTATTTTCCATTTTCCGCTTTTTCACCATTTTCGGATTTTTCCGAAAAAACGCGAAATTTGCCTAAAGATTGCAAAAAAAAATCCACGAATTTTTTCAAAGGATCGCTGAAAAACGCGAATTTCTTCAAATGATCGTTGAAAAACGTGAATTTCTTCAAATGATCGTGTGAAAATCGCCGAAAGATCGCTGAAGAAACGCAAATCTCGTCAAAGGATCGCTGAAAAAAATGTGAATTTAGCCAAAGGATCGTTGAAAAAAAAGGAATTTGGCCAAACGATTGCTGAAAAAACGTGATTTTCGTCAAAGGATTGCTGACAAAACGGGAATTTAGCCAAAAGATCGCGGTAGAAACGAGAATTTAGCCAAAAGATCGCTGTAAAAGTGTGAATTTAGCCGAAAGATCATCGTAAAAGTGCGAATTTAGCCGAAAGATCGCCGTAAACATGGGAATTTAGCCAAAAGATCGACGTAAAGACGGGAATTTAGCCAAAAGATCGTCGTAAAAGCACGAATTTAGCCAAAAGATAGTCGTAAAAACGCGAATTTAGCCAAAAGATCGTCGTAAAAACGTAAATTTAGCTAAACGATCGCTGAATAAACTCTATTTTCGTCAAATGATTGCTGAAAAAACAGGAATTTAGCCAAAAGATAGTCGTAAAAATGTGAATTTAGCCAAAAGATCGCCGTAAAAACGGGAATTTAGCCAAAAGATCATCGTAAAAACGCGAATTTAGCCAAAAGATCGTCGTAAAAACGCGAATTTAGCCAAAAGATCGTCGTAAAAACGTAAATTTAGCCAAAAGATCGCCGAAAATAAGCGAATTTCGTCAAAGGATCATTGAAAATAAACGAATTTCGTCAGAATTTACTGCATTGGGTTGACAGATTGAAACCAAATTTCTTTTAGTAATGTAGAAAATTCGCTATGATACAAAAACAGACTAAATTAAAAAAAATCTATTAAAAAAATCCAAAAACTAGCTTCAAGCTGACTGGTAAAAATTACCTGGAATCTGGAATAACCACAGCACTGACTAGTTCGTGGCACTGATAATGTCCTTAAAAAATCTGTAATTCCTTAAAAACTTATTTTTTATTTTAAAAAAGGGTGGGAACTCTGTTCTATCATTTATTTAAGGTGGTTGCAATTATTAGCATATACTTGATTTGCTCTTTCAAGAAAAGTGTCTTACAATTTTTCAAAATTTCAATTAAAAAAATGTTCATGCCATTAAAAAGTTTTATTAATGTGCTGTATCTTGGTAAAATAGACTTTTTATTAAAGTAAATAATTTCTACCTAATTTTTGTTAATAAATGTACATTTCTTTTTAATGTACTCAAAGCTAAATTGATGTTATATATTTTATTTAAAAAAATATATTTTTTAATAGCAGTTATATTTGTTGCGCTTGAAATTCATAACTTATTGCTCAAACGTCGTTCGCGCAGTTTTCAGCTTTTTTGCTTTTTTGTCAATCTCATCCCTGTATTAAATTGTGCTTGTATTTCATATTCTTAAGGGGGAAAAAATCAATTATTAATTGACGTTTACAGGACCAAGCATATTTTTGCATGAAAATGGTCCTGATCAGCAATAACTTTAATGAAATCAAATGATCCATCAGTTGCTTAAAACGGTGTCAGCATTAAATGTCAGGCCAACGATGTCAGCATCAGAAGTTTCTTGAGCCATAAATGACAGCATTTCAATAAGATTTGTAATTTTGTAAAACTGTTATGCACAAGAATAAAGCCATATGAACTAACTATGTGTACAGTGCAGTGTCTTGGATCATTCAGTTGAGATACAACTGACAAAAAATACAACTAAATATATGATCTTCCTGACGGACACTTAAACATATAATACATATCTCTGAAAAGAAGGAAATTTAATATGCATCACTAAAAAATACATATATGTAAGCAATTTTTATAATTAACTGTAATTTTAGTGCTACAATACAATCACTTGTTAACTTTAAATTAAAGTCCAATAATGCTTAAAGTGATAAAAACATAACACGGAATATTTAAAATACCTTTTTAATGTAGATAACATATGTTTTGTTCACAACTATCGGTGACATCTTTGGATCTTAATGATAAATACAATATTCTCGCATATTTTTGATAATAGTAAACATATACCACGAGATCGCATGTCCAAGACTAGTAGGTGCTTAAATTGGCCAAAACTGGGAAACGTGAAAAATTATTATTTGTTTTTATTTTTATTGCTTTTTCAATCTATCGATCTATTAGCTAAAATTTGACACGCGATGATCGATAGATTGAAAAAGCAATAAAAATAAAAACAAATAATAATTTTTCACGTTTCCCAGTTTTAGCCAATTTAAGCACCTGCTAGCCTTGGACATGCGATCTTGTGGCATATGTTTACTATTTTCAAAAATATGCGAGAATATTGTATTTATCATTAAGATCCGAAGATGTCACCGATAGTTGTGAACGAAACACATGTTATCTACATTAAAAAGGTATTTTAAATATTCCGTGTTATGTTTTTATTACTTTAAGCATTATTGGACTTTAATTTAAAGACAACAGTGCAGTTTCCTTTCCTTTACAAGGACCCATACAAAATGTTTTTTCTGTTCATGTAATGTTATTCTTTACATCAAATACGACATCTGGTTATTATTGTATGTTTCAATATAAGGTACTTCCTTTTTTATAGAGGACCTTGGCACTTTTTAAAATGGTGTTGGTGCAATTTGGGCTTACAAAAGTGAGATTTGTTGCCAAATGTTATAAACAGCTAATTAATTTAAAAAAAAAGGGGGGGGGGACCATTAGGTTTCTTTACATATATATTTAAAAAATCGTTTCTGATTACATGCATTAGATAAATTAGTTCTATTTGTAAATAATAATATATAAATGTATAAAGTGTAAATATTGAACAAATAGCTTTTAAGTAGGTTGCCAGAAAGTATATGTAGAAAATTTTCTTCTATTGCCAAGACTATTTTCTCAATCACACCAACGCCCCTATAAAAGGGAAATACCCAATATAATGACCATTTCTGGCTTTTTTATTACTGAATTTTGCATGATAATATTTAAGTGTACAAATACTTAAGAATGCTATAGAGCTTTTCAAAAAGTGAAAAATTCTCTTTTATTTATAAAAAAAATCTGGAGTGACTCACTCGACTCTCCAAACATTTTACAGAATACTCTGTGTTCAGTTAAATAGTAATATAGCAATAAATGAAAACTTAAATCCTAATTTTACAAATGTGAAATATTTTCACTGGTGAAAATGACCTCATGTTTTAAAGAAAACATGCGTTTTCATTCATAAAGCTTAAATATTTTTCTAATGACATAATTTTCAATAATTTTTTATTCTGCTCATGCGGAAATTATAGCCTATAATTTGAAAAAAATTAATTAACAAATTTTACTAAATTAAGTCAGGTTCTTATGAAACATAGCTGTTGTAATGATGTAACATGAATGAGAGCAATAAAAATAATTTAATTGAGATATAAAGAGAAAATATTTATCAGTTATTGTAGCAGAGTGGTTGAAAAAGGGTTTAGATACCAATGCTGATTTCTTAAAAAATGAATACTGTCCTTGGGCCAATCGCCTGTAACATATTCACCAAATGGGAGCTCAATGTAAAGCATACCTTGGGCATTATTGTATTCACTCACACACACATACATACATACTGACATCATCAGAAAACATAAAAAATGAGCTCTGGGTACCTGAAAATGTAAGAAAATTATAATATACCTGCATACACCCATGCATATATTTGGAATCATTGTAAAAATAGCGAAAACACA
The DNA here is from genome assembly GCA_963931845.1 of Maratus michaelseni. Lineage (NCBI taxonomy): Eukaryota > Metazoa > Arthropoda > Arachnida > Araneae > Salticidae > Maratus > Maratus michaelseni. The sequence goes on along the minus strand of OZ007595.1, from coordinate 70,204,802 downwards.
TTCAGCAGACCACAAAATGTAAAAATGTACAAATATTTCTGTTCTCTTTTCACAATAAATTAACTATATTAAGCAGAGTACGCAGTGGAATCTTTAAGTTTAGAAATGCATGGATGTGGAAGACTTTAATAAGTACAGCAGGAGTAACAACAAGATGACTTTTTATTGATGACTAATTACAAATGACACTCCGACGTCAGCATTACTTTTGCCGAACAAACTTAAAAATAAAAACAAAATAAACTTTCATCAATAAACTAACAGCCGCCAGCAGCCTTCAAAAACGTAGCCAAGCTACGACGTCGTAAATAGTTACATGTCAGAACAAAATGCTGCTTTCAAGCACGCTACGTAGAAAAATGCATGGCAAGGTAATGGCAGGAAGGAAGGAAGGCAGGGGAAAATACAAACATCTTGACCTGCTACATATACTAGTCTGTTTTGAAAAAATTTGCATACAGTTGCTGCCATTCTGCAAAAAGAAAAACCTACGCGAAACTCCATTGGCTTCACGGACTATGACGTCAAACGATGACCAATCAGAGCGGCGATCGTCAGACGAGAGCTCTGGGTCGAAAGTAACAGCGATCAACAGTGATCCAGAAGCACAGCGATAGATCGTGGATGAATCGCGTGTTTACCCGAAAAACCTTGCGAAGCAATGGAGTTCGTTTGTACATTAACGTAGGCTTGGGGATGGTAAAAACTAATTCATGTCATGTGAAAAGTAAATATTTAAATGAAACATTTTACATTTAAATACATGACATAACAATTTCCATAATCGGGATTTTATCATGAGTACAATACTTTCCTTACACTGTATGTATATGGAAAGTAATTTCTAGTAACTGTTTCTGCATTTATTGATGTAAAGCTCTCAAGGCCGTATCAGTGTTAACTATTTTAAGGGCGATGTATCTTTTGACTCAAAATTGTCAAATAGTTATTTGATACTTAAATTCTTTTAAAAGGACTGAATATTCTGAGATGCAATATTTAACTACTCAGTAATTAAAGATTAGTTCAATTGTAACAATATCAGACCTAAATTCTGATTAATTATTCATTATATATTTTGCCTAGTTTTTCGCCTTTATGTAAATCATATAAATTCAAACTGTCACTAATGACTCTTAAATTTCCAAAGAAAAATTATGAAATTAAATTCATTCATGTATTATGAAATGTTATCATAAGAAACAATTTTTGATAAAATATATTAAATGTTAAATAAAATTTATAAAAATATAAGCACTAAATACAAATGCTAAGAGGCTTTGGTTTATCATATCTGTTTTATTATTTATGCATTTTACATTAATTTAGATATTTTTTTTTTAATTCGATAGTATCAGTTTGTTTTTGATGTGATTGATTACCATGACAAAATTATAATTTTTTTTTTAATTAAAATTCATTTTAATATTTATCCAGAAAGATTATGTAAAGCAACTTATTTTTACTTTTCTTTTCTAATCAATATTTTATTCTCATATTTTTTTAATAGCATTAATTATAAATTGAACAATTTATGCTTTACATTTAGAATTTAATTTAAGACTCCTAAAGTTATTGAGTGTAAACTACAGAAATTGCATTGAAACAAAATAGACTTTTTCTAGTTTTCTTTTTGGTTTTGTTGATTCAATTTTCAAGAAGGATCGCATGTGAATAGAAAAAAATATTCTGATTGCTTTCTACTTCAAAATTTTTTGGAAGAATTCATTATCACATATTCTTTACAATTAAAACCTATTTCTGTTTATTATTCTCATAAGTTGATTTTTATACTATCCATTGAATTCCATTGTAACTTTATATAAATAAAAGTTGAACAATAAATTTGGATAAAAATTTAGGAAAATACTAAAAAGATTAAAGAAAAGTAAGAGAAAACAATGCACAGAGTTTCCCCCAGGTTTAAAAAGAACAGAGTGCTGCTGGTGAGAAAAGGGCACTTTTTGGATTCTTGACGCCATTTTTTTTAATTGTTAAAGGTATTCTTTTGGTTTTTAAAGCCACTTTTGATATTTAAAAGTCAGGACATTCTTTTCAAGGCAACATTGAGTCAGTTTTTACTATGAAAGTAAAATTTTTAATGCAAAAAGGAGAAAGGACACTTTTTTTACTGAGGGCAAGATGGGTGCTAATTACTTTTTCTGAGGGGCAAGAAGGGTGCTAATTCTTTTTATGAGCGGCAAGAAGGGTGCTATTTTGTAAGCCAAAGGGCAGGCAGGGTGCAGCACCCTTCCGAAACTGTCTGGGGGAAACTCTGCAATGCATATATGAAAGAAGTTTTACATTATTTCACCATAAAACGTTGTTGGAACCTGAAGAAATCATTAAGAGAGGTGTATAAATTGAGAATTCACTTTATCTTTTTTTAAACTTCCATTAGGGTGACTTCTCTTTATACAATGAAACTTCATTAAACCGTCATTCCTTGAGATCCAATGATTGTGGCACTTTAAATAAGGTGTGGTGCAAACAAATTATTTTCTTACTGTAGTTGAAATTAATTATATTCACTTTTTATCGAGCATAATATTGAAATTTATTTTATTTATGAACTTTAAAATTATTCTGCTTTGTGATTGAGAATTTTCTTTTGTTCTTTTTATTAACACACATAACAAGAAAAGAAACAGTAAAAGGAAGACGATTATAGAAATCACCACGATGAAGTATTAATATATAACTGTTATTAAAGGAAAAACTGTATGATTAAAATATGTTACGACTATATAAGAATTTAAAAAAAAAAAATTTACTTTATTTCTGTGAAAGTAGTTTTCTTTTTGGTTTTGTTAATTCAGCTGTTATTTTCTAAATTCATTAGCATTGCAGAATCCTGTTTTTTTTCTTCAGAAGAAATTAAAAAAAAAAACTATTTAAGGTATTTAATGAGCTACAACATTTTGGAATTTGGGTGTTATTTGTTTCTCTTCAACTAATTCTTTATCATTCTCAGTTAATTCTTTATCACGTTTTAATTTCTTCTATCATTTGTAGAAAAAAAGGGAAATTATAAGGTGAAGATGACTGTTTAACAGGTCTCATATTTTTTGAGTTATGGTGTATCAGAAATTTTTGAGCATTATTTCTTTATCTCTTTTTGGACGGGACTCTGATACTCATATTCACCATTTACCTTAACTAACCTAGAAATCTTTGGTCAAAAGCTCAAATGATACTCATCATTAATCTGATTGGACTTCGCCTTAATCAGGTCCAATCAGGTTTATTGTGAATTTTATTTGACCAAGGTTTTCAAGGTTAAGGTAGACAGTGAATACGGGCATAAGAAACTGCTGTAACTTTCATTTCCTAAGGACAAAGGGAGTCATCATAACAAGCATACAACTTACTAGTTTATGGATTATTCAAATTTCCCCTAGCACTTTTTGGGTGGGACACCCTGTACATGTAGTGATTAGAAAAATGTCTCTATTGTTAATTATGAAGGAGATAGTAATATGTGCTTAAACTTCTATTTTGGACACAAATATATAATATTTCTAAATTTCCAAAAAGACAAAAAATTACACCACAAGTCTTTAAATGACACCACAAAGGATGTGAATTACTTTTCACTTTGCTAAACAGCGTACAACCAACAGAGTGAAAAATGTGTACAGACCGGGGATACCCTGGTATAGCGCACCAAGTGCTTTACCATTTAAGCCATCTGGACGACATCCAATCTGTCATTTTTCACTTATATACGTTGGCAGGGATGCAACTTCGCAGTGCAAGATGGAATGTCATACATGAGCACACTATTCAGTGGCGTACATGAGACAAATAAATTCCCAGCATCAGATAATATATTTATTCTAGATACATTTTTCACTATGTTGGTTGTACGCTGTTTAGCAAAGTGCGAAGTAATTCACATCTTTTGTAGTGTTATATAATATTTACTTGAAAATAATCATCTTTCTTAAATTTTTAATGCCATTGGTTATATTGCGCTCCTTCATTGTCCCCTGGCATGTGCCATACAATGGGGGGCTTCTGTTTTCTAATAAAATGAACATTTCAGATCAGATTTAGTTTCAGGCCCTTTTTCAGCTGTGATAGCTGATGAATATTCTAACATGGGTGTTAGTGTTCTGAAATTACCAAACGTTTTATGCAGTTTGTTTTACCTAAAAATTTGTTTTATATAATTTTGCAACACACACACACACACGGGTAATTTAAAAGACTCAAACAATAAATGAAGAAATTGTAAGGTATGTATCTAACATTGCATTCTTTGTGCAACATCTCATGGTAACTATTATTGACGTGAATTTCTTCCATTTGTCGAGGATTTTCTTCATCATAGAGATCATTCCATTTTCCACTCTTGGAAGGGGTGGACATTCGATGTGGTGTAAAATAAATGCATTCTACAAGGAATGGTAGGATGGCTGTTTGTTGTGTGTCGTTTTTTTCTTTTTAGAATCACATCTTGTTGGTTTTATCTTGCAATTTAATTTTTGTTGAAAATAATATTTGCAAGTGAAAAAAAAACGAAGAAGACCGGCTTGTGTACAATAATGCAAAACATACTTTATGGAAGTAAAATTAATTAATTTGATCTCATGAAAATTAAATCATAATTTATTTTGTGAAAATGAGCAGTCTGCACAGTTTAAGTTCATACATTACTTAACATGTATAAAAATAAAGAATAATGTGAATTGTACTCTTCATACTAAAGAAAAAAAAAAAAGTAATGGATAAATAAATAAAATTTATATAACGGTAAAAGGACTCATGACTGCAATAATTTTTTTTTAAATCTGTCACTACATAGTTTTTTACATTTTTTTCTAAAATGCATCTACTTGTATTTACTATAAAGTTTAATATTAGTTATATTGTTTAAGATAATTAATTAAAGCAATGTGTTGTCACTTCCATTTGCATATGAGTTCATGCTAATGTTCATAAATACATGAATTCAGTTAAAGAAAGTAAAAATCTTAACAAGACTAATTTAATCTTTTATTTGTATACTAAATTGTATTAAAAGTTAACAACAAAAGTGATACCATTTAATTTTAATTAAAAATGTTTATTAATAATTAGATATGGTATTATATAAAGATTGTTATTTAAAAGAATATAGGAACACTAAATAATGAAACATTAAAGTCACTATCGTTAATAAATACATAAAACAACAACTGTACTTGTCCTAAGTCTACTGTCTTCATAGGGTTTTCAGTCTTTTCTTGGGCACAAAAAATTATAAAAGTTAGAAATTTTTAAAGCAGCTATTTATATTTTAGAAAATTATTTCAAGTGTCACGTCTTGGGAAAATATTAATGTGTGTTTTATTAATCGAAATTATTCCACAAATGTGCAGTTATCCTATGTCTAGCCCAAATTGCTTCCGAATTTCAGAAAAATCTATCATTTGTTTGGTGCTGCCATCTAGGAACTTAATGGGTAATCGGCTTAGATGTACCATTCGCACGTAGTCAGAGATCTTGTTTTTTTTTTTTTTTTTTTTTTTTTTGTATTAAACTTTTATTATCAAATATAAATAAATTAGTCAATTAAATTAAATAACATGTTTATAATAAGTAAATATGGATGAAAATTATTTTGGAAATGAGAAACAAAACAAATGTGTTTTGATTTAAAAAACAAGATGGTGGGGAGTGGGCGAATGGTACATCTGTTCCAGGTAATTTTCATTTATCATTAAATTCTCTCAACAATTCTTCCATAACGTTCGGCGTCAGTGCTGTCATCTAGTATCCACAATTTGATATACAAATATATATATTTAATATAAATTAGTTACTTGTGGGAGGGAGTAGTTCAATAATCCGATATCAGCTCAGCTAAACATTCTCCTTTTTCGTCAAACTTAGCTAACATTTTATAAATCAAATACTGCATAAGATTAAGCTCTTTGCTATAACCCAGTCGTCGTGCAATTTTTTTTCTTTTTTTTTTTTTTTCTTTTAATGTCTTAACTTAGAATTATTTTACCTTTCTTATTTGAACAGTGATGCGGCAGATACCCAATAGCGCATCATTTACGGAAAATAGGTGCTTAAAAAATTTCTGAGTGGTCCTTTAGGATTCATAACTTTCTTCCTGGAAAGAATAAAAAAATAATAAAAAGAAAACTGCCCAGTTAAACAGGCTATTCACACTAATTGTCTATTATACTCTTATTTCAAAGAATTTGTAATATGTCCCTCGAAAAATAAAGAAATCAACAATATATTAAGGGGGGGTCATCCCCCCGTAATTTGAAATAATAATTGTTGAGAGAATTTAGTGATAAATCTGGGGGCACGATAGTGCCTCCGCCACATCGAGAAAGCACAGCCATAAGCATCCTTTTCTGAAAGCAACTCAGGACATTTTTTACCCCCCCCCCCCCCCCATCTTTGCGCTAGAGGATCCCAAAAACCTGAAACTTCGTTTATCCAGAGAGTATGTGGCACACAGGACCAAAATTTAAAATTTCACGTTTCTGTCTTTTTTAGTTCAGACGCTATATGAACTCAAAGTTTCAATTTTTTGTCACTCACTCAAGCGTCATCAAAACGATAAGGTAGATCTCGCAGCTCTAGAAACTTGAAATTTGGAATAAAGGTAGTGTTTAGGATACAAAAAAAAAAAAAAAAAAAAAAATCCAACAAAATTGAAAATAATCCGATCTTCTAGTCTTAGAAACTAAATTTGGTGTAAAGGTAGTGTTTAGAATTCAGAAAAAGAAAACATCAAAAACACAAAAAAAAAAAAAAAAAAAAAAAAAAAAAATCGAAAATTTGAAATTAATTTGATTTTGTTGCGATAGAAATTTGGAATTTGGAATAAAGGTAGTATTTAGGATACAAAATAAGAAAAAATTAAAAATTCGAAAAAAAATTGAAAAAATGAAAATAATTTGGTCTCTTAGACTTAAAAACTTGTAATTCGGCGTAAAGGTAGTGTTTAGGATTAAGAATAAAGTAAAATTAAAAACACAATAAAATTTGAAAATAAAATCGAAAAAATAAAAAAATAGGGAAAATTTGAAAATAATTCGATTTCATAGCGCTAGAAACTTGAAATGTGGAATAAAGGTAATATTTTTTATACTAAATAAGAAAAAATTAAAAAAAAAAAAAAATCCGGAAAATTCCAAAAAAAACTTTGCAAATTTCAAAAATTAGAAAGCAAAATTAAGAAATTAAAAATAATTTGATCTCGCAGTCTTAGAAACTTAAAAGTTGGTGTAAAGGTAATGTTTAAGATTCAGAAAAAGAAAAAATTAAAAACACAACAAAAATCGAAAATAAAATTTAAAAAATCGATAAAAACCAAAATTTGAGAAAATAATTCGATTTTGTAGCATAGAAACTTGAAATCTGGAATAAAAGTAGTATTTAGGATACAAAATAATAATAATAATAATAATCTGAAAATTTCGAAAAAAAATGAAAAATTTAAAAAAAAATCGATCTTGTAGCCTTAGAAACTTAAAATCCGGGGTAAAGGTAGTGTTTAGGATACAGAAAAAGAAGAATAAATAAATAAAGCACAATAAATTGGAAAATAAAATAAAAAAAATCGAAAATTTGAAAGTAATTCGATTTTGTAGCACTAGAAACTTGAAATTTGTAATAAAAGTAGTAATTGGGATACAAAATAAGAAAAAATTCAAAAATCTGGAAAATTCAAAAAAATTCGATCTTGTAGTCTTATAAACTTAAAATTTGGTGTAAAGGTAGTATTTACGATTCAATAAAAGGAACAATTAAAAAAATCGTAAAATTCAAAAATATAAAATCGAACTATCTGTAAAAAAGCGAAAATTTGAAAACAATTCGACTTTGTAGTGCTAGAAACATGAGTTTTAAGATAATTGTTCTATTGTAGCTAGTACTAATTGTTTTATGTTATTTTCCCCGGATTATGCTTTTCTTTTCTTTCGTTTACGAATTTTGTTAGAGAAAATTTCCGCTATAGACTGGCTATGTTATGGGCGGTTTCTTTATAGACAGCTTTCTTTCACAGGTTTTCTCTATTTAATTTGCATATGAAATATAGATTGTTAAATGAGGTTATCCTCAGAAAAATTTTCACAGCGTGCCTCCTCTCCTGACATTACTGGCTGGTTATGGCTTGATAGAACTTCCTAAATAAAATCATGGTGACTCTAAGATTATCTTGATTTATCCCTAAATTGAACCTAAATGGTCCTAAGAAGACGTATCAAACGATTACTATATTGGCATGACAATCAGGAAATTTAGAAGTAAAATCGAAAAATCAAACAATTAAAAAGAAAACGAAAGTTTGAAAATAATTTGATTTTGTAGTCCTAGAAGCTTGACATTTGGCAGAAAGGTAGGGTTTAGGATACAAAGTAAGAAAAAATTTAAAAATCCGGAAATTAAATAAATAAAAAACGAAAAAACACATTGAAAAATTGAATATAGTTTGATTTATTGGAAATTTCCGGAAATTTTAATTTTGTCTTTCTTTTTATCCTAATCAGTACTTTTATACTAAATATCAAGTATTAATATTAATATCTCAGATAGATAGCACCTTTCCTGAAGGCAACTGAAAGTACTTTTGACTCCCCCCCCCCCCCCCCCCTCCGATAACTTAGTGCTTCCCTAGGAACTGGAAACTTCTATCAACACGACTTTGCAAACGAAACTAAAGCTTCAATTTTTTGGTACCTGCAAATAATAGGGGCAGAGTATGGGCTTAGCGAAAACAATAGATTATCTCCAAAAAGAGCCCAAAATCAAGAAAAGTAGGATTACTTACAAAAAGAAGTAAAATCCCATCAAAAACGTCACCTGTAAAAAATGAAGCCAAGTATCTTGAATCTTTTACCGTAAAAAATTGTGAGATCGTGTAAAGCTAAGTTTAGCTATCTTATTAACTCTGAAATTTTCACTCACAAATCACTCCTAGTCTCTACATCTTTAGTTAATTATTATTTTGTGACTTGGCAATTACGTAGCACGAGAATGTGATGTTTATAATTAGTCTTAATCAAATAATACCATCCCATCCCATAACATATTAAGGTATAAGAACTTCCCTGTGCGTATATAATTAGCTTTAATCAAATTACCCCATCCCATCCCATAACATAGTAAACTTTCCTGTGCTGCGTAATTGCTAAGTCACAAAATAATCATTTGTAGAGACATAAAGATGTAGAGACTAGGAGTGATTTGCGAATGAAATTTTCAGAGTTAATAAGATAGCTAAACTTGGCTTTACACGATCTCACAATTTTTTATGGTAAAAAAAATCAAGAGACTTGGCTGCATTTTTTACAGGTGACGTTTTTGATGTGATGAAAAATACCCGAAACAGATGTACCATACGCCCGCAGTCTTCCCTCTTGTTTTTTAAATCAAAACACAATTGTTTTGTTTCTCATTTCCAAAATAATTTTCATCCATATTTGCTTATTATAAACACGTTATTTAATTTAATTGACTAATTTATTTATATTTGATAATAAAAGTTTAATAAAAAAAAAAAAAAAAAAGAAAGAAAAACAAGATGGTGGACTGCGGGCGAATAGTACATCCATCCATGAGTACATCTAAGCCAATTACCCATTAAGTTCCTAGATGGCAGCACTACACAAATGGATTTTCCTGAAATTCGGAAGCAATTTGGGCTACACATAGGATAACTGTCACATTTGTGGAATAATTTCGATTCATAAGACATACATTAGTATTTTCCCAAGACGTGACTCTTGAAATTAAACTCTTTAAAATTTCTAACTTTTATATCTATGATAGAAGAAAGTATTGTAATCGGGAAAAAAAATTCGACTTCCGGTTTTCGACGGATTTACACGTTTTAGGGATCAGAGATTCCGAAAAACACGTTTTTCAAAATGTCTGTCTGTCCTGTTTGTATAATCGAAATGTGTGTGAAGTTAGGCTTAGAACTGAACCAAATTTCATTTATGGGTTTTTGGCTATGGCAGCAGGTTCTACTTGAATTTAGAGATATTCCGACGAAAGGGGACGCTGTGACAGCGATTTTTGTTCCATTTTCATTATTGTATTATCGAAAAGTGTATGAAGTTATGCAGAGAATTGAACCAAATATTTTGTAGATGTTTTTTACTACGGCCTGCAGCTCCCAGTTGAATTTGGGGATAGTCCCCGGAAGGGGACGCTGTGATAGTCATTTAAAGATTTCAAATTCAAAAAGATGTAAAAAAATTAGAAATCCGAAAAGATTTTTCCATTAAATGTTCGGCCTTGATCCAAGGATTCTGGAGCAATTTTTGTTTTGCCTCTATCTTAAAAAATGGCTGAGTTATAGCAGTTTGAAATTTAGGGTCAGGGTGGCTGACATTTTGAAACAAGACAGCAGGATTCATCCATAAAATGGTTTAATCTATGAGTTTTAGTGAACATGGATTCTGGCACATTTTCTTTCACTGTTGTAATCACCGTTCCAACTGTTATATGCTTAACACTATATATTCATATTAGCCAGCGTCAAATTCTCGCCAAGCTTGGCGACAAAAGTAGGTAGTCATAAATGAAGTCAACTTGGCTGTAGCTAACTAATTTGGCAAAATTCCGATTCAAATTCAATATTGATGAGAACTGGGAATGAATCTTGTGTAATCGGTTTCCAAGCATTTTAGTTTAGTGTTTTCCATTAAAATTAGCTAAAATCTTAAAACCAAAGAATAGGAAGGCTCTCTTTTCCCAACTGTATAGGCCAGAAGGACTTTTCGTAGTCGTGATGTACATCGGCTTCTCGTGCAACGAAGGGTTCTTCGCACCCAGGTAACCCGACGAATCGCAAGCAGCTGACCAACAGCAAAATGACGAAAAATATTGATTTTATTGGCGATGTGATAGCAAATTTTTAAGTATTAACATGCATGACATAGAAGAAAGTTTTGGGATTGGCACAGCCGACTAGTTGTTTTTGTATTATAATGAATTGTTAAAGTTTAAAAATATCAATATATTGTCATTGCTTGACAAAAAGTATAATTTCATACTTCTTATAAAAGTAAGTAATGAAATTAACACTTCATAATGTATTTCAAATGCGTCTTTCTCAAAACATATTTTATTGAATCTATACATCTTAATGTTCCATGCGTTTTAACCTTCGTACCCTGTTGAAATTTTACTCAACGCTGATAAAAACATTTCACACCAGAATTTGTTTTTGAAAATGATTTAACATATTTATTTAACGCAGTTCTCTGCAGCATTTATTTAACTTACTTTATGAAAAAAAATCTGGTTCCAATCGAATTAAATAAATTATAGAAGTGGGTCGATTCGACCCATTCAGGGTAGGAAGGTTAATTTTTATTCAAAACTAGCTATCCCACCCGGCGTTGCCCGGGCGCGAGATAATTACAATCTCAGAGAAAGGCGTTAAGACCCCTCCCTCCCCGTACCCGCAAATATAACGAATAATTTGTTCAAGAAAACCACCGTCACCTACATTAACGCGATCATTAAAAAAAAATTAAATTTTTCTGATAATTAGAACATAATCAAGACGCTACGCTAAAATAGCCGGCAGATGACACCCCTTCCAGACCTCAATTTCAAATCTATATCTTAATTAGTTACCTAAATTTTTGTTCATTAGTAAAAATTGGCAATTATTTCCTTTCATTTTCGCAAACTATATGGAGGAATCGGCCAGAGAAACAGATCACTTTGTAGTTCAGTTTTTAATGAAAGCAGATCCCTGTCTGAAACTTTCTCGGATTGTTTTTATTGGCGCCAACAGATTTTTGGCAGTTTTTTGCATAAATTAAGAAAAATTACCCACCGAATTTTTCAAAAATCACATAGTCGGATGCAGAATTTTTTTTTACATATGCTCTGAAATTTTCAAATTGATACCTCAATTAGTTTTCTTAAAATTCGCTAATTATCATATATTCTAATACGAGCAAATCTTGTGTGTGTGTGGTTATATATATATACTGGCTAACCCGCCCGGCGTTGCCCGGGCCCGAGATATTAATAATCTGTTCTATACGAATATGACTGAAATCTGTAAGGCTATCGAAATCAAGTCGAATCCGTCGTAATCGGGCTCATAAAACCCAAGATCGGAAAGCGCATCCTGGCGGTCGAAAGTGCAACTAAAATATTTAAGGCTATAGATATCAAGTCGAATGAGCCAAACCCCATCGTAATCGGGCCCATAGAACTAGATATACTCCTATAGTTCCACTTCCCGCCGTCATGGGCCGCAGTCTGTTCTGGAAGAGGCCTTTTCAGAACACTCGACCCAACCAAATGTCCTAATAGAATTGAAATTTAACTATGGGTAAAAACATTGCGGAAATCGCGAAAGTGGGTTACGTAAACGATCGGTTTCGATTTTCGAAAGGGTTAATGTAGATATTTGTTTAAACCCAACGGTGCGCTTTGAAGAAAATGAACGTGTCTATGATCTGGAGTCTACTGTTTGTCCGTACTCACATTTCCCGAGTCGATGCCGATTTTTAAACCTGGACCGAAAAACTAAAATCGCGTGAGTGAATTTTGGAAAGGATTTTTTTTCGGAGGGTTAAAATTAAAATTTTTCAAAACGGATACCAGATTTAAAAAAACAAAGGGATGTAGATTAGACGCGGCATTTTTAGTTTTTCGTATCTTGTTTATAAACGCCGATTCGAAGTTTTAAAGATAGGAGAAATAGTTAAAAAAGCGAAAAAGGAATTTGTTCTGTCATATAAACGATACATTTCATCATTAGAAAAGTTATGAATCGATAACCAATCTCAAAACGAAATGATGATAAAGACGTATAAACCGTGCTATCTGTACTTTATTAATACTAGTACTATAATATTGTTCATCAATCAAATATCTAATATTTATTATAGATTCATGGAACAAGAGTATAAAGAAACTATCGAACGAGTTATTTAACTTTGTATGTACAACAAAAGATTAACTGCAAATTTAATATTAATATGCAATAAAATTGAATCGGATAATATTAACTCTTTTAAAAAAGTGTATCGTTCTCCTAAATAAAAGAAATTATGATACAGAAATACACAGAAACATTTCCGAAACACACAGAAATATTTCCGATATATACACAAGCATTTCCGAAATATGTAGAAACATTTCCGAAATATGTAGAAACATTTCCGACATATATGGAAACGTTACTAAATACTTTTCCGAAATATACGGAAACGTTTCTAAATACTTTTCCGAAATCTACAGAAACGTTACTAAATACTTTTCCGAAATATGCAGAAGCGTTACTAAATATTTTCCGAAATATGCGGAAACATAACAAAACCGATGGGCCACATTGTTGCCCCATCAGATAGAGTAACGTTTCCGAGTTTGTTTGTTTTTTTAAATAGTTTTACATGTAGAATGCGACATTAAAAGCAATTTAAACTGCATAATAAAATCTCATTTTAAAAAGATTTAAAAAAAAAGAAAGAAAGAAAAAGAAAAAGTTTGTGAATGAATACAGTGTGTTATCATAATTATCTTATGTAACTTTTAACGTTGTGAAAGTGACATCAAGATTGTCTCTGAATCTTTCATTTTCATTCTCTCTCTTTTAGTATTATATCTTCCCTGTCCTGTGTTACAATAAATAAGCTTCAGACCCAACCTTATTTTTTCCTATCTCTCATATTTTTAATCAAATGCCTTGTACTTCAGTCAGATATGTGTGGGATTTCCACAGTTTCACTTAATTATGACACACAATGTGTTAGCTAAGGAAAATAATATCTTTTCCGATTTCACTAGTTTCATGCAACTGTTTTAGGTAGATTTCGTAAGAAATACTACCTATTACATTCTCACCTAAGTTGGAAATTCTGAAAAATTTTTGCAGATTTACGCCGATCATGACTCCCAGAACCCAAAACCACCCCCAGTTCAAAACTTTATATATATATATATATATATATATATATATATATATATATATTTTATCGCTATATTGATGACATTATCATATTTTATTTCAATGAAAAAAATTGCACATCACCACTCAATTTTTATCCTACTCAGCTTAAATTAAGCGAAAATGATTTAATTAATAATAATATAAACTTTCTTGACTTAAAAATTAATATTACTAATAATTATAAATTAATTTTTGATATTTATGATAAGAGATTTGATTTCCCATTTAAAGTAAATATTTTTACCAATTTTGCTTCATGTTTACATAAATCTGTTTATAAAAATATAATTATCAATTATCTACATCGTATAAAATACTTATGCTCAAAAATATTAGATATATTCGAGATCAAGCAAAAATATATGGTTATCCAATTTTTATGATAAATTCAATCATCAACTCTTTTAAATAACATTTATTATATAATTTAAATATAAACATGGTATGTAATAAATTATTGTTTTAGTGTGCGATAACATATAACAAAAGATATAGAAAATAATAATTATAACATACATTATTACAATTATAACATATTAGGAAATTTAATATTTAATATTTGTTTGAACATTATATACACTTTATATAGAAAATTACAATTATAACATACATAATTACAATTATAACATATTAGGAAATTTAATATTTGATTGAACATTATATACACATTGTATAGTTGTGATTGTGCGTTGCCGATCACCTCTGTTTAAGGTGTTATTGATGTGCAGTTTTCATACATTTATAAATTAACTTATACAATAACAAATTAAATTATACATGGATAACATTGGTGATTATAACTCATAAACATATCTATTTGCAATATATATAAATATAAATATATATAGTTTTTATTTTTGTCTATGAATAATTAAATTTAACAAGTATTTTAATTACTGCATTGCATTAATTTGATTGAAAAACAGTAGTAATACTATTAATTATCAATTTTATAAATTTTGAGATATTTTGAATTGTTTATGAATTATTTAATTAGATATTTAAATTAATCTATGAAATATAAAATATATTTACAATGTAGTATAAATTAAACATTAATTATTTAATAACAAGTCTAATATATATTTAAGTAGTAGTAAAAATAAAACATTAATTATTTAATAATATGTCTATAATATCAGTGGATTAACACAGCTGGCAGCAAAAACAATTTGAATTAAAATAATATCTCTTTTACATAATATATTCTTGTTAAGAATATCTGAAATGCTGTGCAAGTTGAATTAATTCTGTGTAGATTTATTCATATAGTAGTATTATATTTTATTTGACTTTAAAGTAAAACTACAAGTTAGTATTGTTTTTTAAAGTTTATTTATATAATTAAATCTAATGAAGTGAGTATGTAACTAATAAAGTGGATATCTAACTAAATATTAATTATGAATTATTATAATACCAATAGATGGCGACACTTTACCTTTCAGGTAGTTGTTGATAATATTGTTGATATTATATTTAATTTAACTATAGAGGGAGCTATTGATTGTATATTAATTTTACTTCCAGGAATTAAAATTGGATGGAGTAATATATAATCACGGATATAATTTTGTTATAAGTGTATTAAAACCAGAATTATTTTGTGTGTTTTTGAATCATTTTGTGTTTGGGTGTCATCGATGGGGTTGTGTTTTAAAAAAAAAAGTGTGCTCTCAACTTGTCTTTCAAATCATTTCTCTCAACTCGACTTAGTCAACATGTATGATGCATTGCCATGTGGATGTGAATATTATGCAGAAGTTGTGACATTTTAAGGATTCTGTATAATTATTGTGAGTAAAATATTTTATCTACACTTTACGCGTTCATATTTCCAATTTTATTATTTCAGAACTGTTATCTCGTGGTAATTTCGTGAGGTGTTAAATACAGTTTTTGGGATAATCGATGTGAGTGAAATATATTGTATATTCTTAATGGTTTTTTATTTCCTATTTATATATTTCCAAATTTTAATATTTCCAATTGTTGTCTGGTAATAATTCAGTGTACCTGGATGATTCTACTGATCTTAGCATTATGCCAGTAGAATTATGAAACACTGAATTATTATTTAAAACACATGTGGGTGCATCCAGGCTGATGAGTACATGTGCATGTGTTTTTTCATATCCAATTCATATTTAATTCTCATGTGGTCCAATTTTCCATTGTATATGGTTCATATTTAATTTATTAATCCATTTGTATTTACTTAATTGCAACTCCACTTTATAATTTTTTCTTTTTTCCCCTTTTTCTCTATTTTTTTTTTTTTTCTTTTTTCAATATTCTTTAGGTATGGTAAAATTTGGCCAATTACCATTGAAGCACAAGCTATGGTAATATTATGTTTGCACATGTTAATTATTAGCTATGTGGTATTCTGTATACACAATATCATTAATTATCTCTTTGGAGATTTAAGTAGAATGATAATAGAACTTGATATGTTTTTTGAAATTCATAGATATTATAATTATATATATATATATATATATATATATATGTCACTTTTTTCTGACCACGATAACTGGAAAAATTCTGCATAAATCTCTTCCAAACTGATACATAAAATCAAGGGTCATAAAATCTCGGTCAAGTTCGTTAATGGGCAAAATCGAACCAGGGGGGGGGGGGGAATGGGGTGGCTTTTTCTGAAAACAGAAAAATCCTTATAATTTCTTTATTATTATACGTATCGAATCCGTTTAAAGTTATTATTACTTCTAGGAAAAGGGCCGAAAATGTATGTATGACAGATTTTTGAAATAATTAAAAATGGCCCCAAGGGGGGGAAAACATGGGGGGTTTAGAAGTAAAAAAATCATAGCTTCGTCAATTCACAAGATATCAAATCCGCGTAAATTTATTATTAATCCTCTTAGTATTATCTAAAACTTTTATATTGACAAGTTTTTTATAGGACTAACCGTTATAGCAAAAAAAAAATAAAAACAAAAAAAATCCCTGCCGGCTCCGCCTGCAAACAAGTTATTTTTCGAAATAGGCGGTTCCAACTCCCGCATCTTTTCGAAACTGATACATAAAATCAAGGGGCATAAAATCTCGGTCAAGTTCGTTAATGGGTAAAATCGAACCAAGGAGGGGGAGATTGGGGGGCTTTTTGTGAAAACAGAGAAAAAACCATAATTTCTTAATTATGATACGTATTGAATCCGTTTAAAGTTATTATTACTTCTAGGAACAGGGCCAAAAACTTATGTATGACAGATTTTTGATATAATTAAAAATTGCCTTAAGGGGGGGAGGGAAGGAGGTTTTTTGAAGAAAAAAATTCATAATTTCGTCAATTCCCAAGATTTCAAATCCGCTTAAATTTATTATAAATCCTCTTAATATTATCTAAAACTTTTATATTGACAAGTTTTTTATAGGACCAACCGTTATAGCAAAAAAAAAAAAAAAAAAAAAAATTAAAAAAAAAAAAAATCCCTGCCGGCTCCGCCTGCAAACAAGTTATTTTTCGAAGTAGGCGGTTCCAACTCCCGCATCTTTTCGAAACTGATACATAAAATCAAGGGGCATAAAATTTCGGTCAAGTTCGTTAATGGGCAAAATCGAACCGGGGGGGGGGATGGGGGGGACATTTTGTAAAAACAGAAAAAACCCATAATTTCTTAATTATGATACATATCGAATCCGTTTGAAGTTATTATTACTTCTAGGAGAAGGGCCGAAAATTGGGGGGAGGGGGGAGGGGGGTTTTAGAAGAAAAAAATTCATAACTTCGTCAATTCCCAAAATTTCAAATCCGCTTAAATTTATTATAAATCCTCTTAATATTATCTAAATCTTTTATATTGACATGTTTTTTATAAGACCAACTCTTATAGCAAAAAAAAAAAAAATCTTTGCTGGCTCCGCCTGCAAACAAGTTTGGTTTCGAAGTATGCGGTTCCAACTGCAGCATCATCGCAAAAAGGTCATTTCTTCCGCAATTTCCGACAAACAGGAGCCCCACGGTCTGCGTCTTCGAAATCTACCTGTGCCTGTAGGCCGAGCCGTCAGGGATTTTTTTTTCTTTATTGTTGATTCATCTGTTATCTACGGCTGTCTTTTTTTTTTTTCATTTTTCTTATTATTCAAATTTATTAATTAGTCATTTACGGCTCATTATGTAGCTATATAATTTATTGCAATTATTTTGTTAGGATATCATCATTAAATTTTGAAAATATTTCGTTAGCATACAAACATTGGTTCTTAAATTTTTATGGCTCGCTAGCATATCGAGAGCACATGAAACTATTTGTTCTGATTGTCGCTAGCTCCATTTTTTTGGCATAAGGCGTAAGTTGAAATCATTTTTGAGGTTGAACCATAAAGAAGATTGTTTAAAAGTTAAGAAATTTTTATTATATTTTTAATCCATAAATGCCTTGTACTTTAGTCAGATATATGTGGGATTTCCACAGTTGCACTCAGTTATAATACACAGTGTTAGCTAAAGGAAATGATATATTTTTTTTATTTCACTAGTTCCATGCAACTGTTTTTTTTTTCTTTATTGTTAATTCATCTGTTATGTACGGCTTTTTTTTGCATTTTTCTTATTATTGAAATTCATTAATTAGTCTTTTACGGCTCATTATGTATCTATATAATTAATTGCAATTATTTTGTTAGAATATCATCATTAAATTTTGAAAATATTTCGTTAGCATACAGACTAGCATATCGAGAGTACATGAAACTATTTGTTCTGATTGGCTGCTAGCTCCATTTTTTTGGCATAAGGCGTAAAAGTTGAAATCATTTTTGAGGTTGAACCATAAAGAAGATTGTTTAAAAGTTAAGAAATTTTTATTATATTTTTAATCCATAAATGCCTTGTACTTCAGTCAGATATATGTGGGATTTCCACAGTTGCACTCAGTTATAATACACAGTGTTAGCTAAAGGAAATGATATCTTTTTTTTTATTTCACTAGTTCCATGCAACTGCTTTTTAGCTCACAGGCTATCAAAGCCTGAGAGCTTATGTGCCCGCCGGTTCTGTATGTATGTACGTATGTACGTACGTATGTACGTAACGTGATAACTCTTCATAGAAATATCCGTTTTCCTTCAAATTTTGTTTATAGGTTCACTGTGTTAAGGCGCTTCCCTGATTAGTTTTTGGGATTGATTGGTTAAGTATAAAGGGGGGAACGGGGGGGCTAATCCCCCCCTAATTTATATAAATGGGTTTTTCATGCAGAATTATTCCGCTTTCCTTCAAATTTTGTTTATAGGTTCACTGTGTTAAGGCGCTTCCTTGATTAGTTTTTGGGATTGATTGGTTAAGTATAAAGGGGGGAACGGGGGCTAATCCCCCCTAATTTATATAAATGGGTTTTTCATGCAGAATTATTCCGCTTTCCTTCAAATTTTGTTTATAGGTTCACTGTGTTAAGGCGCTTCCTTGATTAGTTTTTGGGATTGATTGGTTAAGTATAATGGGGGGAACGGGGGGGCTAATCCCCCCCTAATTTATATAAATGGGTTTTTCATGCAGAATTATTCCGTTTTCCTTCAAATTTTGTTTATAGGTTCACTGTGTTAAGACGCTTCCCTAATTAGTTTTCGGGATTGATTGGTTAAGTATAAAGGGGGGGGGGAATGGGGGGCTAATCCCCCCCTTAATTTATAGAAATGGGTTTTTCATGCAGAATTATCCCATTTGCTTAAAAATTTGTTTATAGGTTCATTGGGTTAAAACGCTTCCCTGATTAGTTTTCGGCATTGATTGGTTAAGTATAAAGGGGGGAATGGGGAGCTAATCCCCCCCTTAATTTATATAAATGGGTTTTTTATGCAGAATTATCCCATTTTCTTCAAAATTTGTTTATAGGTTCATTGGGTTAAAACGCTTCCCTGATTAGTTTTCGGGATTGATTGGTTAAGTATAAGGGGGGGGAACAGGGGGGGGGGCTAATCACCCCTTAATTTATATAAATGGGTTTTTCAAGCAGAATTATCCCATTTGCTTCGAAATTTGTATATAGGTTCATTGTGATAATGCGCTTCTCTGAATAGTTTTGGGGGTTCATTGGTTAAGTATAAAGGGGGAAGGGGTGGGGCTAATCCCCCTTAATTTAGATAAATTGCAGCATTATCCGATTTTCTTCAAATTTTGTATATATATATTCATTGTAATAAGAGGCTTCCCTGATTAGTTTAAGGGGTTCATTAGTTAACTATGAGGGGGTAACGGGGGGATGACCCCCCTTAACATATTGTCGATTTCTTTATTTTTCTAGGGGCTTATTTCAAATTCTTTGAAATACGAGTATAATATGCAATTAGTGTGAATAGCCTGTGAGCTCAATGCCCTCAGTTTAACTGGACAGTTTTCTTTTTATTTTTTTCTTTATTATTAATTCATCTGTTATGTACGGCTGTTTTTTGCATTTTTCTTATTATTGAAATTCATTAATTAGTCTTTTACGGCTCATCATGGATCTATAATTAATTGCAATTATTTTGTTAGAATATCATCATCATTAATTTAGAATATCATCATTTTTTTTTTAATATTTCGTTAACATACAGCCAGTGGTTCTCAAAAATTTATGCCTCGCTAGTATATTGAAAGTGAATAAAACTGTTTGTTCTGATTGGCTGTTGAACAGCTTCATATTTTGGTATACGGCATAAGTTGAAATTCTTTTTGAGGTTGAAACAAGAAGAAGATTCTTTGAAAGTTATGAAATTTGTATTATATTTTTAATCAATAAATTCCTTGTACTTCAGTCAGATATACGTAGGATTTCCACAGTTTCACTTAGTTATGATACACAATGTAAGCTAAGGTAATTAGCTAAAGGAAAAAAATATCTTTTCAAATTTTGATAGTTTCATGTAACTGTTTTTTTTTTTTTTTTTTCAGTTTTGTTGATTTATTTGTTATGTACCCTTTTTTTTTTTTCTTTTTTTGCAATTTTCTTATAATTAAAATACCTTAATTAGACATTTACGACTCATTATGGATCTATAATTAATTGCAATTATTTTTTTAGTTTTGCAATTATTTTTTTTATTATCATTAATTTTTTTTTAATATTTCATTAACATACAGCCAGTCGTTCTCAAACTTTTATGTCTCGATAGCATATTGAGCGTGCATATAAAACTATTTGTTCTGAATGGCTATTGAATAGCTTCACTTTTTTGGCGTAAGTTGAAATCATTTTTTATGTTGAATCATTAAAAAGATTTTTTGGTTCTTCAAATTATCTTAACAACATAGAATGGTTCAACTTTGAACGAAAATTTGTAGCATAGTCCTTTGAAAATATTACTTTATATTCTTAATTCTTATTTTGATAAAATTTACATTGAAAAACTTCAACTGTGGTCAGGGCCTGTTTACCGAATAGGCCCGGGAAACCCGTGCTTACACAAAGAAATACAAAGGGCCCCTAAATGTACTTTTCAAAATAAATTTTTAGAAAATAAAATCAATCGGGGTAAAAAATGCATTTTTTCTTTACGAAACTTTTATCTAAATTATGAAGCTCGCTCTTCGTAAAGTGTAGATTACTCTAAATTTTGATGATAAAATTTCGAATTGTTGCAGCATACGAAAAATTGCTTTAGTAAATAACAAAGCAAATGGTAGAGTAACAGGGGGGAGGGGAGGAGTAACTTCGGGCTTCCCCTACTTCTATGTCTTAAGCGGGCTATGACTGTGGTTCAAACATCGAGTTTATTTTCCATTATCCAATAACAATAACCGTTAACTGCTGTGACAGAAATTGTCGCTTAGCTACTGTGAGTAGTATCTGAGATCCCTTGACAGAAAGATGAATTAAAAGACTCGGTTAACTCATAGGATACTGTTTCTTTACTATATGAACAAGACTATTATAATTAAAATTCACCCATTCATAATTCTCTAGCGATAGTACTAGAGCTCCAAATGAAATTAAATTTCACCTGAAAATTACTAGTTAAACTGACAAAATTGTAAAAAAAAAAAAAAAGTATGTGAGATCACTGGTAGCGAGGCTGCAGCTACTCTATTTGGCGCCTAGAGCAAATTAGTTTTTCTTTCGATTCTTCCTGTTTAGTGCTAACTGAACGCCTTTGAAACTACTATCTGCCTTGGCTTCTGTGCCCGGATACCGCTCAAAACACCTTTACAGTGGTTCTATTGCGAATGATTTTTAAAATTAATAATTGTTTGAAATTCTCCAGTTCTTTTACTGCTAAGTTTAATTTCATTTTTGTTTTGAATTTTTTTCTTTTCTTTACTTTTTTTTTTTTTTAAGAAGTTAGCTTTAGAGAAGTACTCCTCGCGATGAATTCTGTAGTTATACTTGTTATGGTTGTGTATAAATGATAATTGCTCTTGTGATGTTATTATATAAACTGATCAGGGTTTTCTCGTCTTGAAATTGATATATTTTATGTAGTACTAGCTGTTACCCGTGACTTCGTTCACGCAACATTAAAAGAAGAATAAATACATTAATTAAGCAAAATATTTCACTCCCGATAATTAAAAACGTTAATAATTAACTAACTCTTTATCACATTCCATTACGGTATTTTTTGTTATAGGGACCTTGACGTAACTCAAAGTGAAAATAAATTCTGTTTTTCAGTTTTAATGAGAAAATGGTGTAAAAAATATACTGATCTGCTTTATTTCTCCTTTTTTATACACAAATATGGAGTAATTTACTTTCCATTTTTAGAGAAACTTCGTTAAAATTTACAAAAAAAAGAAAAAAATCTTGGCATTTAATTTTTTTTTTTTAAATTTTGAGAGTTTGTGTGACATCCTCGGATCAATGATAACCGGTATTAAGTAAATCGCGTTGCGTTCGATAGTCTAGAAGTAGTTGCGAAATACAAACTCATGGTCAGATTTTAATATAATAGATTCGTGTTCATCTTCCTTTTCTTAAAACTATGATGTGATTTTTAGCAGAAAACTCTCATTTTATATATAACGGATACCCATGCTTAGTAATCAGTATAGATAAAAAACATTTAAATTTTTCGTTATAAATATGGCGTGAAATTCATCTACTTTCTATACTTACTGATCCTTGTATTATTAATGTAAGGAATTGACTCACGCTCATTTTAAAACATATTGGAAAATTCCCGTTTTATTTCAAATATGACGTCTCTTTTTCCCCAGAGAAATCCCTTTTTAATGATATAATTCTTGTTAATTTTCTTTGCAAGGCAATTAATTTCAATACTGGCATAGGGGAAATTATGTTACTTTAACGAAATAATATTAAATGTTTAGGTTTTATCAACAAAAATGGAACTATTAACATTCGTCAATTTTTTTTTAGGTAATCGAGTTATTTCTTTTAGTTTTAAGAATAAAATAACTATTTCTTTCTACCCATGACATCATTTTCGACATGGATAATTTTGCCGAGCATATTATTGACATTTGCCAACCATTTTCTTTTCAAACTTCTTTTTATTTTATTTTTTAAATTTAAATAAAAAATATGGTATAGTTATATTAGCCGTGCGTAGACGGTAAAACGCCAAGTATTGTTACCATACAAAAGAAAAAAACCCAAGATCATTTTATTTCACCATCAAAGCATATCCGCATTATTTTCGATGTATGACGTCATATTCCTTGATTCCTATGGTTACGCATATTAAAACCTTGTATTATTATCAAAAACTAAAAAAAGTACGTTTTATTTCTAATAATATTATTTAATCTTCTTTTTAATTCTTTTTTTTTTTTCATTTTCATTCTTCACGTGAAAATTTTTTAATTGAAACTAAATTGTTGAGTAAAAATTATTATTCCGGGCTTTGATTTAGTTTTCGCAACGATAAAGTATTAGCAACGGTAAAGTAAATTTAGCCATTTTAAAATATTATACGAAAAAATGTCCATTTATTTTCTATGAAAATAACGAAATTTTGAATTATTAAGAAAAACATTTGAATAAAATAAACAAAAAACAGCCTATGTTCATTTGAGGGTTATAATCAACCTATATGCAAAGATACAGGATCATTTAATGCTTCATTTTGACGCTGGCTTCAGCCTAACATTTGCACACAATCGGATTTATAATATTACTAGCTGTTACCCGTGACTTCGTTCACGTAATATTAAAAAAAGAATAAATGCATTAACTTAGTAAAACATTTCACTTGATAATTAACAACATATATAATTAACCAAAGCTTTATCACATTTTATAGGAGACCATACGGTATTTCTTTGCTATAGGGGCCTTGACATAACCCAGTCTTAAAAAAGAGAAATTTCATGTCAAATAATATATACAATCGCGAAAATGAAACTGCAGCAAATGAAAAAAGGAGGACCAAGTAAAATCGTGAAAATCGAGAAATTCCTCTCCGTAAAACGAAAAACAACACTGGCAGAATTCTTCTATACAACAGTGCATTTTAGGTGGTATTTGGTGTACAATTTGTATATGTGTGCATTGCTAAATGGGCATTATTATATTGTTTATTTGCATAGACATGTTATATATTTCTTACTACATTATCCTGTTTATGTATATATTAAATTAAGTGCTTCACGCTAAGTGGTGTAAATAGTGAACAAACTGCTTGTGGATTTTATAAATTGATAGATATTTCACAAAGATATAACAATCTGATGCGATTCTAAAATGTAAATAAAGGTTGCTAGAAAGTACTTTATATTCTGCCCAATTTAACCTCGATATTTTCTCTATCGCGTCAAGAACACTATAAGCAAATAAATACCGACGACACAAATCTGATAATCTAAATTTACATATTTTTGTTAGTATATATAGGATTATTTTGATTTATTTCATGCGCTTGAAATTTTTTACGCTTTCTCTAGGGTTAGGTGTCGAATAAATGTACTTTCTTGTTATTTTATTTTGCCATTTCTATTTATTCTGTTTTCCATTCATTCCATTTATGGATATTGATTTCGTTTACATATTCGTGTCAAAGAATATTCTTTAAAGTTATTATCAGGATTAGGATAGGATTCGATTAGGGTTAGGATTAGGAATAAAAATTGAACGACAATGGCATGACCGATTCAGGTTTAAAGTATGAACCAGGAAGTCTATTTACATCATGAAACAATAAGAAATTAGAAAATTATCGGCTAATACTTTTTAATATGTTTTACAGTCATAGTTGGCATCAAAGGTGAGCGGGGAAATGATCATCTAAAATATCATTAAGTGTTTACCACGCAAAAAACAAATCTGGTTACAACAATGTATTTAATTTTGCGCCAAATTTCACTTGATTAAAAAAAAATCAAATTGACTATGGACCTAATTACAGACCCCTAACCTTCCTATTCTCACAAATGTTCTACCTATATGTAAAAAAAAAAAAAAATCTACTGTATAGAACGCGTTTTCACGTTTATAATGTTATGAATTGGCACGATCGGCTTGTTCAAGTTTACACAATTCGGCTGGAAGAAAAGATTCATTACTTTTTTATTTCTTCTTTGCTTTTGCATTACGCGAATTTGTTGGTAAAATCGATTTTCTTTTCGATAACATTGTTGTTTTTTAAGTTTAAAAAATATTGTAATTTTACTTAAACATTGCTTTAAAATCTATGCAATTTTTCTTATCCTGCAAGACTTTACAAAAATCTATTATGAAACAACTTTAAAAAAAGCTATATTTAAAAAAGACAACAAAGTTTTTCCTATTTTAAAACTAAAAGAAATGTAAAATTAAATTCCGGTTCGAAACGACGATTTACAAATGTGTTTTCGATTGTGGGAAAATGATAGAGGAAAAATGCTGTTACTTCGACACAATCATATTAAATCTTTAGCTTTTATGAGAAAAGCAACTTTCTTTTAAAAAATATAGTTATTTTTATTAAGATTTGCTGATTTTCGATACGGATAATTTTGCGATGCATATCATTGACATTTGCCATCCAATTTTTTTTTTTTTTTAATAATTTAAATTAAAAATATGGTATCTTTATGTTAGCCGTGTGCAGACAATAAATCGCCAACCTATCCCATCATTCGTATTGAATTCATTAAAAATATAAATCTTTCACTCATTTCATTTAAAACACAGAACTTTAATTTACAACACATACATTTAAAATACATATAATACGTGCATTTAAAATAATTCCTTTCATGTGAAAAAGAAAAAGAAAAAAAGAGAAATTAATCACAAATAATTTGATAACCCAAGATCATTTTATTTCAACATCAAAACAAGTCTGTTTTATTTTTCTATATATGACATCATATTCGCTTGCTTTCCATACTTACTCGTATTTATGCACATTGTATTATTATCAAATATTTGAAAACGCTCGTTTTATTTCTAATATGACATCATTTCATATTCTGTTTAATTCTTAAATAATTCATTTCCTTTTCATTTTTGACGTGGAAAATTTTTACTTGAAAATAAATTGTTGATTAAAAATTATTATTCAGGGGTTTTATTTTATATTGGCAACGATAAAGTATTAGCAACGGTAAAATAAATTTAACCATTTTAAAAAAAGCTGCAAAACCGGGCCCTTTGGGCCAAACCAACCAAACCAACCAACCATTGTAAAATATACGAAAAAATGTCCATTTATTCTGTATGAAAATAATGAAAATTTTAATTTTTAAGGAAAATATTGAAATAAAAAAAACGAAAACCAGCCTATATTCATTTGAGGGTTATAATCAACTTATATGCAAAGATACAGGATAATTAAATGCTTCATTTTGACGCTGGCTTCAGCCTAACATTTGCACACAATCAGATTTATAATATTATTAGGATTAGGATTAGGATTAGGATATGCAAATTTTATCTTGAAAACGGCTTTAACGATTTTGACGAAATTTTGTATCCTACCATTTTGGGGCACTAGAAAACCATTGGGCTAGATCACATGTTCGAGAAAATTCGATTAGTGGGTCATTTTGGGTCACAATGGATCAGGGTCAAGCTAATTGTATTTAAAAAACGGTTCAAACGATTTTGACTAAATTTTGTATCCTACCATTTTCGGGCGCGAGAAGACTATTGGGCTGGGTCTCATGTTCGAGAACTTTCGATTAGTATGTCAGTTTTGGGTCAACGCGGGTCAAGTTAATTTTATCTCAAAAACGGCTCGAACGATTGTGATTAAATTTTGTGTCCTATGAGTTTCGGACACGAGAAAATAATTGGGCTAGGTCACATGTCCGAGAAAATTCGATTAGTGGGTCATTTTTGGGTCACTGTGGGTCAAGCTAATTTTATCTAAAAAATGGCTCAGACTATTTAGACTAAATTTTGCATCCTATGGTTTTCGGACACGAGAAGACTGTTGTGCTAGGTCACATGTTCGTTAAAATTCGATTAGTGGGTCATTTTGGTCATGGGTCATTATGGGTCAAGCTATTTTTATCTTAAAAACGGCTCAGAGGATTTGAACTAAATTTAGTATCCTACAGTTTGGGGGAACGAGAAGATTATTGGGCTAGGTCACATGTTCGAGAAATTTCGATTAGCGGGTCATTTTGGTCATGGGTCATTATGGGTCAAGCTATTCTTATCTTAAAAACGGCTCAGACGATTTGAACTAAATTTTGTATCCTACGGTTTTGGGGCACGAGCAAATTATTGGGCTAGGTCACATGCTCGAGAAAATCCGATTAGTGGGTCATTTTTGGGTCACTGTGGGTCAAGCTAATTTTATCTAAAAAATAGATCAAACTATTTTGACTAAATTTTATATCCTACGGGTTTCGGACACATGAAGACAATTGGGCTAGGTCACATGTCCGAGAAAATTCGATTAGTGGGTCATTTTTGGGTCACTGTGGGTCAAGCTAATTTTATCTAAAAATGGCTCAGACTATTTAGACTAAATTTTGCATTCTATGGTTTTCGGACACGAGAAGACTGTTGGGCTAGGTCACGTGTTCTAGAAAATTCGATTAGTGGGTCATTTTGGTCATGGGTCATTATGGGTCAAGCTATTTTTATCTTAAAAACGGCTCAGAGGATTTGAACTAAATTTAGTATCCTACAGTTTTAGGGAACGAGAAGATTATTGGGCTAGGTCACATGTTCGAGAAATTTTGATTAGCGGGTCATTTTGGTCATGGGTCATTATGGGTCAAGCTATTCTTATCTTAAAAACGGCTCAGACGATTTGAACTAAATTTTGTATCCTTACGGTTTGGGGGCAGGAGGAAATTATTGGGCTAGGTCACATGCTCGAGAAAATCCGATTAGTGAGTCATTGTGGGTCAAGCTAATTTTATCTAAAAAATAGATCAAATTTTTTTGACTAAATTTTATACCCCACGGGTTTCGGACACGTGAAGACAATTGGGCTTGGTCACATGTTCGAGAAAATTTGGTTATTGGGTCATTTTGGTCATGGGTCATAATATTTGAACTCAAAGCTAATTTTGACCGAGCATAGCTCGGTCCTCCCTGCTCGTATTAAAATAATTTTGAATTCGTTCATTTCCGCTTACAAATCCAATGCGCCTGTTCTTTCCTTTAGCCATTTTGATTTAAAGGAATATTAGAAGCGATGATCAATGAGAATCTAATTAATATCTTGGGTAATTATCAAAATATTAAAATTCTGAGACTCAGGTGCACATGGCCAGACCTTAGACTACCCACACCTAAATTTTCAGACTTCTAGGTGGGCTAGATTTTGCTAGCCATCGCAGACAAACAATCACACACACACACAGAGCGAAACTTTCTTTTATTAATATAGATTCTCAATGTCGCTAAGGGACAATCTTGGTAAACATGTTACCTTAAGAAATTTGTGCATCTATCTTTTAATCCGACTGAAAGTTATATAAAACAAGAAAGAAAAATCATGCGTCAATTTAATTTAAAATAATTAAATTATTACTTGCGAAAAGCATTTAATGGGGAAAATTACGTCCTATTTCAAACGTCATATTTAAATTATCGAAAATTTCATATATTAAACGTCAAATTCACCTTTTTAAATTGAAATAACACAACGTAAATACATTGATATAATTTAATTGTTATTGTAACAGGTTCAAATACCAAAACACAGTTTTAAAACATTAAAACTATTTATGATGTTAAAATCATATTTAATATATTAATTAATCATATTAAAATCATATTTAAAATTTTCTTATACAGGCTAAAAGAAAACTTTTCTTCTAGACGTTGTAAAAGTCCGGGAGGCGCCGACATTTTTTACCTAACCATTTTCTTTTATATATATTCATGTGTAAATAGATTTTTCATTTAAAAATTGTTTATAATATTGTTATTTGGGCTTTTTAAAATCTGGCAATAGTTTAAAAACGGCTATTTCAAAATATGGATTAAATCTCTATTTAAATAATGAAATTTTGAATAAAAAATTTGAAAAGAAAAGTTTAAAAAGTTAGAGAAATTCATAAAAATGATTGGACACCACAATCTAGTTAAATTGGACACCACAATCTAATTAAACAGATGGTTAAATTGCTATGCATAGTTTTTGATCTTATAAAGTTTATGTAAGTGAACTATCTTGACCGATTTCAAAATTTAATAGCGCTAAAAATAATTCTTTGATTTAAAAACTGACTGTTGCAACGTGTTTATTATACATTTGTGTATAAAACTACAATTTTTCATGCTTTTATATGTAATAGTTTTTGAATTATCAGCCGAGAAAGTGAAAACGTCACAATCTCGCAACAAGGAAAGGGCAGCTGATGTCACTGTTGGTTCAATTACGGTTGGTTATCAAGAAAAACCTGTTTTCTCTTTATGACTTCTACTGTACACATGAAATGGGGAAATTTGATTGGTCTACGTTAAACTTGTCTATAATTTGATTGGCCTACGTTGCCATGACGATTCCTGCAATGACTACGACAAAAATGAAGTGGTAGATTGGTTGATGAAATTGTTTATTTGTAAACATGCCCTTTCCTTCTAAATTCGATTACGACAGCAACAGCAGCAGCATTAGTTACTTTAATTTAGAATAGAGAGATAATTGTTAGACAGCAAGACTAAACTATTACTTCGTAAAATATTTGTCATTTTATTTACAAAAAATAAATTTATTATATACAAAATACGACATTTACAAAAAAATAAATAAATTATTTATATAGCTAATTATTGTTATAACGAAATCATAAATGCATTTGCAAGTCTGGATGAATACGATGCAAATGTTAAATTCGATAAATGTAAAGTTGCAACATGATGTTGTCACTCGAGTGTTTATTTTGTCGCAGTTCGACAGGTATGAAATTTCCGATACATTTTCGCTTGTGAATATGTAAAATAAGCTTATACAGTGAACATGTTGATCATGGAATGTTTTTTCTTTTTCAGATGCTCTTCATTAAGAGCTCTCCACATCCTCTCATTATATCGCGCCTACTGGAAGATACAAAATAAACGCGATATAACCGAGGGCATTCAAAAATTAAGGAAGATGATTACCAATAAGTAGGGGTGAGTGAAACGGGTACCCTGTTTTCTTGCTGATGGGTGCTGCCCCGTGGAATGTATCCGTCTTAACTACATTCTTTAGCGTCCCCTACCAGGTACCGGTGTCCTTTTAAGTGAGTTAATCTCTGTGTCCGTGCAGGGTTATTGGAAGGTAATTCACCTCAAAAGTTTTAATTTTTCGCCGTCTTTTCTGCTTTTTAAATAAATTTAGCTTCACTGAACGATATAGATAAGTAAACCACTATTTTCTATAGCTTTCACAAGATGTTTTGATACCAAGTAGAAGTGTGTGCGTTTAACTATCCAGGAAAACGACCATTTTACCTTTTTGGTCGTCTGTTGAGGCAAAACCGGTTACCCATGGTTTTGCACTGAATTCTGTAATGAATTGTTTCTTCACTCAACAAGTAGGGAAGAAGGGATACAATGTTCAGTTTTCAAAGAGTAGTTCAGCGGATACGAGAAGTTAAAGCTGAGAAAGCCATTACATGACAACATTAAAAATTGATTGAAAACTTGAACAAAAAAGTTACTGATCTTAAAAATTCTATGAATGTTTTAAAATTTTATTAAAATTTTATTACAGTAGAGGTTTTTGTTACTGGAAGCGTAAAAACTTAATTTTTGATTAGCACCCGGTTTTACCCTACAGCCAAAATTTGGAACTGTTTCAGATGGTCCTAGCAAATGCCTTTTTCCAAGTAGAGAAGAAATTTTCCTGTGGCAACAGGTGTGGTTTTTCAGTAGCTGTGTTGTCCCCAAATACTTTTGTGGTGTGTTCCGATTTTTCCGCCCTTCTAGACTTTTGTCAACAAAGGAAAACCGCTAGGCACCCGGTTTTATTACCATACTTTCCCCTAAATGTTTTATATTTGTCTCTAAAAATATTAGATTATACACGTAGTACAATAAATAAAATAACGATAAATAATTACGCTTATTCAGATCGAATTGTATGCATGTTGTTTAAAAATTCCGCTTAAAATAAAACTTATTATTATTCGAAGGACACTTAAAAACGAACGATATGTCCGAATGAGCGACTTAATGAGGCGCGATATAACGAGGGGCTACTGTATTATAATTACAAAAGATAAATTAATTATTTTTATACAAGATATATCATAAATTTGCTAATCGAAGAACGAAATCATAAATGATTTTGCATGTCTCGAAGAATGCGATCCAAATGTCGTATTCGGTAAATGTAAAGTTGCACCATGATGTTCGAGCATTTGTCATTCTTCGCAGATGAAGATGTAGGATAAGTTCATGCAGTGAAAATAAAACGTTGACCATAGAACTTTTCTTTCTTTTTAAAGTGTTTTTTTTTTTGTAATGGCACGGTTAAAAAGGAATCAAGAAACTTTTCGCCGATGTTGCAATTAAAGGCACCTCAATCCACAATCAAAAAGCACCTTCTATCAGCTTACCTGATAGTAAAACAATACTGAGACAACTGTTTACTATTGACTATATCTTGTCCAATATTGACAATATTGTCCAATATTGTGTTGAATAATGTCCTAACATGGGGGTGTCTGAAGTTTGCCAATGTTTCACCAACATTCGCAAGAAATATTTCCCATTTCAATGCCAATATTTCTGAAATATTGGTGTTTCATTCCAAATATTTCCAATGTAAGGAAATATTGGTGCAATGTTGAGCTCTAGTGTAACCAATATAGGTTTGCCACTAAAGCTGACGTTTCAGTTTCGACCATGGATTCTCTGATTAATTTTATTTTTAAATGTCATGTATATGTTACGGTCAATATTATTAATCCGGTCATTATTAATAATTATGCCATGTATATGTTACGGTCAATATTATTAATCCGGTCATTATTAATAATTATGCCATGTATATGTTACGGTCAATATTATTAATCCTGTCATTATTAATAATAACCGGTTATTATTAATAATGACCGGATTAATCATATTGACCGTAACATATACACAAATATATTGCGGTTTATAAGTTGTTATTTCATGCCTGATGCTTGACGCTAAGACGAGTAAATAATTTCTTCAAGTATAAAAATATTTATTCCATTTTATTTACAAAAAATAAATTATTTCATTTTATTTACAAAAAATAAATAAATTATTTACATACAAAATGTATCACAAATTTGTCAATCAGCAGAACGAAATCATAAATGCATTTTCATGTCTCTGAGAATTCGATCTAAATGTCGCATTCGATAAAAGTAAAGTTGTGCCACAATATTGTCTCTGATGATGATAGTCGAGAGCTTATTTTGCCGCAGTTCGGCAGGCAGGATATTTTCCGACACGTCTGCCATTCTTCGCAGCTGAAGATGTAGAATAAGTTCATACAATGAGCATAATACGTTGACCATGGAACGTTTTTTCTCTTTCAGTTCTTCAGAATATTCTTCATCATTTTCAGCATCTGCCATCATTTGTTGCAAGGCAACTGCATGTCTCTGAATCAGATTATATTCAGTAGGAATTGTTGAATTTCCCTGTAAAGAAAGTAATTTGTTTCAGTTAGACGTAATACATATTGTAAAGAATCCATGATGTTGTGTGTTTTTGAAATGGGGTAGCGTGGAACCGTTTCACAATGGATTAACTTCATTAAATATTTCAGAACAAATTTTATTAAAAAGCGTTCTGGAAATTTCAAGAGGTAAAAATTATTTACAACAATTTGTTTCGCTGAGTTCGCTCGACTTGTAATTTATAGCAAATCACCGAATAGTCCAGTCTTTTACAGTAGTTTTAAAATCTTAAAGTCTTATCTAGTGCTACTTTTCACTCTCCCCGAAAGGTCAAATCCAAGGCTTTTGCGTTGACTTCAGAGAGATCGCACTCTCTCATTCAAAAATCTGTCAGCAAAGCCTTTCCTTCCCCACTTGGTCGGGAATCCATACAGAGATCAGTGTCTTTTTACCAACACTCCTCTGCTCTCCAAAATCTAACTCTCTTCCCCCGATTCTCTTCTCCGGTCCGCTTGCTCGAACAAAAGATTCTCCGATCACCAATCAAAAAAGTTTTAGTTTACGTCATTGGCTAAAGCTTTCTTTAGGGAGGTCTTACTGAACTTTTAAATGTTCTCACAGGAAATTTTCCCACGATCCGAGACCCCACATATCGACGGTCAGATCAGAGAAATATTTGCTGTCTAGCAATTTCAGTTTCACAAGATTGATCGAAGCTTATCTTTTCCTATTGTAGTAAACGACATTCTTGTCACACCACAGCGAAGCGTGAGAAAAGTTTTCCAACTCTTGGGAACTTCTATCTTTGATTACTATGCCTAATTAGCAGACTGTGAGAGATTTAATGAAATCGTTACAATATGTACTAAAAACTTGGGGGTTGATGCTCACCAATCCCCTGAAACAACCTTTAAGCATCTCTGTAAAATCCAAATAAATCATACACATCCTTAAAAAATTAATAAATAAATAAAATAAATATTATAGAAGTTTTTACTAATAAAAAAAATTTCTTGTACACTACATCATTAATTTACACTTTTTTTTTTTTTTTTTTTTTTTTTTTTTTTTTTTTTTTTTTTCGGATTCACTTGCCAAGTATGCATAGAAAAGATATTTCAATGAATGATAAAAGATTTAGTCTCTTTACGTGTTAGAAATATGCCCAGTGAATTAGTGAATATGGTATCATATTGACACAATCATAAATATTTTATTTCCATGATTGGTGGATTGTGATCATTCAAATTGAACTTTGTGTTATAGAGAAATATACATTATCAGAAGATAAGAAAGAAATAATCACTTACATTACAAGGATCATGTGTATCTTCAGAAACTTTTAGAAATTGAAAAAGTTTTATATCATCGTTGCCTGTGACATCAACTGATGGATGACGATTTTTCTGAAAAAAAAATAAAAGAGGGGAAAACTATTAAAAACTATTGTTTAAAAAAATTATAATGATTTACTAATAAACATTCGAATATACATTAAGATTTCATTTGAATAAGCCCGGATAATATATTGTTCAGCACGAGATTTTTCACGATTTCATCCAATTTTTCAAATAATTGCAGGTTTTGTGTGGTTAGCAAATATACAAATAGGTTTTCTGGATTGATCTCGTACGTAATTAGATGCTTGTGTAACTAAAACTATAGTGTTAACGCATCGTAAGCACACAAAACATTTAATTAGTTGCAATCAATTGCCGTATCATATGCAGGGCCTGATTACCAACCGGGCAAACTTCCACCAGCAAAAATGTATAGAAATTTTCGCCTTATTTGTGACAGAAATTTTGTATGAATTAGGTGCTTCAATAAAACAAAAATTTCTATTAAAATTTTCTGGTGGAAGTTTGCCCCTGCGGTAATCAGACCCTGATCATATGGGTCTAATTTACCTATGTCCATAGTTTCCTAATCTAACATTCCAAAAAGTTCAGCTACATACTTTCCAGATAAATTGCGGCACAAAGAATTCTACAACTAAAGGGTTATAGTTCCTTTTCATTTCCCAAATTGAAACGAAAATTGGGTGTAGCTTGACAAATCGGAACACGCAGCAGCTTATAAACATTTTGTGTCACAGTTTTTACATGAAATCCTTGATAGCTCGCGAATAAACACGTATGATTCAGCTGTTTTGTGGGAAATGGGTGGGTATTTATCCGCTATGACTGCATCGCAGTCGCTGTTTTAATGTCAACGAGTAATTTAAACCTGTTTTCTGGAATATTATTAGTATTTTTAACTTTTGATTTTTTTTTCTTTTTTCTGTTCTCTCCTAAGTCAAAACTTATTAAATTTTTCAACTCATTTAAGTTTTGAGAAATTTTTCCCTTTTTTCTGTCGTAAATAACATTTTACTAATAAATAAATAAGTAAATGTAATTAATTGCACCCCTGTGACATTCTAAGATGATAAATTATTTTTTTTAAAAATCCACGTTATAAATCCTATGAGCAACAGTCCATTCTTACACACAGGGTGTCCCACAAAAAAATCTAAATACTTTATCATTTTTTTTCCTCGATAGTTTTCCTTTTTCCGGAGAAATTTAGCATTAGATATTGTTAATAAAAATTTTTTAATTTGGCTCAAAGTTGAACAACGAAAATTGGTGGAAAGAAGAGAATGTCAACGAAGTGCAGGGATTGAAAAAAAATTAAATTTATTGAAGCAGATCTTCCGATAAAAAGGATGATTTAATATTTCTGAGATAATGCGCCGCACAATCATTAAATATGTAACTTATTTTAGCTTGATTATAAAATTATTGAACTTAATTGCAGAAAATAAATTTAGCAGTTATTATAAACCGAAGTCTGCAAAAATTTGTTTCGAATTATCCTGTTTAATTTGTTGAATTACCCTAATTTATTATCAGTGGTTTTAATGTCGAAAGAGTGCAGCTATGTTTTGCTGACTTTGAGGTAAAAATGGTGTGGTTTTTAGCTTTGACATTATTTTGTTAATGTCAGAGGATGTATCAACAGATGTTTTGTTGATACAAATTAAATTGAATTTTAACAATAAAACATTTGTAGATACATTGATCAGACATTAGCAAAAAAACTTCACCCTCTTACCTCAAATTGAACAAAATTGTTATTACACCTTTTCTGTCACTAAACCACCAGTATGTGGTTGCTATCCATATCAACACTGGCTCAACTGATCAGTATGACATATTGTTTTATTATTATTATCTACCTGTGAAGCTGCCGATTCAGTTTTACTGAATAAGGAATCTACTTTCCTGATACTGATTGGCTACAGTTCCATGGCATACACAGATATATTTTTTCGTTTCAAGTTACGGGACAAATCAATACAGAGCGATTAAATGAGCGTTCAACAACCAATGATATGATTCTCAAATGCTCAATTTTGGATAAGAAATGAAAACGCGTTTGATAAGCATTGCTCTCAAATTTGATTATCGATAATAACAGAGCGGGATTTGAAATTTATTGCAGTGTAAATAATCAGCATGCGATATGTCAAATAATGGCCAAATGTTCATATTTCCTTTAAGACATTTATACAAAATGTATGCAGAAATGCAGATTATCTCAGTAATATTTCTTAAAAGGTTGGAGAAGTATTTTAGTTTTTAACAATTTTTTTAGATGAAAATATCCTAAACTTACCAAATATACTTGTAGGTTTTTCGCATCTTCTACAGCTTTATGTACGTCTAATAAGCAGTACTGCAGCGTTTTGTTTATTATTGCTTTGTTTAAAATATAATTAATGCCGCAGTCTTTATTGGGAGGTTCTTTATCTAATCCACAAGGATTTATCCAAAAATCGTCTACTTTTGTTATAGGAATCATTTTCACTGACTTTTGTAAACATGTAAATGATAAAAAAATAATGTAAATAAACATTTTGTTAGGAACCCAAATAAATAGTTCAATAGTTTGAAATTTAAATCGGTATCGAAGGGTTATCGCTTTACTCTTTAGTCTAAAGCAGGTACAACAAGACCAAGCGCATGAACAGAAATGAAAGAAAAATGGAAGTGACCGAGTATATATAAGGAAGGGTAGCCAATAGGAGAGCGTGGGAAAATAGGAGCACCCAATCCGAGAAAAGTAGGTCAAAATTGCGTAAGAACGGAGTTCGCGCATGCGTGTTTCGATAAAGTTCCCAGAAGTTTCAGTTTTTAGTTTTAGTTTTAGTGTTTACATTTTAGTTGTAGTTTTAGTCTTTGATTTTAGTTTCAGTTTTTAGTTTTAGGTTTAGTTTTAGTTTTCTACAGTTTGCTAAAGTATATAAACCCTTTAATTTTAACCTTCCCATCCTTTTACTTAAAACTTTACTCAACATGTTACCCTACAACACACGATAATTACTATAAATGAAGGCACAGGTGTAGTGTAAGATCACATTAGATTAGCCCTACAGGCATTCGATGTTAAGTTTGGGTCTAAAATCGAAACGGAATTAATTTTATTCTGTGAAAATGGCTAATTACAATAGAAACCTCCTTCTACAACCCGCGTCTCTGTTTTGAACGACTTACCCATGGCCCAAAATGCGTACAAATACTGTAAATTTTCGAAGCCATTCATTTTTACAGTACCAGGACTGTATTTTTACAGTCAAAAGCAAAATGAGTTGAGCACCGGTACTCCAGTCAGAAATTTTCAAATCCCCCTTTTTAATTTTTCCCCCAATATTAGATCCAATGTACTATCAAGAAATATATCCAAAGGTGGCGATATTAACAATGCTATTTTTGAACTGTAACTACATTATGTAAATATTTTAAACTCATTTATTTAATATTTAAAAATATATTTTAGTGAAAATTATAGCATCTTTGACACATTTTTAAAAGAAAATCGAATTGTAAACTATTTACCCCATACTACCCTATGGCAGGAAATTTGTATTTTGCCCTAATTTTTGCATTGTACTCATGGTCGAAACTCTGAATCCAATGTAACAGAATAAGAAGTTAGCTCTCCGTTGTATTGCAGAGCTCAGTGGTTAAAACTGATATTTTTTACCACGAACAACATTTATAATTTTGTAGCACAGAAAAGATGTGAGCTGCCCAGTGGCGCGTGCCTAGAGCGCTGGTCTACCAACATTTTAATTTCATAACTTGGTAGTCAGTAATTTAGGGCAATATATGTAAAAAGTTCATTCAAATATCGCGAAAATTCAGGAAGATAATAGCGATATAGTGAGTTGCTTTCTAAAAGTAGCTGGATGATAAGGGATTTCCCTAATTTGTCAATCAACTCACTGTATTACCGATATCTTTTTGAGTTTTACGATATTTGATTGGACTTTTTATATGGGTTGCTTTATAGTATTGACTACCAAATATGGGAAAAAATCGTTGATGTAGTTCGCAAATGCGCAGTTAAAATTTATTTCATACAAATACCCACATATCTCATCAAATGTTCAATATATTCATCTTTTAATTGCAGTATACTGTTTCTATTGGGCTTTGTCAAGTTTTCGGAAAGTAGTGTTAAATTCAGTTGAAAACTTTGTATGCCATAAACAAACAACAACAACAACAACAAAACTATTTTGCACAAACGGTAACATCATCACAAATATGCGTGCTATGCTTACACAAATGCACACAAAAGTTGAACAGAACCCACATAGCTACAGTGACAGACCATTTTGTGCATTTTCGGTTACTTGGGTGATCACAAATACTATTTTATGATTAAATTTATTATTAGCTCTATAATTGCCCTCCCGACTAAATCTTCACTGAAAAATATGAAATCAAACATGTTCTTTACATCCTCGAAGTTCCAGGACAATTCGTTAAGAATTTCCGTAAGCTATTCGACAGAATGTGTAAAGAAAGCACCCGGTCACTGCATCTAAATTTATGGACATGAGTAGATATTTAAAAAAATTTTAAATCCTAATATTGATTTAAAGCTTTGTAAAACACAAGGCATCCGTTTGTTTTTTTTCTGCTCATGTATGAAACAAAGTCCTGACGCATGCGCATGGCGTTCTCTAGTCTTTTTCTTTTTCCACACCTGCAAAATAAATGGAAAGATAGAGAGACATAGATTAATACACAGTCCACCAAAATGCGGACTAACTGCAGGAATCATACGCCACTGAATATTTCTCTGAGATAAATAATATATTTTTTTTACATTTCTATCAATTGAACAAATAAATTTGTATAAATCTGAGAGTTTCCTTTTAGCGCCTACAAATTTTGTAGCATTATCACTATAAATAGTATACTGAGGAGTTCCTCTTCGAAAGCAAAATCGGTTTAATGAAGCAATGAATACCTCCAAAGTCAGCACTACTTAAATATGGCCATTACACCTATCAACCAATATTACTACAAATAAATATAAAAGCAAAAATAGTTTTTTTTTTTTTTTTTTTTTTTTTTTTTTTAACTATTTTATGCGCATTTAATGTTTATCTTGAAAATCCCGCCTAATTTCATGATTTTTCAACATTTTCGCTAAAATTATGCGGGCACCAAATCCGAAAATTCACCGCTTTGATTAACGCTTAATAGGAAGCGTTAGCTCAAGAATTTATTTAAGAAAATTAAGATTTTTTTCTCTATTTCTTTTTAAAACTTTCCAACATAGTTGAAAAGTGTTTATGAATTCGGTTTATATGGATGTTGAGTTGTTTATTTGCTGAATATTCTAGGGGAATGGGAAGGGAGTCGGAAATGAAATGTCGCGTGATTTTTAGTGTAGCATAAAAGGGATAATTTGTTGAGTTGTTTTTTGCTGTGAGGAGGTCGGAAGAGAATGACATTTTTCGTGTCAGAGTTACGTCAGTTTCACGATGACGTCATCTTCGTGGCTGAGATCCAATGGAATGAATTGATTAACTTAAAATTGTAATTAATTAACTAAAACTTTATTTTTATATTTACTTTAAAATTTATTTTTTTAATTTTATTATTTTTATTTTATTTTTATATTTAATAAGATTTTAATAATTTTAAAATTATAACTTTTTAATAAATTTATTTATTTTTAAATTTTTAGAATTTTTTATTTTTTATTTATTTTTAGAATTTTAAATTGGAAACACCATTTAAAAGCTATTTTATTATTCTTTTTTAATGAATTTATTTAGTTTTAAATTTATTAAGTTTATAATTTTAATTTTAACTGGGTAACCCCATTCAAAAGCTAGAAAAGAGGGAATCGAACCCGTTACACTGTTGTTTACTAGACCAAAGTCTTTACCAACCAGACCCACCGTCTTCTTCAAACAGTCTCTTTATGGTGTTATATTGTATAAGAAAAATCTCTATGACTATCTGTGGGGAACAACTCAAAGAAATGCATGCCCAGGAATTTGGAACAATACTTCAGCGATAGTTTTTTGAATAAATGTTTTTTACAAACACTTGTTGTCACTTTAGGAATAATTTTCTGAGACGAACAACTTTAATTTATTTTCTAGTTAAAACTTTATGTGAACTCAAAACATGACTCAATCTGGGACTTAACTTAAATATTTTTGATGACTTTTATCGATATTTTTTTTTTCTGGAAATAATTTGTAGCATCTTTAATATACACTTTCTTGTTATAAAAAAGCCTTTGTTCAGCACTTATTTAAAGTTTATTTTTTGACAAACAAGAATATCTTTTGATCCATTTTGCTTTATTTGAAGTTTTATATTTGACAAAGTAGAATATACTTTCACTCCGTTAAAGATTTTTTATATTTGACATATAAAAAACTATATATACTTAATTATTTTATATGTATGTATATTACTATGTATTACTATGTATTTTATATGTCCTATGATATGTACTATTTTATATGAATACTATGTATTTTATATGTATGTATGTAATATAGCTAATTTATGTATGTATATACTATATTTTAGTAGCAAAACACACTTTGAATTTTTACTGAAACACTATATTTTATTTCAACCTTAACTTTTAAACTTGAATCAATATTAATATCGCGTATCCTCTAGAAGTCTTAATACTGAAAAAACGAAATGATTGATGATTTTTATATCAAAATACTGTTACTGAAAATAGAAATATTTTGTTTTCATACTTTGATCCTATCAATATTTTTCCTAAACATATAAAATATTTTCTATTTTTATTTTACTGAACATAAAAATATCTTTTTCATTTTACTGAACATAGAAATATCTTTTTCTACACTTTGATCCTATAAATGTTTTTTTGCAGAACATATAAAGTATTATTTCTTTTACTGAATATAGACATATATACACTGCTCAAAACAATTAAAGGATATTTGAAGTTTTATATAAAATAAAGATATAAACGAAATTTTTTTTGCCGAAAATAGAAGAAGAGAATCACAAATGCAAATTTTTCTGGTTTTCAAACTGTGGAGTATGCAAATTTCGAGTTCGACGTCAAAAACGTCGCTTCAGCGGCAGCGAATGAAATTTGACTTTCAACTGGATAAAAGAGAATGAAGACAAGGATGATCGGCATTCAGTGATTGCTTTGTTTCGATGAGTACGATGTCTCAGCGAAGTCATTTGACAGATTCAGAAGCTTGGAGAATTGTTGGTAGGTTAGAAGGGGGCCAAACTCAAGCCGAAGTAGCGCAAGCCATTGGAGTGTCACAAAGTGTCATTTCCAGGATCTGGAACCGTTTTTTGGAGAGTGGATGTGCAGGCCGAAGACCAGGGCAAGGTCGTAGACGGGCAACAACGCCCAATGAAGATCGGTATTTAGCGTTAACAGCTCGGAGACACCGAGACATGAACGCTACTCTTCTCCAACAACACCTTCGCTCGGCTACAGGCACCACGATTTCAACTCAGACTGTCCAAAACCGGCTCCATGCTGTAGGTCTGTATGCTCGCCGATCGATGGTATGTGTTAGATTAACATCAAGGCATCGTCGCGACCGCAGGGAGTGGGCAACCGAGCATGTCAACTGGAGGAGAAATGAATGGAGCAATATTCTGTTTTCTGACGAGTCCCGTTTTTCTGTGCATCCGGATAATAGGCGTATTTTCATCTGGAGGGACCGTGGCAGTAGGAATAATCCTGCGTTCGTGCACGAAAGTGTCAGATTTGGCGGTGGAGGAGTGTTGGTGTATGGTGGCATCTCCATTGACGGGCGCACTGACCTCTACATCATTCGAGATGGAGCTCTGACTGGTCGCCGATATAGGGATGAGATCCTCAGACCTATTGTAGTCCCTTACGCTGCAGCAATCGGAGATAACTTCATTTTAATGGACGATAACTGCAGGCCACATCGTGCAAACCTGGTGGAGGATTTCCTTTTCGAGGAAGGAATCGTTCGAATGGAATGGCCAGCGTGTTCTCCAGACATGAATCCAATCGAGCACGTTTGGGACGCTCTAGGAAGACGAGTTTCTGGCCGCCAACAACCCCCACAAACTCTCCAAGAACTGGAAAGAGCTCTTCTGGAAGAGTGGGGCAGAATACCCCAACTCGTCATTAATAGCCTCATTGAGTCCATGCCTCAAAGGTGTGACGTTGCTGGCCGCCCGTGGAAACCATACCCCCTACTGAAAATGATTTTCTTTGAAGAAAACACCTTTTCTTATTCTTTTTTTCTCATATGCACAAATTGTGTTTTTTTCCTTTTGTACACAAATGCGCAATAAAATGCATTTTTTTCTGCCAAACATGTGTAATTTATTCTCATATAACCTACTATGTCTGTCGACCATGTATCAATCAGCTAAAAAGTTTCCCAGATACAAAATCCACCTAAAACTGCAATATCCTTTAATTGTTTTGAGCAGTGTATTTTTCTGAAATTTGATCATATCAATATTTATTTCCTGATTATAGAGGGTTTTTTTTCTGAACATGTAAGTTTTTTTTTTCCATTTTACTGAACATGTGAGCTTTTTTCATTTTATTGAACATAGAAATATCTTTTTCTAATATTCTGATTCGATCAATATCTTTTCATTATGAACATGGAAATATCTTTTTCTGATATTCTGATCCTACCAATATTTTTCCTAAACATAATTTTTTTTCCGAACACCTTCTGAACACCTGAAACCTTATTCTATTTTTCTGAACATAGAATTTTTTTTTTTCTGATATTCTGATTCCATCAATATTTTTTCATTTTACTGAACATAAAAATACATTTTTCTGATATTCTAATCACATCAATATTTTTTTTTTCTAAAATATTATAAAATTTTCAATTTATTGAACATAGAACTATCTTTTTCATTTTACTGAACAAAACAATATTTTTATTTCTTGAATATAAAAATAATTTTTCCTAAACTTATTTTTTTTTCTAAACATAAAATATTTTTTCCTAAGCATAAAAATATGCTTTCCTAAACATATTTTTTTTCTATACATAAAAATATTTTTTCTTAAGCATAAAAATATTTTTT
Source organism: Maratus michaelseni (assembly GCA_963931845.1). Taxonomy (NCBI): domain Eukaryota; kingdom Metazoa; phylum Arthropoda; class Arachnida; order Araneae; family Salticidae; genus Maratus; species Maratus michaelseni. Next base: position 70,161,499 of record OZ007595.1, on the reverse strand, counting down.
CCTAAACATACAAATATTTGTTTCTAAACATAAAAATATTTGTTTCCCTAAAAAATATTTTTTTCGAAACATAAAAATATTTTTTCCTAAGCATAAAAATAGTTTTTCCATAAACATAAAAATAGTTTTTTATTTCCTGAATATATAAATTCTTTTTTGTTTCCATGGACATTATTTTGAAAAGTTTATTTACTCAAGAAAAATTTTATAAATATAAATATACTTTCTAAAAATTTTTAATATTTTCTGAAAAAGAAAAGAATAACACTTCATGACGGCGGATTAACGGAATGGTTTTACATTAAATTTACCGAAATATCCAGAAAATAAATATTTATTGTGTAAGAAAATTTGCGACAAGTTTGGACTTCAATGCTTCGTTTGTATAACACAACTCCCTTGAAATTAACCAGAGATGTCGTAAAATCTTCACTAAAGAAGAACGTAAATTGTGTTACACTAAAAGAGCAGTAAGAAATAATTTCACCAATGTACCTTATGGTTTTTTAATGTTTCTCATTCTTATGTAACATTAGAAAATGTTTAAGTTTTGTACTTAAACTATCTTATTGTGTACACCTACTATTTTTTTTTTTTTTCAAAATAAGTAATAGTATAAGAATATATTTCTTTTACTGAATATTTTAGTTTCGTTTTTCTGGAGATACGTCACGAAGGCGTTTTGTTGAGTTCTATGATGTGGCAAGAAATATTAAATATAAATATTTGAATATTGGTGTATTATATGTTCCGTATGGTAATTCGATGAGAAGAAACAGTATAACTAAATACTCGAATAATGATTTATTATATTTTCCATACGGTGATAACTCAAGGATATAGAAGTTTATATCGTTTTTAAACTGTTCATCAATTGAAATACTATTACATTTCCACGAATTTATGTATAGAAACATGAATTTACCAGACAAACGGTCGATTGTTAGTATATTTTTGAACGTTAAAAATTAACAATATATTTTTATCGTGATACATACAGCTAGCACGCATGCGCACGCGCACGCGCATGCACACCACACACACATACACACAATTTACATTATTTTGCTTAATACTTTAACCACTATTTTCATCAATAGTCTAGGTTAACTATTCTATCTAACGGAAAATTATTAAATCTGCGAACTCATTATTTTCAAACTACTTTAACGTACTAGTACTTATCTCTTATCGTAGCTATTACATGCATAACACATGAAATCAACACTATCTTTAAAATATCCCCAAAAGTGCATAAAGCATATAATTTTAGCATTTCTATTCAAAACCTTAAAATTAAATTATTTGTATGAATCTTAACACTTTATACCCTGGATGAAAACACTAAATATCAATTGAAACAATTTAATATCAAATAAAAAACATAAATATCAAGGAAGAATTCACAAGTTCGAAAAAACAGTTTAAAAAAATTAAATGTTGAATAAAAATAACCAAGAAATAAAAATTCTTATACCAAAAAACTTTTATGAAAAGAATTATATGAAGAAAAATTATATAAAAGAAATTGATATGGAAAAAAACTGAAAAAAAAAATTAAAAAAAAAAATTATATGAAGGAAAACATATACAAAAACTTTTATGAAAAGATTAAAACGTAATAAAAACTTACAAGAAAAATGTTTATAAGAAAAATTTTAAATAAAATCTTATAACAAAACTTATCAAGAAAATATCTTACACAAAAACTTACATGAAAAATTTAAAAGAAAAATATCTTTCACAAACAATAAAAAATATAAAAAAATTCTCTTAAAAAAAATTACCAATTTTTTTAATTTTTTTTTTTTTTTTTTTTTTTTTTTTACAACAAAAGAAGAAAAATTTTACAAAAAAATAACAAAAGAGAGAGAGAGAGTGAGAGAGAGAAAAGTATTCTACAAACAAAGAATTTTTTTTTACAAAAACAAAGAAATATTTTACAAAAAATTACAAAAAGAAAAAGAAATTACAAACGATATATTTTGTAAATAATTTGTTTTTGTAAAATATTTTACTTTTTTTTTGTAATTATTTTCTTTCTTTCTTTTTCTTTCTTTTTCTTTTTTTTGTAAAAGAAATTTTTCATTTTGGCAAAAGATTTTTTTTTATTTTTTTTGCATTTTTTTTTCTTTTTGGTAAAAGATTTCTTTTTTTTTTCTTTTTCTTTTCCTTTTTTCTTTCTTTCTTTTTCTTTCTTTTTTTTGGAGAAGATCTTTTGTAAAAGATTTTTTTTTCGGTAAAAGATTTTTTTCTTTTTGGTAAAAGATTTTTCCTTTTTGTTAAAGATTTTTCTTTTTGCAAAAGGTTTTTTCTTTTTTGTAAAAGGTTTTTTCCTGGGAAGTTTTGTTAGAAGATTTTATTTAAGATTTTTCATATAAACATTTTCCGAGTAAGTTTTTAAGTACGTTTTAATCTTTTCATAAAAGTTTTTGTATATGTTTTCCTTGTAAATTTTTTTCTAATATTTTTTTCATATAATTTTTTTCATATAATTTTTTCCATATAATTTTTTCCATAAACTTTTTTGTGTAAGAATTTTTTTTTTTTTTTTATTCATCATTTAGGTAGATTTCGTAAGAAATACTACCTATTACATTCTCACCTAAGTTGGAAATTTTGAAAAATTTTTGCAGATCTACGCCGATCATGACTCCCAGAACCCAAAACCACCCCCAGTTCAAAACTTTATCTATCTATCTATCTATCTATCTATCTATCTATCTATCTATGTCACTTTTTTCTGACCACGATAACTGGAAAAATTCTGCATTAATCTTTTACAAACTCATACATAAAATCAAGGGGCATAAAATCTCGGTCAAGTTCGTTAATGGGCAAAATCGAACCAAGAGGGGGAGGGTGGGGGGGCTTTTTGTGAAAACAGAAAAACCCCCATAATTTCTTAATTATGATACGTATGGAATCCGTTTAAAGTTATTATTACTTCTAGGAGAAGGGTCGAAAATGTATGTATGACAGATTTTTGATATAATTAAAAATGGTCCCAGGGGGGGGGGGGGAAGGGGGGTTTTAAGAGAAAAAAAATCATAGCTTCGTCAATTCACAAGATATCAAATTCGCGTAAATTTATTATTAATCCTCTTAATATTATCTAAAACTTTTATATTGACAAGTTTTTTATAGGACCAACCGTTATAGCAAAAAAAAATTAAAAACAAAAAAAATCCCTGCCGGCTCCGCCTGCAAACAAGTTATTTTTCGAAGTAGGCGGTTCCAACTCCCGCATCTTTTCGAAACTGATACATAAAATCTCAGTCAAGTTCGTTAATGGACAAAATCGAACCAAGGGGGGGGGATGGGGGGGGGGGGGGGGGGGGTTGTGAAAACAGAAAAAAACCCATAATTTCTTACTTATGATACGTATCGAATCCGTTTGAAGTTATTATTACTTCTAGCAGAAGGGCCGAAAATTTATGTATGACAGATTTTTGATATAATTAAAAATTGCCTTAAGGGGGGGAGGGGGGTTTAGAAGAAAAAAATTCATAACTTCGCCAATTCTCAAGATTTCAAATCCGCTTAAATTTATTATTAATCCTCTTAATATTATTTAAAACTTTTATATTTACAACTTTTTTATAGGACCAACCGTTATAGCAAAAAAAAAAAATTAAAAACAAAAAAATCCCTGCCGATTCCGCCTGCAAACAAGTTAGGTTTCGAAGTAGGCGGTTCCAACTGCCGCATCATCGTAAAAAGGTCATTTCTTCCGCAATTCCCGACAAACAGGCGCCCCACGTTCTGCGTCTTCGAAATCTACCTGTGCCTGTAGGCCGAGCCGTCAGGGATTTTTAATTTTTTTTAAACTGTTTTTTCGAACTTGTGAATTTTTCCTACCCATTTAAGTTTTCTATTTGATATTTAATTGTATTCTTGTATTCTAAATTATATTCTTTATGTACTTTGGGGATATTTTAAAGACAGTGTTGATTTCATGTGTTATGCAGGTAGCTCTGATAAATGCTTGTATGTTAAAGTAATATAACATTGAAAGTGGTGGGTTCGTAGATTTAATTATTTTCCATTAGATAGTATAGTTAACTTCATGTATTGATGAAATTAGTGGTTAAAGTATAAAGCAGAATAATGTACATTTTGTGTGTGTGCGTGCTAGCTATATGTATCATATATATATATATATATATATATATATGTGTGTGTGTGTGTTATGTAAAAATTTATTTCCTTCGTATCCTTCCATTTTATTCACATTAATATTTTAAAATTAATCTAACTTCTGTCATAGTCAGTATTTCCTTAATTCTTAATAATATATATTCCTATTTAAAGTCCTTTTAAAAGTAAATATCCGTATATTAATAATTATTTTATTCCAAATCTTAATCTAAAATTTAAGATCATTCGTAGCTTTTATCAGTTCCCCAATCTATGAAATTCTGAGACGCGTTCTCATTTCGAATGTTTTTTAAAAGCCATTTTCTTTTTATTATTATTATTATGCTAAATTTTTCGCGCTCTGAGGTAGTTTCACTCCAAAATTAATCCGCTACCAGGTTCGGAATTCTTTACCGTCTTAGCTCCTCCTTCGCACCTCATTTGCTGGGCTGGAGCTAGCCTCTCACTCATTGGTTTGTACGCTCGTGACGTAAATTACTGTATGTCTCCGCTGAAGGAACAAAACCAGGTCGCATCGGTCGGAGCACTAGATTTTTGACGTTTTCGGAAGCATAAACAAATATGTATCTGGTGTTTTTATGTCCGTAGAATATTCATCTGGCCCAGTAACATCTTAATTCAATGAAGTGAAGCAACGTTAGCCCGAGGGCTATAAGTTTTAGACCTTTGGGAATTGTTTCTGTGTTGTTCGTCTTCTAATAAAATTATTTGTCTGGAGATTGGCTGGATTTATTGGAAAACTTTGGTGGACTCATTTCATTGCCTTCTACTTCGCCATACTCGCTAATATCGACTGCAACTTGCTATATCGTTGAAGGACTGCCATCTTTTCATCGAATATTATTCATCGTAATATCTCAACCTCGTCAAAATGCTACATATATATATATTGTTAATATTTAACGTTCAAAAATTACGCGTAAACAGATATTTTCCTATGAAGAAGTCCATTTCATTTCCATTAAAGCAACTAAATGAATAAAATTAATCTTAAAGTGGTACATAAATATCTATTATTTAATAAAAATGCTGGTTATAATAATACGAAATATTGACATGGGATCTAGCGTATGTTGAAAAACAGAAGTATAAGCTATCTAATGTTGAAGTGTTACCTAAAATTATCTAATGTTACTAAGTGTTATAAAATCCATGATATAAACGAAATATATAAAGTAGACATTTCTTAGATAAAAATTATTAAGTTATTATTAAAAACTAGCTGACAGGCCGGCGTTGCCCGGACCCGTGATAACAACCTTAAAAATACCTAAAATCAATGTTGAATGATTTTATATTTTAAAATGAAAATCCATCCAAACGAATTGAAGGACAGTCGTTATAGTTATTGCCGATTTAATTTCTGACGTTTTGATATATTAAACTTTCAATTCTGACCAAAAGTTCCCGAGGAAACCTAAATAATATGAAACGTTCCCCCACCTCTTTTAAACTCAAAATAATATGCAGTATTGGCCAATTTATTAGTCCCATTCGAAAACAATTTCCAAAATCTTGTTTCTAATACGATTATATTAAAATTAAATAAAAATCATGCACTCGTGGCATCATAATTCACTTTTATATTTTAACAGAATAGTAAGGATTATATAATTTGTTACTCGTGCTATAGCCATAGTATTAGCCATAGTATACGTCAGGACACATGGCTGTTATCATTATCTTTTACGCGTGAAGATTTCGCTATGGTACTCCATTGTGAAATTTGGTAATTTTGGAAATTCAATATTTGAAGAAGGGCATAATCATTAGATTTGAAATTTATATAAAGAAAAATACATTTTTTTACCTTTCTAACGCAGTTTGTCTAACAATTTTCTGACAAATACTTTTTGAGCTATTAATTTTTTCAGCAACTTCAAATGTCTCATTTTCCGAGATTAATCTGGTGGCAACGATCATCGAAAATCCCAGTCGTCAGCAACGCATAGCTTTTTATTAAAGAGGATTATATTCAAGCTAATTAAAGATTATAGTATTCAATTAAAGATTAAATTAAAGATTATATTCAAGTACATTTGTGCATAAACTGTAAAGATTAAATATTATAATTGAAAATATGTAAATTATATATAAGCAATAGTTTGAGAAAAATGTAAAATCAATCACATCGTGTAAAATTTTAAAAGAAAAATCTAGAATTTCCTTAAAAAAAAATTAAAAAAAGTATGTATAAGATACTGTTATGTAAGCTAGGTAATCTTAAACATATGGTAAAATGTACTTAAAAAAAAAACTATATGGTCTTTAAATTATAAATGTTTCCCTAATAAATATTATATTCACACAGAACTATATGTAAATTATATAACTTTTAGATTATACCTGGAATAATAAAAAAAAAACTAAAAATTTAATATTAATGGATAGAAAAAGTTATACTTTTCTAAAATTAGAGGTCAGTATGTATAAAATTTAACTAAAAAAAATCTCAATAATGTAACTAAATACGTTAAGAACAAATAGTATATATCTCTAACTATATTAATAGTGAGGGAGCAGGTGACATCGAAGGCCTCGTGATCGCGGAATTGATAAATTTTTATGTAAATCGATAGTAAAAACTGATACGAACAATATGAGATAGGTATAACTAGATTTGACAAGCCGAAAATACATTTAATTAAATTAATTATTATTACTAAAAAGCTTTAATGTTTTATCCTTATAGCGGATGGAGGACTGGGAGCAGGAGCACACAATGGTAAACCTACGAGCCAACCGCTAAAATCGGGTTTTCGGGTGTTTTCCACCAAGATATGACTTGGCAGACCGATTGCGTTTTAATATGCGAATCAAGTTTTAACTAATTCTGGAATTACAGCCGTGAACTCGATGAGGTGATTGTCTGAAGTCGAAAAAAATGTATGAAAATCAACAGGTGTATGGAAAAAAAAAGTCAACTTGAGTATATTAACAATCGACCGTTTGTTTGTCTGGTAAATTCCAATTTCTATACCTAAATTCGTGAAAATCTAATTGTATTTCAATCAATGAGCAGTTTAAAAACGATATAAACCACTAAGTCCTTGTGTTATCTCCGTATGGAAAACATAATAAATCATTATTCGAGTATTTAGTTACACTATTTCTTCTCATCGAATTGCCATATGGAACATATAATACATCAATGTTCAAATATTCAGATTTCATATTTCTTGCCACATCATAAAACTCAACAAAACGACTTCGTGACCTATCACAAGCAAAAAACGAAATTAAAATATTCAGCAAAAGAAATATCTTCTTATACTATTACATATTTTGGAAAAATAATAATAATAGGTGTACACAATAAGATAGTTTAAGTACAAAATTTAACCATTTTTTTAATGTTATACAAGAATATACAATTAGTGTGAGAAACATTAAACAAGTGGGTAAGTGTGATCGAAGATCGCACAAAAAGTTTTGTTTAATATTCCTTCAAAACATTTTATCCTTTCTTTAATAAATCCAAACAATTTTCCAAAATGAAAGAAAAGTCATGTTTTTTATAAAGATGGTACCGGTAAGCATCAATTTACCAATCTATTTTTTCGTTTTTTCGAATATTTGAACCGGCCCGATAGCGGGCGAAGCTCGCTATTATACTCGGTCATAATAATATCTGTCATGTGGACTAAATGCGATATAATAAAAAGTAGTCCTCCCCCCCTCCCCTTCTTTATTAACAATCCCTATTCGCATTATTAATTACATAATTGTCTGTTAGCGTTTTATTTCTTTTTTCTACTAAGGGGTCATACCCCCTAACCCCCGTTCTGACACCGCAAACTCTAAAAACACGCTAATTTGATTAACTCTAAAATGATTACGGAAGATTGAATTATAATTAAGCGACCAGTGGCGATCTGTTTTAATCGGGTTTCCATTCATTTTCCTTTCACTGAGGTATTTGAAAGCCGAATCAACTGCTGTCGAAAGAGCTAACAACTGTTTTCGTGATTGATTAAATAACATCAATTAAACATTTGAAAATCAACTTGTGTAAAACAGCTAAGTAAACGATGTCGCTGCATCGCGGAATTCTATGATGATGTTATAAAAAATTGAATATTTATCCGTTATCCCGTCGACCACTATCCAAAAAGGAAAATAAAATGTCGCCAAAATATAGGAAAAAAAGTGTGTTACCGTGGCGTCACATTCAATTGACATCAGATGCGTTACACGTGTTTGTTATGTCATCGAGATATTTTTATTCGACATTTATCTGTATTTTTAATGATATTTTACCCATTTATTAGTTATTTCATTAATTTAAAAAATAATAATTAAACGGTGCGCCATGATATTGAAAGAGAAAAAGCGTTGAAAAAATGTTGCTATGCATAGTTACGCAACAACAGTTCCGTTTCAGCTGACGTCATAAACACTTATCCATCAGCCGAGGAGGATAATTAAGAAAACTATTGTAAATAAATAAATATTTGCGATTACTTTTTTTTTCTCTTTTCATTAATGTATTATAAATTTTATTGTTTAAAGTTACTGATAGTTGACACTTTAGTGAATGGGGCTTTAGATTCCAATGGCAACATTCTTCCATTGATTTTTTGGGCTTTAGAGTTTGGCGAATAATAGCGATAGTTTTTTTTTTTTTTTACTGGAAAGTTGTCAACGGTATAATGGAGAAGTACCGAAAATTGTTTTCAGTAAGACGTTTTAAATGTATCGTTTCCAGTATGACGTAATTTTCAAAGTTTTCTTCCTATTATTAAACTTTAAAATATTTAATTGAAGGGAAATATAACTATTTACGCTGTTTTAAAATTTGCAATAATAAGTAAAATATTTTGTCAAAATAAATTAATATCTCGTGGAAATATATTTTTATATTGAAACTGTTTGGAAATATTGCTATTTGAGCATTTTAAATATGACGTAACTTTCCCTATTTAATGCTTTGAACGCTTAATAATTTAATTATTTCTCTTTTTAATATTCACGCGCAAGTATATTTTTTACGTAATTTTCTACTATTACTTCTTTTAAGACGTGATCAATTAATTATATTTTTAAAGTTTTATTTTTGTTTTTGATAGTCACTTGTAAATACATTTTTTTATTGAACTGGAATATTATTATGTGCGCTATTTTACAAATTGGCAACAATTCAAATAAATTCTGTGCTGTAGTTGAATATTTTTATCCGTTAATGAGTGGGTTTTTAAGGTTTTAATTAGCAGCTTGCGTTAATGAAGACATTTTCAGAATTTTATGATTTTCAGCGTCACAGCGTCCTGCTTAACACCATCCTGCATGAAAAGGATATCCTGAAGACATCCATGCTGTTGAAGTTGTGGGATTACAAAATCCCTCAGCATGTCATGGTAACGTTGTCCTATGACGGAGGAGGTTCGGATTCCATTTGCTGTTATCTTTTCCAAAAATATGGCCAATAATAAAAGGGGCCGTAAAACCACACCATATTGTGATATTTTCAGGATGTTCCTGGTTTTCATCAGGGTTTTCGCTGCCCAAACTCAACAATTGTGGGTGTTAACATGGCCACTGACGCAAAAGTGTGTTTCGTCATTCCACAGAATGTTCCATATAGCCAACTGACCTCAACTACCATTCGAGCAAGGAACGAAGTGCAAAGGTTTAACGAATTTCTGAGTTCCCTTCATGCTATTGATGCACATGCTTGATTTAATAGGGATACAAATGCAAAAATCGCGACCTACGTTATACACGGCCGGTGCATGACGTTTAAAACGTCACATGGAGTGGATCATTTTTACACGGTGATTGGTGCAAAGTGGCGCTCCCACCGTTTTGCACCAATCGCTGTGTAAAAATGATCCACTCCATGTGACGTTTTAAACGTCATGCACCGGCCGTGTATAATAACGTAGGTCGCGGTGGAATACGGTATATCTACATCATAGAAAACAACTGGCACACTCACACTACCATGTGACAATCGACTGCTGGCTTCCACTTTCCCAAATTCCACTTTCCAAATTTTTATATGGCCTACGTCGCTATAACGATTTCTTCAATGATCGCTACGACAAAAAATGTAGTAGTAGATTGGTTGATGGAAGCGTTTGTTTTTGCGCTAAAATACGCCATCTGGTGGAGAAAAAATATAACTTCTCGCTTCAGGAAAATCCCGTGTAAGCCCATTGCATTACATGTATTTTTAATTCGTTCTTAATGATTATTTTTTGGCACAATTTCAGATTTTATGAACAGCAGTGTTCTGTGTTTATATGCGAAGGTAAAAATTATCCGAATTTGAATATCTAACACTTTAAAACGCATTTACAATAAATACTGATTTCAATGGCACTTTAGCATTAGTTAAAGGGACCTGTACCGACAGCTGCGATTAGCGCTCTCTTTGGAAAAATTGAAAAACTGGGTTTATTTTTAGCGCACACAAGTATACTTGTGTGCGGTGCTGTCCTAAATGAAAGGTACGCTATAGCATGCCTTTCATAGAATAACAAAATAACCAGAAGAAGGATTACAAGCCGATTTAGCTCTGTAGCGCGCTGGGGTTGACTTGTATGAGGGTGGTGATATACGACGCTTCAGACTCTGCTTAGACAGACGCGTTTGTCTAAACTATGACAAACCTGGGTATTTTCTGTTCCAGAACTTGGCGATACTCGCCTGAATAGATCAGTGGTTTCAACTGACATCTCACCCTAGCAACCAGATGGACGTTCTGTTTGCCCATCGGTTTGGTCAATTGTGATTGGTTGGCTCATAATATAGGCTGCAAATTGACGATTAGAATTGGTTGAATAAAAATTGGTAGGCTGGTGATCACGGATCACGTTGTTGAAACTCGTCTATACGAGTGAGAGAGTTAACAAACTTGAACATAGAGTAGTATAGGGCCTCAAACGAAATAGTCTTTGGAAGTAGAAAATCGTTCCTCTAAAAATGTTTGAAATAGGCGGCGCCATGTAACATGGTTCTGCTCGGTTTGTCTGCTTCTACCAATCATTTGCTTGATCATCGAGAACCGGTCAATGAACGCTGTCCACTATAAATGAGCTCTCAATTCACGGTTCCACGCCGGCTGCCATATTTTTTCGAAAGTCGTGACTTGATATTAAAACTATTTTGTTAGAGATCCTACTATCAGAGTTGCAAAGGTTAAAAAAAAACCGGTTTAAACCGGGTTTTTTGGGAATAAACCGGGTCTATTATTGGAAATAAATCGGTTTTTTGCAACTCTATCTCTGCTTTTGTCCGGAATCGTCTCAACCAAGCAAATGTTATATCCGTATTTTGCCACACATTTCACTACTCTGATAAATAAAGCTACTTTGCGATTTTTATTATGTCTACACCAATAAGCTAAGGGAGTTTGAGGTTATTTAAATCTAGCAATGAATGAGTCACTTAAGGAATGAATCAGGACTGAACCATGCTGACGCAATTCACCGTTCTTTGTTGTCACTCTTTTCTTTTTCTTTTCGATCTAATTTCAAATTATCAACAACGTGGTATAAAATGCCGGATGTAAGTTCAACAATAGAAAATGCAGGCGAATCTGCGGAAGCCCCCAAAAGTGCGGCACAGTTGAAAAAAGAAGCAAAAAGAAAAGAAAAGTTAGAAAAATTTAAACAAAAACAAGAAAAGATCCAAGCTAAAACTCAAAATGTAGAGAAAGCTCCTGTATGTTTAGCATTGTTTGTATGAATATTGCATTTATTGTAAAATATTTTGCATATTTTAATTATAAAAAAAAATCCCTTTTAAAGTGATTATCAGATCAATTAAACATACGTTTGCATATTTTTAAAAATCACCTTTAATTTTCGTTTAATGATTGCAAGAGTTTGCTGAATACGTTTTGTAATTTTCAGTTAGAGAATTTTAATTATTTATTTTAAGATCTTTATTATAAGTTTTTTGCTGAATTTAATAAATGATGCTTCAAAATTAGTAAAATAAAAATGCATAGTTCTTGGAGCGTCTAGTTTAGAGATTTCCAACTGGCAGGCCATGACGCCAATATCCGTGGCCCACTGAACTCTTTGGAACAGTTAAATTATTCTAAGTAAGCTTTTTATCTCAGAAAAAGGGCACTTTTGTGTTATATCAGCCTTTAAGGATGAATCACCAAACATTATAATAATATATGATGTATATCACCTTTCGTGATGTATTTGGCCAAGTTATAGTCATATAAGATGCATATATGATGTATATATATATATGATGTGTATAAACCATATGTAAGGCAGTATAATGACATATAAGACAAATAAATGTATATAATGACGTATATGGCACTTGTATGTGTATTTGGAGTTTATATTTGCATATATGAACTTTGTGGTGGTCTTGATGAAATCATAGCTGCAACCTTGGCCTAATCGTAACTGTGGGGGCTGCTATAACACAAAAGTACCAAAAAAAGAACATTTAATTGCAAGAAAAAATTCTTACACATTCAATAATGTTAATTTAATTGTACATTTAAATAACACACTTTTTTATTTAAATGTGCCTCATATCTTTAAAGAGTTTTTTTTTCACCGCTGATGATACAACTCGCTATCCAATTCGTATGGTCATTGGTGCCATAACAAGTATAAGCTTGAAATCCCTCATTTAGTTATTAGTGGTAATTGCTGTGTGACTAGTATTATGGCCTTGCATTCTATTAAAATATCACAACTATATTTAAAAATATGAAAACTCTTCAAGGCTTGGCTTTATTATTTCTTTATTAGTTTTGAAATTATTCAGAAAATTTGATTTAAGTATTTTTTTTTTCTGTTTCAGATTTATAACTTGAAATGTGTACTAACTATCAGATTAATTTGAGAAATCCTAATAATATTTTAACCTAAATCATTTAACTCAAACTACAAAGTATTTTGTAGTTTAAATTAAATTTAGATTTTAATTATTCATTCAAATTTAATACATTTTGTGTCTGTGTTTAATTTTTCTGCAAAGTAACAAAGATTTTTCCCTTATAAAAAAGCAGTCTCAAAAGCTTCATAGATTTAGAAATATTGAACTGAAATATTTAAGTTGATATTTCAGTTTATTAGATTTCTTTTTAATGTCAAGATTATCTGACTATTACATTAATTTATGATAAAACTTTCTCTCTTTCATTGCTAAACTAAAACCGAATGTTTTGTTATAAATGTAGATGTTTTGAAGCATAAATATTCATATCGGATATTACTATCAGAGCTTCTCTTCCAAATTTTCCATATTAAATAATGTTTGTATCAGATCAGATCATAAATTATCAAACAATTTGTATTCTATTCAGTAGATAATTTGGTACTTACGTATTATCCGTTCCAGGAGATTGATCGCCAAAAATGGTTGCCAAGTACCAATCTTGTTTATCTTTGCCAATCATGTTTTCAAACACAGTAATTTAACATTATCAAATAACATTGTTAAAAATGGTAATTAATATAAAATAAATAAAATGTAATATATGTATATTAAATTTATAACATTGTTAAAAATAGTAAATAACATTATTTTAGTAAAATTAATAAATGGTAAATAGCATAGTAAATTAGAAAGAATAATATTATAGATTATTCCCAGGCATGTACCATGTAGCAAGAAAAAAGATATATAAGGGTTACTATAGTTAGTAATATTGGCTCCATGCCTGGTGCAGTTGGCTTAAAACTGGCACGGATAATATGTAAGTACCGATAATTTTTTAAAATTCATAAAGATACAAATAAATGTAAATATATTGCTTGAAGGTGTGTAAAACCATACATAAAAACATTTAAAAGCACATTAAAGTTCTTTTAAAATCAAAACGTTTTCAACCGAACTTACTCGGTCATCATCAGTGAAAAACTAATAGTTAAGTTGCGTTGTCTCTTCGCGTCTTCTGGCTTGCCCGGAACAAACCATTTTACTTCAAGGGTGTGGAATATAAGGTGGGATGGTAAAGGTCATTCACATTTCAAAAACAAGTACAGGTTAATCAATCATGTATTAATTCATTCCAGACTGTGGGGATATCATATGATAATACATCGTTACAGACTATTTCTTTTTTAGATATTATTTCCAGAGACTCTCTTATGATAGCTTCCTGGTGATTACTTGTGCGAAATATAATTTTGGATCCATTGAAATCTACTTTTATAGGTTCAGTTTGTGCTAATCTTGCTAATGCAGTGTGGGGTCTATTTAATCTCATAATTTTTTATTTCCAAGTTTTACTTGCTTGTCAAAAAATTTATAATTTATTTATTTACCACTTTTTTGTTAGCAGGATACCACTTTATTTCAAGCACAAATGTACACAAAGAGTAATTAAAGTGCCAAGCACAAAACAGTAGTACTGGTCTGGAAGCTAACTTGAATAATAACATAGGGTAAATGTATCAGTAATGTACACTCTTCCAGTAATGGATACTCCCCAAAGTGCTTATTTTATAAAAAATAACCAAAAAAAAAAAAAAAATCAGCTTATCTATATTTTTTATGACTCTCCTCTCCTGATGCACATGTTTTATAATCTGGGTTTTTATTGACAATCTTAATCAATCTAATCAGGGAGCAGAAAATAATGTTTCACAGTTCCACTATCTTTCAGTGAAAATTTTACTGATGAGTGATGAAGCTAAGAATTTTTTTTTTTTTACTTAATTTATATATGTTCTTCTTTTTCTTGCAAAAATTGCATGTTTTTGTTTTGGTAGTTAAAGGGCAAAACTGGGAAATTTCATTAGTAGCCAATGGCCAGTAGTAGCAGTTTTATAAGTGGCCACTTTCTTTAGACTAGTGGCCACTTTTTTATTCAAAAGTTCTAAACAGTAAACTTTTGTTAAAATTTCATTTAGTATTCATCTAAAATTAAATAGCCCAAATAAATATGTTAATATAAACATAGTTCAACCAGCAAAAATAGAATCTTTGATGTAATGCAAAAAAAAAAATAATAATAATAATATTTTCTTGTAAGAAAGTGGCCACGAGGTGGCTACTAACAAACAATTTTTTAGTAGCCACTTTTTTTCATTTAGTGGCCCGGTGGCTAGTGCAGGGCTGCCATTTGCTACTAAAATGCTACTATTTTCAGCTTCAGGAGACTAAGGCAACTTTTTTAAGCAAAAATGGTTTGAAAAGCAACTATTTCTGACAAATAGGCAACTATTTTATGAAAAAGGGGACTTTTTGAAAATTTTATTCTAGCTTTTTCAAATACATGTTGCAGGAAATATGAAACAACAATAAAAAAATTTTACCGTTCCAGTACAATTTTTCTAGATGTTCGATACCACCACCAAACAGCACTTTTCTTAACCAAGAGTCAATTTCACTCATTTTTCTCTTAATTGTTCTAATTGCTGCTGCATAGTAACAGTAAGCAAATAAGCAATTATCTCCTTTGATTTCCCAGCATACATCATTTTAAATCATTAAAGTTCTTAAACAAACAAAAAAAAAATTGTCCTATTTGTTGCTCACTAATAACAATAAATAAATCATCTGAATAACCTCCTCCATTAAAAAATTTCTGCTTCCTCCTTTGCCCTCACCCACACTCTCACTCTCTGAATCTCTTTATTTATGTTTTTAAGAAAAGACATCTGCCCTACTTACTAATCACTACTTCTAATAACAGTAAATAAATAATGATCATCTAAATTCCTTCCTCTCTCATTCAAACTATACTCTTCTCCCCCAGCATACAAGGAAATTTAAAATCTGTATTTTTATATTTAAAAAAACATCCTGTCCTACTTGTTGCTCTCTAGTACAATAAATAAATAATCAGGCTTATAAACTACCCCTTCCTTCCAAAATTTTTGGTTCTCTCCTTTGCCCAACCCCTCCAGCATGCAGATTTTCAAGTATTTCAAAACTTTATTTTAAGAAAAATAATTCTGCCCTACTTGTTGTTAACTAATAACATTAAATTAAAAATATTAATCATCCACCTCTCCCTCTCAAATTTACATTTCTCCCCCACCAGTGTAGAAAGAGGTTTAAAATATTTATTTAGAGAAAAAGTCTCACCTAATTTCATTATATTATGAGCTTAAAATATTAAAAACTCTTTATTTTAAAAGTCTGTCATATTCATTGCTTTCTAGTTATGATAAATAATTAATCATCTAAAATATCCCATGCCCAATTTCTGTTTTCTCTCACTTCTGAAATTTTGAAACTTTTTAAAATTTGAACTTTATAAAAATTTTTTTTTGCTGTATTTGATATTTTGTAGTAATGATAAATACCAATGACCTAAATTCCTTCTGCCCTGAAAATTTTAATTTGTAAATAATTTTTCAAATAGATTTTCCTAATGTGTAGTGCATCACCCTAAATCGGGATGCTAACTATGTTGTAGTAGTCTGCAAAAAATGTCATTTCAAAGTAAGCAAATATACACATAAAATAAAAACTTCCTTTATACTGTAGTTTCAAACTCTAAAATATTTAAAATCTCTTAAATCGGCAGTTTAGGAAAAGTTCCAAGAAAGTTTTCTTGAAGTTCATTACGAAAGCAAAAAATGCAGGAAATATCACTATTACATCTGCAACTAACAAGATCTATATCAAGTGCTGATCCAAAAGTTGCAGCAAACTAAACTCAAATGTCATGAAAACTAGAATGGATTTACTTTTAACAATTTCGTTACATAATAATTTGATAATATGTAAAAACAGTACTGAACTTGTGCAGATTGTATATAAAATTTTGTATTGTTGTAGTCAGAAAATTTGTGAAAGAGAAATCATTATTTACCCTGATCTCAACACTGTGACTATTTTGGATAATACTTTATATGTAACTAATTTGCTACTAAATCAGCCATGATATGCAACTATTTATGCTACTATTTTTGGCTTCAACTTCAAAGGCTACTAAAGCAACTATTTTGAATAATTTTTGGAATGGCAGCCCTGCTAGTGCTAATTTTGCCCTTTATTGGTAGTAATAAAAAACTTTGAATGTTATATATTAATGATCATTTACAAAGTTTAATTTATTTTTAAGGTTTTAGAACCAGTGTTCATTACTGGAATGCTTAATTAGTCAATTTCCAGTAACAGATAACCCATGTGGCTTTTATCAAAAATTTAAGTTCAGTAATGATTATAGTGCATAAAATCTTTTGATTTGACTGAAAAGTTAAGTAATAAAGTTAATTTTAAATGGCATGTGCAAGAACATAGCATATTTATTTATTTATTTTATAAATAGTGACTTTTAATTAATTTTATATGGTTAAAATTTTTAATATTAAACCAGATTATTATTTTTTTTATGTAACTCTGCCATACATATTTTCTGGTAGTCAATTAAACTAATCAGGAAGTAAAAAAATAATGTTCAAGGGCACAGGAAAATGAGGGTTTCAAGCTGCCCCATCCAAATAAAGACAATTTTTAAAGTCACACGAGTTATTAAAAATCTTTTACTTTCTGTTTTCAGTGTTTGATTATTCATCTCTTACAAAACAACTGTGTATATAAAAAAATATAAATATTAATTATATATATACATTTATAGTAGTAATGAAACTAGTAAATCTGCAGATTAACAGTCTCAAACATCAGTTCTACAGTTTTATTTTGAGATCGTTTTATTTCGTATTTAAAACCTTGAACTTGCAGTTTCATTTCTTTCATATTTGTATTACTAATTACTACAAATAATATATCACGTAGTTTCAAGAAATTTAATTCTTAGGAATAAGAATTGTAACTGGATAATTGTATCAGGATTCCATTCTCTGATACCCCAAGACATTTTTTTTGCCCCCTTAACCCCTACCTACTCATTGTCTCAATAATTTGATAATTGCAATTCTACAAAATTCAGTATTGTATATCTTCTTTCTAAAATAATTATATTAGTGATCTTGTGGTAATGACAATAATTAATTTGAACAATTTATTATTATCATAAATAGTATATTAATTATAATTACATATCAATAATTATTGATATCCTAATTGTTAAATTTAATTGAAATGACTATTTTGTTTCTTTAATATGCTTTCATTAAATTGTGATTCTAAATATATAATCATAAAAACAATTATCTATTATATTTTGTAGGACGGACGTCCAGGTCCATTATTAGAATTTCGTGTGTTTTGATTTATTTCTGTTAATACAATTAATTTTGATTCATGGTGGGAAATGTGACTATGAGATTGGTTAAATATTGTTGATAGAATAACATAGTATAATATATTACTTATAACTGTTAATTAAAAATAATTTAAAAAGAAATTTCTTAGTTTCCATTACTGGCATGTTATAGTTTAATAAAATTATAAATATTTTATTAAATGCCAAGGAATAACATAAATTCACAGACAAAAAGTGCATTAATATTTCATATAGATGGACTAAAGTTGGCAATTTCATTTAATGTTGCCGAAAGTTTGTGTTTGTTTTTCATGAAATTAATGCCACATAAATTCAATTTAAAATGCTTCTAACAAGGGAACCACTTTTGGTTCAGCGTGCACCTAGCATCAAGACCTGATGCATTTTGTAGCCCTGTACATAAAAGTTAGAGAACCGATAAAATGTCTCTGTTAAAATCATATTATATATATTTTTTATACTTTTAATATTTTATTATTGGATTTTTAATTGTTAAGTTTATGCCAAAAGTGAGTTAAGTAGCCAAATGGGGCAATTTAAAATGCTTCTAACAAGGGAACCACTTTTGGTTCAGCCTGCACCTAGCATCAAGACCTGATGCATTTTGTAGCCCTGTACATAAAAGTTAGAGAACTGATAAAATTTCTCTGTTAAAATCATATTTTATATATTTTTTTATACTTTTAATATTTTATTATTGGATTTTTAATTGTTAAGTTTATGCCAAAAGTGAGTTAAGTAGCCAAATGGGGTAATTTAAAATGCTTCTAACAAGGGAACCACTCTTGGTTCAGCCTGCACCTAGCATCAAGACCTGATGCATTTTGTAGCCCTGTACATAAAAGTTAGAGAACCGATAAAATTTCTCTGTTAAAATTATATTTTTTATACTTTTAATATTTATTATTGGATTTTTAATTGTTAAGTTTACGCCAAAAGCAAGTTAAGTAGCCAAATAGGGTGCTATGAATAAAAACTACTACTCACACACAACAGTCGACTATGACATTTGTGCAGGATTGGGGAGAAAAATTCTATGGTAACATATAAAGCCAATTTCGTGCCACTAAAAATGCAATTGTAATATTGTAATTTTTCAAAATCAAATTCGTAGGTTCTTGAAGGAATTTTTAAAGTTTTTTCAATATTTTATACTTATTATTGACTAATTTGTATTTTTAACTTTTTTTTTTTTTTTTTTTTTTTTTTTTTAACTTTTATGTTAATAGTTCAATAAGTGGTCTTGAAAATTGCATTTTCAGAAAGTTAAGCTGCTCTAAAATCAAAAATAAGATTTTAACAAAAGTGTTTTATTGATTCTCAAACTTCATAATATTGTGCTTTAAAATGCACCAGGTCTCAATGCTAGGTGCGAGCTGCACCAAAAGTGGTTCCCTTGTTAGTGATTAGTCAATGTCAATAATAAGTGTTTCTAATGGGTTTTTTCTCTCTCTCTGCTGTGCTGCATTTATTGCCCTTTCCCATCATTCTTTATCATCATTATTTTTTCCACATCCATTTACCATATTTAGACACATGCAGACTGGCATTTCACTAACCAAAATCTACCACTATTGTACTTCAATTTTAACTGCTTTAAAATCTAAATAGCTGTTAAATTTTTAAACACACTTTAAATTTTCTAAATATGTAAATTATAAATATTAATAATAAAGTTCATTGTTATTTATTTATTTATATTATCACCATAATTTCTCTTATCAGAAAAAAAGTAAAGAGAAAAAAGAAAAAGAAGTTCTTATCTATGACAAAAAAATAACACCTGGTGAAAAGAAAGGTAATTTTTCTTATCATAATTCTTAAATTTTAAGTCTGTATTTTTAAATTCTAAAAAATGTTGTGAAGTGTATTTTGAGCTGCAGTTCTGAAATAACTTTCTTTCACTTATGTCAAAGTAAATTTCAGTTGTAATCTAATTCAGATTCTGTTATTCTTTTTTATCCTATGAAATAAAATATTTTTTTGACTATAGCTGATTATTATTGCTTTGTGATTTATCGTTGAAATCGTTTAAAAGTCAAATTTCGACAATATCTTATAAAAAATACATATATTCTTTTGCTTATGTAATTGAGTAAAAATTCAGATAAGGCATTTTAAATCTAAATTAGAATTTTAAAAACATTTCTGTATAAATATAAAATTATTGCTTGATTTGGCTCAAAACAGCATGCAAAATTGATTAGGATTTATCTGAAGAAGGCGTTATTCATTGCAGAAGTGTTCTGTAGAAATAGAAAGTGTTGATTGTTACTGAGCAGTAATCTTCATATGATCCCAGGAAAACTAAATACATTAAAAACTGTGGAAACAGGCTCACCAGGGACTAGAACAACAACAACAACAAAAAATAACAGGTACAATTGTATGGTGGTGCTTCTGTCAAGTTGATGAAAGTTTTTTGTTAAGGCAAGATTCCATTAGAGGCAAATTTCTTTTTGACATGTTTTACTGTATTTGAGTTCCCAAATAACAAGAACTATTTTAAAAGTTTGAATTTATTGCAGAATTTGATTTTTTCTTTCTTTAATCTTTCAGATATGATTAGATTTTGAAATAACATTCCATAAAAAGTATAAATTCTGTGAATGTGAAAGGATATATTTTACCAGCATATGATTTTTTAAAACATTTTTTATAGTTTCATCTTAGATTCCTACTATCATTTTAATTCCCCGGCTCAAGAATATGGTCCTGGAATTTTTTGTACAATTTCCTGGAAAATACAGAGATTTTTTTTTTTTTTTTTTTTGTTTTGTTAATACTCTGCAATAAAACATGCAATAGAAGTATGGCTCATGCTGAGTCAGCAAAGCAATTGTTTGAAGTATTTCAAATTTCATCTGGTATTTACTTTTGAGTACCATAATGTCAATAATAACATGTTTGTGTTTGTAAGATTTTAATTTTTCCTGTATCTTAAGAACTATACACTTTTATGTATATATGTATTATTAAATACGCTATATATACTTATACATTACATAATAATATTAATATTGAAGCTTTCAGTTTATTTGCAATTTTTATTTTTATAAATGTTGTTCAATTAAATTTGTTATACAGTTTCATAAAAATATGAAATTTAAGTTGAAGTTAAGTTTTACAAAACTATATTAATGTATCTTTTGTAACACTTACAACCACATTTTTAATGCCTCATTTGTTGGGGAACTGCTTCCCCCCCTCAAATAAAGACCAAAAAATATTTCAAACCTATTTTATTCTATTAAAATATAACAGTTAATACTAAAATTGCACAGTATAATGTATTGCTTCTCGATTTTGTAAATTTAAATTCAATATCACTTCCCAATGTTGATATATACAAAACAAGTACCATTCCAATCACAAATACACACTGTATATAGTATCACATAAATTTCGAGGTTGAAAAAACACACACATAAAACAAAATCGAGTTTTAGTCTATTTCATGGGCCAAAAACATGGCTTATGGACCCTGATCCTTTATTTGAAATTAAAAGAAATAAATAAACTCATTCACTTGGTTAATCGGAAATATTTTAATCATATAATCAATTAAATATATACAGTTAAATAGATCAACAGAAACAGATTTAATTTGAAAATGTGAATTCTCTTTTACTTTTGAAAACATGAAATAAACAAAACAAATTATTTTATGTTTTATATCAGCACTTACTTACACCAACTGTATTATTCAATATAAAATGTATATACATATTACCTTTAATTACCCATTTGATAAAATTAAAATCATATGCATTCTTCATTATTAAAAGCTGAAACTTCTTTATTATCTATTTTTTTTTTAATTAAAAATCTTAAAATATAATGTAAGCATTTTATTCAGAAAATAAGGAAATAGTTATGAATGAAATTTTAAATATTCTATTCTGGATATGAATTAATATACAGTATTCCTTTAAACATATCTATTCTGGATTACATACAATATTCTGGAATACATGCAATATTCATTTAATGAATTTGGCGCATGTATTACACATATGTAGGAATGATCATGATTATATGTTATAAATTTCAATGGATCTGAAAAAAAATATTCTTTGTTACTAAAATGTTTGAAAAGAAATATCAATTTTCCAGCTTTATAAGTTCTTAAGCGATTATTGAGTTTAGAGTGGATTTATTTGATTTAAATTAAAAATAAATAAATCAGTTTTTTTTAAATATTTTAAAAACTTTAGCTGTTAATTAGCTTACATTTATAAGTAATTAAAGTTGAAATTATGTTTAAAGAATATATATATAATTATAATATCTTTGAATTTCAAAAAACATTAATCAAGTTCTCGCAACATTCTAACCAAATCTCCAATGAGATAATTAGTAATAGAGTGTAGACAGAATACCACAAAGTTAATAAATTAACAGATGCAAACATAATATTACCATAGCATTTGCATCGATGGTAATCTGCCAAAAATACTGAAATTGTGAAGAATATTTAAAGAAAGAAAAAAAAAATTATATAATAAACCGCAAAATGTAAAATAATTGGAAGTTGGATATCAAGTGAATTCAAATGGATTTTGAAATGAAAAATGATCTAATATGACACAAAATGTAATATAATGGAAATTTGGATAACAAGAGATTTAAAATAGAATTGGAAATGAAAAAACGGGTGTAGATATTAATCTTCAGCCTGGATGTATCCACACGTGTTTTAAAAATAATACAATATTTCATAAAAATATACTAGCATTTATGCTAAGATCAGTATATTCCACCAGGTATATTGTATTATTACCAGAAAACAATTGGAAATAAAAAACTTGTAAAGAATAGATGAAATATTTTACTCACAATAATTATCAAACATTCCACAAACCACACAACATCCACATTGGGCTCAATTTATATTGTATTATTACCAGAAAACAATTAGAAATAAAAAAATTGAAAATAAAAAACTGTAAAGGATATAAGAAATATTTTACTCACAATAATTATCAAACATTCATCAAACAACATATCAACCACATTGGCCTCACTTCAATATAGTATATTTATAAAACCATTTCAGACTATTACTAACCTTGAAATCATTATTTTTATTTTCCAAATATTTCCATAAATAAACTACATTTGAAATATTGAACATTTGTTATCTATATGTGTACAAGGAAGTAATGAGATCTCTGCATAAATATCAATAAAAATGCATTTGAATGATCTATATTTATTTATTCAAATGTTTTCCATATCCTCGCAGAAAGTCTCCATCCTATTGTATTAAACAATTACATAAAATTTAGATATATTTTTTAATAGCCATTAATTTTTTATGATTTTTCAGCTAAGATTCTTTATTTTTAAATTAGGATTTTTATTTTAAAGTATGATATTTGATTTAAATAAAATTCAAAAAGCATGGATTTTGAGTTCTCAGTCTCTCCCACTCCTTAAATTTGCAATGCATTTTTAATTTTTGTCAAAACGTAATATTTATTACAAAATATCTGGACCTAAATTTGAAAAAAAAAAAAAAAAAAAAGTTGATTTAAATCAATGATTTAAAAAAAATAGTTGATTTTATTCCTGATTAAAATCAAGCTGATTTAAATCAACGAACCCTGTTAATAGGTACTTTGTTTCATGGTGTAATATTAAGGACTGAGAAGCTGATTATTAAAAATATTTATTTCTTCTGTAAGTGGATATTTTTAGATTTTAACAAGTATTTTTTAAATCTATGAATAACTTTATAAAATAAATTTGTGTGTATATGCATAATAATGCATATAATTTAGCATATTTTACATAATAATGTATATAATTTAGCATATTTTTGCAGAAAACTTCTGGGCTAATTGTGTTCACACACCCTTTCTAATAATACTAGTTTTCAGGAATTTAGTTGCTAGTGGAATAAGAATATGAACATTTTTAAAATAAATTTAACAAGAGAAGTTTTTTAATTTAACCATTATTACTTGCTTCATGTAATGTATCGGTCCATGATTTTATCGTAATATCTTTTCTCAATCTAAGGTGAAACATAATGTGATGCTAAAATTTAGATTCAATCATTTGATTAAAGATTGTTATAAATCTTATCTTGCTAAGTGATGACAGCACTATATTTGCACATTTTATGTATTAGAAAATATATTGCACCTTTTTTTCTTTTTTTTTGTCTAATTATTAAAATTTTGACAAAAAATAGTGATGGATTTTTTATTTATTTTTTTATTTTTTTTTTGAATAATTCACCATGTTTTATCTTGAACTTTCATTTTTTTTCTTCCTTAAAGTTTTTGTATTAGTTTGGACAAGCCAACCTTTTGAACTAGATTTTATTTGTAAAGAATTATGTGGAATTATTTGCTTACTTAATTTTTGAAATACTTCAAATAGATATTTCTGGTCCTATGCCTGATGCATATAGTCCTAAATATGCTGAAGCTGCCTGGTATGCATGGTGGGAAAAGTCGGGATTTTTCAAACCGGAATATGGAGTAAGAATAAATTCAAGTTTTTCCTTTATTTCTAGCTTAGTTTCCAGGTGTTTGTATAAAAGCTGTAAATGCTGAAATTTTTAACATTATGCTGATATAATTTTCAAAGATTGATTTGATATTGATCAATTAAAACAAGTTAATATATTTCTTTATTATTGTTTTAATTGTGACTTTTTTTATATTATGTATCACATTATATTTTATTTATTTATATTATATGTTTGTTCTTTTAATGTTGAATGTCATATAACTCTTACAACATTTATTTGTTTAAAACAGTCAATCTCCTAAATATTTTATTACGGTGACAAATTACGGTATTTTATTACGGACACAAAATTTTACCTTTTAAAAATTTATTATTTGTTGTTCATTTTGTTTTTCTTGAAATGTATATTTATTTATATATATTTCTTTTAAAGTGTAAATTCTTAAAGAAAAAGAAAAAACATTTTTTTTTTTTTTTTTTTTTTTAAGTAAAATCTTTCAAATTTTTTGCCATGTTTTAAATTAAATACATCTTATGAAAGAATGATTCATTTTGCATATTTTTACCATTTTTTAGAATTTAATTAATGAAACAAAAAAAAAATATTATGAATTAAAAATAATCTTTTTTATTATAAAACTCTTCAGTAAAGAAATCCTCATTCCACTGATATTTATTTATTTATTATTATTTTTTTAATTACGCTGGTGCTGTGTCAAAATAAAAAATTCTTTCCTAAATTAATCTAAGTTGCTCCCTTACAACCAATCAATAATTAAATAGAGACAATTAAATTTTTAGGGATATCAAACATTTTCCAATTAAAGTTAAAATTTCGAAAAATGGAAGAAACTCAACATAACAAGAAATTCAACCAAAACAATTTTACTAAAAATCTAAAATCTTAATTAAATCAACAACCGAGTGTAATAATTGACTCTATCTAATTAACTTAATTGTCTCCTATTTGTCTAATCTAATACTATGTAAAGAGGGTTAAATGAGTAATGAGAAATAAAATTGGTTAAGAAAAATATCAATCCTTTTAGAAATATAGTGCATTCCCAGCATCATTGCTTTAAAATGTCAATAATTTTTTTAATTTAAATACCAGTAGCGCCCAAAAATGTAAAAAAATTCCAGTAGCTCCACTAATACATAGAATTGTTATTTTATTAATTTTGTTACATTAAAAAAAAAACTGAAACCATGTATTTATTTTATTAACTGAATTCAACTTAGCTTTTAAAAGTGTTACTTGGAATACAACAAAATTTCATTAAAATAAATATTTAATTCTGGATAATGTCATTGTAATGGAATTTGATTTTGTAAGTTCATAAAAGGAAAAATCAATTTATATGAAGAAAGATTTAGACATAAATTTGTAAATAAAAATAGATAAATATACACATTATTTAAAATTTTTTTAATAGTAATTATACATTGTTTTATATTATTCCATAAAACATAAGTGATAACACATTTTTTGATAAATATAGTATTTTCTTGCATGTCTTTTTTGTTTAATTTCTTTAAAATAAAAAATGTCATTTTGCTTTTGAAGTTTTTAACATTTTAAAAATTATTAATTTTTTTTTTCTTTTGTAGAATAGAGATATCAGTCAAGTAAATGATTCTGATAAATTTGTAATTGTGATTCCTCCACCAAATGTCACTGGAAGTTTACATGTTGGACATGCCTTGACAAGTGCAATTGAGGACAGTATAACTCGATGGTATGCATTTTTCTCCCATAACATTAATTAAATTGCTGTAATAAAAAAATATAAGTAAGTTTATCCTTATTTTCACTGAAAAATCTTTTTAGTTTGATTCTTAATCATTTTAAAATGGAGATCAGTCTGTCTTTTATATATATATGTCAGTATTATGGATATGTCAGTCTTTTTTTTTTTTTTTTTTTAAAAAAAAAAAAAAAAAAAAAGACCTCTGTCTATTTTATCAACAAAAAACCCCTAAAAATAGCCATTTAGTTGGGAATTGTGTCTTCTTTAAATGTATGTTAAAAAAAAAAAAAGAAGCTTAGGGATCTTTGGACAGAAATTGCATCAAATTTTGAAATTTTCAATACACCCAATTTTGATTCCTTAGTAAATTTTACCCTGGGATAACAAACAGGAAGTTATTCGTCCAATTAGTTTAGAAATTATGCAGATTTAAAGTTTTAATGTTAAATTCAACTTTTTTAGTTGCAGGTTGACAATGCAGGTAGTTTATTAAACTCAACTCCAAAACTACTTGATGGAATGAAATGAGATTTTGGATTTGCTTCTGGATATAAGCTTCGAGAAATTGATTTCTGTTAAATTTTTATGGCTTACTATATATATATTTTAAATATTAATTTCCTAATTTATATATTATTCTAAATATATTAGTTGCAACAATTCATGATTGTGTCCAAATTTTTGCATTATGGTAATTTGTGTTTAGTTGCAAAAATTGAATATTTTAGCAGATTTAAATATATTTCTGGGTTGCTTCCTTCCAAATATCTTCAAAATGCAAATTATGCATTTTTTTAGCATAACAATTTGTTTTGATTAATTTGGGGACAAATAGGATCATTGTCTAAAGTTTTGTATCACAGTGTAATTTCCAATCAAATGACGATTTTTGTTTTTTCATGCATCTATTTTACATTATTAAGTAGATGGGAAGAGAATCTGAAATCCTTTTTTGGCAACTTCTATTACATAAAGTAAGAATCTACCTATTACAACCACCTGGAGGAAAGCCATTCTGGAAAAGTTTGGTATATTTTCACCGATCATGACTCCCAGACCCCAAATCCAACTTTTGTTCAAATGTTGAGTTTCCAAGTCAGAGTTTTTTAAAATTTTAATGCATATAGTGTTTTTATGTGAGTGTGCATAGAGCATCTGGGAGGAGGGGAGGGGGGGGGGGTGATGTCAAAATATTTTCAGTCTTGACTAGCGCCGATTAATGTAAGGGCAAAGTTTGACTTATTTAAAAAAAAATTCTGCATTTAAAAAAGGTTAAATTTTTTATACTAAAATACTGTTGGAAGTTTGCCACTGCAGTAAATGAATCCTAGTCTTGACTACCTATCACAGCTTACACCCATAATTCATCCAAAAGAAAAAGGAAAGGTGAAAAAATATATATGTCGGTTCGTATGCACATCATATGCTTCAAGGTCAAACAGCAGTTTGCAGTGTTGCCAGTATTTTTTTAATCATTCCAATTGCTTGATTACTGTCACTTTTTTTAAATAGTAATATTCAATAATAATAGTAATAAACTATACATAAAACTTAACAAATCACATAAATATCCATAGTACCTTTGAAACTGTTCAAAATTGTTCCAAAATTATAAAATTTTTATTTTGGATCATTAGATTCACAAATCGTTCAGGGGATGTGTTCCCCTGCATCTCCCTTCCTCCAGAAAAAATGCTTATCCCTTAACAATGGGATTTCATTCAGCTTTTCTAGTTATCCTCCTGGTCCCTGTCTAATTTAATAGTGGTCACTTGATTCTTGCTCCAAAAAGGCAAATTTTCTAAAAATTGGTAAAATTTCTTGGGCAGAAGGCTCCTCTAAAATTATTTTGTGTGGAATTTGAATTTTTTGTGTTGAGCATATATATTACAATTCCTGTCCTGAATTTCAGACATGTATTATGTCATTTAGTCTCTTCAAAAATAGCTGCTAGATAATAGCTTATATTTTATGTTTAAAAATTTAAATAACAATCAATAGAATTTGAATATGTGTATAATTTAGCATTAAATACAAAAGATTGACCTATCCTTTTTCTGTCTTTTTTTAATAAATGAAATAAGAAAAAATTTACTTGTTTCAAATAGAAATTTCTCCCTTCATGCTTATAAGGGTATCACCTATTCTATTCTATCTATACTACTAAATTTGTAGAGGGAATCTATGTGCTGTCCAAATTGTGCGGAAAATAAGGATGAATCCAAATACAATTGTCTCAAAGAAAGAAGTCACAGAGATTTGTTTTCTTGCACATGTCTCATGTGATTTTTCTTTGTATTTTTTCCTATTTTATGCTATTTTTCTGGAGTTTGTGGATATTTTTTGCATACTACTGCTGCAGTATTACTGTTTCTAAAATGGATAAAATGTCTGGAACTTCAAAAGTTAAATCATTCTGGTTAGATATGGTGAGAAAAGCAAAATTTTCAAGAGCACTTTCAGGCAACCTTCATTTACATTTTAAAAAATCATCAGATACTTATGTATTTATGAAATAACTTTTAAAGTATCAAATGCACAAACAATTACACCATTTAATGCATACGTTGAGAAGATATAAATAAGTTATATAATAATGTGTAATACAAAATATATAACATAATATCCCATACAAGATTAGAATTTTTTTTATTAGTCGCAGTTTTCCTTTCGTGGTTGTTTATAATATTTGGTGTGAAATCGCACTGTCTTAAAACTGAGTTATGTCAAAATCCCCTATAACAAAGAATTTGTCTATCTAGTGTATATACACTATTTAGAAACAAGCAGATAACCAAGACAATCCTAAATTTGGTTCGCTGTAAGAAAAAAACAGTCCTTCCATACCTGTACCAGCAGGAAAAGGTAGCTTCCCTATTCCTTGTTTTTAGGAATTCAGCTAATTTTACTGAAACACACAGCTAAAATACATGGAACCCAATTCTAGAAGATTTCCAGTTTCTGTCAATATTGAATTTGGATGGTAATTTCAAAATATATGTCAGCTATCATCAAGTTGGCTTTACTTATGGTGACCTATTTTGTTACCAAATTTGGCAACATTTTGCCAAGTATCACTAAGTTTGGCGAGAATTTGACATTGACGGACATGATTATGTAGTTTTAAACGTATGAGAGTTGCTGCTTAGGCTGGCATCCCTAACAATTAATCGTTTTTTTCATTTCCACCTTTAAACTGGATGTTTACCTTTCCATCTAATCAGTGGTACAACAGCACCTCATATATCTGATACCATTAAACTGATTTCAGTGTAATTTGGTATAAACATAGATCTTATTTAAAAGACTTTTTAAATTATATTAACCAGGGGATCCAACCCAGGCTTCACGGGTTACAGAACATGCTGCCCAGTGTACAAAACATAGGTAAAAAACATTTTTAATCGAAAACGCTTATATTTTTTTTTTACATTTGTTATATTTTTTTACATTGCTAACTAATGACATTTTTTTTAAAAGCATTTTTATATAAAGAATATCAATTATGCATTTAAATAAAGGTTTGAAATTTGTTAAAATTGGTACTTCTGTATTAGCCACATGCCAGCAATTAAAAGTTGAAAGAAATACCAAATACTTTTCTATTTATAGTAACCTTTTTTATTATGATTATTTCAGAGTTTAAGCATGTAGTTCAATTACATATCTGTTAAATTTGTGTTTTAGTTATTTATTGATAAAGTTTAATTTTGTTATAGAATATTAGCCAGAAACAAATGTTGAACTTTTATATTATTTTAAGTGCAGATCGGTTAATCTTCCATAATCAGGCTGCACATGATAGAGATAGATTTTTAAAAATATATATCCTTGGAAATTATTTTAAGAACCATAAAAAATCTTTGATTAGGATGCAGTTTTCAAACTAATTGCATTTAAAAGTACTTTTTTTTTTTCTATTCGGCAGTCTAAAAATAAAACTTTTGCAATGTTTAGAAATAAACAAATTTGTGTTTGAATTGCATTTTAATTTTCATACAGAAAATGCAAGTTCATAACCAGATTAACAGGAAAAGGATGCAAATAAAACAGTGTTCCATAATATGTGAAATTTTGTAGTTTGGAAAACTGTCTGTGCCAAAATTGTGAGTTTCACAGTGTTGACAGCAGTGTAAAACAAAATAAATAATTTCAGATTGAATAATTTTTTGGTAACCTTTTTAAGCTAGATGAAAACTATCCTTTTTGGGCTAGTCAGGAGTAATTTAAAAAGAAGAGAGAAGTTCTTATATATGAGAGAAAATACAAATAAAGTGTAGCAAAGAGTTCAGGTTTTTTTTATAAAAATACTAAGTGTAAATAAATCTGATACATTTTTTTTTGCTATTATTATTTATCCTTATTTTGTGATCATTTCGTAATTCAAACTGCTGTTTTTAAATTGAAGTACATATGTGGCTTTTGTCATCTTTTATTTTTCTGTTAATTATTGTAATTTATTTTGTTTGATTATTAGGAATAGAATGAAAGGTAAAGTTACACTATGGAATCCTGGTTGTGATCATGCAGGAATAGCTACTCAGGTTGTAGTTGAAAAGAAGCTTTGGAAGGAACAACAGAAAAGAAGACACGATCTAGGAAGGGAGAATTTCATAAAAGAAGTATGGAAATGGAAAGAACAGTAAGTTTTGAAGTATCTCTATTTCTTTATTATTTTTAAAAAATAATTTTAGTGAATAAAGTGGAAATTTTGCATCTCTTTTTGTACTGAAAATGCATCTGTAAAGAAGCTGCACAAGCACAAAAGGGTGGATGCTTTCAAGAAAAATTATTTGTTCTTTCATGAATGTATTTATCATCTATACATATTACATTTCAAAGTAGTTAGCATACATATTGCATGTGGATTGAAAATCTGTGATATAATTTTTTGGATCTTTTTTATTACATTTTTACCGATTAAATTGTTTGCATGTTCTTATGAATGTATAGTGGACTGGGCATGTAGGAATTTTTTAACCTTTTTATTATTTTATTTTCCTTTACTGAGAACAAGTTCATTTAAAAAAATGAATCATCCATCCTTAAACATACATAGCTATTGATGTGGCTTTCAGTGATAGAAATTGGGAAATGAAAGGTAGGCGTTAAATGACGCCTACTGTAAATATCTTATGCATTAAATAAAAATTTCTAGTCGTAATTTCTAAAATTCACATAACTGTATCATTATATGCTACTTTATAGAAAAGCATGAATAATTTGTTTTTATTTAAATTATTGAAGTTTTTAATCTACAATATTATAATAATTGAAGCAACTGTAAAACTGATAAAGCATTTTTAATTAATATTACATTCAGAAATTAATAGAAAAATGCACTTAACCATGTTAAACAAAAATAAACCTAACAAAATTTTATTCATTGTTGATAATTACACTTAAATATAGTAAAAAAAAAACTATACATATAATATAATTACAGACGAATATTGTTAACATGAAATCTAAAGAACCACATTTTTGTGTGTGCGTATGTGTTAACCGTTAAAATAATAGTACTATCTTATCTGTTGGGATGGAATAATTAATTCATGTTAAACAAAAATTCACATTAAGCGATTTGATGCTAACAATGCTTGACTGCATATAGATTGCAAAAATGAAACTCAAACAATACTCTAATTCTAATAAAGTTAGATAATAAAAGCAGGTCGTCTAATTGTCCTTCAGCTACATCATTTCACAGGAATTTATAGCTTTATCTGGACAAAAATCTGCTAAATTTGGTCTATACATTTTTACCATTAATAAATCATTAACAGTATTAGTGGATAAACAGTTATGTGGATCATTTTTTATTAAATTAAACTGACTAAATCCCTTTTCACATTCAGCAGTGCTAAATGGCAGGTTCAATATAAAATTTAGAAATTTGCATAAATTAACATATTCATTTGGATTCGTACACCCTGCTAAAGATCACTGTCAAACTGTCTCATATTAAAGTTATGTTTGGTGTGAGACCAAATTTTCAAAAGCAGGTGATTGATTAAGTTAAACAAGAAATAAGTGTTGAAAAAAGCTAGGCGTCAAATTTGACGCCCGATAATAATTTTGCAGTCGTCAAATGCTATAATGTAGTTGCATTTGACGACTAACGACTGCTAATTTCGAACACTGGTGGCTTTACCCGATGTAGAAGATGAAAACATTGCATTTTATATATTGTTGCCTTAAGGTTGTTCTCAAATCCAAACTCACAACTTTTTGATGCATTCACAAAGACAGTGTTTGTTTGCTCCAAACCTTTTTCTGTGAGAGAGATTTCTTAAGTTCCAGGAGAGGACAATGGAATTCTTAGGATTTCTGGACCATCCTTCTAGACGTACTTTTAGACCATTAAAAAGTGTAAAACCTCAAATCTTCCTAGGGAGACATTTTAATGCTCTGATATGGGGTAGATGTCCCCTCCCCTTTCTGAATTTATGACTGTGCAAAGTCATTTTTATTTTGAAATGCATGAAATTTGCACATATTCTTTTTCAGATTCCAAATAATCAGAGTTTTCCTTTTTTATTTAAAGGCAAACAGTATTTTAGAAAATAATGTCATAATGAGCATTTTAAACTGATTTTCAAAACATGACTGCCTAGGAAAGTTTGTCATCAGAGAGAAATAGATTATAATTCAAGATTAATACATTTGTCAAAAAAGGAAAAATGTTTTTTGATTGTCATGGCTGCAAATTTCATGCTTTTACATATAAAAATAGCTTCATAAATATGTTGTAATATTTCATGTGTTTGAGGGGGGAAAGTTTTTTTTTTCTTTTGAGATCAGCTTTAAGAAAAAATAATAATTTCATTAAAAGAAATGTAAACAATTCACCAAGGTAAACAAAAACCTCAAACTTTTTACAGGTATTATATACAGGTAGTTAAAAGATGATTGACAATTTTTATCAAGTTTAGGCTAGTGGCTTGTTTATGCAACACTGTTATAAAAATATAGTTATTTGTTTAATAATTACTTTATTATAATGCATTTTTTATTTTATTTAAATTTTAGTCTTTTATTTTTTTAATTTAAATTTTTCTATCTAGGAAAGGAGACAGAATTTATGAACAATTGCGATTGATGGGGTGTTCAGTTGACTGGGATAGAGCTACATTTACGATGGATCCTGTAAGTTCTTTCATTTTCATTTTGATATTAATTTCTTAAATTTTATTATAAGTTTCATCTAATTCAGCTATTCTTAAATGTTGGGATTTCATAGACCCTTTTGATTCAAAGCGAATTTTTCAGGATTCCTAGCAAAATTTGTCTTAATACAAAATATCTAGGGTAAGAAAATAATGTCAAAGTGTGTAATTATGCAATGAAGGAGATTACACTAACATGTGCAGTATATCTAACCATGACTAGAATTCACTCGCTCTCATTATACCATTTTAGCTGCCACTGTAGACTGCTGGCAGTCAGATGCACTTTTCACTGATTGACTGACATTTATTCTACAGTAATAACTTCTTCGCTTTTGAAATTCAGCATTTATATGTAAATGGCAGTCTACAATCAGTCGGTCAGGAAGGAAAAGTTTGAAAGAACCACCAGCATTACAAGTGTGTTATGGCAAAAATGTACATGTGACCACCAGCAATCAGGCATCAGCTGTAGTGTTGACCTAATATCTCATTACACATAAACACTATCCTCACAATACTTGCAAATAAAGCTTAAACGACAAATTCCCTCTTTTTGATAGCACAGATTTTGTTAGCACGGATTTATTAAAATTCCATGCCACTATTATACTTTTAATAAAGAAATTAAATATATAAAATATTGTTTGGTCTACAGACCCTTAAATATAAGTTTGTGGACCCTCAAGTGTTCGCAAGCCACAGTTTAAGAACCACTGTTATTTTGATTTAAATTTTGTATTAGAAACGTGGCTAGCTAACATAGAAAATATCAGATAATCTGCTTAAAACTGTAAAATTTAGATTTATTGTTTAAAGTGGATGTTGAATGTGAACAGAATGTTGAATGAATTGGAAGCAGGAAAGATATATCTATTTCTTAGATAAAAATTTATTTAATAAGTCAGAATTTTATCTGTTTTGCCAAAGTGCAATTTTGTATTAGACTTTAAATACAGTACTATTAATTTAGAGTATAATTAATTTTAATTATAATTAATTTATGGTATAGTTAGTTTTAAGTGTTTTTCATTCTGTTGTATACATTTTAAATAATTTTATATGTATGCTGTAGCCCTGCTTTATTGTAATCTTATCTCTAAACTTATTGTAAGGATAGGTATAGGTATTAATAAAAACTTGCAAATTTACACTCTCTCAGACATATACATTTTCTAATAATCATTAAAGTCTCATTTTGTTCTTTTTTGAATAGCCTGATTACTTAAAATTTTTTAAATCAATATATCAGGAGTGTTCAATAAATAACTAACCAATGGTCCTAGAGTGGCAAATATTTATTTTAGATAAAATATATTTACCATAAATTGTTGAGGCATTTATTGCAGTAGGGTACCATGCAGACAACGGTGTTCACATAAAAGTCCTGGTGTTGTTCTGAAAACCATTTCCAAACAAACTCCTTGACATCACCATTCAGCTGTAACTGCTGCTTAGTGAACAGCATTTCCAGTTTCTCTAAAAACTTTCTTCAGATTAGGAACAGTATGAATTCACAAGGGGAAAAGTTCAGATCAGAAGTGAAGAGGTAGGTGACAGAGGACATCCCACTTGAATTTTCAAAGGAGATTTTGAGTTGCATTGGCTCTTTGTGGGTGTGAGCATTTTCATGGAGGAGAACAATGCCATAGGAAATTTTTCATGTTGTTTTGACTTTATAAACCACCTCAATGGGGTTAACATTGCTACATAACTTGTGCATTAACCGTGACTTTGTGTTTCATGAAATCTACAAAAATGGTCCTAGAAAAATGACTAATGGACAGTGCTTCTTCTGCTTATGCCAGCCACCTACATGTGTCTTCTGA
Source organism: Maratus michaelseni (assembly GCA_963931845.1). Classification (NCBI taxonomy): domain Eukaryota; kingdom Metazoa; phylum Arthropoda; class Arachnida; order Araneae; family Salticidae; genus Maratus; species Maratus michaelseni. Next base: position 70,125,972 of record OZ007595.1, on the reverse strand, counting down.
CATCTCATTTCTCTAAGGAAGATTATAAAAATAATCATTTTCTAATTACCATTTTTTGCTTATTAATATTCATTTTTCTACAATTAAATTAAGTGCTTATTACTGTCTTACTTTCTGTAGTTAATGCAAGATTTTTTTTTTTCATTTATTTCCAATTTTGTGGAGGAAAAAAAAATGAAATTTTTTTAAAACATTTTTCTGAAAATAAAATTTTGTAACAAAAGAGGGACATGGAGACTTACAAAGTACTAACATTTGTAAGTCTCCATGCTAAAGTTTTCCTTTCCCTTGAGCTTGTATTCTTTAGAATTTACACATTTCCAATATTATATTAATAAGATTTAAAAAAGTATGAGGAGTTTACTTTTAAAGAATTAAATTTTGTAAAGGAATTCTTTTTTGCAAAATTGAATTTTCTGAAGGGCCTGGCCTCTCTTTATTAAATGGAATTTTATAAGGCTTTCCCTTTTTCTAAATGTAATCTTTTTTTTTTTTTTTTTTTTTTTGGTAACAATGTTGAATATAGATATCTAGTTAAAATAGCATTATTGGCATTATTATCAGAATATAATGGGTGATGCAGAAATTTGCTACACTAAGCCCCAGTAGCAAAAGGAATGCAGCAGGGAAGTGGGCGCTGCAGATATGTGGGTGCTGCAGATATGTTGGTGCTGCAGAATCTGCTTAAACAAAGCAGATTAATCTAACAGCTTAAAAAGAAATGCTAGTCTTAAAACAATTGCTAAAATTTAGTTTGTTTCTAGATTTCCTTTGGAAATATATGATTGTAGGCTTTGTCTGCATTGTTAGATGACAGACAAATTTTGGTTTGCTGCAGATTGATACAGGAAATTCTGCTACTGGACACTAGGTCAAAGTCTATTTGGCCTATTGTTAAATTTTCCTGTGTTGAAACATTTCAAAGGTATTTAAAATTGTAATTTTTATGTAATGCTTTTTGACAAACATTTTTATCTATTTTATATTATTTTTTCACATTTCAGAAATCATCTCGAGCAGTCACTGAAGCTTTTGTCAGGCTTCATGAAGAAGGATTGATATATCGTGCCAATCGCCTTGTTAACTGGTCGTGCACGTTGAAATCTGCAATTTCTGACATTGAAGTAAATTTAATCATGTCATTTGTTCTTTTTATACATTATACTTTATCTTCAAGTATTTGATTTATTATTTTCTCCTTAGCTTATTACCTTATTTTAGAAAAGCTTTTCACCTCTTTTATACAGTGATAATAATACTAATTACAAGTTATATTTGAAAACTACAAATTTCAAATGTAATGTTCCAACTTAAAAAAAAAAAAAAAAAATAAATAAATAAATAAAAGATGTGCCAATTTTTCAATAATTTGACACACATTTTTCCTACTTATGGGGTCTCAGGTATACAGCAAACTCTGCTGTATATGATGGAAACATTCCTTTCATTAAGAATATGTTCTTTCAGCTAATTACTTGAAAAAGGTGGAATCTACTGAAATTCTTGGAAATCTTTTTAAAATTTCCTGAAATTTTCATGCAAAAAAAAAAAAAAAAAGTTTATAGTATTTAAATCTGCTTATTATAAGCTTGCTTGTGTACAGTAAAGAGTTTTCATTTCTAATATTACTATTTATTGCATTTCTTTTCCATGTTTATTTTATTAGGCAAACAGTATTTTGATATAAAACATACTAAATTAAAGTATTCTTATTTATGTTTTCCTTCCATTCTGTAATACAATTTTGTTATTTGAAAATGCTTGATCACCATCTACAATAGTTGTTGGAACTGACAAGTACTGGATTGTTGCTTTGGAGAGTTTGAGATGGCATTCCATTTTTGATTTCCAAAGATTTGATTTTGGAAATTTTCCAACATTTAATAACAGGAATTATATTAATATATTTTCATCAAAATTTCATTTTGAAAATATGGGGTTGTTTTGTAATTTAGAATGTCTCATTTTTACGTGTATGTTTGAATAAAAAAAACTTGAACTCAATGAAGTAAATTTACATAAATTGTGTAAGATTTTTGGCAAACATTTGTTTTAATAAAAGAAATGATAAGCAGAATAAGAATCACTCTAGCAAAAGGATTTTTTAAAATATTTTATTATGTTTATTCTAATGATTTTTATAACACTATGTTTTCAATTAACTGCATGTAAAGTACTTTTCAAAGTTTTATTTATTTGACTTTAAAAGAATTTATTTTTTCTCAGTTGATTTAAGTTGTTCCCCAGTTGGTCCCCATTTGATTAAAAAGTTGTGTACGATTTGTAAAGGTAGTATGATTCGACAGTGTTTTAGATGTATATTTTAATTTTCTAAATATTTGCATTATATTTATTTAGGTTGATAAATTAGAGCTTTCTGGCAGAACACTCCTTGCTGTTCCAGGATACAATGAAAAGGTTGAATTTGGAGTTTTAATCTCATTTGCTTATCCAGTAGACAATTCTGGTAAATTTACATTTTAAGTTTTCTCCATAAGAAATTTGATGTTTGTAAAAAAGTATCTTGCAAACCATCATCTGTTTTGGAATTTTAAATTCTGATACATTTCTATTATGGAGTAATCAAAATGATTCACAAAAGCAAATAGTGGTTGATGCAATTGTCTCAAGCAGTGCAGAATACAGACATTTGTATAGTTTTTGCTTTCATCTCAACTTCATATTCAGGTTTGCATAATACTTAATTACTTACCTTATTTACTTAATACTTTATCAAGTCAATATTTAAAAAAAAAGAAAAAAAAAAAGAAGACCTACTAGGCATCCTTGGGTCCAAGGTGACTGTGTGCGTTGCACATTTTACACATGCTATGTGCCAAACTTGCATATGTGCATGTCTTGTTTTCTATATGACACTCACTAATCTAAACTTATTCATTCATAAACTGTAGATAGTTTGGGAGTCCACTTATTGGACAATTAAAACCTAAAACCACAAAATTTCACCTGAAATTTTGACTTTGCCTTATCTACTGAAATATACAGTATATCACACATTCCATATTCAGAGACATACCTGTTCTTACTGTGTGTGCTCAGGAAATGCTGCTTGCAATATCAAATTAATGGGTGGTACAAATCAGCATAAAGTCAGATTACAAAGTTAACTACTTATGTTTTGGCTCTTTAGGTGTACATACTTGCCAACATTCATGATTACATAGATAAACACTAAAGTTGTATGATTTTCTGCAATATTTAGTTGGGGGTCTGAAAAAATTATTTTATGTAATCTAAATGTGTGTATTTTATGTAATGAAATTTTTTTTAATGTAAATATCTGTTGATTTATCTAGTAAAAGAAAAACACAACATCAAATTGATAAATATGTGTTATGTTTAATGCTTTCAAATAGCAAACCTCATTCTTTTTTCTAGTACAATTTTGCAAATATAATCATTTCTAATTTCTCCTCTTATAAATTAAGTTAAAAAATGGACTTTATAATACTGCAGAGATCAATTTAGATATTACATCAGAGTATATTAGAATGCACACACTTTTTGAAGACTTGAAGACACTTAATCACTTAATTAACCGATGAGGCACTGATTCACATTAACTCCGTATATAGACAACCAAGATAATACGCCGCATATCTTCAATCCACTGGATATTTCTTGAAGAACGCACTCATAGCACTAATATCTTTATATGTCCTTGTTATATGCCACACAACTTTTCCTTAGTCGATACAGTTTTTCACCCGTCCTTTGATTACTAGAACTCCAAGAAACAACTATATCTCCGATTAAATTTCGTGACACCTCAACAATCTTGTCTGCATTCAGCTGGCTCTTCATCTGTCTATCAGGTTAAGCATAGGTTCCCAGTCTAATTCAATCTAGACCACATTATATCATGTAGCTGCCACCAATTAATTAAATATATATATTATTATCTGTGGTATCGTGGTCGCATATATATAATTAAACATATCATATCGTATTAAACGAAAAAGTTTTATTTCAAAAGAACAATTGTAAAAAGATGACATGATGGTGAGATTTTAGATGACATTTTCAAGACATTTTTGTACAATCTCAGGAACACACCATAAGACGAAGTTCAACTCACTAGACTCCAAAATTCCCTAGACTCCACTAGAACTCCAAATCCAGACTGTCCCTTCAATGGTGAAAAAACACTCTCCTCTCCACTGCATAATCTCTTGATCTTCTTTGATTGATGCTCCCTTCTTTCTCCTAATTCCACTTTCAGAGTACATCGAATTTCATTTCTTTGACCTTGCTATTCATACAAACTAGTCGTTGGGGGTCACCGTAATACTTACCCATCATGGATATGTATAGTGTAAAATATTAAAATAAAAATGTGTAAACTACTTATAAAATGCATTGCAATTCAAATAAAATCATGGCTTGATGACGTCACAAACTTTAAAGACTCGATTACTGAATTGCTTGAAAGAAACATCCTTATAACTCCAAAAATAATAATCCTATTAACTAGCGGTTTATTGCATCTGATTAAGTGTCAAATTTCCAATTAAAATATATCTTTGAAGTGAAATTCGGATGAAATACAGGGTCATGAAAAATCGAAGAGTGTGGAAAATAGGATTCCAAATATCTCGGCAACTCATTATCCGATCGACTTCATGCTGTATGCAAAATTTATGTTTTTTTATTGTCTTTTATATTCATTTCTTAAAATAACCAATTTCGAAAATTTTTTTATACCTTTTATCAGAACAAATATTTCGAGAGTCCGAAAAAAATAGTTCCGGTTAATCGAGGTTATTGAAATGAAATAGGCTTCTTCCCATTATTACATACTAAGTACATACCAAATTGCAAGTCTCTATCTCAATTTTTTCGGGAGATAGAGCGTTTACAGACACACACACAGGCGGACGGCAAATTTTTTATTCTAAAAATATGTTTTTCGGAATCTCCAGTGTCTAAAACGTGTAAATCCGTCAAATTTTTTTTTTCGATTTTCAAAACGAATGCAAGACTTACCCTATACAACGTATGATGGGTAAGTAATTACTTCCTGACACATTTTAAACTCCTTCAGATGATCTTGTTATAGATAAAATCCATACACATTTAGCAAGACTATTCAAGGTATGAAAGATTTTCATTTTTACTTGAAATGAAATAAGAATTTCCCTTCTTCAGAATAATCCTCTTTCAATAGGTGTCAATCAAGAAACTATTCCCATTATTCTGGAATTATTTTAATCCCATCAGAAAGAATCAAGTTGATAGTCAACTAAGCCATCACAATGGCACCAAGTTCTATTCTACCCTAAACTTTCCTCTGTTGTATATATTTCTTAAGTTTATATGGAAAAAAAATTAAGAAATATGGAAAAATTTAAGAAAATGTTAGTGCAATTTGTATGCATTGTAGTAATGAATTATTTTGGCAGTCATGTAAATTTTGTCATAACAATTTTTTGTTGTACATTATCGCTTGCTGGCTGGTAAGATTTTCTGAAAATTCACCACCCCTGAAAGTGAATCAGAGAATGATAAGAAAATTGTGTTAAGTAACAAGAAAAAAATTGCTAGATAGTATTGTTCAATCACTTAATACAGTAATTCAAGAACTAGAAGAAAGGAGCTTTAGAAAATTGATGAAGAGAATCTCTGAATAAAATTAAGGGAAAAGTATTGTCATAAAAACCAAAATTGTGACAGCTCATTTTAACAGCTATGTTTAATAAATGAAAGTAAATTTTTTTAGCTTGAATTCAATTAATATTTTTTTCTCTTTCATTTAAGACTCTAATTCCATAACCCAAAATTTTCAAAATCCTAACAATTCCGGAGTTTGGACAGTAATCTTTCATTGCATATATATTTTTACTGTCATCAATTGTAAGATTTTCTAAATAGATACGTTGGTAGGTATAGGTATCTCAAATTATTTTTACTGTTAACTGGAAATGATCTTTTTAAATATGTTTCATAGTGTTGATTATTATCCTTCCTTCCAGATGAAGAAATTATTGTTGCCACTACACGAATTGAAACAATGTTGGGAGATACAGCTGTTGCAGTACACCCTGATGATAGTCGCTATGTGCATCTTCATGGCAAATATGTTTTACACCCCTTTTGTTCTAGAAGAATACCTATTATTTGTGACGAGTTTGTTGACATGGAATTTGGAACAGGTAAGTTATTTTATTATTAACTTCTTAATAGTTTTCTCCAGGTGTCATAGGCTTTTTTATGCAGTGTGATTTGCCTGTTCATAGTATCAGCATTTTATTTCCAGAGTTATATTTGTTGACTATTTGTTTAATTTTTGGGTGTGTTCGTAATTATATAAATTAGCGGAACTTCGTCCGCTACACTGGTCGGTTTATTCCAAACAGTCCTCGAATTAAACGAACTTAGAATTGGGTGCTCCATTGTCTTTGGATCTGGTTAACTCAGATTTAAATATAAAACAAAAAAAAGAAAATTTCATTTAGAATCCTGCAGAAACTGCTTCAACATATTTTTTAAAACTGTGATTGTTGATTTATTTTTTGTCCGAAGGTTGAAGTGTTTCTCTTCAATGAAAATTGATCCAGCTGCCATTTCAAAGAAAGAGAAAATTTTTCTTCCCATTGGAAGTGGAGAGAGGGATGAATGGGTTTTTCATTGTGTGTGTTTGAACCTCTCCCTTTCCCTTTTGTTCAGACCCAGCCCACTCTCAAACTATAAAAGGGGAGAATCCCTCTGGAATTTCCTCTTCTTGCTTTAGAAAAAAAGTTGAAGCATGCACACTGAGGCCATTTTTCTGGGGAAAAAAAAGAATGTAGAATCTGACAAAATGCTCATTTAGCTTTAAATATATAGATACGTAGCACCTATGGCCGTTGTCTGGTTCGTCCGTCTGTTCACATATAACAGTGCAAAAACTACCCAATCAAATGGTTTGAAATTTAATATATATAATCGTTGCAGAATTTTGTCGAGTCATTTCAAATCTTATGAAAATCAAATCAGAACTTAAAAAGATATTAATAAAAGTTTTCTTCATTCTATTAAATCCTATTATACATAATTAATTCAATGATATCCCGTTCTAAGTTGGCATGGTGATTACGTCCTTCTTACACAATCCATCTTAAATGATGGATTCATATTATTTCCATATTATTGAATGTAAAAACCGAATTTGTATACTAAAATTGTTTAATTATAGCAATCATATAATCTACCGACAGTTTTTTGGATAGATGTTTCTAGAGAAATAGATATTAAATGGAAAAGGAGTCTAAATGTGGATTTCAAGTTCCGAAGTTTTCAAAACTCTGCGTAAGTTTCGCATTGGAATTTTCAGTATATGTCAACAAAAGATAAAATGTACTTACAACTTAAAATGTACTTATCTTATTATGGAAATTAATCATATTATAATAACACATGATATAATTCATTTCACTGAAATAATAACGATGACTTTTTTACATTGTCTTGTATTGGATATTTGTGCATAATATAATTTTAATGTAACAGAATTGTAATTAATTGTTTGTAAAAGTGTATTGAAATTTAATTCCATAAAATAAAATTAATATCTATAATACAAAAATCTGCACATAAAATAAATTTTGTATTCATGCATTTTTGCATAAGAGTGCAACAGCTATTGCACCAAGATCTGAATATTTATAAAACTAGTTGTAGTACAAACACACCTCATTTGTCATGTCTGACATACAATTTCCAACTTGTTTTAGTTTGTTTTTACACTCTTTTATTTAACATAACTTGATTCATGTATGTAAAAATGGAATTTTGTAATCGATTTTTCACTTACTTCCTGATATGCTAGAATTCTAAAAATTATGTATGCAGGTGTGTTTTTAATGACAGTACAACATTTTAATATTTTAAAAACTTTCCTTAAAAATAATAAATTAATTTGAATTATTTTTCCATTACCGAAGCGCTGGTGAGAAATCACCAAATATTCTTTATGGTTATAACTGTATACGTTGCAAAAGAATGGATAAAGTTAACAATGCCAAACTACACTTGCTAAAATATGCCAACTTGCTGTGAAACAGTAAACTATTTTAAACACTAAAAAGTAGAAAAAAAAACCCCCTATAAATAAAAAATAAAGAGTGTTATACATATTGTTTTAAATACGCTTTTTATCAATTAATAGTTTGATATTAATTAAATTATGATTATATGTGGAGAAAAGAATAGAGAAATCCTGAATAGATAGTTTAAATAATGCTTTTTTTTTTCTTTCCTGTTGCCATTTCTTAAACAGAGCAAAAATTAAAATTTTTAACCAAATCACTAGTTTGCATTTTCTACCAAATGCAAATCAAAGTGATAAATCTTTCATAATTGGTGTCCTTGTGAATTGAGCATATTGTAATGGAATGTTTTTGGAACAATATGAATTGCAGCCATAGAATTAGATAAAATTTTAAGATAAACATTGAATAGAGAATGTGCATGTGACGTCACGAAGCCGTAAAGAACGAACGGTAGGCAAAACAAACGCATGCCTACTGTATAGTTAGCTGTGTTATGTGCTTATTATTCATATTTTTTAAATTAATTATTCATATAATTTTGCCTTTCTTAATTGCAGCGGATAGCCCAAGGTAGGTCCTGATGCACCTGAGGCTCGGATTTTTAATTTTTTGAGACCCCGGCCCCCTTTAAGATTTTTGCCCTAAATTATTAATAATTTACCCAATTTTTATCCGATCCTCTTTGTTTTTGGAGCCTTTTTTCCATTTAGCTTTCACCCCCATTTCTACGTTCTAGTTATGACCCTGGCCCCCTAGGGCCTGGTACGGTGCCCGTTGAAGTTTTTGTTTCCTAAACTGATAATTACTTGCTCGCTTTTAATCCAATTTTCTTAGTTTTTGGGGCCTTTTCTTCATTTAGTTATTTCCCCATTGCTACTTTCTAATTAGGACCCTTTATCTTAGGGCCCTGCTCAAAACTATCGGCTGGCCCCTTTTTGGGCCCCCTACTATAGTTCCCCTAAAAATCGTCCGATTCTCTAACTTTTTTTTCTAACAACTTAGAACTTCCAGCTACTACATGAACAACAAAAACAAAAAAAAATTCGGTGAAGATCCGGGCCCCCTGGGCCCCTTGAAGTTTTTGTTCCCTAAATTGTTAATACCTTGTACCCTTTTAATCCGATTTTCGTTTTTGGGGCCATTTCTCCATTTAACTTTTCCGCCATTTCTTTCCCCCATTCCAGTTAGGAGCGTTCATCTTAGGGCCCTGCTCAAAACTATCAGCTGGCCCCTCTTTGGGACCCCTACTATATTTCTCCTAAAAATCGTCCGATTCACTAACTTTTTTTTTCTAACAACTTAGAACTTCTAGCTACTACATAAACGACAAAAAAAAAAAAAAAAAAAAAAAAATGGAGAGGATTCGGGCCCCTTGAAGTTATTGTTCCCTAAATTGTTAATACCTTGTCCCTTTTTAATTCGATCTTCGTTTTTGGGGGCGTTTTCTCCATTTAGTTATTTCCCCATTTCTACATTCCAGGTAGGACCGTACATCTTAGGGCCCTGCTCAAAACTATCAGCGGCCCCTTTTGGGCCCCCTACTATAGCTCCCTTAAAAATCGTCCAATTCGCTAGCTTTTTTTTCTAATAACTTCTTAGCATTTCCAGTTACTACATGAATGACCAAAAATTTCTCGGACAAGAACCGGGCCCCTTACGTTACCCATAACTTCTTAATTATGATACGTATTGAATCCGTTTAAAGTTATTATTATTTCTAGGAAAAGGGCCGAAAATTTATATATGACAGATTTTTGATAATATAATTAAAATGGCCTCAAGTGGTTGGGGGGGGGGGGGGGGGAAGAATAGGAGTTTAAGAAGAAAAAAATTCATAACTTTGTCAATTCACAAGTTATCAAATCTGCTAATTTATTACAAATCCTCTTAATATTATCTACAACTTTTATATTGACAAGTTTTTTTTATAAAACCAACCCTTACAGAAAAAAAAAATCTGTGTGTGCTCCGCCTACAGACACAGGTAGATTTCGAAGTGAGCAGTCCCAACTGCCACATCATGGCAAAAAGGTCATTTCTTCTGCAATTCCAATAAATAGGCTGCCCACGGTCTGCATCTTCAAAATTTACCTGTGCCTGTAGGCCGAGCTGTCAAGGATATTTTTTAAAATATTAATCTTCTTTTTCGGTATCAACTTACGTTTACTCATCACAGCCGTAAATTAGAAATTGCGTTACTGTTAAAGATAAGGGGTTAAGTTTAGAAAGAGGGGAGGGGGGGTGATTTCATCCGTAAATTAAATATTGTGTTAATGTTAAAGGAAATTCGTTAAATTTACAGGGGTGCATATTCCACCGCCTGGGGACTCATTTTTTTATTGGGTTCTAACTCAGGGCTCGATTTCAACAGGGTTTGGTTCATTCAACTCGATATTGAAAACTTGAGTTTTTTAATTTATTATCACGGGCGCTAGTCAGTTTGTTATTAATAAATGTGTTTGGTTCGATTTTGAGTAACTGGATATCATCTTTTGTTACAAAATGTTATTTTTCACAAAAATATAACAGATTTCAGAAAAATAAATTTTATTTTTCACAAAATGCCCTCCCCCCCCAAAAAAAAAAGAAAAACTGCATCGACACCTGATTAAATGCTTTTTAAATGGTAAGGTAATTCTCTTTTACAAAAAAAAAAAAAAAAAAAAAAAGTAGTAAAATGTTTCTTAAAAAAATATCGCCCTTAGTACTTCATTAAATGTTTCATATAAGTCAATTTTTTGTTTTGTCCTGTTTTTATACATATTATTAGAATAGTAAAAGTATTTTTTTAAAACCTAAGGAGTGTTTATTTAGTATAAAAATTATTTCAGCTAATAAAATCGAATTCTGACAAAACTTATGCTTCAGTTTCATAGATTTCCTTGTCATAATACAACATGTTAAAATTATATAAAAGTGTTTCAGAAAATAAGCAGTTTTGATTTGAGAACACTCATAGGTATCATTTTAATCGATCATTTAATTTGAATATAACGAAATTTGTAAAAATTTTCTGATTAGCTCAAGCAATAAAAAGTTACCATACGAACAAGAACAACTTGAACTACAAGTAGAAAAAAAAAGTAAATAAAACATTAACTTTACGACATAATAAAAAAAAAGAAAAAAAAAAAAATCTTTCTCCTACCAGCTACAACAAGTTGAAACGCTTCTTGAGCTCTTGACTTCTTCCCTGGAAACTTTTTTAAATAAGTTTCAATATCTGATGAAGCAACCGATGGCCAAAAAGCCATATCTGCTTTCCAATCTGCATCCACAATAATATACAGATCATCTAAAATAATAACACTATTATTCGGTTTGACAAATCTAAGCTTTGTTAAATAATCTTGATTAGCAACAGAATCTAAGTTCTGTGCATAATCTGATAAAAGAAAATTTGTTTTTGAATAAATATGAAATGCAAAAATTTCGCTTTCTCATAGGAAACCGTAGGAAATAGCGCATTGAGCGGGAAATGTTTTGCCTACTGAAGAGGCGTGGTCTAGTGAGGAACCAGTTTGTTGACAAACATGCACATTCTCATTACTTATAAAAGAGTAGTTAATAAAGAAAAAAAAAGAAGCTATTTTTACTTTTATACTTATTCTGTTTTTAGATAGTTTTGCCTGATCGTGAAAACAAGTTTGTAAGATTTTTGACATATAAATGTTTTTTCATATATCTATTTCATTGAAAAATGCAGTCCCCCCCCCCCCCCTCCAAGTTGAGTAAATAAAAAAGTTTACTGAGCTGAGAAATGGTTAATGAAAAATTAAAACATGAATATATTCTTTTTTTGATAACATATTCAATAATTACTACTGCATTAATGTATGGTATTTTTAACTGTAGATTATTATAATAATAAATGGTCATTGTGTTGGTTTAGTCATTGACTGTACCGTCAACTATTCTACAAGAGCAACATAAAATTTTAATAGAATTTTTGAACATGTCTGTTATTAAAATTGTGAAAACAGCATTTTAATTAGGAAAATATAATACATGCATTTTTTTCATACATGGTGTAAACATTGTATTAACAGTATCATAAGAACAATATTTTGTTATATATATATATATATATATATATAAAAACTTATTGCAAAAATTATGAAAATATATATATTTTGCCAAAATTTGGGCTGTAATTAGATGAATATCTAATTGGGCTGCAAGTGATCGATATTCTTACGAATATAAAAATTAATATATATATATATATATATAAAACTTTAAGTAAAATTTAACCATTGAAACATAAGAAACTGACCACATACACTGAAATCCCGATACCAAAGAGCCCTGTCAATTTACAAATTAAAATTGTAGTCCTAATAAAAGTAACATTATTAATTCAAATTAAGAAGAAGAAGAAAAAAAAAATTAAATAAATAGAAAATAAGGAATGAAATATAAACCACACGAGTATATACACAAATAAAAGCTTATAAAGTAATTTACTTTTTCAAGGGCAAGAAAATCACATTTATAAGCAAAGAACGATTGTTTTCTGTATATGACACCAGCTTTTGCTAAATATAGTGCCATATCTTGCCCGAACAATCGCTGAAACAATATTGAATAACAAGACCTTTACAATGGAATATTATAAATTATACATACAATTTGAAAAGGAGTGTGAAAAAGAATTAAAAAAAATTAAAAAATATATATATTACTTATATTAATAATATCCCAAGATATTTAGTATATTGTGAGCACATGTACAAAGTTGTATCCAAAAGAAGAGGTTAAATTTACAGTTAAATAGAGAATCCTTCAGATCATAAATTGTAACCTACAGTTACAGTTATTTTTATTTAACTAAATAGATTACAACATTTTAAAAAATGTAGAAAAAAAAATTATGATATACATATAAATAAAAACCATTAATTATTTTATTTTAATTTTAATTTAATAAATTAAAATATATAATATTACTTGATAATTTGAAAGTATTTCATAGATATTATTACCTCCATACTAAATTTCCAAGTTTTAATATTTTAAATAAGCTATACTACTGCTATCTATTGTAAAAATATTAGACTATTTTAGCATACTATCAAATACATTGCTGCTGACATCTGGTGTACAGATATTCTACTAAAACTTTAATATTGTATGTATAATTACTTATATGCAGCTGTAATGTAGTGTAAATATATTTATTTTACTAGTTAATATTAATGATATATATAGAGAATAAGAGTTACTAGTATAATATAGTTTATATTTTAACTAACCCATTTAAAATATATCTTAATTTAACCCAAACATTAATGTAGAATCCATATGATGCTTTCATTTTATAAATTAGTATTATACTTAGAAATAACATAGATTATTCAATATGGTAATGCACTTATTATAATTTAAATCCAGCTATTTAAATAATATCTACCATGAAAAAAATATATAAAAACATAAATATTAATTAAATTAAATGATCTAATAATAAAATAAAATAAATAATATAAAACTAAGAGATATGTTTATTATTGTACTATATTTAATAAATATTTAATATTTACTAAAATTAAATATGTTTAACATATTAATATTATATTGTATTGATTAACCCATTGTAACATCCTTGATAATTTTAACTTTTGTTACAACCCCAATAATATTAACTCCATATAATCATAACAACAATTATAGAATTTGCCCACATGTAAATTTTAATTTATGAATGACTTTTAACTAAGATGATCCTATGCAGCACATGCTCTTAATATGAGTTATAATTTAGCGAAATATATCAACAGTCAAAAGTTGAAAATTAACGTTAAATTTTAAAATATGAATGACATTAAACTAGGATAATCCTATGCAGCAACGCACACAATAGGATTCATAGTTTAGCCAAATATATCAACAATCAAAAGTTGATTATCATTTTTATCAAGGAGATTTTAACAAAAAAAAAAAAAAAAAAATTACAGACATTTAACCCAAATTAAATCTATATTTATATTTGTAAAATTGATTTAACTAAATAGTAAGGATATCCATAAACTTGTGCGATTTGAAGGATATGTTTTAAATTTTGATTTTTAAAGTTATTTGAACAAAGATTATTAATTCTATGTGCGAAATTTAGTAAAATATTTACAAATACTGATTTATGTATACATGACAAATAGTTAGTAAATAAGTTAACCTTAAAAGTAAAATCATTTCGCTTGTCATAAATGTCAAACAAAAGTTTATTATCTTTAAGAATTATCTTAAGATCAAGAAAATTAATTTCATTATTTGCCATAACATTGAAACTATAAGTTAAATTTTTATGATATTTTATAGGTAATAAATAATTTGAATTACTATTAAAATAGAAGACAATAATGTCATCTATATAACGGTATATTTTACAATTAGCAATATTAGAGTTACGTTCATAATAATATAAATACAATTCTGCAAGAATTGAAGAAACAATGCCACCTTGAGGGAGTCCACAGCTTTGTATATATATAGTATCATTAAAAACAATATAATTATAATGGAGAATAAATTTAGTTAATGTTTTAAAGTAATTTAACGAAATTTTATTTTTTAATTTAATAGAATCCTTGTATTCCTTATATAATAAATTTACTATCTTGAACATATCGTTAATATCAATGTTATTAAATAAGTCATTAAAATCAAACGTCTTCATGTATTTTATGTTATTTAAATTTTTAATATTATTGACAAGTTGAAAACTATTTTTTTTGCTATACAAATTATCTTTTTGTTTTGTAAGTTCAAACAATTTAGTGAGAATACTTAATAAAAATTTGCTTGCATTATTGTTATAAGTATTACAACCGATTGTTACAGTTCTAAATTTTAAAGGAGTTTTGTGGAATTTAGGTATAACAACTATGTATGGATAATTAAAGTTATAGTTTTTAATTTTTAGTAATTTATAAAATTGAAATATATGTCGATTATTAATGATTTTATCTAGATTAGTTATTTTAAAGTTTAAATTTGTATTTATAGCTTTAGTTATTAACTGCGAATAATAATATTTGCAGATGAAAGCATAATTGTTTGGTGATTTATCAACATATGTAATAATAAATTTGTTTTGTAAATTCGTTATTTCACTATTTAGTTGTTTAAAATTAAAATTATATATGTCCAAATTCCTATGAAGTTCAGCATTTAAATTACTTAAAACATTTAATTTCCATTCATTAAAAAATTCAAGAGGTTTATTATAATCTATTGATATTTTATAAATAAAAAGGTCAAGATCCAGATTAAATTGTTTTAAAATAGAAAAAATTGTATAACATGAAGGTAATCGAAATTTAGTCCCATTAGTCATAAGATTACGCAAGTAATCATTCTCTACAATATTAATATCCCCTGTAATAATGTGACCATGTACCTTATCTACATAATTGCTATAATTAGGATTATTACATAAGCAAGGAGGTTTATCATTTGATGTTAGAAATTTTGCAAATTTATTGTAATTGAAAATCCTACGTCCTAATGTAACGTTGTATTTGTATGATTTATGTATTGTAAAATTTTTTATGGGGAATTTGTTCTCAATGTTATTAATTACATTGTGTATATTTATTTTATTAAGTACAATATTGGAAAAAGTAATTATAAGTAGAGTGTTGTTAGTTTTTTTGTAAGTGTTTTTTGAAATTTTTACATTAAGTTGATTAATTCTAAATAATAAAAGATCAAAATAAACATCACTAAAATGTGGCGATAGATTTAATGATAAAAAAACTTTATAATACTTGTTAAGATTTTTCTTTTTGATCGAAAAAATATTTTTCCTAATATCAAGCCATTTGTAAGAATTATTGAATTCATATTCCAAATTAGATAATTGCCGTTCAATATCTATATATATATATATATATATAAGTATGATACTATTTTGTGTCCCATGATATCTCATCTTCAGCATATGTTATTAAGGTATCTTAGAACTAAGTAATATGAGTTTGCATCTACTGCCTTGGGAAATGAAAAGCACAAATTTAGTTTCCATTGATTGAATTTCTATATGTGCATTTATATATGCTTCAAAGAATTTCTTATCTTAGGTATATTTTTATTGTGTATTGAAGTTAACATTTAAAAATACAGTAAATTCTGTCTATGGTGGAGTCTGCATAAGACAGAAAGATTTTAAAGTCCCACAGAAAAAAATTCAATACAGTAAGAGCTGTCTAATGCAGAATACTGACAGAACTTTCTTTACTTGTTTTTAACATAGTCAAAATATCAAAATTTCTCTCTTTTTTAAATAGAAACATTAAAAATATTAATGTGAAAAAAAATATCAAATTCTGTTTGTTGTTACATAAAAAGTTTTGCTTAGGAATTGCTTCAAAATTATTTCTGTAAAGAAAAAAAAAATCAAGTGTATATGTTCTTACAACATGAGCTTTGATGTTTAATGGATTAAAGAAAGGATACACAGCCTGTAGGGGGTAAATGGTAATGAATGATACACTAGCAATGTCGGAAAATGTGTTTTCGTGTTAAATGATGACTGTAATAATATTAGTCATTCTGGTTATCAGTTAAAATATTCAGTAATTTATACATTTTCTTACTAGAGCATAATCCAAGAAAAACTTGACTGTAAAAAAAGTCCCCCGCCCCCTTCCCTCAAAATGTCTATTTTTATAAAACTTGCATCTGTGAGGCCAAAATGTATAGCATTGAGTGGCATAAAGTTAAGAGACAATATTTATAAAAATATATCTTTATTTTATCTTTACTGTTTAGTTGTACAAAACTAAGTTTGCAGTAACAGTTGTTGAATCTGTAATCTCAAGTGTTTATTCAGTTGCCTCAGGTAATGATGAAATGCTAATCTATCAGCAAGTGCCTCAATTCTTATAATTTGGTTATGTCTATTCTTTGCGAAAGGCATTTCACTGAGAATATCCTCTAAATGATGAAATCTACTAAAAGCAACATAACTTGCTTCAAGTAACAACTTTTTTTTTTCATTGTCCACAGCAAAAAGATCCCAATTACTATGAAAATAGTTCCCCCTTCCCTGTTTTGCATATGAAAGGAAATATTTGTTATCATTGCATCATGTTTTAAAGTTTCTTCTCCAAAACATTCAACATTTTGAATTCTTCCTCTATAATTTTCAGGTTTGAGAATCTTCTGCATTTTGGCCGATTTCTGCTATTTTAACTCTGGGAATCGAAGAGTTTTCCCGCATTTTCATCTAAATCCCTATAAAACTCAGGTTAATTTAAATATATTTCTACAAATTGGTGCTAAAGTACCTTTAACATATCATCAGAATATCTAGTTCTTAAAAAAATTTTTTAATTAAAATATTTTTGTCTACAGCCAATATAATCTGCTCATTGTAAACGGAATATTATGTGTTGGCCACTTACAGGGTTAAAAAGTTTTCATTAAATCCCCCCACCCCTTCCACACAAGGTTGAAAATTCTTAAACTCTTTAATTATGTAAATTTTTACCCTCCCCCTCTCCCCATTTGCTCTCTAAGCCCCCAAAGTTTAAAATATTTAAATTCCAAGTATTTTAAATTTTTATGTCCTATTTTTAACTTTAATATAACAATTAATAAGTAGAGCAAGGCAGGATCAAGAAAATTTTACAACTTATACAGTATGACAAATTAATTGTGTGATCACGTATTGAGATTTTCTGTTTTTAATACAGACATGGATAACATCCCACATTGAAAAATTTAAAAATAGGCTGTCAACTCCACTCATAGAATTGACTGTGACACAAATATTATTTTGAATTTTTCATTAGCATTCATTATAAATTACTTCAATGCAAATTTTAATGTTTATGTGATGTAGACAAACCAGTAAGGAAAATATAACATAATTCTTAGCAAAAAAGAAAGAGAAAAATTCAATGCCCTATTTATTACAACTATATATATTTGTGGTCTGGTCATTTCCAGTTTTAAGAAGATATTGTACATTCTAGATTTTGTTACTATGAAAATAATAATAATAATAATAAATAAATAAAATAAAACTGTATGATTATTATTATTATTATTTTAATTTCTAATGCATTAATCTTATTTAAATTATTCTTCATTGCATTAAAAAAAAAGGAATCTTACAATTTATTCATTTTTTTATTTTAGGTGCTGTCAAAATTACTCCTGCCCATGACCCTGCTGATTATGATGTTGGGGTTCGACATAATTTGCCATTTATTAATATATTGACTGATGATGGGACCATGAATGACAACTGTGCTGAATTCTCTGTGAGTAAATTTTATGAAAATATGCAATATTTAAAAATCTGTTTATTTTATGTTGTTCATAAGTTTAGAGTTCAGTGTTTTTAATTATGTTCTTTTTTTTTTTTTTTAATATCAAAATATGCATAATGGGTTGTTTCCAGGATGTTGCGAATCACATGGGCGGCGGAGATTGGCGCCGACCGTCTGGTGGTGCAGTCCCCCCAGTGACGCAATAGAATTAAGTAGTAGCATCATGTTCTCGGCTCGAAATGGAAGCAAAATGCTGCTTCCAGAAATAGATTCTAAAATTTATACTAGAATATCTTAATTAATGTTTAATTTGTATCTTTTATGTGGGTCTGTCTTCTGTACATTAAATAAATCAAGAAAAATTACAATTCTGCAGCATTCTTTCGAATATACTTTCACAATCTAGAAGCTAGAATTGAATAGATGTTAATTACAAGCCTGTTGATTTCGGTTTATTAATTGCTCTCCCTTCCTGCATGAGTGTTTATTTTACAGATTCATGTTTAATCTCATTTTATGTGTAAATCCCAGAATTTTCATGAATTTGGGAGATTACTCACAAACTTTGCAATTGCGAGTTAATTATTCACAATATAACAACCTTTCCTCACCATGTCTTTTATCAGAAAAAGAAAAAAAAAAAAAAAGGTGGATTATTTTAGTTTCTGAGTTAGGAGAGAGAGTCTTCCGAAAATCAAATTACAACCTGTATCCTTCTATATATAAAAAAAAGTAATGGTTTGGAAATGAACCAATGAAAATCTGCGTAGATACCGCGAAACATATCTGATTGGTCAGAGCTTTCTGACTTTTCTTAGGGGGAATTAACATGAAAGTAGAGAATTTAGATAGGATGGGCACTATTAGGGTGGTTACCAAGGGGAAGGGACCCGGGTCTGTTGCCAAGTTTGGCGGCCAAAATTAGCTGCCAAAAGTGGCGCCAACTTGGTGCTATTTCCAGTATTTCGCCAAATTTCCATAGACTCCTATTGAAATCCAACAGCGCTTACTCGCTTGCAAAAAATCAACAAATTGAGATATTGCAATGCAACAAAAATTAATATTAGCTTATGAACAGAGCTTAATTGAACTATTTACATTATTTTTAAGCACAAACACTAACTATTTACAATATTCATAACACTATATATACAATTGATACTTGTTGGTTATCCTGTCGACTAAATTACTGTCGCCAAATTCATATACACTGCTCAAAACAATTAAAGGATATTTGAAGTTTTATATAAAATAAAGATATAAACGAAAATTTTTTTGCCGAAAATAGAAGAAGATAATCACAAATGCAAATTTTTCTGGTTTTCAAACTGTGGAGTATGCAAATTTTGAGTTCGACGTCAAAAACGTCGCTTCAGCGGCAGCAAATGAAATTTGACTTTCAACTGGATAAAAGAGAATGAAGACAAGGATGATCGGCATTCAGTGATTGCTTTGTTTCAATGAGTACGATGTTTCAGCGATGTCATTTGACAGATTCAGAAGCTTGGAGAATTGTTGGTAGGTTAGAAGGGGGCCAAACTCAAGACGAAGTAGCACAAGCCATTGGAGTGTCACAAAGTGTCATTTCCAGGATCTGGAACCGTTTTTTGGAGGGTGGATGTGCAGGTCGAAGACCAGGGCAAGGTCGTAGACGGGCAACAACGCCCAATGAAGATCGGTATTTAGCGTTAACAGCTCGGAGACACCGAAACATGAACGCTACTCTTCTCCAACAACACCTTCGCTTGGCTACAGGCACCACGATTTCAACTCAGACTGTCCGAAACCGGCTCCATGCTGTAGGTCTGTATGCTCGCCGACCGATGGTATGTGTTAGATTAACATCAAGGCATCGTCGCGACCGCAGGGAGTGGGCAACCGAGCATGTCAACTGGAGGAGAAATTAATGAAGCAATATTCTGTTTTCTGACGAGTCCCGTTTTTCTGTGCATCCGGATAATAGGCGTATTTTCATCTGGAGGGACCGTGGCAGTAGGAATAATCCTGCGTTCGTGCACGAAAGTGTCAGATTTGGCGGTGGAGGAGTGTTGGTGTATGGTGGCATCTCCATTGACGGGCGCACTGACCTCTACATCATTCGAGATGGAGCTCTGACTGGTCGCCGATATAGGGATGAGATCCTCAGACCTATTGTAGTCCCTTACGCTGCAGCAATCGGAGATAACTTCATTTTAATGGACGATAACTGCAGGCCACATCGTGCAAACCTGGTGGAGGATTTCCTTTTCGAGGAAGGAATCGTTCGAATGGAATGGCCAGCGTGTTCTCCAGACATGAATCCAATCGAGCACGTTTGGGACGCTCTAGGAAGACGAGTTTCTGGCCGCCAACAACCCCCACAAACTCTCCAAGAACTGGAAAGAGCTCTTCTGGAAGAGTGGGGCAGAATACCCCAACTCGTCATTAATAGCCTCATTGAGTTCATGCCTCAAAGGTGTTCAACGTTGCTGGCCGCCCGTGGAAACCATACCCCCTACTGAAAATGATTTTCTTTGAAGAAAACACCTTTTCTTATTCTTTTTTTCTCATATGCACAAATTGTGTTTTTTTCCTTTTGTACACAAATGCACAATAAAATGCATTTTTTTCTGCCAAACATGTGTAATTTATTCTCATATAACCTACTATGTCTGTCGACCATGTATCAATCAGCTAAAAAGTTTCCCAGATACAAAATCCACCTAAAACTGCAATATCCTTTAATTGTTTTGAGCAGTGTATATTAAACGAGCAAGGGATTTTCCCGATTATTCATATATATTAAACAAGCAAGGGATTTTCCCGATTATGAATGATATCGTAAACGACTGGGAAGATTTTCACAAGACTTGCCCGTTATACTAAATCGAGCATGAGAAAAAGATCTAGCTAGGTTCTGAATACAAGAAAATTCATTTTTACAGGGTAAAACAAACTCAGCGCTGAAAATGTTTTTTGTTATAAATGGAAAAATACTCAAACGATTTACACGAAACGTGTTGCCTATACTAATTCAAGCACGAGAAATCCATCTAGCTAGGTTTCGAATTCGGAAAAGGTCAAACAAACTCAGCACTAAGAATTCTGCTATATATCAAAAACGGCTCTAACGATTTTCACAAAAATTGATGACTATTCTAATTCGAGCACAAGAAATTGATCTAGATAGGTCACTAATTCTAGCTAGGTCACTAATTCAACAAAGTATTTTACCAATCCAGTACTATTCAAGATATTGAAATCTAAACATAAAGAAAAATATTTGAAACTTATTTTGGAAATAAATTTGTTTTATTTCATTTTTTTTTTATCTTTTTCTTTCACAAATAATTGAGGTGATAGGCTGGATTTGTTTGGTGATGGATGAAGCTGATTTTTATAATAAATTTAGGCTTCATTTAAATTACAACAACAATTACGAAGTGGAATCTAAAAATTGAATGCATAGAAAATAAGGATCGCAAGGCAATCTAGAATGGAAATGCAAAACGATTAAGTCTGCAGTTGGCTAGGGCGCGATTACGCGGGGGGTTGGTGAGCGTAGTGAGCAGGTGGCCGGAGACCCCTAGTATTTATAAAAGATTAAAACTTTGTTCAGTTTTCATATTTTCTAAATTTAACTCAATCTTTCATAAATTACTGGAAAAACTTATCAGCATTGAGTATATGTGACCTAACTGTCACCAGTTTTCTGTATCAAATTTTTGAAAGATTAAAAAAGACAACTGTAATATATCACTTCTCATTATAACAATAATATTTACTTATTTATGGTAGCTGCTATTGAAAGTCTCAAATTACAGCAGCTATAAATATGTGTGCAATATGTCAATGTTCTAATAAATAAACAGATTTTGTTTTTTCAATTGTTTTGTTAAAAACTGACTCAATATTTTTCTTAATTGACTCACATTTTCTTGTTGATTGACTTGCAGCTTTATGATTAGTGAGTTAGTCAGACTCATAAAGTTTTAAGTAACATGCAGTCCTTGTTCAATAAATTAAGAATACATAAATTATTCATGGATATATATATATATATATATATTAAAAAAAATCAACAATGCTCCTTCGCCTTTTTGAGATGAATTATTATCCTTCCCCTTTTACATACATATCACAAATCAATTTTTTTGTGACTCAAAACATCTTATTTTAAAAACATAATGCAACAGTTCCCAAACTCTATTGCTACACAACACACTTTAAAGTTTGAAAAATGTTGAAAGTTATATAATGTATTTTAAAGTTTATTTCTGTTTGAATTTATGGTGTCAAAATATATTAACATTAATACTATCAATAAAAATTATTTTATTATATGTTATTGTATTTAGGGCATGAAAAGATTCGAAGCAAGGTCTAAAGTTTTAGCTGCTCTGAAAGAAAAGAATTTATATAGAGAAACAAAAGATAATCCAATGGTGGTTCCTGTGTGCAGGTATGTTATTTTAATGTGCAATAATTACAAATAAATAAATTATTTTTAGTTCCCTAAAATTACTCAAATTGAATTTCCATACCTTTGTCTAATCACTTGAGAGTTGTATCCCTTTATCACAAGCTAACACTGATGTTGTGGATGTGCTGCAACACATAATTTATAAAATTATGTATAAAATTAATTATAATACTGTCTGTAAAAATAAATTGAAGTGCTCTTTAGAATGCATAATTTTCTTCTTGTAAAATAAATAAATAAATAAATAAATAATAATAGTCATATTTTGTATTGTAGGATTTTATTTTATAATCTGACAATTGCTTAAATGTTGACTTGTCTTATGACTGACTATAAATGACTATAGCTCTTCAATTTAACTTTAAACAATCTTTATTACTTACTCAACCAAACAATTTGATGATGAGATCACAATAATTCATACCCATCAATACTGCAATATCGTTGTAAACATTAAAAGAAATTCACCTAGAATTCTAGCTTTAATCCTTTATTTTATACTAGCTGACCCACCCGGCATTGCCTAAGCCTGTGAACTTAAATCTCTTAAAAAAACGAAATTCTGGCCAGAGTCTCCGATGGCTTCGACACTGTATACCGGGCATGTTTGCACGCTCCGTAAAATCTTTTATTTCTTCCTTCCACTGCCAGGGGAGCATTCATTTCTAAACAAACCTCTTTCCAAATGAACCCCTGAGACAGGTCCCCGCTGCCTATGGCACTGTGTAGTAGGCCTGCTACAAAATTGAGCTAATATGGAGAAGATGGGAACATTATTAGCCGAGTTATTGAATTAAGGCACAGTTAGAGAAAATAACCTTGAGGGAGGTGCTGAGGGGAGGGGATGTTCAAGTATCCTTCAGCAAATGACTTTAGGATGACCACTATGCATCTTTAAAAATTCGTTCGTTTGATTAAGCTAGGAACTTAATTACAAATTTGGCTTAAACTATTTTTCAGAAATAGTGGTAACCGCTACTTATAAATTTACTTTAATGTTATAGAGGGTGACTATTAAGTTAATTATAATGTTTGGAATCACTTGCGTTGAAATCGGGAAGATAGTTGCTGAGTTATGGAAACGGGGCATAGTTAGAGAAAACACCTTGAAGGAGGGGCTGGCGGGGAGGGGATGTTCAAGTGCCTTTCAGCAAATAACTAATTAGGAAAACCACTATGAGATTAAAGATTGATTCATTTGGTTAAGCTAGGAACTTAGTTTGAAATTTGGCTTAGACTATTATACCGAAATATTGATAACTGCTTTCTAGAAATATAACCTGAAGCTATGAATGTTGATTTTTATGATGATTTAGCAAAATGTTACTGGTTTGGAGAAGTTCGGAACATTATTAGCTGAGTTATGAAAATAAAGCACAGTTAGAGAAAAAACCTTGAGGGAGGGGCCGCGAGGAGGTGCACGGTCACATGCTCAATAACAAATCACTAACTTTGACTTTTGGTATGCATCAACTGAATACGGGCTGTGTACTTTTATTAGAAACATAAATTTAATTTTTACGAAAACTGTTATTCTAAAATAACAGTATTCTCTATATAAAACAGCAATTAAATGCTACGAGTGAAGCTAAAAATGTTAAATTTTTTAAATGTAATTAGTTCTGTTGAAATTAGAGCAATATATTTGGATTTATTAATAAGGAGGGTCAATTAATGAAAAAGCTAACGCCAGGTGGTATGCGGTCAAGTAAAATAAATAGTATATTTAATAAAAAGTCATTTACCCCCACTTCACCCCATTCCTGCAAATATAACAAATAAAAAGTTTTCTGTATCAATAATCTCTATCATACTGATATATGTCATGTAAAAGATACTTCCTTAAACCCAGCTAAATATCATTCATTAAGTCGATAAAATCCTTTAATATTAAGCTTTTAGCATTTGGCAACGG
Organism: Maratus michaelseni; assembly: GCA_963931845.1. Lineage (NCBI taxonomy): Eukaryota > Metazoa > Arthropoda > Arachnida > Araneae > Salticidae > Maratus > Maratus michaelseni. The sequence continues at coordinate 70,101,264 of OZ007595.1, read as the reverse complement.
TTAATAATTATTGTTATTAATTATTTGTTATCCTATTAATTAATTGTTATTATTCATATTTGTATTTTGTTTATTTTGTAGTCGATCAAAAGATATTGTTGAGCCTCTTTTAAAAGTTCAGTGGTATGTTAAATGTGAGGGTATGGCTCAGAAAGCAATTGAGGTTTGTATGACTTTAATTATTTTACTCATCATTTCTAATTTAATATTATCAGCAATGTATTTAAGCAAAATTTAAGTTGTTAAAGGGAGCATGTAAAATGGTATTGTAATTTATATTTTTACTACTACAGTCAAAAAGTTCCTTGGAATGAATAATTAAATATTCATTTATTGAAATTAAACAGCATAACCTAGACTGACTATAAAATACTTTCCTCCTACACTCACACACTTGCTCAAATGTTCATATAGCTGTTGAAAACATTTCTCAAACCTCCAAACAACATTTCTCAAACAACCAATGTTTTCTTTCATCAATAGTGAAATTTAAAAGAGTGAAAATGGCATTCTTCAAAACTTGTGCAACCTTCACAGAATTCCTTGTTCTGCTAATATGCTTGCAATATTTTCATTGCCTTTTTTATATACATTTCAGGGAGGGGGTCTCAAAAGGTGTTTTTCAAATAAGTTGATTGTTTCTGTTGTTTTAAGTAAGTGAATACATATTTAAGTTTATTTTATTTTTATTTATGTGTGTTAATTTGAATAAATGTATTTGTCTTTTTTATATATTGTATTTACTTCAAATTGTTATAGAACACATGCATTTTCTTCTTAGTAGCTAGTCATAATATCTGGACATATACATTTCATATTTAAATTGAATTTTTACTTAAACTATTTAATTTAACTTTTTGGGGTTATCAAAATCAGCTTTATATGCTTCTTCTGTGAACATATCTGCTTTCTTTAAAACCCCAGTTATTACATTTGCAATGACTAACAATCCTGAATCCAGTTGAAAAGTATCTATCTCCAATTTGGAGAGTAAGATGTCATGATTTGAGCTGTCAGTTTTGGGCTTCTGTAGTCGTCTTTGCCTTTGGTAATATACATCTGCTATATTATTTTCTTCATGAAAACAAACATTTTTACATATTCAAGATCGTCTTTCACGATTACCTTCATATCCAAGGGAAATACTACTATTGAATCTATGTTTGTGCACATAACATCCATTACAATTCCTAATATTTAGGATTTAATCATCTTCTTTAATGTTCTTCTAATTATTCGAACAATTACCATAATCACAATACCTCTTTTTAATAATAGCTTATGTATCTACAAAAATAATAATTCCTTTTGGCTGGAAATATCTGTAAAATGCTGAGAAATTATTCTCTGCAATGTGTTTATGGAATATACTTTGTATTTAGAAATTTAAATGAAAGATTTTATTGATGTGTAGTCTGCACAGACAGTATCTATAACATGATATTCATAATATATAAAATAAAATGATTAGTTCTATACTAATGTATTTTATTGTTGTATATTTTATACACGGAATTTCTTACATTTGAAAATTTAATTATATGTGCCTTTAAAGTTCATTGTTAACAAAATAATTTATATAGTTGATAATATTTGTTTGAGTGATATTAAAGAAAATATACTGAAAGTAAAATTAAAAAAAATATCTAGTAACCTAAAAGTATTATTAAAATATCTGAGTTACATATTTATATGAAATAAAAATTTGAACAAGAAAGTTTTTTGAGAGATAAAAGTTATAGGTTATTTTAAATGAAAATTGTACTTATAAAAGTAACAATCAAATTTTTGATAACAAAAATTTACTTTTAAAAATTTATGAATTTATTTTTGGCACGTCATATTTCTGTTTTTATTAATGTGTTTACTGCATATCTTCAGTCTGTTTCAGGTGAGTGAAATTTTATATATTTTTATCAAAGATTTTTGTTTAAATTGTTCATCCTTTTATTTCCACAGTATGCAATATACTCTTTTTAACCACTTTCGATTACTGTGCTGAAAATTATGTCTCTTCTCTTTTTGAAAAATCAAAATTTTAAAAATCTGTTTAATTATTCAAAATTATCTTTCTACACTTTTCTCGATTACTTAACTTCCTTTTTTATTTTTTTCTATTTTTTTTCTTCTTTTATTACACATGTGATTGGAAACATGCAGCAATATTATCGCACCAAAGTAATGGTAGCAATACTCAAGCATCCACATAAATGAAAAACATATGTCTTAAAGTAGGGGTGCACAACCTGTGACCTGCGAATCAATTTCGCCGATCGGATGCGGAAAAATCACGAATTGCGTTAAAAATCGCAAATTGTGCTGATCGAGTGCATATAAATCACAAATTTTGCCGATCGGGTGCGTATCAATCGTAAATTTCGTCAATCGCCTGCGTAAAATTCTTGAATTTTGCCAATTGCCTGCGTAAAAATCGTGAATTTTGCCGATCGGGCCCGTAAAAATCGCGAATTATGCCGATAGGATGCATATAAATCGCGAATTTTTCCGATCAGGTGCATAAATTTCGTTCATCGTATGCGTAAAAATCGCGAATTTCGTCAATCGGGCGCGTAAGAATCGCGAATTTTGTCGATCGGGTGCATATAAATCGTGAATTTTGCCGATCGGGTGCGTGTAAATTGTAAATTTCGCAGATTGTCTGCGTAAAAATCACAAATTTTGTCGATTGGACACGTAAAAATCGCAAATTTTGCCGATTAGGTGTGTAAAAATCGCAAATTCCGCTGATCGGGTGCGTAAAAATCATGAATTTCGCCGATAGGGTGCGTATAAATCACGAATTTTGCTAATCAGTTGCATATAAATAGTAAATTTCGTCGATCGTATGTGTAAAAATTGCGAATTTTGCCGATCAGGCCCGTAAAAATCGCGAATTTTGCCAATCAGGCCCGTAAAAATCGCGAATTTTGCCGATCGGGTGCATGTAAATAGTAAATTTCGCTGATCGTCTGTGTAAAAATCACGAATTCCGCCGATCGGGCGCGTAATAATCATAAATTTTGCCGATCGAGCACGTAAAAATCGTGAATTTTGCCAATTGGGTGCGTGTAAATTGTTAACTTCGCCGATCGTCTGTGTAAAAATCGTGAATTTTGCTGATTCGATGCGTAAAAATCGCAAATTTTGCCGATCGGGCTCGTAAAAATCACGAATTCCGCCGATCAGGCGCGTAAAAATCATGAATTTCGCCGATCGGGCATGTAAAAATCGTGAATTTTGCCGATCGGGTGCATGTAAATTGTAAATTTCGCCGATCGTCTGTGTAAAAATCGCGAATTTTGCCGATCGGATGTGTAAAAATCGCAAATTTTACCGATCGGATGCGTAAAAATCTCAAATTTTGCCGATCGGGCACGTAAAAATCGCAAATTTTGCTGATTAGGTGCGTAAAAATTGCAAATTCTGCCGATAAGGCACGTAATAATCATGAATTTTGCCAATTGGGTGAGAAAAATTGCAAATTTCGCCGCTTGGATGCAAAAAAATTGCAAATTTCGCCGATTGGGTGCATATAAATTGCAAATTTTGCCGAACGTGTGCATAATAATCGTGAATTTCGTCAATCACTAGGAAAAAACTATGAATATTGTCAATCGCGCATGGAAAAAATTAACTTTTATGCCGACCTCCCCCCCCCCCTCTCCTTGCCCGAAACAAAATTTTGTCCACCCTATGATGTTGGCTCTTGGCAATTCAGTCATTTTTGTGACTGCCCCTCCTCTTATAAAGGTTGTGCACCCCTTTGATATCTACATTTTATGACTGAATATGTTAAGAAGTACAATTTAGAATAATATATGTTTCTCCTCCTCTCCACCTTCATTCATGAAAGCAGATTTTTTTTTTTCGGCACTGGCAATCTTTAAAGCTAAATTTATTCCTTCAAATAAAGTCAAGGAGTATTTTCACTCTTTGAAAATAATCTTAGCTATATCTCTTGTATAAATACAAACATAAACTGTTGATATATCATTGCCAACAGAACTGAATACGTTGACTGGAAGGAAGGGACCTAGGTGGCTAAATCTACAATTCCGAAATTTATGTTTTTTTTAATCTGATCTCTCACGGTCACAACTCCTCAAAACAAAAATTTTCTGATAGTGGCCCTCGACAACCCAGTCATTTTTGTAAGTGGCCCTTCGCTTAAAAAGGTTGTGCACTCCTATCTTAAAGTGAAAGCCATAAGGCCATTACAAAATAGAAACTGCTGGAAAAAAATAAATTGCAGAAAAAATAAAAAACATAAATCATAATAAATTTAGCATTACAATTTCATGGTAAAAACCTATCTAAAAAAAAAAAAAAAATGCTCAGTAAGAAACCAAAAAGCTTAATAACACTTACAGTAAAACAAGCATGCATAGATTAAAGTTTAAAGCAAAGTATCTTTTAAATGAATTTTATTTATTTTTTAAAAACACAAGTAACAGAAAACATTTGAAGGGTACCACATTGGACAGCTCTGGTATTGAAATGCATGCAACTTTGTCTTTTCTTGCTGAGTATTTTCTTTGAAAATTATTAGTTTTCCAAGTTTTGATTCATTGCTTTTTTTTTACTGACTTTAAAGAAATATGGTGAAAATTAAATTTCTGTGGATGAAATGTGAGCATAATATTTTCTTTATTAAATAAAAAATAAAATAAAATAAAATTTTAAGAAAATACTTATTATTTTTAAAAGTTCACCAAAATTATAGTTGCTTAATTGTTTATATAAAAATATCTGCAAAACATTACTTAAATTAATTAAAAATTTAATATATTCATAAACTTTAAAACTGATTAGATTTAAGTAAAAGTAAATGCTTGATAAAGAATGATACATGTTTAAGTAATTGTTATTGAACTATCAATTCATATTGTTTCTTATTTGTGATTTACTTATTATTAAATTAGTTTTTATAATCAATCAGAACAGCTTCAAAGAAAAAAGGAAGGAAATAATTTTTAAAAAAATGGATTATTTATTCTGTCATAGAAACAATATGCACATGTTAATTTATTTAAATTTAAATATTTTTTTTTGTTAATTTTGTTTAGTTTTGGTGCATCAGGGTTTTATTATTATTATTGTAATCTTGAAATGCGATTACTCTTCTTTAAATTCACTTACACTTGAATTTTCAAAAACTATACCGTCTTTCATAAATCATATATTTACTTCATAAAAATTTGTCACCTTAACTAATATTAATTATCCATTTATTGCAGGCTGTAAAAGATGGAAAGTTGAAAATTTATCCAGAAGTTCACATCAAAACTTGGAATCACTGGCTTGAAAAGATTAGGTAGTTATTTTAAAATAACTTTCAGAATTTTTATATGTTTGCATATTTTAATAGTAGTTAAACTAGCCAAAGGAACTGCAAAAGGTTTTCAATTTTCATGTTTAGTTTTTAAAGTCAAATTCCACTTCTGATCACATTCATTCAAGTGCTTAAAATTAATTTTAGAATACGTTAAAATAAAATTTTTACTATTAGTTTTAAAATGCTACTCTTATTTATTAAAATATATACATGTAGTGAAATCTGTCTAAGGCGGAATCGCTTGGGATTGAAATAAAATTCCGCCTTAGACAGATTTCCGGCTTAGACAGAAAAACTTTATAGACATCCCGTTTACAGAGTATTAAACATTTCTTTGGCTAAAAATTAAAACTAACATATCTTTTAATTTTTTTTAAAAATTAAATAAACAGGAAATCTTTGTACATATTTTTATATATTTATAGTAATATTAAATTACACTACAAATTGATAGTACACACTGGTATAAATCAAAATTACTGGTTTTAGTGGGAAAAAAAAAAGTTATAATTACCTTAATAAATGCCTTAAAATTCTATTATTCTGTGAGTTTAATAATTTCAATTTTGTCTTTTAAGGATAAAGTATTCGACGTTTTTGATTTATTATCCATTTAGGAATAATGACTTAAATTATACAGCAAATCTTGTCTTTATAATGTACGAGTGCGTACAACAACGATGTCTTCTTGCATCTAGCACTTACTGAATTAGAACACAACAGTAGTTTCACAGTCTGCATTTTCTACCCCTATTGAAAAGAGCTTGTAGATACTTTTGGCAATATTCTTTTTGTCTGAAATTTGACGAAGAAATCAGCCCTTTTTGTATTATATGACAACCAATGGTTGACCGTTGACCAGGGGCGAAACTATTTCGTGAGAGGGTGAAAGGGTGGTGAAATCCTTCATAAAGTGTCAATGTGGTAGCCCTCCATTTTTAAACAGATCCTCTTACCTTACCGTAATTGAAGAATGAACTGTCAGAAATCAAGTGACCCATCGTCCAATATTTCACAGTCATATACAGTAATAGAATCATCCTAATCTCCCCAAACCACTGTCATCAATCAGTGAAGCACCCTTCTGATGAAAAGATAAAGTTATTACTCATTATGAAAAGATAAGGTTTCTTTCCATTTATATTTCCCAGCGGAATTTTCTTCCATCTTAAACAGTAACTTTGCTACCTGGGACTCCAAAATGAATGTCCGGTTCCACGTTACACAGATTGTTTCCGTTTCAGTCTTAGACAGGTTTCTTGGAAATCTCTGTTTAAAAATGTGGGACTCTGAAATTTTTCCGTGTTAGACAGATTTCACTATATGTATATATTTTGCATATTGTTTTCTGTTGTAATACAATCAATTAATGTAAAGATCGGATTTTGTTTAATAACTGTTTCTGAGGGGGGAAAACAATTAAATGACAACCATGTGCAAAAAGTAAAATATTTTTATCTTTTTTTTTTTTTTTTGTTTTTTTTTTTTTAGAGATTGGTGTGTATCAAGACAGCTATGGTGGGGTCATAGAATTCCTGCTTACTATGTAACCATAAAAAAATTAGTAGCTGCAAAGGATGTGGTGAGTAAATGTATCTTGAAAATATGTGCAATGAAATTTTAAAGCAGAAGTTTAAGAAAAATGACTGCTTACTTGCTTTCTTTCTGAATAAACATAAAACTGGCATTTCAGTGTATAAGTGCCTGGTAGAGGGGAAGGGGGTGACAGAAAAAAGCCATTGTCACCCCTGAATTTTGAAATTTAATTAAATTTTCCTGTTTATTGACGCTTTTGAAAACAGAAGTAAAATTAATTCTTCTCAAATGACAAAAACACTAAGAGAAAGAAGAACTAAAAATTTTTCATTAGTGGGGCTATGCCCTCTTATTTACTCCATTTATTTACTCCTTTATTTACTCCATTTAAAATAACTTGACCTGGGATGTGGACTACAGTCACATCCATTCGAAAATCTTGCTCCTCTCTCTATTTCTTTCAAAAGGAGTAAATATAACTTAAAAGCATACACAATGAAATTTTAAACCATAAGTATGAGAAAGTAAGTTTGCTTACTTTCGTTGTTCTTCAGTTAATTAAAAACCTGTAAATTCAGAAAATGAGTGCCTGTAAATGCAATGGTGGTCCTGTCTTCTGTATGTTTAAATTTAATTATTTTTCTTTCTTTCTTTTTTTTTTCCCCCCCCCCATATCTGTTGATTTTGGGGGAAAAAAAGTAGCAGCATTCATTCTTTTCAAGTGAAATTTATTAATAGGCTACTGCACTCATGTGAAAATACTTACTCGCTAATGTTAATCCTATGGAGGAAATATTTTAAGGTATCTTTGCATTTCAATATCTTTAAATGATTTTTGCATTGATAGCTGAGGTTGATCTCTATGCATACCTTTTTGTACTTTTTCGATTTTGAATACGAATACAAGTTTTTTTTTTAAATTAAGATATTTCACTTTCAGAACCGGTTTCGAAAGTGAAAGTATCCTCAATAAAGAAGAAAAACTGCTGCCAAAATCGAAAAAGTAAAAAAGGCCTGCATAGAAATCAACCTCAGCTATCCAAGGCAAGAAGAAAAAAAAAAATCATTTAAAAATATTGAAATTCAAATGAGATATATTAAAATATTTCCCCCATAGGATTAACACTAGCGAGCGGATGCTTTTGTGTGAGTAAAGTAGCCTCTTAAATACTGAGAAGGAAAGATAATCATTTTTCATCAGAGGGTCTCTGTCTTTGCTTTCTTTAACTCCCCATGCAGTGCAAGTTTTAATTCAGTTTTCTTTATGTTAATGAGTTTTAAAATCATTTTAAGTAGGGTTTTCTACCCCTCCCCAACAAAAAAAGTCCTTCTGGCCTGTACCGGGAGGAAAAGGTAGCTTTCCTATATCTTCGTTTTAAAATTTTAGCTAATGTTACATGAAAACAGCAAGTTAAAATGCAAAGAAAACGTTTACAGAACATTCGTTAATACTGAATTTGAATAAGAAATTTGCCAAATTAGTCAACTATAGCCAAGTTGGCTTCATTTATGAAGACCTATTTCGGTCACCAAATTTGGCAATATTTCGCCAAATGTCGCCAAGTTTGGCGAGAATTTGGCGCTAACGGATATGAATATATAGTTTTATGCGTATGATTTGGGAAAATGATTACAACAATGAAAGATAATAATTTGCGAGAAGTCGCGTTCACTAAAACTTATAAATTAATCGTTGGATTTTTGTAATGTGCTATCTTGTTTCAAAATGTCTGCCACCCTAGAATTTCAAACTGCTGTATCTCAGCCGTTTTTTAAGATAGAGGTAAAACAAAAAATACTCCGGAATCCTTGTATCAAAGCCTAACATTTAAGCAAAAAATAAATTAGAATTTTTAACTTTTTTGTATATTTATTTTAGTTTTAAATTTTTAAATGGCCGCCATCTTGAAATAAAATGGCGGACCAAGCTGGCCAACGAACTCGGTTTAGACATTGGTGAGCTTAATACACACAATTAGTTTCATCCAAATTGATTTATAAATACGAGTGTTATCGTATGACATAGGTCATATATATATATATAAATCAGCATTTGAACAGAGGGTGGTTTTGGGGTCTGGGGGTCATGATCGGTGAAAATATATCGAAATTTTCCGGAATTGCTTTCCTCCGAACGGCTGCAATAGGTAGCTTTATACTTTTTTGTATTGAAAGCTATCTAAAAGTACATAATAAGAATAATATTTCTTAATTATTAAATTTCTGTGTTGCTATTTTATGTTTATATGTTTGAAGTCATGTCTTTGGGTTTAAGCAAGTCTCGATCTTTAGCTTGGGGATGAATTTTAAAAGAATGCAAAATCTGCCTGCCTTTTACTATTTTATCCATTTGTGGTATTTCTCCCCCTTAAAGAAAAAGCTGGAACACAATAATTACTTTTAAAAGATAATCACTGTCAAAGCAGGCAGCATTAAAAATCAGTATTATTGCTTTACAATTAAATGCTATTTTGATAGTGCTGACCTCTCGATTCTAAAAAGAAATAACTAATGCTGATGCTGTAATTGAATTTATTGGGACCTTTTCACTTTCTCTTCTCATAATAACAAAATTATTGCATATAAAACATGAAAACTGGCAGTTTTTTAGAAAAATGTATGAAAACAATGTATGTAAACAAGCTGAAGCAGACAGTTTTTAAATCAAAGAATTGTTTTAAGTACAATTTACTGTTGAAATCAGTTAAAATAGTTCAGTTAGAAAAAATAGTTTATAATTTCAAAAACTATGCACAGCAATTTAACCATCTTTTGCTGGCACATACTTGACTATATTGTGCTGTGCAGTGTCCAATAGTTTTTTTTTTTATTGGTCTAATTTTTTTAAAGTTTTTTCCAATTTTTTTCCTCAAAATTTCATTATTTGAATAGATTTAATTCCTAGTTTGAAAGAGCCTTTTTTGCCAGATTTTAAAAAGTCCAAATAATATTTACAAACACTTTTCCATTAAAAAATATATTTACACATGAATTTAAAAAAAAAAAAAAGACTAAAATAATTAAGCTATTGCATGCAAAAATAATTTAATGGTGAAAATTACGTCGTATTTAAAACCATTTTCTTGTAGCTTTTCCAAATACTGTAGTTTTAATTGAAATATATATTGACACATGAATATTGAAAAAGAAAGAAAACTTTTAAATAATTAAATTATTATGTGCAAAAAGCATTTAATGGTGAAAATCATATTTGAAACAATATATTTAAAATGCATTATTTAACAAGATTTTCTCTAGACATTATAAAATCCCAGGAGGCAGCAATATTTTTTTACTTTACCATTTTATATAAGCTGATTTTCAAATGTATATTGATCTATCTTAATCAATCACGGAAACAGCCGTCATCTGTCACAGCGATTGTCGATGCAATCTTGATCACTGAAAAATCCCCAAATCAAACGGAAATGAATGGCAACCTGATAGCAGAAGATTGTCACTGGTCATGATAATATCATTTAATCTTCTATAATCGAGTAATCTTTTTAAAACAGAGCAAATTAACTTGTTTTTAGAGTATGGATGAGGGTTGACAAACATAGCTTGTAGAAGGGGAGGCAGAGCCCCTAGTTATTTAAAATTCCCATTCTTGTAATATTTTCTTTGTGACAGATCTGATACAAACATTAACTATCATAACCCGTACTCAAATAAAAATTGCTTAAAAGAAACAAATTTTAAATGTCACTTTTTTTTTTTTTTAAATATTTTTAAAACATTTTAAACATTTCAATAGTTTTACCCACATTTTTCATACTCATGGAGTCTCAGGATTTCAACTTCACGATCATTGCAAATCAACTCTGTATGTATATAAAATAATTTTCTATACAAATATGTTTTATTTCAAGGCATGAATTATTTTTTTATTTAACAATTTCAGCAAGAGGAAAATGAAAGATGGATTAGTGGCAGAAATGAAGCTGAAGCTCGCCAAAAAGCTGCAAAAAAGTTTGGTGTTTCTCCTGAGGATGTGGAGTTAAAACAAGGTGTTTTTTCTTTCTTTCTTTTCTTTTTTTTATGATAGTTTTGTTTAATTTGTGTTTTGAACACTGTTTTTACCAGTGTCAAATGACACCTTTTAAAAGATTTCAATTTATGGTTATTTTATTTATAAATTGTAAATAAAAAAAATCACACCCTTTCTTATGCTTATTTTTATACTTATTAGCTTTAAGAAAATACGAGTAAATAAATATAAATCAAAACGTTAAAAGGTGTAATTTGACACCAGTAGAAATAGTGTAGCATAGCAATTAGTTCAACCTTAATGAATTGTTCTTGTATTTAATTTAATTTCATCATCATCATCATCTTTATTGCCATTATCTGTTCTTGAACTTACTATAATTTTGTATTGTTGTTAAATTATTAAACAAGTGTATTAAAAAAAAAAAAAAAGTTGGGAGTAGTGGGAATTTTTAGGGAATGAATTTACAAGAGTCCTTCAAATTAAGTTTTGAGAACTACAATCTGAATCTTTAATTTCAGTTATCAAAGATTTTTTCAATTGATTTCTGAATTAACTTTTTTAAATAATGATGGATGTTATGATACATTCCATTTATACTTTTAAATTCAATAGTTTTCATTAATTATTTTACTTAAATTAAATATTTAATCCTTATTAATCATTAATTAAAAATTTTTCATATTAATTAACATTTAAATTGATTATTTAATCGTTATTATTTAAACAGTCAATAATTTCTATCTTTTTAAAATTAATCTTTTTAACTTATCTTCTAAGATATTATTATTAATTAAATATAACTTCTAGAATTAAATCACTTTTTAAAAATCAATATCAATAATCACTTGTAAATTAAATTATAATCATGCATTTAAATCTCTGGTAAATGTTATGATACATTCCATTTATACTTTTAAATTCAATAGTTTTCATTAATTATTTTACTTAAATTAAATATTTAATCCTTATTAATCATTAATTAAAAATTTTTCATATTAATTAACATTTAAATTGATTATTTAATCGTTATTATTTAAACAGTCAATAATTTCTATCTTTTTAAAATTAATCTTTTTAACTTATCTTCTAAGATATTATTATTAATTAAATATAACTTCTAGAATTAAATCACTTTTTAAAAATCAATATCAATAATCACTTGTAAATTAAATTATAATCATGCATTTAAATCTCTGGATAGAGAATTAAAGATTTCCGTTTGTTGACATCGATTCCGGTAAAGTACCGCGATTTTTCTTCTAAGTTAAAATATATAATTTCTACTTTTTAAATATTAATTATTTTTGTTTTAAAATTGATGCAATAGATTAAACATAATTAATTATGCAGTCTGCCAAAATCCTAGCAAGATTCAACGTAAATCGTGGCAGATATGAATTTTTAAACATTTTCTCTAATTTCAATGTTTACTTCGGTTGCCTTCACTATGATGCCTGGCCATTTTGAATCGCATCTTCGTGCGTTCAAAAAACAACAACTTAAGAGGTAATTGTCACCCATTTTGATGTAGGGGTCGTTCGAGCGGACATTCCAAGGTTAAGGGGTGCATTTTTCAGTGGGGAAAAAGGGGAATTCAAATTTGTTCTAGAACATTCGCGTACGTAAGATCTTAATTTCCGCTACTTGTTGCTAGGGAGTAAGTGTTTTCCTTTCGCCAGTATCGTTCGCGTGTGGAGTTGAGTTGTGGCACTAATGCTTTTTAGCAGTTACGGTTGAGAGTTAAGCCGTACGAAAAGAAGAAGAGGAATTTTTTGACTCTTCTGATTGGATAGTTTTGGCGTGTGTGTGAGTTGACTTGGTGGAGTTAAAATTCAATTTGAGTCAGTCTGTTGCTTTGCTCTACCAGAATGAAGATGTAGTTGAGAGAGAAAGACGCCGTGGTCGGGCCGTAAGGCCTGACATTATGTCAAAATTTTTGTATATAATTCAGTGAAAGCACTATTAATATTTAATCTAGTTATTATAGTTCATGAAGTTTTGATCGCAAGTTTGAAGATGAAGTTTTAAATATTATTTCGGCACCTTTGGTTCCAATCTGCACTGCATATAATAGCAACAACATCATTTTGCTATCAAGCTAATATACCATACTGTCGTCCATCTCATCAATTTGTCATCTCTACATAAATTGCCTGTTCTTGTCAACTTTACATCCATGTCCCTCCTCATTTCATAAAGTCTAAGTTCCAGCGGGAATAAATATTCTCTCGGTAACATAAGAGATAGTCAGCACATCATAATATATATATAGATATACAGCATCGCACCCTATCTACAACCTTATCGATTCTTCATCTTGGTGTGAATGACAAAGATTCATCTACAATTTCTCCATTCGTGTTCCTCATTAGATATTTTAAGTTCCAATGAATACAGCAAGAATAAATATATAAATAATCTTATGAACTATTGTAAGACAATAGAACAATTTCTAATTTAACTTAAATTTTAGCATAGACGATTAATTTTAACGAAGATCCTAGTAATCTCTTTTATCTAGAACATTTAAATTACTAATGGTGAATTGAACTGAGTGGATTATGATGAAGATAGCTTATTTACTTAAATAATTTGTATGTATTTTATTGAAGTGGCCACAGTTAAACTAGATAAAATGTCTTGTGTGAATAAAATCAATTATTTACTTATATTCCTGTCATCAGCTTTATTTGGGTGAGTTGTATTTTTCTTATTTTCATTTCAGATCTAAATTCGTGCATATACTCCAGTTTGAGTAATTTTATCATCAGCTACTCTAAATTATATTTTACTGAATAACTTACATTATATTTGAGATTTCAGTATTATTTTTACAGTTTAATTTTGTTTCATTAGTGCTAGGTTTAACTTCGTATTTGGTGCTTCCACTATACGCGCGACCTGTATTGAGAAGTTGGAGTGGGATTTAGAGTAAACATTTATTCTAATTTTCTGTCTTATTTAGGCATTTTAAGAATCTCTGTTTGCTTTATCTCCTAACCCCAATTTTTCCTTACAATGGATATGGTTTATCTCTTATTTCATGTGTTATTAATCTTTTTTTCATTCACTCTTATCTCTCTTAAATCAGGATCTTTATTTAGTCTTTGGTTTTGGCAGCCTTGACTTAAGCATTTTAATTATTAACCATTGGGAAAATGGTTGTAGTCGTCGTCACTTTATTTTTTTAAGCGTTTTTAATGAAATTCTGTAATTTAAGAAGAATTTTTAACGAAATTTTGAAACTTTAGAAGAATTTTTCTTTGAATAGGCAATACAAATGCATAAAATCATTACAAAAAGGATAGATGCAAGTTATCAGATATCTATACTAATAAAAGAAAGTTTCGCTCTGTGTGTGTGTGTCTGTTGGCGATAGCTAGCAAAATCTAGCCCACCTAGAAGTCTGGAAATTTAGGTGTGGATAGTCCAAGGTCTGGCCCTGTGCACCTGAGCCTCAGAATTTTAATATTTCAATTATTTACTGAAATATTAATTAATATTCACAAAGAACTCTCATCAAAAATACGCTTTTATTCTCTTGGGTTGGTTGGTTGCATCGTTGTTAATATACAGAAGTTATTAAATAAACCAGAGTAGCGATGCATAAATAAGGATTTCTAACTAAATAGTATCAATATAGATTGAAGTTATTAGCGTAGAGGAGCCATGCGAATGTCGCGCCACCTGTACATGACAAATTACACATATGTCCAACTGATTGAAATATTTTCCAAGCCCATTTTTCTTCATGACAGTTAGTCGTTTTTTTTTTTTTTTTTTTTTTTTTTACATGACATTTATTATTATGATGGAGATTGTTAATACAGAAAACTTTATTTAACAGATTCTTTTTCATATTTGCGGGAATGAAGAGGGGCAAGGGTCTAATTACATTTAAGCTTCAAGGTGTATTTCTAAAAAGCAGTTACCAGAATTTCCGAATAATAGTGTAAGCCAAATTTCAAATTAAGTTCCTAGCTTAACCAAATGAATCAATCATTAAAGATGTATTGTGATCCTCCTAATTAGTTATTTACTGAAGGCCACTTGAACGACCCCCCTCCCCCACTCCCGGCCCGTCCTTTAAGGTTTTTTCTCTAACTCTGCTCCGTTTCCATATCTCAGCAACTATCTTTCCGATTTCAACGCAAGTGATTTCAAACATTATAATTAATTTAATAGTCACCCTTTATAACATTAAACTAAATTTATGAGTAGTGGTTACCACTATTTACGAATAACAGTTTAAGCCAAATTTGTAATTAAATTCAAAGCTTAAGGAAACGAACGAATTTTGAAAGATGCATAGTGGTCCTCCTAATTAGTCATTTGCTGAAGGGCACTTGAACATCCTCTCTCTCCCCCCCGGGACCTCCTTCAAGGTTTTTTCTCTAACTATGCTCCGTTTCCATCAGCAACTATTTTTCCGATTTCAACGCAAGTGGTTCCAAACATTATATTTAACTTAATAGTCACCCTTTATAACATTAAATTAAATTTTTGAGTAGCGGTTACCACTATTTACAAATAAGAGTTTAAACCAACTTTGTAATTAAGTTCCTAGCTTAACAAAACGAATGAATTTTTATGCATGCATAGTGGGCCTCCTAATTAGTCATTTTCTGAAGGACACTCGAACATCCCCTCCCCTCCGCACCTCACTCAAGGTTATTTTCTCTAACTGTGCCTTATTGCAATAACTGGGCTAATAATGTTACAATCTTCTCGAAACCAGCTCAATTTTGTAGTGCGCCTACTATACAGTAACGTAGGCAGCGGGGACCTGTCTCAGAAGTTCATTCGGAAAGAGGTTTGTTTAGAACAGAATGATCTCCTGGCGGTAGTAGGGGGAAATAAAAGATTGTCTAGAGCGTACGAGCATGCCGGGTATACGGTTCCGAAGCCATCGTAGACCGTGGCCAGAGTTCCGTTTTTTAAGAGATTTAAGTTTATTACAAGGGCTCGGGCAACGCCGGACGGGTCAGCTAGTGAAAAATAAAGTAGAAATTTGGTACTTTCGTGTTATAGTGGCCCTTAAGGATGAAATATTTTTGTTTCTGTTTTCATTAATATATTGTAATTTTGGTACTTTCGTGTTATATTTTGTTTCTGTTTTCATTAATATATTGTAAGTTTGGTACTTTTGTGTTATAGCGGTCCCCAAGGATGAAGCACCAAGCGACCAAGATTTATCACCAAATTATAAAGCATGTGTGACATTATAATAATATATGATATATATATATAACATTTCTTGATGTATGGGGCCAAGTTATAGTCGTGTTTAATGACATATATGGCACATATAGGAGTGTTTGGAATATATATATATATGCGTATATAGGATGCATATATAAGCTTTGCGATGATCTTGGCAAAATCATAACTGAGACCTTGGCATAATCATAATTGTGGGGGCTGCTATAACACAAAAATACATTTGGCAAAATCCTCAAACAAGGGCGACCCCGATTTGGCGATTTTTTTGACGCGCGCCAACCTAAAAAACGGCAACCTCCAAATTCCACCCAATCAGAACACGTATTTTTCGACAGACAAGTCACTACTTACACAATTCCTAGGCCAATTTCTTTCACAAAGTAAATACTGATTTTATTTCGTTTTACTGCTATTTACAAAGTTTTGAAAAGTTTTTTTGCGAGATTTCTCCATTTTTACATACTTTTAGCAATATTTTCATTCAGATTTTTCCATTTTTACAATTTTTAACTATTTTTTCCTCCAGATTTTTCCATTTTTACAAATTTTTAGCTATTTTTTCCTCCAGATTTTTCCATTTTTACAAATTTTTAGCTATTTTTTCCTCCAGATTTTTCCATTTTTACAAATTTTTAGCTATTTTTTCCCCCAGATTTTTCCATTTTTACAAATTTTTAGCTATTTTTTCCCCCAGATTTTTCCATTTTTACAAATTTTTAGCTATTTTTTCCTCCAGATTTTTCCATTTTTACAAATTTTTAGCTATTTTTTCCCCCAGATTTTTCCATTTTTACAAATTTTTAGCTATTTTTTCCTCCAGATTTTTCCATTTTTACAAATTTTTAGCTATTTTTTCCTCCAGATTTTTCCATTTTTACAAATTTTTAGCTATTTTTTCCTCCAGATTTTTCCATTTTTACAAATTTTTAGCTATTTTTTCCTCCAGATTTTTCCATTTTTACAAATTTTTAGCTATTTTTTCCTCCAGATTTTTCCATTTTTACAAATTTTTAGCTATTTTTTCCTCCAGATTTTTCCATTTTTACAAATTTTTAGCTATTTTTTCCCCCAGATTTTTCCATTTTTACAAATTTTTAGCTATTTTTTCCCCCAGATTTTTCCATTTTTACAAATTTTTAGCTATTTTTTCCCCCAGATTTTTCCATTTTTACAAATTTTTAGCTATTTTTTCCTCCACATTTTTCCATTTTTACAAATTTTTAGCTATTTTTTCCTCCACATTTTTCCATTTTTACAAATTTTTAGCTATTTTTTCCTCCAGATTTTTCCATTTTTACAAATTTTTAGCTATTTTTTCCTCCAGATTTTTCCATTTTTACAAATTTTTAGCTATTTTTTCCTCCAGATTTTTCCATTTTTACAAATTTTTAGCTATTTTTTCCCCCAGATTTTTCCATTTTTACAAATTTTTAGCTATTTTTTCCTCTAGATTTTTCCATTTTTACAAATTTTTAGCTATTTTTTCCCCCAGATTTTTCCATTTTTACAAATTTTTAGCTATTTTTTCCTCCAGATTTTTCCATTTTTACAAATTTTAGCTATTTTTTCCTCCAGATTTTTCCATTTTTACAAATTTTTAGCTATTTTTTCCTCCAGATTTTTCCATTTTTACAAATTTTTAGCTATTTTTTTCCTCCAGATTTTTCCATTTTTACAAATTTTTAGCTATTTTTTCCTCCAGATTTTTCCATTTTTACAAATTTTTAGCTATTTTTTCTTCCAGGTTTTTCCAGTTTTACAAATTTTTAACTATTCTTTCCTCCCGATTTTTACAAAGAATTCGCAAATTTAACAGTCAATTTTTTCCTAACAAAAAATACCCCTTAAACTTTGTAAATTGCAACAAAACGAAATAAAAACAACGTTTACGTCGTGAAAGAAAGTCTCATACAAATTCTGTAAATAATCACTTCTTTGCCACAAAGCACAAATATTACAATTGGACAAAATCTCTAAATTCCTAATTTTTTAAATACGTAAAATTCATTCACGCAGCGGTCAGCAACTTATGTATGTACGCTTCGCGTACATTAACCGAAAAAAAAACATCACTGGATGCATGAAACTCACTGTACAGCAATCTCTAGAATGCATGAAACTCATTCACGCAGCGGTCAGTAACTTATGTATGTACGCTTCGCGTACATTAACCGAAAAAAAACATCACTGGATCCATGAAACTCGCTGTACAGCAATCTCTAGAATGCATGAAACTCATTCACGCAGCGATCAATAACTTATGTATGTACGCTTCGCGTACATTAACCGAAAAAAAAACATCACTGGATGCATGAAACTCACTGTACAGCAATCTCTAGAATGCATGAAACTCATTCACGCAGCGGTCAGTAACTTATGTATGTACGCTCCGCGTACATTAACCGAAAAAAAACATCACTGGATCCATGAAACTCGCTGTACAGCAATCTCTAGAATGCATGAAACTCATTCACGCAGCGGTCAGTAACTTATGTATATACGCTTCGCGTACATTAACCGAAAAAAAACATCACTGGATCCATGAAACTCGCTGTACAGCAATCTCTAGAATGCATGAAACTCATTCACGCAGCGATCAATAACTTATGTATGTACGCTTCGCGTACATTAACCGAAAAAAAACATCACTGGATGCATGAAACTCACTGTACAGCAATCTCTAGAATGTACGAAATTCGTTCACACAGCAATCAATAACTTATGTATGTATCCTATACACATTAACCAAAACAAAAAACATCACTCGATACACGAAACTACCGTCACAGTAATTTCTAAAATGTGATTATTATCAAATAAAATCAATAAAAAGTAAAAAAATAATCACAAACAATCAATAAAAATTCACTTACCTTTATTTTTCAAATTTCCCCTTTTTTGTAGAAGGCCCTGGCATATTTATATCACTATCGTCGCTTCCTTCTCCTGCAGCAGTAGCAACACTCGGGACTTTTTTCACCACATCCCGCACTCTCGGGGGGTAAACCTGAATAATCGCCCTCAAGAATGAATCAGTCAGTTCATCAGGGTCCCTTCTGTGACGCTTCCTCCACATGAACTCAGCAAGGTAGCCATCAAAAGTTTCTTCACCTTTTACATCTGCTACCCGCCTCTTTCCGCGAAGGTTGCGTTTAATCTCGCTCCATAAACCCTCTATCGTGTTGGTGTGCGCCCCAGTAACCGGGTTAAATTATATTTATGATTGACGGAGGCCGTTTTATAACCTTCATCAGAAAGGCAATTATAGGCCCGCCAACAATCAGAAATAATCTCAATTCCCGGTAAAATCCGCCTCTTGATAATCTCTAGCAAAATCTCTTTCGTTCTAGCTTCCACTACTTCCATAAAACACTCATTACTTCCACGCTCAACCGCACCAAACACCCACTTACCATCCACATGCTTTCCTCTATTATACTTTCTCTTCCCAAACAAACTCTCATCTATCTCAACCACTTTTCCTTCACCTCCCAAATCACTACTTTCAATCACACAAACAGACTTACACACCTCTCTACAAAAATTCATCCAATCAGTCACCGATTGTTTCGACACACGCGCAAATCTCATAATTTCTTTATGCCTCAATCCCTCAACCCAAGCATACGTAACAATCAAAACATCAATCATACTCATTTTACTTTCTTCAAACCAACTACCAGCCCTTATACTCCGCCTAACACAATGCTTTTCCCCTTTCACACTCCTTTCACATCGCCAATGAAATCCATCCAAATTCTTCTTTTCACACAATTTCATAGCATTCCCACATTTCGGACATTCATACTTACTCGCAATCAAACCTTTCTCCATACAAAAATCAACCACAGCCCTTTTACCCTTACAATTACAACTCAAACCCACAATAAAACGTAAATCATTCCTTTCATTCATTGAGACAGACTTTCGAGGCATCCTCACACATCAAATAAAGTGCTTACGAAACGATTTTAAAATATACAGAAATTACCCTAACAAATAGAACTGCTCACTCAAGAGGACAAAATTCTCACCTACCGCTAAATAATCAAACTCACAACTCCTCCAAAATCATAAATTTTCACTAGTAACTACCCACTATCACAACTACATAAGACAACTATTTCCCATTTCTATTTCCCGCAATGCAGAATTCATTAAAAAAAAAAAAAACAACACGTCAAAATATTAAATTCACTTCACTTCGCAAAACCCACATTTTGAACGAAAATAGACATGCAATGTACACGCTTGCCATGACGCAACACTAAAGTCGGCCCAAACAACTCCGGACTTGACTTCAAAACCACTCACCATCCAATAAATGCAGCCCTTCTTCCATATGCTTCTCTATTTCGGCTCTAGTAAATTCTGAAATTACCGGCTTCATATTCCAACACATGTTTACGGTATAGTGCATCTCTATATACCTCATTACCCTCTGAATCCAACAATACGGCACAAAAAAACCAACCAACCGAACCAAACCAACGTAATACACTCATAAACCAATCAAATTTCCAGATCAAACCACAGTAGGCGGGGAAAAAATGCAAGAAACAAACCGGTAGCAAGAAAAACTCATTTATCGCTTTGCCAAATGCGACGCAGCCAAGCATCGCCCTTGTTTGAGGATTCAACCATACATTTTTTTTTGTTTGTTTTTTTAAGTTTTCAGAACATTTTTCCAATGGTTATTGTAATTTGCTAAATTATATATATATTTTTTTTTCATAAATTATTTTCTTTATTGTTAATTAATTTGGGAAGGCATTCGAAATTGCACTTTCTAGTGTGCCGCCCTGTCTGGTTGTACTTGTTAGTTTAATTATTATTATTATTATTATTATTATTTTTTTTTTTTTAAGATTATTGCAGAATTACTCTAACAGAATATTTAGCCATTTTCTCCCCCCCCCCCCCCCAGCTGTTTCTAAAAATGACTTGATTATAAAGTTTAACTATATATATAAGAGAAATGTATGCATATTGTTGCAATATAAAATTTGGGTTGTGAATGCTTCCTTAAAATTAAATTTGCTGTTTGATGATATATGACATTTAACTTCATTTGTTTTTATTATTCTAGATGAAGATGTCCTAGATACCTGGTTTTCCTCTGGCCTTTTCCCATTTTCTATCTTTGGCTGGCCTGAACAAGTAAGAACAGCTTAATATGTATTTAAAAAAAAACAACAAAAAAATCATGACAGTTATGTTAGAAAATTAAATTATTTAATGTTTCTTACAATATAGACATAATTATTATGATAATTAAAAAAAAAAATTATAAAATATTCCTGCATAACCAGTTTTATAATTTATATTATCATTTTTTTAAACTCTGTAAGCATTTGAGCCTTTTTTCCCCATAATTTTCTGATTTGAAAGGCTGATGCAGATGCAGCAAAATTTTAAAAGCATGTTGATTTTTTAAAGTACTTATAAGATAAATAAATATGTAAAGAAATACAAATTCACATACCAACGATTTGCATAGCTATTATTTTATTAAACATTAAACAGATATGCAAAAATACTGCCACATGCTTAGACTGTCAGTGCAATCTTGTTCTAGGTTTTAAAATCTGGTATTCCAATTGGTTAGTGTAAAAGAAAAAAAAGTTTACATTTGAATTTTATAGCTATTAAAACACTTAACTTTTTTTTCAGTAGTTAAAAAATGTAAGGTATTAATAATACAGTAGAATTTCAATCCATTGTTTCTCATGGGGACATTCAAAGGGCAGTCAATTCCATTGACATTTTGAGTTATTGAATTAAATTAAAGCAATTACTCTGAAGTTATTTTCAAATGAAAATTGACTTTTCAGTTTGCACATGACTGTTATTGATTAAAAGATTAAATATATATATGAAACAATTTTTTTAGCTGTTTTATTCTTTCATTTTTGAGCAAATAATATTAATGTGACGGAATGACATTTTTGCTACCATGCTATAACCTGGTATTTAAAAATGGAAACTTCTATGAATTAAGAAGCCATTCAGTTTTTAAACTAATACATATCTTAAATATGATGTATAAGCAATATAAAATTATAATTTAAAGCAACCTACTTGTCCTACGGATGTAGTTATTAACTGTCATTTGACGTGACGGAATGACGGAAAGTTTCTTAAACATTTATTAAAAGAAAATCGACTAAACTAATAAATTTTATAATTTTTTTTATTAACCAGAATGATCATAAGAAATTATATTATATAACTATTCACGTGTGACAGCTTTTTCAAAAGCATATTGAGCACGATTACCTAGTTTATTTTGCATGCATTATTATCAAGTATATGGCTTTAAAAGACAATTGTAAACCATTAAATATTTTACTACATGCATTCATTTATTATGAAAATACAAAATAAACAACAATTATATTTTTTTTCACAGTTTTTTTCAAAAATACTATTTGTACAAAACTGCAAATATTTTATTTTTTAGCTGTGACCTAAACGTTTTGAATCTAAAACATTAATTTGAGAACTTGAAATATATTTCAATATATTTTTTAACTTAATTTATAAAAATTATTGAAAAAAACATTTTGATAAAAGTTGACACCTTTATGGAATTGCTCCAAAAGAAATAATAGAAGCTGTAAAATGATGAATGTGGGTGAACATAAAATTTCACTAATTCAGTTAAATTTTTTTTTTTTTTTTTTTTTTTTTTTTCTAGCATTAAGGTATTGAATGTCTACCAAAAATTGTATGTTTAAAAAACAATTAAACCTTTAGTTAGATGATGTCAAAGATCAAAATCCACATTTTTATGTTTTATTTAATAAAATTATAAGTAGTAATTATAGAAATACTAAAAATTCCAAATAAGTAATTTTATTAATTAATAGCAGAAATAACAAATTAAACAAGTATGATGGCAGCTGTTCCTTCAACTTGTAAAATTACTGTAATCTCATAAATTGAAACTGTTATATTTCAGGACATACCTTTATTTTATTTATTTATTTTTAAATTTGAATAATTTTATTTCCATTTTTTAATCTCCTGTAATTCCCTTTTTCCAAATTTATTTAATTATTGGCAATCATGATTTAATCTCCTTTTATTTATTTTCAAAATATAAATGCCATCTTGGTTAATGGTCTTCTTCCTGGCTTTTTTTTTTTTTTTTCCAAGTAGTATCTTACTCGGTTGCCATTTCAGTAATTTTACATTTCGCAAATCTATTCCAGATCATGTTTTGTGTACTGCGTTTATGCTGTAGCATCTGCTTTGAGACTTTTCTGCATCTGCTCCAAGGTTTCAGTAGGAAAATTGCAGGAACTTTGTAACATCTTTAGGAGAATTCTCTCTCGTCTGCTGGAAAGCACCGTGTGAGACAGATGAGTCTCTTCACGTCCAAAAATTTTGGGCTGAGCATTTGAACTAACTGGGTTTGGTGGTTCGGCAGTTGGTACCGTAATTAAATATCTTGTTAATATAATAGTTTAAAATTTATCTAAAATTAAAATAATTCTACAATATTGGTTCTATACATATATTTGAGAAAAGTGACTTGATTACTCTAATAATGGAAATGTGTGTAATTTTACACAATGATGAAACTGTAAGATTATGGCTTTCAAGAACGGTGATCATTCGGCTACATTCAAAATCATCATATTATATTGTTCCTGTGCAGTTAATTTACATCGTACAATGCTCCATAAAGAATTACGGTAATGCTAACTTTACCTGAGTAAATGAGATGATGATCGGCAATTCTTAACTTTGATGTAAAAGAAATGATGATTAGTTATCTTCATCTTCAACAAAAGTATATCTACGATGCATTAGTGATGGTTCGCAAGATGTGTAATATAATTTCAGTTTTTTTCCCTATCTATTTTTCTTTTAAATTTTGAATTTTTCAGAATCTGTTCTTAGTGAGCATTTACAATGTAAACTAACCATCATGCCAAATTTCCAGTTTTAAGCCTTAACAATATCGTAGAAATCGCAATTTTAGAATGCTTTTGGCTTTTGCACCCCTTTGAGAGCATTGGTACAGACATTAAATATAGCCTATGTTGGAGCAGAGATGGCCACCATTATTTTTTAAATCAGTTCAGCAGTTTCAGAGATTATCTCTTACAAATAAACATTTCTCCTTTATAATATTAGTATAGGTACACCTTTTATCAGTTCAACAATGCTTGCGAAATATAGAAATAGATGGCAGAGCCAATTTCTTTTCAAATATTCAGTTGAAAAATGCGCTTTTTCTTTTCTTTTCTTTTTCGCCTTTTTTTTGCTGCTTTGCATGAGAGAAGATGTTCACATAGAATTTCAGTAGGGGGAAGTTCTCCAAAATGGTGACGCTAACGTATTTTGGCCTACCAAAAAAATGTATAACTGAAAAAAAAATAGTCAAGCTATTTTACTTTTAGAGTAACTCCCAGACCATCAGAACTCAAGGCTGTTTGTTAGAAAAAATCATTAGGTTAGACAGGAAAAATATTTTTATGGAAAATGGACGACCGGTCGGGTAAAATGACTCACATAAAATTGAAGCCTAATGCAAAATTTCATTAAACAAGTTTATTTGGAAAACAAGAAATGAAGTTATGAATACAGAAAAAGAATACCAACCAAAGCATCATTGTTATTATTATGGAAAAAAAACAATAAAATTATCATCATGAAATAAAATAAAATTAAATAAATAAAATTAGTAATAAAATAATAATAAAATAAAATAAAATGAATAAATAAGTAAAATAATAAATAAGTAAATAATAATAAAATAAAATAAAATCCCACATGAAATTATCATCCCTTTCTTATCATCATTATCATTTTCTTCCACATTAGATGATATCACTGATGCACCAATTTTCTTTTCTTCAGTTTTTGAGTGTTAGAAGTTGTGGGATCAGGATTGTTGGGTTTCTTGAATAATGCCCTTTTTTTCTTATTATTTTTTTCATTTTTCCCCTGCTCTATAGTTTCCAGTTTTGCTTTATAAGGAGATGATGTTAATATAACAGTTTTACCTCTCTTCTTGTCATTTTCCCTTTTTTCAGAATTCATTTTTAACCTTTATAATCAGGCATTATGCCCAAATAAACGTTTATACATCATTAAAGAACTTAATAAAAATCATAATACCACCGATTTGTCCAAAAATTAAATCATACAGTAACATATTCAGCGGTATCCAAAACGAGGACATTCCTGTTGTAGAAGACCACTAATGTCCTCGTTTTAGCAGACAATGACGTATGCTAAAAAAAATATGGCGTCTCCTTGTATAGTTGTAAGATAATTTAATAAGCAATATGCCAAAATGTAACTTAAATCTAGAAGAATCATTGCAGCACTTATCAAATTCGAATGTTCAAAGATGACTTGATCAGTTCCAGTACAGTCCATGATGAAAATCAGAAAGAAAAACTGCCAAAATTTGAAAACTTTGTGGAAAACAACAGATCAGAGAAAATTGTCAATAGCACATTTCAAAATGGCATACTGGCAACCATGAATGATAGTAACATTTTGGATCTTAAAATGGCAACACTTATCAGTGAGAATTCTGATGTCCCCATTTGACCAGCCGTCCCCGTTTTAGACGACTTTTCCTTATTTGGATCTAAACAAAAACATGACCAAAAATATTTTTTTACTTTTTATTTTATGGTAAGCTGCTAAATGTTTAAATTATCACAAAAAACTAATTAATAATTCCTATTAATTTCTTAGTGTTTGTAAACGTTATACCAGTGTTGTTTTGTAATTTTATAATACATACAATATATATTTTTTAATTCATGTTGTTTGTTCTTAATAGTCAATTTTAAGTGTAAAATGTGCTTTCATTCATTTAACTCATGCATGGAAAGGGTTAAATTGCAATTTTCTATTTTTTATTGTTGAATTTTTTTATTAAATTTAAAGCTTTTTTATATATATAATTTTATTTTCTGTATTAGACTATTGATTTGAAAGCCTTTTATCCTGGTGCCCTTTTGGAAACAGGACATGATATTTTGTTTTTCTGGGTTGCAAGAATGGTGATGTTAGGAATACAGTTGATGGGAGAATTGCCTTTTAAAGAGGTATGTATTTTCATTTGGAAATATTTTAGTTATATTTTTTAATGTATGTGCTAGGAGTTTGTATTAGAGAATGATACAGTACATTTTTTACAATACAGTGTGTGTATTTTAAGTAATGAGAATAAGTCCACAAAAAATAATTTATTAGAGATATCGCTACAAAACTTTAGTAGTCTTCAAAATATGCTCCTTGAGCATCAACACACTTCTGCAGGCGAGATTTCCACACTTCGTACATTCCCTGGAAGTCACTAACCGAAACATCCATCAGAGCATGCGTGCAAGCCCTTTTGACAGCATCCAGGGTCCTGTGGTGGCGCCCTTTGAGGGCGGTTTTCACTTTGGGGAAGAGGAAAAAGTCTGCTGGGGCAAGGTCGGGGCTGTAGGGAGGCTGTGGAATTGTTACAATGCCATTTTTTGTTAAAACTTTCAGCACGAGTTTGGCACAAATCTTCCTCATCTGAAGATCCTCACTGTTGATTTTGTGCACAACCATTTTATCCATTCCTAGCTTTTCTGCGATCATGCGAACACTTAAACGCCAGTCCGTGTTTAGCAAATGTCGCACACGCTGTTCGTTTTCTGCGGTTCTTGATGTTGACGGGCGACCTGCACGGGGCTCGTCCTCCACGCTCTCCCGGCCTTCTTTAAACATTTTGTGCCATCTAAAAACTTGAGCTTGCGATAAGCTTTCCCTGCCGTACGCTTGCTGAATCATTTCCAGCGTTGATGCACCCGATTTTCCAAGGTGAACACAAAATTTGATTGCATAACGCTGTTCAATGCTTTGTTGCATTTTGAACTTGCACACACTTTTTTGAAGACGTCTACGCCACGCTTGATCCTGTCTCAACCACAGCCAGCAGGCAACTGGCGAATGGAGCGTTATCAAGGTAGAAGGCCCCACTACCGACTCCAACCGGTCAGAGCGCCCTCTGGCGTACAGCCGCGTCAGGACAAAAATATTCTCATTACTTAAAATACAAACCCTGTATTTAAAAAAATTTCATTTCAATTAAACTCACCTGTTTGTTTTCCTGTGTGATCGATCTTCATCACAGTTTTTATTAAGGTAGTTCTCAAATTACCTGCTCAACAACATGAAACTTTCTGGCACATTTTTTGACTCATTTTAAATTCAAGAACTTAAAATTGGCAGGCCTGACTATAGAAGTGATTTGGAATCGAAATGAGTGTTCCATTTTTTGATAAATAATCGAGTTATAAACAATTTGTGTCACGTGGCAATTTCTGTCACGTTTTCTGCCTTTACCAAAAAATGGAAAACTCATTTCGATGACATAGTTTCCGAATAAAAAAACACCTACCAATTTCACGAACAAAAATTAATTAAAAATTGTGTCAGAATGTAGCTCCTTTGGATTTGAGAACAGCCTTAAATAGTCTTTAAATCCTTTTTCTGAACTAGACAAAAGCAGCACTCATACTCACAAATCATTAATTAGGTCTTCTAAACAAGGACTTTCTTGCATTTTCATAAAAATGTTTATAAAACTCAAATGAACTTAATTTTTTTTCATGTTTTGGTACAAAAATACCTACTGTATCTCTGCATCTCAAATACTTTTTATTGATAATACAATTTTTCCTCGATTAGTGCAGTTAATTAATCACACAATGTTACCACACTAATCAAGACATACTCGCAAAATTGTATATGAAAAACTGCAATAGATCCATAGCTAACTTTCTCAAAACCTCAAATATATAAATGGATCTCAAAATATATAAATGGACAATTTAATAATGTATGACGGTATTGTTTTTTATATATTGTTAGAAAGTGCATATTACAGCTTGATTTAAAAATTTTAAAACAGTTTATCTATTGTTCATGAACTTTCATTAACACAAACATGTGAGCTAATTTAATAAGTAACAATCAAGAAATATCAAAAAGTCAATATTAATTTTGCATTACTACAATTCTTTATGTTATTTAAGTTAGCTTACTTACCATTAGGTTAATTTTTAAAAATTTACTTAATTTCATTTAAAACTTGCTGTAATGTGATTTGATTACTTCAAACTTACATACCTTTTAATTTAATTAAACAAAAACTTATCAATTGTCAATTTCACATTTTCTTTCTTCTTATTAGAATACATTTTGCAGTAACACAAAATTTGATTTTTTAATCATCGATGCTCTTGCATACTTCCACTGACGTCTGGGTCTATATCTATCAAATGCTATCTAGGGAGTTCTAATTTTGAAAAACTTAGACTTTTGGCATTTTTAAAATTTTTATTTTTAAAAATTTAACAATTGCTGAGGGGGGGGGGGGGGGGGGGAATGTCCTTTTCATGGATTGCACACTAATTCAAATTTTGCCTGCACTAATCGAGCGAGCATCTAAATAAAAATAAAGTTTACTACATTAACTGAAACTGTATCGAGCAAGTGGTGCCTGTATTGTTAAACATTTTTTTGTCTACAGCCAGTTTAAATTGATTTTAGAAAATGGAATGATACAACACTGCCACTTAGAGGGTTAAGGGGTGACATTTTCTCATATAAATTAGTAATCGCTATTAATCAGTGATTAAATTGGCAAAAATACCATGTAATATTTGTTAACACTTTGAGGCCTAAGCCCGTGAGTCTCGGGGTTAACTTAACTCTCTGAGCTATTAAAGTACAGACTATTCACCGTCTTTTCAGATATTATCTATGAACCTTTTATTTTGTAAAATATATATATACAGTGAACTCTCACTTATGCGCCGGCCCAAGGGACCAACAGAAAAAAGTGCATAAGTGAGAGAGACGCATAAATGAAAAAGGGTCTAATCAAATTCTAAAACGCAGCATAAATTGCAATGAGAGCATGAATAAGAATTTTTCTAAATATTGTATGTTGATATTTATAATGATTTGGTAATTACTGTAACTATACAAAAAAAAAAAAGTAAAAAATAATAATAATAATAATAATAATACATAATAAAACAGTAAGTGTAACACACCTAATAATAATTTATTTCTTTTCAAAATAATCCATAATAGATGTTTGTTTTTGTTTTTGCCGATGAATTCGTAAAACAGTTTTTTCAAGTTCATCCAAATAAGAAAGGGGAGTTTCAGCAGCTGAATTAAATTGCAAATAGTCCCGAATAGTGTCCAAAGCTTCTAATGCTTTCGTATGTTTTGGAGGAACTTTTGCATCATCTTCTTCATTAT
Organism: Maratus michaelseni; assembly: GCA_963931845.1. Taxonomy (NCBI): domain Eukaryota; kingdom Metazoa; phylum Arthropoda; class Arachnida; order Araneae; family Salticidae; genus Maratus; species Maratus michaelseni. Next base: position 70,071,889 of record OZ007595.1, on the reverse strand, counting down.
CATCATCATCTCCATCTCCACACCATCAGCCATTTCATTAGCGATGTTTTCAATATCTCTTTATTCGGTTGTTACTAAATTATCATCATATCAACAAATTCATTAAAACAAACAAGTCCATAAGATACAGTTGCCTTTCGTCATCAGTGAGACCTATATCATAATCTTCTTCATTTTCGTTAATTTGATCACAACATTCATATTCATCAGGAAATAAAAATCCGTTTTTTTTAAAGCAATTCCTTATGGTATTATCACCGATAATTCTCCATGGATCACATACCATATTCATAGCATCAAGAATTGAAATTTTTACATCAACTGCAGCTGAATTGCCTATTTCTAATTCTGCAAGATATTGACGAATCAAAGTTTTCCTATAATGCACTTTTAAGCAACGGATTACACTTAAATCTAAAGGCTGTAGCTTACTCGTACAGTTTGCGGGAAAAAACACTACTTTTATATGATCAAAATTTGGCAGATCTCGTGGATGATCAGGACATTGATCCATAAATAGGAACACTTTTCTTTTTTCTTTTTCCATTTATTGTTGTCAAATTTATGAAGAAAATCTGAAAAAATATTTATCGTCAATTTATGAAAACTGCTTTATGTTTTTAAAACGGAGAGGTTTTTTTGATTTCACAATGATTAAAGGGGGTTGTTTTTCGTATCCATCTGGATTACAGCATAACAAAACAGTTAATCTTTCTTTACTGCTTTTTCCACCGTGACAGGGTTCCCTTTTAATTGCCAATGTTTTTTTTTAGGCATCATCTTGAAAAACAAGCCAGTCTCATCACAATTAAAAATGTCTTTAGGTTTGTATCCTTTCATTAAAGATGGCAAGTCCTCTTTCCATTGCTCTACAGTTTTTTCGTCAACACTAGCACTTTCTCCAGATAGAATACGAAATTCTAAGCCGTGCCGAATCTTGAATTTCTCCACCCATCCATGTGATGCAGCAAAGTTTTCAATTTTCAATAGTCTCTGAGAGATAAACAGCTTTCTGCCTGAGAAGCTCAATGTTGACCGGAATGTTAGAGGCACGGGCTTCTTTAAACCATTGTAACAAAACACTTTCTAATTCTTGAAACTTTCCTCCTTGAATTCGGCTTCTCTTCGAGGATTGAATTCCACATTCTCGTTGAGCAGTTAGAATTGCTTCCCTTTTCTTTTTAAAATTCCTTTTAAAGTTGACTCGAGAATTTGAAAATGATCAGCTAAAGCTTTTTTAGTAGTTGATGGATTTTCTTCAAATTTTTTAATAACGTTCACTTTGAAAGTCAAGCAGAATGTCTTTCGTTTTGCCAATTCGTTGAGAGACAAATCTTAAATGTTGCACAAGCTAAAGTTTGTTAGCTACTAAACTGTTAAAACTCAAATAAAAAAAAGAAAGCTTAAGACTCAGTTAAAATCGTCTGTCTCATGATAAAGCAATAAACGCGTTGAAGAAAAGAAGGCGTGGATTCGACAAAAGAAGCAAGAATTTCAACGATGGGTTAAACATTGGAAGCGAGATAAGGGGATTAGATCGAACTTGAACTAAGATCTCTCTTTTGTAGGACGTCCAGGACTTCTCCAGTATGTCATATGAAAGACGCGGCGTAATCGCAAGGAAGCTCTGACTGACCAGATCAAAAAGAGTGAAAACGGATAGATAGTGTACTCTAAGCAGAAAATCTTTAAATCTTTGATGTTATCCATGCTGCAGATAACATTGTTTGATTACTGTTTTGTCACTAAACAGACCATCCCCTTTTATTTATCCAGATAAGGGAAGAAGATGTATGACCCCTTTCTCTTATAAACAGCAATAGAAATGGGGATAGGACTAGCCTCTGGGAAATAGCAATAGTACATGTTTTTTCCTTCAAGATGAATGGATTTTCAATGTGGGTGGTGTAGCAGATAAGATACCAATTCGAAATTCAGTTGTTTACTGAATGAATATCTTTCTAGAAACAACAAAGGTAGAAAGGGTATATTGAGAATTGAAGAAAATAAACTATTGCACTGTATCGGACAACACATTTTTGCTATTGTAAAAAAAAAAAAAAAAAAAAAAAAAAATTGTTGTAAAAAAAAATTGGCGCATAAGTGAAATATTTATTTTTACAGCGATGCATAAACGAATGATGATTATCATTATATAATGAGCTGGGACCACTGAAAATCGTCATATAAATGAAAAAGACGCATAAAAGAGGCAGTGTATAAGTGAGAGTTCACTGTATATATATATATATACAGTAGTCTCGATAATTCGAGGTGGATAGGACCGGGCTTACCTCGAACTATCGAAAACTCGAATCATCGAAATCATAAAATTTCAGTGTATATTTAAATGAAAAATGTACTTACAAATTATTACATTACTGCTAATATCAACAATTATATCTCACAATAATTGTCAATTGTTTTTTGTTTTGTCACATTGCCCCGTTTCCATGCTGCAATGTCACGCCATAGTCGAAGCAGCATATTGTCGGCTGAAGTCGACTCAGGCTATTGCTTCACGTATCGCTTGGCGGACTCTAGCGCAGCAGGCAGCCCCTCACTGTGACTCATTAGCGGTGTGGAATCTGTCAAATTCTGACAAAATGTGTAAATTCTAGTTGTTTGTGACTATTTATCCATTCTTCTATAACTTCTGGCACAAAATCGTAAAAAAGAACAGTTTTTAAATATTTCTTGAGTCATCTAAGCACCTTTTGGTTCTTATACGTGACCGGCAGTGAAGATATCGAGACATGCTTAAATGCTGTTGGATTTGCAGCTTTTCTGATAACAACATGTTTAATCTTGTGATTTCCTGAAGCATTTGATGCATCAAGAAGTGTTAACCTCTCTGCTTTTATGTGACCTGGAGTACTTTTCTCTTAGCTTGACGCGATTGTTTTAGATGGTAGCATTTTGAAATTATTTCCAGATTCTTTGCAATTATAAAGCTGGTCGTTCGTAAGGTTTTCATTTGTCACGACTTTCTGTAATTTCTTGCAAAATTGCACGGTGACGGCCTCAGAATCTTCAGATAGCTTCTCTCGACAGACCTCTAGTTGCCGGATACGATATATTTTTTTCAACTTGTCAAACCAGCCTACACTAGCAGTGAAGTTTTCATCACTTTCTTAAAATTCTTTTCGAAACAGCAAAGCTTTTCCCTGAAAAATTGGACCTCAAAGAGGGCATCATTTTTTACTTTGCTGTGTAAACCACATATAAAGTGGCTCACCAGTTTTTTCATACTCAGACTTTTTTAAGGATTTTCTGTCCAAGGATAAATCAGAGCAGTTGTTAGTAGGAAATGCTTCTAGTTTACTTCAGTTCCGATACGTTCGTAGTAGGCAAAAGGAGTGAGCGGGGCAGAAGCTCATTGAAAAACTATTCTCTGATTCTCTCCAATTTCACCCGGCGTGATCCCTCGCACGTATAGGAAGAATACACTAATTTTCTTTAAAAAGGTGGATTTTTGTAGGTGGCTTCTGGGTGCACAGTTGATATATGACCCGTCGAACAACAATAAAAACAAGATACTTGAATTTTCTTGTGTAAAATAATTCTTTCACGTGTTGCGTATATGCTGGTCATTAGTTGGAAGCTAAACTGATTTTTTTCACTAACTCGGATTTATGGGAAACTCGAATTATCGAGACTCTACTGTATATAGATGGCAACACTAAACAGAAATAAGTATTTTAATATATGAAAATATCTAGAATCAAAGCTTAAAATCAGCATCACTTTGAGCGAATTTTATGACATAAATACTAATAAATATTAATTTACACGAAAGCAAATTTTACTAAATAATGTTTATATACAAATAAAATCTATTTTCAGATATTTGTACAACATTTAGGTAAGTTTTTATTCAAGTCTATGTCAAATTTTGCGTTAAAAAATGTTTTCTTATGCGGAACTTTTTAAATATATAAAACATGCTTTTTTTTCAATAATTTCTCATTAAATATTAATTTTTGTACATTTAAATAGAGTCTTTGTAACGATAAAAAAAATGGTACCGGGGGTGAATTAAAATTACATTAAAATTTAGAGAATTACTTGAAAGTGGGGGGAAAGTAAAAGAGAGGGGGGAATGTTTAAAATTTGGAATATCAAAAAGAAGAAGAATTTGAGATTTTTGAAGAAGAGCCAGTGATCAAAATAATTATTATAAGTATAGTGGTAGAGCACATAGAAAATAATTATAAAGTAAATGATTATGGTGGTTAAAACATGGTGAAATTACAACAAGAGTTTCTTACCTGAACCTGAAACATAAATCGCCGGGAAATCAATGTCGTACTTAGCATTGAAATGCTATACCTATATTCCATACGATTAATCATCTCACTATATATTTGTAGATAATAAAAATAATGGAATACTAAATGAACAGACATTACATTTAAAACACATATTTTATTTAAAAATATTCACCTAATGTAAATAGAATCATACTCAACGAATTATCTGATCAGATATATTCTTACATGTACAATTTCTTAAGATAAAACAAAAATATAAAAATACTATCATTTAAGTGACAGTAGTGTAGGATATATTCCATAAAATTCAATATTATGCATATTCATAATAGTATTGGGAAATATAAATATTTACTTTACATTGATACTGATAATTATATTATTGATAGTTGTGATATATGCAGCCATTATGCTGAAACTAGATAAAGTCCATAGTGCAGATAAAGTTCCATTGTCATCGTGAATGTATATGAGTTCATTGAGGATTTATCAGTGTCATGAGAAATACATGATAATAAAAATTCACTTCACATTATATAAAACAATGTGTAATTATACGGCAGGCTACAATGTGTAATTATACGACAGGCTTCGAAAATGAAATATCCGCCACTGGGTGATAAAAGGGAAGATACAAAAGAACCATCTTACCAAGCGTTGAGACCTTCACACATTCCCTCTGGGATAGATATATTATATTTTGTTGAAACCAGTAGATTGTACACAAGATCTAATCAGCTAGTAGTTGTTAGACGTTCACAAGAACTATTCAGCTTGTAGATACAGCTTTGAACTCAACGAAGAACAGCGATTATCTTGCTCCAAATGGTATATATGCCAGACCGTCTATAATAGCATCCGTGATGACTACTTGCTTTCCGCGGTTATCACTTATAATTTCAGCATCACGCTAACATAAGTATTTTTTGGAACGTTATATTTAAATAAATATTTTAGATTTTGTATTTTAATTTTAAAGTATAGCTAGACATCTTAAATGGTACCGATCGCCGAACCCGTTTAGTTCGAACGATCGGCCCTCATAGAATTTTTTAAGACGCTCAAAATTTACGTCTTTACTGCATGATGATCATTTTTTAAGAGAGAGAACGCTACGAAAAATTTAAAGAAGTCGCGGGAAACACTAGCCGTTAAAAGCCAGTTAAACCATCTCAACCGCTGGGACTGAAGAGTTCCTCCAATCAGAAAAAAGTATACGCGATCGGGTTAATCGCAATTAACCGATGCTGTGTTCAAAATCCCCGAACGGGTGGATGTCGCTGAAGCAGTGAACCGTAAGTCAATGACCTCAGCAGCCGCCCAGACACGCTAGGATGAAAGGAATGTTACTGAGAGGCGAAAAAGGGGGATTCTTCCTTTCTAGACTAAACAGAAACGTTAGATAAGATATTGAAAAAGGAAGATGCAGAAATATTATGAATGTAATAGTATTTTATAAAGGACTATCTTTTAAAGTGAAAATTGAATAATAATATTAGAAATAAATAATTTAAAATGATTTAAATTAGGACTTAATAAAATATTGAGTTTAAAAGATTTAAATTGCAAAAGATTTAAATTAAAGATATTTAAATTTTAAAATAGAATTAATACACAGCCGTCGCGTAACAGTCTTCATTATGAATAAGAACAGTTTGAAGCTTATAATAATAATAATAATAAATTGAAATACATATCTTCCAAGTATTTAAAAAAAAAAAAAAAAAAAAAAAAAACATGAAATGTACCAAATACCCTCTGTCCAGAGGGAGATATGCAGTTGAAATAGCTCAGACCTGAAAGTGTTAAATTACTTATATTGTCTGCATAAAAATATATGAAAGTTGTTTTTTATATGTTATTATATTAATTTGCATATTTTAGCTTTAAAATGCAATTTTTTCAGCTGTGCCATTCAGTGTTGCTGAGAGAAATTATGGGCTCCAATAGGCCTCTTTTGCATCAAAAGTTTATTTATTTATTTTTTTGTTTAGTCTTGGGCTTGGTCCTAGGATTACCACCTCAGGTGTCCCTTCTTCTCAAATGGAGTGAACAGCAATTGGAAATGCCTTTTGTGTCAAATCATAAGCAAACTGTGATTATCAAATGATAGTTATTGAAATTAGATATTTTAATTTATTGAATGAAACATTAGTATTTTAAAATCTGGGTATAAAGGCATTGTGACAAAAGAAAAATTAACCCAAAATGTTATTTTATGAGAATTTTTGTAAAAACTTTTTAAATAGATTTATGCTTATATCTTAATAGTAAAAAGGTATATAAATATTTGATATTAATTTAACCTTGTTTAATCCTGGGAGGTCATACATATTTCTTTCTTTCTTTCTTTTTTAATTAAGTTTTTAAAGTTTTTTTGGTGAGTTATGATGTGAAACTCCAATTTGAAAAATCGGAGAAATGGAGAGGGGAAAAAAAGAGAGTGGGGCAATTAAGTCAAAATATTCAACTAGTTATTACACCATCATAAAAGTTAATGTAAAGCTCTATATTATCTCAGAGTGTCTTTCCAGGTTTATATTATTTTGCATTATAAAAACGTTTTTAATTTATTTTATAAATAGTTATTCAAATAAGAAAAAAATGTTTTAGGTGTTCCTTCATTCTATTGTGCGAGATGCTCATGGCCGAAAGATGAGTAAATCCCTTGGAAATGTGATTGACCCTATTGATGTTATAAATGGCATTTCTTTAGAGGTATTTTTTTTTAACTTTTATTTCTAAAAGTTTTATGAATAATATAAAATTTTGTTACTGGAGTAATTTCTTGTTTAACATAGGCTTTACATGCTACTCTCAAAGATTCTAACCTTGATCCAAAGGAAATTGAAAAAGCAATTCAAGGACAAAAAGCTGATTTTCCAAATGGCATTCCAGAATGCGGTACTGATGCCTTAAGATTTGCGCTTTGTGCCTATACTGCTCAAGGTATATTTTTCTTTTTTCTCCCTTTGTTGTTGCTAATTTGATATCAAAGATTATTAAGTAAGTTATGAGTTACATTATGTCGTCCGGATGGCTTAATTGGTAAAGCACTTGGTGCGCTATAGCAAGATATCTGGGATCGAACCCCGGTCTGGACACTTTTTCACTCTGTTGGTTGTTCTCTGTTTAGTAATGTGATAATTCACATCCTTTGTATTTCAGTAATTTACAGTGTAATTTCAGCTCTGCTGAAAAATTAATTAGTATATAAATATTCACCAATACTGGATTTGATTTGTGTCATGTATGCGAATAGGTGTTGTGCTCATGATTGACGTTCTATCTTGTGCTGCAGGGTTGTAGCCTAGCCATTTAAGAGTAAGATAATGCTAGACCGGATATCGTCCAGATGGCTTTCTTGGTAAAGCACTTGGTGCGCTATATCAAGAGATCTGTGATCGAACCCCAGTCTGGACATTTTTTTCACTCTGTTGGTTGTTCACTGTTTAGTAAAGTGATAATTCACATTCTTTGTATTTCAGTAATTTACAGCGTAATTTCAGCTCTGCTGAAAAATTAATTAGTATATTGCAAACATTTTTATGATTCATTTACTGCAATCATTGTTTATGTGTTCATGTAATTTCAATAATATTAATTAAATTAGTTCTTAAAATTTTTTATTTTATGTAATTTGTTTTTATTTTATGTAATTTGTTTTAGGTCGTGATATTAATTTAGACATCAACAGAGTAGAAGGATATCGTCATTTTTGTAACAAATTATGGAATGCTACAAAATTCGCTCTTATGACTCTTGGATCTGATTTTACACCCAAAGAAAAATTTGAGGTATATTTGTATTTAATTTGTATTTTTTCTTTTGTTAGACCCTTATTTTTCCAGAAGACTTCGCCCCCACCCCTCTTTAAGTTTTTAAATCTGGTATTTTTATCTTTTCCTTTTATATTCTATCCTTAAGATAATAATTCAAAATTGTTTTAAATGTTGATATTGAAATCATTCTATTCAGGGTGTTCAATAAATAACAAGCTAAGAATTCGAGAGTAGTAAAGATTTACTTTAGCTAAAAATATTTGCCTAATTGTTGAGGTAGTGATCCCACTGGGATACCTAGTGGACAGCAGTGTTCTTGTAACAGTCCTGGAGTTGTTCCGAGTAGGGATGCACCGAATATTCGGTATTTGGCCATACTATCGAATATTCGGTTATGCCGAATATCAAACTATTTGGTCTGCTGAATATCAAACTATTGGGCCTGCCAAATATTGAAATATTTTGTCAAACCGAATACTTAAAGAAACCTTCTACAAATATTTTTTAAAATCTTACAATACTTCTACTTTTAACAATCATTCAATAAAGATATTCAGAATAATTAGGATCATATTTAAATAAAAGAGAATGCTTTTACATCATTTATTTGCTATTTGAAAAGTGTCACTTAAGAAAATTAATCATTAATAACATCCTTCATAGGAATTTAATAATGTGCAAATGGAAATTTCTGAACATTATTTTGTAAATAATCTGTTTCTGGCTTCTAAAAAAAAAGAAAAAAAAACTTTCAGCGGTGATTAGACATCAAGACAGACAATTTTTGTCCCGGAAACCCAGATTGGAATCTACTTAGTCAGTCAAAAATACAGTGTATCTCATTCTAGGCCAATCTTGGATTTTTCTTTGTTACTTTAACATTAATGAAGATATTGTAACTATATTTTTAACAGAGTTAATTTGACTGCTGTGAAGTGTTGTAAAATGATGAGAGGTGCTGGAAATTGCCACCATTCATATCTAAACAACACTGGGCTAGACATTGCTTTTTTCAGAATACAGCTGACGGTACTTATACTGTCTCACTGGCCTATTTTCAGTCACTTCCAATGATATTATCACATTTTATACAAACAAAATTAATATGATGCAAATCTCGCTAAAATATCTTCATTATTATTAAAGTTGTGAACGAAAATTTGGTTTCGCTTATAGTGACACACCTTGTATTTTTGATTGAAAGTATTGTATTTTTGATGGAATAAGTGGATTAAGATGTTGTTTCTTGTTCAAAAAAATATTTGTCTTGACTACATTACATCATCTGAAAGTTTGTTACAAGATTTTAGGAACAACCTGTATATTTACAACATCTAAAATAATCGTTCACTCCAGACACTGCTCTTTGGTGCACATTTAAAAATTTCCTTGATGTATCAAAAGGAACAGGAACATTATTCTTCCTGAGTTGCCACCATTTGATAGATTGTATTATATATTTATTTTTTACTTTAGTACCTTCCTGACAAACAAACAATATATGGTGGATATTTTTTTTTCGCAATTCCTTCAAATTTTCTCATTGATTCTAAAATATTTGTTTTAGAATATAGCAACATTTTATTCATTTGTTTTAATTCACAAAAGAAGCCATGGAATTAAAAGTTTTATTAATTAAAAAGAGTTTTAAAACTATTCTCGTTTTAAATAATAACTCAGTGCATAGATTTTTTTAGTGTAAAGTTTGCTTGTAAAAAGTTCTTGTTTATCAAAATGAAAGTATGTGTATTAAATATTATGAAATATTGTTTTAAAATTGAAATTTTTGATACCTTTAAAATCTGAAATATAAAAGTACTCAGCTAGCCGAATAGTTACTATTTGACTGGCCAAATATTTGGTAATTTTCTTAACAGTTACTATCCGGCTAGCCGAATATTCGGCGTTCAGTTTACCTGTAGGCCAAATATTTGGTATTCAGGCAAAATCACTATTCTGTGCATCCCTAGTTCTGAGTACCATTTTCATAGAAGCTTATGTCACACATCATTTGACACTTCATTCCTATTTAAATTTCCCCCTAAATTTATTTGCTATTCCTCTATACTTTGTTAGTATCATCGTCTGATAAGCAGGAGTCTCATTCCAGTCTTTGGCTCATTTTTTATGGAATGTCTCATTTCAAGATCATATCAAAGTTCCCACTGCTTTTAATCTTAAAGATGTGATCGTATTTAAAACAGAAATTGTAGTAAAAATAATCTTATTTTTAAGATAGATTAGGCCTACTTTTTTTTAATTAAACAAAATTTATTTTAAAGAAATTTATATCCCAACATATTTTTTCTTCCCCTGTACCCTAGGACATGTTAGTCCAGATAATTGAGGATTCACTGTTGTGTTTTATAAAATGTAATTGAATGTGATATTGTTATATAATTTGTACTAGGGGGCTCAGCCCCCTACTCGCTAACGCTCGCCAAGCCCCTGTGAATTGCGAAGCTCGCAATTCACATTTTGACCGCTACGCGGTTCCAGCTCGCTTCGCTCGCTCGCCCCTGTTTATCTTTCAGCAATTCTAGCCGGAATAAGTTCTACCATAAAACATTTGAACATGTGAAATTGACAATTTTTTTTTTAATGTAAAAAAGTAATTCTCCGTTGAAAACATAACTAAAAATGCATTTAGTTGGCGCTACCAATGGACATATAAATCATTTAAATACTATGAAAAAAGGATCTTGGAAACATAATTAGTTTAAAAGTTGTTGCACCTATAATATTGTACAGCACGGCTTAAATTCATTAGCAAAAAAATTGATTATAGATTTTTACAAAAAAAACTATTTTTTACTTTAATTTACAGCAACAGATGGCGTCATGTGCAATCTAGACTGGTGATTTTTTTTTTTTTTCAGTTTTTGAGTGAGTGAAATTTGTAAATGAATTTTAAATAAGAGTTGAGAATTCTTTTGAAATTAACGATATTACTCATAATTAAAATGGGGAATCATCTCAGACGCTTTGGATTACGTACATGTTATTTTATTTTAATAATTGCTAGTTTGAGTTTCATTCTATGGTTTTACTGCGCTCACATTGACCGCCATATTGGAATTGGAGGCGGAGCTGATCTAACACAATCTAGTCTGTTCATTGGTCTGAGCTCTGGAAACTACGGTTGTTGCCAAACCATAAGCTACAAATTCAGCCCTATTTCCGCGCCACGTAAGACAAATATATATATAGATTATCTGCTAAGTACATGTTCCCTATTTTTTGAATGAAATTTGTTCTATTTCTTATTTTATAGGTGACTGGCAGTGAAAGTTCTATGGATTTATGGATTTTAAGCAGGTTATCAAATGCAGTAAGAATGTGCAATGCTGGTTTTGAAACATATGACTTCCCTGCTGCAACTACAGCATGTTATTCCTTCTGGCTGTATGATTTGTGTGATGTTTATTTGGTAATAACTGTTATTTACAATTTAATGATGTTACATATTCATGTGTCTAATATGACATTTTATTAACTATAAGCAAAATATATTACAGACATATACAGTTAAAATCTATTAATATGAGAAGCAAGAGAATTATAAAATATCTCATGTTAGCCACTGCTTGTAATACCTGTGAAATGAATAATTTGTTCTGTGAGCTACATGAAGATGATTTACACTTTTAAAAAATCAATGTTTAAGTTGTGTTTTTCATAATTAATTTTTGCTTTTCTGTTCCTGTTAATTAGCACAAAGTAAAACAGTAATTTGTTCTTTAGACAATTTTTCACCTTTTAATTTAAAATTCCTGCCAGATGTCAATTTGTAAAAACACTTCCATTTCATGTGCGTTGAAGACATCATCTTCATTGTAATGAATCATTAATTTTAACTGTGCAATTTTTTTTCTGATCTTTCCTGATTCATGCCTGCATATATCTTTTCTGCTTATGACTGAGAATAAACAATGTTATTATTTTTTTAAAGTTTAAAAGATATAACCACTCAATATTGCATTCAAATCAGTGTAACTCTATTTCTCTACAAATTTTCAACTTGAGCTTTTAAAATAGGCCTATTAATAAGAAAACCGGCACTATGCTGAACCAGCATAACAACATTTTGTTAGTGTCTTATTTTTCAGGGTTTTTTTTTTTTTTACTTTTTAGTGGTCAGAAGATTTTTTATTTATTATTATTGTTATTGAGTGAATAGAATGATTATTTTTCAAAAGTATTGATGAAGTTAGTCTATATTTTTTGCATTTTGTAAACTGTGATCTTTCTTTTGTTGCTTGTTCAAAGCATGAATATTTTAAACTATAGTTTGAATGATAAACCATTCTTAACGTGCAAATTGTTCACTTTAACCGTGCTCGTAATAAGATAGTTTTACTATATACATGTGTTCGTTTTTCCCCCTGCATATATTTATATAACATTTTATGCTATTTTTCATTCATATGCTACCTAATTTAAGATTATTTATCTTTCCTCTCCCCCCTAAAAACTATTTTTTCCTAATAATTATAATGAAATTGTTTTAAAAAATGCATTACCATATATATTTATCTGAGATTATATTGCACCCTTGTTTGTGAAGCAATACAATTAAAAAAGTGAAGTTTTATTAAAAAAAAAGTTGAAAAACAATTTCAACTGTGAAAACAAATTGTTTCTTTAATATAATCAATTAAAACATAATAATTTTTTATTCCAGGGCAAATATACATTATTTATACCTGTATGAGTATGTATGACTGCAATGATTTATTGCCAATTCAGCTAAAGTGGTGGTTTTACAATTCCGTATTTTAAGATCTTTAGATTTTTATGGAAATCTGTAAGCAGACAGTATTTTTGTTATGAACCTGAACATGAACAAGCATTGTGAAAGGAGCTTTATTGTATTAACAATAAAGTTTTTATCACAAAACAAATGCAATATCTTTGAATATCTTTAAAATATTTCCAACAAATAAAGATGTAAAAATGATTTGTATCAACTACTACCTTTTGGTTGTACATAATTCTTCTATTGGTCAATTAACAAATTTAGACAAAATCATTCTTTTATTTATCAACTGGATTTAAAATAATATTAAGTTGAATAACTATAAATGATAAAATAATTAAATTAAAAAAAATAAATCAGGCATTTAATAAACTAAACTCATTAATATTACAAAATAAAATAAATTACTGTAGACATTTCAAGCTATTGTTTACACATGTTCAAATTCAAAATATGAATTTGAAATAATAAATCACCATATTATATATGTCACAATAGGACACATATTCTGGTGGAATTACACATGCTTCATTTACTGGACTTTTCTGTAATCTTGTAAATCAACCTTTTAGGGAAATTCTGCTTTTTTAATTATTGTAATTAGATTTAATTATTTTAATATTTTCGAAATCTGGGGTGTGGTCAGTATCTATTGAATGATTAACAAGTTTTGATTGTAAATTGCTGAATTTGTAAGCGTGTTTATGGTCGTCTGAGCAGATGTTGCATGATCGTACAGGTTCATCAATATAAACAGAGTCACAATCTTTACAAGAGATAGTAAACTATACTGGTATTCTGTAAGGGGAGGAATTTTAGGCTTAAATTTGCATAACATATTTTTCATAAAATTGTATGGTTTAAAAGTTGTACCAATATTGATTTGAATAAGTTATTTTTTCTATTTTTTATAACATGAAACAGAGACACTTGCTTGACTCTTGTGATTTATGCAGGATGGTACAGATTGCTCTGAAAAAAAAAAAAAAATCTGTTTAGCCATCATATAGAATAACCATTGTATTTCAAATCGGTAAAATGTTTTTATTTTTCTAATTGAAAGGCTTCATCATTGCTACGATATTTTCTTTCTCTTTGAACTAAGGTTTTAACAACAGCGATTTTATGGGAGACAAGATTTTCTAAATTAATTTACGCATTTATCAGAAAACGTTACCTTTCGATATACTGATGTTAAACATTTTTAACCAATAACCTTTTCTTTCCTTTCAATCAAAATATCTAAGAAGGGGAGTTTGCAGTCAGTTTCATTGTCAATTATGAACTGAAATGTTGGACACAAGGAGTTAGTTTTTTCCAAAATTTCAGTTAAATCTTCATGTTTGACAATGAATGATATTGGTGAAACTGGATGACCATGCAACATCTACTTAGATGAGCATAAACATGTTTACAAATCCTGCAGTTTATAATAAAAACTTGTTCATCATTCAATAGACACCGATCACATTCCAGATTTTGAAAATATTAAATGTAACTGCAGTAAGTAAGTAGAATTTTTCTAGAAGGCTGATTTAAAAGATTACATAAAACTGTGTGATGTATGATGTATACTCCATGGTGATTTATTTTTTTAAATGCATATTTTGGACGTGAACATGTGTAAATATCAGCTTTGGTTTTCAATTGACTTTTGTACTGATGAGGAGCTTGTATAAAGCTTGAAACGTTTACTGTAGTTTATTTTATTTTTGTAATATTAATTTTTAGTTTTAGTATTTTTTAGTTTATTGAATGTCTAATTTTAAATGTCCCTTTTTTATTTAATATATATATATATATATATATATTTTTTTTTTTTTAATTAAAAAATATATATATATATATTAATTCTGATTTAAACATTTTTTTTTTTTTTTTTTTTTTGTAATTATTTCACATAAACATAAAATAAATAAATATAAAATACAGTAGTATAAGATCTGTTATCCACAATGCTTGGGACCTGGTATATTCTGGATAAGGGGTTTTTCCGTTATTCGGAACACTTTACTTTAAGTATTAAGAAATGTGGAAAGAACTTATTTACACTAACTAAAAAAACATTCTAAATTTCTATTCAAATTACAAAAAAATTACATCAACATATAAAATTTTGTTTTGAGACTTGAGAGCAGAATCCTTTGATTTGGATTTTTGGAACATTTCTATTAAAGTTGATTGCTTATAACATGTCTCTTGCACTAATTTTTCCTGTTCATAATTTTCTGTTCACAGAAATAGCTTCACTGCTGCATTCCACAAATCAGTTGTTCATTTGAAATTTTTTTACCCAACTCATTCTGCTGGTCATCATCATCTCTTCCATCAGACTTATCATTTGTCATCACGTCATAAATCTCACAGTCAGTCCTGTAAGTTATCAGATGACTTACAGGAATATCTTCATCAGCATTTGGGCAATCTCCCACTTCCTCTTGATTCAGTAATTGAGCTTCTAAACATGTAAGTCCTTGAGCATGGTACAGCATATCTGTAATAATTTCCTTCTCCTTGGAAATTTTAAATCTTTCAAATTCAGGCTTATTTCATCATCCAAAAGTATGGCAGATGGCCACAAATTGTACCACTCATGGATGAGTGGTCTACTGCATCCCACCAGGGCCTCCGAGATCACGCTGTGTGTTTTCTCAACCGGGTCTGTTACAAGTGACGTCACAAGAGTGATCCATACTACTTAAAATGTTCTGTGTACTTTGTTCGTTTGTACGGATTGTTTACGATAGTATTTTGATATTATTTATTGTTTTATTTAGTAATTAATAATATTTTTCAGTGTATTTAGATTATAACGCTATCAATAGTTATAGATTATAACTATTAAAGAAAATGTAGATTATATCTATAAAACAATGAAAAAAATTGCACTCCAAGTTTCAAATCTAAGTCTTCAAATTCCCAACTTATAATGAAAAGAAGAAATTTTAGCTACGAAAATTACATTGTGATATTTTTTTCATATTTCAACAGCAGTGGTCTGCATTAAGCGTATCGAAATACGTTTTATAATGTGTGAAGCTAAAATTAATATGATGGTACTGAACTTGTTGTGCGTAGAAAAAAAATTAACCCTAACAACGAATGTGTATTCTACTGTAATGAAAATATTCCGGCATATTTGAATTAATGTGTACTTCCAAAACGAAAAGAGATAAATGATCTTTGGAAAAAAAATAAAATAAGCAGATGATAAACAGTTTAAAAAATGGTGCAACGATGACAACAGACGTTTCGAAGATTTTTAAATATACGGTAATAAATTGAATAAAATCTGGATGCACTTAGAAGTGAGTGTGCTTTGTTTATAAAATTAAAAGTAACTGATTTCCTCAAATTACTAGTTCCATTTAAAATTTTAGCTAACTTAAGACTACAAATATATTATGAAAATAAATCTGTTGATAAGTTCCTTTGAGTGGTTCTTATGTTTTGGACACAAGTACAATAAAAGAGACAATATTTGAAAAGCAAATACAGGCGATTTAGAGAAAATGGCTTCTGGTGAAAGAAGGAAGTTTGGCAACATATTTTCTGGCAACCTATTTGCTGTTTTATATAAATAAGCATTTTTTTTCAATATTTATACAATTTATTTAATATACAGAAGCCATTTATCTATTTTCATATACAGATAGAACAGAATTGTATATATAAATAAACATAAAAGTTTATTAGGTTTGTTTTCATAGCTGTGTATGTAATTTGGAAACATATCTAACTTTCTGAAGAATTGCGTCAAGTTCTCCATAGTTGAAAAATATAGATTTCTATATTTAATTTGACATTTGTTGTGTTTTGATGGTTAAATTATGGTATGTAGTGGTAAAAGGGGGCGATGGGATTGATTTTGTAAAGTTTTTGGTAGATTTATATTTTTTGTACGTAAATTTATTGTAAAATAATGTTTTTAGGAAAAGGTAAGTCAATGTGTTCAATCTGATCTATTAATTTTAGCATTTTTTTAAAATTTAAAACTTTTAATTTCCTTTTATAAGACAAGTTTATTAACTCCGTTTTATTTCACGATTATGAAATCTAGTACTATTATTTATATAATGACAAATTTTAAGACAGGAAATTTAAAACATCTCTCATTATTAAATCTTTCTGTTAGGATACATTGACCAAACTGCATCACTCTTGTGATGTCACTAATACTTGTAGCAGGCCCGGTTGAGAAAACACACAATGTGATCTCGGAGGTCCCGATCCCACGCTTGACATAAAATAATTTTTTTACATTTTTGAAATGAAACAAATTAAGTTTTGGTTATTGTGTTGCATTTTGGATATGGGGATGCCAGATAACAGATCCCATACTGTACTATACTATAAATATAAAGTATTAAAGCTTCAGGAATTATCACAAAGATCATTATATATTGGATCCCTTCAATTTAAAAAAAATCATTAACATTATCATTTGTTTCAGAAATTAATTCTTTAAGAAACATTATTTTAAACATGTACTGTTATCTTAAAATATGCAGTTTTAAACAGTAATCTTATTATTATGAATGAATTCTATTGAATTTGTGATGTAAGAAGGAATGTCTTCTGTTTTATTTTTATTTTTATGAAAGCATATAAAGTTAGGAAGTAAAAAGTAGAATAAAAGGCATAAATTTAGACATAAGAATAATTAATATCACTCTTTTCATTCATTGCTAACTAATAATGCTTGTAGTCTTTTTTTAATTTTGAGGGATTTTTTTATATGTTGTTAATTAGCTTGTTGTTTGGTGTTAGTTTGGTTTTATCATTGCAATGAGTGTGTTAGAAAAACAATGATGCACTACTCTCCTTTTGGCTGCAGTGCCCATTGGGTTTTCACTTCTGCACTCAAGAGGGATTTTCATGCTAGACCTGAAATTATGGGTGCCTGCAAGAGAGGAAATTGCCCTTCCTTGGATTTTCAAATTTAATTACTTAATTTTTCTTTTTCTTTGATAATTTTTTGGGAAAAAAAAACTAACCAATTTTTTTTTTTTTTACTTAAAATGATTAAACAGTAAAGAAAAACGAACTAAGGATTTTCCTCAGAACTCATTGTGATAGATAAATTTTACTTTTTTTTTCTTTATGTCTGTGTATTTAAAAATTATCTTAAATGGAAGGGATTCAAGGAAAGGGAGGGGTGCTAGAGCCCCCTGACAAAAAAAGCCAGTAGATGCTTACTTTTGGATTTTTATTGTTACATATCTTTATTGCTTTCTATGTTAATATACATAAACTGTCTTACATGAGGTGTTCTGACAAAATATCCTTAATTTAGTTTATTTCATGTGTATATTTGCCATTTTATAAAACATGCATAGCTGCCAACTTGTATGGTTTGGCTATACAATGTACAGATTTGGTTCTAAATGTACAGTTGTATGAGTAAACAGTAAAATTGTATGGTCTTTCAGAAAATATTAGCAATGAATCATAAAATATTTTATGCAGTGCATAAAAGATAAAGCTTCAAGTCTTATTTGCACTTTTAGATCATTACCAAATACAAAATTCCAGGTCTTCCAGGAGGGGGAAATTCCCTCTGAGCCAACCCCTGAAATTACCTCAATTGTATGGTTTTCAAATTGGCAAGTTGGCAGATATGAACATGGTCTTGGCAGCAGTCTATTACAAAATCTGGCTTCTCCCACGATTTTGTACTGCAGGCACCCATACCTGAAACAACTGTCTGCTCTTTTAAATTATTTGTGCATTTTTATTCATAGTGTTTTTTTTTTTTAATCTGTATCATTGCACAAATGTTTTAACATATAGTTATAGTGTATGCATGTAAGATAGTTGTGATGTTTATCTAAATAGTACACTTAGCAGTCATACTAAGTAGTCAGTAGATCAACTAAATATGTGGTCAGTAAATCAACTAAATATTTGAAATCCTTGTTGGTTTCTTAAATTTGAGAAGAAAAAAAAAGTTGCTTCAAAATAGATGTTTATTGGTGTTCAAAGACACTTATTTTAGTCCCACAATAACTTGGCTTATGACCTTGAAAGAATTTGTAATGCTTCAGGGAAATAAAATTGCTAACAGAAACAAATGGTGTAGGAAATGCATTTTTTAACTAAAAACTAGATTTTGCGAGTTGCTAGTAGTGATTGTCACCTTAATTAAGGAATAAATTCCTCTAAATTTGTTATATCAATCAACCAAGTTATCATGGTAAGACTATAACTCAGAGACCTCGCAGGGTGCCCCTACCAACCAGGCAATTGCCCAGTATTAAGATTTGAAACATGCCTTTTGAGGGGCAAGATTCACTGGATCATTGCATGTCAGTACTCCACTGACAAGGTAAGACTATAATTCATTCAGCAACAGGAAAATATGGCTACAAGACGTTAAAATGACTACCAACATGTTTAGACAACTCAAATAGCATTAAAAAAAAAAAAAAAGACCTTGAGAGTGATGCATGTATAAAAATACCAATCAATGAATGAACACAAAACATGAGTTTAGCCAACCAGAAAGTATTTCTGGAACTCTTTGTGTATATTGAAAAAACAGATGTAAAAATGTGAATATTTTAGTAAGGAAGCAAAAGGAACATGTCAGTATTTTGTGCAATCATGTTGATGTAAAAGAAGCTTAGTTAAGACTGTACTAAGTGAATAAAATTTGTGCATGTTGAAAATACACAGTAAAACGATCTTCGGCTTAGAATAGGATATTTCAAAGTAATTTACTGGAATAAGTAATAATTAATATGAACAATATGTAAATTAGAATTTTAAGACATTGAAAATTAAAATGTATTATGTGTATGTGTCCTTTTGTCCAAAGTACAGTGAAAACATGTATCTGATTTTTATTATTATTTTTTTTAAATAACAGTCATCTGTATTTATTATCATTATCAGTAATTATTTTATGAAAATAAAATTATATATATATGTTTTTCTTTTTTTAAAAAAAATAGGAATCTTTAAAGCCTGTATTTCAAGGTGAAAATAAATTAGCTGCTGAAATTTCAAGGGAAATATTATACACTTGTTTAGATTCTGGACTTAGATTATTGAGCCCTTTTATGCCCTTTGTTACTGAAGAACTTTATCAAAGGCTTCCAAGAAGAAAAAATGATGAAATACCAAGCATTGTAGTTGCACAGTATCCACTTCCTGAACAGGTATTTATCTGTAAAGATTTTTGACTTTTTTTTTTTTATCAGATTTAAAATCAGAATTTAATCAGATAATGTGGACACCTTTGAATATACATTAGTTAAATAGTGGTTTTTCTTTTGCTCAATTATATTTAAATTTTTTCATTTGGTAAAAATAAAAAATATGTATCAGATTTTCAAACTGGAGCCAAAAAAAAAAAAAAAAAAAAAGGATTATTAATAATTTTTTTTTCTGATATAAATCAGATTTGAACAGTTTTGTGTTCAGCTGGGCTTTTCATTTCATTAAATAGTTAACCTTGATGAGACATCAGGGCAAATGGACAATGTATGAAAGAGTAAAATGTTTTGGAAAAAAATATGATTTATAGATAACAGATAAAAATGAGTACTATCAAAGTGTTATGCTATGGTTTCCAAAACTTTCAATAGACACTCATTTCATGTCTTTTAGCAGTTTAAGAGCTGTAATGTAGAATTATTATATTTGAGAATGAATGCTATTTAATCAGCAAGAGAGATATCCTTGTTTTAGAATTACCATCCATTTTTGCCATAAAAAATTGTTCAAAATATTTTTGCCAATCTCTCATTTTAGCTGAGGTAATTTAGCTTATATGAGTTTGAATGTATTTCTGTCTTGTGAGTAACTGGCAGTAAAGTGAATTTTCTGTTATATCTGATTTCACATATTACTCCTTAAACCATATTTTACCATCATCTCATATATCACTCAGTGCAGCTCAAATTTATTACATTTTCAAAAGTAATATCATACTTTTTATTTCTGTTTCATTATTAAAATAGACTTTAAGACAGATGGCACCACTTGTATTAGGTTCAATTTTAATAATTTACATTTTCTTTACATTTTTAAAGTTGAGTTAACTTTTACTATTTTATCTGACATGACTTTCCCTTCCTTCCTTTCTTTTTGTTTTCTTTAAAAAAATAAAAAAAAATTAAGTGGCAAAATTTTCTTCAAATTTAATAATGAAAAGTTTTACTTTATACTATTGTTGAGTAACTGCAAAATATATGTGCACTACTTATATTAGTTTATTGTACCATCATCCTACATATATAGCAGTTCAGTTTGTGAAAGAAACCAATGAAGTTTTGGTGATTTTATCTATTTAATATTTATATTTGTTGTCTCATTAGTCTGTAATAATGATTTTTGGGAAAAATATTTATTTTTCTTATATGGGTTAAACTTAAATAATTTTTTTTAAATCTCAAAAATTTTTAATGTTTATAGTTTTTTTTTTTTTTTTTTTGGGGGGGGGGGGACATATTTTTTCCCTCATCAGTGTTGACAGTTAAAGTATTTAATTATTATTATCATTTTTTTTATTTATTATTATTTTTTGCATTTATAAAATAATTTATTTAATATCATTTTATTTTTAACAGTATCCTTTTGAAAATCAGAAACTTGAGAAAGCTGTTTCCTTTGCTTTAGATGTGATTCATAAAGTCAGATCTCTTAGAGCTGATTATAACTTTCCAAAAAATGAAAAGTTAGATTGTAAGTATGCAGTCTTAAATATTTTCGTTTTTCATTGCCTATTTACAAAATATCTAATATTAGCTCAGGTAAAAAAATAATGATATATGAATGAATATGACATTTTGATTAGATTTGAATTTAAAAATCTAAATAAAACGCAACATGTAAAATTTATTAACTAAAGAAATTGTTGTTTTCAATTTAGTAGCCAAAGGATCATTTCATTAATGTGAACAGTTTTCAATTTTTAACACTTTCCAACCTACTTGAAAAGGTGTTTATGACTTCAGTTTGCCGTCTGGCCAAGCTCTAACTCATGTAAATATACTCGGATTGCCCTGAAATTTTTTTATGTTAATGTTGTTTACTACAGCATGTTCAAAGTATTCTGTTACATTACAGTCAATGGGAAATAACCGTTTCAAGTGCATTTTAATGATGCTACGCCATTTGAAACATGATAAAACTGATATATAATTATGAAGTGCACTAAAACATGCTTTTTTTAGAATATGTGGTGCAAAGCATTTAAATAAAAGGCATAAAAATAATAAGGGCATAAAAAGGGCTCTAAAATTCTTCAGAATATCATTTAATGTATTTCTAAATATATTTAATTTTCTTCTCAATTTAATTTTCTTTGTCCCATGTTTTTCTCCAAGACAGATGATGTGACTCTCTAATGCAGTTAAAATACGATTGATAATTTTTTTCTTTCATTTGCTATCTTTGGTCAGTTTTTAGTGTAACTTTGATGGAATAAATTAGATGATATTCTAGCTTGATTAATATTGTTTGCAGATATTTTTTCTCCTTAATTTTTTCTTTTTTTTTAAAAGTTTAAACCTGCCTCTAAAAAATATTAGACTGTAATGTGAAATCATCGCACATATCCACTGGTATATATATATATATATAAATATACTGTGAAAAATGTAAAAAATATAACTTTTGTTTTTTAATGTAACAAATCTACCAGTTAACTTATGAATGTCATTTTCTTGTACCCCACTTCTATAAATAATGTTTAGTTCCATTCTATGACTGTCACAATGATTTAATAATTTATAACTTAAGTAAACTTAGCTAAATCATGCAACAAGCTTATATTTGCTCTTTTCAAGTCTTGTTCTATAAACCTTACATAAGATCATTTATAGTTTAGAGAGGAAAGAAATCTAAAATTTAAAATTATAATAGAAAAGTTATGTTTATTATTTTGTATTGTCATTGCAATCATCATTATGACATGAAAATGTTTACAGAGAGGATACCAGTCTTCATGTAGTTCACTATACATATTTTTTGTAGATAGGGCATTTTTCATTAATTAATATGGGCAGTGTTTAAATCTGTTGCGCACAATAAAATGACCATGGTACCTCCAAATCAACCAACCAATATACAGGAGCACAAAAACTGGACAGTGTCCATAAAACTACTTTAGTCAGTCCCTAATCATTAACATTAATTTATATGAAAATCATTCTTCAGCTTCTCAGATATGGTGGTTCATGGTATTAATTGTTGCGAGATTATTAAAATTAATTACTTTCCTGCTTGTTTTCGCTTCAGGCTTATAGTTACCTAGAGGACTGTTTTTATATTAGGCTAGACTAGATGGCTAAAAAATGTGAAAAATAAATAAATAAATCAGCCATGCCAGTAATAAGGAGAGGATGTCATTTTTAATTCTCATCTCATGTGACAAAACACAGCAAAACATCTGGAAGTGGCCCTAGTTACCAATGATTTCACTTTTTAGGTACATTCGTAATTATATAAATACGTAGCACCTATTGTCGTCGTCTGGTCCATCTGTCCGCATATAACAACGCAAAAACTACCCAACCGAATGGTTTGAAATTTAAGATATGTTATCTTTGCAGAATTTTGTCGAGGCATTTAAAATTTTTTTATGAAAATCGAATCAAAACTTTAGAAAATATTAATAAAAATATTTATTAAGAAATTTTAATTTTTTTTTTTTAAACTGTGCTTTCTTGTTATAGGTTCTGAGGTTTAATCGTCAAGCGACCGAGATACTTATTTTATTACAAAAATTAATCTGAAGACGATATAATTCATTTCACAGAATTAAAAATCATCAAGATCTGAATATTTATATAACTAGCTACGATACAAACGTACCTCGTTTGTCACGCTTGACGTACAATTTCAAACTTGTTACTTCTAATTTTTGTATTAGTTAATGGTATTTTCTTATAAGTATCAACTATGACAGTGACAGAAAATAAAAAGTAACCTTGTTCAGTTTGTCTGAAAATACTATAGTCAACTTAGGAATCATGCATTCTTTTTAAAAATGATTTATTTATATTTATTTAGTTGTTTATTCAAATGCACTTAACATTTTCTTAAAAGTTTTTCTTTTTTTTAAAAAAAAAGCTTTATTGTACAGTGTTTAAATTCTGTCCATAAGCTGTAGATAAAGTATACCTCCTCTCCCCCACCCTCCCTTAAAAAAATACTACTTCAGTTGGCGAGTGATAGATTAGGGTTTGATCTGAAAGTTGAAATTTCATTATGGAAAGCAACTCTGTTTTGTACATTCTGTTGTGCTGTGATAAAAATTTAGATTGCTGCATTTCTCTTTTGGATGTGATATTAATGTTATAGAAAACTTGAAAGTTTGTCTCAGAATCATCTATCACAAGGAGCTTTTGACAGGTTGTCTAACCACCTGGAAAAATTTTTATGGACTGGAAAAGTCAGGAAAATTTACCATTCCTGGGGAAAAGTCAGGGAAATTACATTTTTTTCTGAGAAAAATCGAAGAAAGTGTTTTTGATTATCTAACTAAGGACTTGAAATTGCAACACCAGAAAAATCTAATTTTTCTCTTTATAAGTCTTGTAAAGAGTAGTTAAACTTCTCATGCAATTCATTTTGTCTACTCCCTTTCAATCCTTTTGTGTAACTCAAAGAGTTTCAATATTAGCTTCACTTAAACTTTGTGTAGTTTTGCAGGATTGATTAGGTGACTAAGTCTGTTTGCTTATCATTTGAGAACTGAACTTTTGTTAGCTTAATTTATTGAATATTTATAATTCTTTAATTAAGTTAGTTACAAAGCAAAAATATAAATAAATATATATATTTATTTAACGTGCCCATTCTGTATTTAACCAAGACTGTTGTGATAATAAATTTCATCTTGACTGTACAAAATGGATGGAACCTGATGCTAAAAGTGTTTACCTACAAAATGTTTAACATTTAAACAAACATTCTTATTAAGTGATAAAGGGGCGTGAAGCAATCATTAACCAGGAAACAAATATCTTGGTTTTAAACAATTTGTAACTTTTGCAAAATTTGTTTAAAAAATCAATATGCTTCAGAGTCGGTTGTTAAAGTTCCACTCTCAAATTCACAACTTTTAAGATTTTTTGTATCGAACATCATAAAATCTCGATACCTGGAAATTTTTTTATTATTATTAGTATGGAAAACCTGAAAAAGTCAAGGTAATTTGTAGTTAAGTTGGACTAGGCACCCTGTTTTGACATACAAGGTTTGCTAAGGATATCCTAAAAGAGACAATGTAAAATAATGAGAATTTATCTCCAAATGTTGAAATAATTGTAACAGAAAACTCTAGTGATGAAGAGTTAAAGGGCTAATGAAGAGATCCATGAGTTCTCTGAAGTAACATAAAATAATTAAACTGTAACAAGAAAAGGAACTAAGGATTGTTTGTCCCCTCCAACCCTATTTTCCTGTTAATGACACTATTTGTTCTGTTTTCTTTTTACACTGTGTTTAAAAATTACCTTAATGGGAGTTTCAGGATGCTCTGCCCCCCTGATGAAGAAGATAATTTACTGTTTTAATTCTTCATTTTGTAAAAAGTCGTTAAAAGTTAATTTTTGGATATTTAAGGTCTGTGATGTAATATATTTTTGTATTGCTGTTTATATTGACATGTTTAAAAATTGTTTTGCATGGGAAGTTCTCATACAAAGTTCTTAATTTAGCTTGTTTATAATCTCCATAAAAAAAAAAAAAAAAAAAAAAAAAAACTGTGTAGGCAGTACACTACAGGTGCATCTATTACAAATTCTTGCCCCTCACTAAAGCTTGATTTAAAAAAATAAATAAAAATAAACTTTAGCATTGAATATTGATATTCTGAATTGTTGACCTGAATTCTTTCAATGATAGTCTATAATATGTCAATACCTAGGGTTAATTTAAAATAATTACAGTGTTGAAGACGGTTTTTTCTCCCTCCCAAACGATTCAACTCCTCATCATTTACAAATGTTAATAGTTAGATTCCCCTCCTAGGAAAAAAAAATGAATTTTTCAAGCCTTTAATTTCAATCTGAGCTGAGTTGAATACTTGTCATTATCAACAATCAAATAAATCAAAATATGGGACCAGTTAATAATAAAAATAAAAAAGCTATAATTGTAAATGTTGGTAATAACTAGTATTAATAACTAGTGTTAATAATTAGTGTTATACTATGTGTTGCTAATCAACATATAAGGCTGTATGTATTTTGAATTCTATGTTTCTCTGTC
The DNA here is from genome assembly GCA_963931845.1 of Maratus michaelseni. Lineage (NCBI taxonomy): Eukaryota > Metazoa > Arthropoda > Arachnida > Araneae > Salticidae > Maratus > Maratus michaelseni. Next base: position 70,045,847 of record OZ007595.1, on the reverse strand, counting down.
TGTTAGAAGTGGTAGCAAATAGTTTACAAATTAGAAGTTAAGAAAATGTTGGAGTTTTTTGAAAAGCATCTTTTATTTGCTGTTGCATTTCCCCCTTCTTTCAGCTCATAAAATTATTATTTTTAAGCTAGATAAACAATTAGATGATGACTAATATATTGATTTACTAGGTGATCATAAACTTTCAATAAAATAAGGTAATATCAAGGTAAATAATTTATGTACAGGAAACCAGCATCACAATCAACTTCTTCAATCAAAAATACAGGATATCTTATTCCAAGACAAACCTTCACAATTTTAATTAATGTTAAAGGTATAGAAAATTTTCAACAGACTAACTATCTTTTGTGTGAAATGTGATGACATCATGAGAACTGCAGAAAGTGCACAGTAATTCAGCCAGCAGCATCATATGTATTGTGAGAAATCTACTATATCTCACTCAAAACACATGTACACTGCTCAGAAAACCAGCATAGGGAAGGCAATGTCAGATTTTTGGCTAAGTGCAGAAAACTGCCTCTAAAGAACAAAAGATTCAATCAGTCATCACCCATCATCCTGGTTGACATTACAGCAACGACTTCTATGCGATGGCCCGAAGAACCCCACTTGCAACTTGATGAAGACTGCCCAGTGTAATTCATTAAGTCAAAGTGAAACTTTCGATTGTGAGATGATGAAATATTCTTTCATCCTATGAGAACAGACCTTGTTCGTGAGATCATGCACAAGCGCTCTGAATGATTAGAAAAACAACCTCTGTTCTCTGCAACAAATACAGATGTGATATAAGGGAATGCAGGGAGATGCTAAGCAGCTTCAGAATTGGAATTGTAAAACTATTTTGTTTCAGACTCAGAGTCGTAACTCTGAGGTAGAGAGTTTGTTCTTTGGACGACCATAAAGCATTCCCTTTGGTTTAATAGAGACAAGCCGGTGAGACTTACATTTCCAGGTTGGAGTTATCAACCAGAACAGGAGAGCGAGACTTCCCCCGGACTCTTAGAAAGGAAAGTGAATTATTGACTTCCTGTCAATTTCAAAAGCGTTTTTCACCCCGAGCGGTGCGAAGGATCTCGCCATGAAAGCAGTGAAAGAGAGCTATTTTTCTCACATGATAAAAGTTTGTCGAGACTCTATCAACTTTAATGTGCTCTATTTTCAGTGCCGTAATTGTTGGACTTTTACTTAATTAACTTTGATCATAAGCTAAACAGAACCCAAAACAAATCGTTGTGATTCTCAATTTAATCAAGAATTGTTTTGTTTGAATATATAATGTTTCTTTGTTTTAATGAGAATGGATCCATGAAGTTACATGCTACCACTTCAAACACATCAGCCTCTGTCACAGTATAATCAGTTGCATTCTGCATCATGAAACGTCTATTTCAGTGATGTTTGAGTGCAAATGGGGACCACTTCCAACACTTCGTATGATGTTATCCCATTTCACACAAGGCAAAATTATTCTATGTGAAATATTGTTATAATATCTTTATTGTTAAATTATCAACAAAAATCCGGGTTCAACTTGAAGTGATGCATCCTATATTTTTGATTGAATAAGTGGATTGTGACCCTGGTTGCCTATACAAAAATTGTTCATTTTGATGGGTACTATCATTCTTCTTATTTTGTTGAAACAATTTATGAAAGTGCTGTACATACATTTTTTTCTTCTCACAATCATTTTATTTTATTCCAAATTTATTACAGCAAATGGGTTCTTTCTGTATTTATATATATTAAAAAAACATTTTAATTATTGTTCTTATATTTTTCTTTTCAGTGTATTTAAAGTGTGATAATGATGAAATAGTTTCTTTTCTTCAAACTCTCAAAGATACAATATTATTTCTAACATCTTCGGCTACTGTCAATATAACAGATGACATTCCCTCCGGTTGTGCTATTACAACAATTTCTGAAAATTGTGAAGCCCATTTGCTTTTAAAGGTTTTGTATTAATTTATTTTTATTCTTTATTATTCAAGAGACCTGTGCAGTACAATACAGTATCCTGCACAGGATTCTAATTGGAACTTAAATATTTTTTCTCCTAAAAGTAAACTAACAGATTTTTGTTGCTATGTGTTGCATTTTTTAATATGTTTGAAGCCTTTATGTAAATAATACTAATAGTTGATATTTTAGGTGTAACTAAACATTTATTTTAAATCTTTTGTTAGTGATTATCTTTCTTAATTCTCATTAAGTAATCTCCCGCTAATCTACAAATCACTGTAACAAAATCTGACTCTTTTCAGATCTTTATTTTTTAATATGTTTTAGCATGGTTATACTTCACTTTGACTCATATTTGTTAATTAGAAATGCATTTAAAGAAAAGAAATGAATATTAAACTAACCCTTTATATTAAATGTTTTAGAAATGATTATCCTTCTTCATTTCTCTTTTAATAATCATCCCTCAATCTACAAATCAATGGAACAGAAATTTACTTTTTTATGATAATCTCCCCCCCCCCCCCCCTTCTTTCTTTGTAATGCAATTTAGCATGGTTATATTTCATTTTGACTCAGATTTGTAAGATAGAAATATATTACTTTGATATTCAATGACGAAATAATTTTCTAACTTGCACAAAGATATATAATTACTGTTATAGAATATGAACAATCACTAACAAATGATTACAGCATTGCAGTGAGTGATTATTAAAAATGACTGAAAATCATGTGTCTTATTACTGAAAGAATATGTCCAGAGGTTTGCATTTCTGGTTTAAAAACCTTGACAATTGCTAAAGATTCATAATTGTTGGTACATCTCTGTACAAACATAAACAGAGGTTGGAAATTATATACTAATTATTTGCCAATAACAAGTGAATTTTTAAACAGTCTTTTAAAAACTGTAGAATATGGAAAATTTACCAAAAACTTATATAATGCATTTATTCATTGACAAATGTTAGCTTATTTCAAAATTACTGGGATTTAAACGCAGTATAATTTATTCTTAGAAAATGAAGTTCCATTTTCTTCTTAAAAAAAAAAAAAAAAAAAAAATAGCAGTAGAATATGTTGACAAAAAATATAATCCCTAATGACTATTTTATATATTTGAAGAAAGTAAAGTTTGAAATTTTTATTTGTCATATTGTTTTTACTTATATAAAATATATCATCTTTAACATAACTTCAATTACAGCTAAAATATTTCATTAATTTTCGCGCAAGTCTTACATGCAATGTCTTCCTATCAAATCTCACAGATATGAAAAGCAAACTTTCTTCTGTTGTTACATTTCTTAATTTTATAAAAATGTTTCAACACAAATGCACTGAAATTAATTATTTTTCAAATCGCATGTTTTGTCATGATAATTGTTGACTGTATGTTGCATCTTGCTAGTTAATAATATTAATAATAAAAAAAAAATAAAATTCTTTGTCTGGTAAGAAAAATTCCCCACCCTTGTACATAAACATTTCAAATATTTTAATTTAATTTCTAAATAAATTATGTCTTTATTATTATTATTTATTTATTTATTTATAGAAGTACTGCGAATTGTTTCTAAAGTAAAATAATCCATTTTTAGCTGGCAAGCAATTTTTTTTCGACAAAGAACACATAATGTATGGAATTACATTTAATAGTCAATTATTATCATAACTTGGCGCCAGCCGGAGTGTAGTGGTGACGGTTTTATGTGAAACTTTTTAACATTTTTAATAATGAAGGACTGTTTTTATGGAACTTTTAACCATGTTTTTTGGGTAATGTAATGTCCGAGTATAAAAATTGGTAATAAGAAGAATAAATATTAAATATATAGACATTAATAATTGAATACCTGTTTTAATAAATCATTGACTTCTGCATCTTAAGGGTTAACATTTAGCATAGATGTCAAGTATTTTGGAATTTGAATCTGCTATTTCCAAGCACTAATACTTACCTTATTAAATTATGGAATTCTGAGATTAAATAATGCAAAGATTATAGTTCTGGAATAAGGGTATTCAAAACCATAATCCTTGGCATCTGTTTATTAAAGCACATAGTTATATATATTCACCATTGTGTTTACCAATTACATTACTTAGTGTTCTGTTGTTGCCTATTGAAATATGTCTTGGCATTGTCATTGAATAATGTTGTATTTTCAAATAAAAATATTTTTTTTGCATCATTTGAGTGGCAACAGATAAATAAACTTGGGGTTTTTTTTTCGAAACGTGTGAACTTACCTTCAAAGTCATGTTTGCAACTAAACAATGGACTTTCAAAAGAATTGAACTTAAGAGTATGACCAATTCAATTATTTGTCATAGATTTTTTTTAAAAACATTTAGAAATAATCTATCCATATACATAACATGCATAAAATATTTTTTTCCCTATATGTTTGAACTTGTTATGATATTATTGAATGTTATAATAAATGTTATAAATAAATTTTAAAAGGAAAAAAAAAACTTTTTTCTTTTGAAATTATCAGAGGAAAAGTTTTATTATTTCAAAATCCAGGGAGGAGCAACGGCCCTCTTTGTTGATGCCTGTGCCTTATTCTGTAGTTGATATGTTATGAAAATTGTTCAGCATAATTTCTTTTTTTTTTTAGCGCTTTCCAACATAGTTGAAAATTGTTTATAAATTTGGTTTGTCTGTCTGTCCATGCTCTAACTTTCATAAATATACTCTGATTACCATGAAATTTTTATAGTTTATTGAGATGTGTTCTCTATAATGTTCAGTATTGAAAATGAAGTGTGTATCATTTGTAGTTTGTTTACAGGGACACACAAAAGAATTCATTAGATTATGGTCTATGGGGAAAATTGTTTGCAGTTCATTTTATTGATGTTCGATATTTCAAACATAATGAAATTAATTTGCATCATTGAGATGGACTACAACATGCTTTCTCAGGAGCATAGAATAAGTAGCATTTATAGTTCACATACAAAGACTCACAAAAGAATTCCAATGCATTATGATCTATGGTGAAAAAGGATTTGTGGTGCATTTGAATGATGGTATGATGCTTCAAACATAATGAAATCACTGAAGTGCACTGCAATGAATTTTCTGTAGATTATGGACTGCATAGTATATATCGTTGATTTACAGATATGCACAAAAAGCATCGATAATTGCTTGAAGAGCGTTTTCACTGTGGTATGTATTTTTAAACTTATGTAATTTTGAGTGTATTATGTGGTGTATCTAAATTCCGTAGACATCATACAGGGCTACATGGCAGACTTCACACACATTAATGGATATGGACAGCAATTGCTTAAAATGGGTTTTTACTCAGTTTTGTGCTTTTTAAAGTTGATTATTTAGATATCTCATTTTATTCTAGGAAAAAATGAAATTTCTTAATAGTACTCTGTTAGTGTTTGGAAGTGTTTCATATTCGATGCCTGATGCATGATTTTTCGTTCTTGTTATTTTATTGTTTTTAATTCTTCTGTAGGGTCACATAGATGTTAGCAAAGAAATCTCTCGGTTAGAGCAAAAACAAGAAAAATTATGTTCCCAAATTTCAAAACTCAAACAAGCCATGCAAGTACCAGATTATGAAAGCAAAGTGCCTGAGGCTGTTCGGGAATCTCATACTGAAAAGGTAAAGTTTATTTTCCTTTTCTTTTCTTTATATATATTAAAAGTAAAATACATACATGCTCCTTAAAATCTTCTTATAAATAAGAAACAATTTTAGAAGTGCTTAAAACTCATTTAATAACCAAATGCTCCTTGAAACATTTTAAATTATCACAAGATAAAATTTATGCAGCTTCAAATATGGGTATTGTTGCTGTAAAACTGTACATTGTAAATTCCAAAACCTTTTGCTGTGCTGCTGTGTAATCCTTTTGCTGTGCTATGCAGTTTCTACTTAATTTAAATTTTGCTTCTACTTTCTACTTAATTTTATTTTACTGTACTACAATGTTGGCATTATCTTTCATCATATCTTTAATATAATACTGTCGTTTAAATCATATTTATTAAAGGGGTTGATCAGCCATATCTCAAATTCCTCTTGCTAATGTTACACCTATTAGATTGGAATGCATCCTTATTTTTTAAGTATCTCCTTGCCGAAATTGCAATTTTTTCTATGTACTCTTCCTAAAGAATGTCTCTTTTTTTCTTAGTTGTCAATATTTCTAAAATGTATGCTTAATTTAACATTTTACTCGTTAAAATCATACGAGCTATAAGTAAAATTTTAACACTTCAGATGAAATTAAGCATATATTTTAGAAATATTTTGACATTTAAAAACAGAAACATCTTTTAAGAAGAGTACACAGAAAAAAAAAGTTAAAAATATTAATTTTCTGATGAGAAATTTTAAATATACAGATGCATTCTATGTCCATAAGTTTAACATTGCAGAAAAAAATTTAATCTGACAGAAAACAGTCTTAATATACTAGATTAATTGCGACACAATTATTCAAGTTGATAAAGAAATCATATGAGATGTAATCTTCCCACCTGAGCAAAAAAGTCTGGGCCAGGATTCGAACCCGGGATCCCTTGACTGAAGCTGCCAATGCTCTATCAACTGAGCAATTCTGGACGAATATGGCTGAGCTAATTCACCCAATTAACCTCAATGATCATAGCATTTGGTCGGATATCTGAATCAGCACAACAGAATAAATCACAGTTTTACCTGTGATTCTGTTCATATGATCCATAATGATCCTGGGTTTGGATCCTGGTCTGAACTTTTTCGCCCAGTTGGGAGGATTACATCTCATACAATTTCTTTACCAATTTGAATAATTGTGTCAAAAATTAATCTAATGTAATCATGTTTCCAGCATTTACTGGAGGTCCCATTACCTGTGATTTATTCTGTTGTGCTGATTCAGATATCAGATTAGATGCTATGGCCATTAAGGTTAACTGGGTGAAATAGTTCAGCCATATTCATCCGGGATTGCTCAGTTGGTAGAGCATTGGCAGCTTCAGCCAAGGAATTCCAGGTCCGAATCCTGGCCCGGACTTTTTCGCTCAGTTGGGGAGATTACATCTCATATGAGTCTTAACATAGTTATGCCACTCTCAACAACAAATCAAAATGGTCTAATGTTGAGGTTCATAATTCATCATTTTTAAAATTTCTCATCACAAAATTAAAATTTTTAACTACTTTTTTCTGTGTTTCCTACCTAATTGATGTTTTTTAGCTGTTGTCACATCAGCCATCCTATATTTACACGACTTTTGTTCAAAAAAATAAATATTTATTTATGAAAACTAAAATATATTTGTACATTTTATGTTATGATTTTCTTTTTTCTTTTTTAGATTTCATTAACAGAAGGTGAATTAAATAAAGTGCTTCAAGCTATACAGACGTTGAAAATTATGGACTGAATTAAATTAATTTAAATAAATATGTATAGTCTAAAAAACTTGTGCACCATTCCTGAATCATGAAGAAGTCTTGTTATTATTTTCTATATGCAATCATTTTAAAACTTTTATCAGTTATTTAAACTAGTAAATAAACAATGCTTTAATAAAAGCTTAATTCCTACTCACTTTTGTTGTATAAAATTAATTTTAGAAATTAATTTGAAGTTATTTTTAAATTAAAATCATCATATTTTTAGTCATAATCTCATAATTTTTATGCATACATAAATTTCCAACATTTTTTTTATGTTCTGAAAAAAAAAAGAGTATAAAAAAATGAAAACTGCTAACAGTCAATTACAAATAAAATTAAAACTAAATTTGTAAAAGCTCAGACGAATTACTTGGCACTAAATTGAAATATATTGAACTTTTATAAATTGTTTTTCATAGTAATGTTTTTCATGTTTTTTAATTAAATTAATTATTTAATTTTTTTAAAAAGAAAGTATTTCTTGTTAGAAAGAATGTGTGCCAAAAAATTGTATATTTTGCTGTTTAATCATTCACTAATGTTTAATCTAAGCCAGGGCATGAAATTTCAATTGAAAAGGTACTAGCCAAACTAAAATTTTTGCTCGCCACTATTTTACATTCATTCAGACCGTAACGTCGGCCACCACACCTGTCCAGAAAATGAAATATTTATGACAAACTGAATTTAAATTGACCATTGTTAGAAGGAGTTGTCTGTTAAATCCAGACTATTTTACATTCATGAAAAATATGAACAATTTTTTAAATGTTAAAAATTTGGAAGAAAGCGAATAATTTTTACTGTGTTTCAAGCAGCTGAGCTTAGGTGGATTTAAACCTGATTCACTTCGCGCAGGAGTGAAGAGCGATCGGATTCGGTCTTGGAAGCGGAAAAAGCAGCCTTGGTGCGAAAGTGGGGGAACGAATGCAGTCTGTCTGTCTACAACACAAATTTTGTGGGTGCCCTAACTCATGAACTACTGTGTAGAATAGTATGAAATTTCATATGAAGTTCTATTCTTATGTGAACTGGTGCTGATTGGTTTTGAGCTAAATCCCCTAAGATAGGTTGTCACAAATTGATGATTTACTCAATTTATGTGATACTTATATCTCCAGTTTATGTGTGCAGAATTCAATGAAACATCAAATTTAGAATCCTCATGATAGGAATTGATTGTCATTCAATTTTGGTTGCAGCCGTCAAAAAGGGGATGTCAAAATTTGATGATTTGCTTGAAATATGTGATGCTTATATCACCAGTTTTATTTCCACGAAACTTCACGCTTAGCATCCTGAATATGGATATACATTGTGTAAAAAACCTATTTGCCAAATTGGTGTAATTTCTTGTACTACTTAAATCATTTAATTGACTTGATTTATATAGAAGAAAGTGTTGTGATGGCCACAACATACTAGTTTTTGTTACTAAAAAGAATTTGTTTCCCAGAAAAAACAAAACAATTGAAATATAGCTAATTATGATACCAAAAAAATATTACAATAATTAATTATTGAAATCACTTTAGTAGTTTTTGAGAAAAAAACTATATCAATATTGGCTATTTTCCATAGGATTTCAGGACTGTCGTCCCCCTTAACTCATACCCTCAGTCCACAGAAATAACTTTTTTTTATATTTATCCAGAATCAAACTTATAATGTGTACATACACATACCAACAAGTGTTAGCTAGAGGTAATTGTTTACAATTCATTCTCTGTAAAAAAAAAAAAAAAAATTACAAAAAATATTGGTTGAGTCTTGTATGCCTTGTTCTCCTAATTACATACCGTATTCACTTGTATATAATGCAAAAAAAAAAATTCCAAAATTTTAAGGGCTAAAAATGGGTGCACATTATGCACAGAATATTTCCAGCAACTATATGGTTATTATTTATTTATTCTTATTTTTTTAAGTCAAAATTTTGATTTATTTTCAAATTGTTGGATTTTTTTGCTGTTAAAATACTGTGGACACAATGGATACTATTATACACAAGACATGATTTTTTTTTCATTTTTACAAATCAAAAACAAGGATGCACATTATACATGAGTAAATACGGTATATAATTAAAACAACAGAGAAAAATTGTGTGTTAACTATAGATTATAAAAACACTTTCCAACACATTCAGAATGCAGTAACAAATCTTCTCAATTTGATAAAGTGAAACATGATTTTGGAAAATGCATAACACATTTGAAAACCCAATTTCAGCAATTACCATCTACAGTCAGAAAAATATCCAAATTGTTTTGTACAGCCCTGTATATGATCAATAGATTTATATGTGTACTACATAGTGTGTAAAACTTTAGTTCAATTATGAAACACATAACACAGTTGAAAATTCCCTTCAGCAATTTCTGTCAATAAGCAGAAATGTACTCGGATTTTTTTTTTGCAGACCTGCATATGATCTATAGTATTTATATACGCCAAGTAATATGCAAATAATTAGTTAAATTTAAAAACACATACTAAAATTAAAAACTCACTTCCAGCAATTATTGCTCATAGACAGCACTGTAACCGAATTATTTTATATGTCCCTGTAATTGAATGATAAATGCTATGTATACCATATTCTATAACAAGCATCTTATAGTGCACCTTAGTGATGTACTAAATGTGGTCTGCTGGAAAAGGCATAACTCAATTACAAACATCCTTAAGCAATTCATGTCCATACACAGTAATGCTTGTGAATTATTTTGTGTAGCCCTGTATACAATCTACAGAATTTATACACACCACATAGTATGAAAACACACTTCCAGCATTTATGACTCATAGACAATTCTATGTAAACGAAATTTTTTGTGTTCTTGTAAATGATCGATAACTATTATGCTTTGTCATATTCTACAGTAAGCATCTTGTAGTGCGCCTGAATAATGTACATAAATTTTATTTTGTTTGAAATAGTGTAACATCATTAAAATACACTGCAAACAATCTTCCTCCTATACCATATGTAACCAAATTTTTTTGTGTGACCATGTAAATGAATGATAAGAGCTTTGCACTTCATATTCTACAGAAAGTATGTTTTAGTGTCACATATAAATTTCATTATATTTGAAATAGTGTAACATCATTAAAATACACCACAAACAGTTTTTCTCCATTGACCATAATGTAACCAAATTCTTTTGAGTACCCCTGTAAATGAACTATAAACGCTACACATCTCATTTTGAATACCAAATATGCCATGGTAAACCTTATATCATTTACATGGCAATCAAAGTATATTTAAGCAAGTTAGAGCATGGATAGACCACCAGACAAACTGAATTCATAAACACTTTTCAACTATGTTGGAAAATGTTAAAAATGAATAATATCAGCAAGAAAACGTTAAAAAAAAAGTACAAGTTAAAAGATTAAGAATTTGACTGTTCCCTGATTTCAGAAACCATGTAGCATTGGGCCACAAAATGTGTCTGTGTGTATGGGAGAGGGCAATTGCCCTTTCTTGGATTTTTAAATTTAATTAGCTAAATTTTCTTTTTCTCTAATGCTTTTGAAAAAAAAAAAATTCTCAAGTGAGTTAAAATAATTAAACACTAAGAAAAATAGAGAACTGAGGATTTTTCATCAGGGAATGAGACAATGAGAGGTACGTCCTCTGAACCTCCATTGAAAAAAATATTTAGTTTTTCTTTTTTTGTTTAAAAATTATCTGAAATGGAGGTTTTGAAGACAAAAAAGACACCCCTACCCTGACAAAAAAAGATAAGATTGAAGAACACTTTAAAATTACTTTTTCATTTTAGCTTTGCATATTAAGGAAACTGGGCAATCCTACCTGAGTTAAAGATAAACGATACATATACTGCTCAAGGTACAGAACAGACACTATATGGCCAAAAATCACTGGACACTTTCAATTTCAGACGTTTTATCGAATATTATTTATGTTGTTGGTCCCCTATTTGTCTTTCTGACGAAATCTTCGTTGCAAATATGAGGTCAAACATGTTCTTTATATTCCCAAAGTTCTAAAAAAAATTCATGAGGTATTTTTTCTAGAACTTTGGGAATATAAAGAACATGTTTGACCTCATATTTGCAACGAAGATTTCGTCAGAAAGACAAATAGGGGACCAACAACAAATTAAAGAAAAAAATAATAAAATTTGAAAAAAATAAATAAAATGCACGAAGTGATCTGTTGCTGCATCACATAACTAATGTGGATCTTGTATAACATTTGTGTTCAGTTGTGTAAATATAGCATGTACATTCAAGAAAATATAACAATTTCATAAAAAAATTCAAATTTTCGCAGGTTTTCCTTTTATAGCATGCAGAGTTTTCAACCAAATTTAATGCCAATTTCTGAAAATTTGACAAAATATAACAGAAACAACATAGTACAATTAGAATATGAATGTATTAAATATTGGATGAAATATGAGCAGTTGTATTAATACTCATAACTTAATCGGTGATATAGTGAGACCTGGATTTCGATATTCTTTGAAAATTTGCTGCTTGATAAGGGATTTTTCACAAATTGTCATTTGTTATTAACTAACTTCCAACAAAGGAGGTGGTATTTAATGAATGTCAATGGGTTGCTTTGGAACAAATGCTTCAATTTTGATAATTTTTTTTTTTTTTTTTTTTTTTTTTGAATAGATTTGTTTTGGTGGTTTTCCAAGGATAACTAAAGCATCAATAAAAAGTGAAAATTAAACGAAAACTTAAAGATGACGATTTGTGGAAATTCCCTTATCATCCAACTACTTTTAGAGAGCAAATGAAAATCAGCTCACTCTAGCCTGTACCTTACTAGATTTTCATGATGTTCTAATGATCTTTTTATATGAGCTGCTCTATAGTATTGACTACCAAATCACAGTTTTTGGTACCATTCACACATGCACAGTTAAAATTTATTTCATACAAATGCACATATTTCATCAAATATTTAATATATTTATTATAATAATGATTCATGTGACTCATAAACAATTACGGACTGACCGCTTCGCTTTTCATATGCCAGGCAGCCATTTTTACTCAAAGTTATTTTTTCAAATAAAACTGTATAAAAGTTAATTTTTAGAAAGATTGTTAAAAAGGAATTAATGAAATATTAAGAGATATTTAAATATTCTGAAATAACTTCAGTTGAAATTAGGTTGATAGCCCAATATCTTATTCCATCAAAGTAAACAAACACAAGTGATCTGTCCATCGTGAACACTGAAAATATTAAACCATGGAGATAATCATTCACAAAGCAAGTTCTCTAGTGATGAATTTTGCAGCGTTGTCTGGTCTCAAAAGATAATTCATACCTGTAAGCCAATCAAAGTTTAGCTTAATTCTGTTTGGTGAAGTGCTATACAATTTAACTTAATGATAGTTTCTTGATGAAGTTAAATGTAAATAAATACATCTCATGTAATAATATTATTGTTGTTAAATAGATAACATCATTAACTATGATGGTATTTTTATGTTAGCCAGATGTAAATCTCGCTAATAACATTTTTTACTCACTAGTAGCAGCTTTTATTTTTCGTGTGTCCAAATTAGAAACAATGTTTTGATGTTGAAATAAAATGTTTTGATGTATGGTATTATTACTTTCTTTCTGTTTCGCTCTATTTTTTTGGAGGGGTGGGTGGGGGGGGGGGGATATATATAAAATGAGTGAAAGGCATGTATTTTAAGTGTATGTAATAATGTATTTTAAACTGTAGTATTTACCAGGCGGCGATACTTTCCGGAGAAAGTCAGTTAAGAAGTTGGCAATTACCACTGCCATTTTCTGTCATAGACTTTCTCCAGATTGTGAGGTCTGAAGTATAATAAGATGGTCTTGATCCAGATTATGGAACATTTCATGGATTAATACATACAAACAGTGAAGCTTGCACCTATGGTATTTTAAACTGAAATGATCTCCCAGCATTTCAAAAATAAATAAAACGATAGAACAATAAATAAATAAAATAATGAAAGTATGCATTTAAAAATTTGAAAGAACGATTTTAAATTAAATTAATACTGCAACATGAAATTCTAACTGTGAAAAAAATTAAAATGCCAGTAATAAAGTAATTCATGTATATGAAAATATAAAAGAGAAAATATATTAAAATATTTAATTTTTCAGGTTTTAGATGCTATCCATTTACTTCAAAGGCTTATATTACTGAGGAATTCATGGAAAAAAATATTTATTGGTTATTTTTTTTTTCTTTTTGATTTACATAACGGAATACAGCAATAAACAATTTTGGTTTAACAGTAAAATGAGTTCATGTGAAAAAAAAATGTCTCGAACATATGAAATTTAAAAATAAACAATTCTTATTTGAAAACGTAAAGAAAATGAGAAAATGCATATGGAAAGCAAATTTTTAAATAATCTTGTTACTGACGTTAGATCACGCTAGTAGCAGGACAACCATGTGGTTTTTAACCACATGTACAGCGGTCAAAGGAAACATAGCGATTGTTAGGTCTGAAGAGTATGATAAGAGGGTCTTGATGGCAACTCTGTAATATTGCCTATGCAGTTAAAATGAAGAAATCAAAATAAATAAGGGTTACTGTGATTAATATTTTCGGCGCTATTGTTGGCTCAGTGAATATAACCTGGCACGGTTAATACGTAAGTATTAAAAGAAAAAAAACCTGACGGCTCGGCCTACAGGCACAGGTAGATTTTGAAGACACAGACCGTGGGACGCCTGTTTATCGAGAATTGCAGAAGAAATTAATTTTTTTGCCATGATGCGGCAGTTGGGACCGCCAACTTGGAAATATACCTCTGCCTGTAGGCGGAGCCAGCAGGAATTTTTTTGTTTTTATTTTTTTTTTTCTTAGCTGTAAGAGTTGGTCCTATGAAAAACTTGTCAATATAAAAATTGTAGATAATATTAGGAGGATTTTTAATAAATTTAAGCGGATTTGATATCTGGTGAATTGACGAAGTTACGAATTTTTTTCTTCTGAAACCCCTATTTTTCCCCCCTTTTGGGTGGCATTTTTAATGAAATCAAAAATCTGTCATACATAAATTTTTGGTCCTTTTCCCAGAAGTAATAATAACTTTAAACAGGTTCGATATGTATAAAAATTAAGAAGTTACGGGATTTTTCTGTTTTCACCCCCCCCCCCCCCCACACACACACCACCTCCCCCTTGGTTCGATTTGGCCCATTAACGAACTTGACCGAGATTTTATGCCGCTTGATTTTATGTATGAGTTTGGAAGAGATTTGTGCAGAATTATTGAAGTTATTGTGTCCATAAAAAAATGATATAGATAGATAGATACAGTTTTGAACTGAGGGTGGTTTTGGGTTCTAGGAGTCATGATCGGTGTATATCTGCAAAATATTTTCAGGAATTCCAACTTAGGGGAGAATGTAATAAGTAGTATATTTCTTACGAAATCTACCTAATTTAGAAATAAAATAAGTTAAAACACACGTCATAGTTAAAAATACAAAATATAAAATGCAGTCACAGTGTAGGGAAAAAAAGGGGGCACAGATGTCATATACACACCACATTGGCGCGATTTTTTCCCTCGCCAATTTGGCGAAAACTTTGTTTTAGAATATTAACGTTAGAATGTTTTGAATATAACGTTATAGCGTTTTGAATATAACGTCATTACGTTTTGAATCTAACGTTATTTCATTGTTATATCGAAATAAAAATCACATGCTATTTATTATTGCATGCTATTTGTAACTAATATCTAATCAAAAACGTCACCTGTAAAAAATGCAGCCAAGTCTCGTGACTCTTTTTCCGTAAAAAGTTCTGAGATCGTGTAAAGCCAAGTTTAGCTATATTATTAACTCTGAAATTTTCATTCACAAATCACTCCTAGTCTCTACATCTTTAGTTAAATATTATTTTGTGACTTGGCAATTTCGCAGCACAGGGAAGTTATTACACCTTACTATGTTATGTGGGAAGGGATGAGATAATATGATTAAGGCTAATTATATACGCACAGGGAAGTTATTACACCTTAATATGTTATGGGATGGCATGGTATTATTTGATTAAGACTAATTATATACATCACATTCTCGTGCTGCGTAATTGCCAAGTCACAAAATAATATTTAACTAAAGATGTAGAGACTAGGAGTGATTTGTGAATGAAAATTTCAGAGTTAATAATATAGCTAAACTTGGCTTTACACGATCTCAGAACTTTTTACGGAAAAAGAGTCACAAGACTTGGCTGCATTTTTTACAGGTGACGTTTTTGATTAGATTCAGGGGCATAGCTACCGTAAATATTTCCAATTTTTTTTTTCATTATTAATTTGATATGGATGAATAAGAACTGTTACAACCAGCATATTCCTATGATATTTTATCTTGTTTTTAACCTCAACTATTTAAATTTAAAACATGTTTTATACTCAGCTAAAAATAATTACTTCTATTCGCGAAGTTTAATTTTAATTCATACTGTACCGCAGTCTCAAGTAACTTCTCCAACACCGCTTCAGCATGTCTGATTTTTTTAGGTAGATTTCGTAAGAAATACTACCTATTATATTCTCACCTAAGTTGGAAATTTTGAAAAATTTTTGCAGATCTGCGCCGACCATGACTCCCAGAACCCAAAAACACCCCCAGTTCAAAACTTTATATATATATATATATATGTCACTTTTTTATGACCACGATAACTGGAAAAATTCTGCATAAATCTCTTCCAAACTGATACATAAAATCAAGGGGCATAAAATCTCGGTCAAGTTCGTTAATGGGCAAAATCGAACCAAGAGGGGGGGGCTTTTTGTGAAAACAGAAATACCCCCATAATTTCCCGAAAATTTATGTATGACAGATTTTTGATATAATTAAAAATGGCCCCAAGGGGGGGGGGGAAGGGGGTTTTAGAAGAAAAAAAATCATAGCTTCGTCAATTCACAAGATATCAAATCCGCGTAAATTTATTATTATCTAAAACTTTTATATTGACATGTTTTTTATAGGACCAACCGTTATAGCAAAAAAAAAAAATTAAAAACAAAAAAATCCCTGCCGGCACCGCCTGCAAACAAGTTATTTTTCGAAGTAGGTGGTTCCAACTCCCGCATCTTTTCGAAACTGATACATAAAATCAAGGGGCATAAAATCGAACCAAGGGGTGGGGGGGGGGGCTTTTTGTGAAAACAGATAAAAACCCATAATTTCTTAATTATGATACGTATCGAATCCGTTTGAAGTTATTATTACTTCTAAGAGAAGGGCCGAAAATTTATGTAGGACAAATTTTTGATGTAATTAAAAATTGCCTTAAGGGGGGTTTAGAAGAAAAAAATTCATAACTTCGGCAAATTCCCAAGATTTCAAATCCGCTTAAATTTATTATAAATCCTCTTAATATTATCTAAAACTTTTATATTGACAAGTTTTTTATAGGACCAACCGTTACAGCAAAAAAAAAAAAAAAAAAAATCCTTGCCGGCTCCGCCTGCAAACAAGTTATTTTTCGAAGTAGGCGGTTCCAACTCCCGCATCTTTTCGAAACTGATACATAAAATCAAGGGCATAAAATCTCGGTCAAGTTCGTTAATGGGCAAAATCGAACCATGGGGGGGGGGGGGGGGGCTTTTGTGAAAACAGAAAAAACCCCATAATTTTTTAATTATGATACGCATCGAATCCGTTTGAAGTTATTACTTCTAGGAGAAGGGCCGAAAATTTATGTATGACAGATTTTTGATATAATTAAAAATTGCCTTAAGGGGGGGAGGGTTTTAGAAGAAAAAAATTCATAACTTCGTCAATTCCCAAGATTTTAAATCCGCTTAAATTTATTATAAATCCTCTTAATATTATCTAAAACTTTTATATTGACAAGTTTTTTATAGGACCAACTCTTATAGCTAAAAAAAAAAAAAAAAAATCCCTGCTGTCTCCGCCTGCAAACAAGTTAGGTTTCGAAGTAGTTCGAAGTAGGCCTAGGCGGTTCCAACTGCCGCATCATGGCAAAAAGGTCATTTCTTCAGCAATTCCCAACAAACAGGCGCCCCATGGTCTGCGTCTTCGAAATCTACCTGTGCCTGTAGGCCGAGCCGTCAGGGATTTTTTTTCCATTAACTTTGCCACGGATGACAGTTGAAGATTTTAAAATCTCAAAATAATCAAAATTTATTTACCGGGTTCTCAGAGGTCGCTTTATTGGCTTACTACTATTTTCAATCAATAATATTCCTGGCATATTTCTATTGAAAATGATACAGAAAATTTTCATAATGATGACTGTACGGAAATAATGGTAGCCAAAAACGTAACTGCTGATAAACCTATATTTAAGATGTAACAGTTATGATCCTTAGCTATTTAGCTATGTTACGGATTAAGAAGAATATATATATATATATATATTTTGACACATTCAAGAAAATTAATGACTATTTTACAACAACAAAAAAAAAAAGCTTCAAAACGAAAAATTGGAAGGTTTTTTTTTTTGTTTTTTTTGTGGAAACTTAACATGTACTGTACATGCTTTATTATTACAGATTTACAACAATAATAATAATAAGTGCCGGAACTAGGTATATTCCGCATCCGCATGAGTCCACGACGATAAAATTTAAAGGGAGGGGGAGAGGGAAGCGACAAATGAAATTTTGTGCACATTGTTTTCCACAATTTGAAACTATGACAAATCTCAAATGCAGAATTTATAAGCAATTTTTTTTCACAAGGTGAGAAAAAGTTAATTATCAAAGCAGTGTCCCCTTCTGAAAACCTGATTTTATAATCAGGTTAGAAAAAAATATCTGAAATTATTCCACTCAACTTTCCAAAATACTATTCGTTCAAATGTATAGTAATATAACAATAAATAAAAATTTAGATCCTAATTTTACAAAGGCGAAATATTGCCATTGGTAATAAAGATATTCTAAAGAAAACGTGCTCTTTCATTCATAAATCCTAAACAATTTTCTAATAATAACTTTCAATAAATTTTCAATCCGCCCGTGCTCAAATAAGGCCTATAAATTAACAACAATAAGAAAAAAGGAATTCATATTTACACAGGCTCGGACTGACCCGCTGGGCAACCGGGCTGTGGCTCGGTGCGCACTCAACAAGTAAAGCTGCGTCCTCTCTCAACTGAAACTAATACTAGTTACAAAATTTGCTGCAAGCATATTAGATTAAACACTTAAATTATTTAATACTTAAAAAAAAAAAAAAATCCTCTATGTAAAGCATTTTTATTAGTGTTTTTTTTTTCCTCTCTCTCTTTGCAAGCAAAACAAGCACTTTTTTTCCGTGAAAGGCCTTTTTGTTTCAGAGGAAAATTCAAATCTTTTAAAACCTAATGTATATTGTATCTGTCTTCGGCCTCTCTGGCACCTAAGAGCGTCACATCTGTTTAAAAAAATACATATATATATTATATATTTTTTTAATTTAGTTTTTTTTTTTTTTTGTATAATTATTTATTACGAATGTTTGTCTGAAATGTGTAGGGGCTTCATGTATTCATACATAAATTCAAATGTTGTGAAGGTAATTTCCACAATACAAATGTTTATTATGTAGATTTTTGTGCCTGATGCACAAAAATATTTACAAAGAATATTTTATTTTCGAAAAAGGAAAAAAAAAAGGACTACGTCAAACTTTTTTTGTTGTTGTTGATAAAAATTACATTTTAATGTGAAAACAAGAGTGTTTCAATATTGTCTATAAAATAAGATAATCAGAACACCGGTAATCGATTTTGTATATACGTTAGAGCAGCGCTATTCAAGGTGGCGCCCTTTTGAGGTGCTTTTTACGCCCCTTCGATGTATGATGGATGTATTTGTCGGAAAAACATGAGCCGAAGCCGCCTTCGTGTTCACGTTCTGAGCGAAAATTTTGCAGATTTTATTTTTATTTTTTAAACAATTCTTGTCGTTCGAATGTTTCGAGATTTTTATAGGTGATGTAATTCCAGTGTACTACGAAGGTGTAAAAATATTGTGTTAAAATATCGACGTTTAGTTATTTTAAGCGTAGAAAAAAAGACTGTCTCTGCGAAGCGCGAAGTGACCTGCAATTGCAAATTTTTAATAAAGGGTTCGTAATCCATTCGTAATTTTGAAAACGAATATTGCACGGTCGTAGAGAAGGTGTTAGCTTTGAGGGAAGTTTCTACTTCTTTGGCCTAAAATTCACATGATTTTTATGGTTTCTTTTGTCAGTTACAAAGAAAAGAGATATGACCTTCGGACTTTTTGTATTATATTTATTAACATTCCACTTACATATTTAAATTTTTGGGACGAGGTGCAGGTGCGCGTCGGGCGTCCATTTTTCGCCGATCACAAGTATCGGAAACAAATTAAGTCACCAAATTATGGAAGGCCATTACATTCTTTGGAGCTTATACCAACATTTAATTTAAAAAGTTGATTTTCAGCAAAATGGCGGTCATTTGAACAAATAAGCTGAATTTTTTCGCCTTTTTTAAACCTTTTGTGAGTTTTAAACAATAATTAATCAATGAAAATTATAATTTTCTGTGGCATAAGCTCCAGCAAAAACGATTAGCTTTCTTTTAAATAGTAAAAAATGAATGAAATCTAACGAATATTTCTCGAGAAAAATGGTCGCACAATTTGAAGAACATGTTGTCGAGAAAAACAAGTTTAAAGTTTTATGAAATAGCGTTACGTTCAACAAGCAAAAAAAAAAGATTGCAAGGAATTGGAATATTGCGAAACCGTTTTAGAACAACAATCTACACATTTAAAAAGTGCCAAAAATCGAAAAAATTTGACCCAAAGAAGTAGACCCCCCCCCCCCCCACCTTAAGTAAGTATTTTTCGTTAAACCGTACCTCTGAAATTGGACCCAATGCGAAGTTCGACAAAAGGGAGAAAAACAACAGTGAAAAAAACTTTTTCGAAGGGGTTAATATATATATATATATATATATATATATATATATATATATATATATATATATATACAGTGGACTCTCTCTATTCTGAACACTCATGGGACTGACCAAAAATGTTCAGATTATGGGGGTGTTCATTATAGAGGGAGATTGGGAAATGCATTACTACTACTACTATGTATCGAGTTTATAGACTGTATAGAATACTTAGCCTGGTTAACTATGCAAGTTACTGAAATGGGGGTGCTGAATTTAGAAACTATTAAAAAAGTTATATTAAAAAAAATTTACAAAACATACAATTACATACATACATTACATTACTTGAAAACATAATCGGTACATTACTTAAAAAAGTGAGTAATTTTAGTCTGTTTTTGCATTGTGTATACTCGTGCAGTGTACATGTTATCTAGTTGTTTAAGAAGTGGAACGTCTTCCGGGTGATATTCAGCCGCATAGTTCAACAGGTCTTGAATCCCTTGGCCATATTGCTTGAAGGTAATCGTACTTCTTGTTTCATCGGTCTCTTCTGGTTCTGCTTCGTCTTTTCAACCCTCTTCCTCTTCAACGATGTTGTCGCAAACAGGAAGGCTTCCGTCGGCTTCGAGATAAGCTCCAGGTTCAATTTCAGTATGAAGCTCCTGAAGAATTGACCTCAAGTCACTCACAGCTGTTGTTGCTTGGTCCGCTATCCTTGATTGCTCATTCTCACACAGGAATCTAGCTTTGTAGAAGCATTTTTGGATGGTGTAGTTTCATTCCAAGCCATGACATTGACCTTCTTCGTTATTTCGGTTGCCGAATTTGCCTCCTCCATCACCACGGACATTTTCCTCCAAAAATGAATTCGGTAGTGAGCTTTAAAGGTCTTGATTATTCCTTGATCTAGTGGTTGAATTATAGAAGTACAGTTCGGTGGCAGGAACTTCAGGCTCACATTGCTGAGCTGCACATTTGTATGTGATCTGGCATTATCCACAAAAAGAAGAATTTTTCTTCCTGCTCTCTTCATCATCTCGTTAATTCCCTCCAACCATTGTGAGAAAATTGCGAATGTCATCCAGGCTTTTCGATTTGATTTATAGTGCGCAGGCAATGATGCTATCTTCATATTTTTGAAGCATCATGGTTTTTAACTTTTTCCCATCACAGGTGGTTTGAGCTTCTCACCCGTAAAACTGCACAGAGCATGACGGTAAGTCTTTCTTTTGACATTTTTCCCCCCACACATTTCTAGCTTCTTTCTGTTAGGGTTTTATTTGGAAGAGCTCTGAAAAACAGGCCGGATTCGTCGGCATTGAAAATATCAGCGGCATCGAAATCCTTCATTATATCCGAAGCTTATTTTTCCATTCCTCCACAGTATCGATATTTACGTCTGCAGCTTCACCATTGATTATTTTGTATTCGATGTTATGTTGACTTTTGAAGCGAGTCAGCTATCCTTCTGATGCCTTGAATTTTGTGATTTTCTCCTTCTCTG
This sequence comes from Maratus michaelseni, assembly GCA_963931845.1. Classification (NCBI taxonomy): domain Eukaryota; kingdom Metazoa; phylum Arthropoda; class Arachnida; order Araneae; family Salticidae; genus Maratus; species Maratus michaelseni. The sequence continues at coordinate 70,024,019 of OZ007595.1, read as the reverse complement.
TAAAATCCAGAGCAATCTGCTTGAGCAGGGGTCTAGTGACAGGAAGATTCTTCGTTCTCATTTGGAAAAAAAAAAACTTCGAGACGTGATTGTTTATGTTCTCGTTTCCCGTTTTCTTTCCGAAAATTCTACACTTTGAGGAAGGTTTATTTGCTTCACAAGCGGCTATAATTTCTTTCTCTTTCTTGCTGATGGCGTTGACTTGACCTACTGAAATTCCAAATTCAGATGCAATTGTCCTTTGACTTACTTTTGATTTTAATTTTTGAACAACTTCGTATTTTTCCTGAAGCTTCAGTTCTTTCCGTTTTCTTGTTTTCCTACTTATTTCTGACATATCTGCGTAAGTGTTGTGATTCTTTCCCTGCAACGGTGTGAAATAAAGAACGAGTGAAATGGCATAAAAATTTACCTTTACCAAACAAAAAGGATGAAAGAAACAGAAGCAATAATGCTGCCAACCAGGTGTGCAGAAAAGAAACCATAATCATTTTTTGACCACTCTCTCCAACACCTGTTGTCTCTTATCTGTCATTGGGGGGGGGGGCATTTCTGTTGCACAATCTTTCTATTTTTATCTCAGGTCGGGAGAAGGGGAATCACATAACATGTTTTTTACATTATTTTTTTCTTGTATCTCTTTGCATAAAAATTGATTGTTTTGATCATTTAATTTAATTTGACTATCATGATTTACTTTTTATGAAACGGCAACAATTTCCTATCTGCACTTTTTTGTTTATTAAAAATATAAGAATGTTCTAGTTAGTTGAGAACACATATGGTAAAAACAAAATATTCTTTCAATTTCTTTCTTTCTTTCTTTTTTTTCGTTATAATAAATGTTTTGTTTGTTTTGTTAACTGAAGATTTTATCTGAATTATTCAAATTTCAGCATCGGGTAGATCTTAAAATCTAGAAATGATTTTGCGTGTTTATTTTTAAATCGAGTTCATTGAACCCTTTTATTCTTCTGCAACAATTTTTCCGAATTTCCCGCATTCCGACTGCAAACAAACGTTCACTTTACAGAGAGGCGGGTTAGAATGGGGATCAAAATTAGCGTTCATAATAGTGGGGTGTTCAGAATACAGAGAGTTCATCTTTTATTAAGTCTATGGTGTTTCGCCGGGACCATCAGAAAGTGTTCATAATACTGGGGTGTTCATATTAGAGAGTGTTCAGATAGAGAGAGTCCACTGTATATATATATATATATATATATATATATATATATATATATATATATATATATATATATATATATATATATATATATATATATATATATGATTGATCACTGAAGTATGAAAGACAGAATATGGTATCTGATTCATTTCTCTCAACTCGATTGTCAAAATTATGTGCGTGCCATGTGGACGTGGATATTATGCAGAAGTTTCTATATTTTGTGGATTCAGGATAAATAATGTGAGTAAAATATTTTATTTACAATTTAAAGGTTTTAATTTCCAATATTATTTCAAAAATGATATCTAGTGGTAATTTGGTGAGGTGATTTATAATGTTTTTAGGATAATCGATGTCAGTGAATTATATTATATATTCTTAATGGTTTTTTATTTCCAATTTAAATATTTCCAATCTTATTTTTTCCAATTGTTATCTGGTAATAATTCAGTATACTTGGTTGATTCTACTGTTCTTAGCATCATGCCAGTAGAATTATGAAATACTGAATTATTTTTTAAAACACATGTGGGTGCAACCAAGCTGACGAGTACATCTACATGTGTTTTTTCATATCCAATTCTTGTTTGTTCTCTTGTGGTCCAGTTTTCCATTGTATAATGTTCATATTTGATTTATTAATCCATTTGTATTTACTTTATAGCAACTCCAATCTATATATATTTTTTTTTTTCCTTTCACTCTCTTTCTTTTTTAAATATTATTCAGGTATGAGTAAATTTGGCCAATTACCATTGAAGCACATGCTATGGTAAAATTATGATTGCACATGTTAATTATTAGATATGTGGTATTCTGTTTACACAATATCATTATTTATCTCTTTGTAGATTAAAGTAGAATGATATTAGAACTTGATATGTATTTTGAAATTCATAGATATTATAATTATATATATATATATATATATATATATATATATATATATATATATTAGACGAATTACGGCGTTTTAAACGTGAAAGTACGAAATTTATGAATATGTATTTCGTTTTTTCATATTTCCAACGGTTTTGCCAATGCGGAATACGAAAAAAGTCCGAAATGAAAAGCAACTCTCGTATTTTTGGTTCTTCTCTGCTTTTGAGGTCTTTAAACGGGATTTCAGAAAAAGAAAACGGCGAAATCGAACTTTGTTACGTTGAAAGGGTTAATATTAATATGTTTCCGCACGTACTGCTGCGTTTTAAACGTAAAAGTACGTCATTTCAGCATACGTCTTCCGTTTGTCAGTATTTCCAACGGTTCACCCAACGTGCGTTTAGAAAAAGTGTGAAAAAAAGGGGATTTCGCACTTTTTGATCGTTTGCTTACTAAATTCGGAAAACTCAGAACTGAGCAAGAGCAGGAGGCCAGTTTGCAAAATGCTTTTTGATGAGTTTTTATAGAATATATCGGCAAATTATCAAAAAATAAAAATAAAAAATCTGAGCTTCAGGACTTGCTTTGAACTATCCTCATCCAAATTTTCAGACTTCTACGCGCGATACATTTTCGTAGTCATCCCTCCCTCCCTCACGCACAGACAGATATACAACTTCTTTCTTTTATTAATATAAATTATTTGCTATTATTTCTATTTAGTGCGTTAAATATCTGGTTGTCAAAATACTTTGACTTTCAAATAAAGATATGGTTTTAAATCAAAATAAGAATACATAATTTTAAAATTTCAAAACAAAATTTTGCTGAACTTTTTCGAGTGACAAGAGGGCGCACCAACTTTGTTTGCTCCAGGGCGCTGAATATGTTGCTACGCCACTGATTAGATTTCACTTCTTTTTGTAAGTAATTCTCTTTTTCTTGATTTTGGGTTCTTTTTGGAGATCATCCACTGATTTTCGCTAAGCCCACACTCTGTACCTATTAATTTACAGGTATAAAAAATTTGAAGCTTTAGTTTCGTTTGCAAAGTACTGTAGATAAAAAGAGATTTCAGGTTCCTAGGACAGCACTAAGTTACGGGAGGGGGAGTGTCAAAAGTACTCTCAATTGCTTCCAGGATAGGTGCTATCCAAATATGTTGCTACGCCACTGATTAGATTTCACTTCTTTTTGTAAGTAATTCTCTTTTTCTTGATTTTGGGTTCTTTTTGGAGATCATCCACTGATTTTCGCTAAGCCCACACTCTGTACCTATTAATTTACAGGTATAAAAAATTTGAAGCTTTAGTTTCGTTTGCAAAGTACTGTAGATAAAAAGAGATTTCAGGTTCCTAGGACAGCACTAAGTTACGGGAGGGGGAGTGTCAAAAGTACTCTCAATTGCTTCCAGGATAGGTGCTATCCATCTGAGATATTACCCGCAGTCCTAGATACTTGATATTTAGCATAAAAGAACTTTTTAGTATAAAAAGAAAGCCAAAATTAAAATTTCCGGAAATTTTTAATAAATCAAACTATATTCATTTTTTCGATGTTTTTTATTTTTTTTTTTTTTTTGGCTTTTTTTTTACATTTACGGATTTTTTAATTTTTTTTTACTTTGTATACTAAACCCTACCTTTCTGCCAAATGTCAAGCTTCTAGGACTACAAAATCGGATTATTTTCAAATTTTTGACTTTTTATAAATTTATTGATTTTTCGATTTTACTTCTAAGTTACCTGATTGTCATGCCAATATAGTAATTTTTTGATCCGTCTTCTTAGGATCATTTAGGTTCAATTTAGAGGTAAATCAAGTTAATGTTAGAGTCACCATGATTTTATTTAGAAAGAACTATCAAACCATAACCAGCCAGTAATGTCGGGAGGGTAGGGGAGCTGTGAAAATTTTTGTGGGGTGAACATCATTTAACAATCCATATTTCATATGCGAAGTAAATAGAGTATAACCTGTGAAAGAAAACAAACCGGTCTATAAAGAAGTCGCCTATGACGTAGCCAGTCTATAGTGGAACTTTCCTATAACGAAATTCGTAAACGAAAGAAAAGAAAACCATAATCCGGGGGAAATAACATAAAACAATTAGGGGCGTTGTACTAGCTAATAGGACAATTATCTTAAAACTAATGTTTGTAGCAGTACAAAATCAAATTGTTTTCGAATTTTTGATTTTTTAAAGATATTTCGATTTTATTTTCGAATTTAACGAATTTTTTAATTGTTCCTTTTATTGAATAGTAAATATTACCTTTACACCAAGTTTTAAGTTTCTAAGAATACAAGATAAAATTATTTTCAAATTTTGATTTTTTCGATTTTTTTTTATAATTTTCTGGATTTTTTAATTTTTTCTTATTTTGAATCCTTTATTAAAAATTTCAAGTTTCTAGCGTTACGAAATCGAATTATTTTGAAATTTCCGATCTTTTTCGAGTTTTTTTTTTTTTATTTTATTTTCGAATTTATTGTGTTTTAATTTTTCCTTTTTCTGTATCCTAAACAATAAGTTTTTTCGAATTTTACAGATTTTTTATTATTTTTTATTTTTTTGTATCCTAAATACAAATTTTCAAATTATTCGAATTATTTTCAAATTTTCCTTATTTTTCGATTTTTCCGATTTTTTCGATTTTTTGATTTTATTTTCGAATTTTATTGCGTTTTTTATTTTAACTTATTCTGAATCCTAAACACTATCTTTACTGCGAATTTTAAGTTTCTAAGGCTAAAAAATCAAATTATTTTAATTTTTCAAATTTTTTCGAATTTTTCGAATTTTCGATTTTTTTTTTCGAATTTTCCGGAATTTTTAATTTTTCCTTAATTTCTATCCGAATTTAATTTTATTTTCGATGTTTGTTGTGTTTTTATTTTTTTATTTTTCTGAATCCTAAACACTACCTTTACACCAAATTTTGAGTTTCTAAGACTACGAGATCATATTATTTTCAATTTCTCACTTTCTTTTTTCTTTTTTTTTCTTTCTTTTTTTTTTTTAATTTTTGAAAATTTCGATTTTTTTTCGAATTATCCATATTTTTTAATGTTCCCTTATTTAGTATCTTAAATATTACCTTTATTCCAAATTACAAGTTTCTAGCGCTATGAAATCGAATTATTTTCAAATTTTCTTTATTTTTCGATTTTTTATTTTATTTTCGAATTTTATTGCGTTTTTATTTTAACTTATTCTGAATCCTCAACACTATCTTTACCGCGAATTTTAGGTTTCTATGGCTAAAAGATCAAATTATTTTAATTTTTTTGAATTTTTCGAATTTTTGAATTTTTTTTTTCGAATTTTCAGGATTTTTTAATTTTTCCTTATTTTGCGTCCTAAATACTACCCTTATTCCGAATTTCAAGTTTCTAGTGCAACAAAATCGGATTATTTGAAAATTTTCGTTTTTTTTTTTCGATTTTTCCGATTTTTTTGTGTGTGTTTGATGTTTTCTTTTTCTGAATTCTAAACACTACCTTCACACCAAATTTTAAGTTTTTAAGACAACAAGATCGTGTTATTTTCAATTTTCAATTTTGTTCGAAATTGTTGAATTTTCGAATGTTTTTTTTTTTTTTTTTTTTTTTTTTGGAATTTTCCGAATTTTATAATTTTTCCTTTCTTTATATCCGAAACACTAGCTTTATTCCAAATTTTAAGTTTCTATGGCTACGGGATCTAACCAATCTTTTTGATGACGCGAGAGTGAGTGAGTGTGTGAGTGTCAAAAAATCGAAACTTTGAGTTCATATACCTTCTGCACTTATTTATGGGTATTTTTTTAATTATCCATATTTTTGAATTTGTCCTTATTTAGTATCTTAAATATTACCTTTATTCCAAATTTCAAGTTTCTAGCGTTATAAAATCGAATTATTTTCAAATTTTCCTTATTTTTCAATTTTTCCAATTTTTTTCGATTTTTAAATTTTATTTTTGAATTTTATTGCGTTTTTTATTTTAACATTTTCTGAATCCTAAACACTATCTTTACAGCGAATTTTAAGTTTCTAAGGTTCACGATCAAACTGTTTTAATTTTTTCAATTTTTTTCGAATTTTTCGAATTTTTGAATTTTTTTTTTCGAATTTTCCGGATTTTTTAATTTTTCCTTATTTTGCATCCTAAATACCACCTTTATTCCGAATTCCAAGTTTCTAGCGCAACAAAATCGGATTATTTGAAAATTTTCGATTTTTTTCGATTTTTTCAATTTTGCTTTCGATTTTTTTGGTGTTTTTGATGTTTTCTTTTTCTGGATGCTAAACACTACCTTCACACCAAATCTTAAGTTTCTAAGACTACAAGATCGTCTTATTTTCAATTCTCAATTTTGATGGAATTTGTTGAATTTTCGAATGTTTTTTTTTCGAATTTTCCGGATTTTATAATTTTTCCTCTCTTTGTATCCTAAACACTACCTTTTTTCCAAATGTCAAGTTTCTAGGGCTACGGGATCTACCTAATCTTTTTGATGACGCGGAACGAGTGAGTGAGTGAGTGACAAAAAATCGAATGTTTGAGTTCATATATCGTCTGAACTAGAAAAGACAGAAAGTTGTAATTTTAAATTTTGGTCCTGTGTGCCAAATACTCTACAAAAACGAAGTTTTGAATTTTTGGGATACTCCAGCGCGGAGATATGGGGGGGTCAAAAGTGGCCTGAGTTGCTTCCAGAAAAGTATGCTTACGGCCGTGCTTTCTCGACTTGGCGGAGGCACTGCCGTGCCTCCAGATTCAAAGACAAAGTTTTGGCGGGCGAAAAAAATCGCGCCAATGTGGTGCATATATGACATCTGTGCCAAAAAGGGTTACTGTAATAAATATAACCGGCGCTATTCTTCGCGAGGTGTATTTGACCTGGCACGGATAATACGTAAGTACCTAATTTGCTGCAGTTTAAGAATGTGAAGATTCGGAAATAGTGGTGATCAAAAGGACTGTACGCACCCTGTGCAACTTACGAACACATAAAATAAGACACATTTGGTTATACAGATGGTTTTAAATAATAGCTCTTGTATTTTAGATACAATTTTGAATACACATTAATAAGATAACATGATAAACACATTAAAACAATAATATTTGAAAACTTTTCACACTGATTATTCAGTCGTGTACAATTTCAAGCAACAAAATATAATTATACTAAACAATTTCTGATTTTTCGATCTATAAAAGGAAATAAGTTTTACGATCCTAACCATAATGCGCTAAAAGATGTAAAATACATTTACAGCCTTAAAGCCTGGTGTAATCGTCCAGCATTTATATTTATATTATATTTATATTTACATTTACAGCCTGAAAAAATTTATTTTAGGAAGGATGGAAAAAATGTTTCACTAATGTTATTAGGTTTTTAATTTCTTGGGATAAAAGGAGTATTCCGAATAATTAGGTTCTTTGATTCTTGGGCAAATGCATATACTGGCCCAAGCAGTCTTCCTTTTGGAGTTGTGTTTACAGCTGTTTCTTCCAGACTTTGACACATTACAACACTCATCATGCCTTGCCAAGATGCAGGTGAAATAGACAAAAGTAGTTTCATTACTTGGTATTGATTTGTTGCTTCTTCATGCGTGCTTGCTCTAGTCCGTCCAGATGTTGAATGACCAAACACAACTGGACCTAAGACTTTGGAAAGAAGTTCTATATCCATTTTGCAATGAGGAGACACTGTAATTTTTTGCCAATGCAAAATCAGGAAAGAGAGGGTGTCACGATTAGGCTGAGGAAGATCACTAACAAGTCCAAGCAAAGCATATGAACTCTCTACTGCATCTGCCAGATTCGCTGCAGCAACAAATTCTCGCCATGATTTATGAGTAATTAAAGGTTCACTCAAGGAGCGGAGGAATTCCTTTACAGCTACACATAATGTGTGAATATTTACATCACCAAGACAAGGTATTGTATGATCTGAAACAAATTTGTCTATCAAACTTTTTACATCTCTTTCAGAAGACGAGATATGATATAATCCAATCTCTTCCATGCCACGGGATTCAATTTCCCTCACACAGTGAACAATAAGAGGAGGTATCATTGGAGAAGACGAAGAGGTGTAATCTGCTATCGTTCCAGCATTGCTGTTAGTAGGTGTATTAGTTACAGGAAAACAAAGTTTGGGGCACGTATTTTTACATTGTGGATGAAAAGTTATATCACAAGACTGACACTTCAACGATTGTTTTAAACAACCTATGGTCTGTTTACATGCTGAGCACTTTACAGATTTTATTACTTTTTTCGAAACAAGCTGGTGATTTCTCCTGATATATTTCAAAGAAGCCTGGCTTGAAACCGGAGTACTATCCCGATCACGATATGCATTATGTCGGGCAGAATCTAGTTTATGAGCTTGTTGCGAAAGGATTGAGGTACCCGAACAAGTTGAAATTGCTTCATTACTTATCTGCTGTTGTGCTTTTCTATTTATTTTATTCAAAATTTCTACCAACTCGTCTGATTTCTTTTCCTCCAGTGAAATCACAGACTCTGTACTACATCTTTTCAAATTGGATCGGCGCCTTTGACGATCTGAGAATCTTCTGATGCTTTCTGTATCATTATCATCGTCGGTTTTATTAGTTTCCGAAAGCGAAGACAACGATTCTACTGATTCATCAATTGTTTCAAGATCAGTTGGTGAATTGAAGCTTGGTTTATAACTACAGTTTAAAAATGCAATTTTTTCTTTGGTCTCATTGTCTATTGGTTGTCCTGACAAAATGACGTCTTTTACCGCAGCAATTGTTCTTTCCAGACATTTTTTCTCGAATTCAATTTTACTTTTAGCAGCCTTTTCATCTTCGAGTAAATTTTTCAAGTGTTTTATTTTAGTTTTCAAACGTCCATGTTTAGATTCAAGATTTGTAATTCTGTCACGCAGCGTTTTGGCTTCTGCATCTGTTTTCTTCCATTTACGCACACAATTTAACTGATTTTCAACAAAAAATTTGAATTCTTCCTCGAAACCAGAGGTTAGTACTTTAGTACAACGACACAAATCGTCGTATTGTGCCGCTAAAGACAATTTAGGTAATTCTTGACAAGCCATGTTTTTTTTTTATTTGAATATATATTTTTTAAATAATTCTAACTGGCACATTGCGGTTGTGTTCATGAATTATGACTTTAAAACAGCATTTCACGTTCAACACGAGAAAGTTTGTTGATAGTTTCTATTTATTTATTTTGTGATCTTTTTCTACAGCTTTAAGGCTAGAATTATCTCTAATAAATTCAAACATGGTAATGAATTATGTGTATGTAACAAGTGTTATAAATTATGATTTTCAAAGTAATTTTTGCTTCTTTTGTTATTTGAATCTGTATGTCAGTGACAATGACAACTAATGTGGCAATATGATCTGTATCTGTATCATATGGATCGCACTGTATCTATGCAAATATCTTTGGGCGGAGGAAACAATTCTTTGACGACAATGATTCAAAACATATTTTATTTTTTGGCTTTGACTTACTCTATATTTTACGTTTGGTATTGGCAGTTTTATAAATCAATGTCGGAGGCTTTAAATTCAGAATGGAGGAACGCTTTCACCAGTGCAAAATGACATCATAAACGTACATTTTCATCAACAAAACTGAAAAATTACTATGTTACAAATAATGTAATAAAATCATTTCAATACACTTTAATTTACTATAACTGTGTCAAAATGACGTAATATTTCACTGACTTTTTGTTCTGCCAGTACTGAGATTAATTCCCCACCCCTTCGATCCTCAAGCGGACGTTGGTCGATTTTTTATTGCCTGGAAGCTGAATTTAAAATTGTGTATCCATTTTTTTTTAACTGATAAAAAATTATTTGCAATTTAATTTATTTCCTTTGAAACAAGAAAGAAAAATCATGCACCAAACATAGGTTATGAAACACTTTCCAACACTAATAGAATACTTTAACAAACCATCGCTGTTTAATAAGGTATCTAAGTAAACATTTCAGAAAAACAAGAAACACATTTGAAAACCAGATTTCAGCAATTACCGTCCACAGCCGGAAAAGTACTCCAATTCTTTTCTGCAGCCCTGTATATAATTTATATATTTGTATATACTCTATAGTATACTACAATTTAGTTTAGTAATAAAACAAATAACACAGTTGGAAATTCATCTTCAGCAGACGGAAACGTACTTAAATTATTTTGTACAGCCCTGTATATTACCTTAAGCTTTTTATGTACGCCACATATTAAGCTATAGTTTACTTCAGGCAAATACACGCTGATATCACACTTCCAGAAATTATCATACATAGGCAGCCATGTATTCAGTTCTTTGCGTGACCCTGTATATGATATTATTTATATTCTACAAACTTTTCTTGGTATACTAAATATATTTCACGTTCAAAATGCATAACTCGATTAAAAACCCATTTTAATCAATTTACGCTGATGCACCGTAATGCTTACGAATTTTTTTGTGCAGCCCTGTATATGATCTGTAGCATTTATACATACCTCATAGCATTAAAAAAATTAGTTAAACGCATACCTTACTAAAATCCCACTTCCAATTATGGCTTATAAACAATACTTTGGACACAGTATTGTACCCAAAATATTTTGAGAGTCCCTGTAAATGAGCGATAAATGCTATGCACATAACAAGTATCTTGCAGTAATCCTCAGTAATGTATATCAATTTCATTATATTCACATAATTAAAATACTCTGCAAACAGTTTTTCCCCCGTAGACCATTATGTAAAAGAATACTTTTGTGAGGCACTGTAAATGAAAGACACTCCATACTTTACACTCCATATTCTACAGAAAGTATGTCTTATCGATATCATCTCAGAATTTGATATCAATTTCATTATGTTTGTAATAGTGTAACATGATCAGGGCCTGATTACCAACAGGGCACACTTCCACCAGTAAAAAAGAATAGACATTTTATCCTTATTCATGGCAGTCATTTTACATGAATAGGACGTATTAATAAGACGAAAATTTCTATTCAATTTTACAGGTGAAAGTGTGCCCCGTCGTTAATCAGGCCCTGAATATGATTAAAATGCGCCGCAAATGATTTTTCACATTAAACCATAATGTAATGAAATTCTTTTCAGTTTCCCTGTAAATTAATTATAAGTGCTAGACGTACCATGTTCAATAGTAAGCATCTTGTAGTGTATTTCAGTGATGTATGTCAATTTCAATATATTTGAAATAGTGTCACATCATTACAATGCACTGCAAAGGACCATAATGTAACGGCATTCTTTTGAGTGCCCCTGTAAAAAAAGTATAAGTGCTACACGCTTCATTTTCAATATCGAAGATGCTATAGTAAACCTCAATAACATATATCAATTGTATGGCAATACGTATATATTTACGCGAGTTAGAGCACAGGCAGACAGACAAACTGAATTCATAAACACTTTTCAACTATGTTGGAAAGTGTTAAAAAGTATCTATTAGTGCTCCCTATTAAACGTTTATACGAGTATACGTATAATACGGAATACATATTTTGGATACGTATTATACGAAAAAGTATAATACGTTACAGCGTATACGGAACTTGCGTGAAAAAAATATGCTTTTCTCCTGTTGTTCTGCGGATCAGAGACAATGAGAAACACCCGCTAGAGTCCTGCATTCTTGCGGTTTATCGGGGGCATCGTGATTCCTCCGGATAACTTAAAAAAAAAATTGGAAATTTTTTCCCTTAGTTTAGATTTTGGTTGTTTTCCACTCAAAGCTGAGCTATTAATTATGAAATGTTTTAGTATGGGTTAGCGGGTAGCTTCGAAGCCAAGGTCACTATATCATACCCATCATTGACCCATCCAACTCTTGGGAAGTTTCGTAATCATACTTTTATTGTATTTAAGAATATTTCTTTTCATATACTATTTAAAATATTTTGAAAATACGTTTTACTGTAAAAAGGAAAAGAGAAGTCGAGAAGGCAAGTCGTTTTAAGCATGTGTGATTGTGCTATAACACGATTATTTGTCAGGCTATAACGCTATAAGTAATCGAAATTTATAGGTACCTCACAGAAAAAATGAAATTTGCTAAGATTAACAACAAATCTTAAACGTAATGTCTTAAAAAATACCATGAGTGTCATGATTAAAAAAATGAACTTTCGTCATACATTAACACAGAGTAGAAAACATTAGCACCGTGGAAAGAATAAATTTGCACCCGTACGCAATCTTGAGGTGTGTACACTCCCAAATAAAGAATTAAAATAATAATAATAACATACTTAACAAGGATTGACAATAAATCTGAAACGTGTATGCTCTCATTATTTTCTCAAAAAGTGTCTACTTTCCTTATACTTACAACAATCGTTTATAGGGGAAAATAACAAGATCGTATGTATGAATATGAAACATATTATGGAGATTGCTACGGTAACGCCACCGATTTCCAGCTTGTTCTCCGTTCATTGACGTAAGACTGATGAGGTCTAGAGCTCCTCTATAGGAGCCTTAATGAAGACCATTGGTACTAAAAGTAAATACTTATACATGAAATGTACAGGGTGATTATAAAAAAAACTATCCCGATATATGAGCCCCTATAACTATCATACCGTTCACAGAAACTGAATAAAATTTTGGTTTAAAGTATTTTGAGGTATGCGCTCAAGGATCATATGAAAAACAACAGTTAAGTTCTGACAGTTACGGTTACAGTGACAAAATTTCAAAAATTTCAAATGGCAACACCAACTTTTTTTTTAATTGGAATGTGATCTTCATAGTGAAAAACCATAAAAAGCATTGGAACGGTACCTGTAGCACGAAAATCGCCGGCGCTAGACAGACTAAGAAGAATAGTGAAAACAACCAATAAGGACACAGAAGCAACAGAAAACAAAACATTTTATTGTGTTTCATACATTTTGCATTTCACACACGATGGCACTTTACATGCGGCAGATGGTGGATAGCACAGAACAATAAAATGTTTTACTTTCTGTTGCTTCTCTGTCCTTTATTGGTTGTTTTCACTTTTCTTCTTAGTCTGTCTAGCGCCGGCGATTTTCGTGCTACAGGTCGTAACCCTCGAGACAGTTACCTCTCGAGGGTTACGTACAGGTACCGTTCCAACGCTTTTTATGGTGTTTCACTGTGAAGTTCACATTCCAATAAAAAAAAGTAGGTGTTGCCATTTGAAATTTTCGAAATTTTGTCACTGTAAAAGTTAACTGTTAGAATTTAACTGTTGTTTTTCACATGATTCTTGAGCGCATACCTGAAAATACTTTAGGCCAGAATTTCATTCAGTTTCTGTGAACGGTATGACAGTTAGGGGCTCATACATCGGGATAGTTTTTTTTATAATCACCCTGCACTTATACTTGAATAATACATTTAACCAATATACGCTTATACGTATCCGGATATATTTAAACGTATCGCTTAAGGTACATCACTTATTTTTTTTTGTCGACGTTTTATACGTCGGTTAAACGTATTACTGAAATATGTATCTCGTCGGGAGCAATAGTATTTATTTCAATCAATTGAGTTTGAACATTTTTTTCCTTTTAAGTACATTACTAGCTGAAGTACCCGGCGTTGTCCGGGACTTTAAGAATGTTTCTTTAGAAAAATCAATTTCAAAATTAAACATGTTGTATAAAAAACGTAATAAAAGAAAGCAGTCGAAATGAATCTATTGCAAACCTAATCTAAAAATATATAAAAGGATCAGGGTCCTTAAGCCGTGTTTTTGGCCCATGAAATAAGACTAAAATTCGGTTTGTTACACTTTCTTAATTATTTCACTTTTTAATATTAGAAGGTTTATCCTGTACGATTTCAACAATATTTTTTTGCATTTTGTTCGGATTTATATAACTTACACAAGCTCAAAGTTTTTGATTAAATGTACGCCATTTCTCCTAATTTTACCTCAATTTTTAATATATTTTTTAATATTTTACTATGAGCGCAGCTTTGCAACACTTTTATTTTTACATATATTATAAAATACATCAAAATGTACAATATATGTAAAGAAGAAAGTGTTGCACGATTGCTCTCATATAAATAATTGAGGTAAAATTAGGAGAAATTGCGTATTTTTCATCAAAAACTACGAATAATACGAACTTTGAGTTTGTGTTAAGTCATATAAATCCGAACAAAATTCAAAAATTATTGTTGAAATCGTACAGGATAAACCTTCTAATATTAAAAAGTGAAATAATTAAGTCAGTATAACAAAATCGAATTTTAGTCTTATATATTTCATGGGCCAAAAACACGGATTATGGACCCTGATCCTTTATATAATAAACTCACCAGAATTCAGTTATAAATCAGATTGCTTCCATTCATCATTGGAGCAATAAAAGCTAAAAAGGGAAAATGTCAAACTGTCTTTGAATTGTACATGATGGAACGAACGGAAAAACAATTACTTCAAAGATCATTTTCTTCAACAACGGTATCTATTGATTTGTACAATGCAGCTTCTCCAGATAACTCTTCTTGAATATTGAAGTTGATGCTGTTCACACTATTATTTTTTAGTGCAAGAATCGCACATTTGAAAAGCCATTTATGGTCTGTAAAATATAGAATATTTCGAAATACTTCCGCTTTGAGTTCTTCAACAGACACAACAGACTTTTGTTACAAAAAAGACAGGCTAACTGCACTCAAGCTAATCACTCTTTTGTTAAAAAAATGTACGAACTGCACTTAGTCCAGAGATATCATTAACAATCGCATTGTTTGCTAAATTGGGCGCTTTAGCGATAATTTCGGCTATCGAAGATAATGTTTCTTCTTAAATTTGCAGTTTTATATATATGTATTATGTATATATATATTTCTAATAAAAAATTTAAACGTTTGGGAAAGTTTTTAAACTATTTTGGAAGAGAAAATGTTAGAAAGAATCGACACTTGTTGTTACTTAATCTTGCCAATCCTAATCCTAATAATATTATAAATCTGATTGTGTGCAAATGTTAGGCTGAAGCCAGCATCAAAATGAAGCATTTAATGATCCTGTATCTTTGCATATAAGTTGATTATAACCATCATATGAACATAGGCTGGTTTTTGTTTATTTTATTTCAATATTTTTCTTAATAATTCAAAATTTCATTATTTTCATAGAGAATAAATGGACATTTTTTCGTATATTTTAAAATGGTTGGTTGGTTTGGCCCAAAGGGCCCGGTTTTGCAGCTTTTTTTTAAAATGGTTAAATTTATTTTACCGCTGCTAATACTTTATCGTTGCCAATATGAAATAAAACCCCTGAGTAATAATTTTTAATCAACAATTTATTTTCACGTGCAAAATTTTCATGTGAAAAATGAAAATGAAATGAATTATTTAAGAATTAAACAGAATATGAAATGATGTCATATTAGAAATAAAACGTGCGTTTTAAAATATTTGATAATAATACAAAATGCATAAATACGAGTAAGTATGGAAAGCAAGCGAATATGATGTCATGTATAGAAAAATAAAACAAATTTGTTTTGATGTTAAAATAAAATGATCTTGGGTTATCAAATTATTTGTGATTAATTTCTCTTATTTTTTTCTTTTTCACATGAAAGGAATTATTTTAAATGTACGTAATATATGTATTTTAAATGTATGTGTTGTAAATTAAAGTTCTGTGTTTTAAATGAAATGAGTGATAGATTTATATTTTTAATGAATTCTGTACAAATGATGGGATAGGTTGGCGATTGATCGTCTGCACACGGCTAACATAAAGTTACCATATTTTTAATTTAAATTTTAAAAAGTAAAAAAAAAAAAAAAAAAAAAAAAAAAAAATATATATATATATATATATATATATATATATATATATATATATATATATATATATATATATATATATATATATATTGGATGGCAAATGTTAATGATATGCATCGCAAAATTATCCGTATCGAAAATCAGACAATCTTAATAAAAATAACTATGTATTTTAAAAGAAAGTTGCTTTTCTCATTAAAGCTAAAGATTTAATATGATTATGTCGAAGTAACAGCATTTTTCCTCTATCATTTTCCCACAATCGAAACACATTTATAAATCGTCGTTTCGAACCGGAATTTAATATTACATTACTTTTAGTTTTAAAATAGGAAAAACTTTGTTGTCGTTTTTAAATATAGCTTTTTTTAAAGTTGTTTCATAATAGATTTTTGCAAAGTCTTGTAGGATAAGAAAAATTGCATAGATTTTAAAGCAATGTTTAAGTAAAATTACAATATTTGTTAAACTTAAAAAACAACAATGTTATCGAAAAGAAAATCGATTTTACCAACAAATTCGCGTAATGCAAAAGCAAAGAAGAAATCAAAAAGTAATGAATCTTTTCTTCCAGCCGAATTGTGTAAACTTGAACAAGCCGATCGTGCCAATTCATAACATTATAAACGTGAAAGCGCGTTCTATATAGTAGAATTTTTTTTACATATAGGTAGAAAATTTCCGACAATAGGAAGGTTAGGGGTCTAAAATTAGGTCCATAGTCAATTTGCCTTTTTTTTTTTTTTTTTTTTTTTTTTTTATCAAGTGAAATTTGGCGCAAAATTAAATACATTGTTGTAACCAGATTTGTTTTTTGCGTGGTAAACACTTAATGGTATTTTAGATGATCATTTCCCCGCTCACCTTTGATGCCAACTATGACTGTAAAGCATATTAAAAAATATTAGCCGATAATTTTCTATTTTTTATTGCTTCATGGTGTAAATAGACATCCTGTTTCGTACTTTAATCCTGAATCGGTCATGCCATTGTCGTTCAATTTTTATTCCTAATCCTAACCCTAATCGAATCGTATCCTATCCTAATCCTGATAATAACTTTAAAGAATATTCTTTGACACGAATATGTAAATTAATTCAATATCCATAAATGGAATGAATGGAAAATAGAATAAATAGAAATGACAAAATAAAATAACAAGAAAGTACATTTATCCGACACCTAACCCTAGAGAAAGCGTAAAAAATTTCAAGCGCATGAAATAAATTCAAATAATCTTATATATACTAACAAAAATATGTAAATTTAGATCATCAGATTTGTGTCGTCGGTATTTATTTACTTATAGTTTTCTTGACGCAATAGAGAAAATATCGAGGTTAAATTGTGCAGAATTTAACCCCTTGAGGGGCACCGGTATATAATATATATACCACTTTTTAATATATAACTTTGCCACCAATATTATTAAATAAAAATATTTAGTATAATTATTTGCAGATTGAAAAGGTAAAAATTCATTATTTAAAATTACTGGTGTCAAAACATCGCCAAAATTTAGCATTTTTAGACCACGTGCTTGCCCTTCAAGGATTTAAAGTACTTTCCAGCAACCTTTATTTACATTTTAGAATCGCATCAGATTGTTATATCTTTGTGAAATAGCTATCTTTCTTACTTATAATAAAATCCAAAGGCGAGAAAGTGTCTGTAACGGTACCGGGCTATACCACTCTGGTTTGCGAGTCGACCGTAGTTAAACGCCATGTTAGGCTTACTGAAAAAGATATGCTAACACATGACCACTAAACGATAATTTCTTCTACGTGAAATCATGTCTGTTCTGCATATTTTCACATAAAACATGTATATCTTATCCAATTATAATGTATTAAGTTACAAATTAAAAATTAGCTATTATAAACATCAAATTACTAAATATAAACAAACAAACACTGTTGCCATTCAGAATTTCTAAATCTTGAAACAAATGAATGACTCTTTGAAAGCTTCATTAAAAAAAAAGGTTAATTATCTGATTCTGGTCTTAAAATATTTGTAAAAGCATATTAAAGTCTTTAAATATTTTAATTTTGTTTAAAACCTTCAAAAACTATTTTTGCAGCCATCTTTCGTCAATTAATATAAACAATCGAACTTTGATAAAAATACAAGTTAATATTTGCATATAATTAGCATATTAAAATTTAATGTGAAAATTTCAGAAATTACATTTCACTTTGCTAATCATTATTATTATTGTTGAAAAAAAAAAATGTGAGTCATTCACTTTTGAGAATCATTCATCAAAGTTATTTCTATTTGTGCTGTACTGATTGCTATTTGGCAACGTGAGTTTTACTGCTTTAACATCTTTGTTGATCTTTCTAAATGCTGTTTTGAACGCGCGGTGGATTTGAATATGTTCAATCAAATCAGTTTTTATTGTTGTTTTATATTATTTAAGGATTGTTTTAGCGATGCCTGATTAAAATGATGAAACGCCGATTGAACGTAGACGGCGATTAATTAGAGAAAGACAGTCGAGGTGGCTTGCTTGGAAATCACAAGCGACATTGGACCGTATAAGGGAATATGGTGCCATCTACCGGTAGATAATACAAACAAATTTTTAAATTTTGCTTCCATCGTAAATAAAATTATTTTTTTCTTATGAAACGTAATTAAAATATAAGGAATAAATAGTACCGAGTAATTTCCATTTAATTTTGCTTATACAATCAAAAAATGAGCTATGTGGTGAGTTAAGCTCTTTAGAAACACATTGATAACACTTTTTTTTCCAGAAAATTTCACACATGGATTATTTTTTTAAAATATTTAATTTGAATGTTTTGCCCATTCGTTGAACTATTTCAAAAATTGAATATTGAGTCAATATCCTGTCATTTTTGACAGGGGGTATATACTAGTCAATGTATAAAATCCACAAGCAGTTTGTTCACTATTTACACCATTTAGCGTGAACCACTTAATTTAATATATACATAAACAAGATAATGTAGTAAAAAATATGTAACATATGTCTATGCAAATAAACAATATAATAATGCCCATTTAGCAATGCACACATATAGAAATTATACACCAAATACCACCTAAAATGCACTGTT
The DNA here is from genome assembly GCA_963931845.1 of Maratus michaelseni. Lineage (NCBI taxonomy): Eukaryota > Metazoa > Arthropoda > Arachnida > Araneae > Salticidae > Maratus > Maratus michaelseni. Next base: position 70,005,006 of record OZ007595.1, on the reverse strand, counting down.
GTATAGAAGAATTCTGCCAGTGTTGTTTTTCGTTTTACGAAGAGGAATTCCTCGATTTTCACGATTTTACTGGGTCCTCCTTTTTTCATTAGTTGCAGTTTCATTTTCGCGATTGTATATATTATTTGGCATGAAATTTCACTTTTTTAAGACTGGGTTATGTCAAGGCCCCTATAGCAAAGAAATACCGTATGGTCTCCTATAAAATGTGATAAAGCTTTGGTTAATTATATATGTTGTTAATTATCAAGTGAAATGTTTTGCTAAATTAATGCATTTATTCTTTTTTTAATGTTACGTGAACGAAGTCACGGGTAACAGCTAGTATATATATATACAGGGTGGTTATAATATAAGTATCTCTATTTGGAGCTGTCTGGAGCTCGAAAGAATAATCCGAATGAAACCAAAATCGGTGTACTTACTATTCAAAATGAGGGAACAAGAATGGAACAATAAAAAAAAATAATAATTGCAATAATCACCAACAGCTGGCGCTACTGGGAGTGAAATGTAATCTATACTAATATTATAAAGGAGTAAAGATTGTTTGTTTGTTTGTTTGTAGGGGGTAATCTCTGGAACTACCGAACCGATTTCAAAAGTGATGGTGACAACCCCTGCTCCAACATAGGCTATATTTTATGTCGGTGCCACTAACCCCAGGGGGTGCAGGAGCAAAAAACGTTCTAAAATTGCGATTTTTTAGCTATCAAACTGGCTATCAAGCCCTGAGAGCTTGCCAGCCGGTTCTGTATGTATGTATGTACGTACGTAATGCGATAATTCTTCATAGAAATATCCGTTTTCCTTCAAATTTTGTTTATAGGTTCACCGTGTTAAGGCGCTTCCCTAATTAGTTTTCGGGATTGATTGGTTAAGTATAAAGGGGGGGAACAAGGGGCTAATTCCCCCCCCCCCTTAATTTATATAAATGGGTTTTTCATGCAGAATTATTCCGTTTTCCTTCAAATTTTGTTTATAGGTTCACTGAGTTAAGGCGCTTCCCGGATTAGTTTTCGGGATTGATTAGTTAAGTATAAAGGGGGGGGGGGATTGGGGGGGGCTAATCCCCCCCTTAATTTATATAAATGGGTTTTTCATGCAGAATTATTCCGTTTTCCTTCAAATTTTGTTTATAGGTTCATTGGGTTAAGACGCTTCCCTGATTACTTTTCGGGATTGATTGGTTAAGTATAAAGGGAGGGAACGGGGGGCTAATCCCTCCTTAATTTATATAAATAGGTTTTTCAAGCAGAATTATTCCGTTTTCCTTCAAATTTTGTTTATAGGTTCACTGTGTTAAGGCGCTTCCCTGATTAGTTTTTCGGGATTGATTGGTTAAGTATAAAGGGGGGAACGGGGGGGGGGCTAATCCCCCCCCCTTTATTTATATATATGGGTTTTTCATGCAGAATTATCCCATTTCCTTCAAATTTTGGTTAAAGGGTCACTGTGTTAAGACGCTTCCCTAATTAGTTTTCGGGATTGATTGGTTAAGTATAAAGGGGGGAACGGGAGGCTAATCCCCCCCTTATTTTATATAAATGGGTTTTTCATGCAGAATTATTCCGTTTTCCTTCAAATTTTGTTTATAGGTTCACTGTGTTAAGGCGCTTCCCTGATTAGTGTTCGGGATTTATTGGTTAAGTATAAAGGGGGGGAACGGGGGATAACCCCCCCCCCCTTAATTTATATAAATGGTTTTTTCATGCAGAATTATCCCATTTCCTTCAAATTTTGTTTATAGGTTCACTGTGTTAAGGCGTTTCCCTGATTAGTTTTCGGGATTGATTGTTTAAGTATAAAGGGGGGGAACGGAGGGATAACCCCCCCTCCCTTAATTTATATAAATGGTTTTTTCATGCAGAATTATCCCATTTCCTTCAAATTTTGTTTATAGGTTCACTGTGTTAAGGCGTTTCCCTTATTAGTTTTCGGGATTGATTGGTTAAGTATAAAGGAGGGAACGGGGGGCATATCTCCCCCTTATTTTATATAAATGGGTTTTTCATGCAGAATTATTCCGTTTTCCTTCAAATTTTGTTTATATGTTCACTGTGTTAAGGCGCTTCCCTGATTAGTTTTTTGGGATTGATTGGTTAAGTATAAAGGGGGGGAACGGGGGGATAATCCCCCCTTAATTTATATAAATGGGTTTTTCATGCAGAATTATTCTATTTGCTTCTAAATTTGTTTATAGGTTCATTGGGTTAAGACGCTTCCCTGATTAGTTTTCGGGATTGATTGATTAAGTATAAAGGGGGGAACGGGGGAGCTAATCCCCCCCTTAATTTATATATATGGGTTTTTCATGCAGAATTATCCCATTTCCTTCAAATTTTGGTTAAAGGGTCACTGTGTTAAGACGCTTCCCTGATTAGTTTTCGGGATTGATTGGTTAAGTATAAAGGGGGGAACGGAGGTCTAATCTCCCCTTATTTTATATAAATGGGTTTTTCATGCAGAATTATTCCGTTTTCCTTCAAATTTTGTTTATAGGTTCACTGTGTTAAGGCACTTCCCTGATTAGTTTTCGGGATTGATTGGTTAAGTATAAAGGGGGGGGGGCTAATCCTCCCCTAAATTTATATAAATGGGTTTTTCATGCAGAATTATCCCATTTGCTTCAAAATTTGTTTATAGGTTCATTGGGTTAAGACGCTTCACTGATTAGTTTTCGGGATTGATTGGTTAAGTATAAAGGGGGGGGGGACGGAGGGGGCTAATCCCGCCTTAATTTATATAAATGGGTTTTTCATGCAGAATTATCCGATTTTTTTCAAATTTTGTATATATATTCATTGTAATTAAAGATTTACCTGATTAGTTTAAGGGGTTCATTAGTTAACTATGAGGGGGGTAACGGGGGGATGACCCCCCCCCTTAATATATTGTTTATTTCTTTATTTTTCGATGGGAAATAAGAGTATAATATACAATTAGTTTGAATAGCCTGTGAATTCAATGCCCTCAGTTTAACTGGGCAGTTTTATTTTTATTTTTTATACTGAAGGAGCTAGAAATTTGAAATTTGTCATTGTAGTTACTTATAAGATGTAAATGCTCTCTAAGAACAAAATAAAAAAGAAATTTAAATTTAAAAGGGTGAAATGAGCGAAAAGCGTTCTAAAAACAGTCTAAATTAAAATTTCTATGAAATCTCTGGAACTACAGAACAGATTTCAAAAGTAATGGTGGCAAATTGATGGGGACAATCCCTACTCCAACATAGGCTATATTTTATGTCGGTGCCACTAACATCAATGGGGTGCAGGATCGAAAAATATTCGAAAATTGCGACTTTTTTATACTGAAGGGGCAAGAAATTTGAAATTTAGCATTGTAGTTACTTATAAGATGTAAATGCTCTCTAAGAATAAATTTAAAAAAAATCGAAATTTAAATGGGTGAAATGAGCGAAAAGCGTTCTGAAGTCATTCTAAATTACAATTTCTATGGAATCTCTGAAACCACGGAACCGATTTCAAAAGTGATGGTGGCAAATTGGTGGTGACAATCCCTGCTCCAACAGCCTCTTTAATAAAAAAACTATGCGTTGCTGACGACTGGGTTTTTCGTTAATTGTTGCAACAGATTAATCTCGGAAAATGAAACATTTGAAGTTACTGAAAAAAATGATAGCTCAAAAAGTATTTGTCAGAAAATTGTTAGACAAACTGCGTTTGAAAGGTAAAAAATTGTATTTTTCTTGATATAAATTTCAAATCTAATGATTATGCCGTTTTTCAAATATTGAATTTCAAAAATTACCAAATTTTCCAATGGAGTACCATAGCGAAACCTTCATGCGTAAAAAGATAATGATAAGGGCGACGTGTCCTGACGTGTATATTGGCTATAGCACGAGTCACAAATTATAGTAGCCTTATTATTCTGTTAAAATATAAAAGTTATTTATGAAATGTCAATATTTTGTTCGATTAAAAGTTCGTTAAAAGAAATTGACCAGCGTAGCGGGCGTAGCTTGCTAGTGTGTAATACAAGAACAAAGAATTAAGGCGTCAAACCGGATGGCACACGGTTCCACATGGCTATTGTGCTGGAGGACACAATCCAAGCGGTGCACGACGTGCTCAACTGCGGAATGTAACACATCACGACTGATGTTTCCCACATGTTGTGATATGCGGTTAAGTCATTGAGGTTTGAGACACTTCCACAGTACACAATATTACACATCACATTCAAAAGCGCTATCTGTCGTCGATTACTGCAATTAATTTTTTTTATTGTTCCATTCTTCTTCCCCCTTCTCGAATAGTAAGTGTACCGATTTTGGTTTCATTCCGGTTATTCCTTCAAGCTACAGACAACTCCAAATAGAGATACTTATAATATAACCACCCGGTATATATATATTTTTTTTCAAGCGAATTATTTTTCATTCAGCAATATATTTAAAAAATATTTGGCATGGACTAATTACGTATAGAAAAACAGATTTTTATCACGTTTAAACTGATTTCTTGTGGAGTTGACTATGCCTTCAGATATGACATTCTAGGCTTCTTTAAGAACCTTAAACATATGCAATATTAACATTTATATACCGAATATTTGCAACACGAACTGGCAACTTAGTTCGCGTTGCAAATTAATATGTTAAAAATAATTTTCACCTTAAAATTTATTATCTCTAGTATTTTGATAAAAAGATAATGGGGAAAAAAAGGAAAGAAAAGAACATTCTAAATAAAAGAATATTTTTGCTGCTGAAATACTCCTATGAACTCAAATTTGTACATATTATTGTTGTTGTTGTTTTTACTATTACTATTATTATTAACTTGTTTCAAACCCTAAGTAAAATATTTATTTTATTTTATTTTTTTTTTTCGGAAAGTAATATTTTTTACCACAATGTAAAATAAATTTTAAAATTCTAATGCGGTTGTACTATGATTTATAATTGAAATTTTAAATAGAAGTTTATTGATAAATTTTAACTTTAAAATTCTTATAATTACGTATATTCACATATGCACGTGTTTAGGAAATAATAACAATAAGAGAACATTAAATTCTTATGAATTCGAAACCAAGAACTGCATTATCATGAGAAAATATGCATTCAAAAGTGGAGTAAAGAAATTTATTTCTTAAGCTGTACTGACAGTTTTCAAATCCAAACTGGCTACTTTCTGACACATTCCTGTGAATTCATATTTGTTTGCATGAAAATGGCAAGTGTTCTCGTTTAGAAACAATGGATTTGAACGGTTTTTTCATTTTTCGTTAAAGACGTATAGTCTTTCAGAAAATACTGTCAAAAATGGCATTTTGGCCTTAATTTCCAGACTTTATCGTCAAATAAAGTCGTCTTAAAACAATAATTGCTTATAACTCAGATGTAATTACTCATCATTTATCGAAAAATGAAAAAAAATATTAGATACTTCTTTATTATCCCGTCGACCACTTTTCATAACAAAAAACTATCGCCAAACTGTAAGATTAAACGCCAAAAATGTAGTCCCATTTACTTGATGTCAGAAGCATTATACGCGTTTGTTATGTCAGCAAGTGGTTTTTAATTCAACATTTGCCTGTATTTTTCATTATGTTTTACTGATTTATTAGTTATTTCATTAATTAAAATAACAATTGTGTCCTTAAACGGAGGTGCCATGATATTAACCCTTAATTGCATAGTGATGTAAATTTCCATCACTTTTTATATAACTTTTAATAAATAAATCAACTTCTTCGCCACCACTATATTTATATAGAAATATTAATCCAGTAAATTTCCTGTGAACTATGTTGCTGAACAAAGTTAAAAATTTATCTTAAAATTTCTGGTGTCTAATATTTAATATATGTACAAAAAAAACACAATTGTAAAAGAAAAACTCATGCAAAGAAGGGTTAAAAGAGAAAAAACATTGCAAAAAAAGTTGCGATGCATAGTTACGTGCAATAGATCAGTTTCAACTGACGTCACAAACATTTATGTGTGTGTGTGTGTGTATGTTTGTGTATGTATGTGTGTGTGCGACAAATAGTTCTCTTTGTGTGTGTGTGTATATATATATATGTGTGTGTGTGTGTGTGTGTGTGTATGCATGTATGTGTGCGTGACAAATAGTTCTCTTTGTGTGTGTGACTATCTGATTATTTATCAAAGTTTTACAAATATTTTTCATGTTTTTAAAAAGAAAAAAAATATGCGGTAGTTAAAAAGTTTCACAAATTAAAAAATATATGTATTTTAGAAAAAGTTTCACATTACTTAAAAAATTTAAAAAAGTACTCAATAATAAAATCAACAATTTTTATTATAACAAAATAATTTACAGAAAGGTATTTACAGATCACAATATACATCGCGATTTTGCGTTAGCAATACAAATCAACATTTTCTTCTTTATTACAAACGGTATTAATGTCATAATGGCCATATACTAAACTGCTTATTCCATCATCCAATAAGTAACGCTTGTCGTCAAAGGGACTTAAGCTAATTTTATTTTGAGTTAATGTATATAGGCGATGGTCATCTTGGGCAATCCTTACCTGTTTCTCCATACTTGTTTTTTGTTGTTGGAGGCACTCCAAGTAGTCTTCATGTTTAATTTTCTGCCGAACAATCTGCGTAGATACGCCTTTTGCACGCTTCTTTTCGTCTTTAACAGATTTTAGAGAATACATTTTTGATTTCAGTCCGACAAACTCAAAGGCTAATTCACCATTAAGTTCATCCTTAAACTTTCCGAGCGTCTTCTTATTATCCTCAGAGTATAGACGATGAGATTTCGGGTATTCAGAAAAGTCAAACAACTCACGATGCTGCTCCAGATCCTTATAAATATTATTGGTTTGAATATGATACGTTAGGGAATCTGTATCCGTAAAGAGTAAAACTGCATGATCTTTGTATGTTTTCTTTATAAAATTGTAATGGAAATCATACATACAAAGTTTAGATAGTTCGAGTATAGAAAATCCAACATAGATGGGTCGGTTCATATGTATGCTAGTTTTTAATCTCTCCACAGCAGTCAAGTCTTCATCACAAGTTTTAAACGATTTAAAAGTAGGCGATGCTACTAATTTTTTGGCTCTTTTTTCACCGTTACAAAGCACAATATTTCTTCTTTTTCGTAGATTTTCCATGGTTTTACCAAAAACAGAATTGTTCATTAACTTAAAAAAGTCTTTCTCAAAAGAAGATTTTCTTTCCTTTTTTCGGTGTTGAAATTAATATATTTCTGCAACCATGGTCCCTGTTTAAATTTTAAAGCTTTATGCACAGCTGTAATTTTTAAACCAAGTTCTAAATAAAATTTGAGATTACGATAATGGGTTATATAATTTCGTTTATTATTTAAATTTGGTATAAGTTTAGGAGTTCCCACGAATTTCCTATTGTTAAGTAAGCTTCTTGCATGAGAAGACAGCATCTGATCCTCCACAGTTACTCTCTCAGGGGCGACAGGGTATTCATTATGCAAAGGATGTAAATGTTTCGGGTATTCCATGTCTACCTCGAAAAGATACCCAATTTCGGAGCTATCAGATAAAGATAGAACCCACTCTTCTGTGATATGACTTGTTTCACACCATTCAAAACCGCCGTAGGGTAAAAATTGGCTCATAGCCCACCCGTATAAGTTATTGGCATCCCAATACATGATGTAGCTGGGTGCCTCATTTTTCTTATAATCGGGCGTACCAGGGATGTTTGTTCGGGAATATCTTTTACTTATCATGCTAATGCCGCCTCGTATTCCATTTTCAACCATAAGCAACATATCTATATCACTGAGTAAATCTAAAGGTGTATCAGACATCTTCAAACAAGCCTGGCATGCTAGCCCAGATGCTGTAAACAGGTGAGCAGGGTCAATTTCATAATACTGCTGACATAATTTCCTAAAGTATTGAAACACGTCAGCAAGTAATAGAACATCTGTCTTCACATAAAGGTAGTGATAATCACCAAGAGTCTTGATATCAAATGTTTTCCATACATTCTGGGCGTGTTGGTATTCCTGTTCACCTATAGACTCATTGGTTAAACTATTAAAAAAGGCAGAAGGCGGAGGAAGCTGCTTCTCAGTAAATTTTTCAAAACAAGTAAAATAATCATAGGGGTAAACCCCTTTCCGTATAAGTAAAGATAAATTATTATTTTGTGGGAAATTTTCTGCAAGTATAGAGAATTGATCAGGTTGAAGGTTTTTAGCAAGTTTTTCCAATGACGTAGGCAAAAATTGGAAAGAATCTATAAACACCATCTGAATAGGAGATGTAGGCTTTCTGATTTTAAAGGTGATATAGTTTTCCATAGAAGTAGCAATAACATCGATTTCATGATCTTTGAATTTTCCAAGCTTTGTCATAATATGATGGCCATCGTAGTTTTTCAAGTTATGGAATATAACAGGAATTGTTTTACACTGCTTATAGTTCAAGTTGCATTCCACATGGGCAGCCCCTCTGTACGCACCTGACAGGTGATCATGGTCACGTGTGCGTTTCTCATCTAAAGTTTTCTTACAAATATGACAAAACTCTGCTTCTCGAAATGCCTTTTCTTCCTTGGGAGAAAGCTTCATAGGTTTAATATTATGTAACTTTTCTCCTAAAATTTCCTTTTCGTGCATCATTCGGTTTAAAAAATGCTCAACACAGTTTCTACCCCGATATACCTGTGCTTTTTTCACACACGTTCCATCGGGTCCAATAACCACATAGGCATAACCACATGGCAAGTGATAGGTTGTTTTCTCGGTATAAGATGCTTTAGAAGAGGGAGGGGCTGATGAAATAGGTATAAGGAGACTCTCAAAATCCGCATAAATCGTATAGGCAACAGGATGTTGTAAATGAATACCTGTAAACTTTAATATATTATCATTTTCATTAGGCATCTTTATAGCTTGCGCAATATGTTGAGAACAATATTCATTATGCTTATCCAATAGATCTTGTCTTGAAAATCGATGCAAACATCGATAACAGTAGTGTTGTACACCATTATGCTTGGTAAGATCACCTAAAAATCTTGAAAAACTTCTTATCAAACAATAGTGTTGCTTTTCACCATCACCAACCAATAACAAATTAATCACATCTTGATCTTTCTTTTCAGATATATACAGAAGGCAAACTTCGTCCTCTTCATAACCAAACACATTAACCCGTAAATTGTTGAGTTGTTCAATAACAGGTATCTTCTGAAGAGGAACAGGGCATTCTACACTACCTAATTTAATATCATGTTCAAAAGTTCGATAACGTGAAACACGTTCAGGTTTTTTTGTATAATCTAAGTTCAGTTTAAAAGCCAAAAGACACCATACTAAACATTTGTTACCTTCGTTTTTTATATTCAGCAAGGCTTTTTTATCATCGAGTTTTTTAGACAAAGGAATATAGGAACTCGCAGCGAGGGGATGATATTTAGCAATCTTGAGTTCTAAATGAAGAATTTTTCTATGTTTCCAGCCAGAACCTCTTTGTACAAATTCTTCAAAGGATTTAATAATCTTCGAAAATCCTTCCTCAATATGTTGTGAGATAGTATCTTCTATAAGTTCGGTCATACACGAACATCGAAAATAACATTGAATTTCTTCAAACTCCTCATTATCAGTTAGACGTTCAAATGATATTTTTTCTACCATATACCATTTAATTGCACCTTTTTCATGAATTTCACTTATTAAACGTTCTTGTATTTTAGTTTGTACATGGCTATGAAATACCTCTAAATCATTTTCCTCACGTTCATCAGGATGCAAAATCACTATTTTAAACACATTAAGCGCATCAGAATACTTTGTGTTTTTCGACTTTGCATTAGATAAGCTCATTTTGCGTTTTACACTCATAAGAGGTGTGCGGGGGTGTTGAGTGCGTACATGTTGTCTCAGTTCAAATTTTCTTCCAAACACTTTATCGCAATCACGGCAAGGATATGTTGAATTCCGATGCGACTGTAAATGCTGCTTCAAATTATCCTTACGTGTAAAAGCTTGATCACATTCATCACACTTAAATGTAGACTGTCCATCAGTATTATGGATTTTCAGGTGTCTAATCAAGTCTGATTTCCTTCTAAAACACTTTCTGCAGGTTTCACAAGTAAACGACTTTTCATTAAGATGAATCTTAGCATGTTGTTTTAAATTAAAATATGTTGCAAAGACTTTGTCACAGGTGGGGCAAACATGCTTCTTTTCCACAATAGTAGGGGTCACAGTCTTTAAAGAAACATCCTCTTCAAATTGTTGATTAAAATTGAAAGAACTTTGAGACATAGTATCCTTTTCTGGAAAAACTTCAGAGAATCCCTCATGCTGTATCAATCCAACACTGTCATGTGTTTTTAAATGTCTTTGTAGGTTTGATCTTCGATAAAAAGACTTCTGGCAGCAGCTATTACAAGTATATAATTTCTCGCCAGAATGAATTTTCATATGGCGGTTCAGATTAGAAATGCTCGAAAAATCTTTACCGCAGGTAAAACAGCTAAACATCTTCTTAGCAGATACAGAATCTCCCACAATCGGGGTTTCATCAATAGGCATATCAACATCCATAATATAAAATCAATAAAAAAAAATAACTCTTAACAGCAAACAACAGCGATTCGCACTGATAAAAAGCGGGAGCAATTTAAAACACGTTTAACCACTAGCGATATGAATCCTCAAAAGATAAAAATCCTAATTTTCCCCCGTCCATTTATACCGACCCGAAAGCAAAGTTGAGTTGTAGTATTGCTTGATATGATTGTTATCAAAACGCGTCATACGATTTCGGGGGGCCTATAAGTTTCTTTCCCCTCTTTATAATATAGCATAATTAAACAGATAAACCCGAATGTATACAAATTTAAATTCGCAAATTATATTATATCACAAAATATAAAAAATCCTACAAAATAAAAATAGAATTTAGCACTTACCCCAAAAACACATCTACTTTAGTTGTTAGTCTGCACTTAACTAACCTTACAACCTTATCTTTAGTAGGGGGCGCTACCATCGCCGCTAGAGACGCTACCCGTCTTGCGGTGTGTGACGTCATTTCCGGTTTGAGATAAAAATAAACTTTAAATACACGCGCTTAGTCATTCTTCCTTCCCTTTTCCTCGCTAGTAGTTGTCAGTTTCATGTTTAGACGCGTTGGGTGACGTCATTACGTGTTTGCGATAAGAACAAGGTCACCCCTTATCAACAGGTAAAAAGCTGCGCTTCAGTGACGTCATAGGTGTTATGACATAGCTGATAACGGTAAGATTAGCTGATAAAAATTTGTACTAATCATCTATTTCTCTTCAAGTCATTGCATGAGACGGTTGAGCTCCAACAGCTGTATATAAGGTACGAGTAATTTATATATTATGATAGGATTTTAAATTAATTTAGTAGATGTTACAATTTGATATTTAAAAAATTTCATGCTAAACGATATGATTATATGTTGTTCATCATACTAAATCCACAAATTTTAATTCGAAATAAATATTATTAAAATTATAATCTAAAATAAATTAGTTAAAATGACTAACAAATTTCAACAAAAGGAAGCTAATTATAAAAGGAAATGTACAAAGTTTATAAATTTACACATGTGTTAAACGCGATTACAAACCTTATCATAGGCACAAGTCTAATTCGACTAGCCTATTTGTTATAAGTTTAAGTATAAGTCAACATGTAAGATATTTGTGAAAAGGAATCTTATGATTTTTAATTTTCCAAGTTCAGTTTCAATCATATTGTAAAACGCTAATTCAAACTTTGAGATGAATCTATAGTAAAATACTTAAATTAAAATGTATTTTTGATAGTTTAAGAATTAGAAACTACAACTTTGACTACTTTTTAAAATGTTTGCCTGATAGGAAACTATGATAACATGTCTATGTTTGAATTTTTTTTTATGACATACCAATGCCCGATTTTTTCTGACAACATGTCTTATGTTTGAATTTTTCTGATAACATGTCTGTGCTTGAATTTTTCTGCTAACATGTCTGTGCTTGAATTTTTCTTATAACATGTCTATGTTTAAATTTTTCTTATAACATGTCTATGTTTGATTTTTCTCTTCTTTTTGAAATGTATAAACTACTATACGTGGCTTTCGATTTCATTGAAGAGAAAAGTGATCGATCAACTTTATCAAACCATTTTAATGTTAATATTTTTAAACGAATACGATAATCAGATAAAAATATATGTAGCTAATTCATATTATTCCACTAAACATTGCAAAACAAAAAACTTTATTTTATGCTTCAGCATTCAAAAATTGATAATATTCACATCCTAATACTAAAAAACAATCCTTATCTTGGAGTATTTCCTGTAACAAAATCTAAAAATTTCATATCAACAATACCCAAGTTAAAAACTTTACCTCTGAACCTAATACCAATTTTTAATCTCAGAATGATAAAACTCAGAATTTTTTTTAGAAAGTTACTTCTAAAACATCTCATAGATGGCGCTGTTGAAAAAATCAACTCAAAGTTGTTTAAAATACATTAAAAAACTAAATCTAACTTTAATCTATCATCAAACTCCAGAAAAATCGCTTCCAATTATAAATATTCTAAAATAATTAAAACTTCTAAAACCGTTCATAGGGGGCGCTGCTGCGAAAAAATCATTTCGAAACTTGCTTAAAATACATAAAAGAAAAAATCTCACTTTAAACTATCATCAAACTCCAGAAAAATCACTTACAATTAGAAATATTTGAAAATAATTAAAACTTCTAAAACCGTTCATAGGGGGCGCTGCTGTAAAAAAATTCATTTCGAAACTTAAAAAAAATAATTCATTACTTGATTAAAACATTTTCATAAAAAAATTTCATCGAAATATCAATAAACAAACAGTAGTAGGAGAATGAGTGTGTAGCTCAGCAGGATCACTTCCGGTCTCGCCGGAAGTGCTCCTGTAAGTGGAATGACCTCTCAAGGTCACCGGAAGTAGCTGTGGGGATCACTTCCTGTCCAAACAGGTTTAGACAGGAAGTAATCCCCACCTGCCACTTCCGGTGTCCACACCTGCTACTTCCGGCTCCGGCTCCGGCTCACGGCTCCTGCTGAGGCGAAACGAACATTCTCCTACTACTGTTTGTTTATTCATATTTCGATGAAATTTTTTTATGAAAATGTTTTAATCAAGTAATGAATTATTTTTTTTAAGTTTCGAAATGATTTTTTTTACAGCAGCGCCCCCTATGAACGGTTTTAGAAGTTTTAATTATTTTTAAATATTTCTAATTGTAAGTGATTTTTCTGGAGTTTGATGATAGTTTAAAGTGAGATTTTTTCTTTTATGTATTTTAAACAAGTTTCGAAATGATTTTTTCGCAGCAGCGCCCCCTATGAGCGATTTTAGAAGTTTTAATTATTTTAGAATATTTATAATTGGAAGTGATTTTTGGGGAGTTTGATGATAGTTTAAAGTTAGATTTATTTTATTAATGTTTTTTAAACAACTTTGAGTTGATTTTTTCAACAGCGCCATCTATGAGATGTTTTAGAAGTAACTGTCTAAAAAAATTCTGAGTTTTATCATTCTGAGATTAAAAATTGGTATTAGGTTCAGAGGTAAAGTTTTTAACTTGGGTATTGTTGATATGAAATTTTTAGATTTTGTTACAGGAAATACTCCAAGATAAGGATTGTTTTTTAGTATTAGGATGTGAATATTGTCAATTTTTGAATGCTGAAGTATAAAATTTTTTTTAAAGTTTTTTGTTTTGCAATGTTTAGTGGAATAATATGAATTAGCTACATATATTTTTATCTGATTATCGTATTCGTTTAAAAATATTAACATTAAAATGGTTTGATAAAGTTGATCGATCACTTTTCTCTTCAATGAAATCGAAAGCCACGTGTAGTAGTTTATACATTTCAAAAAGAAGAGAAAAATCAAACATAGACATGTTATAAGAAAAATTTAAACATAGACATGTTATAAGAAAAATTCAAGCACAGACATGTTAGCAGAAAAATTCAAGCACAGACATGTTATCAGAAAAATTCAAACATAAGACATGTTGTCAGAAAAAATCGGGCACTAGTATGTTATAAAAAAAAATTCAAACATAGACATGTTATCATAGTTTCCTATCAGGCAAACATTTTAAAAAGTAGTCAAAGTTGTAGTTTCTAATTCTTAAACTATCAAAAATACATTTTAATTTAAGTATTTTACTATAGATTCATCTCAAAGTTTGAATTAGCGTTTTACAATATGATTGAAACTGAACTTGGAAAATTAAAAATCATAAGATTCCTTTTCACAAATATCTTACATGTTGACTTATACTTAAACTTATAACAAATAGGCTAGTCGAATTAGACTTGTGCCTATGATAAGGTTTGTAATCGCGTTTAACACATGTGTAAATTTATAAACTTTGTACATTTCCTTTTATAATTAGCTTCCTTTTGTTGAAATTTGTTAGTCATTTTAACTAATTTATTTTAGATTATAATTTTAATAATATTTATTTCGAATTAAAATTTGTGGATTTAGTATGATGAACAACATATAATCATATCGTTTAGCAGGAAATTTTTTAAATATCAAATTGTAACATCTACTAAATTAATTTAAAATCCTATCATAATATATAAATTACTCGTACCTTATATACAGCTGTTGGAGCTCAACCGTCTCATGCAATGACTTGAAGAGAAATAGATGATTAGTACAAATTTTTATCAGCTAATCTTACCGTTATCAGCTATGTCATAACACCTATGACGTCACTGAAGCACAGCTTTTTACCTGTTGATAAGGGGTGACCTTGTTCTTATCGCAAACACGTAATGACGTCACCCAACGCGTCTAAACATGAAACTGACAACTACTAGCGAGGAAAAGGGAAGGAAGAATGACTAAGCGCGTGTATTTAAAGTTTATTTTTATCTCAAACCGGAAATGACGTCACACACCGCAAGACGGGTAGCGTCTCTAGCGGCGATGGTAGCGCCCCCTACTAAAGATAAGGTTGTAAGGTTAGTTAAGTGCAGACTAACAACTAAAGTAGATGTGTTTTTGGGGTAAGTGCTAAATTCTATTTTTATTTTGTAGGATTTTTTATATTTTGTGATATAATATAATTTGCGAATTTAAATTTGTATACATTCGGGTTTATCTGTTTAATTATGCTATATTATAAAGAGGGGAAAGAAACTTATTGGCCCCCCGAAATCGTATGACGCGTTTTGATAACAATCATATCAAGCAATACTACAACTCAACTTTGCTTTCGGGTCGGTATAAATAGACGGGGGAAAATTAGGATTTTTATCTTTTGAGGATTCATATCGCTAGTGGTTAAACGTGTTTTAAATTGCTCCCGCTTTTTATCAGTGCGAATCGCTGTTGTTTGCTGTTAAGAGTTATTTTTTTTTTATTGATTTTATATTATGGATGTTGATATGCCTATTGATGAAACCCCGATTGTGGGAGATTCTGTATCTGCTAAGAAGATGTTTAGCTGTTTTACCTGCGGTAAGGATTTTTCGAGCATTTCTAATCTGAACCGCCATATGAAAATTCATTCTGGCGAGAAATTATATACTTGTAATAGCTGCTGCCAGAAGTCTTTTTATCGAAGATCAAACCTACAAAGACATTTAAAAACACATGACAGTGTTGGATTGATACAGCATGAGGGATTCTCTGAAGTTTTTCCAGAAAAGGATACTATGTCTCAAAGTTCTTCCAATTTTAATCAACAAGTTGAAGAGGATGTTTCTTTAAAGACTGTGACCCCTACTATTGTGGAAAAGAAGCATGTTTGCCCCACCTGTGACAAAGTCT
Source organism: Maratus michaelseni (assembly GCA_963931845.1). Classification (NCBI taxonomy): domain Eukaryota; kingdom Metazoa; phylum Arthropoda; class Arachnida; order Araneae; family Salticidae; genus Maratus; species Maratus michaelseni. The sequence goes on along the minus strand of OZ007595.1, from coordinate 69,989,167 downwards.
TTGCAACATATTTTAATTTAAGTCTGTCTACATTTAAGTGTGATGAATGTGATCAAGCTTTTACACGTAAGGATAATTTGAAGCAGCATTTACAGTCGCATCGGAATTCAACATATCCTTGTCGTGATTGCGATAAAGTGTTTGGAAGAAAATTTGAACTGAGACAACATGTACGCACTCAACACCTCCGCACACCTCTTCTGAGTGTAAAACGCAAAATGAGCTTATCTAATGCAAAGTCGAAAAACACAAAGTATTCTGATGCGCTTAATGTGTTTAAAACAGTGATTTTGCATCCTGATGAACGTGAGGAAAATGATTTAGAGGTATTTCATAGCCATGTACAAACTAAAATACAAGAACGTTTAATAAGTGAAATTCATGAAAAAGGTGCAATTAAATGGTATATGGTAGAAAAAATATCACTTGAACGTCTAACTGATAATGAGGAGTTTGAAGAAATTCAATGTTATTTTCGATGTTCGTGTATGACCGAACTTATAGAAGATACTATCTCACAACATCTTGAGGAAGGATTTTCGAAGATTATTAAATCCTTTGAAGAATTTGTACAAAGAGGTTCTGGCTGGAAACTTAGAAAAATTCTTCATTTAGAACTCAAGATTGCTAAATATCATCCCCTCGCTGCGAGTTCCTATATTCCTTTGTCTAAAAAACTCGATGATAAAAAAGCCTTGCTGAATATAAAAAACGAAGATAACAAATGTTTAGTATGGTGTCTTTTGGCTTTTAAACTGAACTTAGATTATACAAAAAAACCTGAACGTGTTTCACATTATCGACCTTTTGAACATGATATTAAATTAGATAGTGTAGAACTGTTAGGTAGTGTTAGGTACTGTTCCTCTTCAGAAGATACCTGTTATTGAACAACTCAACAATTTACGGGTTAATGTGTTTGGTTATGAAGAGGACGAAGTTTGCCCTCTGTATATATCTGAAAAGAAAGATCAAGATGTGATTAATTTGTTATTGGTTGGTGATGGTGAAAAGCAACACTATTGTTTGATAAGAAGTTTTTCATGACTTTTAGGTGATCTTACCAAGCATAATGGTGTACAACACTACTGTTATCGATTTTTGCATCGATTTTCAAGACAAGATCTATTGGATAAGCATAATGAATATTTGTTGTCAACATGTTGCGCAAGCTATAAAGATGCCTAATGAAAATGATAATATATTAAAGTTTACAGGTATTCATTTACAACATCCTGTTGCCTATACGATTTATGCGGATTTTGAGAGTCTCCTTATACCTATTTCATCAGCCCCTCCCTCTTCTAAAGCATCTTATACCGAGAAAACAACCTATCACTTGCCATGTGGTTATGCCTATGTGGTTATTGGACCCGATGGAACGTGTGTGAAAAAAACACAGGTATATCGGGGTAGAAACTGTGTTGAGCATTTTTTAAACCGAATGATGCAAGAAAAGGAAATTTTAGGAGAAAAGTTACATAATATTAAACCTATGAAGCTTTCTCCCAAGGAAGAAAAGGCATTTCGAGAAGCAGAGTTTTGTCATATTTGTAAGAAAACTTTAGATGAGAAACGCACACGTGACCATGATCACCTGTCAGGTGCGTACAGAGGGGCTGCCCATGTGGAATGCAACTTGAACTATAAGCAGTGTAAAACAATTCCTGTTATATTCCATAACTTAAAAAACTACGATGGCCATCATATTATGACAAAGCTTGGAAAATTCAAAGATCATGAAATCGATGTTATTGCTACTTCTATGGAAAACTATATCACCTTTAAAATCAGAAAGCCTACATCTCCTATTCAGATGGTGTTTATAGATTCTTTCCAATTTTTGCCTACGTCATTGGAAAAACTTGCTAAAAACCTTCAACCTGATCAATTCTCTATACTTGCAGAAAATTTCCCACAAAATAATAATTTATCTTTACTTATACGGAAAGGGGTTTACCCCTATGATTATTTTACTTGTTTTGAAAAATTTACTGAGAAGCAGCTTCCTCCGCCTTCTGCCTTTTTTAATAGTTTAACCAATGAGCCTATAGGTGAACAGGAATACCAACACGCCCAGAATGTATTGAAAACATTTGATATCAAGACTCTTGGTGATTATCACTACCTTTATGTGAAGACAGATGTTCTATTACTTGCTGACGTGTTTCAATACTTTAGGAAATTATGTCAGCAGTATTATGAAATTGACCCTGCTCACCTGTTTACAGCATCTGGGCTAGCATGCCAGGCTTGTTTGAAGATGTCTGATACACCTTTAGATTTACTCAGTGATATAGATATGTTGCTTATGGTTGAAAATGGAATACGAGGCGGCATTAGCATGATAAGTAAAAGATATGCCCGAGCAAACATCCCTGGTACGCCCGATTATAAGAAAAATGAGGCACCCAGCTACATCATGTATTGGGATGCCAATAACTTATACGGGTGGGCTATGAGCCAATTTTTACCCTACGGCGGTTTTGAATGGTGTGAAACAAGTCATATCACAGAAGAGTGGGTTCTATCTTTATCTGATAGCTCCGAAATTGGGTATCTTTTCGAGGTAGACATGGAATACCCGAAACATTTACATCCTTTGCATAATGAATACCCTGTCGCCCCTGAGAGAGTAACTGTGGAGGATCAGATGCTGTCTTCTCATGCAAGAAGCTTACTTAACAATAGGAAATTCGTGGGAACTCCTAAACTTATACCAAATTTAAATAATAAACGAAATTATATAACCCATTATCGTAATCTCAAATTTTATTTAGAACTTGGTTTAAAAATTACAGCTGTGCATAAAGCTTTAAAATTTAAACAGGGACCATGGTTGCAGAAATATATTAATTTCAACACCGAAAAAAGGAAAGAAAATCTTCTTTTGAGAAAGACTTTTTTAAGTTAATGAACAATTCTGTTTTTGGTAAAACCATGGAAAATCTACGAAAAAGAAGAAATATTGTGCTTTGTAACGGTGAAAAAAGAGCCAAAAAATTAGTAGCATCGCCTACTTTTAAATCGTTTAAAACTTGTGATGAAGACTTGACTGCTGTGGAGAGATTAAAAACTAGCATACATATGAACCGACCCATCTATGTTGGATTTTCTATACTCGAGCTATCTAAACTTTGTATGTATGATTTCCATTACAATTTTATAAAGAAAACATACAAAGATCGTGCAGTTTTACTCTTTACGGATACAGATTCCCTAACGTATCATATTCAAACCAATAATATTTATAAGGATCTGGAGCAGCATCGTGAGTTGTTTGACTTTTCTGAATACCCGAAATCTCATCGTCTATACTCTGAGGATAATAAGAAGACGCTCGGAAAGTTTAAGGATGAACTTAATGGTGAATTAGCCTTTGAGTTTGTCGGACTGAAATCAAAAATGTATTCTCTAAAATCTGTTAAAGACGAAAAGAAGCGTGCAAAAGGCGTATCTACGCAGATTGTTCGGCAGAAAATTAAACATGAAGACTACTTGGAGTGCCTCCAACAACAAAAAACAAGTATGGAGAAACAGGTAAGGATTGCCCAAGATGACCATCGCCTATATACATTAACTCAAAATAAAATTAGCTTAAGTCCCTTTGACGACAAGCGTTACTTATTGGATGATGGAATAAGCAGTTTAGTATATGGCCATTATGACATTAATACCGTTTGTAATAAAGAAGAAAATGTTGATTTGTATTGCTAACGCAAAATCGCGATGTATATTGTGATCTGTAAATACCTTTCTGTAAATTATTTTGTTATAATAAAAATTGTTGATTTTATTATTGAGTACTTTTTTAAATTTTTTAAGTAATGTGAAACTTTTTCTAAAATATATATATTTTTTAATTTGTGAAACTTTTTAACTACCGCATATTTTTTTTCTTTTTAAAAACATGAAAAATATTTGTAAAACTTTGATAAATAATCAGATAGTCACACACACAAAGAGAACTATTTGTCACGCACACATACATGCATACACACACACACACACACACATATATATATATACACACACACACAAAGAGAACTATTTGTCGCACACACACATACATACACAAACATATACACACACACACACACACATAGAACTATTTATAATAACTATAAGACATATATGCTTTTTAAAACATATTTTTATACACAAACCTTTCTACAAAATATCAGCTATATCAGCTAAATGGAACAGAAATTATTGTTATATAGAGAAGAATGACTCTGAAGATTACACTTCCGGTTGAGAAAGTACCCCCTACCCCCTCATTCTCCATTATGATATTCTCATTCCTCATTGAGGAATCCTCATTCCTCAATACTCATGCTCCTGTGGCCGTTGAACACCCACTATCTTACTACTTTGGTATCTGAATAAGAATATCAGATACTTTTATACATGAATGGCTGAAAATATTTTATGATATAAATATTTAAGTTACTGATTTTTAAAAAAAATCCTAAATTGAACCATTCTCCATTAAGCTTCATTTCAATAATAATATTAATACTACAACTGATAACAATCTTGTTAATTTAAACATTCTATCAACAGGTTTGGTATTATTCGAGGAAAAATTTTGTGAAAAGTTCAAGCCCATTAATTTTTTTCTTTCAAAAATAAAAATTTTCATTGTGTATTAAAAGTCATCAAACACATCGGAAATGGGGGATGTGATTGTCTGGTTACAATGTTATATAGCGATTTATTTCTGCCGCCAATAGTTTGCCAAAGTGTTCCCATCAGCGAATAAACATTTATTTTATATTACAACCTATTTATATTTATTACAAAATTAATACATTTTAACTGAAATTATTTTTATTTAACCAGTTAATCAGTTTTCGAATAAAATAAATAAATAAATTGTAAACACCACTGGCGCAACAAAGGAGGAGGGGGGGGGGGATTTCGGGGTTAAATGGTAATTTTGAATAATTTTGAACTGAAAACTTTTCATATTTAATCACAAAATAGTCATTGACGTAAGGTTACATCTGCTATTACTTTAACAAAAAAATTCTTATCGAAATTACTGGTGATAGAAGATTTAAAATTCTGCAAAAGGACGCTCGAAAATGATTTTCAAGACTCATTCCATAAATAGTCAAAAAAGTTGTCTGAAATTCTAAAATATATATAAATCAGAAAAGTAGTATACAGTTGCCGAACAGTTGATGTCGTTTATTGGGCTTCCGAGTTGCAATCAACTTTACGCCCAGGCTAATAGTGAGTTTGTAAAAAATTGAGCCGTTGGAAAAAGTTAAAATGTAGTATTAACTACATGAAAAACAAGTAATATATATTTTTTTAAGTCAATTCCTACTTTTTAATCATCATAAATATATAAAATAAACCCGTGCAGCATTAATGTCCCACGTTATCTTTGTTGAACATTATTTTATAATCATCGTTGCGGTATTTTATTTCTGTGGCATCAATCATTTGAGATAAATCTTTCATTTCATTTATGAAAACAATGGGAGGATTTTTTTTCTCCCATTTAAAACTAAAATTAATTAATTAAATTTAATGAATTAATTAATATTTGAAAAAACTGTATTAACATAAAGTGTCATCCACTACAACTTTAAAAAAATTTATTTGAACTTGAGTGGATGAATAGAAAATATTTTATTAACGATTGAAAATTTGAACAATGTATATATATAATAGAGAGAAAGTGTGAGCTAATAGTAGGAATTTAATGAACAATTACAATGAAAAGGTTTGATGAAAAGTTAAGAAAAGAGATTAAAAAGAAAATTTGGAATAAAAAAGTAAAGTGAAGGAGATTAAGGAGTCTAAAAATTGTTAGAAAATGAAATGGTATAGCTGTAGTTATAACTAACTACTGTTTAAAGTTGTAAAGATAAAAAACAGGGTTCAGAACACGTTCTATAAAACAACACATAAATGCCAGGTATATTAAAAAACAGAAAAATCCTATAATTATTCTGGTAGTAATTGTATTTTGAACTTCTGAATGAACACTTTTTAAAAATTTAATAAACTTATTTTTTTCATTTTATTTTTGAAATTTGAATGTGTAACTTATTTTTAGTCTAGAACATTACTTTTTCAAAATAGCTGAAAAGGAATGGAATTATAAGAAATATGGAATTGTCCCCTAAAAATTCAAATCTCCCCCCCCCCTGTGGTGTGTACGCCCCATGTTGGGAATCACTGTGCTATATGAACACAGACCACGTGCTTATAAGTATATTATGGTTATTGTCGCCCAGATTCACCATGGCTTGATTTCCCCCCATTGAGACTTTTTGGAACAAACCTCTAAAGTCTACAGTCAACAATGATTACTTTATGAATTTGCGTTACCCCAACAGATCCTACAGGTTGCGTTCGATGCAGTTAATGATTTTTTCTTTTCCCATCGGCGAGTGCAGTTGATGTATACCCGTTACAAAATACTTCTCGGATTTTGAACAAGTCAGTTACCGGATGAAGCGGTATTAATCCATGATCCATATTTAACAAATGGTCATAAAATTGACGATACAATATGTTTCCATCCAGATGAACTCTTATATTTTTAGTCGCAAACTAACACGTCTGCAAAGATGTGAGAATTTAAGGCATGCGTTAATTTCAACCACCATCGTTCCTTTTGGAATGACAGGCAATGTTTGTTGGAAATCTCCAGACAATCCAACAGTGACTCCAACCGCGACCTACGTTATACACGGCCAGTGCATGACGTTTAAAACGTCACATGGAGTGGATCATTTTTACACAGTGATTGGTGTAAAACGGTGGGTGTGGCACTTTGCATCAATCACCATGTAAAAATGATCCACTTCATGTGACATTTTAAACGTCATGCACCGGCCGTGTATAACGCAGGTCGTGCTCCAACCATTAGTAAATCATTGCCTCTTAAAAATTGAAGGATGTTATTGAAGGCTTGAAAAGTAATCTTGTTTGTGATATGTTGCATTCATTACATACAATGACCTGACATTTTATTTTTAAAAATATCCGAAATCTTTTAAGCACATATCCGTCTTTAAAAAAAAAAAAAAAACTTATTACTGCCCTACAGAAAAAGCATTTTCTTCAATGCATTTTTCCACTTTGATTCTCTTAACCCATTCAGGACGAGAATCTTTTACACTTTTGTAATTCGTCAACACCAGTTTTTCCACGCTGTAATTTTGACTTAATTTAATCTGTCAAAATTTCAGATTAGATAAGGGGAAAATTTCCGTGCTAAAATACTGGTTTCCAAATTTAATTGTTTCGTGCTCCTTAAAAGTGGCAAGTTTTCTTGCTAACCGGCGTCAATGAGTTAAGTATCAGATTCAATTCTGAGTTTATCTTTCCGGTGTTAGTCAGCTTTTTCTGAATTTTCTTTATACTTTGTGTTGTAGCACCTCTTAATGTTATATTTTTTCCAAACTCCAACAGTGTCTACATATCAAACATAAAATTTCAGTTTTTCTTTGAATTGTAATACTAGGACTTCCCTCAAAGGGGTTAGTCTGAGTGATATTATTGAGAACACAGGGTTAACAATTACGATATAATGAAAAAGAGCAAATTAAATGATAGAATTACAAAATATCATATATAAATTCATATACACTGTTACGTTTTCATATTTTTTTTATAACATTTGGCAAAGAATCTCATTTTCTTAAGCGGAAATTTGCTCAAAGCTCAAAAAAAAAAAAAAAAAAAAAAGTCACGTAATCGGAATTACAGCCAATAGCGTGTTTTAGCAAACGTAGTTTAACGCAAATTTAATTTCATTGTTGCAACATTTTCTTTGTGACTAATATTTACATTTGAATTAAAAAAAATTTCTCCTTGTTTATTTTTATAACAATTTTTATAGAAACTTGTACACTTCAAACCAGATTGATAACATGCTTTGCTACAAACCTGATTGCGAAACTGTAGCCTAAATTCCTATTGAAATATATAAAAAACCTTTCGATGACTTCTATAAAAAAAAATTTTACATTAAATCCCCATATCGGCGAAATTGAAAAAGTATGTATATTTCAAAGTTAACAGTTCGTGATTATTTTCTAGGAGGCTCTCCCCCCTGCGCCAAACCACAGACTTTTCTTTTGCCGTCTCTCTTTACAATCTGTTTGTTTCCTTATCCGTTCTTCTATCCGTCTCTCTACACGTGTCGCTACCTGTCTGTATATTTCTCTACTGGTCTCGCTACCCGCCTATCTGTTTCTCTAACCGTCTACCTACCCGTCTAACTACTCGTATGTCTAGTCTTGTCTCTATACCGTGTCTCTCTCCGTACCCATTTGTCTACTGTCTCTCTACTCGTCTGTATATCTGTTCCACTGTCCGTCTGTCTTTCTATACGACTCTTTAACCGTCTCTCTGCCTGTCTCGCTTCCCGTTTCACTACCCGTCTCTTGACACGTCTGTCTGTCTATATATCCCTCTCTCTACCCATCTGTCAAGTCGTCTCTGTATTCATCTCTGTCCTCGTCGCTCTATCCACCACGCTACTCGTCTCGCAATCTGTCTTTCTACATGCCTGTCTACCGATCTCGCTACCCGTCTCCCTACCCATCTCTCTACTGTTAATCCTCTTCTTTACCTGCCTCGCTACCCGTCAGTCTACTCGTTTCTCTACCCATTAGCTTATCTATGTCGCTATCCGTCTCTCTACCCGTCTCTCTACCCATTTTACTACCCGTGTGACTACCCGTTTGTTTACTCGTCTCTGTACCTCTCGCCACCTCTTCCCAATATTTAAGCAATTCATTTAGTATACAGAAGCCGTTTATCTGTTATTAAATGCAAACAGAAGTAATTTATCTAATAAGTGTAATCGGATAAAAAAAAAATTAAATACATACATAAACCAGCATAATAATTGAACAGTTTTATTTTCATACTCGTTTATATCATTTGGCAGTAAATCTCAACTTCTTAAACCCAAATTGCGTCAAGCTTTTTAAAAAAGCCTCAAGGTCAGTATAAATGGGAAGGGGAAGTACCTTCAGGGCTGATACATGCTATTAAGTTAAGTGAAAGTTTTGTAATCGGGTTCGCAGCCAATTTCTTATATCAGAAAGCGTGGCTTAATGCCATTTTAAATTCATTTCTGTAACTTTCTTTTCCTTTTTTTTTGGGAGGGGGGGGGAGGAAGGGAAGGGGTAGGTGGGGAAAGTTTCTAAATATTTAAACTTAAATTCAAACTTTTGCCCCCACGTTAATATTAGTGTTGTTTGTATTATTAATTAATACTTTGTTGACCGAGCTTCATTCGAAACAAATGTAAAATACTTCTTCTACAGTTTTTTCTAGGAGAAACTTCCGTAATTGAGCCCAAAGCTAGCCGGAGAATTGAATATCATTATTGTTTGTAACTCTTGAGTTAAAACAATATTGTTGCTAGCATTACTCTTGTTTGAGACCAACCTTGCCTGTGTATCTGAATGGGGAAAAGTTCCGTATCCTGTGCCGGTTGGCGCGATTGGCGAAAAAATTAAAAATGGTGCTAAAATTCAGTTTTAGCATCATACCAAATTTTTCGGTACTTACTTAATATCCGGGCCAGGTCAGATACAACTGAGCTAAGGATGGCGCCAATTATACTAATTACAGTAACCCTTATTTTTTTACAAGTATATAGTTTATATTTATATATTGTAGTGCATAGTTTTTTAGTATAATTCATAGGGTTTTTTTTATTATAGTTTACTGGTTTTTGTTATTTATTTATTATTGGTTATTTATGTTATTTATTTATTTTATATTATTTACTATTTTAAACAATTTTATGTATTTAACAATATTAAATTACTGTTTTGCACATTATTGGCAACGGTAAACAAGATAGGTAATTGACAACTATTTTTGGCGATCGATCTCCTGGCCGTAAGTACCAATTTTTCTAGAGAGCGGAAAACCATGTTTTTCAAATATTTACAAACATACGTTTATTCAACCATGTTTTTGCGCCATCTTAAAAAATTAAGTACGATGCTAAAATAAATTTTTTTGCCATTTTCGATGTTTTAATAAGTAGTGAAAATACATAACAAACATATTTAACAAACCTAAGAGGCATTTTTGTGATAAATAATTATTGTCAGGGGGTCAAATTGTAAACAATTAATATACAAACTAAAAATTTACCGAAAATAACGTGGGAATCTCAGGAAAGGAATATCTGGTATAAATAGCACTTAAAATCTGAACATGGAGAAGTGGTCCGTATAGAAATGCAAAGCATTATACGCCTGATGTAAATCTTTTTTAATTTTTTAATATTTCCGAAAGCACAGATAAAAGGATAAAAATTCCGGCACAGATGTCATATATGCACCACGTTGGAGCGATATTTTCCCGCACCAATTTGGCGAAAACTATTTGTTGTATTTCTTTACTTTTATTTTCATTTTAATTCTATAAATTATTTTTACTATGTATATCAATATTTATTTATATCAAACTATCATTTATTTATTTTTATTTCCTTTTTAAAAATAATAGAAGCTATTTCATTTATTACGTTATTTTATTTTTATATTGAATAAATCGCCAAATATTGTTCCTATAACATTTACATATTGAATTCATTTCATTTAAATATAAACCTTTCACTCATTTAATTTAAAATACATGCCTTTCATTAATCCCATTTAAAATGCTAAAAAGAGAAAAAAAAAAGAAATAATGCCATAAATCGAAACCTTTTATTTAAACATCAAAGAATTTTTTTTTTTTTTTTAATTTACACACGCGAAATAAAAAAAGCTGCTATTGCTGAGATTTGCGCCAAATCTCTAATACCAAGTCTACCAAGTTATTGCGGTTTTGTTTTTCAAACAGAAAAAAATCCAGATTAATTTTGGATTTCTACTAAATTGAAATATATTTTATTGTGCTGAATATTAGTGCGTGTATATTTTTTTGCTCCATGTACTCCATGAACTTTTCAATTCCGATTGTCTACGAAAATCTTCCGCCGATGAAAATGACGTACGCACAAAATTTTCGTGACGTATGTACTTTAATTATGCTTTTTTATCTATTTTTTAATATAATTTCGAAACGGCTTGACATTTATTCTTGGTAATAAATAGACGTCGTTGTCACCTTTATAGGCACCTGCTGTAAAAATTTGAACGAAATTCGTTAAATATTTTTTGAGTTATGCTTGACGAAAGGTTTTAAAATCCATCGTAACTATATATGGGGCAAAGTAAGACTGCGCTGTGTATGAGTCTTCGTTGCACTCAGATAATAAATCACCTTTAAAAAAATCTGCGATGTTCATTTTCAGTTTATCATATTTATTCATAGAGGTAAAGAGCTTTCACATATATATTTTTTTTAATCCTGAGATGTGCGAGAGTATGTCAGTAAAATGTATCTACATATCAATAAAAAAGGAAAGAAAGATTATGCAGAATTCCAGAAAGATCATACAATTACTAAGCTAAATGCTTAAATCCAAAATCCATATGTTCGACTAAGCCCAAGTGAAGGACCTGGATGATATATTCGGAGTTTTTGTGTCAAGAACAAAAGTGATGATTTGTGTCACTTTCAAAGAGACTCTTTTAAAACTATTAAATTTTCTATTTTGATTTTTTTAAATATTTTAACTGTTCTTAATTAGCGCCGAATTTTATTAATTTTACAATACATTTCCTCGTATTTTATAAATACGGCACATTATTTTCTAAAGTAGTGTAAAATTGAGGAGAGTAGTAAAATAAAATACTGCTTTTGACAGAAAACAAAAAAAATAAGTAAAATACTTGAAAAAATTTAGAAATTTTTAAACTCTATATCCTGCGTTTTGCTACGTTCCGATTGGTTATTGTTCCACGCGTTTTTATTTTTATGCTAAAATGTAAAATTGAGTTAAATCTGCCTCTATTACATCACTTGCTACATGAGCACTTTTTTAAAATTCAGAATTCTATCTCATTTTGAAGAGAAATTTTCTTCTTATTAGTGACAGAATAAATAAAACAAATGTTACTATTCAAAAATAGTGGTAGCATTCTGAATAATAAAAAGCCCACATAACTGGTAACACTGATGTACATAATTTTCTGATGTTTGCCATCGGTAAGACCACAGTTGGTGCAATTGTGTTCGTGCAAAGAGTATTTTCAGCATGTGTATACATCATGCATGTGTATACAACAAATCAAACTCAGGTAAAATGCCAAAGGTTAGTAGATGGGGAATGAGAGTTCTACCCCAGCAGCAGGTGGAGGTGTGGAGGAAATTTTTTTGTCTCCCCCTACCTCCCCCCCTACCCCATGTCCCCCCCATCACCCCCCTACCCATTTCGATAGAGAACCTAAGCGAGAAAGGATCTCAATGTACAGGTATAAGGGGGGGTTGCACAAAAATCGCCAAATCCGTCGCCAACTTGGCGACATTTGGCGATATATCGCCAAATTTGACGACAAAAATAAGTCGCCAAAACCATCGCCAACTTGGCGATAAACCCATTCCTTGGCGATTTTTCCATAGACTTCCATTATAAAGATGAGGGTGTAAGGTTGTTTTCCTTGCAAACCATCTGAGGCCTTTAGCATTGAGTTACATGATGCTCAATAGGAAATACATTAATAATACTGCAATTTTCACAATAATAAAAAAATTAAATAAATTAAAAAGAATGAAATATTTACAAAATTCATAACATTGCCCCCCTTTCAAGGACTGCACGTCCCGGGCAGTTCAACCTTTGATCGGAAAGCAAACCCGTTACCAACAAATGCTATACTATTCAAAACACTTAAAGCAAACATGGAAAATAACAATTAAATACATTCATAATGCTGAATTATACAAAATATACATTTATTTAAAAAAAATAAAATAAAATTATAGCATAGACATCATTACATACAAGTATTTAAATAATAATAACATTAATAATGATAATGCTAAGCAAAAGAAATTATTACATTAACTTATATACAAGACCATGGTCATACTCAGGGCCCGATTAACCTCTGAATCTAGGGGAAGCACGGTATCATTTTGGGTTCATGTGCCTATTGGATAATCAGGCCCTGGTCATACTAATTTACATTATTTACATTACACTATTTACAATCAATGAACTAAGTACTATGGCCATAGTATGGAGCCAGCCTGTCGTAATGAACGACTCTAGGCTTCGAACTTGGTGACTTTCGGATCCGAATTACGACATCGTTCAGTCTGTTTAGGACTGTATAAGGACCGTCCCAGTGCGATTGCAGTTTGGGAGAAAGTCCTTTACGTCCAGTCGGATTATAAAACCAAACCATGTCACCTTCTTTGAATTGATGTCCCGTGGCTTTCGTGTCGTACCTGGTCTTCATCTTCTCCGTCTGTATATTGATCCGCTCTCGAGCCAAGTTGTGGACGTCTTCAAATCGTGCCTGGAGATTCTGCACGTATCCCTCTGGCGATGAAGGCGCATCTGGAGGGCGACCAAAAAGCAGATCACAAGGTAGACGAAGATCACGACCGAAAAGCATCTGAGACGGGGAATAGCCGGTTGTTTCATGGACGGCGCTGCGATAGGCGAGAAGAAACAAGGGAAGTTTTTGGTCCCAGTCTTGTTGGTTTCTTGAGACTAGCAGTGAGAGGCTGTTGAGGATGGTACGATTAAACCTCTCAACCTGCCATCCGACTGTGGATGTAAAGGCGTCGTCCTAGTTTTGTCCATTCCGAGAAGTTGACAGAGACCCTCAATCACAGCAGAGATGAAATTTCTCCCCTGGTCCGAATGCATTTGGAGAGGGACTCCATACCTTGATATCCACTGGTGTACCAAGGCATCCGCAACCGTAGAAGCTTCTTGATCAGGGATGGCATAAACTTCAGGCCATTTCGTGAAATAGTCCATGACAACAAGGAGGTATTTGTTGACATCAGCACTTCTTGGCAAAGGACCTAGGATGTCAAGGGCGATGCGTTCGAAAGGTGCTCCTACGTTGTAGAGATGTAATATTCCTCGGCTACGTTTCTTTGGTCCTTTCCGAGCTGCACATGCATCGCAAGATTTGCACCATTGTTCGACGTCAGCTCTCGCTTTTCCCCAGAAGAAGCGCTCTCGGACTCTGTGTAATGTTTTCATGACTCCAAAATGGCCACCAGTGGGACTGCCATGTAATTCCTTGAGGACCTCTGGTATTCGGGATCGAGGAAGTACCATCTGCCACCGAGATGTCTTCCCATCTTCCGATTCGAATTTTCGGAACAGGACACCATTCCTGACGTGGAGAGAGTTCCAAAGAGCCCAATATTGCTTCGTCGTAGGACTGTAAGTCGAGATGTCTTTCCAACTGGGCTTCGTGCTAGAAGATTCTAATAACTCCAAAATTGGTTTGATGTCAGAGTCTGCCATTTGATCTTCTCGAATCTTCTCATCACTCCAGGGATCTGGTGGCGTTGATTGTGAAGTCTTCGTCTGGCGTATGACATATTCGGGATTATACTTGCTCTCCGCTCTGGAACAATAGCGACAGCTCTCGGGACACGGTCTTCTTGATAGGGCATCGGCGTTTCCATGCGATGAGCCTTTGCGATGCCTGATGTCAAAGTCGTATTCCTGGAGTCGTTGTATCCATCTGGCTACTTGGCCCTCTGGGTTCTTAAAATTCATCAGCCATGTTAAGGATGCGTGATCAGTACGAAGGAGAAATTTCCTGCCATAGAAATAGTGATGGAAGTGTTCTATGGCTTTCACTATAGCTAATAACTCCTTACGCGTGACGCAATAATTCCGCTCTGGTTTCGATAAACATTTGCTCCAGTATGCTACGACTCGTTCTTGGCCATCTATTTCTTGAGAAAGTACAGCGCCGACACTTTCATGGCTGGCATCCGTGTCCACAATGAATTGTTTGTCGGGGTGTGGATAGGTAAGAACTGGAGAGGATGTGAGAGCTTCTTTCAGTCGCTGGAAGGAATTCTCGCATTCTTGTGTCCATAGAAACTTCTGCTTGCTTTCAGTGAGCCTATGCAAGGGTCTTGCGATGTTGGAGAACCCCTGTACAAACTTTCTGTAATAAGTGCATAGTCCCAGAAAGCTTCGCAACTGATGGACATTTTCCGGACGCTTCCAGTTCTTTACTGCAGACACTTTTTCAGGATCTGTTCGGACACCTTCAGCTGAGATGATGTGTCCTAAATAATTTACTTCGCGTTGGAAGAACTTGCATTTCAGAGGGTTAAGCTTTAAATTCGCCGCTCTTAGCTTCGTTAACACTTTTCGAATATTCTCTAGATATTCTTCAAACGTGCGGCCACCAATGATGACATCATCTAAGTAGATGAGACAAGCTTCAAAAGTCAGGCCTTTTAACACTGTCTCCATGAGGCGCTCGAACGTTGCTGGGGCATTGCAGAGCCCGAACGGCATAACTTTAAATTGCCAAAGTTCTTGTCCAGTAGTAAATGCGGTCTTCTCTTTGTCATCAGGATGGATCTCTACTTGCCAACCCAACAAACACGAGATTTTTGGCCACATGTCGTAATCGTTGTGGCCAAAAAAGTTTGCGGCAATTTGTATCCAGCCATTAATGTATTTCAACTGACGCGCCCGCACACCGGATGTCTATCGCCAAATCGTTAACGGGCAAATGGCGGGGAAACTTAATGCAATTTCAGTGCCCAATAGCGAATGAAAGTACGTTTGCGGCAAAGATATACAAATCTATCATCGTTTAAAAGTCAGTGGCCCAGTATAATCTTCTCGACATTTTTATTATAAGAAATAAAAAGTATTTTTACTTCACATTTTATAAGATTATTTTCGTTATTTTAAACCGGGATTTATGTGACACGATAAAATATGCTGCATTTAAATATTTTATGCAATAAAAAATACACAAAAAGTACCCTTCTTTAATTCAAAGAGTTTTTATGTGAAAAAAAAAAAATCATAAAAATAGTTAATGTTTTGGCTTTTAAAGTATGCATTAATATATTTAAATGAATATTTTCTGTGAGCACCTAGAATGAAAATGAATATTGCAATCTTTAGACACACATATTATTTAAACATATTAAAAAAAATAATGATAAATAGGAATTTATTTTCAATTTGAATTATATATTTCAATTTCAATGAAAAAATATTTGTCAAAAGAAATAAATGCCCCTTTGCCAAAAAGCAGTTACTGTTAAGGGAAAAAAAAAAAAAACATTTTTTTTATTTTTTTTTTTTTGGGGGGGGGGGGGTGATTTTATATTATCTGTATATTATCTATAAATCAGTTTCAAAAAATAAGTTATTTTCATTTTTTGAAACACTCAAAATTTAGATTTAAAAGAAAAAATATCCTAAATGGCAGTAATAGCAAATGCCCCCCCCCCCCCCATAAATGGGAATTTATTTCCAATTTTAAAAATATAGTTCAATTTCAATAAAAAAAATATTTGTCAAAAGAAATAAATGCCACTTTGCCAAAAAGCAGTTACTGTTAAAGGAAAACAGAAAAAAAAAAATCTTTTTTTTTTTTTTTTTTTTTTTTTTGTGGGAAGGGGGGGGGGGCTGATTTTATATTATCTATAAATCAGTTCCAAAAAATAAGTTATTTTCATATTTAAACGAAAAAATATCCTAAATAGCAATAATAGCAAGCAAACCCCCCCCCCCCCCCCGACTCTTTTCACAGAAACACTAAATTAGAAACATTACATTAACATCACAGAAACATTAAATTAATCCAGGCTTGCCGGCAAATACAAGGAGGGAAAGATGAAACAAAGATTTCCCTTTTCCGACACATTTTTTTCCCAGTGGGTATTTTTGTAAATATATTTTTAAATGTTTTCAAATTTGTAATAATAAGCATTTAGAAATTTCCACTTTTAAACTTATTTAATATTGTATAAGAAATTTTAAAGATAAAAAAACCTTGGAAAAATAATTCTATTGAAAGATAGTGTTTTTAGAAAGGAATACATTTTCTTGTTTCTGCGGGCTGGTAGGGATTTTGTATGTTAGCAGCGTCATGATGGCAGCGTGAGCAAAGTCTGTTTACAAAGTTTTGAAGCAAGCCTCCCTATTCCTGGCGTCGTCATCATATTCTTTTGAGGATTTTGATTTACAAATTAGGTAAGATTATTTTTCTATATTATTCCAAGAGTTAGTTAAAAATTAGTTTTCATCATTCTCAGGGACAGATTTAAGTTCAAGATAAAGAAAGCTGAGAAAAAGCATCAGCAATTTTGTAAAATTAACTGCATTGCTTTGCTTATGTTACTTACTTCTACAGAAGTGTATAAAAAAAAGTTATTTACTGATTTATCTCTGCCCTGAATATGCTATTAATAAGTTGATTGTAATTATATATATGCCAGGAGTCAGGGTATAATGTGCCGGTAATGAACACTCCCAGAAGTTTTGGGTTTATAAAAAAATAACCAATAAAAATTCAGCTTTTTTTCGTAAATCTCCGTTGCTTGTTTTATAATCTGCTTTATTGCTGACAATCTTAAACTAGTCAGGAAGCCGAAAATAATATTTCACAGTTTCAGTAAAAATTTTACTTCATAAGTTAAGATCTGGTTTTAATTAACTAATATATATATTCTGTATTTTCTGACGATAATGGCATGTTTTTGTTTTGATTGTAATAGAAAACTTCGAATTTTATGTACTAATGACCATTTGCAAAATTTCACTTAGTTTTAAGATGTTAATAAATTAGGTAATTTGTTTATAATTCATTAATGGGATTCTTAATTAATCATGGTAATGGTGCCTAAAATGTTTTGGTTTAACCGAATAGCTAAGTAATCTGATTAATTTTTAAATTCCACTTAGAGTGTAATAGGAACACAACTTGGTACTTTTCTGTTATACCAACACATGCCAAAATATATGCTAATTTGCCATTTATTTCAATCCTGACAGTGTAAAGAATTGTTTATTGCAAACCATACCAAACATTCTAATTGGGCTATTTATTGAACGTTAATCTTTTATCATTAATATTATTTAATCATAACCTCACAAAACATCTTAACGTGCTACTTTTCATATAGAAAATATTTATTAAATTATAACTTGCATTTATTATTGACACTGAAATGGATTTTACCATTTGGCTGTTACATGAGGATGTAGAAGCAGCAATAAAATTGTTTTAGGACTTTAAAGATGCATAAAAAAAGTTTATCAAAAAAAAAACAAAACAATAAACGTCTTCATTCAAAATATGAAATGTTTACTGCAATCATACATATGTGTGTATTTATATATATACATGTCATCACTGGTGTCCGGCTAACTGAAAAGTACCAAACATTGTATCAATTATCTTCTTTAATTACTTTCCTGGAATTATAATTTATCTCCATCTTTTATATTATGTTCTGCAGTGTTTTTCTTTTTCAGTACCGTAATTTCAGTAAAAAGTGCTATAGTGCATATGCGTTTAAAAATTTAAAACAGTCTAAGTGCACAGTACTTCTGCTGTGCAGCTGATTCGGTATTTTTTTTTTTTTTTTTGCTCCCCATAGTATAGGTGCAGATTCCCAAAATCTGTAAGGGGCCAGTGGCTCCTAAACCCAGAAAATCCAGTGGCCACATTGTGAAACAAACGCATAAAAACTATAGCATTTATATGGCTATATGGGGTTTATTGTCTACTATTAAAGCTTAAAAGTAATAAACAGTATATTTTAAATTAATTTACACAAAACTTAAATAAATAAATGATTTATTTTTTCTTCATTAAAATTGGGCAACGGGATTTTATAGAATCTTCCAACCATAATTGTATACAGTTTATAGGAATGAATATTTGTAATGTAAGGCCCCATATAAACGATTCTCTAATTTTTTTGTTCTATAGATAAATCCCCCCCCCCCCCCGACCAAAGGGTTTTTCATAGCTGAAAATAAATGCCCGACATGGGCATTTGCATCAAAAAGTATCTCTATAAAAATCAAAAGAAAAAATACATATGAAAAAATATTGAGAAGATTTATTTTATTTTAAGATTTAGATTTTAATAAAATTGAACAATTTTTGACATTCAGGGATAATTAAGAAGAAAACAGAAAACTTGTTGATCTGCGAAAATGTGGTATCCATGCTTAATCATGATTTTTAATTATGGACAACAGAAAAAAATAAAAAAGCGGTAAATATAGCAGAAAACGTGCGAAATTGACTTAAAAAATGTGGAAATCTGACAGTCGCTGGAAAAGGGGCGTTCCTGTAAGACACTTAGACATAGGCCATAGGCGACTTAGACATGGAAAGTTAGGGGCCAAAGAAAAAAATACAGTCGCCACGTGGCGACTGGCGACCGTGTATCTGCACCTATACCCATAGAAATATTTAGAAAAGATGCCATTTTTCCTTCTTCATCAACTGGCCAAAATGGCTTGCCACGAGTCTTCTCCATAACCTACCATAGAAACTTAGCCTTCCCCATTCTCAAAAAGACCATTGGATTGCATATTTTTATGCCATTTCATCCATTTTAATTCATGAAATGCAAAATATATTACATACTGTATTTCATGTTTTAAATCATGAATGAATTTTAATGTGTAACTCCCCATTCACACAATAAAATTTATTTGACCAAAGGATATTTCATGCAGGCGATATCTCATTGATAATGAGAAAGAGTAAACATTATGAGGGGCTTGTTAAAAGTCCTAAGAAAGGATAAAAGTATCACTGGATAGTAGAAGTGAAGAATATCCCCTTTTCTATGGAAATAACTTACCAATCCTAACTTACAGAAAATCAGTTTGATACGTTAAAATAAATGTATTAAATGCAAATTATTATGTGTGTATGTGCATGCTGAAATAAGTTTTAATTTAAAAGAAGAAAAAATGATTCACTGGCGTCAGTTATATACATTAATCAGTTTCAGTTAACTTTTTGTTTTTAAATTTCTAGTTGAATATGATAAATGCTTAATGTTGCAACCTATTACAATTTATTTTCATATTTTTAAGGAGACTACGGTGACAGCCGAGATAATGTTGAGCCATGCTTCTAAGAACACCGTTTGACAGAATGCCAAGCCGATTCCATTCATACTGTTGGTTGTCCCCGGCAACAGAAGCTGAAGTCATCGCTCTTTATCTTAGGCAGCATACGGACTTCTCCATTTTCAACATAGACTAGCCATTTTCACCCATGTACAGTTTGCTCCAAGTTTCTATCAAGCATGGTGCATCAGTAGATGGTGTTTAGAGAAGATTCTTGTGCAGCTTAAACTCATTTGGCATTCAAGCAAAGGTAAGTTTTCAATTTGCTCAGTTTATAATGCAAGGCTTTTATCTTGGGGCCCATTTTGAGAAAAGTAAAAGTTATTTGTGTGAAAATGATTCCAGATTTTCCCCCAGGTTTAAAAAAGGGCAGGGTGCTGCTGGTGAGAAAAGGGCACTTTTTGGATTCTTGAGAGCACTTTTCAGATTTTTAAGGGCACATTTTTAATTGTTAAAGGTATTATTTTGGTTTTTAAAGCCACTTTCAATATTTCAAAATCAGGACACTCTTTTTAAGACAACACTGAGTCAGTTTTTACTATGAAAGCAAATTTTTTAATGCAAAAAGGAGAAAGGGCACTTTTTGTACTGTGGGGCAAGCAGGGACGCGCCGACCCAGTGTGCAATGTGTGCAGCGCTCACAGGTGCCGAAGTATAGTAAAGGTGCCAAAGATTTCAGTTGAGGAAAAAAATATTTCAAAAAGAAAAAAATACTTAATTTAATTATACTATTAAAACTCCTTGACATCTATTATGTATTAATACGCACATACAATCCATTTTAAACAGATTTTTATGCTTTATTCAAATATTCAATCTATTGTAATTGTATCATTATTTTCTCCAGGACACTGATTTTTTCCGTTTTATGCAGGATTCTGATGCAAACAGGTTCCATTTTCTCACTTTTTACTGTATTTTGAATTCTATTTACATACCTGTCAACCTTTTTTAATTTTTTAATCAAATACCAATATTTTGAACCTGAAATTTTACTTAATAAATGAAATCAGATAAGCATCCTATAGAAACAAGACGTGTTTTATTAAATAATTTTTCTTGTTCAAAATGCGTTTATTTGACTTAAAAAAAAAAAAAAAAGGTTTGCAGCTATGTATTTATACTGAGGGATATGGATGTAGAGCGCCCACTGAAGTTCGGCACACAGGCGTTGGATGCTACTGGCGTGTCCCTGAGGGCAAGAAGGGTGCTAATTCTTTTTATGAGGGGCAAAAAGGGTGCTATTTTGTAAACCAAAGGGCAGGCAGGGAGCAGCACCCTTCTGAAACTGTCTGGGGGAAACTCTGATTCTTTTTTTTTTTTTTTTTTTTTTTTTTTTTTGTAAAAGATAACATTTTGTAATGAATATGAAATTTAGTTACTCAAATTTGAACCAAACGTTTATTGATAACTTCTTTAAGTCCTTCTGTTAAAGTTTTCGTTTCAATTTGTTTGCAAACTACACATTTTGAAACATAACAAAATAAAAATTAACAATGAAGAGTATGTTTTTATAGAATGGAATTTTGTGAATTGCCCCTTTTCGATGATCTTGGGGAAATCAGAGCTGAAACCTTAGTATAACAGTAATTGTAGAGGCCGCTATAACAAGAAACTAGCAAAAAAGGGTATCGGCTTTACAGTTACTTTTCATTTTTTCATAATGTACAGCTAAAATGCTATTTTATCTGTGCTCGCAGTGAAAACATTTTTTCTGAGGCAGGCTAAATTTACAACAATAAAAGAAATGCCCATTTAATTATTAATTTTTTTAATTGCATTTATTGTATTTTCTGAAATCATAGTCTTTTCCAACAGTTTTAAAAATGACTTTTTTTTTTTTTTAATATAATTTTAAAACTAAACTTTAATTTTGCATGAGATTTTTTCCTTATCTTTTTCTATGTTTTATAGATAAATTTTTTATGTACCGAGTAAATAGTTCTTATGAATTATGGCATATATTATACATTTATATTCAAATAACTTTTTATAGATCACTTATAAATTAATTTGTCTTTAAATATGCTTAAAAAATGAAATTCTTGCAACTACTCGGCTGCAATTTGGCTGATTAACGAGTATATACCAAGTACTTGGTACAGCTCTAGTTTCTCATAAGCATGACTGATTTCTCCATTTTCATAGAAAATCAATGTTTAAAAATGATAAGCTGTGTGTTTTAGAGATTAATACAAAAATGTGGAGAGATCATGATACAAATATAAAAAGCGAGAAGAGGGCTAAAATAAGATGCATGTTTAATATATAATATTAATATACCAATATATTCATAGTAATTGAAACTTAAGTTTAATTGTTGACTCCAGTTGAACATTAAAATAATTATTCATTATATACATTGCCACTGTTTATCTGGTGTTCCCAATTTTACCAAGTATTTTTTTAAATCTTGCACATGATCATGTACTGATACTATTAGCTCTGTTTTTCACTTGAGTGTGTGTGCAGTAATGTTTGCTTCAGTTTGCCTAGTTTTGATATTATAGTGCAGATTTTTTAACTGTGCAGGGTAAGGTGTGTTTGAATTCAAAATTCATTATGTAATACAAAAGAAAGAAAACTGACAGGAAAAATAGTAAATAAAAGGTTTTTTTGTTTTACTTTAATAAAATTTTGTATTATGCACATCACATACTTAAATTTTTCTGGCGAGTTTCAACTTTCATAACATAATTTTTGAAAGTAAGTTTTTCAAAATGATTTATTAATGTTGTTTAAAAGGAGTTCCTTATTTCTATCTCTTGTGTGAGTTTCATAAAGTTTTTACTGTGTTTTATATATGGGAAAATATAATTAAGTCATTGTTAACTTTGATTTAAATCTTTTAAGACAAAAGTATTCTTGTCACCTTGATTTAAAATTAATCACAAAGGAATATATAAAATGAGTATGAGTATAAATTATATGTTTCATAAAGAAGTTATTTAATTCATGTAATTTATAGAATTGAAGAATACTCAATATACCATTAAAACTATAATAAAAAAGCTGTTAACTGATATCTTTTAAGTGACCAAAAAATCATTTTTTAAACTTAAGGTATTTTGAAAATATTCTTATGTTTTGCCCAAAATATTTTGCAAATGTAAGATTCTGGAGAGGGGTTGAAAGCTCAAATCCATGTTTTATAAATTTTTGATTTAAATCAAATATCAAGTAATAAACATGTGGATTTTTACATTGCTAACTAAGCGTAAAACCAACAGAGTGAAAAATGTCCAAGTCTGGAAGCTTGGTTACGCTTAGTTAGCAATGTAAAAATTTGCATGTTTATTATTCAGTAATTTCATGTGAATTTCATTGCTGAAAATTAATTGAAAAAATAATTAAAATTACTCAAATATCAAGTTTTTACAATAAAATAACTGTGGTATATAATAATTTTTTTATGCTGAAAAGAACTTTTCCTAGTATTTGTATTTAGTATCCATTGTGTAATTTTCATTCATTAACCCCTTAATCGTCGCACCTTTTAAGTGTAGGCCACTTTTAAAAAAATCAGATTGTGTTGATTACCACCAGTTTTTTAAGTAGAAATGTTCATCTTATTTAATAGACAGATAAAATAATGCAAGAATAAAGCCAATAACACTATTTTAAAAAACTGGTGGGAATCAAACAATCTGAATAAAACAGGCGTAATCTACGCTGCCCGTGAATGTCTCGGGCACGACGATTAAGGGGTTAAAAAAATTGTATATGTGAAAAAAACATTTAACAAATACCACAATTTCAGGCTTATACATGTTTAAAAATAAAATTTATCTATATCTACCAGTGCGGTGTTTGATAATTGGAAGGTGTGGTTACATTAATGGGTCATGGGAGTGTTCAGCATTGGCCGAGGACTCGGTTTCCCTTATGGGATCCCGGCTATGGAGCCGTTGTTCACTTCTGGCATTCCGCCCAAGTGTGTTGTGGTGGTGTCCTCTGAGTTTGGGCTCCACCGTATCATTGCAGCGACCTCTGTCGTCATTCATTTGGGAAAGGGTGATGAAGCGTAGGAGGCTTAGGCCCCCACTTCTCCCCTGACCGAAGAGCACCACCTTAGAGGTGTCCAGGTAAACCGGCCCTTTTTGGTTATAGGCTCACGAGAGCCTGGAATCGGCAGTGAAATAAGACTGCCTTCGGTAGCCGTAGCTTATCATATCTACCAATGCGGCGTATACGAAGCATTCGTGATTTTTTTTTTTCCTTGAAAAAAATCCAGTCATTTAATGTTGTTGAGTGAACAACCGAAAACAATATTAAATTGCTTTTTTCATGGGTCTGCAATAATAATCACTCAAAATATGTTGGGCCCCAAAGCAGAATATTTAGCAATGTTCTGCAACGAATCTTCAGCTGATCAAAAATATTCTGTGGGAATTTAAAAAAAAAAAAAACAGGGAGATGTCCTTGTATATATAGGAGTGCAATTTCATCTTTTATAGAAATGCAAACGACGTTTCATAAAGCACTGACACATACATACCAAAGACACGTTATTTTGGGTTAAGATATATTTTTTAAACTATCGCATTGACAAACAGTTTACAGTTCTGTCAACAGGGCTTGAATTTCAGGGCAGGATTCGCGCCGAAAATTTTGAAATCCCGCCCAAAAAATTTCAGCATTTTTGGAGAAATTTGCATTATTTAATTTACCTGCAACCGAACGATAAATTTCGTGATTTTTTTCCCGCAACCGATTGACGAACTTTGTGTTTTTTCCGCGACTGATCGACGAACTTTGATTTTCCGTGACAGATCAATGAACTTTGTGTTTTTCCGTGACAGATCAACGAACTTTGTGTTTTTCCGCGACTGATCGACGAACTTTGCATTTTTTAAGCAACTGATCAACGAATGTTGCATTTTTATCCGCGACAGATCAACGAACTTGGGTTTTTTGGGGACAGATCGACGAACTTTGAGTTTATTCCGCAATCGATCGACGAAATTTGCTTTTTTCCGCAACTGATTGACGAACTTTGAGTTTTTTGGTGACAGATCGACAAACTTTGCATTTTTTCTGCAACAGATCAACGAACGTTGCATTTTTTTCTGCGACTGATCAACAAACTTTGCGTTTTTTCTGCGACAGATAGACGAACATTGTGTTTTTTAAGCGACTGATCGACGAACCTTGCGTTTTTTTGGGGACAGATCGACGAACTTTGTGTTTATTCTGCAATCGATCGACGAACTTTGCATTTTTTGGTGACTGATCGACGAACTTTGCATTTTTCCCGCAACAGATCGACGAACTTTGCGTTTTTTCCACGACTGATCGACGAACTTTGCATTTTTTCGCGATCGATCGATGAACTTTGCGTCTTTTCCGCGATCAATCGGTGAATCTCAATCAAGTAAAATCTAAAGTCAGAAATTTATTTAACAACCTAATTGTTAAGGGTCCCTAACACATTTAATGGAACTTGAAAAATACACTGCATATATAAAACTTAACTTACTTCCCTTTTTTATAATAAAAATAAAAATTTTACATAATCATTCTCAGTTGACTTAATTTTTTCAATGGTATTTTGTCATGTCTGCATTAATGTAATTCTTTAAATAGCACGTAAAATAATAGTGGGGTTTAAAGATTTTTTTTTCTCCCTAACAAACATTACAACTCCCCTCCATTTAAAAATGTTGGTAGGGAGACTCCATTCCTTGGAAAAATTGAATTTCAAGCCCTGGTCAATAACTTTACAAAAGATATATTTTGAGATATCACCTTTATGGAGAAAAAGTCTTTGGAAATTTGCTCCATACATAGTTATAAGTCCAGCTTTTAGAGCTTTTCTAACAGATTTATATCCAGGCGGAGGCCCATGTGCTTTTCTTTTGGTACTGAATACATGTCATTAGTAATATATGTTGTCGCAACTTCACTGTACATGAGATTTAAAATTTTTTATTAGTAATGAATATAGTGTTAACTCTAGAACTAAAGGGTAGCCGGAGGGAAATATTTTTAAAAAGGCCACACTGTTCCCTAAAAGAGCACTCTTGCATCCTGTTCAAAAGATATATTTTGAACTTGTTTGTTTATTATCCCCACTTATCAATAGAATTTTGCGATATTTTCCTGTGACCAATTGACTAATTTTGCGACCGACTGACAAATGGGATTTTTTTTCACGACCAATTAACAAATTTCACAATATATGAGATTTTCCACTTGATCGACTGGCGAATTTCATCATTTTTTCTCGCAACCGATCAATATAGGTGAAAACTGGGAAATCGGATTAGTAGCCAATTGCCAATAGACTCGGTTTCATTAATGGCCACTTTTTAAAGTACTGACTAATGTTTCAAATTTTCTAGATAAAGTATAATCATCATATAGAAACATATTTTTGTATAAATCAGTTTTATACCAGCGAAGTGCTCATGATAAGAATAGGGAAAAAGTCAAAATTCAGGAAAATTTTCTAAAAATCGGAAAGTCTATTATCACATTAATTTTTTTAGAATATGATCATGGATTATTTGTCAGGGGTGATTGTGTTCCAGTTATGTACCGGAATTGCAGTATTTTTTTCTTTTTCAATACCAGAATGCCTTTTTTTTCGTATAGATCGGTTGTAGGGAAAAAAATCTCAAAATTCGTCAGTCGGTCGAAAAAAAAAACCCCGTAAATTTTGTCAGTTAGACGCGGGAAGAATATCACAATGATCGTCAATCAGTTGCAGGAGAATATAGCTAAATTTGTTAATCAATTGCTGAAAAAAATCTTGAAGTCTGGAAATTCTTTAGTCGGTCGCATGAAAAACTCCTGCAAATTTCGCTAGTAAGCTGCAGGGAAAAAACCCGTAAATCTGCTGATTGGTCACAAGAAAAAACTGAACAATTAGCCAATTGATAGCAGGAAAAAAAAGCATGAAATTTGTCAATCGGGTAGCACGGAAAATTTTAGAAATTTGTCAGTCAATCATAAGAAAAAAAATCATGAAATTCTTCTGTCGTTTATGAGGTGAAACTTGTCAGTTGATCAGGGGGAAAAATCGTGCAATTCGTTGATCCATCATGGAACAAACCTGCAAAATTTGCCAGTTGGTCAAGTGTGAAATTATCATGAAATTAGATAGTCAGGGGTGAAAAAAATTGTGCTATTCGTCAAACAAATGGGGGGGGGGGGCGAAATCGCAAAGTTCTTAACACATTCTTGGTAAAAAAAAAAATCGTAAAATTCGTCAGTTGGTCAAGGATTATAATGGAATGTGTAACTGGGAAGTGACCGCGTAGGGGTGGCAATCAATGACAATTTTTTAATCGCCACTTTTACAACTTTAATTGTCACATGGCGAGTGGCAATTAAAGTTTCGCAATTTTCCACGACTTATTGAAGAATTTTGCGATTTTTTTCCTGTGACTGATTGAAGAATTCTGTGATTTTCCTCTCGATAGACTGACGAATTTCACAATAATTTTTAGATTTTTCCCTTGATTGACAGGCGCATTTCGTAATTTTTTCTTGCTACCGATGAACGATTTTTGTGATTTATTTACCGCGTCTGGTTGAAGAATTTCTCGATTTTTTCTGACAATCCACTGACGAATTTCATATATATTTTTTTTCTCAAGCACCTGAAGAATTTAAAGTTTTTTTTTTTCATGATTGACTAACAAATTTCGTGATTTTTTTCCGTGACTGATTGTAGAATTTTGTGAATTTTTTTTTTCTTCGGCAATCCATTGACTAAGTTTAAGATTTTTTACCACAATCGGCTGACAAATTTGGCGATATCTTTTAAACGGCCAAAGAATCATTTTATAAACTTTTTCATATTAAAATTTAGTTAGTAATATTTTAACAAAACTGTATTCAAAAAGTTATCATTAAAAAAAATCTTAGTCTGTTACCAATTGCATAGGAATTGTTCATTTTTAATAAAATCCTTTTATTCAAAACTGTTATTTTACAGTTTTTTAAAACAGTTTAGCAGAGTTTCATGAAATGCAAACATCTTGTACAATGGGTCCATCAAATTACTGGAAATTTTGATGCTTCAGCTCATGTGCTTAAAAAATGTTTGCTTTAAATGTTTTAATATTTGTTTCAAGAGTGATGATTCAGTTTTGTGATTATTGTAATTGTGACACCTCTGGAAATATAGTGAATCTAATCTGGACCTACATTTAATAAAAATTAAATTAATTTAAATTTATGAAATGCAACATTTAATAGAAAAAGATTGTTTGAATATTTTTTAATGTTTTGCTGAAATGTGTCAAATAATTTTTGTTAACGGGGTTTTTAACTTTCATAAACTTTGACAATACTTAAGATTACACAGATTTATGCTAAATAATTTTTTTTAATTTAATGGTATGTATCTAGAAGAGGAGGGGAGAGGGTGATAAAATTATTTGATCTTGTGACCTCTAAATTAAGGATTTTTTTTTTTTTTAATATGCCGTCATATAAATTAATTTGGATTTTGATTATATGTATAATTTTTAACAAATTAAAAATAAAGCAGGTTCTTTAGAGAAAGGGACCTTCTTTAATACTTTCTTTGACCCTTTTTTTTAAGAAACTTTAAAAATGATATTTCAACTTAAGGTATTTTTAAAACATTCTTATGTTTTGCCCAAAATATTTTGCTAAAGATGTAAGATTCTGGAGAGGAGCTGAAAGCTCAAATCCATGTTTTTAAAATTTCTTTTAAATCAAATATCAAGTAATAAAAATATGGATTTTTTCATTGCTTAACTAAGCGTAAAACCGACTGCGGTAAATTTATTATTAGTTGTTGCATACTTTACCATTCCAGATATATGGACTTTCATAGAGAAAGGTAATCAGCACCACACAGTTTATTATAAAATTCCATTAAAAATTCATAATTATCAAATAATTATTTAAATGTAAATTAATGATTATCAAATTTAATTTTTTTTATTAATATTTTAAAGAAATTATCAAAGTCAATAATGGTTATCTTAATAAGTACTGCTTTCGATATTATATTTTTGTTATTCAAAGAATCTGTGTGAAAGGGGGGGGGGGCATACACATCTGTGCCCAGAGCCCCCAAATTTCTAAATCGGTCCCTGGTCACGAAAGAACATTTATTTTTCTTAGAACGCTGTATTGAAATTTGTGAGAAAAAGGGACTAATTTGTGTTCCAGAATTTTTTTTTTTTTTTTTTTTTTTGGAGATAGTAAATATTAAGATATTTTTTAGTAAATTGTTTTAAAGAAAAATGTTCCTGAAATAAATGGCTATTTTTTAGTTAGGCAGCATAGAAATGCATGAAAAAACTTCAGTGTGCAAATTGATCTCAAGGAAATGTCTTTTGGAATAATAAATATTTTTTAAAACAAAATTTTTGGGTAAAAAAAAAATATATATATCAAATATCAAAATCTGTACATTATAAGCTTTATAGGATCAAAAACTATACATAGCAATTTAACCATTTTTTGCCGGCACATACTTAACTATTGTAGTGTGCAAAGTTCAATAATTTTTTTTTAATTCGACAAATTTTGTAGAGTTTGTAGGATCTTTTATTCAGAATTTCATTAGCTGAATAAAGTTTTAATTCATAGTTTGAACTGGCCGATTTTTTTTTGCCAAATTTTAAAAAGGCCTAATAATAAAATTTACAAATACTTTTTAACAGAAAAATGTTTATATGTAAATATTAAAATAGAAAGAAGACTTTAAAATAATTAAGCTATTACTTACGAAAAGCACTAAAAAGCCCTTTTCATAAAAAAGTGCCCATTTTTTCAGCTGAAGTGTCTTTTGAAGGAGCACCCTGCCCTTTTTCATTCTGAGGGAAACACTATGGCATAATATTTTTTTCATTCTGAAAAGAACTTTTCCTATAGTATTTGTATTTAGTATCCAAAACATAATTGTGTAATTATTCATTAAAAATTTGTATAATTGAAAAAAAAAATATTTGTAACGAAAAAAGATAAAGAAAATCATTTAATGTTGTCGAGTGAACAACCAAAAACAATATTAAAAAATGCTTTTTTCATGGGTCGGCAATAATAATCATTCAAAATATGTTAAGTATTCAGTGGCAGACGTGTTACCCTTCTGGGAAACAAAAACCGTATGTAAAATGCCATTGTTTTATGAGTGATGATATCAGATTTATAGCTTGGAGGTACACAATGTATTTTCCTACTTTACGAAGCCATTTTCAAGTAAAAGTTATATGTGAAAAAATAAAGAACTGCTGGTTTCTAGCAATGCAAATTCTAGAACATTTCCCAAAGTGGGCAATTCGACTTTTATGAAATGAAAGAAAGAGCACCCATAGCTCATTCAAGATGATAATTTGATGCTATGCATCATATGTAAAGAATTTGAATTTATATATTTGAAGTTATTCAAAAGAATTTATAAAAAGCCTGTTTTTATTTTGTTTTAGTGATTAACACAGAGATAAAGTGTTTAATATACAGTGTAACTCCAGATGTACGTTACCTGAGTTGTACGTTTCCCTCAGTTGTACATTTCCCTCAGTTATACGTTTCCCTCAGTCAGGGTTCTTAAATGCCTGGGTTTTTTTCAGAAAAAACCCAACCCACTGGGTTTTATCAGGGTTTTTTGGGTTTTATCAGAGTTTTTTAAGTTAGAGGTGGTTCAGAATGTTTGAAAAAAATGTACTTACTACTAAGTACAGTTTAAAGTAACTATTTGATTACAAAAATATATAAATGAATGACAATCAAAATTATGTTTTGCTTTTAGATAAATTGATTATTAGTAATAGTTTTAACAATGAAATTATAGAAGTACTATACTAATACCAGTGCTGAATCAGACTAGTATACTTTTACTTAGTTTTTATTATTAGTTTTAAACTAATATTTTGTTAAGGATAAAGTATCTTTATTCATTTTAATTGAAGTGATTGCCTATATATAATAAATATTTTCTGTAGAAAAAATTCATTCTGAAACATATTGATTAATGATGGATTGCAATTTTTTTTTTTTTTTTTTTTTGAGTTGTTTGTATTCCAAAATTTCCTCAGCCCGAGGTAAATATGAAATTTAGGTTTTCCTTTAGTTTATGTTGTTATTGAATTAAGTTGGGTGGTAGTTTATATTTAATTCAACAAAATTTTTGCAATTGAAACTGGATATAAGAAAATTCGCAGAAATGGGGAAAAAATATTTGCTGTAAAGTATTTTTTATTATAACTAATTAATAGAATATACCAAATAATTCTACATGTCTACATCATTAAATTAAGATTCTCAGCATATGTGGTATTTTGTTATGAGTTTCAACTGTAGGATTATACATCAAAGTATTTTTTTTAATGGGAAAAAAATTAGTTTTTGTGTTTGTGATAGTTACATATACTTATAGAAAATTAAGTTACAGTTATTTGTTTTAAAAATTGTCATTGGAAGAATTAAGACTTTTTTCCCTTGGGGTGGTTGGTGATAAACTTTACTACTGGTGTACTGACATTAAGAAATATATTACCTGTATAATTTAAAGTTGAAATTTTGGGTTTTTTGGGTTGGGATAAATCATAACAACCCTGCCCTCAGTTATACGTTTCAACTCAGCGGTCCCGGGCGCTTGCTATTAAAAATTAGCTGAGTTATACATTTTGAGTTACACATTTCCCTCAGTTATATGTTACGTTTTTGCGTCCTCGGACAAAATTTTGCCTCATTTATACATTTTGTAACCGGAAACACCGACGACGCGTCGGATGAGTCTGATTTGAAAGATCCCTCTCAAACTTCGGGGCTGCTCTGAGGGCTTTTGAAAAGCTGTTCGACAGTAGTAAAAGCAGTAACGATAACAGGGCTGCATTGTTAACCAAAATGCAAAGTTTGCTGTTCAATGTCAGCTCTGCCGAAAAGAAACAATCGAGGATTCGTGATTATTTCAACAAGATTCAGTAAACTACTGAAATGTGTTTTGATAAATGATTTACATGTCAAGGCGATTTCAATGATCTCTTTTAAGTACTCTATGTGTATTAAAAATATTTCTATTAAAGCTTTTATGATATATTAATTTTATGTACCTCTTTTCTACTCTGTTCCATTTCCAAAAATTTATGTCATGGATGAATTAATACTTATGAAACTTCCGTTTTTGTTATAAAAGGTAACTGAAACACCTCAGTGGAACAAAATTTTTGCAATATATTAAAAAAAAAAAATTTGGTAGACCATAGATTGAGTTGTACGTTTTACTGAGTTATACGTTTTGTTGTCCGGTCCCGGGCAAAACGTATAACTGGAGTTCCACTGTATACAGCACCTCCCCCCCCCCCCCTGCTCTTAACACATAAAAATAGAAACAATATTATTGTTAGCATGGGTGCAAAAAGAAATAAAAGAATATGATATAACATAAAATTGCCTCCATGAAATGCAGTTTCGTACCTAGAAGAGGGGGGGGGGGGGAGGTGTCATTCGACAACCCTGAAATATAGGTATACTGCAATAAAATAGTTTCATGGTGTACAAATAACTTAAACTACAAAGCTTTTTGTAAATAGTTTTTTTAAATTATAATTTCTGTTCCGATTATATTTATAAATGGCTGATTAATAAGTGGTGTTTTTAAAGTAAGGCATTTAAATTTTGTTTTGTAAAATTTATTTTTTGTTTTTCAGAAGAAGAAGAATAAAAATCTGGAAAGAAAAAAGTTCTATGAAGATGACTGTAGATTTTCAGCTGTCCTTTCTCAACTTAAATTAAGAAACATCAGAAATTTAATTGTAACAGGATTAAATTTTCTTGTAAAATATTTCTGATAAATTTTGAGCATCTTGTAAATACATAAATAAATAAATGCTTTTTTGGTTGGTTTGTTTTACATTTGTGAAAAATAAAATTTATATGAAAAAAAATACCAGTTCTATTGTTTATATATATATTTATTTATTTATGCAAGTGATGTTAAAAAGGATGTACTATATATATTTTCCTCTTCTTTTTTGTTCTAAGAACATTCTCCCTTCTTTTTACAGGTTAAGATATAATTCAATAAAAATGTTTTATGTAGGCTAAATTTTTAAAAACTGACAGCCTGATAAACTGTTTATACTAATTTGTTGGTTGATTATAAATTAGCATTGCTTGGAGATCAGGTATTAAAAATAATTTGCTGTATAAAAACTTCTGAATATTTTAATAAAAATTTTGCCATAATCTTATTAAAAGTTGAGATTAAAATTTTAATGCACATAATATTGTATAAATCAGTTTGAAATTTTGTTAGTCAAAAGGTCACATACCTCCTGCTGGAAAGAAAAATATTTTAAAGATTTCTTTATTGGTAATAGATTAAAAAAATAATAATTCAGTACTCATTACTTGCTAATCTTTAAAAAATAAAAACAATGATATATTATTATTTATGAGCAATGTTTTAGTCCATTAAAAAGAAAAAAAAAAATGTATGAATGGCGAACTTGCCATGTTCTAGAAGATCTACTGCCACTACTGTTTTGAAAAAATATTAAACTAATATTAAAATTCTTAAATTCCAATGATCAGTAATGTCAACATTTTACCAATTTTATAAAATAAAATTCCTGGATTTTTGTTTTTTTTATTTTCCAGCTGGATAATTGGAAGAAACATCCCCGTAAGAAATTGTATTATAAAAGCACCAGTGGACCTGTGCGAAGATTTCACACTGCAGTCTAATACTTTTTAGCAATATCTAATACTCTTTAGATGCAGGTTTAAACTTCTAAAGGAAAATTAATGACTGAAACTATCTTTAAACAACGTTAGTCGAGCCAGAATATCATCTCCTTTATTCCATCACAGTTACAGTAAAAACTGATCGAGCATAGCAAAGACAATATATATATATATAGCTAATTAACTGCTTTAGAGGATGACATCATCTGTTTCGGAAAAAACATGGGACAAAGAAAAATAAATTGAGCATTTCAATTTGGCTTTTTAGTCATAAAATAAACGCATGCAACAACTATGTCCCACTTTATCTTTTTTGTAGTATTTATTTTTTATAATCATTTTCAGCATTATATAATGTGGTATTGTATTTTTGTGGCAACACTAATTTAAGGAAAACCTTGCATTTCTTTTAGGAAAACAATGCGGATTTAATTTTTAATTAACAGCAATTTTTAATCAAAAAATGTTTTGCCGAAATGTAAGTGCACTATACAGAAGCTGGTTCAAAATCCTTTCTTATGGCATCTCATTCAGTGTTGTGCATTTTGTATTTTCTGAGAAAAGGGGATGTTGACAACAGAAATAATATATACTAGTGGGCCTGTGTGAAGATTTTACGCTGCAGTCTAATATTTTTTAGATGCATGTTTGAACATCTAAAAAAAAAAAATAAAGCCAGAATATAATCCCATTTATTCCACCAAAGTTACAGTAAAAACTGACCGAAAATAGCAATATATATATATATTGTATTTTAACTGCATTAGAGGGTGACATAATATGTTTCGGAAAAAAAAAAAAAAGGGATAAAGAAAAATAAATTGAGCATTTGAATTCAAATTTTGCTTTTTTATCATAAATATAAAATAAACCCATGCAGCAACTATGTCCACTTCATCTTTATTGAAATTTTTTTTTATAATCATTGTTGCAGAATTTAATTTTTGTGGCAACAGTAATTTGAGGTAATCATTTCATTTCTGAAAACAATGCCTATTTAATTTTCAGTTACTTGCAATTTTAACCAAAATACGTGTTTTAAAGAAATGTGAGTGTACTATGTCAGAAGTCGCTTAAAAATCATTTCATATGGTATCTCATTTAACATTCTGTGTTTTTTATTTGCTTTGAAAAAGGGCTGGACGATCCACCTGGTGAATTAGCTTGAAGAAACATGAGTTGAAACTATTTAAAAATTTACTCCTTTGAATAGA
This sequence comes from Maratus michaelseni, assembly GCA_963931845.1. Taxonomy (NCBI): domain Eukaryota; kingdom Metazoa; phylum Arthropoda; class Arachnida; order Araneae; family Salticidae; genus Maratus; species Maratus michaelseni. The sequence goes on along the minus strand of OZ007595.1, from coordinate 69,954,262 downwards.
ATGGTTAAACCTATAATTTAATTAAAAATTGAAGAAAATAAGTTTTTTTCCTTATTCTCACCATCATTGGTAATTTAACGTTCAATATATATTTTACACCTTGTGTTATCAACCTTTTTTTATTAATTACAAATATGGCTTTTGCAACTTTTTCAGAATAATATTAAAAACTAAATCATAACCATATGGCATTTTATTCCGATCTAATGAGATGAGTGGATAAGGCCAATTTTTGCCTCCATTGGGACACTTTTTTTTTTTTGCTTGCAGATTGAAAATATGCTATACAAGATCTGAAACACTTTCGATTTTATTTATTTTGACCTTTTTAATATAGGGTGCTTATAACACCATTGTAGTTTTTAACTGAAAAATATAATAAAGTGAAACATGTATGTATAAAAGTCAGGCTGGTGTTATGAGCTCTTGTTAAAAAAAAATATTCAAATAGATTATTATTATTATTTTTTTTTTCTTCAAATTTTAGAGTTTTCAGACAAAAATTAGGGACCAGTAAATTTAGATTCTGAAGTTCAAAATATCTTTTAAAAAAAAAAAGAAAAAATTGTCCCTGCCAAAGGAGTAAAAATGGGCCTTTCTTGCTCAACTTTACTTTTTTGAGGACCATAAAAAGTATAATTCTGGCCAGCTTCCATCATGATATCCAATAGTGGCATGAATATGGCTAGCTTTGGGCTATCATTCATTAATGTTGCCCATTGATGGCGAGAAAGTGGTTAGCTTTCGGCATGCATTCTTTAATGATTACCATTGATGGCAACAAAGTGGCTAGCTTTCGGCTTGCATTCATTAATGATGGCCATTAATGGCAACGAAATGGCTAGCTTTCGGCATGCATTCTTTAATGATTACCATTGATGGCAACAAAGTGACTAGCTTTCGGCTTGCATTCATTAATGATTCCCATTGATGGCAACGAAGTGGCTAGCTTTCGGCATGCATTCATTAATGATGCCCATTGATGGCAACAAAGTGGCTCTCTCTTTCGGCATGCATTCATTAATGATGCCCATTGATGGCAACAAAGTGGTTAGCTTTCGGCTTGCATACGTTAATAATGCCCATTGATGGCAACAAAGTGACTAGCTTTCGGCTTGCATTCATTAATGATTCCCATTGATGGCAACAAAGTGGCTCTCTTTCGGCATGCATTCATTAATGATGCCCATTGATGGCAACAAAGTGGTTAACTTTCGGTTTGCATACATTAATTATGCCCATTGATGGCAACAAAGTGGTTAGCTTTCGGCTTGCATTCATTAATGATGCTTATTGATGGCAACAAAGTGGCTAGCTTAAGGCTAGTTTACATTTATGATGTCCAATAAATTAACATTTATGGCCAGCTTTGGGATAGCTTTTATTCTTAACAAACGCAGGTGGCATGGCTGTGGCGATCTTCTGGCTAGATTTTATTCACGATGATCGTTAATGGCCAAACTGTGGCTAGTTTTCATTAATAATTGCCACTTAAAGTATAATTGTGGCCAGTTTTAGGCTATCTGTCAGTTATGATTAACCACTTGTGGCACAGTTATGGGCATCTTAATGTAGTTATGGCCAATTCTATTGCGGCCTCATTGTGGCCGGCGTGACAGTTTTTTTAAGTTGCCGTAACGGCAAACGATAGCGGCCCCTCATCTCCTAGTTTGGGCCAAAGCTAACGTAGCCATCAGCGGCCCGCAAGTTCTGTGTTAGTTGGGCAATATCCACTCTTCAAATCCAGTGTGGAAAACCATTTATGTCCTGAAAGAGTATCTAGCGTGTCGTCTATTCTTGGTAGAGGATAGCTGTCTTTCTTCGTGATATCGTTAAGTTTACGATAATCCACACAAAATCTTGTGGAGCCATCTTTCTTTCGGACCAACACGATGGGAGAGGCGCACGGACTTGATGACGGTTCGATGATGTCACTATCCTGCATCTCTCGTAAGAGCTTAGAAACCTCTTCTTGTTTTGCAAACGGCAAGCGTCTTGGATGCTGTTTAATCGGTGGATGGTCGGCAGTATCAATTCTATGACGTGTCAGCGAAGTGCGCCGTATATCACTCTCGTTTTGTGAAAACACATCCTTAAATTCCTGGAACAGTCTTTCTGCGGCATGTCTCTGTTCAGGAGATAAATTTTCATTTCGTCCAATTTCAGGTGTTAAACTTGTAGGCGGCTCCGACAACGTCAAGCTCGGGTCTTTGCAAACACATGTGACTGGAGCACAGGTTGCAAGCACTTCACCCTTCTGGATAATTCTAGATTTTTCACTTAAGTTCGCAATTTTCACAGGTATGACATCTCTCAACAGATCTACCAGCGCTGATGCTATTAGCACTCCTTTTGTGCTCTTCTCAAGATATCCAGTCAAGCCATACTGGAAAATTCTTTCGTTTCCAGTTAATCCAGGTATTATCATTTCGGTTCGAGGAGGGATGATAACATCTGCCTTGGCTGTGATCCGTTGAATAGACCCGGACTCATTTCCAAGTTTGAAAATAGTGACATCTTCTTGAGCAGAGCGTAACTCATTCTTCTTAAAGTCCAGTGTAAATCCATGCTCTTTTAAAAAGTCCAGTCCGAGTATGAAAGGGTCTGAAATATCGGCCACGTAGACTTGATGACGGTTCGATGATGTCACTATCCTGCATCTCTCGTAAGAGCTTAGAAACCTCTTCTTGTTTTGCAAACGGCAAGCGTCTTGGATGCTGTTTAATCGGTGGATGGTCGGCAGTATCAATTCTATGACGTGTCAGCGAAGTGCGCCCTATATCACTCTCGTTTTGTGAAAACACATCCTTAAATTCCTGGAACAGTCTTTCTGCGGCATGTCTCTGTTCAAGAGATAAATTTTCATTTCGTCCAATTTCAGGTGTTAAACTTGTAGGCGGCTCCGACAACGTCAAGCTCGGGTCTTTGCAAACACAGGTGACTGGAGCACAGGTTGCAAGCACTTCACCCTTCTGGATAATTCTAGATTTTTCACTTAAGTTCGCAATTTTCACAGGTATGACATCTCTCAACAGATCTACCAGCGCTGATGCTATTAGCACTCCTTTTGTGCTCTTCTCAGGATATCCAGTCAAGCCATACTGGAAAATTCTTTCGTTTCCAGTTAATCCAGGTATTATCATTTCGGTTCGAGGAGGGATGATAACATCCGCCTTGGCTGTGATCCGTTGAATAGATCCGGACTCATTTCCAAGTTTGAAAATAGTGACATCTTCTTGAGCAGAGCGTAACTCATTCTTCTTAAAGTCCAGTGTAAATCCATGCTCTTTTAAAAAGTCCAGTCCGAGTATGAAAGGGTCTGAAATATCGGCCACGTAGACTGCATGGCGATAAGCGGCGTTCCCAAACTTTATTTTCAGTGTCATTCTTCCATGTATATCGATCTTATCTCCGGTCACAGTTTGAAGAATAACACGCGGCGGGGTCCAGAAGAGTTTTTCTTTCAGCCGCTGAGCTAGATCTTTCTGAATGATGGTCACATTAGCTCCTGTATCGATGATCATATTACAGGGCAAATCATTCACACTTCCGACTAGAAAAACTCCGTTCTCGCCGCAACTTCTTGCAGAAATTTCACATACTTGAAAATGAGGCTTCTTGAGATCTGGAAACCTCCCCATATAGCACATGTGCTTCCCTAGGACATCCCTGGGAAGATTGACATTCATCCTCCAGGCATCCCTGAGGATGCAAAAATTCGTCACCAGGAGGTCCTCAGGAACCGAAAATGTCCGCCTCACAGCATCCCGGGGAGCTCCCCAGGACCTCCTTCAAGTTCCTCCTCAGGTTGTTCTAGGGAAGATTTCAGGAAGTAATACCGGAGGAATTTGGAACACTTCAAGGTTACTTAATGTGCATAAAAAACTTCCGAAGTTATTATTCGACGTAATGTAAAAAGTATTTTCTTTTTTTTTTTTAATAAATACGGACATTATCTTTTAAAAATTTACATAACAAATATTCAGACGGATTCACATGTAACAGACATCACTTTTATTAATCACGCACACAGAATCACATGAAAGTTATGGTAGGCATTTTACGGAATAAACTTTCTTACCTTCTTTCCGCTGACTGGATTTGAACCTGGATACTTACGCACACGAGAAACACGCTCTAGTGATTACGCTACACGTCCGTTGTACCTGAATCGTTTATAAGGTATTCATATATTTCTTTCTCCTCTTATGAAAGTCAGTAAATAGAGAACATGCATATTTTTAAGCTTCGTATAGCAGGAATTCTGTAACTTTTGTTGCAAATAAAGATGCATACCCTTTGATACATATTCAATACAATTTTAAATTGATAACTAGAAAAAAGCGTATTAATAATTATTTAAGGCTCAAACCCAAAGGAGCTGCTTTCTGACACATTTTTTAACTTGTTTTTGTTCGGAAATGTATTAAATTGGCAGGTGGTCTTATTTAAAAATTATGTAATACTAGAAAAACGTTTTCCTTTTTTTTTTTTTCTTTTTTGTAAAAGCAGATTTTTTAGAAAATACCGTGAAAGTCGCCGCTTTGAACCGAATTCCCCACGCGGCATCACAATAAAAGGGAAAAGGGAAGGGGTGTTTTATCATTTGCAACAACATTGCGTTTTATCATTTTAGTTAGGAGCCACATATATCAGGGTCGGGGGTCTGTGATAAGGAGGCCAATTAAATAAAAATATTTAAAATTAAATAAATTAAATTATAAATTATAAATAATCACAATTAAACAAAATAAGAGAAAAATTGACGTGTTTATAAACCAAAAGTTGTAAAACACATTCAAGATGCACTTTTTTTTTTTAAATTAGAAATATTATAATTTTAAATTTAGAATTAGAATAAGCAAAACTCAATTTGATTTCTAATATTGATATTACTATATTACCAGTTGTTAAAAGATATATCTATAAAAGCTTTTCTGAGCTTATGCATGCTAGGCTGTTCTCAAATCCAAATTGGCTACTTCATGACATATTTTTTAGTTCATTTTTGTTCAAAAACGCATGAAATTGGCAGGTGTTCTTATTTATAAACTTTGTAATCAACAGATGTTTTCCATTTTTTGGTAAAGACAGATCTTTCAGAAAATACTGTCAAAGTCGGTGTTTTGAACAGAATTTCCGACGCCGTAGCACGAGAAAGGAGAAAAACGTGTCGTCCTGTAATATGAATCGCTTATAACCCGATAAGTAATTTATTTATCAAAAAATGGAAAATTCATTTCGATCTCAAATCAATTCAATAGTCAAGCCAGCCAATTTTATGTCTTTGCGTTTAAAAATAAGTCAAATATGTGTCAGAAAGTTTCGCGTTGTTGAGCAGATCATTTGAGAAACACTCTAAGATACACAAATACATCGTTTAATTTTCAACTACCTACATGAAACTGCTGTTTAAAATGACAATAATATTTCTTTAGCTCTTAATATTTAAAATATGGGCATTTCTACTCTATATCTGTAATAGTTAAATATGAAAAAAAAGTACTGTTAACAAAATTTGTGTCTGTAACAAAAAATACTTTTTTTTCTTATTGTAATAAATAAAACTAATTTACAACTAAATCTTCATTTAGCGATCTTTTGAAATCCTGTGAAAACATTCAATACATAAAAATTTCCTTATGCACTATTTTTCATTGAAATATAATTTCATTTTAGCTAACAAAACTAATATTTTAGGAGATTTAAAATGCCTAAATGTACGGATACTTTGACATAAAATATGAGTTCTTTGTTATGATTGTTAATGAAGTATTGTGTAAAAATTCTAAACAAGGAAATCCTCTAAAAGCAATGCTTTTGCCTTTTATAGAATCATTGGTCGACTGCTTTAAGGATTATTTTCTATTGTACCGACAATTGTTTCTTTTAGTTATCTCAAACTAAATAAGAAATAGCTTACTCCTTATTCTGGGAATAAGAACGTTTCTCTCCTTTCAACCATGGAACTAAGTTCCCTGCTTTCAACTAGTACTTTTCTTTGCAAGTATTGCACGCATTCCAGTAAGCATACATACCCATTTTTCATCCATCAAAACTGATTGGAGGCGGCTCAGTACTATTCATGTTCTTATAGTAGTTAAAATTCTACCCTTACCTGACTAAACATATCTGCATTATGGGACTTTTGCAGCTAATTATATAATCGTTTTTGATATCTCGATAGAAGTATTTCCTTCCTTAAGGAGTGAAGAATGCGCACGAAAAATAATCTTTATAAATATCCTAAACTAAAAAGTTTGCCAAGAAACACAACTCAGTTTTAAATTCTGGAGAAATATTTGTTATTTAGAAAGATAAATATTTATTTATATTTTCTGAATCTGTATGTTGTTTATATTTCTCAAGTTCACTAAATTGAGATTTCACCTTCATTATTAAGTATTAAAAAAAATTATTTTGTATCGTAATTTGAAAGAGGTAATAGAAAATAACTAATTTTTATTTAAAAAATAAAATAAAACTAAATATGGTAAAACCTCCAGAACAGACACTTCATAAAAATTCATACATAATTAAAAATTGACATCATTTAGCGAACATATGCTCAATGTTGGTAATGAGCATTGCTCATTACCAACACATATATAAACTATATTAAATGAGACAAGTGGTATTGACCAGGTCCGTGATAATAATCTGCACGAATTTATATCTGTAACCCGATTTTGTAAGAATGTATACTTTTAAATAAAAATATTTCAAGCAAAACTCTTATTAAGGTGGGGGGGGGGGGGGATATGTTTGTATTTTTTAAAACCAAATGTGCCATTTCAATAGAGCATGTAATCTCTTTAAGTTGGTGTTATAATTTAAATTTAAAAGTAAATTATTGATTTGATAGTGACGATAAATATAAAAATTATTAATTAGTTGAAAATGTAATAATAAAATACATAAATATATATGTAATTTTTTAAAAGATCAGAAAAAAATAATTAATAAGAATAATAATAATAAAAGTAAATATGTTCGATATGACTTAAATGTGATTCGATTTTGAAACTTACATGAAAATTATCTTTTACAATCGAAATAAGATTTTTTTTTTTTAAATAGATAGTTTAATTTAAAAATGCTTATTTCTAATCTATTAACAGACAAATTCTGAATATATACAAATGAGTAAATATATATTAAACTGTTGATAAAATCCTTATTTGTAACAAATTTTTTATTCCTTTTGATTTCTTACAGTTACAAAAAAAAAAAAACTCATTTATTAGGAATAATAAAAGAAATATATATATATATAGGATAATTTAAAATGGTCAGCGAAAAAAAAATAATAAATCGAATTTATATTTTAAAATTAAATATTGATCCAAAAATTATTTATATATATAATTCAAATTAATATGAAATGATTAATTAGTTAATACACATAATAATAATAATTTCATATATAAGACTATATTAAAGGATCAGAAGAAATAATTTTTACATTGAAATAGGTATTTCTAATCCATAATTTATAAAATATGGTTATATACAATATATATTAAACTTTTGATAAATTTCGTGTGTTTCGAAAAAAATAATTATGATTTCTTATAATTGAAAATAAAAATAATTTATTAAGAGAAAGTAAATCAATTTTATATTTAAAATTAAATTATTTCTATAGAAACTAAGAACGTATATAAGTGAAATCAATGTAAAATTGTTAGTTAGATGAAAAAGTAATAGTAAAAATATATAAATATATAAGTAATTGTTGAAAGTTCAGAAAAATAATTAATGAATATAATAATAAAATGAATTAATATATAAGTTAATTTTTGAAAGATCAGAAATAAAACAAATAATAAATTTTCAATTTATATTTAAAGATTAATTTATTTAAATTATTAATATATGATGTGCAATATTAAATTTAATTTTCTAAATCCAATTTATTTAACTACATTTTGATTGCATTTAATAAATTAAAAATATATCTAAATAAGGATAGTTAAATATTATAACAATAATTAAAAATTAAACAATAACCAGATGTGCTTAGGAAATAAAATAAATCAAATAATAATATAAACTTTAATAATTAAAAAATCGAACCACATCAAATCAAATATTTTTTTTTTAAATACAAATTTAGTAAGTTATTTTAGTGTCAAAATCACCCATGAGATGGCACCAGCACCGTCTCTTCCTACACTGTAAAAAATGATCAATGTTTCTTATTTTATGAAAATATGCTATAACCGCGAACGAAAATGTAATATAATCTTCTGTGTTATCCGAAATTCCGAATAGCGTGTTCCATTGTATTTTGAATCCCCAGAAACCAATACATTTCCAAAATTTAAAGAATTATTTATAAAAACAAAGTCTTTTTCAGAAACATTTCCGAATGGTTTTTATAGTGTATTAATTAGTGTCCTCAGCCTGGAATACCTGATTTTCGAATGTCATCCATTCTCAAGTAAACGTTTTCAGCCGAATAAGTCAATTTATACATGAAAGAGTAAAAAAATAATCTTAATTTTAATGTTATTGTTAACGCTATTAATTTTGCATGTTTGTCTGTTAAACATATTTTTTGAACATGAAAATGTTTACTTGAGAATAAATAGCATTCGAAAAACAGGTATTACAGGCTGAGGACACTAACTAATACACTATAAAAACCCTTCGGAAACGTTTCCGAAAAATACGGGCAGCGAAAAATACTTCATTTTTATAAATAATTCTTTAAATTTTGGAAATGTATTGGTTTCTGGGGATTCAAAAGACAATGGAACACGCTATTCGGAATTTCGGATAACTCAGAAGATTAAATTACATTTTCGTACGTGGTTATAGTATATTTTCATAAAATAAGAAACATTGGTCATTTTTTGCAGTGTAGGTACTTCCCTAGGAATATCATCCTGAGGAGCTTGCTCCCTGGGAAAGATCTGGGAGGTCAGTCCTGGGGAAGTGATTAAAGTATCTTCCCCAGGAACGCCTGATAGCGTCATTGCAGTTTCAGGAGGAATTTGGGATGAATTGGAGCTTCTGGGGAGGTTTTCAGGAGCTTTGGTGCTATATGCGCCCCGCAAGATGGCCATTAATCAGTTTTCCTGCTCCACCGTTAGCGAGTGAGCTATTACCTTCGGTGCTGGGTCGTCTTGGGCAGTCGATTTGGATATGGCCTTCTCCACCACATTTCCAGCACTTGATCTTTCTGTAAGGTTTGTTGGCCACTAAGGAGTTCATCTGTCTCATCATGTCCTTCATCTGCTACTGTAAACTCTCCACAGCTCTATCCGACGTCTCAGGCATGTTGGCTACTCGCACAAAGTGCCGATCTTTCCTTGTAGCTTGCTGGGCTGCCTCGAATTTCAGGGCATAAACTAAAGCCCCTTTTAAGTCACTGAGATCTGCAATCCGGAGTGCTTTTTGGATCTCAGAGTCACGTACACCATCAATAAAATGTTGCAGAGCTAAACTTTCTCTAATTTCAGTCGGACAGTCAGGATAAGCAAGATGGGAAAGTCTCTCGACATCCGTAGCAAGCTCTTGCAGGGATTCAGTGGATTTCTGCTGTCGAGATTTGAGCTGGAGTCTGCTATATTCCTTCATGCATTTCTCGCCAAAGCGCAATTCTAAGGCACTGACGAGCGTTTCAAAATCCAGCGGTTCATTTGCAGGCAAAGTCTGTAGGACGTCGGCAGCATCAGTTCGTAGAGAAGCAGCTAACTGGCAAGCCTTTATCTGGGAATCCCATCCATTGGCGTCCGCTACGATCCCAAATTGTGTCTTAAAAACTGGCCATGAGGATTTTCCGTCATAGGTCGAGAGCTTAATAAAGGCCCGAGGAAGCATAGCTTGATACTTGACATCTTCGGGATAGTTTTCGGCAGTTATCTTTTGCTTCTTCACATTTTCCAAATATTTTTTTACATTATGCTTTCTTCAACGGTCTTGGCGATCTTTTGAACTTTTTCTTCTACTCTTTCTTCTACGGTTTTGGCTGTCAATTGAACATTTGCTTCTATTTCTTGAAATCTTCCTTCAAATTTGTTTTCCACGCTGTCAATTCTTTCATTTAAAGATGTTATTTTATTATCTATTAATTCTTTCAACTCGCCAAGGTTGGTTGTCATCTCCTTCATTTCAGCCTGGTTTGCAGTCATTTTCTCGTCTATCGCTGACATTTCCTTCTTCATTTCTTCCGACATTTCCTTCATTTCAGCCTGATTCTCGGTCATTTCCTTCTTCATTTCTTCTTTCAACTCGCCAAGGTTGGCAGTCATTTTCTCATCCATCGCTGACATATTTTTCTTCATTTCAGCCTGGTTCGCAGTCATTTTCTCATCCATCGCTGACATATCCTTCTTCATTTCAGCCTGGTTCGCAGTCATTTTCTCATCCATCACTGACATATCCTTCTTCATTTCTTCTTTCATCTCGCCAAGGTTGGTTGACATCTCAGCCTGATTCGCAGCTAATTTCTCCAATAATTGTTTCAGTTGCTCCTCCATTGCTCTGGTGATCAACATTCAACCCCACTCCTGACACCAAATGTTGTGAGCTCGGTGTTCGTAAGGATTGATGCCAATATATAAGAACAATCAACAGACTTTATTTACTCCAAACAGTTCGATAAATACACCAATCTCTTCTCAAAGACACAAATATTCAGTAATCTTCAAATCTAGTAACAGCACAGCAAAATTTCACACAGAACAATATAGCGTATTGCTCAAGACGGCGAATCAAATACAAAATCACTCAGAGAAACACAGTTCTCAATGCAAAGCCTCTCGTGCGTATTCAATCGCATTTGACAGAGAACTAACTGAACTGGACTGGTGGAGGTCCCTTATATAGGCTTTAAAGATAACTGTAGAATTTTCCAGAGCCTTCAGATGCTAGAAATCTTTAACTTTCGATAGAGAACCTAAGCGAGAAAGGATCTCAATGTACAGGTATAAGGGGGGTTGCACAAAAAGTCGCCAAATCCGTCGCCAACTTGGCGACATTTGGCGATATATCGCCAAATTTGGCGACAAAAATAAGTCGCCAAAACCATCGCCAACTTGGCGATAAACCCATTCCTTGGCGATTTTCCATAGACTTCCATTATAAAGATGAGGGTGTAAGGTTGTTTTCCTTGCAAACCATCTGAGGCCTTTAGCATTGAGTTACATGATGCTCAATAGGAAATACATTAATAATACTGCAATTTTCACAATAATAAAAAAATTAAATTAAAAAGAATGAAATATTTACAAAATTCATAACAATATAAATAATGAAAGCTAATATTACTTCTTTTAAAGATTTTTGAAAAATTTATAAGTTAATAAAACAGGATATGACGACATTTATAGAATAACATCCTGTTTTACAACGATAAGAATAGCAATATAAGAAGCTTGTACACCATAATGAATTTACTGTTTAAAGTTCTGTAACCTAACTTATACGATTGTTCTTCTAAATACCTAAAACCTTGCTGTATATTTGCTTGATCACCTATCTGTTTACCCTGCATTCTGGATACTTCAAAACCTGAAAATGACTACTTCGCTTAACACATCTTATTATGAAATTTCAGAAATCAGCAAATTTAGTAGAATATTTAACTATTTTGATGTTTTTACCCCATACCATTGGGACTTAGGGGAGGATACGATTGTCGAAGTGCAAATGAATAAGGACTGTGAGTTAAACGTTCACATTCAAAAACATAATGAATTTGAGAATAGTGGTAAAATGTACCCTACAAATGAAGGAATTACAATATCGTGCGCAACCTTTGATAAATTTGAAACGAGAATGGCTAAATTTAATTTTAACTCTGCAGAAGAAGAAGCATTCGTATGTAACAACGACTTACTAACAATTTATGTGGATAAGGAATCATGCATACTGCAAAAACTATTGAAACCTAATTATTTACTACTTACAAAAGAACAATTTCTCAAACTAGAGAAAAACTGCATTCAAATTAGCGAATGTCTTATTCAAACTTTTTTAACAAAGCTTTTACCTGTTTATGTTTTAAAAAACTTTAAAATATGTAAATGTTCTCACTTTACAGAGGAAGAGGCGATGGATTATTTTTTAGAATGCTTCGATCATGAATTAGAGAGATCAGTATATCGCACGTTTGACTGTTATTTATGTTCAATCGGCCAACCAGTTGAAATGGATCATGAATGTATGAGATATAATTTAAGAAAACAGTTTAACTGGTGCGCAGACAGTGCTTTGTTAAATTTCAACATTAAGGAATTTGTGAAAAACCTGCTAGAGAAATGTACATGTAATTATACTTATTTATTTTTTGAATCTATGAATGTAGACTTTTATAATAAGCATTTGAGCAATGTATTTTTAAATTAACGTAGAAATGTTTTATATTTAATAAATATTTGTTTAGTTTTTCATCATGTGTCTGTTTTTATTTATGTATAAGGAATAAATAAGTTTAGTTTTCGGAAAGTTTTACAATTTTTATTCAGAAAATGTAGAAACTTGTTTTATTTTTCTACAAAAATTAAGGATTTTATACTATTTCATTAAACATGTGTACCATTATTATAATATAACTTACATATTGTATACAAAATACTACCCTTTACTTGATAAATTATTTAAGATTTTAAACCAAAACTGAGCGAATATTATAACGATTATCGAGTTTGAAAATAGATCTGTTGTCTACCAGAGCAAAAACAGGAAACTACTTATTTGCTGATAACATCCCTGTTTTCTTACTGATAACAGTACTTCTTGTATAGTTTAAGGTACCAAAATTCTTTCACTAAATTGAATATTATGTTTTTATTTCTCATGATATATTATTTAATTAGCAACACCATATAATGAACGAGTATTTTCACACATTTAAATTTGCATTTTAAGCCACGATGAATACATAATAAAACATTACTTGTATACTTTTACATAAAATATGAGAAAAAAAATTATACTTACCGTATGAAATCTATCACTATATAATAAAAGATACTTTGCTTAATTACTTATGTTTAACATACAGGCTAATTTCTGTATAAGATATATAACACGTGACGCTATTTTTAATTATTTTAAGCATGCGCGCCCTCTACAATTAAATAAATATTCATGAAAAGTTTTATTTGAAATAATATTCATACTGTTTCTGTGCCGTTAAGACGTTCTAATTTTTTCTCCGTTTAAGTGATCTGTGATTTTAATTGATTTAAATTAAATAAGTACAATGCAAGACATGGTGTTAGACGAACCAACCAAGATAAGAAAAGCCTTGACATCGGAGTTTAAGGAGCAAATAGACTGTACTATTTTAATGAAACCTGTTTTGAATAAGGAACCGATGGCCTCTTCATCAGATCAAGTCGATCAAAAGTTACCTTTTACATGTGATACGTGTAAAAAGTTTTTACTAAAAAATATATGTTATTAAGACATATGAACTTACATTTAGAAAAAAAACCCTCTAAGTGTGATAATCTGTTTACTACAAAGAGCGCTTTACAGCATGATATGCTAATTAATCCCAAGACATCTGCCACATATACATGTGAGAAATGCAGTAAGACTTTCTCACGAAAAATATGTTAGTTAGACACATGAAATTTCACTTAGAAAAGAAACCGTTTAATTGTAAAATGTGTTCGAAATCTTTTGTGCAGAAAAGCGACTTACAAAAGCATAACTTAGTACATTCTAAACAAGGAGTTATGCATAAATGTAATCAATGTGATAAAAAGTTTTCGCGGGAAAAAAAATTTAATAAATCATACTATGATTCATAACACCCCTCAGCAAAAGCAAAGGAATATTGAACCGTTTTCCAGACACTATAAATGTGTTGATTGTTCTGAAATATTTAATCACAGATTTGACTTAGTGAAGCATAGAAAAATTCATCTCTCACCCAAAGAACATATATCTGAACAGCGTACTGAACTTTTAATCCATTTACAGAATTTATTACAACGTATAGACACTTTACAGAATGCTATAAAAAATGAAACTATACCTTTTTGAAATATTGCCTTGACCAATTTATTTGAACTATACAACTTCTTGTATATACTAATGTATCTGTTTAAATAGTTAAAAAAATAAATAATAGATAAGTGAAAAAGCTTTTGTGTTTTATTTTTCAATATGATTATATTATATCACAATTATGTGAATGAATGGACTTGTAAATTTATACACTATGTATAAAAGTAAATTTCTTGAACTTTTACTTTAGTAAAAATTTAATACAAGTTACTTAAATTATATATTTAATAAATTTTTTTTAATATATTATTGATTCACATATGATAGTTAAATTAATATGCTATTAAACATATAATTTTGTATAATCTATATTATTAATTTTCTTTAACACATATTACTTTTTTACAATAAATAGATTTAACTAATTATACATTTGTGTAATTAAACAAACTTATTTTACTAAATATACGTATCGATAATTAATTTTTATTATTTACATACACATGATTATACTTTTTATCGTACGCGATTAACTATTTATACATTTAATAAGCGTTGCCATACCCGCTTTTATAAATAATTAGATATTATAAAGCATACGGATTTCACATAAACAAGCAATATACATTTTCGTTAAATTAACAACTTGAATCTTTAAGCTGTAACGTCATATTTACTTTTAAACTTGCTTTTAACTGTAACCATAACTCTTTTTTAACCTATGTTAGTAACTGTTTAGATATAATATAATCAGTTTACTGTTGACTTTTCTCGTGACTGAACCTTTTACTGTTTGTTATTTAAAAATGGCTTATGAATTAGATAGAATTAAACGGTCGTGTGAAGAAATGGCTTCTTCAACAAAGTTTCAACGTTTAGATAAACCTATGGAAAATTCTGATTTTTATAAAAATGAATTTTTACCCAAATCTAATATACAGGAGAACTATGAAACACTATCACCTACCATGGACTTGTATGCTACAGAGCCTAAGATTGCCAAGGATTCTACAACCCCAATATTTACTAACTGTGATAATGACGAAACGTCTTTCCCTGACACCTGCTGTGAGTCTACCTCTGCTACAGGCTTTTTGGATACAATGTTTAAGGATCTAGATTTTAAAAATTTGGAAACATACCGTACCTCACCGACTACAAGCGATTTAATTTCTTCAAATGAACCATCAAGTAGCATTACACACAGGGGCGTAGCGAGCGGGGGGGCAGGGGGGGCAGCTGCCCCCCCAATGTTTGGTAAAAGGATTCAGTCGGCTTATCAGCAGATTTAATTAGTGTCTCTGTAGTATGTCAGTAGGCCGATTAAAAAAAACAATTCGGAAAAATTCTGGTTGGTAGGACTTTAAGTCTTCAGAATGCATTTCACTGCAACCTTACAATCATATGGCAAAAGGTAGTCGGTAAATCAATAGATAGGTTATGAATAAAAAAAGTAATGGTTTCAATAGATCTATCTGTTCAGCCGGTATGAAAGTCACGTTTTCACATTTTTGAATCACATAAATAGCTAGTCGGCCTACCCACTGAAAAAAATGATCATGTATAAATCTTGTCTGCAGAGCCGGAAATGTTGGACATATACCATACCTTACCCACACATGGAAAAGCTAAGTCGGCCGTAGATACAGAGGCCAATAGGGGAAAAAATGAATATGATCTATTGACTTGAAAATATCATAAATTTGTCCTACAGCATCACTCGCAACTTATATAGATAAAAACTAACAATATATAAACTAGGTCGACCGAATGCGAAAGTCGCTTAAGAAAATTCAAGAAATTTTATACTTGATAGGTTCTAGAGTAGGTTCTAGCAACGATATGATGTTTACGCCCTTTGGAACTGTTTTAAGAACGTTTGGAAAATAAAAACGAAGAATTTTTAAAACTATTTAAAAAAAGAAAATGAATAAATTATAAATTTAAAAAATATTCGTGCATTTAACATTTAATACCTAAAAAACTTCTTACTTTTTTTTAAAAAATATTTAATCAGCAACAGAAAATATCTTCTTTATAAGACAAATCTTCACACGTATTTTCTTTGACATGTAAAGCAAAATTCTTTCCAGGCCCAGACCACTAGGGATAGATACAGAAAAGGTGTCAGGTCTGGTGTAGATAAAAGTCTTTTGTTATGATCTCCAGATAATCCTGCAAATCCAGTTTTGCACTAATTTTCTGAACTATACATTGTCGGAATTCTACAACTTCCGACTTTCACAATAATATATTTCTGAAACTTATAGAATAGTCCAGTAGAATAGCATTTTACCTTGCAAAAATTCGGGTAACTCTGATTTTTGGGTATGTTGTAAAGGTTGACCCTCTAATAAAAAAAACAAATTTTCGTCCTTCTAGACCTTGTGCGTTTTTTACAATATCAGAAAACCAAAAATTTTCGGCACTTTTTTCGATTTTTCTGAAATAATTCGGTTTCAGTGCATTTTACAGAAAGGGCACGTACACCATTTTGTAGAGGATAAAATTATCTACAACATGCATTATTCATGTTTGTAAATTGTCCAAATAGAAGGAGAGATACGGAATGCGGAGCCGGAAAATAGGGTTAAATTTGGAAAAAATGCAAAAATCCGCAAATGACGTCAGTTTTTGCTCAATAACCCACTTATAGTGCATTTTAGAAACAAAACTATCATAATAAACTTTTTAGAGCATGAGATAGTCTACAGTTTCATTTATTAGATAATTAAATATTGGTAATAGACCTTAAAAATCACAGCAAAAAGATTTTGGGGGAAAACAGAATAATACCACCTGACAAGTTATTAATTTAAAAAACGAGCTTTTATTTTTGATATTGAAAACACGATGTGGTTAATTAATTATAGAATGCACAATAAATTAATCAACAAATACATAGTAAGTATTATATAGTTGCTTTGTCATATATGTTTCCATTTTCTGCTGCTTGGCCCTGGTAATGATGCCATTGTCTCAGATACTTCATCATCCGTCTCTGTACTTGACTCGATTGGTTGTTCTAGGTCATCAAAGTCCTCAAGGTCCAGTATAATATCAGGACAGTTACCACATAGTTGGTTGTGGCATTTCACACAGATAACTGAGCACTTCAAGCCGGATTTTCTACAACTTCACTTCGTACTGCAATCTTTTTTGCATTGGCAAGATATGAAATCGAGTAGAGTTTGAGGGGCGTGTTCGTTCATCATGGTTACTGAAATGAGCCCATGACCACCCCTCTTCCTGCCCCATTCGAGAGGATCCTTTTCGTTTCCCAGCCGTGTCTGAACTTGTAGGTATGTTCGGAATGCATGATATTCAGTAGCATTTCGAGTAGGTGGTAGTCTCGCTAAATTTAATTTAAAATTGTTAGCTGCTCTAGCGAAGCTGACATACCGCAATACATTCAAGTTTTGGCCGGGATCACCTCCATACAGGGCAAGAAGTACAGCTTCTGTGGCTTCAACAAGTTTGTGCCTCGCTCCATTTGAATCTTTAAAGATTTGAACTTTTTTGTTCAGGGATGGGTTCTGAAGAATTCTGCAATATTTCATTTTCCCATGGGTGTAGAGCGCAGAAGTGGTCTCGCAACCACTTACTGCATGAACTAAAAGAATATTTTGTGCAACTTCCTTAAACTTGAAACACTTGTTGGAGTAGATAACATCAGGCAGTTTCCCTCTCCCGGTCCTTCGGAAATAAACATTGTCTGGAACTAGAGAAGCAACAAGAACAAGAAGGTCAATGTCTACACCATTGACAATGACAGCATCCTAATCACGGGCTAAGGATATAGCTGTGTTCTCTGTTAGCACATCTGCATCTTCAGTGGCCTGCTTAGTGATCATTTGTGCTTTTTCAAATTCATTTCGAAGCATAGAAATGAAAAGTTTTTTGTTTTTTTCATTCCCCAACAATTTTTCTTGTGGCATCTGTGGAAACATGGTCTCATTGAACTTAACACCTCAGCAGAAGTATGAATCTTCAAGCGACGAGCTCTTTCTGCACATTTATACTTTTTTAATTATGTGCAGGATAAGTTTCTGATATTTTCTTTATTTTAAACTTTAAAATTGAATTCAAAACCCCAGAAAACAATTCCGCTTTATACAGGTTTCTGTCTTATCAAGTATAATTTTTGGTATTCTTTCTATTTGGACTAAGATTTGCAACCTGAGATACATTTACCATTGACGAACTAACAAAAATATGTGGGTCAAATTAATATAAACACAACAAACCAAATCTTCATTGTGTGCCCTCTTCTCTTTCAATTCTAGCACCCGGGCCACTTGCTCCTTTTGCTCCCACCTCCCTTAGTTTTTGCCTTAGATACTCCTTTTCCCTTTTAAAATTTCTAAATTATGTCTTATTTATCTTTCAAGTATTCTTTTACATTATTCCCAGCTATTAATTTTACTTTTGACTTTGAATTCTTGGCTCAATCTCTTTGCCGCGCTTATATCTACCGACTAGGTTTTTTGGTTAACTTCGCCCCCCCCCACCCCCTCAACTATTCAACAGTTACCTTTTATTGTACATGCTATAATTAATTAATTGCATCGTTTAATCAATATCAAAAATAAAAGCTCGTTTTTAAATTAGTGACTTGTCAGGCGGTATTTTCCTGTTTTAACCATAAATCGTGTGTTCTGATTTTTAGAGTATTATAGATATTTAATGATCTAATAAATGAAACTTGTAGACTACTTCATGCTTTACAAACTTTATTATGACACCTTTGTCTCTAAAACGCATTAAAAGTTGGTTATTATGCAAAAACTAACGTCATTTGTGGATTTTTGCACTTTTTGAAAATTTTACCCTATTTTCCTGGCTCCGTATTTCACCCCCTATTTGGACAATTTACAAACATGAATAGTGAATGTTGTAGAGAATTT
This sequence comes from Maratus michaelseni, assembly GCA_963931845.1. Taxonomy (NCBI): domain Eukaryota; kingdom Metazoa; phylum Arthropoda; class Arachnida; order Araneae; family Salticidae; genus Maratus; species Maratus michaelseni. Next base: position 69,935,381 of record OZ007595.1, on the reverse strand, counting down.
TATCTTCTACAAAATGGTGAAAGTGCTTTTTCTGTACAACGCACTGAAATCGAGTTATTTAATAAAAATCGAAAAAAGTGCCGAAAAATATTGCTTTTTTCGATATTGTAAAAAACGCACAAGGTCTAGAAGGTCGAAAACTTGTTTTTTTTTTTATTAGAGGGTCAACCAATGCAACAAATCCAAAAATCAGAGTTACCCAAATTTTTGCAAGGCAATACCCTTTTTTGCGCTATTTCTACTGGACTAAGAAAGGGAGGAGACTGATTTGTCCTGTCGGCGCCGAAACGTCTGTGCCTCTACTGAATTTTTTTTAAACTCGGCTCCTTTGGTTAGATGTTTACCGATACAAACTAAAAAAGACTAAGAGTGTGTTACTATCCTCGCGACAGCATAACATACATGTTCACTTTTCTCTATCATTCTAAACACATGTGTTTTCACAAATATAACTGTACGATTTTCTCTTATCAATACATATTTTCTTTCTTTTTCTCCAGTAAAGTTCTTGGTAAATCTTTTAAATAATTACTGAGTTATATCTATAAGAAACATTTTAGGAATACAAAATCATATATTTTATTTTTAATTATCAATTATAATTAATCAGTTAAAATTAATTGCAAAAACTATTAATTAAGAAATAATGCGACAGATTGACTATTTTACATTACTCGGATTTGAAACATTTTTGAGTCGGCCAATCTTGCCTTTTGCCCCCCCAAAAATTTTCTTTCGCTACGGCACTGATTACACATAGTAGTGAACAATTATATAACATATCCCCTCCCATCGCATGTGTGAATAACATTTCCAAAACCAAACATGGTAAATCTCGCATTTTTGTCATGTTTCGGATTAAACTTGCTGATTTTATATTTTTAACTTTAAAACGACATTATAAACAGTATTATGTACATATTGAAGAGATCAAACACAGTGTATTTACAAATGAAGAAATTTCATCAACAAATAGAATTTTTATGGATATTTCAACATGGTATGAATTCCAATATAAAATTTTTGGATTTAATTTAAAATATAAAAGTTCATCGTTTATTGCTAACAATACAGTATTAGTGTTAAATTATAATAATTCTATTATGCAAATAAAAAATTTAAAGAATTATACACATTGTGTTTTAAACGATTTTCAGTTAGAAAATTTAAAAGAAAAAGCTATTGATTTTAATAGCAATCTTATTAAACACTTGTATACAGTTATCTACCGCAGTTAATTAAGCAAAAATGCACACTCGTTAATTTACCTTCTGAAATCGAGCGTGTTTTACTAACGAAACTTATCTCTTCTATTGAGGATAATGTACTGACAATATTAAAGCAAATTTATGAATGTGTAGGATGTATATTTAGACACCAATCCCAAAGTCTACATACATGTTTCACCTTTAATAAACGTGAAAGATTTAATCACTTAGGGGATATGATTTTAATGCTTGTAAATTTTTATTATGTTATTTCAAGGTTTTTAAACGGAGTTGAATGTATCAGTGAAAACTTTTTACGTAACATTAATGTGGAATTTATTCGAAATGTATTATTTAAGTCCTGAAAATAAAATATTTTGCTTTAAATCTGTGTGTTTATTTAAACAAAATGTGTGTGTTGATTAATATTGTTTAACTTGCAATTTAAGATTAATAATTTCTCTTATATGGTTATAACAGAAACATGATAACATAGCATGTATACTAAATGTTAGTAACATACTACACATGTTAGTAAATGTATTTTTGAACTATTATAAAAGTTTTTAAAATTTTACAAGATAGCAAAATTATTTTTCAGTTAAAAAAGTTTTATAAATTTACAATTTTAAATTTTAAACTTAATAAAAGTATTTCATACTTTATCAATGTTGATTCGTCTTGTATGTTTATATTATATAATGGTAACATACTATATAGTTGTTATGTTACTACATGTACTTATAAAAATAATTTAAACATGTTATAATATTGTAAAAGTTTTTAAAAAATTTACAAAGTAACTTAATTAAATTAAAAAATTATAAGTAAACAAAATAATTATTTTTTTAATTAGAATAAATTAACAAAAATGAAAAGTTATCAAAATGTTTTAAAATACTTAATTTTAATAAATTGTGTCTATGTATATATATATATATATGTGTGTGTGTGTGTGTATGTATCTATATACATGTGGAACTTTAGTTAAGTAATAGAAATTCTCAAACTTTGTCATTAGAAACCCTATATTCTGATAATTAATAACAATTAGCTTTAAATTAAAGAAATAGATTAATTTATACTTACAAATATAGCCCACTTATAATAGCACATCCATCTTACATAGTTACTTCAGACATTATGCTTGTTACTATCCTAGCAACAGGATGTTTTTGTCGTACCACATGATTTCCTTTAAATTCACGTGATCATGAAGATAAGAGTTAAACACAACGTGTTTGACATTTTCACTTCTGCTATAGAAGAGGCTTGTTTAGTAAGTTATAATGTCCTGTATTCTTTATTTTACAATTTATTAAGAAGATCTAATTTAAATAACGTTTATATTGCAAACGTAAGGTAAAAGCACTAAATTATTGTTTTAAAAGCCTTTTATTTTGTAATTCTATCGACAATAAGATGATGTAATACATTTAAAATCTTACTATTGGGTTTTATTTTAGCATAAACATTATTTATTCAACTGGCTATTGCTTTTAGAAGTAACTTAATTTTCTTACACAAGCGGAAAATAATATTTCTTCATTAATATATCATGTTTACAAAATTTTTAAGTTATATACAATATAACTTGTAAATCTATATATATATTTGTCTTACGTGGCGCGAAAATAGGGCTGAATTTGTAGCTTATGGTTTGGCAACAACCGTAGTTTCCAGAGCTCCGACCAATGAACAGACTAGATTGTCTTAGATCAGCTCCGCCTCCAATCCAATATGGCGGTCACTGTGAGAGCAGTGAAACCATAGAATGAAACTCAATTAACTAGCATTTATTAAAAATAAAATAACATGTACGTAATCCAAAGCGTCTGAGATGATTCTTCATTTTAATTATGAGTAATATCGTCAATTTCAAAAGAATTCACAACTCTTATTTAGAATTCATTTACGAATTTCACTCACTCAAAAATAAAAAAAAAAAAAAATTAACTGCCAAGGTTGCACCTGCCGCCATCTGTTGCTGTAAATTGAAGTAAAAAGTAATTTTTTTTTTTTGTAAAAACCTATAATCATTTTTTTTCTAATGAATTTAAGCCGCGCTGTAACTAATTATGTTTCCAAGAACTTTTTTTCATAGTATTTAAATGATTTATATGTCCATTGGCAGCGCCAACTAAATGCATTTTTAGTTATGTCTTCAACGGAGAATTACTTTTTTACATTAAAAAAAATTGTCAATTTCATATATTCAAATGTTTTATGGTAGAACTTATTCCGGCTAGAATTGCTGAAAGATAAAAAGGGGCGAGCGAGCTGGGACCGCGTAGCGGTCTCAATGTGAAATTCTTCGCAATTCACGGGGGTTGGCGAGCGTTAGCGAGTAGGGGGCTGAGCCCCCTAGTATCGTTTATTACCATAGTGTATTATATGGAAGCATGTTGCAAATGTGACTATATATGAAAAGCTGCGAGTTTCAATTTTCGAGAATTTGGAAATTCTTAATTATAAAAGCTATCCTATGATGTAATTATATATTACTTTTTGTTAATTGTAGATTAAAAAGTACCACACATTTTATTATTTTCAGCAGTATTTATGCAGTAGTACATTATGTTTAAATTCGTGAAGTGTCTGGAATCTGAATTCAGTTGTGTTTTAGTTTCATTATTCTTAGCTTATGTCGTTTATTACTAGTACATAGTATATTTTTATACTATAAGTATCTATAAGTATATGTATACTTACATGTTATTTAAGTATATATGTATACTTATGGATTTGGTATATAAATTTATCCCCCCTCTTCAGTATGCAGCGTTTTAAATCTTTAAAACTCCATATTTAAAAAATAATCTAAATTACTCCATCCCCTAACCTCCCAAATTTACGCTCCCCCCCCCCCCCCCCCCAGCATACAAATTAGATAAAAAATTGTAAAAAATACTTTTTACTATCTTTTACATTAAAAAAAAAAAAAACCTGTTCTATTTATTGCTCTCTATTGCTGTGGCAAAAAATAATCATAAATTACACCCCTCTATACCCGAAATTTCTACTTCCCCCCCCCCCCCCCTGTTCAGCACGCATAATTTCAAATAGGTAAATTTTGTTTGAAAAAAAAATTCTACATTTGTTACTCACTAATAAAAAAAAAAAAAAATCCCTTAAATTACCCCCCATAACTCTCCAAATTTACGCTTCCCTCCCTCCCCCCAGTATACAAAGGAGCGTAAAATACTTTTAAATATTTAATTATTTTTATTTTATATAAAAAAATCGGTTCTATTTATTGCTCCCTAGTGGCAAAAAATAATCATAAATTATCACCTATTCTTGAAATTTCCAACCTTCCCCCCCCCCCCCTCCCTCCAGCGGACATATTTTCAAATATTTAGAAAAATTTGTTTAAAAAAAATTGCTACTACATTCGTTACTTACTAATACAAATAAATAATCCCCCAAATCCCCCCCCCCCAAACTCTCCAAATTTGCGCTTCTTCTTTGCTCCCCCCCCACCCACAGCATACAATAAATTTTAAATATATAAGTTATTTTTATTTTTATATAAAATATCTTCTGCCCTATCCGTTGCTCTGTAGTGACCATAAATAAATTATCAGTCATATAAAATATTCCCTTCCCCCTGAAATTTCCGTTCCCCCCTCCCGCATACAAAATTTAAAACAGTCTATTTAAAAAAAAGTGCCTAATTGTTTACCGTGTAATAACAATAAACAAGTAAGCAATCATCTAAAATATTTCCTCCCCCCTCCCCCACCCCCGGGCCAGTTCGCCATAGAACACTGTTTAAAAACTTAAAACCAATTTAAAAATATATCCGAAAAAGCACAGAGGAAGAAAAGCCCACTAATACACTTTTATTAGAGAAAAGTACACTAGGATAGGGTAAGGCTCCTATAATAGGAGCTGACGCATATCCATTTTGTTTCGCATTATTCGGGTCTCAGTTCAGCATCTTAATCTACCGCTTTGATGTTTAACTGAGCACGAATAATCCGAAACAAAATGGATATGCATCAGCTCCTATTATAGGAGTCTTAGGATAGGGATGGTTTCTGCCACCCAAATAACCTAGAGCTAAATAACCCAGCAGCTGAAGCGTGACGTCACATGCCCGTGCTCCGAGGCTAACGAAAAAGACAGGCTACCGCGGTGCATTCCACTTATCTTTTTTTACAGACCGCTAGAGTGACGTGATGCTCTTTTCGTACACCTGCATTGGTGGATTCGAGCATCACGTGACTCCCGCGGTCTGTAAAAAAAAAAGATACGCGTAAAGCACCGCGGTAGCCTTTCTTTTTCGTTAGCCTCGCCCGTGCTCTATTGCTTGCCTAACTCATAACAGGAATCTGAATTGCTGACTTTAGTCGTTTCAGTCAGGCATTCTCTCTTTATATAATTAGTATAGACAGGTATTTCAATCTTTTTGGAACACTCTGAAGAAAGTTTTGCGATGGCCACAGCATACTAATTTTAGTTTAATGAATATTTGAAACAGACTGAAAACGTTTATCATTTTAAATTCCTGAAGGGCCACCAGTCTCTTTAGCCCTTTCTCTGCTTATATGTCTACTTATTTCACTTATATACAATAAAGAAACTGGACACAAGTTAAGGAAAAATAACATTTAATATACATTTTCAAATACATATTTCCAATTTGACAACAGATTCACATTTATCTAAGGCACTTATATTACAGATAAATGCTTGTTGCATTTTTGATTTTTATGTAAAACATAAAATACTTACATTTTCTCATTAGTTTCAAACTATCAAAAATTTTACATAAAAGGACAAACTGTATCAGACAAAATACATAAAATCCAACATTCTTTTAAAACTTTAAAGTATTTCAAAATTCAGTAAAATATATTGTATGATTTTACACATCCAATTCATTATAAGAAATACAGAGACACGTATAGATTTCCAGAAACGGCAGTGACATTTAAAAAAAAAAAAGCCTGCAAAATCGACCTCTAACTATTTAAAGATACACATTCAATAAAAAGTGTTGCTTCTACAATGGAGCATTGTTTATACATTGTTCACGAATGCATTTTTCATTATACGTTTTCAAAGTTAATTCTACATTTATTCCCAGGTTTTCTAAAGACAAAATGTTTCTGAAGTTAAAAAATAAATTCTGAGATAATAAATTCGTTCTATCTAACATATTCTATGTACATTGTATTTTTTTTTCTCTAATAATTTGTTACTGCCATATGCAAAATACATAGATTTATTAAAGATGTGTTTAACAACAGTTTATTTTGTAAAATAAAGATGAGAATTTTATATTTATTAACAGTATTAAAATATTTTCTTAAAAATTTATAAAAAAGATATCCAAATTGCATAATAAAAAAGCACCCAATATCAATATATTAGAATTTTATTATCTTTGGCTGGGTACTTCAATTTAGTCTGTTAAAATGAAGTTTCAGTTATACGATTGTTGGAGAAACGCATGAACGGCAATATATTATAAGAAATTTCTGCAATGACATAAAATAGAAGATACAACAACGATTGTTTTGAGCTGAAAAACAACGAATTCTTCATCAAGTTAACAAAAACACGTTACGTCAGGATATGCATCAAGCAATCCGCCACCACGGTTTTGTTTAAGCGATGTGAAACTAGGTTTATCTTCAGTTCCAAATATTCGTCATTGTTTTCTTTTATGGCATTCAAAAATATTACTTATTAGAAATGATGCAGCAATTGAAAAATCTAAAAATTCATATTTACAGTTCCAAAAATTTGATAATAAATTATGATTTGAAAGCATTAGTCTACAAATTTACTAAATATTTCACATTGATAAACCTTGATTGCAAAACAGTTTGGGCATTTTAAATAGGGCTGTTAAAATGTAACACTTAAGAAAATCGTGAAATTTAAAAAAAGGCTTCCAATTAAAAAAAGAATTTAATTTTGGACTTTTCTTTGGGCTTAATTTTTCAGTTCAAAAGCAAACTACATTCATTTTGATTTTGTGCTAAAGGTCTTGAATTTTTTTAAAGTTGCTGTGGCAATGTGAATTCTAGGTGACATTAGTGTTAAAATAATCAAGACATAAAATAAACCCAGTGGAAAAAGTCACTTTCGCCGCTATTTTGCATTTTGTGGTAGCTTCATGCATTTTTTAAAGACACTGGTCACATGACGACATTCGTAAGCTAATGCTAAACTAATAAGCGCAGCCTTTACAAAATTTCTCATTTGCATATTTAAATATTATTATTGCATAGAATAGCTGATGTCTAACGTTGCACTTTTATGCTTTTCCGATGCAGGATGTAGTCCCATTCTGAGGACATTTACAATTTCGAAAAAAAATGGTCGATTGGTTATAAATTTGAGTGTCCTCAGAATGTAACTACAATCAAAATCAAACAGCTACAATGGTAACAACCTCATATATCCCATGCAAAAAGAATAATTTAAAAATATTGAAACGCAAACTAGAAATTTGAAAAGAAGGCTTCCATTGGTTTAACACTAGCTTGCGATTGCCGACACCTGACTGACGTAGGCTCTCAAAAGAGGACTCATTTCTTCAAATATCGTAGCTCTTCTTTTATAAGTTTTGAAGAAATGTTAAAAAAACGTTTTTGACCAAAGTTTAAAGGTTACTGTGGAAAATCTAGCTGCCGTTCAAAAGACAATTTTGCAGGATAAATTTCGTATGCCTTAACAGTTTATTTCAACATCATTAAATAAAAGTATTTAGAACGACCATTAAAAAAACACGAATAGCTTTCGAACATGTATACGACAAGCTCACATTCAACATGGAATAATTCGGTTTACGTTTACTCATTTAGGCAGATGGTCCTGATCATGATATCTGCGACTGCGTATGGATCACAGTTGGAAGAGGGTCTCCTGTCTTCCAGGTATCCCATCTTCTTTTCTGCGACTTGGCGAGGAATGCGAATGCTAGCACCACGGTTCGCGACTCCGGCAGAGAAGTCGTGAATGCTGGAAGTCTCGTGCAGACCTGTAAGCCTGCGTTCGTTGTCCCTTCCTTGTTTTGGATCGTAGGCTTCAATGTGGCGTTGGTGGACTTTGGAAAGCTTTGCGATGGCTTCTTCGATGTATCTGAAATATAAAATCACATTGAAAATTGCGTTCAAGTTTAATATTTCAACTTATAAAATCGTATATATTATTTATCCTGTCAACATCCTTTTTTCTAAGAAAATACGAAACTCAGAATGACGAATGAAATACCATATGAAAGGATTTTGAACAGGCTTCTGACATAGTACACTTACATTTTCCTAAAACATGTTTTTTGATTAAAATTTGCTGATAATTAAAAATTAAATCGGCATTGTTTTCATAAATTAAATGAAACGTTTTCCTTAAATTAATGTTGCCACAAAAATAAAATACTGCATTATATTGTGCTCAGCAATAATTATAAAAATAAAATTGTAAAATAAAGATTGCTGCACGGGTTTATTTTATATTTATGATTAAAGAGCAAAATTCAAATGCTCAATTTATTTTTCTTTGTCCCATGTTTTTTTCCCGAAACAGATGATTTTATCTTCTAATGCAGTTAAAATACGATATATATATATATTGCCTTAGCTATCAGCGATCAGTTTTTACTGTTACTTTGATAGGATAAATGATATGATATTCTGACTTATGTTGTTTGCAGATATTTTTAGTCCTTATTTTTTTTTTAAATATAAATTTAAACCTGCATCTAAAAAATATTGCAAGGCAGTGCGAAATCTTAGCATGGGTCCACTGGTAAGTTTTAAATATTCTCGCAACCATTCCAAACTGATTTGGAATAAACTCCTAATAACATAAAATAATATAAGAAGATAAAAACGTTTTAAGCACCACAACAAGTAACTAACAAATTACAGACTAGTTTCGGTAGCATAACGGTCATCAGTGCAAAGTATGATGGAATGCTACATGCTACCAAAACTAGTCTGCAATTCGTTAAAAAGTTCTGGTACTTAAAACGTTGTTTTATCTGCTTATATATTTTACTGCGCTAAGTACAGGGTAATTCATAAGTATACAATTTTCAAATGCTGTAAAACTGGAACAATTTAATGCACTTTCCCCAAATGCAGCTTTTAGGAAGCTGTCTGATTTCAAGCAAAAGCTGAGAATTGGAAATGTAAGAAAAGCATTGCGCACGAAAGGTAACAGAGAGCTGTCTATTCCACAAGATTATTTCCCCGCAGCCGCCAGCGCCCACAAATACAATTTGCTCTGAATTTTTATCTGAATGCGAATAAAATTGTCAGTTTCCCAATTTGTCTTAAATTATTTTTTAATTATTTAAGTTTATGACGTCATCAGTGATGGAACAGCACAGAATCAATTGACACCGTTAAATTTAAATTGTACTCTTTGTCTTATTTAAGGACAGAGTTTCAGAGATTTTTTTTTTAAGGCGAAGAACTCTATTAATTAAAATTTAGTGGTGAGAATCGCCCAACTGCTGCGCCACTGTTCCATCACTGCGTCATCAACTGATGAGTGAACATAGTGGCAACTGCAAAGGTTTTAATATGGAATAATGTGTTCTATATCTATTTGCCATACAAGCTGAAATTCTGAATGCCGATTTGATTATAGTCTATATTTGATATAGTCTATAGTTGATTATATTGCTCAGTGAAGCCAAGTTGCATACTAAAGGGCACTTCTACTATTTGGAGGGTTTTCAGTTGCTGCCTCGAGAAATGCTTATCAAATTCCTAGCCATAATTATATGGATAATTGTTGATTTTTGTTTTTGTTTTGTTAATTTTGTATGTATTCATCGGATTATTGATTCCACAAAGAGTTCCCTCCAGTGTCTTCCCCGGAGAAAACTTGAGTTTGCAGCTTTTGCTGAGTAATGCGAACATTGTAAATTAAAGTTTTTACATTTTTTGAAAAGAAAAAAAACAAGTTGGAAATTGTACGTCAAACGTTACAAACGAGGTGCGTTCGTACGCACGTTTTAGAATTAAATTCATGATATCCCGTGCGTAGAACGGGCTAAACAGCTAGTTAAGTATATATTTTATGACACTGTTCATACAAATATCTTAACTAGTTATATAAATATTCAGATATATATGTATCAGCTAGTTATATAAATATTCAGATCTTGATGATTTTTAATTCTGTGAAATGAATTATATCGTCTGCAGATTAATTTCTGTAATAAAATAAGTATCTCGGTCGCTTGACGATTTAACATCCATCGGAAGCTCCTCTAACAAAAAAGCACCGATTTAAAAAAAAAAATCAAATTTCTTAATAAATATTTTTATTAATATCTCCTAAAGTTTTGATTCGATTTTAATAAAATTTGAAATGTCTCGACAAAATTCTGCAAAGATAATATATTTTAAATTGCAAACCATTTGGTTGGGTAGTTTTTGCGTTGTTATATGCGGACGGACAGACAGACGGACGGACAGACAGACAGACGGACGGACAGACGGACGGACCAAACGACGACTATAGGTGCTACGTATTTATACAAAATTCTGCAAAGATAATATATTTTAAATTGCAAACCATTTGGTTGGGTAGTTTTTGCGTTGTTATATGCGGACGGACAGACAGACGGACGGACAGACAGACAGACGGACGGACAGACGGACGGACCAAACGACGACTATAGGTGCTACGTATTTATATAATTACGAACGCACCTAAAAACGGGATGCAAAATTGGAAATGTTGGGATCCCTTCCCCTTTACACGGCCTCCGACTAAAAGAAAATCCTTTACATTCCTTTAAAAAGGGACATCCATTTAGCAATTTTCGAAAACTCAAATTAGAATTTACCCAAATGATTCTTAAAAACTTCTCTAAACTTGCAGCTTGTCCATTTTTAAAACAAAGTGGGAAAATAAGGGATTTCGTTAAAAACCGGAACATTAAGTCTAAAACTTGTCAAATAAATTAACTAAGAAATACGTATTTCTGCTAGACAAAGGAAAAATTTATGAGCCTTCTGATCCTATCTCGCTTGCCTTTACTAATAATAATCTCACGAATCTTTTGCAAGACTCCTATTCAACATTCCGAAGTCTGTCCAAAATATTTGAGAAAATTGTAAAACTACAGCTTCTGGAGAACAAATGGATTCTTATAATCAGGGTTCGGCGACACATCAGTGGATACATATCATGATATATATCCTATATTTTCAAAACATGTTTACTATTGATGACGCCATAAATTTTAAATGCTCTATTACTGAATTGCGTAAAAAAAACATCCTTATATCTCCCAAATTGATAATCATATTAACTAAGGGTTTACTGCGTCGGATTAAGCGTCTCATTTCCAATTAAAATATATCTTTGAATTGAAATTTGAGTGAAATGCAGGGTCATGAAAAATCGAAGAGTGTGGAAAATAGGATCACAAATATCTCGGCAACTCATGATCCGATCAACTTCATTCTTTATGCAAAATTTACTTTTTTTTTTTTTTTTTTTTTTTTTTTTTTGTCTTTTATATTCACTCCTTAAAATAAACAATTTCGAATATTTTTATATACTTTTTATCAGAACGAATATTTCGAGAGTCCGAAAAAAATAGTTCCGGATAATCGAGGTTACCAAAATTCAATAAGCTTCATCTATAGGTGAAAATTAGCGGTCGCCACTCGCCACGTGGCGATTAAAGTTTAAAAAGTGGCGATTAAAAAATCAGCCATCGATCGCCACCCTAGTCGCCACTTGCCAAGTGGCGATTAAAAAATCTGTTATCGATCGCCAAGTAAAATACACCATTTTTCATGGAAATATGCATGTCTACATTGATTACATCTAATTAGAGAACTGGTTAATTCTTTTTTCTACCAGATGCAAATAGATTTCAATGACTTAGCTGTATTTTCAATATTTCGGCTTTTCCTCATGTGCGTACTCGAGTTGGATTTTTTTTTTTTTTTTTCAAGAAATGTAGTGTTATTCTGCAAAATATATTCATCAGCTTTTGATTCCCTCATGCATTTCAAGTAATTTATTCCTTTTTTTCCCACCTGATACAAGCGGATTTTAAGGACATTTCAATTTCAGTATCTTCAATATTTCGACTCCTGCCACATGCTCACAAGAGCTGACCAGTTGGATTGTTTCTTTAAGAGATACTGTTTAATCATGTGAAATACACTCATACTCACATAAAATAGGTATAAAACTCTTATAGAAGAGTATGTTTATATACAACGATTATAATTTATCTAGATGTCAAGAAAGTTTGAAACATAATAGTGGTCACTAACTTTAAAAAGTGGCCACTAATGAAACTGAGTCTACTGGCCACTGGCTACTAACTAAATTTCCCAGTTTTCACCTATCCCATTATTACATACTAAGAACATACCAAATTTCAAGTCTATCTCAATTTGTTCGGGAGATTGGGCGTTTACAGACACACAGATACACACGGCTTTTTTTTTTTTTTTTTTTTTCTAAAAATATGTTTTTCGGAATCTCTAGTGTCTGAAACGTGTAAATCAGTCAAAAATTTTTTTTTTTTTTTTTTTTTCAAAACGATTACGAGACTTGCCCTATACTACGCATGATAGGTAAGTAATAACACTCAGCGTCAGCTCAGAAATTAAAATATTTCTTAGTTTATCTGCCTCATTTCTAATTATTATTGTCACAATAACAATGATCTTACTTGAGTCCTCCTGCCTCTCTCATCTGTTTGGTGCTGAAGTTGGTGTGGGCTCCTGCTCCATTCCAGTTTCCGGGCATTGGTTTGGGATCGAAAGAAACGACCACTCCGAATTCCTCTGCTATCTGGTGGAGAATAAACCTTGCCATCCAGACCTCGTCTCCGATAGAGGTACCCTCACAGGGACCCACCTGGAATTCCCACTGAAAAACAGGACATCAAAAGGACCATGTAAATACAGAAATAAAATTACAAAGAAATGTTTTCATTGTTTACACTCATGAATAAACAAGAAAGAAAATAGTGACTTAACAATGAAAAAATTACGGGAGTGGCTAATGTAATCAATTTTCAAGTAAATTTAACTATTGCGATAATCAAATATTTACGAAAATAATCGTTTAAGGTAATTATCTCTATCACGAAAGAAATGCTTCATTTTAGATAATTTATTTAGAGTACAGAAGGTACAGAAATAAAACAACTGGAGGTTTTAGATATAATTATGCTTTAAAACAGGATTTTTAAGTTAACAAGATTAAAGGGACCATGGGGAAATTTTAAACTTCGTAAATTGGATGTGGAAAAAACATTTTATATTTATATTCAGTGGGATTTAGTTAAATTGCACATTTTCTTCTTTTGTAAAGTACATTAGAAATGAGAGTATAAGTATAGCACATTGTATTAATAACACAATAATTCTCGCATATATCTTAAAACAATCTCTTGTGCTTATATGTGCATGTGCGGATTTCGACCGTTCTTAAAATTAGCTACATTTCCCAAACGAACTTGAGCGTAGCAATATTACTTATTGGGGGTGTATACTGTAGCACAAAATTTAATTTCAGAGTCTTATCTAAAGCAAATCTTTAAAAAGATGAGACTCAATGAGATAAAAAAATTACTTAGAGATTTAAATTCAATTGATGTAGGGTTGGTTGGTTGTATGGGGTTTAATGGCACAAAGTCCCTTTGCAGACTGGCTGCGCCGAGAAAAAAAAAAAAAAAAAGATTAATACCAAAATATAAAACAAAATTACCTTAACCTTATCACAAAAATGAGATAAAAAAAATACATGTAATGTGACAATTCATGTGGGGAGTCCTTAGCTTTATTTTGATTGAAAGCTGTGACTGAAAAAACCTACTTTTATCGGATCAGATTCAGACATTAACATCTCTATAGAAAATGAAGGAATTATCAGTCTCAAAAGAGAAAATTTGTTGCAATTTTATGTAATATTTAGAATTGTTGTACCGAACAAACATTTCTAAAAATATTTAGAATTTATAAAATTTTAAAGCATACAATCCAATTAACAGCTTCCTTTAATCGAAAGTTATATTTAAAATCTATATGTACATTTAAAGAAATGTGGGAATTATTATTATTATTATTTATTTTATTTTTATTTATTTATTTTTATTTATTTATTTTTATTTATTTATTTTATTTTATTTTATTTTATTTTATTTATTTATTTTTTTTTTTTTTTTTGGGGGGGGGGGTCTAATGAGAAGAAAGGCTTTACAAAAAATACATTACATTCCACAAGTTTGAAAAAAAATTATCGACTTTTCAAAGCCAATTTTTTGGTAGTAAATCCCCCCCCCCCCCCTAATTTACTGTATCCTCCCGTTTAATTGTTGCAATGATTCCTAATGTTAGAGTCTGGTTTCGATTTAGGAAAACCAAACCATATATCTAGCTAACCATCCTGTACTGGTGGTATAAAACGGTAAAATAACAATTAGGTCATCGTAAAATATAATCTCTAGCTGGGATATTTTGAAATGATGCATAAGCACAAATTTCCCAATTATATTAAAAGTACTTAATTAAAATAACAACGCGTTGTGTATTGTTGCGGTATCCAGGTGTATGAGCCTCTAGCTATTAAATAACAAGCAACGTGTGGTAAAAATATTAACTAGGAAAATATCGTTTCTACACCTTGACATATTATGCATGAAGAGATTAGAACAAATTTAAAATAGCAAATGAAGTTTATTTACAACAAATATTTACAATGTAAAAAAAGAAAAAAGCGCTACCCTTGTCGCCATTAAATAGGATCATACGATCCCTAATCATTAACTTTTAAACTTAAGGCTATATTTGATATCATTGTTACTTAAACATTAAAATAACCTTTTTGAAACATTAAATTGCTTGTTTTTTAGTAAATAGGCAATTACTGTGCAGCACTAAGTAACCTCTGTGGGGTAAATAAAAGACAACATTTATATATAACATATTATATATATTTATATAAAATACAATATTTATATAAAGAATATGTTCAATGGAATGGGGTTATAGAAGAAACACTTAAAAACCCTTCATCATTTGTCAAATTAAAAACCACTTCATTTTGAGTTACAGAAGGCTATTTCTTGAATTACACAACCAAATGTCCTACAAATTAATATATAGCTCTAGATATAATGCAAAATATAAATGTACACACATTAATAATAGATTGAAATAAAGGAATAAATCAGAAATGTCCGACACAGAGTGATGTGAAGACAATAAGATTCTAGTCTCCGATTACCCAGGCAAAATTACAAACGGAGTAATAAGAGACATAGCTGACAATACATACGAAAACAGAAAATTTTCACAATTGACAAAATAGAATTAACATGTTGGTCAAAAACTAACACGAATTATATCTAAAAATTTAACCCCCTTTTACGCTAGAAATTTTCATTGTGAAAAGTCTTTAATTATGAGACTTTTAAAGTAATTTTTCAAATACAAACAATTACATATAAACATATCGATAATTATATATCGATAATAGGTAATCATTTAAAGATAAAAAATACATTTAAGCATATTTCTTATATTTAATGTATGAGGGGGGGGGGCGGAAATCTGCCTCTCACGAGTCAAAGTGTAGACTTTTAACCTGATGAGTTTACAGGTTCCCAGGCGGACTCGTGAAGCTCGGAAGAAAAAGCAGACTCCTTACTTTTTCTTGTTGGAGTAGGACTATTTATCTCTGAAAATTGGGGAGATGGTCTTTGACTCTGGACGCAACAAGACGGGTCGTAGTGATATATTTTCTGTATATAAGATCGGCAGACGGCCATCTTTATTAAGTTTTAATTAATGTTGCTGAAAATATTTGATGTTTCCTTGTAAATATACATCTTCATTATTTAACCAAGAGCCATTAAAGTATATTGATTTGGAATTAAGCTGAAATTCTTATTTTGACCCTTACACAATTTTCGTGATGTCTACTTTGACATATTTACGAATAATCACGAATATTAAGTTTTTTTTTTTTTTTTTTTTTTTACCCGTCTTTTATCTTTATCTTATTACCCCACCTTACATTTATTTCCAACATTTTCTTTTAAATTTACTAGTGATAAGATCTCTTAACATACTTGTGCAGGCATGACTTCAGCATTAGTTCCACTAATGTTTATGCCAGCATACATGCATGCTTTGTAATGGGCCTCCACTACATCTCTTCCATAAGCCTTCGTTGCGCCGACGCCACAGTAATAAGGACCTACGTGGGAAAAATAATGGCACACTAATTAATAAAACCCTTCATTTTATCAAAAATATTTAAAAAACAAAACACACATAAAACATTTTGTTAAGTGATTCTACATAATACTAGAACTTTAAAAATAAAATACTATACTCACTAATAACAATTTTAGAAGTTTGCAAACCATTTTTAGTAACAGTGAAACCACTAAGAACACAGAGCTCCTATATAAAATGAAGCGCTAACTTCCTATATTTTAAAAATGAAGTCAGCAGTCTCCGTATGAATACAATTTTGCCATAAATTTTTGTTCAGTCAGTTTCGCTTTGAAAGAAAACTGTGGCAAAACTTTGATTTCTTCCTAACACGTGAAGATTTTCTTAGATTAATAATTTTAAAATATTTTAACATGGTGATGTGTTGTTCTGATTACGGGCACAGCAACAGGTGGATAAAGGACAAAACATAAGATTTTAACACAGTAAAACAAAAATTTAAAATTGTTTGGCAATAGAAGCACTCTATATACCGCTAATATAAAAACTTAAAATAGTCTAGCAGCAAAAGCACTAGATACCGCCAGCGGAGAAATCACGCTTAAAATGATGCGATGTGGTTTTAGCAGACGGCCGAGTTAGCCCTCCGTTCTACACTAGTGTGCAAAACTTAAACAACAAACACAAAATGCTAATTCCTGAACACATGAGTACTCAAAAGGAAATTCTATAAACAGCAAGTGTAGAAAATAGGTACTACCCTAAACAGCACAGACAGTCGATGTGAAGTCTTCTTGACATCACAAATGGTCACAATTGTCAAAGTCACTACAACGAACAGAAATGTGATATCTTTCATTCGTCTCATTTTTACTCTCATTTGGTCCCCCTGAACAGTCACCATGACTGCTGCTTTTTGACGAGTCACCAGGTGACTTTACAATGAAGTCATGTTGTGACTCATGTGACTGTCATTTTGACACTCCATTCTAAAGTCATGATAGCTGTTATGTGACGAGTTTCCAAGCGACAGAAAATGAAATCATCTGGTGACTTTTCACAGAGGAGTGCAATGATGACTTCACAATAGAGTGTCGATCACCGGAAAGTCGCTATGCGACTTCATTGTGACATTATTTGGCGACTCATCACAATGCAATGCTCACAATGACTTCAAAGTTCAGTCTTCAACTGACAGTGACTTGAGAATTACAAGGCGACTTCATTGTAATGTCACCTGGTGACCCATCACAAAGCGACAGTCACAGTGACTTTTCAGTGTTAACAATCATTTGAGAGTAATAATGAGACAGTGAAATATCCCATATTTTGATTCACTGTAGCGATTGTGACGCTTCTAACCATGTGTGACGTCAAGGGGACTTCACATCGACTGGCCGTGCTGTTAGGGTAGTATCTCTTTTCTACACTTGCTCTTTAAAGAATTTCCTTTTGAGTACTCACGTGTTCAGAAATTAGCATTTTGTGTTCGTTGCTTAAATTTTGCACACCAGTGTCTATTAGAGTTCAGTAGCTAAGACAGAATCTCAAAGGACCAGAAAAATAGTTATGTTTTAAACAGTTTTAGTAGATTAAGCGTCTTAGCAGGTTATCTCTTATAATTGCATTGTTTTCTTTTTTCCGAGACAATGTCTGTTACACGGGTTTTAATAAAATTAATATTTGAACCGTATCACTATAGCAAACTCAAAAGTGGATTATTTTCTTATTTCACTGGATATTTAATAGAATTCGTAAAAAAATATTAAACTGAATTCAGTACAGACAAATGTCTCAAAACTTCATCTACATTTCAAATATTCATACAAATTTAGCAGATTGTCGTACCGGATTCTTTTTTGTACCATAAGACTTGTCAAAAAGTGTGATTTTCCATGTCAAAAAGAGAAAAAAAAAATAGTTCAAAAGTCCAATAAGTCCGTTCAAATTTTAAAAAAATGCCTAAACAGTTAAACCGTCGAATCGGAGTCTGTTTCACACAATAAGACTTCTTAAAGGAAATAGTTTGAATTTTTGAGACTAAAAAAGAAAGAAAGTTTGAACATTCTGTGCCCCACAAAAATCAAACATTTTGACAAGTCTTAAGCTGCAAATCGAACTCCGATTCGGCAATTTAACTTTTTATGAATTTCTGGAATATGAACGGACTTATGGGATCCCCTGTATTTCCATCTTATTCTCATTCTTCAAGTATTACAAAGCACAGTGCAAAAAACTACATTTAAAAATACGCATTACTACCAAAGTAGCCTGTTTAAACAAAATTACTATAAAGACACATCACTACTAAAAACTTTTGGATAGCTGAGATCGATCTCTACAACCGCCATTTTTTACTTTTTTCGATTTTCTTTGCGGATTATGAGGATACTTTCACTTTCAAAACCGGTTCCGGCGGTTGTCGAGATTAATCTCAGCTATCCAATGCAAAAATAGTTTACAAATATTGAAATGCGAACGAGATATTAGAAAATAACTGTCCCATATTTAACATTAGCGAGTTTCACGGTGTTTTCGCATAAGTGGAGAGGACCCTTAAACTGTTTAAAGAATACGTTCATAAAATTACGAACATAGGTGCATTTTGGGACAGTCTACATCTAAAACCAAAAATAAAATTTAATTTTCCAAAAATGCATCATAAAATAAGCAAAACCGAAGTTTTTTTTTAAATATTCAATTTTTTTGAAAATACAGTAAAACCTGTCAAAACGTAACCTGTCTATAATGGAATCCTGCTTTTTAACTAAAAAAAAATATATAGTCCTCACTAAAACTATATAATTACCATTGATTACCTGTTAAGAGGTTTGTGTCTAAACAAAATATTATTCCAGCTCCTTGCGATTCTGTTTTAGCAAGTTTGACTGAATTTTGGTTTTAAATTAAAAGTCCAGCAGATTTTTTTTTTAATAAAAAATGATAGGTTTAATTATTAATTTTATCATGCTCGGAACATTCGTCTCTCTTTCACGCATTTGGTATAAACTTTAGTTTAAAATTATAATATTAAAAAAATTTGCAATATACGCAAATAAAATTAAAAAAAAAATATTTTTTTTTAAATTTCTTTAAACCCAGAACTTTTGAATTATATGAAAGTAATCAGCCGGTCGAATATTTTGTATTCGACCAAAATTGCTATTCGGACTCGGTATAACTAAATTTATACTAACTTATAATTTCAACTAATTTATACTTTAACTAAATGTATATTACTCAATGTGAGCGATCAGACTTAACATATTCCACTTAACATTTTGAAGGGTAGTGGTACATTATTATACCACTTAATTTTAATTAAAAAGGGCTTATTGGCACCCAGAATTGAATAAAATTTTGCTTTTAAAATGTACGCGAAGAAAAGTGTTTAGTTTCAAATCAACTTGTTCCTTAATTCTGATGTCAGAGATTTCAACATTTTAGCAACATAATTATTTTGCCCCTGAAAGGGTTAATAAAGTTCTCAAATACCGAATTAATACACGAGTAAATCAAGACTAATTTTAAGTTGTTGATATTCAAAAACTGAGCTAAAAATCTTTAATTATTTGAACGTAGTCTAAACAGGCATCTTGAAAATACCATTAACGATTTGGTAAAAAAATTGACTAAAAAAAAAAAAAAAAAAAAGTTGTAAACACAATTGAAGTAACTAAAGGAGAACTGTGGTCTGAATCTGCTACTGCATATCTGCTGTCAACATCAATAATGAAAAGCTTACAATTTTCCTGACATATTTCATCGTAACATCACTAAAAATTTATTCGTAATAAGTGTTTATGAAGGTATTCTGTAATATCGTTACAGATAAATCCAAAAAATATTAAATGATTTTACAAAATCAAATTGTATATGTTAAAATGAAAATTAAAGAAACGACACAAACAAAAAAAACATTCTGCTTTTGTTTATATTGATAATTCGAAGAAGCTATTAACTTTGCTAAAAAATCTTTCTCATACTTTTCGTTATAGCCTTTCTCACACAGTTCACTATAGCCTTTCTCACACAGTTCACTATAGCCTTTCTCACACGCTATTTAATTATCAAAATATTTTAAAAGTGAGAAGCTATCTAATAAAAGTCCAAATTGAATATTATAAAAAAATTTTCGTACTAAATATTTTCGCACATACAGCAATGTTGCGAGGTATTTTAAATTATACAGTGTAAGACTAGAAATTATCAAGTGTAAAAAAAGTCACGTTGCGGGTTACTATTTGACCATGGTGTCATACTCTAAAGTACGTTCCTTCTGTAACAAACAATGTGCGCCAGATTACTTTTCTTTCTTTTATTATCTAAAATATTTGTAAACACATTTCAAATTTTGGCCAAAAACTTACAATTTCACCCGTCAATCTTATGACCTTACAATTCGATTTAATTTAATGCTACATCGTAAGAATAAACCTTACAACTTGGGAAATGTTACTGTACTTACCTTGTGGACCAGGGAAACCTTGTTTAGGCCATCCGAATGGATATCCGTCAGTATCTAACAGAGTGTACTCCTGTTCCAGTCCAAACCAGGGTTTGAATTCTTTCACTTTTTCCATAGCTTCGACCATGGACCACCGCTTATTGGAATCTGCAAGAGAAAACATGACTACCATGAAATAACTGTCCATCTAATACTAAGAAATGCATGAAGGGAGGAAAGTGACTGGTCCATTGCCCAGTTGCATGATACAAATTTCGTTGAATTGCCAATAGAGGATTTTATCTTCCGAGACAAATTTAAGGAGGTGCACCTCTGTCTAAAATTATAAGGACACTAATATAAGTATAAAAGTGAAAATAGTTTAGTTTAAAAAAAACTTTTTCAAGCATTCCATGTGTATCTTAAAAGTCACGCTTAATTTAAATGACTGCAATTCATGCTGTTCCAAAACATTTTCGTTATAATACGTTAATTTGGCGTGGATCCTGAATATGGAAAATTCACGGCTTTGATTTGCGCTTGGTATCAGGGTTGCCACGGTTTAAAACAAGTGGTTTTTAACCTTTTTTTTTTGTCAATTTTTTTCTTATTTTTTTGGAAGAAATCTAATATAATATTTCGTAATTTAAATGTTTCAAATTATTGGATGTAAATAATTTCTACTTTTAACACTAACTCAACAGTCAACATGAGTCTAAATCAGCCATACTCAACCTGCGTGGTCCGGCGACCACTTAGTGCTGCCTGAGACACAATCATTAATCCATATTTATAAAATATATTGAGATGCGCATAAAAAGTATTTAAGTTCTTCGGTGTTCTATTTATTTTCATGGGAAGACAAAATCTGTCCTGTTTATAATTAATTGAAAATTGTGTTAAAACATCTTAAATGCCCTTTTCTTAGTCAAAAGTTGTTTTACATGCAGTCCTGTTTATAATTAACTAGCGGCCCGTCCCGACTTTGCACGGGTGGACAATGTGTTGACTACAATGTAGGGTAGTGAAGTGTAGGTACTTTTTAAAAAGTTCTTCTAAATTGGATAAAAGTGGGAGTGAGACAAAATTGCAGTACTTAGAAATTTTAAAAATTAAAAGCTTGTAAAAATGTGATAAATTTTTTTGTTTATGTACATATTGAAACTAATAAATAATACACGGCCCATGGAAGGACATAGCAACTTATATGTGTTCACGTAGAATGTGTTTTCCTGAATTTCACGCTCCTATCTAAATCTGCTGCTGAGATATGGCGAAATGACCCAAAACTTTTGAATACCGTTTTAACCACCTTCTGGGGGGGAATTTCCAAAATAGCCGAAATATGTGTTTAACCAATTTTTTAGTGGATTTGTTTTAATTAATTTCGCCCTCCTACATAAAAGCTGAGATATGGCGAAATGACCTAAAACATTCGACCCCTCCCCCTTTAACCACCTTCTGGGGGGAATTTCCAAAATTGCTGAAATAAGTGTTTTATTCATTTTTTAGTAGATTTGTTTTCCTGATTTTCGCGCTCCTAACTAAAACTGCTGCTGAGATATGACGAAATGACCCAAAACATTTGACCACCCCCTTGTAACCCCCTTCTGGGGGGAATTTCTAAAATCGCTGAAATAGGTGTTTAATCATTTTTTTAGTAGATTTGTTTTCTGGAATTTCAAGCTCCTACCTATAACTGCTGCTGAGATATGGCGAAATGACCTAAAACATTCGAACCCCCCCCCTTTAACACCCTTCCGGGGGGGGGGGATTTTCAAAAATCCCTTCTTATTGCTTGCCTAGGCCATAACAGCAATCTACAGTCCAAATTGCGTGACCCTGACTTTAGTAGTTTCGGCTGGGTGTTGATGAGTCAGTCACCGTTTCCTCTTTATATAATAGTATAGATTGAAAATTGTGTTAAAACATCTTAAATGCCTTTTTCTTAGTGAAAAGTTGTTTTACATGCAGTCCTATTTGTGCTACAGTTGTTATACATTTTTTAATCTTCAACACTAATCAAACATTATTCCAAATTAAATTTGCACTATATGTATTTCTACAATTAAAAAATGTTTTTGCGCAAACGACCGATTTACTGGAGAAAATTCCCAGATTTTTTTTTTCTTTTTTTAGAACATAGAAATTCTGCATTTGTTATATTATTACGTTTTATACTTATTATATAGCTAATACAGCGTTTCAGGATTAAACGTAGAAAAAATTAGCACCAAAATGTTATTATTATACTACTATTTTCAAAACAAAATTCGCGGTATATATTTCTACAACGCTTGCAATAGAAATCTACCACGAAGTTTGTTTGGAAATAGTGGTGTTAAAATTTTTTTGGCAAGGTTTCTTCCCCGACAAACGTTCAACCTAACTGATATTGTTAAAACACACATAAATAACGCCTGCATTCAGCATTTAAAGATATACAATTATTATACATACATACATTAAATAAATACAATAATCCAACATGGAGTGAAAAATTAGCTAGAGCCAGGAATCGAACCCGGGTCCACAGCGTTCCGGGCTGTTGCTCTAACCGCTGAGCCACTCCGGCCGATTCCCGAGTCGGCAATTTCTCACTAATAAAACACACTAATTTACGTAGGTCGGTGGAATAGTAAAAATCTATTCACTGTTGTCCGGTCATCCACGGCTGTCTGTTAGATGGCTGGTGACTTTCTCTCCAACATGGTTTATTAGTGAGAAATTGCAGACTCCGGAATCGGCTGGAGTGGCTCAGTGGTTAAAGCAACAGGCCGGAACGCTGTGGACCAAGGTTCGATTCCTGGCTTTGGCTAATTTTTGACCTCCATGTTGGATTATTGTATTTAATGTATGTATGTCTGTATAATAATTGTATATCTTTAACTGATATTAACTTTGTTATATTGCTTTGTTATGTTATCTTATTTAAATTACTCAATTTTTTTTACCCCTTTTTAAATGTGTTGCGGACCACTTAACGTCGCCAACAAATGTTTGGGGTCCGCGAGAAAAAAGATTGAGTATGCCTGGTCTAGGTCCTGTTTGTATGCATGCATGTAGGATGTAAATTAGCATATAATTAATGAACAGGTTTGATGCTCTAAGCAGCTACATTCAACCTGCGGCCCGCTTGTGGTCCAGTGAGCTTTTTTGTGCGGCCCGACGCATATAACCAGTAATTCAAATTAATTGAGATGTTCATAAAATGTGTTTAAGACCTTCAATGCTGTATATATTTTCATGGGATGACAGACAATATATGTCCTGTTATTTATAATTAATTTATAGTTATGTTAAAACATCGCAAATTCCCTTTTCTTTGCCAAAGCCAAAAGTTCTTTTTAACATGTAGTCCAATAGGACTATGTTAAAACTGCTCTACATTGTTGTATACATTTCTTAATATTCAACATAAATCATACCAAATTAGATTTGCACTACATATTTCTGAAATTAAAAAAAAAAAAAATAGTAAGGTTTTTTGCCGCGAGCAAAAAGTTGATTTATTAGAGAAAATCACCTGAATTTCTTTTTTTTTTTTTTTTTAACTTGGAAATTTTGCATTGGTATATTATTACGTTTTATACTTATTACATAGCTAATACTGCTTTTTAGGATTGAACGTTGGTCGGGGAAGAAATATTTCAAAGTAACTTTTTACACCTTTATTTCCAAACAATGAAACTTCGCATTTTTTAGAAACTGTTCTTTGGGAACATTTACGTCTTAAAAAGTATAACTACCACGCGAAATTTCAAGTTTTTAGTCCCAACTGTATCACAGAAATCGAAATTTGGAAACACTTTTCGTTTCCGCGCCCTTTTACATTTCGAATTTTTTAGAAACTGTTCTGTGTAAGCATTTTAGTCTTAAAAGTAACAGGCATGTCAAATTTCCAGTTTTTAATCCTAGTAGTTCCAATTAAACCTAAATTTATAATGTTAACATACTCTTTTAATCCTTTTAAATTTTGAACTCTTTAGAAACCGTTCATAGCGAATATTACATATTAAAAGTAACCACCACACCAAATTTAAAGTTTCTAGCCCCAACAGTCACAGAAATCGCAATTTTAGAACTTTTTTGCCTTTGCATCCTCTTGGGGGTTGTTGTGCCGACATAAAATATAGCCTTATGTTGGAGCAGATATGGTTACCAGCATTTTGAAACCATTATTTTTTAAATCAGCTCTGTAGTTCTAGAGATTACTGACTACAAACATTACTTCTTTATAATATTAGTATAGAGTGCCTACCATAATTTGATTTCTACGCCGGAGGTAGGATACCCTGACTTTTATTAAAACTTTAAATGGGAATATTTTCAATGTATCTTTATAAAAAAACTATTTCTTGAAAATAATTTTAAGAAACCTCCTTTAAAAGCGTTAAACACATTACAACATTTCAATTTGAAATACAACTCTCTCCTCTGGATATGTCGACATTAAGTATGGAGCTAACAGGCTTAAATTCAATACTCCTCAAAAGTAAACTAAACGTCGTCGAATCAAAAAGCCCCGGGGAGAGGATGAAAGCTGCAGAGTTATTGCATCTCGAAAACAGATTCTATTACAGGGCTTTAACCTAAATAAACAGAGTTGTCATGGCAACAGAGCTCGAGAAACAACCCGATTTTCTGAGAAATGATGACAACGCAGAGAGAAATTGGACTGTTAAAGGAAATACATATGAAAATTACGATTTGTTTTCGGGGTAAGTTATTTCGGCATCGTTATCTTCGACATATGTTTCAAGTTTTAATTTAGAAAACAAAATTACACATCTAAGCAAGATAGAATTTTTCCCCACTTCTGTGATAAAATTTTTCAAAAAAAATTAAAATACAATTTCAAAAACAAATTCTGACGAAGCATATATTTTGATCAATTTAAGTTTACATTAATTTTATGTTCAATATAAAATGAAAATAAGTCTTGTCTTTTTGTTGATAGATTTTAAGTTAGCGTCAAAGTGCAGTATCATATCTGTTAGGTAGCTTTAAGCAGTAGGTATAGGTAGCAGTATCATATCTGTTAGGTAGCAGTATCATATCTGTTTAGGTATAGCTTTAAGCAGTAGGTAGCAGTATCATATCTGTTAGGTATAGCTTTAAGCAGTAGGTAGCAGTATCATATCTGTTAGGTAGCTTTCATAACAAAAAGCTATCTATTGCAGCCGTTCGGAGGAAAGAAATTCCAAAAAAATTAATATACTTTCACCGATCATGACCCCCAGACCACCCTCCGTTCAAATGTTGAGATATATAGCATTTATCATTGAGCCGTAGCATCGTTAATTTAGAGAAATAACAGGTTCGCTTTTAACACTTTCCAACATATTTGGAAAGTGTTTATGAATTCGACCAGTGTCTTACGTCTGCCTGTCCGTGCTCTAACTCTCGTAAATGTACTGGGATTGCCATGGAATTTTTATATGCTATTGAGATTTACTATAGAACGTTTGATATTGAAAATGAGGTGTATAACATTTGTTCGTTTACACTTTACAGGGACACACAACAGAATTCAGAGTTAAAAATTCCAAGTTAATAATAAAAAAAAATTTGCATTTATCATTGAACCGTAGCTTTAACTTATTTTAGAGAAATAACAGGTTCGTTTTTAACATAATTTAATCTGTCATTTCAAAAACCACATAAGTTTTTTCCAAGTATACTTTTTTGTCGTAAATGCTTCCTTAAAAAGGTAAGAGGCATGATCTGGGGTAATAACCACATGAGTTCGTGTATTTCTTACTCTTCAATACTCTTCAAATAATGCCTTATAATTTTCGTTCATTACTTAAACGACATAAAGTCAGCGACTTAAGTGGTTTTTGTATGCGGACACCATATTACATTACCATATTACCATTTCCATGCAATACCATATTAAAACAAAAATGTTCCTGTATAAGTTCTATCTTCATTAATTTTGATTAAAAATATGTTTAATATGACTGTTTTGTTCAAATTAAATACCACCTAACTGTTTCTTGCTAAAACATCATAAGTCAGGAACAGTTTTTAACACTTTCCAACCTAGTTGAAAAGTGACTTCGGTTATGACTTCGGTTTGTCTGGCCGTATGGCCGTCTGTCCGTGCTCTAACTCCCGTAAATGTGCTCGGATTGCCCTGGAATTTTTATGTTATTGTCGTTATCTATAGCATGTTCCCTATTTCAACTGAAGTGTGTAGCACTTATAGTTTTTTTACAGGGACACTCAAAAGAATTCAGTTACATTACGGTCTATGGGGAAAAATCATTTGCAGTTTATTTTAATGATGTTACACAATTTCAAACACATTGTAATTGATATATATCACTAAGGTGCATTACAAGAAGCTTAATATAGAATAGGGTGTGCATAGCACTTATAGTTACTTTACAGGGACAGTCAAAAGAATTCAGTTACATTACGTCTATGGAGAAAAATCGTTAGCGGTTTAATTAAATAATGTTTCACTAAATTAAACGCATTAAAATTTATATATATATCACTAAGGTACATTACAAGAGGCTTACTACAGAATATTGTGTGTATAGTAGTCATCGTTCATTTACAGGGACACACTAAAGAATTCTCTACTGTCTGTTAACAATAATTCCTGGAAGTGCGTTTTAAGATGCTGAACGCGATTTTAAATTGAACTCACTTTTTGTCTATAACTTGGCGTGTATAAATTCTGTAGATCCTATACAGGGCAGCACGAAAATTCGCGAACATTTATTTATAGAAACTCCAGAAGGAGAATTTTAAACTTTGCTACGCGTTTCCTAACTAAAATTTAGCATCCTATGTAGTATATATACAAATTTATAGATCATATACAGGGCTGAATAAAAGTATTCAAATATTTTTTCGAATATTGTATATGTTGGAAATTCCTTAAATTATATTTTTAAATATGTTATGCGTTTTTCAAATTGTTTACTTAGATGTTACAGGGTGTTTCACAAAGGACCCCTAACTTTAAAAATCAATAACCCGGAAACGGTGATAGATAGAAGAAACATGAAACCAGTGGTATGTTAATTAAAAAAATTGTAAGAATCTTATACGTAAATCTCAAAATTTAGTTAAAAGTAGCACCGATGGATGGCGCTGAGAGCTTTAAGAATCCTTCTAAAGAGAGTTCAGAAACATAGAAAGACTAGCCGTCAAAGATTTCGCCATTGAAATCTGACCGCTATTTTCGTATAGGGAAAATAATTCGCATCGGCCACGTTGCCTGTCTGTTGAATTTTTTTGAAAAGCTCACGAATTGTTTTTCCATCTGGGCTTTTTGCGACTTGAAATCGCGTTTCAAAACTTATCTTTGAGACAGTAGGACTCTGATTTAATCGGTGGTACTCCAACACAATAAACACACGTTCCTCCACGGTATACACCACTTTCGGAATTATTTTCACCATACGCTTATAGCGGCCAGATTTCAATGACGAATTCTTCGACGACTAGTTTTTCTATGCTTCTGAACTCTCTTTAGAAGGATTCTTAACGCTCTCAGCACCATCTATCGGTGCTATTTTTAACTAAATTTTGAGATTTACGTATTAGATTCTTACGATTTTTTTAATAAGCATACAACTGGTTTCATGTTTCTATCGATCTTTGTTTCCGGGTTATTGATTTTTAAAGTTAGGGGTCCTTTGTGAAACACCCTGTATCTTTCAGGTTATTAAACGATAATGATTTGTAACATTATTTTGGAAGCGTTGGAAAGTGTTACATAATCTATGCTTGACGCATGATTTTTCTCTCTTGTTATAGTACGGAATCGAAAATTCTTTGAATTAATTCGCGGTCAATGTAGTGTAAGAATAGATTCAACTGATTCTAAATTATGACAGGATACCCTTTTTTTTTATGCGTCACGTCATGGTTGACTAAATTTTATGTATATATACGACGAAAGTCAGCAAAGCTTAACATAAAAATCTAGATTAAAATTTATCAGCATGTCGAGGAAACACTCAACCGTATTTTAAAGTGCTTCAAAATACCTGAAATAAAACATCCTTAAAATAGAATTCATGAATTTTACGCGAATCAGTCGATTCAACCCTTTGTGCTTCAACTCCAATTCGAAAAATATTTACTCAGATGTTAGAATAGAACATTTTAAGCATGTAAAAATCGCTAAAAAAGGTGTTTTTTTTTTACATCTGCAATTACACAATTCTCATAAATATTGTCAATTTAATAGAAAATTGTACAGTAACTTACCTTTGTAAAAAAAAATCTATTTTTAGACGTCTCCAACCTTTTTAATTTTACAAAATTTACCAAGTTCAATCTAGCAATAACTATGCGAAACTGCTCAAATGATAAATAAAACTTTGAACTCATGAAAAATTAACTCAGTGTATCGCCGTCTGTTGTAAATTCTATGAACAATTTACATTAACTGCTGTGTTGCAAGATAGCCGCGATAAATAAAATCGTCTTTTAAAACCCACTGTATGAGTAACATTGAATTTGGGTATGTTGCAGATATACAACAAGGTGATAGAAAGGGTTAATTAATGTTCTATATTCAATGGTATTTTATACCTCCGGTTATTACGTTTCTTTTGAATTTATTGAGAGACTTACAAAAAAGGAGCTTAAGTTATCGGCCGTAGTCTTTCGGGCTTTTTTTTTTCGGAACCTGAGCTCGATACCGAAGCTAGGCAGTAGAAAATTGTTAATAACATTTTAAAATTGTTTCAAGATTAATTTTGTCATTTAAAAATCTCTTCTTGCATAGAAATTAGTATTAATCCCAAATACTAAATTCACGACATGGCTTTGTGATTTTCATGTCGCTGAAAATCTGTTTAAAATAGCAAATTTGTTATTTATACCCAACCACGGACAGAAATCTGCAACAGTCACAATTCTTATTTTTTTTTAAATATCATTGTAGAACTATGGAAGAAAGGCGTCAGTCCAGTTTTCCAGGAATTGTAGAAAAATATTTCAAACAGAAAACGAGGTTAGATATCTGATTGTGCAGAGACTTCAGAGAATATTTCTTCTTCTATCCCCCATCAATGACAATTCAAATCCCTTTCAAACTGATTTTCAAAAGGTTTGTAAACACAGCTTGAGAAACTTTGACTACATTCTTGTTTCTCAAATAGAAAGTCTGTTTCTTTTTTCAGTTTCAATAAATAAAACCTTTCTAAGAAAAGTATCCAAAAAAGGGTTCTTGAAGCAAGGTCCAAGTTGTAGGAGTAGTGTGGTTTTAAAATGTTCTTAAATTTGTTTTTGTTTTTAAATAAATTTTCAAAGTTCCTAAGAATTGTATTTTTTCTTGATTAAATCATTTTCATTCATAATACAAATTTAATAATATAACAAAAATGCATTATAAAATACTTTAAAAAAGTATTTTAAAAAGGTATCCAGTCCCCTTAATAGTTTATTAGTTAATAAAATCAATTTATAAAAATAAAAAAAGCAAGCTTTATATACGGAATAGAAACCTTTCTTATAAAGTTACTAGCTGTTACCCGTGACTTCGTTCACGCAACATAAAAAGAAGAAGAAATACATTAATTAAGCAAAATATTTCACTCCCAATAGTTAAAAGCGTAAATAATTAACTAACTCTTTATCACATTTCATAGGAGATATTACGGTATTTTTGTGATAGGATTTTGACATAACTCAGTCTTAAGAAAGTGAAATTTTGTGCCAAATAATCGCGAAAATGAAATTGCAACCAATGCAAAAAGGAGGGCCAAATAAAATCGTGGAAATAGACGAATTGGGTAAAAACAAATGTCAATTTTACCTGATAAACAATTTTACTTTTAACGCCTTTGTGAAACGTTTTAACAGCCATCCTTCAAAAAAACATTAATTGGAAATAGCATTTGCTTTTTCTTTAAATTCAATTCTGTCTCCTTGGTTTAATGTATAGCTGAAACAAATCTTGTTTTCTAAATGACAGTATGTTGACAGGCAATTTTTGTTCTCCTGAATAAATTGATTCATGAAGTTTGAATATGTGAAAATATGTTTTTATTTTTCGGATAATTTACTGAAATCAAGATTTTGTTTTCACCATCTATTTAAAGGGAAAATGAATTCTGTTTTTCAGTTTTAATGAGAAAATGGTGTAAAAAAATATACTGATCTATTTTATCTCTCCTTTTTGTACACAAATATGAAGTAATTTACGAATTTAGAGAAACTTCGTTACAATTTACAGAAAAAAAAAATTGCATCTAATTTAATTTTTTAAATTCTGAGAGTTTGTGTGACATCCCCGGCTCAATGATAACCGGTATTAAGTTAATCGCGTTGCGTTCGGTAGTCTAGGAATAGTTGCGAAATACAAACACACGGTCAGATTTTAATATAATAGATTCGTGTTCATTTTCCTTTTCTTAAAGTTATGTGATTGTTAGCAGAAAACTTTCATCTGTATATAACGGATACTCATGCTTAATAATCAGTATAGATAAAAAACAAACATTTAAATTTTTCGTTATAAATATGGCGTAAAACCCATCTACTTCCTATACTTACTGATCCTTGTATTATTAATGTAAGGAATTGATTCACACTCATTTTAAAACATATTGGAAAATTCTCGTTTTATTTCAAATATGACGTCTCTTTTTCCCCAGAAAAATCCCTTTTTAATGGCTTAATTCTTGTTAATTTTCTTTTCCAGGCAATTAATTTCAATACTGGCATAGGGGAAATTATGTTACTTTAACGAAATATTAAATCTTTAGGTTTTATCAACAAAAATGGAACTATTAACATTCGTCATTTTTTTTAGGTAATCGAGTTATTTCTTTTAGTTTTAAGAATGAAATTAACTATTTCTCGCTATCCATGACATCATTTTCGACATGGATAATTTTGCGGAGCATATTATTGACATTTGCTAACCATTTTCTTTTGAAACTGCTTTTTACTTTTTAAAAATTTAAATAAAAAATACGGTATAGTTATATTAGCCCTGCGCAGACGGTAAAACGTCAAGTATTGTTGCTATACAAAAGAAAAAAGTGAATAAAAAAAACCCAAGATTATTTTATTTCACCAATCAAAGCATATCCGCTTTATTTTTTATGTATATATCAGATTCGCCTGTTTCCTATGGTTACGCATATTGAAATTTTGTATTATTATCAAAAACTAAAAAAAGTACGTTTTATTTCTAATAATATTATTTACTCTTTTTAATTCTTTAATTTTTTTCATTTCATTTTCATTTTTCACGTGAAAATTTTTCAATTGAAACTAAATTGTTGAGTAAAAATTATTATTCCGGGTTTTGAATTAGTTTTGGCAACGATAAAGTATTAGCAACGGTAAAGTAAATTTAACCATTTTAAAATATACGAAAAAATGTCCATTTATTTCTCTATGAAAATAACGAAATTTTGAATTAAGAAAAATATTTGAATAAAATAAACAAAAACCAGCCTATGTTTATTTGAGGGCTATAATCAACGTATATGCAAAAATACAGGATCATTAAATGCTCCATTTTGACGCTGGCTTCAGCCTAACATTTGCACACAGATTTATAATATTATTAGGATTTTTAAATAATATTCAAAAGAAGGACAAGGATTGCCAGTTTGTAATTTAAAGAGACTTATCTTTTTGCTACATGGGGCGATATTTAAAAAGAGAAGCATCACTTTATTCTGAAAGCAATATTATAAATCTCGTGAGAATACTGAAACATGTTACAGACTGTCATGACGGCGAGCATTTCATTTCGTGCAAAATAGACAGCTGAAACAGCTGCTTGAGAATGGCAGCTTCGCACATACAGACCAAGGACACTCAATATTTTTTTTCTGCTAGTAGCTTAGCTAGCACGTCGGAAGTAAGATTTCTTCCGACAATAAATTTCGGGCATTTATAAAAGTTATATCCCCCCCCCCCCCCCATTAATATCATTTAATATAATTTATACATAGAATGCATAAATCTGTATTTTTCAGTTTAACTTTTTGTGGTCCAGTAACTAGTGGGACGGGACAGATTTAACTGTCATGCTTACATATATATATTTAGTGAGAAATTTTGCTTTGGGGATAATTTTGATTATGGAATACGCATTTTTTCGAAGTTAGTTAATGGAGGTTTATGTTCGATTTTTTTCAAACAATGTATGCTAGTTAACTCCTGTCGTTGCGTCTATCGAAAGCAGATGTGGATGGTGGTTTGAAGAACGTGATAATATCAAATTCTGACAGCGGTTGGAGAAACAGACTATAGAATAGAAACACCGCAACGTGTTACTACAGATGTACAGTGAACGTGCAATGTGGTCTGCAAAGGTGTTCTCAAAAGAAACCGTTTCAAGATCAAGAATGCATCTGAAGTTAAGAAAACTGCGACGGCTGCAATACAGGTTATCTAGATCAAAGACTTCCAGGCAACTGTACTCGCGCTGACAGGAGACATAACAGCAGAAGCGGTGTACTTTGAAAGTAGTTGTATGTAATATGGTTATAAGAACTATATAATGCACAACTTCTCAGTGTAAACAATGAATTTTGCAGTTATGAAACACCAGCATTCCACATCATAGGAAAATCGTTACTCTCCAGAGGACTAAGTTTGATACATTTCATATTTATCGCCTTAATTCAGAGCCTTTTTAATAATTAAAAAATATATATACTATTATTACAATACATTTTTTTTTGAAAATGAGCAATACTCCATGTTTATAAAGTAAATTTAACAATGTGTGAATTATCTATATTATGCAAAAGCTCATAATCTGCACAGTTTCTGATCCCAAGGAATGCAATATAAAGATTCTCTACTGTATACCTATATGTCTCTTCAGACGTATTTGGCCATGTTTACATGGTAAGTTTAATGATGTATGGTCTATATAGCGCAAAGTTCTATAATACGCACAATATCTCGTCTCAACGTATTCGTTATAATGCTACTGTACAGGATATCACACAGAAGTCGCATCCATTGGGTAAGCTAATCTCGAACTTTTTGAACCTGGTAGTATTTTCATATATTCGCACAGATTTCAAAGAAGTCTATTTCAAATAACTTTCCCAGACCCTCAGTTTATCGACATTATCTGGAGACAGATTTGAGATAATAACTATAGTTATAAGTAAAAGGTTTTGAATAATTGATGTCTTACCTGTTGGCTTCTTGTTGAACCTGTAGGTTTCGCAGAGCACTAGCTTGTTGTTGCCTCGTCTGAAGGGATCTTTGAAAAGTGCTACGGGATGCAAGTAGACGTCAGAATTTGATCCCTCGGCCTGGTATGTACTGGAACCGTCATAGTCCCACACAGGAAGTTCTGAAACATTGAGAAACAATTAGTCAATGAAAGTATGTGAAGAATCCACAGCTTAATAAACCTTCCTCCAAATTTCAAGTACAGAAATGTTTTAAACGAAAGTTCTTAAGAGGCTACTTCACTCAGGCGAAAACACCCGCTCGCTAATGTTAATCCTATGGGGGAAATAATGTACGATATCTCGTTCGCATTTCAAAAATTTTAAACGATTTTTTTAGCATTGGATAGCTGAGGTCAATCTCTATACACGCTCCTTTGTACTTTTTTGATTTTTGTTGCAGTTTTTTTTTTATTTAGGATACTTTCACTTTCAAAACTGATTCCGAAAGTGAAAGTATCTTAATAATTAAAAAAGCTTGCAATCAAAATCTAAAAAGTACAAAGGAGCGTGCATAGAGATTGACCTCCCTCAGCTATCTAATGCAAAAAAATAATTTAAAAATATTGAAATGCGAACGAGATATCGTAAATTATTTCCCCCATAGGATTAACATTAGCGAACGGGTGTTTTCGTCTGAGTGAAATAGCCTCTTAAGACGCGAATATTCTGGAAAGTTTTATAGCAGAACTTCTACAACTGCATAAAATAGTTACACAAGAAAAAAAGAAAAAAAGATTGCTTTTTAAGGGACTAGATATTGACGCTAATATCTGCAAATTTCATGCATTTAATAAAAAAATCTTCGTGAATTTATTGGAAAGATTCGCAATTCTGAGAGACGAAAATAAAATTATGAACACCCCCGAAATGACGTGAGTTTCCTATCAGGTGTGATCCATAGACTTCTCATATATCCATCTTAATATTTTCCCTCTAAGGTGTGATCTGATCATCTGACAGAGAAAGTGATCTTCTTGTCACTTGAGCATGCTGAATTTTCCTATTTATGCGGTAAATCCCGTGAAAATGGAACCTGTCTGTAGCAGAATCCTGCCTTGCATGGAAAATTTTCGTGTTCCGGGTGAAAAAAATACCAAGCAATTTCATCTCTTAAAATTGAAAACTGCCTAAAGCTGATTTTTCCTCACGATTCAACTTGACAATTTTGCTGTACAGAGCTTAACAGAATATTTGATTTTTGATTTTTTTACTTAATAAAAATAAAGCGAGAACTTAGTTATTTGTGAAAGTATTTCAGAGTAAAGGTTTCAGGGATTAAATTTGAATAGTATGATTTGTACGGACAATTATTTCAATTTACGACTAATTTTAATTTTAAAACATATTGAAAAAAACATCATCCAATGAGATTTTGCCAGTAAATAAAAATGTTAAAACTAGAAGTAATGATTATTTTTATTCCCTCATCCAATTTTCAAAAAGGCGTATATTTTAATAAGTGCCTTTACTCGTTTTGAAACAAGATATCAAACAAATTTTATCATTGAAAGTTAATTCTCTTTTGGTAGACTGTGCTCCTGCATTCGATAATGTTATGAAAATATTCTGTTGGAGAATTATTAAGCCAAAACACAGCTTTTTACATATCTGGCGCGTGGTGAATTTATAAAATCATCAGTAT
Organism: Maratus michaelseni; assembly: GCA_963931845.1. Taxonomy (NCBI): domain Eukaryota; kingdom Metazoa; phylum Arthropoda; class Arachnida; order Araneae; family Salticidae; genus Maratus; species Maratus michaelseni. Next base: position 69,899,691 of record OZ007595.1, on the reverse strand, counting down.
GAATGTGTATTAGCGAATATTGAAGTTATCTAAATCTATGATTTTTTCCCCCCTAAAATAGTTTTACTTTGTCTACCGACTATGTAATAGTAGAACTCTTATTGGTATAAAATAAACCTCTTTGCTCCCATCGTTTCCTATCACGCTCAAGATGTTTCTCTTGTGCCTAGATTCTTCTTACCGAGATATCGCCGTCTTAAGATTCAAACGGCAGTGGCCAAGATATCGTTATTTGTCTTGTTTTGCCGTAAAGCAACGCATTGGAATAAATTGCGGTATTTTATTTTGCTCAACATACTTTTCTATTATGTTGCGGCTTAACATTTTGGAACTTATAAAGAATTAAAGTTTTGTCAAAATCAATAAAAACTATTTTATATGAATATTTTTCATGCATTAGGCTTAAAATTATTTGAATTAAAACATCTCACCGAATTCACCAATGCTAAGTGCTGTGTGGAACACTTCACTTCTGTCCCTTTGGTAGCAAAGGTGTTAACAAGTTAACCCCGAGCAGTAACAGTTAAGTGTGTATCTCATTTATGGGTTAACATCAGGTTAAAGGGTAAATCTTAATTTTTTTGCACCGGTCGTTATAATGAAAGGAACGTGATAATGGACAGTTAACGCGAATGTTAATCTCATCTCAGACCCAAAGTCAACATTTGACGCATCCTCGTCGAACTTAAACAGGAATGTTGTAGACATTTTGGCTACTATTTCAAGCACTTAAAGTGTATATTATGAATATAATGTAGATTAAGGGCATATTATGAAACATTCATGTATGTAACATCTTAATATTCTAAATTTTTTCCCATTAAATTTAATTTTTTTCACCTTAACATACTTTTCGTTTCTCTTTCAAATTTCATTTCATTTTGCGCCTTTTGACTGTTTTCTCGTCTCAAAATCCCTTCAATTTTATATTCCATTCGATCTATAAACCTATTTTATTTTCTTCGAGGGACGCTTTGAAGTGATTTTCGTGCACCAAGCAGGACCGAAGCACTCAATTTTTCTCAATCCGCCATCGGAGAGCACCAGCGCGTCTTTTCATTGGTTTAGATTTAGAACATTAATGCCATGGCACTCTTTCTGGAATTTTGTCCTCTTACGCACTGGTTCAGGAGCTTACCCTTTTTTAATCTTTCTCACTTTGCCACTGAATACACAGCTTCAGTGTCGTGGAAATGTGTAACGCCCACCGTAACGATATAAGTTTGATTTTTTGCTTGTTGTTTTGCTAGTTCTACTTAATTTATGAAAATGTTAGTATTTTAAATTCACCTAGATTTAATAATGAGAAAGAAGTCTCCCATACGATGTTAGATTTATTTCGTTTAACAGAAACTGGATGACAACTTGGAACTTGGTTTGTTTTTTAAGGTAAAATCTCATGCTTACATCCATGTCTTTCTCTTAACGACTATAACCATGTCTCGAATGTCTACTTTTGACATTATGTATCGAGTTACATAATAACATCAAAAGATCCTAAGATAGCGGATGAGAATCAGGGCCGTATAATGAGGGGTGCCAGAGCAAGCTCAGCGCCCCCCCCCCCCTCTAAAAAATTTGAGCTCTCCCTGGGAAAAATTACAAGGTTACCAAATGAAACTATTTAAAAATCGAACTTAGTTTTGGGGCCCTTTTACAGTTTGTCACAAATACTAAATTTTAATATATGTATAAAATTGCAAATAAGTGTTTTAAAATTAGTTTAAATAAGTGTTAAAAAAACAATTTTAAAATGCTAAAATACATCATTGATTTTGTTAATGTTTTTTATCATATAAAAATACAACATTAGAATCCTTAAAGGCAGAAAATATTCCGGAAAAAAAAACATAAAGGTTGCAACTTTTTATGAAACAGGTGAACTGTCAGCTTTTTATTTACTTGTTGACATCATCACTTATTATTTCAAAAGTATAATTTACTCTAGTTATACACTGAACATTTTTATTCTGCAGCCTTTACTTTTTCTTTGTATAAAATGAAGTTATTATCAACAGTTTAATAAAAAAAAAATAGTACCTACAATATGAATATGCACTAATTTATCTTTCTATATAATACTTTGATCATATATATCGTGTGTGTGTGCGGGCATGTGTCAGAGAGAAAAAAATGAGCCTCCCCTACATTTTCTTGAGCCCCCTATTATTCACCTCTAGCTACAGCCCTGATGCCAATGTCTTAGAAAGAGATCAGACCGCCAAATATCATTACAACCAATAATGAAGAATTGATTGCCGGTTGCTCGGGTTGTGTCCTACCTAACTAATACTACCTGCCTAACATGGTTGCTGTGATCTGATGTTGCAGTTCATTCATGGCTACCTAACCCATGGCACGACATCTCGTATCTGACGACAGCACCAGTGTCGTCACATATGTAAAATATTACATGCCATCTTTAAATAAGAAATTTGGCTTTTTGTTATTATAAGCTTGTTACTTTTTTATTTCAAAAAGGTATATGAACATAGATATACTTTTTATATTTTTGGATACATATTTTAAAATCTCGTGCACTTCTAAACACTTAGAAAAGTAAAGGTTTAGTGCATAATAGAATATTCTTTAAGTGATTAAAAAAGAAAAGAAGATACTGTTGTCACATGCCAAATCTTCTGCTTGTATTATAGAACATCTAGCTGTTTTAAAAAGCTTTTAATTCTTCGTACATCCTTCGGATTTTATCATATGCATTTATGAAGGTTTTCACACATAACAACGCAAGTAAGTCTTTCTAAGATATTTATGCCCGAGATGTAAGTTTAGTAAGGGACACAGCCAATTACTGTCGCTTTTATCAATTCGCCAAAGACGCAGCAAAAATACGGAAGCAGACAGAGCATCTCTATAGCAACCGATCACGTCTTTCAAATAACGCTCGCTTCCGTTGACAATTTAATCGATATTGTTCATTAATCAACATCAATTGACACATCTTTTAAGTGCATATATAGGAAGCATAGAGTAAGATGACGGAAGACTATTCAGTCTCATTCATCAATTGAAGACTAAAATTTTGTCAAGCCATTAATTATGAAGTAATAGGAATATAAAAGATGTCAAGAGTTGAAAAGTGAGCTGTTGCATATCTGACTTGTGTGCTGTGGTTAACACAAAACTTCTATATTATTCGAATATATATCAATTTAAATAGCACTGTTACACAGCAATAATTACAAAGTAAAGTGCAGTTATTTGAATTTAACTCCAAGTTAGTAGTCAGTGAATAAAAGAGGCACAGTTCAACAGTGTCCCTGCGCTCAAGAGTGCGCCTACGAAATTAGACGAACAACATAGGGCAGTCCGATCAGTAAGTGAACAGTCCCCAATGAATGAACAATTAGTAAATATTTTAATAGAATAAGGTTTGAAAACCTCTTCACTAGTTAATTATGTTGCATTTAAAAAACCCATAATTCAGTAGAAATGTGTTAAGTTATTTGTATAAGTTGTAAAATATATAACATAGTATGAAACGTAAGTGTTTTTGAATTGCTGTCTGTTCATTCACCGGAAAATTTTACGTTCATTCATTGGTAAGGACTGTTCCTTTACTTTGTTTTTGTATCTCTTTTTATTAAGACACCCCTAACATCCCAAACAAATGAAATATAACTTCCTTTTATTATTTTTTAATCATTTGTATACCAATACATGTATTTGCACTGTCAAACTAAAAGGTACTGTTTAATTAAAATATTATTAATCTCTTTTTTATTTAAATGTGCTTAAGTTTTTATTTAATATAGTAACTACCCTAATATAGTAACTCTAAATATAAAATTTGGTGCATTTCTACCAAATAGAAACTGAGATACAGTTAGTGTTCAGCGTAAAAATATAGCCTTGCAGCGCCCCCTGTAAACCAAGTTATAGCTATCATAAAAATCGTGAATAAACAGCACAGTAGCGCAATCAATTAGGCTATACAATGAAAATAAATTACCACCTACTTATGTCTTATGTCAAACTAACTGAATATGAAATTTGATGAAAATTCATCCCATATATGCTGAATGAGGCATAACTATCACAAAAATCGTGAAAAAGGCACCATAGCAGTGTCACCTGTTGAGCGATATACATCCAAACTTAATAAGTACCAATTTATGTTAAGGTCAAACAGACTCTAAACTTAAGATTATATTCCGTGTATTATTTATTGAGATAAAGCGTCCACAAAATTTGTGTCGCACACAGACTAACAGATATTTTCTAAAAATAGTCAAATCATGTTCAGGACATACCAGAAAGTAAATTCTTCAAAACAACGGAATTTGAAAATTTTCAAGATTCTAATTTTTTTTATATGCGTAAGAAAAAAGTAAGTAAAAATATAGACATTAGAAAATAAGAAAAATCAGAAAAGTTGAGCTACAAATTTCACTGACTTTCCCAGGTTTTCCATACCAATAATAATTTAAAAGTTATCGAGATTTTGTAATGCTGCATACAAGAAAAAAAAAAGAAAAAAAAAATCTTGAATTTGAGTGTGGAACTTTCCCAACTGATTCTGAAGCACAAGCTATCAATTTAAAAAAAAAAAAGAAAATAAAATAGAAAAATGCAAAATTTACAAATTGCTGAAGACCAAAATATTTATTACATGGTTATGATCGCTTGACACACCTACATTTCTTAATGAGAGCATTTTTATTTTACATACTAAACATTTAAGATACACACTTTTAGCCTCAAGTTCCACACAATTTGTCCGATCAGGATGAAATTATTTAGCACATCAGTCACAATTATAAGTACAGATTGCTTTAACATATTTTAATACAAAAATAAATAAATAAAAACTTTTATAAGCAATATATCTGCTCTGTGACTAGCCAAATAACACAGTTTAAGAATTAGAAATATCTAATAAATTAAGCTAACAAATGTTAAGTTCCCAAACAAAGTTAAGTAATCAGAGTGAGTCACCTAATCAATCCTACAAAATTTCAGAGAAGCTGGTATTGAAACTCTTTGAATTATAAAGGACTGAAATGTGGTAAACAAAAGGAATTGCATGAGAGATTCAAATACACTTTACAGTATGAAGAGCAAATTTGATTTTCCTGGCACTGTAATTTCGAAATTCCCCGACTTTTCCCTCAGGAGTTTGAAACTCCTGAGGAAAAGTCTTAAAATTTTGAAAGTTCGGAGGAAAAATCGGAAAACTTTGAAAGTTTCCCGACTTTTCCTCAGAACTTTGAAAGTTTCCCGACTTTTCCTCAGAAATTAAAAAAAAAAAAATCCCGACTTTTCCTCAGAAATTTCAAAATTTCCTGAATTTTCCACAGGTGCCAAGCTCTCATTAATATTCCGTAATATGTGGGTTAATTTGACTCAGGTTTAACACGTTTCGCACCAGAAATTTTATTAAGAAATGGAATTAAATAAATTCCACGTAGAAACCTGAAATTAAAGATTCATCCAATATTTTTTCTGGTTTGAAGCGTTGTTAAACTGGGTCACATTAAACCACATATTACGGAGGATTAGTGGGAACTTGGCACCTCTGGAATGGTAAAATTCCCTGACACTCCCTTGACTTTTCCAGGGGGCTAGACACCCTGTTTCTTAACCATCATTAAAATCCAAAATTGAGAATTAAAATTCTTTTTAAAGAAAATGATTATTAAGGAAAGCCAGGATTTTTAAGTTCGACAAAGAAAACAAAAACATCGAAAAATATTTCTCTAAATTTATTAAACTGAATTAGATTTCGTTTTAAAAATGGTATATTACTTATTTAGAAGAAAAAAACAAGACGACGACAAAATGAAGATCAAGTCAGGCCCAAGCCTGCCGGGAAAAAAAAAAAGTAAAGGGCCAGGCAGGATATGGATCATTAAAGATTTTTTAAAGAAGAAAAATCAAATTTTAAGTTTTGTATTCAAAACTTACCCGATGGTGACTTCGGAACGAAATCTAGAGTTTTGGTCTTGCACCTGAGGTTCTCTCCGGTTCCATCTATCCAAACATATGTGCACTGGATTTTATCATCTGGTTGGGGGAGGTTCATGAAATTGCTGTATACCTTTTTACTGAGGGTGCTAGGATTAGTGGCGGCCATGTCTTCCAATGTCCGTTTCTAAAAAAGAAAAAAAGTAATTCAATATAGTTTTTTTCAAATAGGCGTAAAGACAATCATTACAATCTAACAGTTAACATTGTAAAATCAGAGACAGTTTGATTCCTTCCCACTTTATTACTCTACTAGAGACATGTGGTGTATATAGCTTGTAAATGTGTAGCCCCTGAAAGAGTGTTTCATCTTGCAAGCAATTCTTTAATTTTCCTTAATTTTTTGTCTTTATTTTGATTAATATTTTGAGGCTGTTTTGCAAACTGAATTTTTTTTAAATGGCAAAGTCAATTTAAGTTGGAGTATTTGTTTTTGCAATTTTACGTCAACTAAGTTTCAGGAATTATATGTAAAGAAGTATTAGTGCTGATATTAGTTTTGTGAAATGAAAAAGAATATAGATTTAATAGTTAATAACTCTTAATCTTTGAGAATTTGTAACACCAGTATATACTTTTCCTTATTAACATGTAGAAAACAGGAATTTTTATTGTTTCAGAGCTATATCTACTATTATTACTGTTTTAGAGCTATTTATCAGAAATTTTGCATAGTGAATATGATTCTACAAAAAGAAAACAGCTTCTTAACCACATTTCGTTTTAAAAACACTTTTATATACAAAGTTATGTTTTTATTAACTATACACACACTGGTAGACAATGACACTATCAGCAATAACAGCTATAAAATCGAAGACAGCAGCATGCAGAAATTAACACAAGTGGGGGATGCAATAAGTACAGTGCGTAAGCAACTTTTTTTAATTTCCATATGTTTGGTCGTGTAATAGTACTGATACGGGACTTAAAAAGATTTTGTACACGCTGGCATTTATTGAAGTTGTCACGATGAACACCGTTTTTAGGGTTTCGTTCATCTCACGAAACCCTATTACCCCCGCTCCGTTGTCTGTCCGTCACAGAGCCATTCTCAAAAAGTATGTAACTTACAGAGTTGAAACTTAGTGTATAAATCTGAATAGCAGCTGTAAAGAGCTCAAAATATTAAAATTTGAAAAATTCGTATTATTTTAATAAATAGAGATAAAAAACCAAAATTCTAACAGCCTTTTCCTATTAAATTGAAACATTTTTCGTTATAGCAGATGCCAAAGATTTAAAATCCACAATGAAATTCTTTCTACAATAATTAATTTTCTATCAGACGATTTTCACGTGAAAAATGAAAATGAAATAAAAAGTTTCACCAATTGAAAAAAAGATAAATATGAAATAAAATTGATTGACGTCATAGTCGTAATAAAACGGAAAATGTCTAAGATTTCTCAATAATACAAGGAGTATGAGTATGTGTAAGTGGACAAAGCAGATTAATATCACGTCATTAGAGAATTAAAAAGAAAATCTGACGTCATATCGGAAGTTAAACTAATTTTTCAAATGTTTGAGAATAATACAAAGAGAGTATCAATATAAATACAGAATAGTAAATATGAGTTTGAGAAACATATTTAATCGTGATAAAAATCCGATTATGGAAATATTCGCATATTTTAACATTTTGAAGGTGTACAATTTGTTTAATTTTGAAATTATTTTTTTAAATATTGCATTTAGTCCGTATGACGGATATTATTCTGACAGAATATAATAGCGGGCTTGGACTTTATTAGATATTCGAAAAAAGGAAAAAATAGACCGGTAAATTTTTACTTTATAAAAAACGATTTTTTTTTTTTTTTTTTTTTTTTTTTTTTGTTGCTAAATGAAATTTGTTTGAATTTATTAAAGAAAGGATAAAGTGTTTTGAAAGGAATATTAAACGAAACCCTTTGAGCGATATTCGATCAAACGTACACACTTGTTCTGAATCCCTAACACTTAAACCCAATTTCTGTTTTGCATTTAATATTTTTAAAATGAATTTTTTTCTGCATAAGAATAGCTGAGGTGAATATGTAACCTGACCTTTTTTTTCTTTTTTTTTTCGATTTCAGTTGCAGATTTTATATTGCATCTATAACCTTTGAAATCAAAATAAATCAAACAAGTTCTATCATCAAAATCCAACCAAATTACCAATTTAAAGATGGCAAGTAATTTAGTGCATATAGAATACTATAAGTTAATAAATAATTAACAAATTCAAACAACAAATTACGGAAACTAATTTAGAGAGGGCATGTAGTAATACATAATAGGTTTAGAGAAAAAAGCAAAAAGATAAATAAAATAAATATTTTAATCACATATTTGAATAAAAATTTAATTTAGATAACAAATGACAGTAAAATGGAATTCGAAAAACGACATGTGACCAATGTATGTATAAAACACTTTCTTTTCGGAACTGGTTCTGAAATATAAAGTGACCTCGTAAAAATCTGCAATCAAAATCGAAAAAGTTAAAAAGTGCCCGATTAGAAATTAACTTCAGCTATCCTATGTAAAATCCTGTAAAATATTAAAATTCTATTGGGAAATTTTAAAGACTAATACTCCCACAGGATTAACATTAGCTTGAGAGTTTGTCGTGCGACTAGCGTAGGTTCTTAAAATTGAACTTGAGATGATTACAAGTGACACTCACACTTGCAATTTCTTCTAGTGGGACAGAAATAAAAAAATGCAATTTTACTTGTGAATATTAGATAAATCTGAGCTGTCCTGTATACAGGATTATGGTAAAAATCAACTCATCTCTGAGTTTGAAAAATAAAGATTGATTGATTAGTATTTGATTAGGCAGCACAGCTTTACACCCGGCAATTGAATTAGTTCGTTTAGAAATGACACGTGTGACATTGACATTTATCGACATGCGACAGGTGTTTCCTAAAATAACAGATTCAGTTAAATTCGACATGTATACAAAGTGTCTTTTTCAGACTGGATGTAGAGATATAAGTTACCTCAGAATCTAATCTATATTCGCTGATTGAAGCAATACTACAGTGAATACTTGGGATCATATATCGGGTTCAATCTGAAAGTGAAAACTTTGTTTCATGAAAATTCTGAAATTAGGAAAGAATGAAGGAAATTTATGAAATAAAGCATTTTAAAATCTTATATACAATATTCTGATTAAGGAAATTTTACAGAGAAAAGAACTTTTTAGACAAGTTTTAGACTAAATATAGATGTATATTTGTTAAGTTAAAGTTAACACTTAAAAATAGTTCTGCTTTCAACAAAGTCTGTTTTTTTTTTTTTTTTTTTTTTTTTTTTTTGTATTTTAATGATCAAAAATATTAGGATTGTATGTCAAAATGCCTATTGTATCTTGCTTTCAGGAAAAAAGGAATTCATTATTCGGAGGTCAAATATCCGAATATTTGGTCAAATATTCGTTATTCGGCTGAACGAATAATCGTTGCACCCCTAATTAGTAGTAAATATTTAAAAAATAGGCCCAGAATTATTATATAAACAGTGAGCTTTCTTAGAGTATATTAACTAAAATTTACGCATTTAGTAATGCATTTTCCTGCGTCTAACAATTCTACACAAATGATTTCCATTTTATTACCATAGTTATATGTTTTCACACTTTGCTATCTTTAGAAAAAGAAGGGATTATAAAGTTAATTTGCAATACTTCTCCAAAATTCAATCGAACTGCACCCCCCACCCCCCCTCCCGAAACTTCAAAAATTTCTTAAAATGCAACGATAAAGCAGATAAGCGAGAAGTGACATCCCATGTAATCAAAACATCCGGAAAATTATTTTCAGCATGGTAGAGTTTTAAGATTAGGTCCGATTTGATAATTTGCCGGAAACCAATTGATTGCAAAACCTTATACAGACAGTCTTTATTTGGCTCAGTGATTTTCCTCTTTTGACTTTCTATAGATATGAATTTTCGAGTGTATATAGTACTTTAACACAATAGAATATCGGAGTAATTGTTTCTTGCAAATGTATATTATTTGTTAGTTACATCAAAGAATTTAAACAAATATTTTTTTATATAATCAAATGTTTCCGAAAATTTAGATTAAAATATTTAGAATAAAACTAAATTAAAATTTTCAAAATGTATAACAGTTCCCTTTTGTAAGGCTAATGAATCCAAATTCGTAAATAGAAAGTTTTTCTTAAATATCTTTGGTAGCGCGGGAGATGCAAGACGTTAAGACAGTCGATTTTTTTAAGATTCAACCTTTAGATTATTTTGAGATTAGATAATTTAAAATGTATTGGAGAATCCAAATATGTCAAGATTAGGTGTTGAAATTTTTTAAAACTAATTAGGTGTTCGTATATCGATACAATTTCCCTATGAAGACAACACCCAAGTGTTTTTTTGGGTTTTTTTTAATACATTTGAGGGGGTCGGGGCAAGAGAATGCCAAGCCCCATTTTTGAACTTCTGAGATATTTGGATTTGAAAATTTGATCCAATACTCAAATCAAGATATATAACCTAAAGTTTTTTCGCCAATGTATTAGCAACAATTGAGATATTCTGAGTAACAATATGGCATTACTTTAATGATATTACTATTACGTTTTTTGTAAATGAGCTATCTTCATTGGGGGCATAAACATCTGGGGCAAAAACGAAACCTGTCATATAGGCTGCCACCAAGTGACATTAGAAACAAATTATTTGTTGGATATTATAATTTACAATATTTAGCAACAGATTACAGTGTTAGATTTATTTCACCAAACATGTGGCTTTTGGCACTTTCTTGCCCCGACCCCTTCATTTAAAGACGACAAAATCCCTATGGAATGACTGTTTTTCTCAGTCTATTTGACGCTTAGATTTTTTTTTTTTAACCGACTGTACATTTAAACTGTGGAATCCTCTATAATCAGAGTTCTATAATTTTTTGTCACAGTGCTTTTCAGTAACCAAAAATGGCTATTCCTGCTGCTAAAAACAGGCAGTTTTTATAATGACAAGATCTTAAATTATATAATCTTGCTAGTCATTGAACTTTTAAAGAGAAGACTGAATTCACATTTAAACAACTATATAAAGTTCAAACATACTGGAACAGTATAAAAAGATAAACCTCTTATGACATAGTCAACTTATCCATAAATAACTATTCAACAGAAAAACAATAAACAATTCCAGAGTTGAAGTGAAGGAAATAATTTGAAACTTGCCTTAAATTTAGCAATATAAAACACGCAAATTCCAAAAGGATTTTAGAATGTTTATTTATACTCACGGTTTAGGAAAATCCCTAGGGTAATCTTTAAAAACTCAAACACATAGATAAAGTTTCGTTTCTTTCTAGTTTCAAACGATACATACAATACAGTGTTTCTGCCTTCTTTGAAGTAAAAGGGATAGTGTTTGGCAACGCTTTATTTACAATACAATTCCGGGAGTGCTACACGATGCTTGCCAACTTTTACACTTGACATTGAGGAGAAAATATTTCTCACGGTAGGGGCAGAGATCTTAAAATGCATTATACGACAACCAAACACAAATTAAAAATTTTACTTAAATAAAACCGAATAGGAATACTTTGTGAATCTATGCTTGACACAAAAGTGAAAATTTTATTTGAAGTCTGTCCTTGGTTTTGAACTCCAGTAGAAATTCAAAATATTGCGCTCTCCTTCCTTACACTGTAAAATGTTGATTTTACGGCATAACACTGGTGCCTGGGATCTCAGTATTATACTGTAAAATAAACATTTTTTTTTTTTCAAGTGTAGGAACTATTATTATTATTATTTTATTTTTTTTTTTAATCACACGGAACATTCGAACCTAGGGTTAAACCAGGGCTTAATTTATGAGAGGGAAAAAATGCAGGAACTCTAATATTCTGCAGTAATAACACCCGTAACCCCGTTCCCTTCACTGCTGCGCTTGCGCAGCAGCGTATTACTACTTATTTTACTGTTAATTTTACGGTATAATACTGGCATCTGGGGTGCCAGTATAATACCGTAAAATCAGCATTTTTTTTTCAGTGTATTCGTGAGTCTGCATCGAGTAGAACTTAATAGAGTAAAACCTGTAAAGACAAAACTTCTATATAACGGAAACAAAAATTTAGTGCCCTCGAAAGAAATCTTACAAATCTACCTGTCTAGACGGAAATCTTTGTTTCAAGCAATTCTGTTTTCACAGGTTTTATTATAGTTCAGTATAGTATTTTGTTCATAAACCCTATAAAGACGGAACCTGTTTATAACTGAATTCTGTTTTAAAAGCAAAAATTCCATTGCCCCTACGATAGGAATGCTACACAATTATACCTGCTAAATTGAAATTTTGTTTCAGTACTTAGCGATTCCGCTTTCACAGGTTTTACTATACAACACTGTTGTGCTTGTTTAGTGTAGTAAAAATTGTTAAGATAAAATCTCAACGGACCGGAGAAAAATTTAGTTTTAAACAGTTCTTAAAAAGGTATGGTATTTCTATCATAGGGACAATGGCTTTTTTACGTTATAGACAGGTTGTTATAATAGTATTTACTGTATTTTTATGTACGATTTAGAGCCGTTGTCACACAGAAAAAAATAAAACCCAATTTGGGTCGAAAGATTCTTAGGTATATGTGGTCAAATTGGGTCATGCCTGTTTTGGTTACCACTGTGTATCCATTTTGGGCACTGTTAAATGGATACACATACACAGTGGTAACCAAACCAGGCATGACCCAATTTGGGCACATACCTAAGAATCTTTCGACCCAAATTGGGTTTTATTTTTTTCTGTGCCCACTTTTGACAACAATGCACCTGGACAGCACTATTCGCGAGCTACCTATTAGGCAAACAGAGATAAAGTCAGTTTCAGATAGATTTCCATCTTAAGAAGTATAATTGTATGGTTTTCCATCCACCGGTACACCGTTTTCATAGGTAGTTTTGAAGAGCTGAGCGATCATTCCGTGACCCAAATTTGGGAAGCGCTGCATTAAATTATTCACAAATGCCTGTAAAAGTACTTTTACAACAAGGTCAGTTTGTATACGGGGAAATCATTTTTGATATTTTGCAACTATAATGAATTTCGTTCAATTTAAAAATGTGCTAGTAATATATGAAAGTTATTTTGGACGATTTTGTATAAGAGATATATCACATAGCATACAAAAATTTAGTACAACTAGGAAATTGATATTAAAATGTTTATTTATAAAATATTGAAAATATGCTTCAAGGAAAACACTCAAAGACGATTTTTGTCCGTGTCCTATATTTGAACATTTTTCACAATTAAAATGAAAAATATGGTTGAGTGAGAATGCTAGTCTGATACATTTATATCTTTTTAAAGTTTGGCGTATTTTTATTATCAACTTCGCAGCCTAAATTTTTTTTTTTTTTTCCTTGGTAAAATAAGATATTGTACAGTTGATGTAAAGAAGTCGCCAAATTACCTCAAGCGAAAAACGAAAATAACCATTCGATTGGGAATTATGGTCTTTTGTTTAGGTTATATTAAAAAAATAAGATTAAAAAGGGCAGTCTTCATAATGAAATTGTAACCAAACATTGAAATATGCAACAAAATTTCAGTATATTTCGCCAAGTATTTTTGAGTTATGCTTAAATTACATGCATTGCAGTTTGTTTTACAACTATTTAAAAATAATGTAGGATTTCCGAATTTTACATCTGCATAATTCCCAAACTACATCACTAAATGACTTCCCATTTGACATCCGAAGGTAAAATTTATCAATGAATCCAAATATGTCAAAATTGGTCAAAGATCAAAGACGATTACTGAAGAATGCCTACGTGGGGCGTAATGCCCACGTTTACTTCACATCTAGATGAGAACAGTCTATGGAGATGGCATCAGAAGATTCAAAAATATAAAAGTTCTCTCGCAGCAGGCTGCGGTGGAGTGATGCAGATGTAGGAGCAATCTGGATGTGCGCTTTGATACTTTGATTGGAGTCGGAATGGTGAGCATAGGGGGGAGGGGGGGGGGGGAAAGGCCCCATCAGAGCCAGACAATTTTTCTAAATCATAATTAATATTTTTTTTAATCTAAAAAACTAATGCAAACAATTAATTTAGATAAGATGCAAACAATTAGTTTATATAAGATTCAAATAATTAAATTTTGAAGATGCAAAGATAATTAAGTAATAAATACAATTAAGATGCAAAAAATAATATAAGTATAATTTTTTTTCCTTAAAATTGCAAAAGAGGTAAGAAGGAAAGTTAGCAGAACCCGATGCCAAAAGCAAGGCGGGAAGACGTCAATAGGAAAAATTTAGTGTAGGAATGTCAAATGGGAATAACAATGCAGGTACCAAAGTTTTATGAATTTGGAATAGCACAACGAAGTGTTTAGGGTGGTTCCCTTCGCCTTCTTTTGGAAGGCGGAGCAAAGCCGTCATCTCTACACAAGATGGCAAGCGGTCTCTTCTTCCCTCTACTGGTATTTACCATGTAAGGTTGAATGGACCGCAACGCTTCGTTGGGTATTAAAAGTCGATCTCTGTGGAAATTTTGTGCAAGTTTTTTAATAACTTGCGAGATAGGCCTAATATTGAGATCAGCATGGATGACGTCATTCCGGACAAACGTTGTCGCCTTGCAAATCCTACGTAACAAAGAGTTTTGAAAAATTTGAATTTTCTGCATCCGAGTTTCACAGACTGACCCCCAGATAACTGACCCGTAGGTCATGGTTGATCTGATGAAGGATTTATACAGTAACAATTTATTCGAGAGTGACAGACGGCTGTGATAAGCCAGTAAAGATTTAAGGGATCCTTGAGCTTTGGTAGATTTGGCAATTACGTCTTGAATCTGCCTAGCCCAGGTTAATTTTGAATCTAGATAAATGCCTAGATATTTATAACTGGCGACCCAGGGTATGAATTCACCATTTAGAGAGAGTTTAGCAATTGGGGTGATAGCTTTGTTTGAAAAGATCATGGCGGCACTTTTTGAAGCATTGACTTTGATGCGCCAATGTCTTAGCCAAATTTGAAGGGCCAAAATATAAGCTTGGAGTTTAGTTAGCACAGTGTCGAGTAACATGTTTCTTGTCATGATGGCAGTATCGTCAGCATAAAGTGCTAATTTGACGTCGGGAATACAACGAGGAATATCATTAATGTAGAGGTTGAACAGCCAAGGACTTAGAATACTCCCTTGAGGTACGCCTGCCTCAATAAATCGAGAGGTGGAGATTGTATTGTTAACTTTAACAGAGAAAGATCTATCTTTAAGGTATTTAAGGAATATTAGGATTAGTTGAGGCGGAACCTTGAGCAGAATTAACTTATAAATAAGTCCATAATGCCAGACCCGATCGAAGGCTTTAGCAATGTCTATGAATACAACGCCGGTTTTATGGCTGTGGTATAAACCCTCATGAATGAGTTCAGTTACTCTCCAAAGCTGGTGTTGAGTCGAGTGTTTGGGCCGAAACCCAAACTGCTCGGGTATCATAATCGAATTGGAGGAAATGAACTCTTTCAGACGGTTTGCAAGGATGTATTCATAGAACTTAGAAAGACAAGATAAAAGAGAGATAGGTCGGAAGCTAGAAGGAGCATGCCTGTCCTGTCCCACTTTTGGGATCGGGACAACCAACGCCTTCTTCCATGCGTCCGGGAACATACGAAGATTAAGCATGCAATTAATTAGGATAGTAATAAAGAAGATGAAGTTAAGAGGAAGATGGAGGAGCATATTGGTAGAGATATTATCAAGGCCAGGCGTTTTGTTCTTTTTGAGATTCCCGAGATAGGTAATTACCTCAGAGGGTAGAGCAGGTTTGAGTGTATTTGTGTGAGGTGAGTTAATGAAACGTTCAACCTTTGTGTTGACGATGTCGACCGTTTGACGGTTAACGACATCGCTATTGAGTGTAAATTGGCTTCTAAGACTGTCTGCAATGAGCTCAGCCTTGTCTGTGTTAGAGTAGGCCATACCATTTGGACCATTTAAGGCCGGAATGTGTGTTCGTGTCCTACGAATGCGGGCCGTTGCCGACCAAATTGTGTTGTCAGCTGTCGATAAAGACTGTATGTATGTGTTCCAACGTGAAGTACTAAACTCCTTGATTGCAGCAGAAACCTGGTGGTTTTTTCTGTTAAGAGCAGTTTTTAAGAGGGGGTCCCTAGACGTCTGCCAGTCCCGTCTTAAACGATTTCTCTCTCTTTTCAAATCCCTGATGTGCTCAGGTAATCGAAACGCATCAACCACACCACCCTCTGCCTAGGTTTCGCGACTTCTTGGAAAGCATTATGGAGTGAGTCTCCAAATGCTTCAATAGAAGAAGTTACGTCTTCGGCAGAGTGAATCTCAGTGGGCGGGCTGTCCATGTTTTCTAGGACATGACTGAAGTCTTCCCAATTGACCGAGAAGGCCTGGGGGATGTCGAGTCTGAAATTGCCCACTTCGAATCTAAGCACAACCGGGAGATGGTCCGGGAAATTGGTATGACAAGCTACTCAAAAAAACTTGGCGAAATATACTGAAATTTTGGCTTAGCATATTTAAAACTTCTAAATATCGATTTCTGTTAAAACTTCCATTGGTTACAATGTACATTCTATTACGAATATCAATTTCAAAATGTAATTTATTAAATTAATATTCGAAAAAATATGTATTGTAACAACAAATTTAACAAATCATTTGCTAGAAGCTTTAAGTATGCAAATCGGAAATTATTGTTCGTTTTGCCATGTAGTTTGAGTTAAGTTTAAAAACTACCCGGTTACATTGCAGTTTGTTTTAGCAACTATTTAAAAAATAATTTAACATTAGGAGTTAACTTTAAATCTGTTTAATTCATAAAATACTTCACCGATTATGACTTCCCGTTTTGTATCCAAAGGTAAAATTTAGTGCAGAATCCAATTCTGACGTCAAAATTGGGTGTTCATAATCGTATAGAAAATTTCAAAGTTTATTATAATTTCAATGTGTTGATTCCCTAAACTTATTTTTTTTAAACAAAATTGAAATAAGACAATTCTTAATAGCTATTCCCTGCAACAATTTGGGTGATTAAAATTTATAAGGTGCATCTTTATTATTTTTTGGGGTGGGCCGGGGGGGGGGGCACTACTATGCATTTATTTGTTAATGTAATTTTTACAAATTTATTTTTGTTTAATAACAGGGGTCGATGCAGGGTTTTTTTCTTGGGGCCCATTTTGTGAAAAGTAAAGGTTATTTTTGTGAAATTTATTATATTTTTGTGAAAAATAACATTTTGTAACGAAAGTTGAAATCCAGTTATACTCAAATTCGAACCAAGCATTTATAAACAAAAACTTTTTTAAACCCTTTTGCTGAAGTTTTCCTCTCTGGTGAACTTGTTTGTTTACAAATTACACATTAAAACATCACAAAATAAATAGTCAATTTTTATGGAATAGAATTTTGTGAAGGGGCATTTTATCAAATTGATTTTTGTGAAGGGGTCCATTTTATTAAATAGATTTTTGTGAAGGGGGCCTAAATAGGCCCCAAATTTTTCCTGGATCGACCCCTGAATAAACTAAAGTATTTAAAAAAAAAAATTCTTTATAGTGCTTCAAAATGATTTTTTCAAAATATTTTTTTAGATACATTGATATTTGTTCTCATCGGAGAACTTCCACGACTTTCAATAAAATATCAAGAGTAAGTTATTTCAAGAATGTAAAAGTCCAACTTATCCTATTATATCCATAGTTGGCAAGAAGCCAGTTATAAAAGGAATAAAGCTGCTTAAATTAATTGTAGCCGTGGTTAATAGCTTGGGTTCTCTGACGCCATAGAATACCAGATCAAGTTTCCATTTACTGGATAGAAAATAAAATCTAGAGAACGTGGAGAATCTTTATTAAGCTGACAATAAATAAGATTCAGATCATGATTTAAAATACTTCCGTGGTCCATTTGTCTTAAATTTCTCTCTGTTTTGTGTTGTTACTTATTTTTATTTTATTTATTTTTTCGGGGGGGGGGGGGCATTGTTTTATATCCACTAACTTTATAATTTTTCTTTCAAATTAAATTTGTGTAATGGAAAACATTTTATACGGCCTATTGGTTGATACATAAATGAACATAGACATAATTACTAAAGAAACATTTTATTCGAATATAAGAGTAGTATTTATATTATTCCATACAATACATTGCATGACACTACTATGTTAACTATTGATATTTACAACGTATGAAACATCTTTCATACGTACAGAAATAGGAAAAAATAGAAGTCTAATTTTGTCACAGACAGTAGGAAAATATAAGGGCCAATCGACTGGGAATGTATATATTTTTTTATAGATCCTTTGAAAGTTATTTTATAGGGTTATCTTCATATTAAAAGTAACATAAATCTTATAATTTTCAATAATAACCCTTCTTTTCCCCAAAATTTAACAAATACTGAATTCAACTAACTTAAATACAATTTTTCCACAACACTCCAATTAGTTTCAGAGTTATGTCAAAAGCCAATATCAAAGTTATCTCTAAACTGAAATCAGACATTTATATAAAGTATATTCATAGGTTGTTCAGTCTTTATAATAAACTGCTTTTACTGCAAACGCAGCTAAGTTTTCTTTTCTTCTTCTTTTAATATAAATTTTTTGCACACAAAACGAAAGAAAATTAAAAAAAAAAAAAAAAAATTACATTGAATTATATAATCAAGTCAAACTCATTTTTTCAACTCCTATACGCTATCTCTAAATTTTATATACTTTTATTTTGAGTAAATACATTCTGAGAACAGCTAAAATTTAGTATATAATGTATAGTAAACATTAAGAATCGAAACAATAAAAATTTGTAGGTTTATATTCCGTGCCAAAATTGTAATTTATAAAACTGATATTTTTGTTCATTTATTTATTTTTTTTTTATCACGTTTACATAAAAAAAAAAAAAAAATTACATTGAATTATATAATCAAGTCAAACTCATTTTTTCAACTCCTATACACTATCTCTAAATTTTATATACTTTTATTTTGAGTAAATACATTCTGAGAACAGCTAAAATTTAGTATATAATGTATAGTAAACATTAAGAATCGAAACAATAAAAATTTGTAGGTTTATATTCCGTGCCAAAATTGTAATTTATAAAACTGATATTTTTGTTCATTTATTTATTTTTTTTTTATCACGTTTACATTAAAAAAAAAAAAAAAAATTACATTGAATTATATAATCAAGTCAAACTCATTTTTTCAACTCCTATACACTATCTCTAAATTTTATATACTTTTATTTTGAGTAAATACATTCTGAGAACAGCTAAAATTTAGTATATAATGTATAGTAAACATTAAGAATCGAAACAATAAAAATTTGTAGGTTTATATTCCGTGCCAAAATTGTAATTTATAAAACTGATATTTTTGTTTATTTATTTATTTTTTTTTTATCACGTTTACATAAAAAAAAAAAATTACATTGAATTATATAATCAAGTCAAACTCATTTTTTCAACTCCTATACACTATCTCTAAATTTTATATACTTTTATTTTGAGTAAATACATTCTGAGAACAGCTAAAATTTAGTATATAATGTATAGTAAACATTAAGAATCGAAACAATAAAAATTTGTAGGTTTATATTCCGTGCCAAAATTGTAATTTATAAAACTGATATTTTTGTTCATTTATTTATTTTTTTTTATCACGTTTACATAAAAAAAAAAAAAAAATTACATTGAATTATATAATCAAGTCAAACTCATTTTTTCAACTCCTATACACTATCTCTAAATTTTATATACTTTTATTTTGAGTAAATACATTCTGAGAACAGCTAAAATTTAGTATATAATGTATAGTAAACATTAAGAATCGAAACAATAAAAATTTGTAGGTTTATATTCCGTGCCAAAATTGTAATTTATAAAACTGATATTTTTGTTCATTTATTTATTTTTTTTTTATCACGTTTACATTAAAAAAAAAAAAAAAAATTACATTGAATTATATAATCAAGTCAAACTCATTTTTTCAACTCCTATACACTATCTCTAAATTTTATATACTTTTATTTTGAGTAAATACATTCTGAGAACAGCTAAAATTTAGTATATAATGTATAGTAAACATTAAGAATCGAAACAATAAAAATTTGTAGGTTTATATTCCGTGCCAAAATTGTAATTTATAAAACTGATATTTTTGTTTATTTATTTATTTTTTTTTTATCACGTTTACATAAAAAAAAAAATTACATTGAATTATATAATCAAGTCAAACTCATTTTTTCAACTCCTATACACTATCTCTAAATTTTATATACTTTTATTTTGAGTAAATACATTCTGAGAACAGCTAAAATTTAGTATATAATGTATAGTAAACATTAAGAATCGAAACAATAAAAATTTGTAGGTTTATATTCCGTGCCAAAATTGTAATTTATAAAACTGATATTTTTGTTTATTTATTTATTTTTTTTTTATCACGTTTACATAAAAAAAAAAAATTACATTGAATTATATAATCAAGTCAAACTCATTTTTTCAACTCCTATACACTATCTCTAAATTTTATATACTTTTATTTTGAGTAAATACATTCTGAGAACAGCTAAAATTTAGTATATAATGTATAGTAAACATTAAGAATCGAAACAATAAAAATTTGTAGGTTTATATTCCGTGCCAAAATTGTAATTTATAAAACTGATATTTTTGTTCATTTATTTATTTTTTATCACGTTTACATAAAATTAGTCAATAGATTATAAATTTGAAAATAAAAATAATTTAACATTGCAGGATCAAAACTTATATTACCAAACCCTTTGTCCAAATGTCTAATTCCAATATCTAGCCATAAACATAAATATAGTATTAAAAAAAAAAATTGTGTTTAAGTTTTGTGCTGCTTTTGGAAATTTGTGTAGTTACCATTTCTCAAAGTTAATTTATGCGAGGCATTTAATAGCAGACTTTATTATTAATCGATTGGTACCAGCATATTTTATGCTCAATAAATTTTCAGCAGAATAAGTGGAGAAATTCATTTAACTTTATATTTTGTAATATGTTGTACTGTTATAATAAAGCTATGTGACTGTTGTAACTTTATAAAAAAAATCTTTTAATAAGCAGTTTTTTTTTCTTTAATGACTATACAATTTTGATTGCCTTAACACCTTTTTAAAACATACCTTACACCTCTATAAACCTTTCAAAACACCTTTTTAAACCTACCCTTTAACACCTATAAACACTTAAAAAAAAAAAAAATTCACATTTTTTTGTTATTGTTTAACCTTTTCAGGGGCAAGCACTTGTGTTCCTGTAACGTTGAATTCTCACCGGAATTTAAGAAAGAATTTAGTTCAAAATAAGGAAAAGCAATTTTTCAACTTGTTCCCGTCAAAGTTAAAATAGTAAAATTTAATTAAAAGTTTCTGGTTCGAATCGGATTAAAATTAGGTGGGATATAATATATCCCACCGCCCCTCAAAGGGTTAACAGAATCTATCCAAATCCTCTCACAGGCATAAATTAAATTTGAGTCTAAGTTAAACGAAATTTGTTACAAACTAAAATCAGATAAGTAGTTTGTATGCTTGCAATTCAGTTACCATAATATACACATCTACATAATAAATCACGTAATTGCATTGGTGAAACTAAAACAACATAATATTTGTCCCCTAAGAATTAGAAATACAGCAGGAAGAAATGACTAATAAAGTTGAGTAAATCATTTATTTTGCATAATTTATGTTCATAAATTAACGACTTCATAAATTAGCTTTTTAGAATGATTTTTCTCATGTCTATTATATGTACAGCCCTGGAATAGAAAAAAGAAAAAACATTACCACCCTCTACTAACCTTGCCGGGCTAATTCCATGCATGAATGTAGTGTAAGTCACAAAGCCGCAAAAGTTTTTTCTTGGCCACCGGTTTTTTTGTAAAAAAAATTCTTCACTGTATTTAATTGTAGTTGTATGGGGTTGAATAAGTGAAAATTTCCTTTACTATAATACTGGTAAGTCAAACACCGCAGCCATTTACATCTCTGTGACTGACACTACATCCCTGGAATTAGCCTGCTGCAAATCATCGTGTGTAAAAATGAGAATGGTACCATTAGTTTAGCAAGAACATCTAATTATTGTTGCACTTAAATTTTACTTAGAGGTCGGCTACATGTTAGAAATTGTAATAAACATTAAGATTTTCAATACTAACAGCTAATTTTGACGTCCCCCCCCCCCCCCCCCTTCAGTAAATTTTACTTAAGAATACCATACGCATGAGATCATTCGGTCAAATAGTTTAGGAATTATGCAGATTTAAAGTTTTGTACTAATGTAAAATTCACTTTAATCATTGTAAAACAGATTGCTATGCGGGTAATTTTTTAAGCATAAATCAAGAACTACTTGACGAAATGAGCTGTAATAAATATTTGAATCGCATATTTGAAAACTTTTAGAAATAGATTTCTGCTAAAATTTTTTTTTTTTTTCGAAAATTTCGAAAAATATATATTTAAAAAAAAAATGTATATATGAATTGTTGTGTATATGAATTAGCCTATGAATTCCTTAACTGAAATCAATTTCTAAAAGTTTCAAATATTCGAATCTAATACAGCTCATTTCGCCAAGTCGTTTCAGATGTGGTTAAACTACCCGCATTAGAATCTGTTTTGCAACGATTAACAAGAACGAAAAATCATGCGTCAAGCATAGATTATGTAACACTTTCCAACGCTTCCAAAATAATTTTACAAATCATTACCGTTTAATAAGCTGAAAGACAACATCTAAGTAAACAATTTGGAATACGCATAACATATTTAAAAACGTAATTTCAGGAATTTCCAATATATACAATATTCGGAAAAATATCCGAATACTTTTATTCAGCCCTGTATATGATCTATAGATTTGTATATATACTTCATAGGATGCTAAATTTTAGTTTAGTTAGAAAACGCGTGCACAGTTTAAAATTCTCCTTCTGGGGTTTCTGTCAATAAACGGAAATGTGTTTGCGAACGTTTGTGCTGCCCTGTATATGAAATACAGAGTTTATACACACCAAGTAATAGACAAAAAGTGAGTTAAATTTAAAATCGCGTTCAGTAACTTAAAACGCACTTCCAAGAATTATTGTTAACCGACAGTAGAGAATTCTTTTGTGTGTCCCTGTAAATGAACGATGACTGCTATACACACAATATTCTGTAGTAAGCCTCTTGTAATGCACCTTAGTGATATATATAAATTTCAATGCGTTTAAAATAGTGAAACATTATTTAATTAAACCGCAAACGATTTTTGTCCATAGACGTAATGTAACGGAATTCCTTTGACTGTCCCTGTAAAGTAACTATAAGTGCTATGCACACCCTATTCCATATTAAGCTTCTTCTAATGCACCTTCGTGATATATATAAATTACAATGTATTTTAAATTGTGTAACATCATTAAAATAAACCGCAAATGATTTTTCCCATAGACCGTAATGTAACGGAATTCTTTTGAGCGTCCCTGTAAAAATCTATAAGTGCTACACACTTCAGTTGAAATAGGGAACATGCTATAGATAACTACAACATAAAAATTTCAGCGTAATCCGAGCATATTTACGGGAGTTAGAGCACGGACAGACGGCCAGACAAACCGAAGTCAAACATTTTTCAACTAGGTTGGAAAGTGTTAAAAAGGAATTTAACATCCCCAGCTCCAAACTTTAAACCTCCATAATTCCTAAACTACTTGACCGGGTGACTTCCCGTTTGGTATTCCAACGTAAAGTCTTTTGAAAAAACTACATATGATGTCAAAATTAGGCGTTAGTATTGAAAATTTTAAAGTTTGTTACAATTTCTATATGTAGACGTCCCCTAAACAAAATTTAAAATGTAATAGTTATTATTGTCTAACATAACTATTCACCAATTATTTTTAAATGATGATTTATGACAGTTAGTAGAGGGTATTTTTTATTTTTTTTACTTTGACATGGAATGTAAATATTTTATTTTACTTTGACATGGAATGTAAATATTTTATATGAGGGGGTTACAATGACAGTGGATTAAGTCAGTGAAATTCGGAATCGAAAAGTTAGCCCACACATTCAATAGCCGCAACGAATTGGCAAAAGTTTCTAAGATTTTTTAGCACCTTAATGTGGATGATCTTTTCCGCGATTTCAATACAGTTTATGGAATTATATTAGCTGATTTTTTAGATTTTGTATCTTCGTTTGATTTCAGATACAACCTATCGTATAAAAACATGAATTTGTTATATTAAATTCAGTTCATTAAGAATAAATTTGAGAAAAAAAGCTAGTAGTTACTAACTAAAAAAATTCAATTTTCATATTTAATGTTTTTCAATTTAAAAAGACCTGTCTGCTCGATTGAGATAATTCAAAACCTTAAGGAGAATAAAGCATTTAAAACAAAAGTGAAATGTAACAAAAGATCAAACAAATGAACTGATCAACCTGAAACTGGTCAAACTGTGGTCATAAAGTCTTAGGTCATACGAAAACTTCTTAATCTACTTCCGAGAACCTACACGATTTATGTCAACAAATGCAATTGTCCGAATGAAGGGGTGAAAAAAAAAAGTGAAGTAATGCTCTGGCAAAAACAAGAGAAGTCTATTTTAAAACTCTGGGAGTGCGCTGGAAGAGTGTCAGAGTAATTGTTACGTGATGATTATGTGTTTCTAACAGAAACTTTGTTTACTTCTGTATTTTTTCTTCTTCTCTCCCTTTCAAATGCAAGTCATTTAATAAAGTGTTAGTTTTCATTTAAGGCAAAGGTTGTTAAACTCTGGCCTAGTTTTAATTGTTATTTTACACCCCCCCCTTTTTTTTTTTAAAGTATGATTTCATGTAGCCCACCAATATTCCAGCCCCACAAGTGGCTGAGAGGTTGTGCTCTCGAAGCTGGTAGACGGGAGGTGCTGGGTTCGATCCCAATCGCGCCCGTCGGCCTAATCGTTCGGAGTTTTCGTGGTTTTCTTCGAGCCGTGGATTTATCCATGCGTAAATACGGATTAGGTTCCATTAGAAAGACCACCACGGAGGGCACTCCCCCCGGGCCTATATCCCTAGTGTAGATAATTGGCCGTCAATAATCAACCCAACCCAATATTCCAGAAACTTGAAAATTTATTTTTATTGCTTTTTCAATCTGTAAATTATCGCGTGCCAAATTTTAGGTAATTCGAAAGAAGCAGCTTCGTTGCAAATGTTATCTTTTCGCAAATATATTTATATTGATTCACGGATAATGGATGGGAAATAAGCCCTATGATTGAAAGAAATAAGCTCTTGATTGAAAAATTATTTTACTCTTCTTTTTTTCAATTAAGAGCTTATTTCCCATCATTTATCCATGAATCAATAGAAATATATTTGCGAAAAGATAACATTTGCAACGAAGCAGCTTTTTTCGAATTACCTAAAATTTGGCACGCGATAATTTAGATTGAAAAAGCAATAAAAATAAAAATAAATAATTTTCAAGTTTTCCAGTTTGACCAATTTAAGCACCTGCTTGCCTTGGATATGCCATCTCGTAGTTCATGTTTACCATTTTCAAAAAATATATATGCGAGAATATTTTATTTATCATTTAGATCTGAAGGTGTCGCCGGTAGAGCGAATGAAACATATGTAATCTACGTAGGTTGATCCAAAAAAAAGTTTACAAGCAGAAGCATTTGAAACGTAATAATTGTGGAGCGAATATTTCCACCCAGGGTGGTTGACAGATGGCGCTAGTTGTCCTACAGCGGTTCTACGAGTAAGTAGCGTCAGTACGCAGACACTTAAGAGCGACAGTAATGGCACGACGTCTAGAAAAGTGGTCTCGCATAGAGGTGCGAGCCGTAATTCGATTCTTATGGGCCAAGAATGTGGCCTGGATTACTGAGCAAAGGCGTCATTCTTCTGCATGACAAAGCCAGGCCCCATACAGCTCGCCAGACTCAGGAACTGCTGCAAAGGTTCAAGTGGGAGGTCTGGAATCACCACCCATACAGCCCCGATTTGGCTCCAAGTGACTATTTCCTTTTTCCGGCGTTGAAGCAAAACTTATCCGGAACACGGTTCACCTCAGACGATGCAGTGAAAACAGCTGCCGAGAAATGGCTCAATGAGCAGGGCCCTGATTACTACCAAGACGGGATAAATAAGTTGGTCGAACGTTCTGACAAATGCCTAAACAGGTTTGGCGACTATGTGGAAAAGTAAAGGCCAGATGTGTCTCTTGATTGCCATTTGTATCTTGTTTCTATTGTTAATAAATACTTTTTCCTTTGCCTTGTAAACTTTTTTTTGGATCACCCCTCGTATATTAAAAGGCATTTTTAAACATTTCGTGTTATGTTTATCACTTTAAGCATTAATTAGACTAATTTTGTAGTTTTCACTTCAACTATAGATGAGAGTGAAAAATTGTTTAGTTTAGAGTCGTAGTACTATCGCTAGGCACTTCTGAATAGGTGAATTTTAATTATACCAGTAATGTATATAAAGTTTAGTATAGAAACAGTATCCTATGAGTTAATTTAGCCTTTTTTGTTCATCTTTCGATGAAACTGTCTTGGAGATGCTGAGATGTCTTAGCTATGCCGATGAGAGGTCAAAAATTTTTTACTTTTCATGAATTTGGATATAACATGGGCACTATTTTTTCGAGAGTTTGATATCCACTAGTATCAAAAATATTTTTGTTCTCTTCATTACATTCCAATTGTAATAGTTCTAGCAAAATTAGACTTCTCTCTTGATTTATAAGCTAACAGAAGATATATTCTTATAATTCAGTTGAGATATCTGAAATGTAAGATTTAATGAAAAATGTTGAACTATTGCTGCACCCGGAAAAAAAAAAAAAAAAAAAAAAGTGTTAAATGATCCTAAAATAAAATCCTCCAATTAGAAACTGTCGATTCATTAAAAGTTGTTGAAAAATGTTAATTTCGTTAATTAGCTTTTGGAGTTTGATTTTAAAAGGGATTTTTCATCTCAAAACGAAGTTTTTAGGAGACTTACGTTTACCATATACTTTCAAAATAATTATAATTCAGATAAGAGTTTGGTTTTAGTTTATTGTTATCACATGACATAATGTATGATCCTCTACAAATGGGAATTTCGTCAGAGCTACACTCTGAACTGAGCCAATATAACTATCACTATTTATCAGATTACTAATCTAAGTAACATATGCTATTTATTGCTCAAGATGTTTAAGATCTTAATCATCAAAGATTCCAGAAGAATTACTTACTGCATTGTGACCAAACACAAATAGTCTAAAGATAATGAAATAAATCATTAATTATTTTAAGCTGAAATTGATGTCTTATGTGTAACATTGGCAGGGATCTGTTTAGGAAAAAATTGTTCCTTTAAAGGACTCTTCACAAAATTTTTCATTTCAAAACAGGACCTTTCACAAAATTATTTTCCCTAAAACAGGGCCCTTCACAAAATTCTTTGTCTTAAAAAAAGATTTTTCACAAAATTTTTCCATCTTTAAACCGAACATTTCTCAAATTAATCATTTAAAAGTAAAATCTGACATGTCACTTTCACATATATAATGAAAATATATGTATTTTACATCCATATATCTTCTTAAAAATGTATAAACAAGAACCTGAATATAACGATCATTTCAAATTCACAAAATTAGGATTAGATTTTTCACAAATATAAAAAGTTTTTTCACAATTTCACAAAAACAGGACCCTTGGGAAAAAGTCTGGACAGACCCCTGATTGGGTATCGTACGCAAGAGATAAGAAATGCAATTCATCTTATGTTAAAAACAGTATTCTCAACTATCAAAGCAAAATTTTTACTTACACAGCACGCAACGCACTTACTTAGCCTGGATTTAAACAAGTTAACATACCGCAATCATAGTTGCTCGTTTTGCATGTGCATAGAGAAGGGGATGTTGACAACAGAAATATGATTTTTAATTTAAATGAAATTTCAAGCAAATTTTTTTTAACGAAAATTCAGTTTGCAATGTCAGAAATAAGCAAAAAGTCCTATCCAATGATACCTTATTCATTGTTGTACACTACATATTGAGAAAAAGGGATGTTCACAACAAAAATAATTTACAGGATGTCCCAAAACATTGAACTCTGTTTTATTCCTTAAATATTGATCATAGACATATTATAAATTACAAAGTTACGTGAAAAAAAAAAAAAAAAAAGTTACAGAATTTTATGAAATCCATTAAAAATTTCAGGGAATAAAATTTGAAGAAATACTAAATTTTTATACGGCCCCCGTACAAAAAATTCTCAGTGAGTAAAATGTGCCCCATACACTAATAAGGTCAAGTACAAAATTTCAGAATTTTATCATAAAAAGTCAGAGATATGTTTAAATAAAGTTGGAAAGGGTTCATTAATCGTAAATTAAAATGTAAATGATTATACAGGTAGAGTGCAGATAACGCGACGCAGAAATGCATCATAAGCCTATAAAATTTGGCTCATCTGTAGTTTTATTTACAAAAACATGCTTCCTGAAAAATGCCTTAAAATTTTACATGCTGAATTACAGAATAAAATTTCGAAATGGCACAATCAATGAATATTAAAACAGAAGTTAGAAATATTTCCATATACAAAAATTTTTGAACAAGCTTTGTAATCTTTGCATAAAGTTATTTATACACAGTTTACATACTTTTGTACCAATAAATACACAAATCTTATTAACGCAATCATTGTTTTCTTTCGTAATTTGTGTACGACCCCTGAAACGCAATCATCTGACATTTTTCCCCTGCGCGAACTCATATCCAGGTATCAAAAAGTTTAAGTCAACATTTATGTATTTTCATATCTCTGCGACTTTTTATGGTAAAATGCTGAAATTTTGTACATGACCTTATTAGTGTATGGGGCACATTTTACTCATCGGAAAATTTATTGTACGGGGGGCCGTATAAAAATTTAGTATTTCTTCAATTTTAATCCCCTGAAACTTTTAATCGATTTCATAAAATTCTACATATTTTTTCACGTAACTTTGTAATTTATAATATATGGTCTATGATTAATATTTAAGGAATAAAAGCAGAGGTCAATGTTTTTGGAACACCCTGTATGTATGATGTGCAATAGGATGATTTTCTATTTTGTGAATAGCGTTTTTGGTAAAAAATATAAGTTATGTGAAATATAATTGTTCAAACTAAGTTAAAATTTTAAATCCTGCCTCCTCCAACCTTCCACATTTGCTTTCACGATCACAGGGCTGAAAAAATAATTTTAATCTGGATTTTTTAATTTCCGACAGACCTGTTTCTCATTAGACACTTCTTCGAAACTCAATAACTGACAGTAATCTAATTTCAAATTATAATGAGCGCAACTTGAAGTACCAATTTCTATTTCCGCTTCCTCTCCAAGATTATTTCATGTATTAATTTCATTATACACCTTACGTAATTGTTAAAAAATTACTTTAAAACATGTAAAAAGGATGAAACTGTTTATTTTATGAGTAATAATGATTAAAATTCTCTACTTTTTGAAGATGCTGGCTTCGCTACTGAAATATCCCCCTCCCCCGATAATGAAAATTTTCATAGCACGTTAAAAATGTGCATTATAAAAATTTCTTTTTCTGCATTATCGGTAAAATAGCGATGTTTTCGATATTACGAGATCGAGTTGCATAATAACTAGTGATGAGCATAACGATTATTTTGATTATTCGAATGAATCATTCGGGCATGTGTAGAATCATATCTGTCAAACTTCAAATTTTTTTTTTATTCAATTGCTATCAGAAATTTTGGAAAAAAAAAAGTTTCTGCAGAAACTTTTTTTTTTTTCCAAAATTTTTGGTAGTAATTGAATAAAAAAATTTTGAAGTTTGACAGATATGCTTCTACACATGCCCGAATGATTCATTCGAATAATCAAAATAATCGTTATGCCCATCAC
Organism: Maratus michaelseni; assembly: GCA_963931845.1. NCBI lineage: Eukaryota > Metazoa > Arthropoda > Arachnida > Araneae > Salticidae > Maratus > Maratus michaelseni. The sequence continues at coordinate 69,869,682 of OZ007595.1, read as the reverse complement.
TAATAACAACTCAAAACAAATCTAATAACAAATAATTTGTTTTCGATAACAGTATTTTACAATGGCATACGTTAAAAATGATACATTCTGAAAAGATTTTAAAATATGTATATGCTGGATTTTCAAAGATTAAGGAAGAACAGGGAAACATTCTTTTTATAGTGGGTGTCTTTTAGCTTTGTAATGTTGTGGCAATAAAAATATCAAATATAATGCTATAAGCAAGGGCATTGCGAAAGGGGGAAAAATTAACATCAACTCGTGCAAAATTAATCCTCCCAAACAACGATAAAGCCAAATCTGGCTCTGCAAGGATCAACTTCGTATCATTACACGCGTAACGGTAACAGGAGTAAACAAGTTATACATGTTCGAATTAAGGTGGTTCTCAAATGACATGCTTAACGCCGCGAAACTTTGCGTTTAAAAATGAGTCAGAAAATGTGTCAAAGGCATAAAAAATTGGCAGGCCCAATTATGGAAGAGATTTGGCATCGAAATGATTTTTCCATTTTTGATACATTACGTAGTTATAAGCGATTCGTGTCATGTGACGACACGTTTTCCCTTTTTCTGGTGCTGCGGCGTCGGGAATTCGGTTCAAAACGCAGGTTGATGGTATTTTTTTAAAGATCTTCTGCCTTTATCAAAAATTGGAAAACTTTTTTCGATTATATAGTTTCTGAATAAGAACACCTGCCAATTTCATGCGCTTCCAAACAAAATTAATTCAGAAATGTGTCGCAGTTCGTTGTTTTCTATGACTGGTACAGCGTGTCCATGTCCAGCTGCTTCATTTTCCAGATTCATATCGCCAGATCGGAATTTTTTTTACCATCGCTGTACGATTTGTTCCTTTGCTGTGTCAAATGCGTTGTTGATATTCCTTTCTGTCTCTGCCTAATTGTGGCCCTGTTTAAACTCAAAAGAAATTGCATTTATATTGCGCCTTATATCAATGTTGTGACTACACAGTAATACTACCAGCTAGGACTAACGATTCCTGGTACGAATTTAGGGATATTGAACCTTCATGGCGAACACCGCTTGCATTATCTAGGCGGTGTTTCTAAATACAGTAGACTCCCTCAAATCCGCACAGTTTGGGACCAGAGGCTGTGCAGATTTTAGAATTTTGCGGATTTCTGGTCACTGTTATCTTTACATTTTTTAAACAGTAATTTGAATGTAATAATGCACTCAAAATTATAATGAATGCTTACATTAAAGCAAAATATTATAATAAAGGAAAATAAAATTTAAAAAATAATTAAAATATCAAAAGCAGAAGGTCAAATAATAATGCAGGACTAAATATGCATAATAATGAGAATTTTTTCTTGAATTATTCAATGAAACTCATCATAAAGGTACTCTAATAATTTACAGCAAAACCATAAAATAAAAGAAATTTTATTTCATGTTTGACCACATTTAATAACCAAAAATGCTTGATAAATACATAAATGTATTTGATACACGATCGCCAGTGATATCATTGGTATCGAATTTTTTCGGAAATAAATGTACACTCCTTTCATGAGAAAGCATGAGTTCAGGGATATTAACCAGAATTACATATTAAAATGTGTATGGAATGATAAAATTCTTTATTCCCCCCCCCCCCCCCCTATATCTTAACTAAGTTTCACTGTTTACATCTGAAACAATGCGCGGATTTTAGGGGTTTGCGGATTTGAGAGAGTTTACTGTATAAGATTTACTTCATCTCGAAATTTGACATTTCATTAACGCATTTCATTTGACATTTCCATCTGTAATAACCTAATATAATTTTCCTAAAATCTAAAAACATTTTTTTAAGTTAGAAAAAAATGCGAGAATCCAGACTCAATTTAATTCAGGGACACTGACTGAATTGAGGCATTTGTCTAGAGGGGTCCAGGGCGTTTATCTACAAGGGGCCCAGGGCATTGATTTACAAGGGGTCCTCTATTGGGTCAAGAACCAGCTGTTCACCCGTAAAGATTCTGTTAATTAAAATGTCTTTTTATTTGTTTAAAAGAACGTTTTGTGTTAAATTTAACAAAATGTGAATATTTGAAAAAACTAGAACCAGTTGATTTCCAGGAATGTAGACTATATTAAGAATTGATAACTATTAAAACTAGTCAGAACTAATGTTAAATTCATGCTAGCAAAAATACACTATAACAATAACATTCGCCACCAATAACAAGTTGAAATATAAACTTTATAAATCAGGGGTCTATCCAGATTTTTCTTACAGGGTCCCGTTTTTGTGAAATTGTGAACAATTTTTTTATATTTGTGAAAATTCTAGTCATAATTTAGTGTATTTGAAACTATCGTTATATTCAGATTCCTGTATATATATCGTTTACTTATAATAAAGCTAAGTAATGTGTTCTTTGTTGAAATTCAATTGTTTTGTGACAGGCCAGATATTTTTAAATAATTAAATTTGTGTAAGGTCAGTTTGGAGGTGGAAAAACTTTGTGAAAGATCTATTTTAAGACAAAGAATTTTGTGAAGGATCCTGTTTCGGGATGGAATTTTTTTGTGGGGGGGTCCTGTTTCGGGATGGAATTTTTGTGAAGCGTCCTGTTTCGGGATGGAATTTTTGTGAAGCGTCCTGTTTCGGGATGGAATTTTTGTGAAGCGTCCTGTTTCGGGAGGGAATTTTTGTGAAGCGTCCTGTTTCGGGAGGGAATTTTTGTGAAGCGTCCTGTTTCGGGATGGAATTTTTGTAAAGCGTCCTTTTAAGGATCCAAAAATTTCCTAAACAGATCCCTGTAAATACTTTGATTTTTGAATGTCACATACACAATATAGTTAGACTTCCTCATGAATGTTCCCGGCCTAAAATACACGTAATGCACACAGAAACATTCAGGGATTTAATTTTGAGGATTGTCGAGATTTTATTTTTATTGTATTTACTAACTCAATCTCAATAATAAGACTAATAAAACGTTAATGGCTAGCCTAAAATACGACAACCGCAGCAACATATATAATTTCCTATTTATTCATAAAATCAATTTTACTCCTTTAGTGCATGTAGGTATGTAGTCGCGTGTCACAGTTGCAAATTGCTGTTTTACCTACTCCACCTCTCGACAGATGCATCTAAACGAAATAACAGGTTTTTCCTTTTATTCCACAGAGAATCATAACTGGGTAATAAACGAAAAGATGATTACAGTTCATGAGATTATAATCATCAGCCAACGGAAACCTTTCATTAGCGCTGTCGATTCAGAATAAGCAATTCCTAGGAGAAAAAGTAAACTAAAAGGGAAAAAATCCTATTTTAAAAACTTTTTTTTACACAAATCATGGGCGCCGGCAAAGAGGGTGGCACAGGAGAAGTTCATTGCCATCCATTGATTGTGAAATTTAATTAAACAAATTTTCTTTTTTTTTTTTCGATTTTATAAAGAGGGAAATAAAAATGTTCTTCCAAATGACTTAAAATAATTAAACAAAAAGAAAGTAAAGATTTTTTTTTCGGGAAATTTAGTTATGTTTATTTTTATATTCATGTGTTAAAATTTATCTTAAACGCTAGGCTCAGGGATGGGGTCCTCCTGATAAGTAAAAGACTCGATTCTCCATTTAAAAAAAAGCCGGTTAAGTATAATTTTGGCAAGAAAAAAAATAAATATTTTTCTGTATAAAATTGTCTTGCACGGAGGGTTCCGAGAAAAACATTCTTAGTTTACCAGAATTAAAAAAAAGGGGATATTTAAGCACATTTTATGCAAAAGATTTGGAAAACCTATACTTTTGTAGCTCCCAAATAAAAGCTGTCGAAACCCCTTAACATTACAAATTACATAATTTTAATAACATTAAAATTAGCGCATTTAAAACCAAGTATTTTTCTAGCAATAAAACTAAATTATTTTGCTAAAAAAAAAATTCAATCTTTAATAGATTTAAAGTAAGCATCCAGTTTAATTTTGTTACATGGCAGTTTCAAATAATTTTTCAGCGGAGCTGTTATTAAATTTCTAAATATAAGATACATTTTAATTTGCTCGTTCGATTATTTCAATACAGTTACATCTAAATTTTATAATCGTAAATTTACCATTTGACAAATAGTATCGATCAACACATTTTGCAAGTATATCTCATTTTTAATTTATTCTGCAGTAGCTGAATCAATTGTACACATTCAGCTTTCATGAGTTCGTGTTGATTAACAGGTTTAGATTTACCCCGTCAGTTTGAGTTGCGATAACGGTTAAAAAATTATTAGAACGGAAGCAAGAGGAACAAATTACGTGAGTAGCAAAATTTATGAACTCTCCCAACCTAGACCCACATGTGGGTCTAGCTTCCCACATACATATTTCAGAGCAGCTTTGCTTTCAAGGCTGAAACACTTCAACGTAACGCGAATCTTAAAAGCTTTATGTTAGTAACAGCTCTAAAAAGTGAGGATTTGTTTGTTTGCCGAGATTAAATATTTTTGTTATAAAATATCGCAGAAAACAAAAAAAGTTTACAGATATTCTTCCGGAAGAAATGAGAAACGTTTTGCATCACTAACTTACTTTTCCCACATATGTATTTAGGATTTTTTTTATTATTATTATTATTCGTGGCAGATACTACACATAAACGAAAACGTTCACTTTGCGTGGTACTTTCAGAAGTACGGGCTTTGTTTTCTTATCGTCAAGCTCTTGGGAAAGGCAGAAAAAAATATAAAGAACGAAAAATCATGCGTCAAGCATAGATTATGTAACACTTAACATTAGTTCCACAATAGTCTTACAAATTTTAAACCTTTAATAAAGGTGAAAGATGATGTTTAATTAAACAAGTTTGAAAACTAACACACTTAGAAAACCGAATTTCGGGAACTACTAACAATATTCGGAAAAATATTAGAATTATTTTGTGCAACTCTGTACACGATCCATAGATACTAGATAGAATGCTAAAATTTAGTGTATTTAGGAAACGCATAGCACAGTTTAAAATCCCCATTCTAAAATTTGTCAATAAACAGAAATGTACTCGAGATATTTTGTGCTGCCCTGTATATGGTCTGTAGAACTTATACACACTAAGTATTAGGCAAAAAATTACTTAAATTTAAAATGCGTAGCGCAATACTTCAATGCGTACCGCATCCGTACTTCCAGCAATTATTGTTCATGAGCAGTACTGTAATCCAATTCTTTTGAGTGTCCCTAACAATGAATGCTATCACACACAATATTCTATAGTAAATCTCTTGTAGTACACCCCAAACCTCAGATATATATATAAATTTTAATATGTTTCAAATAGTGAAACATTATTAAAAGGAACCGCAAATTATTTTTCCTCCCATAGACCGTGATGTGGAGGAATTCTTTTGAATGTATATGTAAAAGAATTGTAAATGTTGCACACTTCATTTTTAATACCGAACATACCATAGTATACCTCAACATATCAATTGTATGACAATCAGAGTATATTTACGCCAGTTAGAGAACGGACACACTGCAAAAAAGTTGATTTTACAGTATAATACTAGCATCCATGCTTATTTTACTGTTTATTACTGTTAATTTTACGATATAATACTGGCAGCTGGGATGCTAGTATTATACTGTAAAATCAACAATTTTTCTTTTTTGCAGTGCAGACCTTTGATCTGCCTTGGCCGGAATCTCCAGGCCAGGGCCGATCCGTACAAAAAAATTTATTGTCCCGGCTCAGTATAAAAGTTAAAATTTAGGAACACGAGCCTGGCCCGGCCCGTGCAAAAAAATGATTGGCCAGGCCCGGTATAAAAGCTAAAAGTTCGGCCCGAACCCGGCCTTCTCCGTGTAAAAAAAAGTGATTGGCCCGACCAGGCCCGGTATATGAAAATTCGGCCCGAACCCGGTCCGGCTAGTGAAAACAGATTATTGGCCCAGCCCGGTATAAAAGTTTAAAGTATGGTCCAAGTCCGACCCGGCATAAAAGCTAAAAGTTCTGTCCCATTCCGACAAAAAAAAAAAAAAAAAAAAAAAAAAAAAAAAATGCTGGCTAGGTCCGGCCCATAAAAAACAAAATACTAGCCCAGATCGATATACGGATAAAGCTAAAATCTTGGAGCGAGCCCTGACCGGTATAAAAAGGTAAAAAGTATAAAAGCTAAGATTATAAAAGCCTGAGCCCATCCCGATATGGAAGTTAAAGTTCGGCCCCAGCCCGGCCGGTACAAAAACTTAATTACTCCTGGCCGACCAGACTGAATTTCTGTAAAGCACGCCGATATTTCCGAAACAACGTTCTACTATTACAATTACTATAGATTGATTTTATTTTCAGGTTATGTTCGAAATACAAAATAACAATTTAGTGACCATTTAGACAATTACGTACATAAGCACCGATTTAATTCCAAATCAGGTAATTTCTGAAATATCCATGAAGTCATTTTTAATCTCAGATGAAAGACAATTGTGCAAGTGTACTTATTCAGAACAAATATGATTGAATAGCGTTTTCCATTTTTCGATAAAGGCAAAGAAACTTCCGGGAAAATATCCGTAAAATAGGTGTTTTAATCTGAATTTCAGGCCACAACAGCCAATTGCTTCCTCGTAACGGCATTTCTGTAACTGCCAAGTCTTAAAAATTGGCTTAAAATGCTCATTTTCTGGATGATTCTTTGCCTTTATAAAAAAAAAAAGGGAAATTCAATTTCTTGGTATCCGAATAAAATGTGTAAATTTTATATTTTTACAAATATTAATATAATATTTTTGTAATTACAAATGAAAATGACTTTCTAAAAGTTTCGGAGAAGTAGCCATTTTGGATATGGCAACAGCCTTTAATATAAAAGTTGCTTATTAAGAGATGTGACCCACCTCCCATAAAAAAGGGGGGGGGGATGTCTCTCCGTCTAAATGGAGGGCTGGATCCGCCCTTGATTGTTGCGTCGGAACACATTTTACTGATTTTTGCAGGGATTGAGTCCGGCCAATAATGATCTTCATACGACTTAGATCATAAGTGGAAATTTCGGCCTTCGCAGACCTCTAAGAACAATGAAGTTTAGGCTCGGTTCGGCCCAGAAAAACGAAGTCTAGTCCAACCAAACAGAGTCTGCAGAATAAAAAAAGGCTCCAGCCCAGTCCGGCTCGGAAGAAGTAAAGACCAGCCCCGGTCCGAGCCTGCAGAATAAAGTCAGGCCCGGCCCGAGTTTTCAAAAAAAATAAAGAGCGGGCCGGAAAGAGTGAAGACTAGACCCGGCCCGACCCTCCTAAATGAAAATTGGCCCGAGCCCGGCCCGCGGGCCGAACCCGTACTGACAAACAAACCGCCCAAACTCATTACATCTCTAATGTAAATACGAACTCCTAAAATGTGGTACATATATTGTGCGCAAAATATTGAGTCGTTCCAATATGTGCGTCGGATCGATTTTAGAGAGTAATATCAGAGTGACAGAAATGCTATTAAAATAATTGGTGGTTTTTGTTTGTTTCGTTTTCACGAGAATTACTTCCACGAAGGTGTCAGAAAAATGAAGATTAATATGCACGTAAGATCGATGAGGGCGGAACATGAAAACGCAATGCGAATAAAGCTTCTGTGGTACAAGTATACAAACTAGCAGTTGGGGATTTGTTTATGAGCTTGTAATGATAGATTTGTTTATGAAATTGCTTCGCATTCATAGTATATTAACAAAATAATTTTTTTGTCCGTTGTGTGTGTTTGACAATGGCTAGGGAAATCTATCTACGTATCCCAAATAAATGAAAATTTTTGTTGATATTTGAAGTGCAAAATCTATATAAAAAAGTCAAACTTTATGTTCTTTGAAAAATACCAAATTACTCAAATCGTTTAAAAGTTAGTATTCTCACTTGATCCAGACGAAGAAAAATAAGCCTTATTTAAACAACTACTACGCAATCAGCTAGGAATTTAATACGCAACAGGTGTAAGTTCAATCATAGCAGCTTTAAACTTGCAATAAAAACAGATCAACGTTAATAACTCAGAGATTATGGATATTTGACTTTTTTGGCACTGCAGTTTAGTTTGAGATACAATTTCTTTCCTTTGTGCATATTAAATATCAATTAGGCAGGTCCGAAATTAGGTGTTGACTGGCCTGGTCATTAAACAAAGATATTCTAAAACGTATTTTTAAAAGAATTAGTATGTTATAGGAATGAAATTTCAGATAAGAATCTGATAAGCAAAATGTTCATTATCACTTTTTCAACATTCATATTAAAAGTTTTTTAAATGTATAGTTTTAATGGACTTTAAGTGGAACCTCACAGATTTAAAATTTAATAAATGGAAAAATACCTCAGAAATAATATTAATAATTAAAAAAAAAAAATCAGATTACAGTTTGTTTACCACAAGTTTATGTTAATGTTTTATATACATAAACTTTTTTAATTTAAGGGTTTCAGCACCCATATTTCTAGAAATTAACTTAGTCTGGAAAGTTTTATCAAAATTTAAAACTAAGATAAAGGCAAGCAAGAAACCATTATATCCTATCCTAATTAAAAATATTCTTTAATTAAAAACACCAATTACAAAAAGAAAATCTGTAGAAATGACATTATCAGGTTTTTGACAGTCTGACGACAGAAGTTTTTGACGGGATGGTAAAAACCACATGGTTAAAATCAGTAAAAACATGCCAACACTGAAACTAAGAAAAATTAAAGATTGGAACATACACTGCAAAAAAATTGTATCCGCGGCAGCGTATTACTGCTTATTTTACTGTTTATTACTGTTAATTTTACGGTATAATACTGACAGCTGGGACGCCAGTATTATACTGTAAAATAGACTTTTTTTTTTTGGCTGTGTAATCATTTAAAGAAAAATAGGTGCAGTAAAAAGCCCTTTTTTTCGCATATTTTAAATTAAATCAGATCTCTACGTGACTACACCAGATATACTTGCACATGTCTAAATGATTTTAAGGGAAAAATTGCAAAATTTATATAATTCTGTCATTTTTCGTAAAATGGATTCCTTAAGGTTGCTCTCGTCAGTGAACTTCCCTATTTTCGCTCGCTAATGTTAAACCTATGGGCGTATAATGCATTCGTATATTTGATATAATAGAGGAAATTCAGGAAATTAATATTTTTAACTTCTGTTTCCTTATTATATTTTCTTAAAGGATGTCTTTTTCTTAGTTGTCAAAATTTTTCTAAACTATACACTTAATTTTATGTGACATGTTAAAATCTTATTCAGTTTCGCTAAGATTTTAACACATAAAATTATAAATTAAGCACATATTTTAGAAATAATTTGATAACTAAGGAAAAAAGGGACATCCTTTAAGAAGTATACACAGAAAACAGAAGTTAAAAATATTAATTTTCCGAGGAGATATTTTAAATATACGAATGCATCCTACGCCCATAGGATTAACATTAGCGAAGGGAATCTGGAAGTTCACTGACAACCAGCCCTATAAAGCTCGCAATCAGTCAGACTGCAAATCTCCAAGTCTAATGTTAAACCTTTTGGTTTTTGCAGATTTTTGCCATAGACTGGGTATAAATAACAATTTTGCTATTTTAAACATATTTTCAGGGCCATAAAAATCCTGAAACTTGTCATGAGGCAATATTTAGGATTGATAGTTATTTATATGCAAGATGAAATTTATAGATGAGAAATTTGATCTTGAAACAATTTTAAATGTCATTAAAAATTATCTACTGCATATTTTCGGTATCGAGCTCGGAGTCTGATGGCAGGAAATTTCTCGCGCTCAGAGTTCAAATCGTCGTGCTCAAAACACAGCCCGAACTCATATCTCTATAAGTCTTTAAAATGGCAAAGCGCAATTAAATTTGTTCAAAATTTATAATATCTTTAAGCGGCAATCTTGATAGGTACTACAACAAATATGTGAATCGTTTATGGAATCTTGGTTTATTAAGGTCAAGTTAAACATGCGATTTTTTTAAAATGAAAATTCAGTTTGTCTTTTTTTGAAATAACCGATTAAAAAAAAAAAAAATAGATGCACGATTTTTTAAATAAAGCTACATTTTAACTTAGAAAATTGGGGTGGGGGGGGGGGGGGAGAAAATATTTTGAAAATTTGAAAGCAATGAGCATTTAATTTTCTTCTAGCATAATTTATAACTTCAAAATTTCAGTAAATTAATTTCTTTTTATTTAAATATCTATAGAATTCGTGGTACAGAAGATTTTTTTAGAGTATTTCTTGTTAGAATAACGCGAATTAAGTCCTCCATCCCCTTAAACTTTTTTTATGCACCGACTGTACTTTAAAATACCATTAAAAAAACCTTGTTATAAAATTCATTTAACACATTTATTGTCAGTAATGCAAGTGAGCATGAGTTCTAAAAAAGCATTATTTGCTGTACAAAGCAAAAATATTTTTTAATTGATATTTTTTGCAATTGTAACTTTTTTCCCCCCCATGTTGGAAGACATTTAGTTGAAAGTTCTCTGTTTATATGCAAGACCATTACAATTGTATATATCCTATAATTCTATGAAATGCTAAAAACAATATCCTGAAGAAGTAATTTAGGTAGATTTGTAAACAGTCTACAAAATCCCTGTAAATACTGATTAGTTAATTACATTTTAATAAATCAAAACATTCTGAAATTTATTTAATGATTGCAGAAATTAACATTTTGAAATATTCAGGAAAAATGCTTTGAAGGCTAAATTTTCATTAATTCATAATTTGATACATAAAGGGTTAAAGGTCCTCTCCCCTCACGCGAAAACATCCGCTCACTAATGTTAATCCTATGGGGCATTATTTTTCTAATATCTCGATTGCATTTCAATATTTTTTAACTTTTTTTTTTATCTTTGTAAAAAAAAAAAAAAAAAAAAAAACCCGCAAAGAAAATCAAAAAAGTAATCAACGGCGGAAATAGAGATTAATCTCTGCTATCCAATGCAAAAAAAAAAAAAAAATCGTTTAAAAATATTGGAATGCAAACGAGATATGAGAAAAATAATGCCCTATAGAATTAATATTACTTAGCGGGTGTTTTCGCGTCAGGGAAAAGGACCCTTAAGGGTAAATTTTTCATAAACTTTTTTTTTTTTTCAAAAATTTTGGTAGTAATTGAATGAAAAAAAAAAAAAAAGAAAAAGAAAAAGAAAAAGAAAAAGAAAAAAATTAAGTTTGACAGACATGCTTCTGCGCATGCCCGAATGATTCATTCGAATAATTAAAATAGTGACTGGCATAACGATTATTTTGGACTAACTCTTAAAAATGCATATTCATTTCTTCTCAATATCATATTATATACTAAATATTAAGCCAGTTTCATTTATCTGTAAATAAAAACACAGCTCAGACAGTGAGTGAAGTGAAATATAAATTCCTGACAACTCAGATGCATGTGTAAGAACATTCCGCATCAGGTGACGGCATTTGTCACATGGATTAGGCAAATGAGACTTTAGGAAGCGAGCCAAAAAACAGGAATGACAACATTAAGCACGTTGAAACCAATCCTCCCGCTTTTTTTCTTCTTGCATTCGAAGATGATACAGGCAGAAGACCTTTGGAATTATTTTTTTTTTTTCAATTTTACTATTTTATATCTTAGAAATACCTTGCTTAAATTACATTAAAAAAAAATTAAATAAAATTACTATTAAAAAGCCCGTGTTTTATTTACTGCCGCTAAATTAAAGTTTTCGCAAGATATATACTACTTCAGTTATTAACTGTCCAACATAAGTTGAAAAGTGTTTATGAATCCGGTTTGTCCATCTAAATCTCGTAAATATACTCGAATTGACGTAATTTTTTTATGTTATTGAAGTTTACTATTGAACGTTTGGTACTGAAAATGATGTGTATAGCATTCATAGTTCGTTTACAGGGATATGCAAAAGAATTCAGTAGCATTATGGCAAGGATTTGTGTAGGAAGACAATTGGGTCCTTTTAACTGACCGCCGAGCAAAAGGCAAATTTGTAATGTTTTTTCTGTAATTTTTTTAAAAATGCTAAAAAAAAAAAAAAAATAGGAATTTTTAAACTTGATATAAAAAACTTAATTACGTATATGAGTATAACCCTTGAGAGTATTAATCATTACTCGATGTTTTAAAACTGCATTATATTTGTAAAATTATATTAATTTAAACAATGCTTCTATTGCAGTGAAACCTACAGCATAGTGAACGAATATATCAGTTCACGGCGGTGAGAAGGTTAAGAACCCTTCACAATTTTTTTTTCAATTCCAAACAGAACCCTTCACAATTTTTTTTTTTTTTTCAATTCCAAACAGAACCCTTCACAATTTTTTTTTTTTCAATTCCAAACAGAACCCTTCACAATTTTTTTCCCCAATTCCAAACAGAACCCTTCACAATTTTTTTCCAGTTCCAAACAGAACCCTTTACAATTTTTTTTCCAGTTCCAAACAGAACCCTTGACAATTTTTTTTTTCATTTCAAAATAAGACCCCTCACAAAACTTTTCACCTTAAAACATGACCCTTCACAATAAAGGGCAAAATTAGCACTAGCCACAGGGCCACTAAATGACAAAAGGTGGCTACCAAAAATTGTCAGCGGCCACCATATCGCCATTTTTCTACAAGAGTAAAATTTTTTTGCATTTCATCAAGGATTCTACTTTTGCTGGTTGAAATATGTTTAGATTAACATATTTATTTGGGCTATTTAATTTCAGATGCAAACTAAATAATTTTAACAAAAGTTTACTGTTTAGAGCTTTTAAATAAAAAAGTAGCCACTAGTTTAAAGAAAGTAGCCACTTATAAAACTGCTACTACTGGCCACTGGCTACTAATGAAATTTCCCAGTTTTGCCCTTTACTACACAAAACTCTTTAGTCATAAAAATAGATCTGTACCCCCTCTCAAAACTGTACCTTTCAAAAATTTAATCATTTAAAAGTAAAAATCTGACTGCCACTTTTACATATAAAGAAAATATGCATATTTTATATACATTAACTTCTTAAAAATGGCAAGAACCTGATTATGGAGATCATTTCAAATTCACAAAATTGTGACTAGATTTTTCACAAATGTAAAAAGCTGTTGACAATTTCACAAAAACAGGATCCTGGGAGAAATGTCTGGACAGACCCCTGCATTATGATCTATCGGGGGGGAGGGGGGGGGGGAGTGAATCATTCGAGGTGCATGTTATTGATGTTACGCTATTTGAAACATAATGAAATTGATATGCATATCTGTTATGGACTAAAACATGTTTTCTCAGGAGTGTAGAATAAGTACTATTTATAGTTCATATACAAAGACGCACAAAAGATTATCCAATAAATTATTATCTATGGAGCAAAATAGTTTACAGTGCATTTTAATGATGTTAGGATACTTCGAACACAATGAAATCGCACAAGTGCACTACAACAGGTTTCTATACATTATGGGGTGCATAGCGTTTTATCGTTAATTTACATAGGCGAAATAATTTGGTTACTTCACCGAATAATATCGATTATTGCTGGAAGTGCGTTTTCCACTGTGGTATGTATTTTGAAAAAAAGAAGGGGGAAGTGTGCTGTAGGTCTCCAAAGTTTGCACCAAGTCCCGCAATTATAATATATAACACCCACACAAGGAGGGCTCCTAATAATTTTAAATATTTGAAAAAAAAAAATTTCAAAAACTTGAGTTACGATAAAAACTCATAGAATCCATATTCACTTTGCAATACAAATAAATAACTAAATAACAAAACCAGTGGCGCAGCCAGAATTCGGTTCTAGGGGGGGTTTTGAGTTTATAATAAAGATGGTCGCCGGTTATATGAATCATCGGTTAATGGAATCAGTCTTTTAAATGAATGAAATCATAATGCTTTTCTCCGCAATTACGTTGGTTATGATTCATTTAAACAGCGTTTACAATATTAGAAGCGCGATAAAATTAAAAATAGCTAAAAGAGGAACCACAACTAATTTATGAAATTTTAACGATAAATATACGAATCTCCATCATAAGCAAGAGGTCGTTGCAACATTACCAACAAATGAAATATAGTCTTTAAATTTGTGTACAGACCCCTCAGGGCTCCGAAGTAGCGCGCTACAAGTAGCAAAACTACAGTAGCCGCTACTTTTTCCAGTAGTTTGTAGTGTAGCGCGCTACATTAAAAAAGTGTAGTGTAGCGAGTACCGCGATACAAAATATCAGTAGTTTGTAGCGCGCATCGACGCTACTTTCGGAGGGAGGAAAAAAGGTCCCAATCTTCAAATCACATGATTATAACTCGTTTCTTTCGTGCGAAATATGTTCTCTGCAACAATTTGCGAACGTCAGCGACAAATCTCATTTGCAGTGTCATATATTTCTCCATAGACGACGGGCACAGTCACAAATTAGCTGTCATTTTTACAGTTTGGGTGTCAGAAACTTCGTGTACTGTTATTTAAATCCATAGAAATCTTCTCAATATAATGTATTTTTATACGAGTACGATTTTTTTTTTACCAAAATATAGTCGTCTGGCTATGTTAAATCTTTATCTGACTAATTTCTTCTACCTTTTGCCTCCCACCCCCAGCAAACAAAAAAATGTAAAATCCTTATTAAAAAAAGAAAAAGAATGGATTTATCTAAACATAAATCCTCTAAATTATCCCTAATCTCTCAAATTCACGCTTCCCCTAGTAGCATACAAAGGAGTTTAAAATATTTTTAAATCTTTATTTTTATACAAAAATAAAATCTTTCACTCATTTGTCTAATGACAACAAATAAAAATTATTTCCTTGTCCCCAAAATTTACGCTTCCCTTTTTGCCCCTCCTCCAGCATACAGTTTCAAATATTTAAAACTCTTTATTTTAAAAAAATGTCCACATTTGTTTCTACCTAATAATAATATATAAGTAACTATCTAAATTGTCCCCTAACTTCCCATAATTTACTCTTCTCCCCCCCCCCCCCCCCACAAGCATACAAATAAATAGAAAAATTTTAAGTTGTTTTTATTTCTATATAAAAAAAATCTTTTGCACATGTTACACGTGTGTCTAGATTTAGAGGTGGCCGCTATTCAGAGATATAAGCGTTTTCAAATATATAAATTTTAGGAATTAAAAAGTGGCGCTAAATAGAGGTGGCCGCCTTTTGGAAGAAAAACCAGAATGGAGGTCTTATTGTACATAGATTTTTAACCTGAAAAAATATTTTGGACATTCTTTTGAAATTCCGGTCAACCCGACCCCTACCCGCTAGAGTCAAAACCCAACCCGAAACCGATCCGAACTCGAAATAATGAAATTCAACCGGATCCACAGTAAAAAAGTGGAAGTCAACTCGATCGGAATCCGACCCACAACAAAAAAAATCTAGAGCCGGGTCGGGTCGGGTGCGGGTAAACCGACCCGATGCAGGACTCTAAACGGTATAAAACTAAAAATCTAATCTTTAAATGTTTTTTAAAAATTAGTTGCGGTTTCAAAACTTCCATTTATAACGAAATACTATAAGAAGCAAAACGCTAAATAATCGTTTCCTGATGTCTTCCTGTCGATCACACAGTTTTTTTGCCATAACAAAATTAGAAGTATCAAGAATTAGAATTGTAACTATTCAGCAGAAATGTTTCAGCTGTGCAGGAGCATTCGTTATAACCATTATCGTACCAGTAGTTGAAAAAGTATGTTTATATTAACTTCCTGATACCAATTCTAAGATTAACAAAACAGACAGGCACGCATTTTGCTTTTGTGAAACTGTGATCTGCGGTTTATATAGACTTTTAATGTGAAAAAATATTTTGGACATTCTTTTAAAAAACCGGATCAACCCGAACCCGACCCGCAAGATTCAAAAAGCCAACCCGAACCCGAAAGAATGAAAGCCAACCCGACCCGCAACAAAAAAGTTGAAGTCAATCCGACCAGAACCCGAACCGCAACGGGAAAATATAGCCGATCCGAACGGCGGGTCGGGTCGGGGTAAAAGCGGGTAACCCGACCCGATGCAGGATTCTAAGCGCTACTGTGCTACATCACTCTCATAAATGTGTAAGATTATTACAATTTTTGTTTTCAAATTTCCACTTTAAAAAAAAATTCCAACATAATTAAAAAGGTTCTATGGATTTGCTTTGTTTGTCTGTCCGTGCTCTAACTCTCATAAATATACTCCGACTGCCATGAAAGTTTTATATGTTATTGAAGTTTACCATAGAATGTTCAGTATTGAAAATGAAATGTGTAGCATTTATATCTCGCCTACAGGGACGTTCAAAAGAATTCTGTTACATTATGGTCTATCGGGAAAAATCGTTTGCGGTGTATTTAATTAGCGATAATTACTAAAGTAGCGAAGTAGTGACTACTTTTGGAAAGTAGTTTGTAGTCGCTACTTTTAAAAATAAGTAGTTGTAGTTGTAGTTAACTACATTTTTTATAAAGTAGTTGTAGTTCGTTACAAACAAAAAGTAGTTTTTCCGAACCCTGGACCCCCTACGAAACAAATGATTCGAAAGAAACACCGATTGCAAAAATCTGCTCATAATCGAAAAATAGCTTTTTATAACTTTAAGTACTTTTTTTAAATTCTTACTTTTGCAAAGATTTTTTTCCTGGGTACGCACATAGCTTGGTCTTAGATATAACTGAGAGCAAAAAACGCAAAAAAAGCCACTTGAAACTGAGATAGACTTACAATGTGTATGTTTTTTTTTTTCTCTGGAATTCGATGATCTGTTATTGTTTCGAACGTGGAACAAAGACAGAAATGCAATTAAAAAACAGACCACTGTATACCATATAACTCAAAGCGTATATGACCCATCTTTTACTATAAGACGTCTCGACAAAGTGACGCAGTCCAAAAATCAAGTTTTGACATAACCTATGCGTGTAATATGCGCTTTCACAGTTTTAAGTAGAATTTTCGCTGTTTAATTGAATCACATTGTTGAATAGAATTTGATTTAAGAAAGCGGTGGATTCTGCCAAGGCGGAAAGGCCAAAAAACTTAATTTTAACTTTAGTTGTTTTGATTCATATAAGCGGCAATTATAGTAATTTTTTTAGCTCTGGGGGGGGGGTTAACCCCCAACCCCCCTTGGCTGCGCCACTGAACAAAACTATGTAAATAAAATTTTGTATATAGAGTTTAAGCACCTTCAGTAAAGTTTTTATAAAGTGATGTATATGTTTTTAGAGCATTTATGTTGTTTTTAGCTATTTAAAAATAAATAACTCCAAAACTGTTTCTTGTATTCAGTAAGAAAAACGCTAAAAAATTTTTGTAAACAAGGTACACTAGGTCAAATGATAAATTCAAAGTATGATACCTGTTATGCTATTTATTATTCTACACATTCTATAAGTCTCGAAACAATAAGCATAATATCGATAAAAAATTATTTGCCATCTCGACTCATTTAAAACGTTCAGAATTAATATTTTTTTTTTTTTTTTTATTATTTTAAGAAAAGGGGGAAATTAACAAATAAAAATAGAAAATCATTAACTAACCAGAAAAATCACATTTTAAAGCATCACAAAATGCCATACCAATAACAGAATTCAACCTCAATTCTGAAAATTTTTAATTTTTAAAATATAAAGAGAACTGTTAAGAGACAGACCCTGTTACAGAGACAAATTAAAAATTCCCATTTTAATTTTATAATTAAATATCTTTTGTCACTATGTACAATTAGTATTTTAAAGATTATAGATGTCTTGTGGGACTGAAAAAAAGAAAAAGCTATTTTTAAAATGAATCCACACATAAAAAAACATTTCAAAATGCCCCACATTCATTCTAAAGTAGTTATGTCCCAAGTTTTCATATCATTGAGTTTAACTGATGTTTCGACGGTTCAACATATCTGAAGATGATCCATGATCCAGATCCTCCTCCGTTTATTTTAAATAGAAAGATCAATGTAGGTAAAACATGTATCTACATCTTGAGTTCAGGAGTCAAGATTTTTCCCTCACAGGGTCTTATTTTGTGTTTAATAATTAAAAATAAATGAGGAGCGCGGGAGACGCAAGCATATTTACATGGCTTAAACTTTTGAATCAGTTTTTAATCTTTTAAATTTTGGCCCTGATGATGCAGCTTTAGGGGTTCCGAAACAGCTGTTTGCCATTTTATATATTTTTATTTGTGCTATTTTACGCTGTTCCTTTATTTTTAATATAACGGTACAAAGTGAAATCCACCTATTCTTATTTTGTGAAATTGCGATTTATTTGTGAATTTTTTTTTAAATATCTCCTCGGGAATTTAATGTTTTAAACTTTTTTTTTTCTGTACTCTTAAAGGATATCTTTTTTTTAACTGTCAAAATATTTCTAAAATACAATATTTTGTGTGTTAAAATCTAAGCGTAACTGAGCTAAGAGTTTTACACAACAAATAAAATTAAGCATGTATTTTAGAAATATTTTGACAACTAACAAAAAGAGATCCTTTGAAAACAGCACAGAGACAAAAGAAGTTAAATATTAATTTCCCAAGGAGATATTTAAAAAAAAACTAATACATAACAAGCCCACAGGTTTAACATCAGCGAAGGGAATGAGAGATCGCACTGACCAACAGCCTTTAAAGAAACCAATTTTTTCCAAACACATCCTTGTTGACATATAGCTGTTTGAAGGCTTCATAAAGGATCCCCTTCATGATTGCAAAGAAAGTGGGAGTTAAAGATAGCAACAATAATAGAACCTGCGTGGGGAATAATTTCTAGTTCTTACCCTAAGTGCGTGTGTTACTGTTGTTTCCCCTTCATTACCCATTTTTATTCTTTTTTCATCAATGGAAATGCTTTAAAAAACTTTTAAACACTAATATTCCAAACTTATTGTAGCTACTCTTTTTTTTTTCTTTTAGGTTGATTTTACAGTTTTTATCATTTCAACATCATTAAAACAAGATTCACAAAGCAAACTAAACACTATACTACATTTTAAAGGGAAAACTCTGCGTTTTCCATAAAAGAAAAAAAAAATGCTTTAATTTTTTTCAAGAAATCCCATTCCCACACTGAAACACATGCTAAAATATAACATATATACATTTTTTTTCAACACCAATTTTTCAGACATTTTTAAATATGAAAATCCAGAGAAAAAAAAAGTGAATATTTACCCTGAAATTATGATGGTATTCATTTGGACTGGGTGCAGATGAACTTGCACAGGCTCGAGTAATAAAAACACGGGACGATTTTGTCAATCGTAAACACGCCGTCACTGTTTTCAACAACATGGCCGCTTTTGCTTAGGTCTCTTTTACAATAAAAAATATTAAAAAGGCAGCAACACTGTCGGGTTATTTATACTTTCTAAAATCACTTCTTGCAAAGCCAGCGCAAGATGTTTTTTTTCTCACTTCCAGCAACCAGGGCTGCCTTGCCTTTAGATCAAATGACTAAAAACTACGAGGGCAGAGGAAACTGCTACGAAGTACTTGCTGCTGGGGAGAAGGAACAAATGGGATGAAGTGGGATCTTTAAAAAGAGATTTCCCGCCAGGGGGCGCGTTCCGACAGAATGGGAATTCTTGGGGGATTTCGAAGAACGTGGTTTTGTTTGTATGTGTGGTGAGGCAAGTTAGAAGTTATTGTTATAGGCAGGTATATAAGGAATGTTGTAATATGTTTTTAAGGGGAGGGGGATAGAGATGTGATGGATAAGAGGACTTCTTTTTGAAAAAGAAGTCGGTCTTTTATCTATCCAGGTCTAATTCTATGATTCACACCATACCATTTAAAATACCCCTGATTTAAGAACGTTTGTCAGTGGCGTAATTATCAGCCCATACATACAGGGCCGAAACTAAGGGGGTGGGGGGGGGCAGAGGCCAGAGGGCGCATATGCCCCGGGCGCCACATGAAGATTTTGTTTGTCGTTTTGTACAATATATATATATATATATATATAGAGAGAGAGAGGGGGGGGGGGCGCTTAAGACATAGAAGTAAGGGAAGCCCAATGTTACTCAGGGGTGCCCCCATTACTCTACCAATTGCTTTGTTTAAATCCATTTTTTGAATGCTGCAACAATTTGAAATTTTACCATCAAAATTTCGAGTAAACGACACTTTAGAAAGAGCGAGCTTCATAATTTAGATAAAAGTTTCATATGGGAAAGAAAATTAATATTTTACCCTGAATGAAATCCCCATAAAAATTTCTTTTGAAAAGTGAATTTGGGGACCATATGTATTTCTTTGGGTAAGCATGGTCTTCCCGGGCCTATTCAGTAAACAAGCCCTGATGTATATATATGAAATTTGAGTAAAAATATCTTGTAAGCCGGAAGTATCTAAACATATCTGTCTAGCGGTATAAGAGATATTTTCACGAAACTGCTATAGATAGTACACGAAGATATTTTGGAATTCATTGTTAAGCTTGCAGTAAATCCTGGTTTTCAAGTTTGTAAGACAATGTAACTCACCACTACGACTTTAAACGCCTCAATTGTAATAATTTGTAATACTACAACTACAGGGAAATCTCAACTACAGGAAAAATGAAAATTTTCTATAATGGAATCATGTCTTAAATTAAAAAATTGCATGATCCCAACAGAAAGAATACCAACAATTATACCTGCTAAGACGGAAACGTGGGTAAAGCTGAATTTTTTCCGGTATCTTTTGATTCCATTTTCACAGGTTTTAATGAATAAATATTTGACAGAACTGATTACGTATTTCAATATTACGTATTTTAAAATTCTCTTTGAGGAGTAGGGAGGGGGGGGGGGGGCTCCGAAATCCATGTTTGCCCCGGGTGAAAATAAAGCTAGTTTCGGCCCTGCATACACAGCATTAGAAGACCTGAAATAAAAATCTGGTTTCTTGAGAAGACAATTTTGAAAATTTTCCAAAACATGAGAATTTTGAAATACTTTTGATTATACAAAATTTAAAAATGATACTTTTTTATTTGATATCTATATCTTTTGAATTATTGCTTAAAACATTAAATCCAGATAATAGGTAATATTTTTTAAGGGGGGGGGGGGGCAGCTAATATTGTTAAAATAATTGTTGCTATCGATTTACTAATTACATGTTTTCAATAAAATTTAAGTATTTTTATTAAAATAAAATCGTTAAACATAATGGATCTTTTTTATTTTAAATTTTTAACTGTTTTTTATCATTTTTTTCAATAAATGATTTCCATTATTTGATTATGTAACCATATTTTCATAATTAATATGTATAATGCTAATTTTTTTTCTTCTTAATGTGCTGTAAAGCAAGATGTTTATAACCCATACATAAATAGGAGGATACATCAATTTAAATCCTGCTTGAATTTTAGAAAATAAAAATTAAAACAAATCTTATAATGTAGTAAAATGTGTTGTTTTGCTTCCTTTTTTATTTATTTAAAAGAAATTAAAGGAAAATATAAGCTTTTATTTTATTTATTTATTTATTATTATTATTTAAGATGCACCGCAAAATCCTTGAATTTAAACACCAATATTTTAGTACAGAAATTTTCCGCTTATTTAATCACAACTTTCAGCGATTAAATAAGATACAAATTAGGATATGAAAAAAGTGGTGCCGGTAGATTAAAAGAAGTGTATTTGAAAAAGGCTACTCTCAAATCCAAAGTATAGCTACTTTCTGACACATTTTTGAATTAATTCTTGGTCGGAAAGCATGAAATTGGCAGGTGTCACAAACTATATAATCGAGTAGCATTTTCAATTTTTTGGTAAAGGCAGAAGATATTTCAGAAAATACTGTCAAAGTGGGCGTTTTGAACCGAATTTCCGGAGCAACAGCTTGGAAAAGGAGAAAGCCTGTCGTCACGTAATAACTATCGTTTATAACTACTTTATTTATCAAAAGAAGGAAAACACCATTAGATCCCAAATCCCTTCAAAAGTCAGGCCTGCGATTTTACGTTAAAAATGAATCAGAAAGTTTTGCATTGTTGAGCAGAGAGTTTGAGAACTGCATTAAGAGACGTTGACGTATAAGAAAGTTTTAAAAAGGGCTTCTTTTAGTGGAATTTGCGAAATTATGCTTTATTATTATTATTTTTATTTTTTTGTAAAATAATACTCTATGGCCGAAATTTTGCATATTTTGCTATTTATTTTGAAAACAAAAAATTGCAATCATTTGTGTTGCCTAGCGAAGAAACTGGATGTAACACAAACGTGTAAAATCGAGTGTTAATTTTTTTTTTTTTTTTTTTTTTTTTTTTTTTTTTTAATGTAGAAATTATTTTTTTACTTTCCTATATAATTGTGAAAATAGAAAAATGACATGATGAATGTAGCTATTCCTACATGTGTTTGTATTTTTCCTAAAACAGGAAGATAGCATTAGAAAAATAAACAACAACAAAAAAGCACCCAATTACCCTCCACTTGCCATAGTAATTCTAAAAAATCCATATTACAAATTAAGAGGCTACTTCACTCAGGCGAAAATACTTGCTCGCTAATGTTAATCCTATGGGGAAATATTTTAAGATATCTCGTTCGCATTTCAATATTTTTAATTTTTTTTAATTTTTTTTTTTTTTTTTTTTTTGGCATTGGATATAGCTGAGGTCAATCTTTATGCACGCTCCTTTGTACTTTTTCGATTTGGATTACAAGTTTTTTTTTTTTTTTTATTAAGATACTTTCACTTTCAGAACCGGTTTCGAAAGTGAAAATATCCTCAATAATAATAATAATAATAATAAACTGCAACCAAAATGGAAAAAGTACAAAGGAGCGTGCATAGAGATTGACCTCAGCTATCCAATGCCCCCCCCCCCCCAAAAAAAAAAAAGAAATAAATAAAAATAAAAAAATATATATATTTAAAAATATTGAAATGCGCGAACGAGATATCGTAAATTATTCCCCCCATAGGATTAACGTTAGCGAGCGGGTGTTTCCGCCTGACTGAAGTAGCCTGTTAATCATACATACTTAAAATAATTATGCCGATTTCTCTTAATTCTTTTAGTATAAAAAAAAAAGAGCATCCTCTACATTTTAAACACAAAATTGTCGCACAGAAAAATGGAAATAGCCATTCGATTACTAATTATATCTTCTTTCGATTTATGTTAAATAGTAAGCTTGAGGGGCTGTCTTCATATTGAAATTGCAACAAACTGGGAAATTTTCAATATTGACACCTAATTTTGACATCAAATTTGGATTTTTCGGAAATTTTTACGATGGGATACTAAACGAGAAGTTACTTGATAATGCACTTTAGAAATTACTCAGAGTTAAAGTTTTAAGTTCCTAACGTTAAATTCATTTTTAATAGTAACAAAACAAACTAGGATGCGTGTAATTTTTTATGCATAACTCAAAAACGTCTCAGCGGAATGAGTTGAAATTTTAGATTCACATATTTGAAGCTTCTCCATAAGTGTTGGAAAGTGTTTCATATTCTATGCTCGAAGCATGATTTTTCTTACTAGTTTAATTCTTGCAGAACAAGCTGCAATGTGGATAGTTTTTAAGCATAACTCAATATCTGCTTAGCTAAATGAGCTATAATTTTGGATTTGCATATTTGTAGCTTCTAGAAATCGATTTCTGTTTAAAAAAAAAAAAAAAAAAAAAATCATAGGTTACAATTTATATTTTTTTCGTAATGTTAATTCCAAATAACATGTATTTTGAATCCAAATATTATATCCAAAGTGAATGTTCATTTTGAAAATTTCATAGTTTGTTATAATTGCGGTTAAAATATTTATAGGTTACAGTACACTTTTTTCGAACATTAATTTTGTAATTTATATATTGTGAATACTATAATAGAGTAGTAATTTATATATTTGGTAATAAATAGTAATAAAAGTTTTAAAAAATTATTTCATGGTTGTAAAACAGAGAAAATTAAAAAACTAATAACCCTTTGGTCGTGATCTCTGTGCCGGAGATATGAAAAATCAGGGGAAAATAGGGCATAGTAAAATGTTGCCTATGCAAATGCAGGTTTTTTATTCTAATTTGTTATAAGTAGAGTAAAAGTCATACGTGATAGAAGGAAGCTATAGTCATTACTAGAGGTCCTATTGTATAGGAGCCTTAAGCATTTCTAAATTCAGTGTATAAAAAAATAAATAAGTAAATAAAAATAGAAACACCTAGAACGGTACAAAGTTGGGGGAGAGGGGGAGAAAGTTACTTTTCAGTCCTGTAAACCTGTCATGTAAACCTCCTCATACCTTTTCACTTTCTCACCGTGAAGGAGGATCCTGTCCAGTTAAAAGGCTCCAGGATGTCACCTAGGGAAATGCAAAAATGCCTAGGGTCCATGATGTCTATGATTATAGGTGGTAGAAGATTGGGAACAGGGCCAAACGATCTATTTTGAGGGGCTTTTAGAAACTGAAATGAAAAAGATAAAGCATCAGAAAATACAATGGGAATCATAGGACCATAGTATAAACCCTGAAGGATTCGAAAGTGAGTTTTGGCAGATGCTGAAATTAATGAATCACCAACTTTCCCCTTTTATTTATTTTGTTTTCACCATCTTTTTTCCAGGGAGAAAAACTGGGAGCGACTATTTGGATTACTCAAGAAACAAATCAATTTTATCACTGCGCTAACAATATAGTCTGATAAAACTATACAAGCAACATTCTACAAACCGTCAAATCATGAGCATAATAATTAGTATTATTTTTTTTATCAATTATTTAAAAACAAGAACGAAAAATCATGCATCAGGCATAGATTATGAAAAACTTTCCAACACATAACAGGATATTATAAAGAACTTTCATTTTTTCATACGATGAAATGAGATATCTAAACAAACAACTTAAAATAAACACATAAATCAGTAAAAATTCATTTTCAGAAATTGCTGTCTATATCCGGTAATGTGTGCGAAGTCTTTCGAGTAGCCCTGTACGCGATATATAAAATACACACCACCTAATACACTCAAAATTAGATCAGTTTTAAAATGCATACTACAGAGGAAACGCACCTCCATCAATTATTTATCGTAGTCAGTCCGTTAACAGAATTATTTTGTGTATCCTGTAAATGAACGACAATTGCGCCATAGTATATAGAAAACATGCAATCGACTTCAGTGATTTCGTTATGTTTGAAGTATCATAACATCATTAATAGGCACCTGCAAACTATTCCCCCCCCCCCCCCCCATAGATCATAATGGAATGGAGTATTTTTGTGCGTCTCTGTAACCGTCTCTCTAACTGTAAATGCTACTTATTCTATACTCCTGGGAAATTCATTGTAGTCCATCTCAATGATGTATATTAATCTCATTATTTTTGTTTTCAATAAAAGCAAACATATTATTTAAACCTTATTTTGAAAAAAATTATAACTAAATATCTGAGGCATTTGTTCATTATTAATTTTATAGTTATTCATATTCAAACGTTTGCACAAAGAGTCTCAAAATCCTTTAATGGAGAAGGGATTTCTTCTCTCTATCACAGAAGAAGATTATGATATTGAAGAAGATTATGAAGATTATGACACAGAAGAAGATTATGAAGATTATGGCTTTAAATTGATAAAAATGGGAAATGCTTCTAGTGCATTGTGTTTGTTACCAAAAACATTTTAATTATTTTTGATGAGGCACTAAAATTATAGTTACCACTGTAAAAGAATTTTTTTTTTTTTGATTTTACGGTATAATACGGGCATCCCAGCTGCCCGTATTATACCGTAAAATTAAAAGTGATAAACAGTAAAATAAGCAGTAATACACTGCCGCGCATACGCGGTAGTTTTTTGTTAGTGTATAATTGGATAAGAGAGAGAAGCCAAATATACTTCTTGTGCATTGTGTTATTGATGCCGAAAAATAGTATATATTTGTATACTTCATTTTAATTGCTAAAAGTTGTAAAATAAAAAGATTATAAACAGTAAAATAGATTTTATTAGGCTGTTGAGCTGAGCCATTATCAAAAGAAACAAAAATATTCTATAATGCACGGTCTATGAAGTTATTTGAAACGCAATCATTTATTTTCTCACGTAACTTTTTTTTTTTTAATTACACACATTTTCTTTTTTTTTTTTTTTTTTTTTTACTTGGATGTTTATTTCCATATTTGTAACCAAGGAGTAACTCGAGCCACAATTTTGGTAAATTAAATGATGCTACATCGTTACATATTGCAATTTTACGTGTTACAATCTCCATGGTTTCTCTTATAATGGATTGAAAGTATAGATTGCAGGGGAAAATTATTTTACTTTCATTGAAATTTATTTGAATGGTTTCTTCTTGATATAATCTTGCCAGGGCTGCGGGTTTTCTACTATACTTAATATCAGCTATATGCTCCTTTTTTCTGTAACTAAATTTCCTGCTGGTCATGCCAATATAGTAGTTCTTTGATCTGTCTTCTTTAATAAATGGTATTTCATATACTCCTGAATAATTCTCAAAATTAATTGGGTCAATTTTGCTGCAAATGATATTCTTTAATTTCTGTGGGGGGTTGGGTATTAAACACAGATATTGAAACATTTAAGGCTGTATTTTAATTTTTCAAAAAAGCTTGGATAATATTGAAGAGTATAAAGTTTGTATTTTTGCGAGTCAAATTTGTTTTCAGGTATCTTATATAAGAAACCAATATTCACGATTAATTTATTAATATGGTGTACCTTAAAACCATTACTGCAAGCAGTTCTACGAATATTATATAATTCATTATTCAATTTATTTTCAGTGCATTTTAAAAAGGCCCGTCTTATAAAAAATCTGTAGGCTGAAATTTTATACGTAAATGGAGAACATACATTATTTATTTGGTATGGTAGATTTGTTAGCCATGCTTTTTCGGTAAACAGATCTGTCGATAGAATTATTTATTCTGGTTAACATTACATCAAGGAATGGAAGACTTTTATTATTTCTCAATTTCAACAGTGAATTTAATGTTATTGTGAATTGAATTTATATTGTTATATTTATATTTAGTATATATTTGTGTTAAATGAGGTGTTACAATTAATTATAAAATGTATCAATGCTATCAAAACTAATACCTTTATGTGACCGTCTTTTCAATAATTTTTGTTAAGAGCCTACGCTAGTCACGCGAAGAAACGCTCCAGCTAATGTTAAGTCTATGGGAAGGTTATCGCGCGATTTCTCGCTCACATTTTAATATTTTTAAATGATTTTTTTTGCATAGATAGCTGAGGTCGATCTCTAACGTTGTTAGTTTTTACTTTTTAGATTTTGGTTACGGTTTTCTTATAAGCGGACATTTTCAATTTTGGAACCGGTTCTGAAAGTGAAATTACCCTTATATAAAGAAACTGGAACCAAAATCCAAAAAGTAAAAACTAACAACGTTAGAGATCGACGTCAGTTATCCTATGCAAAAAAAAATCATTTAAAAATATTAAAATGCGAGCGAGAAATCGCGCGATAACCTTCCCATAGACTTAACATTAGCTGGAGCGTTTCTTCGCGTGACTGATGTAGGCTCTTAAGATAAAAATGCAGACTATATAAAATTTTCGTTTCTCACTGAGGTAAATTGGGCAAGGAACAACAGAATTCTTTTTAAGGTGTCTTCGTTGCATTTTTTAGAGCTTTTTGTCAAAAAAAAAAATTTTTTTCAAAAATATTTTACCTTTTTCATTTAATAACACGTTGGAATTTTGTACGTTAAACGTGACAAATGAGGTGCGTTCGTATTATAGCTAGTTCTACAATGTAAAAAAAAATCATCGTTATTATTTCAGTAAATCAGTCAGTTATTCAGTTGTCTGCTATGAGCGAAATGATCATGCCATTTTTTTTTCTTATTACATATGCCACGTTTACAGATGCGAATTTTTTTTTTCGTCACCAGACAGCACTGCAAAATTCACTATGGAGATTTTGCTTTGCGATTGATCACCTCCATGGTTTAATATTTTTATGACTCATAATGAACGAATCTCTTGTGTTTATTTTCTTTAATGGATTGAGATATTCGCCTTTTAACCTAATTTTCACCGAAGTTATCTCAGAATGTATACATTTTTTAATGTAACTCATCTCTCAAGCAAACAATTTTTTTGAACGATCTTTCTGAATATGTAACTTTTACGCAATTTTATTCGAAAAAATAATTTTGAATAAAAATGGCTTCCTTGCATATGAAAAAAGAAATTGTCAGTATTTGCTTTCCTCGGTCCCATGATTTGCATTTTATTATTATTATATAGATTTACGTATGATAGGATTTAATAGAATGAAGAAAATTTTTATTAGTATATATTTAAGTTTTGATTTGATTTTCATAACATTTGAAATGACTCGACAGAATTCTGCAACGATTATATATATTAAATTTCATACCATTCGGTTGGAGAGTTTTTGTGCTGTTATATGCGGACAGACGGACGGACCAGACAACGACTATAGGTGCTACGTATCTATATAATTACGAACGCATCTAAAACTAGTCATTGGGGGCCACCGTAATACTTACCCATCATGTATATGTATAATGTAAAATATTAAAATAAAAATGTGTAAACTACTTATAAAATGCATTGCAATTCAAATAAAATCGTGGCTTGATGACGTCATAAAAAGGCTCGATTACTGAATTGCTTGAAAGAGGTTTTTCCTTATAACTCCAAAAATAATACTCCTATTAACTAGCGGTTTATTGCATCTGATTAAGCGTCAAATTTCCAATTAAAATATATCTTTGAAGTGAAATTTGGATGAAATACAGGGTCATGAAAAATCGAAGAGTGTGGGAAATAGGATTACAAATATCTCGGCAACTCATTATCCGATCGACTTCATGTTTTATGCAAAATTTATATATATATATATTTTTTTTTTATATTTATTATAGTATACTTAAGTATACTTAAAATAAACAATTTCGAAAATTTTTATATACCTTTCATCAGAACGAATAGTTCGAGAGTCCTAAAAAAAAATGTTCCGGTTAATCGAGGTTATTGAAATGAAATAGGCTTCTTCCCATTATTACATACTAAGTACATACCAAATTGCAAGCCTCTATCTCAATTTGTTCGGGAGATAGAGCGTTTACAGACACACAGACACACAGACGGACGGCATTTTTTTTTTTTTTTTTCTAAAAATATGTTTTTCGGAATCTCCAGTGTCTGAAACGTGTAAATCCGTCAAAATTTTTTTTTCGATTTTCAAAACGATTACAAGACTTACCCTATACTACGTATGATGGGTAAGTAAAATGTGAAGTGATGGATACCGCTGCAGTTCTCTTTGTTAATGTTCCATGGAAATACGGGTTTACATAACAAAGGGATTAAAAAACAAGGTGAGTGTGTGTGTGCGTGGGGGGGGGGGGGGGGGGTGAGGATCATAATTTCAGAGATGTTTAGGTGGAGTATAGCCAAAATAAGGTTAAAAATTACTGCTAATAAAGGCTGAAGATATGTCATTTGTTATTGATGCTTCTACTAATTTTAATACAGTGACCTATCACTATCACGTATGTGTGATTGAAGCATTGGGCAGATGTATTTACAATAAGACTACCGCATAAGGGAATGTGAAAGAGAGAATTTATGTCTTATTCATAAAAATACAATAATAAAACATATATAAAACTTAGAAATGAAGATCTTTAGAATATAAAATCATGCATAATAAATATTTTTAGTGAAAGGCATGTAATAGTGTCTTTTAAAAAATATAACATTTAACTAATTCAATTTATTTTATTGGCCTTTAAATATTGAAAATATATTTGTTTCTGGGGTTTCTGAAGATAAAGAACGCTTTCTGGAATCATGGGTAACTTGGAGTAGGTTACTGTATATTTGCGTTCGTGGTTTTATTGTATTTCCGTAGATTAAGGTATGTTTGTCTTATTTAACCAGTGAATAGCTTTCAGCCATTGATATGAAGGAGATAAAATAATGAGTCTTGCGCCCATGGTGTATCAACCAGAAATGATTCAAACGTGAGTTTGGACAGACATTATAATTATTGACTAAACAAACTGTTCCATTTTCTTTATTTAGTTTTCACCCTTTTTTTTTTCCAAGGAGAGCAACTGGGATGACGAAACCGACTAAGCTGGGTTACTCAAACCAATTTTATCTCTGCACCTAATATCCCGTTTCGACAGAACAATATAGTCTGACTAAACAATACAAACATCATCCTACATTTTATCAGATTGTTCAATACAGTGTAAATTTGATAACTCAACACCCCAAGGGTATCCGAAAACATGTTGTCTTAACGACGACTCAACTTTTTCTTTTCCCCTCTC
Organism: Maratus michaelseni; assembly: GCA_963931845.1. NCBI lineage: Eukaryota > Metazoa > Arthropoda > Arachnida > Araneae > Salticidae > Maratus > Maratus michaelseni. The sequence continues at coordinate 69,839,402 of OZ007595.1, read as the reverse complement.
GACAACGCGGATCTTTCTACATTCCCAAAGTCATTTTTAGGTGCAAATACATGGAATTTGCAGAAATTACAATTAAATGCCAGAGAAAGTTTTTCCTTTTACTTACCCATCATACGTAGTATAGGGTAAGTCTTGTAATCGTTTTGAAAATCGAAAATTTTTCTTTTGACGGATTTACACGTTTCAGACACTGGAGATTCCGAAAAACATATTTTTAGAAAAGAAAATTTGCCGTCCGTCTGTGTGTCTGTAAACGCTCTATCTCCCAAACAAATCGAGATATAGAGACGTGAAATTTGGTGTGTACTTAGTATGTAATAATGGAAAGAAGCTTATTGAATTTCAGTAACTTCGATTATCCGGAACTATTTTTTTTTTCGGACTCTCGAAATATTCGTTCTGATGAAAGGTATATAAAAATTTTCGAAATTGTTTATTTTAAGGAGTGAATATAAAAGACAATAAAAAAAAAAACATAAATTTTGCAAAAGCATGAAGTCGATCGGATAATGAGTCGCCGAGATATTTGTAATTATATTTTTCGCACTCTTCGATTTTTTGATGACTGTGTATTTCATTCAAACTTCAATTCAAAGATATATTTTAATTGGAAAACACACGTTTAATCCGACGCAGTAAGCCGTTAGTTAATAGGATTATCAATTTTGGAGTTATAAGGATGTTTCTTCTATACGCAATTCAGTAATAGAGCCTTTAAAGTTTATGAGGTCATGAAGCCACGATTTTATTCGACTTGCAATGCATTTTATAGTAGTTTACACATGTTTTATTTTCATATTTTATATTATGCATATCCACGATGGATAAGTATTACGGTGCCCCCCCCCCCCCCCAACGACTAGTTCTATAAATGTGTCTCGTATTGAGTTATAGAAAATCACTCTGCGATGTCGATCATTACGTGGATTGTGGTGGCCCAAAACCCGACTTAAACGGTCACTGTGGCAGAATTTTCTGAGAGATCCATTGTTTATATTGATAAAAAAAGAAAATCTATTCAATTTCTTAGTATCTAAAATGTAATTATTGCAAAGTTTATGCATTTACGAATAAAAATAATTTCACAAATGTGCCAGAAATGATCGAGTTTGTATTTGAGAACAGGTGGAAATTTAGTGATGTTTTACGTATTTCATTTTTAAAAGTAATTTTAAAGTTATTTCATATTGCGTAGTAATAAATGGTTTAAATATATATAATACAAAGTATACGTTGTTAACATTATTAAATATATTCAATGGCTGGAGTATCATAGTTGAGATTTTTTCCAACAGAGTGAAAATATGCCGGGACCAGGATTTTTACTCTGTTGGAAAAAATCTCAACTATGATACTCCAGCCATTGAATATAATTTACCTAGTTGAATATACTTTCCTCTGTTCATTATGACATTATTAAATAAATTAATGTTCAAGAATTCCATTAAGAAACCTATTTTCGTTTTGTTTGTAGGTTATTAGAGCTGTTTAACAAAATTATATGAGGGGATCAAGGCAAGAAAGTTCCACGCCACATATTTGATGAAATAAATCTAACACTGTAATCTGTTGCTTAATATTGTAAATTATAATATCCAACATATAATTTGTTTCTAATGTCACTTGGTGGCAGCCTATGTGACTGGTTCCGTTTTTGCTTCAGATGTTTATTCCCCCAATGAAGATAGCTAATTTACAAAAAACGTAATAGATTATCATTAAAGTAATGCCATATTGTTGCTGAGAATATATAAGATGTTACTAAGACATCGGCAAAAAAACTTTAGGTTATATATCTTGATTTGAGTATTTGATCAAATTTTCAAATCGAAATATCTCAGAAGTTCAAAAATGTGGCTTGGCACTCTCTTGCCCTGACCTCCTCATATCTGTAACTTTCTCTTAAAAATTAATCAAGCATTATTTTATAATATTGGACAGAGAAAAAAGTATTTCCTTACTATTAATAATGATAAAATAGGAAAATCGTATTTGACAAATTGCTTCTCATTGAAGTTAGTATTATGCAGACCATGTAAATAAGTCATACACGTAAAACGGTTAAAAAAAAAAAAAAGTTAAGTAAGAACTAGGTATACTCTACTGAAGAAAATTTTTACATTGCACATATAAATATGCTTATTAGAAGGATCTTGCTTATCTAATTTACTAATGCACGTGAAAAGAAACAGGAAAAAACCACTTTGAAATATCATTAGAATTCGTCTCATTATGTAAGTGCACGATGAGACAGTGCTGATTTTATATGTGTTTCACCGACACATTCAGAAATCTGGTATATATGATTGTGAAGGATTTTTGAGCATCTATGTATCAATGGTCGCATTGTAGAACGTTTTAAAGGGTCCAAAAGTTGTAATTGCTAATGTGGTGGTAAGGTGAGAAAAGTGCCTCCTAGGCGCCCATGTATAAACCCTAAGCCTAAAAGCATATAATATATATTAGAAATTTTAGAGATTGCACATATAAATCTGCTTATTAGGAACATCTTGAATATCTAATATACTAATCCACTCGAATAGTAACAGGAAAATAATCACTTTGAAATAGCATTAAAATTCGTCTCATTGCATACCATACTTTTTGCACAATGAGACAGTTCTGATTTTATATGTGTTTCACCGTCACATTGAGTAATCCGGTATATAATATGTTTGTGAAGGGATTTTTGAGCATCCATGTATCAACAGCCGCATTGTTAAATTTTTTAAAGGGTCCAAAAACTGATAAATCGAAGATTTGGAGTATGTAATAGTTGTTATGTATTGGTAAGGTGAGAAAAGTGCCTCTTATATTTATAGTCGGCTATATCTAAAAGCATATTCAAGAAGCATATAGTGCATATTATCCATTATCAATAAATACAATTGTAATGCAAAACAGCTTTACACTATTTCAATATGCACCAGTGTTTCATGTTTCATTGCGTACCAATTCGATTTGTTAAATAAATGGTTGAATTACCTCTTTTTTTCCGGCTTTGTTCCAGTTAAGTCCGTGATGTTCAGTGGAGATATGGTACAGTTACATGTATAAGTACACACAATTAGACTGAAGATAAAGTATCTATAACACAGTTTATTGAGTGATTTTCTCTGCCTCACTGTGTCCGAAAATATATACTTTCCTTTTGTATCTTCCGTGCTTGAAATGTGGTCGGCGAACACTCCAAACAAATCATCACCGAACAACCTAACATCAAGAGCAACACAAACCTGCTTCATAAAAACCTTCACTGTTTCAATATGTACTCTGCCTCACTTTGTGCGACTCTCCCCCATATGTCAAGTTACCGAGGTAGTCGAAATATCTATGCGTGGAATAATCGAATTTTTAAGTATTTATTCAGAATGTTTAAGTTTAATGTTAGAATATTTTTTATTTCACAAACAATACTGCCCAACAACCATGGGAGTAATAAATTCCTGAGAAAAGCATCATGATGCTAAGGAGCAGGACAGACACACTTACACCCATTGCATTTTATGTTTTATCAGACTGTGCAATATTTGCCCTTAATTTTCCAACTAAAACTTTACAAGACTACATCACAAGCTTTACCGTCCAACAAGCCTGGAAGGTATTCCGTTACTAAGCAAGCATGTTCTGCAAGCATGAAGGCTTGTAGAAACATTTTTTTAATCTTATAAACTATTAAACGGATTTTGCAAATTTTATTCGGGATTGCCAAAATTTCATATGTTCAATAAATATTTAAAACTTTCAAAACCTCTTACTGTAATCAAGTTTTAATTGTTTTTTTTTCCCTACTCAGCAATCCTACTGCTGTGAAAGTAGATTTACAGGCATTTGTAAGGATAATGAGTAGATTATAACTGCTGGTATAGATCTTGACTGTTTTAATTTTATTTGGTGACAAAATACTTACCGGGAAAACTGTACAAATTACGATTGAATGATCACAAGGCATTCGAAGTGGTGCACCAGGCGAAGCCCCCTTTTCCCCAATTTATTTTCTTTCCTTTTTTTTTATTTTTCTATTTTATTTTATTTTATTTTATTTTTTTGTTTTAATAGTTCAGATGAAGATATTCCTGTCATATTAAATACTAGCGGCCGGTCCCGGCTTTGCACGGGTAGACAATGTGTTGACTACAATGTAGGGTAGAGAAGTGTAGGTACTTTAAAAAATTTGTTCTAAATAGGATAAAAGTGGGAGTGAGACAAAATTTCCGTACTTAGAAATTTTAAACTTTGACTAAAAGCTTGTAAAAATGTGATAAATAAAATTTTCTGTTTATGTACATATTGAAACTAATAAATTTATTTTAATATTTCTGAATATACAACATTTTTTTTTTTGTACTATTTCTTGACTTAATCATAATATATTGATTGTCTGCATTTCCAGATCTCGATAAGCCGACATACAATTGCCCATGAGAAAAGCATTCTTGTCGCAGATCAACCCCAACATATTTGTATGTTTAACCTTGAGATTTTAACCACCTTCAGGGGGGAATTTCTAAAATCGCTGAAGTAGGCGTTTAATCATTTTTTTAGTAGATTTGTTTTTCTGATTTTCGCGTTTCTAGCTATAACTGCTGCTGAGATATGGCGAAATGACCTAAAACATTCGACCCCCCCCCCCCTTTAACCCCTTCGGGAGAGAATCTCTAAAATCGCTGAAATACATGTTTAATCATTTTTTTAGTAGATTTGTTTTCCTGATTTTCACGCTTCTACCTATAACTGCTGCTGAGATATGGGGAAGTGACCTAAAACATTCGACCACCCCCCTTTAACCCCTTCGAGAGAGAATCTCTAAAATCGCTGAAATACATGTTTAAGCATTTTTTTACTAGATTTGTTTTCCTGATTTCCGCGCTCCTACCTATAACTGCAGCTGAGATATGGCGAAATGATCTACTAAAACATTCGACCACCTTCCTTTAATCCCCTTCAGGGGGGAATTTCTAAAATCGCTGAAATAGATGTTTAATCATTTTTTTAGTAGATTTGTTTTCCTGATTTTCGCGCTCCTGCCTATAACTGCTGCTGAGATATGGCGAAATGACCTAAAACATTCAACCCTTTAACCCCTGGGGCGAATTTCTGAAATCGCTGAAACACGTGTTCAATTATTTTTTAGTTAATTTATTTTTTGGAATTTCACGCTCCTACCTAAAACTGCTGCTGAGATATGGTAAAATGATCTAAAACATTCGAACACCCCTTTAACCCCCTTCGGGGGGGGGGATTTCAAAAGTCCTTTATTATTGCTTGCCTAGGCCATAACAGCAATCTACAGTCCAAATTTCGTGAACCTGACTTTAGTAGTTTCGGCTGGGCGTTGATGAGTCAGTCAGTCAATCAGTCACCGTTTCCTCTTTATATAATAGTATAGATATCGCTTAACATAATCACTTGTTTTTTGTACCAATTAAATATATTTACCAAAGCTAATTTTTCCGAGAAATTTTTTTTTTGATATTTTTGTTTAAAAAGCTGATGTTGCAAACAAGATAATAAAACCACTTGTTAACTTTAAGTCAAAGTGTAATTATTGCTTAAAGCGATAAGAAACATAACACAAAAGGTTTAAAATACCTTTTAATATAGATGACATATGTTTCCTTCTCTCAAACGGTGACACCTTCAGATCAAAAGGATAAATAAAATATTCTCGCAAAGTTGTTGAAAATGATAAACATAAATCACGAGATCACATGTCCCATTGCAGATATCAAATATTACAGAAGAACTACTGCCTTAGCTAGACTACATAGAATAGAGCCGTTTCAGATTGATTTTCAAGAATAGTAAAATAATTTTCCATCAAGAGTGTATTTCGCCTCCATTATCCGTGAATCAATAGCAATAATTATATATATTATTTCTGTTGTCAACATTCCTTTTTCTAAGAAAATACAAAACGCAGAATGCTAAATGAGATACCATACGAAAGGATTTTGAATAGACTTCTGACATAGCACACTCACATTTCGTTAAAACAGGTTTTTTGATTAAAAATTGTTGTTCCTTAAAAATTAAATCGGCATTGTTTTCATAATGGAAATGACAGGTTTTCCTCAAATCAGTGTTGCCACAAAAATAAAATACCACATTATAGGATCCTTAAAAATGATTATATATAAAAAAAAAGTACAAAAGAGATAAAATGTGATGTTTTCTCACGGGTTTATTTTATATTTATGATTTAAAACCAAAATTGAAATTGAAACATTTAGAAGAAAAATATATTATTGATCGATCGAAGCAGTGGTATTCACGTGTATTATAAAATGTATGATTTGTTATAATAGATAAAATTGTAATTTAAGTGTATTTCAATATATTTTTCTTTTTCCCGTGTGTCATGCCGGTGACGTCAGGTTTATGGCAACCCTTTTTTATTTCTCTGTAAGGCTCCTATATTATAGGAGCCCTATTTCTCTCTACTACTGCGGAGTAAGAGAGACGGTAGATGTTTGGCGGGAGGCCAGAGTGACAGGTTGTGTGGTGCTGTGGGCACGTCATGAAATAAGTATTATTGGTGATAGAACGAATACTAATATTGTATCTGCTACTGCATAGTTATTGGTCATCCTTATATATTTATCTGTGTCCTTCATGTTTTGGTGTGATGTGTTGTCAATAACAAACTTGTTGTGTTTTATAAAGATTAGCTGCATTCTTCTGAGCCGTTAGAAATATAAGAATATAATTATTCACCAAATAATCGGTTCTAAATTATAAAAGGCCACGAATGTAGAAGAACCAGAAGTAAGGTATTAATAAAGGTGTATGACACCTTGTTTTTTTTTTTTTTTTTTCAAAGAAGATGACGTCATCCTCTAATGCAGTTAAAATACGATTATTATTTTTTTTCCCTCTCGCGCGTGACTTTTTCTATTGAGATTTCACTGTTAGTAATAAATGAGATGATATTCTGGCTTGACTAATGCTGCTTGCAGATATTTGTAATCCTTAATTTTTTTGTAGAAGTCTAAAGCTGCATCTAAAATTATTAGATATTACTAAAAAATATTAAATTGCAGTGCGAAATTCTCGCACGGGTCCACTGGTTACACATTAATTTAAAGCTGATGTTGCTTTAGAATTGCTAGATATACTCATTTACTTTACAACTGCCAGACAGTCTCATTTTTTTTTAAAGGAAATTTCAGAGTTTAGCCCTTTTTTTTAGATATGTACAGTAAATATTTTATTCAAAAAAAGTAAGCCTACATTTTTTTTCGGAAACTTTAGTTTACAGTTAAAAAATTCTCAAAAAGAAAATAATATTAATAAAAGAAAAGAAAAAGAAAATAATTAAATAAAAATCTATCTCGCTGTATCTTTTGTGTAAAATTAGAAGCATGTCTATTATTATTATTTTTTTAAGTCACTTTATCTTATTGAAAAAAAGTTACTGAAAATGTGTGAGAATGATTAATGAAAATTACGGAAAACAATTGGTCATATTACTAATAAAAAAGAAAACTGCCTAGTTAAACTGAGGGCATTGAACTCACAGGCTATTCACACTAATTGTATATTATACTCTTATTTCAAAGAATTTGAAATAAGCCCCTCGAAGAAATCGACAATATATTAAGGGGGATCATCCCCCCTTATAATTGACCAATGAACACCCAAAACTATTAAGGGAAGAGCCTTATTACAATGAACATATATACAAAATTTGAAGCAAATAGAATAATTCTGCATGAAAAATCCATTTATCTAAATTAAGGGGGATTAGACCCCTGTATCCCTGTTTATACTTAACCGATGCACCCCCCAAAACTAATCAGGGAAGTGCCTTACCACGATGAACCTATATACAAAATTTGAAGAAAATCGAATAATTCTGCATGAAAAACCCATTTATCTAATTTAAGGGGGGTTACCCCCTCGTTTCCCCCTTTTATACTTAACCAGTGAACCCCTCAAACTAATCAGGGAAGCGCCTTATCACAATGAACCTACATTCAAAATTTGAAGAAAATCGGATAATTCTGCATTAAAACCCCATTTATCTAAATTGAGGGGGGTAGCCCCCCGTTTCCCCCTTTATACTTAACCAATGAACCCGCAAAACTAATCAGGGAAGCGCCTTATCACAAGGAACCTAAAAACAAAATTTGAAGCAAAACGGTTATTTCAATCAAGAGTTATCGCGTTACGTACATACATACGTACATACATACATACATACAGAACGGGCGGGCACATTAGCTCTCAGGCTTTGATAGCCTGTGAGCTAAAAAGGACTTTTACGCATGTTATCGTCTGTTCCAGGATTTTGTGGGGGGTGGGAGGAGGGCCTCATAGATATCAGTGCTCCGTGCCCCCAGATTTGCAAATCGGCCCCTGTGAAGAATTACTAAAAAATATCCAGTAGATTGAAAATAAACTGAGCTGGTGTTATGAGGTTTTCTAACAAAATTAGGAAAGTATAAAAGAAAACCATTCGCAAACCATTTGTTTATGGTGTTGTTGCAAACCAGTTTTCATACATCTCTAATTTTTTGAATTCACCATACTGTATAGTAAAACCTTTAAAAACGAAACATGTTTGTAAGAAAAATCCTACTTAAACGGAAAAAATAGGGTTTGGACCTAAAGAGTGCGATACAATTACAATAGGCACTATACTGCTAAGATGTAAGCCTGTCTAAAACGGTATTTTTCCTCGATCTCTGACGTTTTTCTCTTAGAAGGTTTTAGTAGATTGATTATTTTTACTTATTTTTCTTTTTCTTTGGTTTAACTTTTATGCGTCGTGACACTGAAATATTCGCCGAATGAAAATGCATTCGTTGCGAACCTGAATATTTATTTATTAAATTCATTTTACTTTACGGAAAGATGGAGATTACAAAAAACTATTTTACAAATGAGAATTTTACTTCATAATTATTGGGTTGTCCGCAAAATACAAGGCGTTTTTTTTCCGACTCTGAGCAAACATAAAAAACTATTTTGAAAAGTAATAGCTTGCCTTTTAGGTAGATTTCGTAAGAAATACTACCTATTGCTATTACATTCTTCCTAATGTTGGAATTTCTGGAAATGTTTTCAGATCTACGCCGATCGTTTCTCCCAGAACTCAAAACCACCCCCAGTTCAAAACTTTATCTATCTATTTATCTATCTAACCTATATCACTTTTTTATGGACACGACAACTTCAATAATTCTGCACAAATTTCTTCCAAACTGATACATAAAATCAAGGGCATGAAATCTCGGCCAAGTTCGTTAATGGGCAAAATCGGACCAAGGGGAGGGGGAAATGGGGGGGGGCACTTTTCTGTGAGAACAGAAAAAAACCTATAACTTTTTGGTACATATCGGATCCGTTTAAAGTTATTATTACTTCGAGGAAAAGTGCCAAAAATTTATATATGACAGATTTTTGATTTCATTAAAAAGGCCACAAGGGAGGGGGGAGGAAAATAGGGGTTTAAGAAGAAAAAAAATCATAACTTCGTCAATTTACAAGATATCAAATGCGCTTAAATTTATTATAAATCTTCTGAATATTATCTACAACTTTTATATTGACAAGTTTTTGATAGGACCAACTCTTAAAGTAAAAAAAAAAAAAATAAATAAATAAAAACCCATCCGGCTCCGCCTACAGACATAGGTAGATTTCGAAGGGGACCGTCCCAACTGTCACATGATAGCAAAAAGGTAATTTCTTCTGCAATTCCCGACAGGCGCTCCACGGTCTACGTCTTCGAAATCAACCTGTGCCTGTAGAGCTGTAAAGGATTTTTTTCTATACCTTTATGTCACATTGCAAGATGTTTCAAAATTCTACCAACATACAAACGACCTGGCACCTGGCATGATGGAGGTAAAAAGTTACTTTTCCATTTAAAGAATTTTGATGAGAGCGAAACAATTGAACTTACTGCTTACTAATGCCTGGTAAATATGCTAAATGTGTTTTAAAGATACTTAATATGTTTGATGGGAGTAAAGCCTACCTCATGTAAATTTTTCATGCGTCAGGAACGCGATGGAACAGCACTTGTCTTTAACACATTCCTACATGTTCAAGAGTGTTTATGAATTTGGTGTTCTTTATTTTTAGGAACCTCATAAACCAATATATTTTCGAGATTTAAAGAAGCATTTATAAAAACAACGTTTCTGTTGTTGCTACTGATTTTCGGAAACGGTTCCGAGTAGTTTTTAAAGTGTATTAATCAGTTTTCTCAACCCGTAAAATATAGTTTTTTCGAATGCTATCCATTCTCAAGTATACATATTCATGTTTAACAAGCATGTTTTACAGACAAACATGATAAATTAACATTAACGTTAAAATTAATATTAAGATTATTATTATTTGTTACTCTTGACTGTATAAATTCAATTACGAATCTGAAATTGTTTAATTGAGAAACTTAAAAAGCGATATTCCTGTTTAAGAGGCTACTTCACTCAGACGAAAACACACGATCGCTAATGTTAATCCTATGGAGGAAATATTTTAAGATATCTCGTTCGCATTTCAATAATTTTAATATTTTTTTTTTTTTTGCATTGGATAGCTGAGGTCCTATGCACGCTCCTTTCTACTTTTTCAATTTTTGTTGCAGTTTTTTTTTCTTTTCTTTTATTGAGGATACTTTCACTTTCAAAACCGGTTCCGAAAGGGAAAGTATCTTAATAAAAAAAAAACTTGTAATCAAAATCGAAAAAGTAGAAAGGAGCGTGCATAGAGATGGACCTCAGCTATTCAATGCAAAAAAAAAATAAAAAATCATTTAAAAATATTGAAATGCAAACGAGATATCTTAAAATATTTCCTCCATAGAATTAACATTAGCGAAGGGATGTTTTCGTCTGTGTGAAGTAGCCTCTTAAGAAAACTGGTTAACACTCTAAACACTACTCAGAAACGTTTCGGAAAATCAATGGCAGCAAAAGAAACTTTGTTTTTATAAATTTTTCTTAATATCTCTAAAATCTATGCGTTTCTGGGGTTTTTGAAGATACAGAAAGCTTTTCGGAATCGTGAGTAACTCGGAAGAGGTTATTGTGTAGTTTCGTTCGTGGTTATATTATATTTGCCTAGATTAAGAAACAATTGTCTTTTTTTACAGTGCACTCTATTCAAATAGTTCCAAATAAAAACAATTTTTAAATAATACTTTAAGATTTAAATAATTTAAATACTTTAAATACTTTATTTTTTTAAATACTTTAAGATTCAATAAAATTCACCAAAAGCAAATGTAAGACTATATTCAAACAGCTCGTTTTTTTTGACACAGTCCTAAAGTTATTTTTATTCGCAAATGCACTGATGAATCGTATTTTTAACGTTTTCAGTATTAAAAAAAAAAAAAAAAAAAAAAAAAAGTCTTTAAACAATCGCAAGCTTTTAATTATGATGAAATAATGAATGGTCTTTATATATATATATATATATATATATATATATATATATATATATATATATATATATATATATATATATATATATATATATATTAATACAGTGCATGTCAAAAGTAAGCACAACAACAATTTTTAAATAAAATTTTAAATATTCATTTTATTTGAATATCTTACTTATTAGTCCAGTAGAAATAGCGCAAAAAAGGGCCTTGCCTTACAAAAATTCGGGTAGTTCTGATTTTTGGGTATGCTGTAAAGGTTGACCCTCTAATTAAAAAAAACAAGTTTTCGACCTTCTAGACCTTGTGCGTTTTTCACAATATTGAAGAAACCAATATTTTTCGGCACTTTTTTCGATTTTTCTTAAATAACTCAATTTTAGTGCATTTTACAAAAAAAAGCACTGTTACCATTTTGTAGAGCATAAAATTCTCTACAACATGCAGTATTCATGTTTGTAAATTGTCCATATAAGGGGTAAGATACATAGCCGGAAAAAGGGTTAAATTTGGAAAAAATGTAAAAATCCACAAATGACGTTAGTTTTTGTTTAATAACCCACTTTTAGTGCCCTTTAGAAACAAAATTGTCATAATCAACTTTTTAGAGCATGAGATAGTCGATAGTTTCATTTATTACAGGTTGACCCTCTAATAAAAAAACCAAGTTTTCGACCTTCTAGACCTTGTGCGTTTTACACAATATTAAAAAACCAATATTTTTCGGCACTTTTTTTTATTTTTCTTAAATAACTCAATTTTAATGCATTTTACAGAAAAAGCACTTTCAACATTTTGTAGAACATAAAATTCTCTACAACATGCAGTATTCATGTTTGTAAATTGTCCAAATAGGGGGTAAGATACGGAGCCGGGAATATAGGGTTAAATTTGGAAACAATGTAAAAATCCACAAATGACGTTAGTTTTTGCGTAATAACCTACTTTTAGTGCGTTTTAGAGACAAAAGCACTTTCACCATTTTGTAGAGCATAAAATTCTCTACAACATGCAGTATTCAGATTTGTAAATTGTATAAATAGGGGGTAAGATATGGAGCCGGGAAAATAGGGCAAAATTTGCAAAAAATGCAAAAATCCACTAAAGACGTTAGTTTTTGCTTAATAACCATACTTTTAGTGCGTTTTAGAGACAAAAGCAGACGGACGATGAAGTATCTGAGACGATGGTATCATTACCAGGGCCAAGCAGCAGAAAAAGGAAACATATATGACAAAATGACTATACTTTCTATATATTTGGTGATTAAATTTTTGTACATTCTGTAATTAATTAACCACATCGTGTTTTCAATATCAAAAATAAAAGCTCGTTTTTAAAATTAATAACTTGTAAGGCAGTATTTTCCTGTTTTCACCCAAAATCTTTTTGCTGTGATTTTAAAGGTTTATTACAAATAATTAACTTTATAATAAATGAAACTATCGACTATGTCATGCTCTAAAAAGTGGATTATGACAATTTTGTTTCTAAAATGCACTAAAAGTGGGTTATTAAGCAAACACTAACGTCATTTGTGGATTTTTACATTTTTTTCCAAATTTAACCCTATTTTCCCGGCTCCGTATCTTACCCCCTATTTGGACAATTTACAAACACGAATACTGCATGTTGTAGAGAATTTTATGCTCTACAAATTGTTGAAAGTGCTTTTGTCTCTAAAATGCACTAAAAGTAGGTTATTAAGCAAAAATTAACGTCATTTGTAGATTTTTACATTTTTTCCAAATTTAACCTTATTTTCCGACTCCATATCTTACCCCCTATTTGAACAACTTACAAACATGAATACTGCATGTTGTAGAGAATTTTATGCTCTACAAAATGGTAAAAGCGCTTTTGTCTCTAAAACGCACTAAAAGTAAGTTATTAAGCAAAAACTAACGTCTTTAGTGGATTTTTGCAAATTTTACCCTATTTTCCCGGCTCCGTATTTTATCCCCTATTTGGACAATTTACAAATCTGAATACTGCATGTTGTAGAGAATTTTATGTTCTACAAAATGGTGAAAGTGCTTTTTCTGTAAAATGCATTAAAATTGAGTTATTTAAGAAAAATCGAAAAAAGTGCCGAAAAATATTGGTTTTTTCAATATTGTGAAAAACGCACAAGGTCTAGAAGGTCGAAAACTTGTTTTTTTTTTATTAGAGGGTCAACCTTTACAACATACCCAAAAATCAGAACTACCCAAATTTTTGTAAGGTAAAATGCTATTTCTACTGGACTATATATGTTTTCACAAATGCAACAAAATTATGTTTTAAATTTTATTCCAAACTATGAAGTTTAAGAATGGAACAAAAATAACCGTGTCTAAAGTTTAAACACAAACTTGTTTTGACAATGCAAACGTGTCTTATGAAAATTTTACAAAATGACGTAATCAGTTGCTCAAGAAAACGATTTCTGTGTTTATAAGGAGCATCAGTTTATTATTTTTGCGTTAATAATACACAGCCAAAAAAATACTGGCACCCCAGCTGCTAGGTATTATACCGTAAAATTAACAGTAATAAACAGTAAAATAAGCAGTAATACGCTGCCGCGCATGCACGGCTAAAGTATTTGCTCCGATAAAACGAGTCACAGGATGTAAAAGCTTGAGATCCCTTTCCCTGGTCTATAGGATATCAAGAACGAATGCAATGAAAAGGAAAAAATCACTGGCGGCTCGGCCTACAGGCACAGGTAGATTTCGATGACGCAGACCGTGGGGTGCCTGTTTGTTGGGAATTGCGAAAGAAATGACCTTTTTGTCATGATGCCGCAGTTGGGTTCCATAAGGGACCGCCCACTTCGAAATCTAACTTGTTCGCAGGCGGAGCCGGCAGGGATTTTTTTGTTTTTAATTTTTTTTTGGCTATAAGGATTGGTCCTATAAAAAACTTGTCAATATAAAAGTTTTAGATAATAGTAAGAGGATTTATAATAAATTTAAGCGGATTTGATATCTTGTAAATTGACGAAGTTATGATTTTTTTTCTTCTTAAACCCCTATTTTCCTCCCCCCTCCATTGGGGGCATTTTTAATGAAATCAAAAATCTGTCATATATAAATTTTTGGCACTTTTCCTCGAAGTAATAATAACTTTAAACGGATCCGATATGTACCAAGAAGTTATAGGTTTTTTTCTGTTCTCACAGAAAAGTACGCCCCCCCTCATTTCCTCCCCCTCCCCTTGGTTCGATTTTGTCCATTAACGAACTTGACCGAGGTATTATGATCCTTGATTTTATGTATCAGTTTGGAAGACATTTGTGAAGAATTATTCGAGTTATCGTGTCCATAAAAATGTGACACAGATAGATAGATAGATAGATAGATAGACAGATAGATAAAGTTTTGAACTGAGGGTGGTTTTGGGTTCTGGGAGTCATGATCGGTGTAGATCTGCAAAAATTTTTCAAAAATTCCAACTTAGAGGAGATTGTAATAGGTAGTATTTCTTACGAAATCTACCTAAAAGTATTTCCGGATCCGGGCAGTACCGAGAGGAAAAGATAACTTCCCTACTCTGTTCATGATTATTAATGTGTCTAAGAATTTTGAGAATTGTAATCTTTGTTGTTTGTTGTTAGCTCAAATATTCAAAGACAGGCAATGGTGATCTAAACTAAATTCTTATTATTATTTCTGCATTTCGTGAATTACATTTTATCTATAAAATCTGATTAATAGCGTATCTTAGTGGAAGAATATGAGAAACAGATTTGGTGCTGCCATCTATGGATTAAATTTACATACGAATGTAAAGTTTTGATCTGAGAATATATATCGGTCACTTCAAGATAAATAAATATATATATCTTCTAAAATATGTGCGACACTTAAAGATTATATATCGTAAAATAAATTTTATTTCTATAATCTGAAATTGGAAGTCGAAGATACAAAATAGGAAAGATGTTCAAAGATAAAATTTTATTTTAATGAAAATTTCTAAAAATATATTATAGTGCTTCCATCTAGTGCCATACTAAGAACTCCATATCATACTTTTCTAATATTGTGAGATTACGGGTAGTGTTGCCATTTGGGCTATTTTTTTTTTTATTCAGGTTCATTATTGATACCATTTTTTTTTTTTTTTAAATAAAAATATCACTTTTCTTGAAGTCAGATTAATGACAATGTACATAAAATGAATATTATAATTTAAAATAGGTAGTATTTCTTACGAAATCTACCTAAAAAGCGATAGCAATCAAGTAATCTGAATTTAAAAAAGTAGCCGAATGACAACATTGTATGGGTGAGTATTTTGGAATTTTAAAATTAAAGTATGTATCATATATCCTTGAGAAAATATATTGAACAGTTTATTTTAGTATGGGTTTAAATTTTACGGTATATTATATTTTGTTATTGTCTAATGAATGAAAACTAATTTAATTTGACATTAATGAGTGAGTGTTTCAATGAAAAATGAAAAACTTTTATTTCTTATTTTATTTTATTTCATTTCGTTTTATTATTTTATTTATTTATTTGGGGGAGGGGGTGAAGAGGTCTTGAATGTGTGGTTGTCAAAAAGTACAATAACGAAACTGAAATACATTGTAAAGGCATAGAATGCATTTCGGTGTTTCTCTATGAATAATTGAATTAATAAATTATGCTGCTATTTTCAAGAAGTGTACAAAAATTCTTAATGCTGGTACTGGTGTACAAAAATACAAGTCGGAAACAAAATATAATTATTAAATGAATTTATTTGCTATGAATACTTTAAAACTTTTTTTAGGCGACAAATGATGTGTGCAAAAACTGAAAAAAATGAGCTAATGCTATTTTAATGAGCGTATCTTACTTTGATATAGGCGTATCTTTATATATACCAAAAAAACAAAACAAAAAATAAACAAGAACGAAAAATCATACATCAGGCATACATTAATAAACACATTCCAACACTAACGAAATATTATCAAGAAACTTTTTTTTTCGCTCGAATGAAACAAGATGTTTAAATAAGCAAAAAAAAAAAAAAAAAAAAAAACTCTATAAAAAAATTTATTCTCACTAATTGAAGGCCATATCCGGTAATATACGCGAATTCTTCCGTGCAGCCCTGTACATGATCTATAGAATTTATACACCCCACGTAATACACTATAAATTAGATACGTTTAAAAATGCCCACAACAGCAGAAAACACATTTCCAGCAATTATCGATCATCAGTCCGGTAACTGAATTCGGTACTTCTCCATTATCCCGTCGACCACTTTTCATAACAAAAAACTATCGCCAAACTGTAGCGCCAAATAAACAAATGGAAGAATGTTGCCATTTTAATCTCAACCAAAATATTATCTCAACCATTATAATAAATTAAATAAATAAATAAATACAAGAAATTTGGAACAGCACCACTCACCAATGTGTCAACTTAGTTAGCTTAAACAATAAAATTTACCATATATTATTGAAAACAGAAAAGAAAAATGCACTCTATAATCTATAGAAAACATGTTGTAGTGCACTTCATTGATTTCATTATGTTTGAAGTACCAAAACATCGTTAAAATGCACCACAAACGATTTTTTCCCATAGATAACAAAGTAATGAGGTTCTTTTTTGCATCCTGTAAATGAACTATAAATGCTATTTCCACTATACATCTGAGAAAGCTTGTTTTAGTGCACCTGAGTGATGCATATGAATTTCATTATGTTTGAAGTATATATTGCAACATCATTAAAATGCACCAGAAACGATTTTTCCCGATAGACCATAATGTAACGGAATTGTTTTGTGTGTCCCTGAGGAAAATAAATAAATAATATAATCCATCATCTAAACTATCACCCCCCCCCCCCCCACCCCTCTTGAAATTTCCAAAAGGTAAGGATTTCTAGATATTAGGGAGGGCAAAGCAGAAAAAATCTTTCTTTTTGTTTTTCAGTTTGGCGGTTCTCACTCATGCACTGTTAATTTCATATCCCCCGCCCCCCTCAAGAGGAATTTCTGTAGGTCCGGAAGGGATGAGGATTTCGATATTCTGAAGGGAAAGGGAGTCTCTTTCATTCTAGAAACTTTTAGGGCGGTGTGTCTAAATTCTGACTATTGTAACACTAAACTCCATTTAAGCTTTTTCTGAAAATCCAAATTCGCAAATTTCTAATGCATTCACGAAGTTCATTTTAATCTCTGACATGTGAAATTGGCCGGTGTTCTTATTCAAATGTGTCGAAATCTTATAGCATATTTCTTTTTATGATAAAGGCAAAGAAACATTCAGAAGATTCTGACAAAGTTGGCATTTCAAAACAAATTTCGGGACGCTACAATCCGAATAAGGTCGTTACGAGACAACAATCGCTTATGACTCAAAAAAAAAAAAAAAAAAAAAAAAACGCTATTTGATTCTATATTACTTCAATTGTGATGCCTGTAAATCCCATGCTGCTACACGTAAACACGAGTTCGCGAATGTGTCAGAAAGTTTCGGTCGAGAATGGACCTCTTGGCGTCGTCACTTTATTTTTTTAAGCGTTTGTAACGAAATTCTGTAACTTTAGAAGATTTTTTAACGAAATTCTGTAATTTTAGAAAAAAGTTTCTTTGAATAGGCAATAGAAATGCATAAAATCGTTACAAAAATGTTAAAGTTACAAAAAGGATAGATGCAAACTATCAGATATGATAAAAGCCGAATTCAAAAATGGACGTCGGATAAGAAATCGTCTTAGGAAGCAAAAAAACGTGGTCTTCAACTTTAATTTCCTCAAAATACTTTTAGCTCAGACATCAATCTAAACAACAGTTAAAGTTATTGTAGGAAGGACCCGACAAAATATTAAGGTATATTGGTTAACATATATTGGTTAGCACTTTCCCTTAATTTGCACGACTTAATGCTACTCAATAGCGTTCAGTTACTTCTCTTATCAACTTACTCGTTTAAACAATTGTTCCAGACAGTATGTTGTTAAATATTATTATGTATCGCGCAACGTTTATCGTTTTGCTGGTTGAAACATCTGCGACATCGACATGCGATGATAGAAAGGCGCATTGCTTACAATTGACTGACGAATGCATTCAACGATGTCAGGGGTGCAATGGAGAGATTGATTTTTAGATGGTTCCGACGAATAATTTTGCGAGGGCAGAGAATGCCAGAATCTCTTCAACTGTAGTAATGGAAAATGTGTATTGTGTAGATGGTTCCGACGAATAATTTTGCGAGGGCAGAGAATGCCAGGATCTCTTCAACTGTAGTAATGGAAAATGTGTATTGTGTAGATGGTTCCGACGAATAATTTTGCGAGGGCAGAGAATGCCAGGATCTCTTCAACTGTAGTAATGGAAAATGTGTATTGTGTAGATGGTTCCGACGAATAATTTTGCGAGGGCAGAGAATGCCAGGATCTCTTCAACTGTAGTAATGGAAAATGTGTATTGTGTAGATGGTTCCGACGAATAATTTTGCGAGGGCAGAGAATGCCAGGATCTCTTCAACTGTAGTAATGGAAAATGTGTTTATTTGTAGCAGTATTAGACCGGGAGGCGGCAGCACAGACAATCACCTCATCGAGTTCACGGCTGAAATTCCAGAATTAGTTAAAACTCCATTCGCATATTAAAACGCAATCGGTCTGCCAAGTCATATCTTGGTGGAAAACACCTTAAAACCCAATTTTAGCGGTTGACTCGTAGGTTTACCATTATGTTTTCCTGCACCAAAAGGTATGAAAACATGGAGGACTGGGAGCAGGAACACACAATGGTAAACCTACGAGCCATCCGCTAAAATCGGGTTTTCGGGTGTTTTCCACCAAAATATGACTTGGCAGACCAATTGCGTTTTAATATGCGAAACAAGTTTTAACTAATTTTGGAATATCAGCCTTGAACTCGATGAGGTGATTGTCTGTGCTGCCGCCTCCCGATCTATATACAAAGGTTATGATAACTGCAGCGATGGTTCAGACGAAATGTTTTTACATAGTTGTCGTCATACTTCGTCGTTGTTAGATACTTTGATGCAGCTTTCGGAATATTTTCTCAATGGTTGTTGTAATTTGTTAAATTATATATATATATATATATATATATATATATTATTTATTATTTTATTTAACAGAACTTGGTGAGCTGACCAGACACTCCATGCTTTGGACGGTTAATAAATGCACAACATGCAGAGCTCCCACTGGTTCATTTTTACTGGTTCTTTTATTTAACTCAACTTGATTCATTGGTCACTCAAACACAGAATTTTGTAATCGATTTTTAAATCAACTTCCTGATAGGCTAGAATTATAAAAATCATGTACCCAAGTATTTTTCCGATAACAATACAACATTTTATTATTTTTAGAACCTGATTTTGAATTAATGACTTAATTTTTAAGCTATTTTCACGCTATCCCGCTTCAGGGAATAAATCGCCAAATATTCTTCAGGGTTTACAACAACAATGGAGTTCATTATGTGCCAAAATTTACCAAATGGCTGCGAAATTGCAGTAATGAATCATTTTAAACGATAAAATGTAGAAATTAAAATATAAATTTTAAAAAATAAAGAGATATTAAAAAAAATTACGCTTTAATCAATTAATAGTATAATATTAATGAAATTACGATTGTGCGTTGAGAAACTCAATTTAGAAATTCTAAAAAGATAGTTTAAATAATGTTTCACTTTTCCTTTCTTGTTATCATATCTTAAAAAGAAACAGAACAAAATTTGTATATTTTTTTAATAAAATCACTTGCTAGCACATTCAACCGAAAGTAAAAACAGCAGAGAAATTTCAACAATTGAGTTCGATGCCCACGCTAAATTAAGGTATTCTAACTGTAATTTTTGGGAAACAAAACATGAATTTCTGTCATAAAATTAGGCGTAATTTTGAAGATAATATTGAATACTTATAAAAGAATGTTTTTTAAAAAACCTATTTTTACTTTTATAATTATTTTATTTTTATTTATTTATTTTATTTATTTGATAACTGTCATAATGACCTAACTCACATAGAAATTTTGGACCAAATATTAGCCCGGAATCGTTGTATAGCATCCCCATTCTGCAGTGAAAACTTAAATGTTTCCCACGAGTGTAAAATATGTCATATATTTCTTATTTTCATAGATGTTTATAACTTTATACAGCTTAATATAATTTGTCCCGCTTTGTGCCATATATACGTTATAATCACCGCTGTAAACAACCAATTTCGTGTTTTTTTTTTTTTTTTTTTTTTTTTTTTTTTCCGTATTTGCACATTCTTGAAAATATATAACATATAATCCAAATAGTTCGCTTTGACAAACATGATTAATGAAACATATCGAAGAAACTACGCTGAAAAAAAAAAAGTTGATTTTACAGTATAAAAACTAGCATTCCAACTGCCAGTATTATACCATAAAATTAACAGTAATAAACGGTAAAATAAGAAGTAATAGCATACGCGGTAGCGTATTACTGCTTATTTTACTGTTTATTACTGTTAATTTTACGGTACAATACAGGCAGCTGGGATGTTAGTATTATACTGTAAAATCAGCTTTTTTTTTTTTTTTTTTTTTTTTTTTTTGCAGTGTAGAAATAAATATAAAATGTAAGAGTGCGATACATAACTGAATTGTTATACATATGTATATTTCTTTTTATCTTGATTAATTATCCGGATTACCTAAATAAGTCGATAAATTGCTGGAAGTGCACCATTTTTTTTCAGCTTGCTATTTTTTCTTTATCTTGTTTTTCAAATCCAACAGATTACCTATGAATTTCATCACTTAATCAAGAAAAACATTGTAGCAAATCTTGAAAAAAAAAAAATCTTCGATGTTTCTTCATATTATCAGCTTTATTTCATTTTATTTATTTATTTTTCGAATCCTTTTATCGGATTGATTGGTACATACGTTACAGTTGTCCTCGTTCTTTTTCCTTCTTTGATTTGGATTTTATTTTTTTATTTATTTGGAGTGTCAAAAAATTCGAAAAAAAAAAAACAATAATTGCACGGTTAGAATTATTATTACTACACTGAAAAACATGATCAATGTTTCTTATTTTATGAAAATATACTATAACCACGAACGAAAATATAATATAATCTTCTGAGCTATCCGAAATTCCGAATAGCGTGTTCCATTGTCTTTTGAATCCCCAGAAACCAATACATTTCCAAAACTTAAAGAATTATTTTTAAAAGCAAAGTATTTTTTGCTACGCCCGAATTTTTCAGAAACGTTTCCGAATAGTTTTTATAGTGTATTAATCAGTTTCCTCAGCCTGGATTACCCTTTTTTCGAATGTCCTCCATTCTCAAGTAAACGTTTTCAGCTGCATAAGTTAATTTATGAAAAAGTAAAGAAATAATCTTAATTTTAATGTTAATGTTAACGCTGATAATGTTGCATGTTTGTCTGTTAAACAAATTTGTTGAACATGAAAATCTTTACTTGAGAGTTGGTAGCATTGGATAAAACTATATTCCGGGCTTAGAAAACTGATTAATACACTTTAAAAGCTACTTGTAAACGTTTCGAAAATTACGGGCAGCAAGAGAAAGTTTGTTTTTCTAAATGATTCTTTAAATCTCGAAATGTCATTGATGTCTGAGGTTTCTAAAGATAAAGAAACAATTTTCAGAATCATGGTTAACAAGGATGAGTTTATATTATAAATTTATTCGTGAGTATATTATATTTTCGTAGATTAAGAAACGTTTGTCATTTTTTACAGTGTAGAGTGCCGTTGCTTCCAATCTGCAATTTTTAAAACACACTGTAAAAAAAAAAAAAAAAAATCTTAATTTAGGAAAATATAACGTAACAACAAACGAAAATATATAATAACGTCTTCCGAGTTACCAAAAAGCGTTCTTTATCTTTAGAAACCTCAGAAACTAATATAGTTTAGAGATTTAAAGGAGCATTTATAAAAACAAAGTTTTTTTTTTTCTTTTATTGTTGCCACTGATTTTCTGAAATGTTTCCGAATAATTATTATAGTGCACTGATCAGTTTTCTCAACTTGGAATATAGGTTTTTCGGATGCTATCCATTCTCAAGTAATTAAAGAAATTATAATATTTGCTCAGTTTTCATTTTAAGATAGATACAGGAAAGAAGCAAAAATACTATTTAAACTATCTAAGTGTTTTTTTTTTTTTTTTTTTTTTTTTTTTTGTTGTTGTTGTTTTGTTTTTCAACATTCTGGACACAAAACCCAATAGGTTTTTCCACGTTATCTGTCATCACATGCGAAAGAATTGCAGAGATTACCACATGGGGAAGCATCGGTAGCTAAAACTAAAGGCAAGGGTTGAAATGTGTAAGAACTCTTTCAGAAATAATCTCACTTTTTAACACTTTCCAACCTAGTTGAAAAGTGTTTATGACTTCGGTTTGTCTGGCCGTCTGTCCGTACTCTAACTCCCGTAAATATGCTCGGATTGCTCTGCAATTTTTATATGTTATTGTCGTTATCTATAGCATGTTCCCTATTTCAACGGAAGTGTGGAGCACTTATAGTTTTTTTACAAGGACACTCAAAAGAATTCCGTTACATTACGGTCTATGGGGAAAAATCATTTGCAGTTTATTTTAATGATGTTACACAATTTCAAACACATTGTAATTGATATATATATCACGAAGGTGCATTACAAGAAGCTTAATATGGAATAGGGTGTGCATAGCACTTATAGTTACTTTACAGGGACAGTCAAAAGAACTCCGTTACATTACGTCTAATGGAGAAAAATCGTCTGCGGTTTATTTAAATAATGTTTCACTATTTTAAACGCATTGAAATTTATAATATATCACTAAGGTGCATTACAAGAGGCTTACTACAGAATATTGTGTGTATAGCGGTCATCGTTCATTTACAGGGACACACAAAATAATTCTCTACTGTCTGTTAACAATAATTCCTGGAAGTGCGTTTTAAGTTACTGAACGCGATTTTAAATTTAACTCACTTTTTGTCTATTACGTGGTGTGTATAAATTCTGTAGATCATATACAGGGAAGCACAAAAGTTCGCGAACACATTTCCGTTTATTGACAGAAACTCCAGAAGGAGAATTTTAAACTGTGCTACGCGTTTCCTAACTGAACTAAAATTTAGCATCCTATGTAGTATATATACAAATCTATAGATCCTATACAGGGCTGAATAAAAGTATTCTGATATTTTTCCGAATATTGTAGATATTGGAAATTCCTAAAATTATGTTTTTAAATATGTTATGCGTTTTCCAAATTGTTTACTTAGATGTTATCTTTCAGAGTATTAAACGGTAAGATTTGTAAAATTATTTTGGAAGCGTTGGAAAGTGTTACATAATCTATGCTTGACGTATGATTTTTCGTTCTTGTTATATTTTTAAATGCTTGATCAGAGTCAGGAGACCATATAAATTTCACATTCTTTTTCAGCAATTGTAGACAAATTCGGTACAAATTTATAATAATATGTAACTCGGCAAAAGTATGTATGTCGGCAAATTTTCTTTCATTGTTGTAACCATTAAACCTATTATATGCTTATCACAATATATTTATATTCGCCAACGTCCAATTCTCCCCAAACTTGGCGACTGTTGGCGAAATATCACCAAATTTGGCGACCAAAATAGGTTGCCATAAATGAAGCCAACTTGGCTGTAGAGGACTAATTTGGCGATATTCTCATTCAAATTCAATGTTGACGAGAACTGGGATTGAATCCTCTTTAATTAGGTTCCTAGCATTTTACCTTCGTGTTTTCCAGTAAAATTAGCTAAAATCGTAAAACCAAAGGAATAGGTAGGTTATCTGTTCCTGTCGGTTCAGGCCAGAAGGACTTTTCGTAGTTTAGTATACATCAGTTGTTCGCATCCCGGTAACCCGACGATTCGCAAGCAGCTGACGTACAACAGAATGACGAAAAATATTGATTTTATTGGCGATGTGATAGCGAATTTTGAAGTATTAACATGAGTGAGATAGAAGAAAGTTTTGGGATTGGCACATCCGACTAGTTATTTTTATCTTCATAAGAAACATCTACATTTACACACCCAACAAGTGTAAACATTTCACCAGTTGCAGTTCTTAACTGAACATCTGGCGGAAAAATTTTATAATCTGGAAAAATTCTGCGAAAACGTTTTACAGGTACTGCAGAAATTCCGGAACTGGTATCTAACTCCATTTCAGCTTTAGCTTTATTCTCAATTAAAACAGATACTTTTATTGAAGTACGGGCATCCCCCGACTTACGTAATTAATGCGTTCCGCAGACTTTTACGTAACTCGAATTTTACGTAAGTTGAATGTGTAATTTGCTTAAGTAAAATTTCGTAAGAAACTGCAATATTTATTATATATATAGATAGATAGATAGATTATTTACACAGTATTAATTTTTAAATAAAGTATCATGCAGCAGTATTTACTCGGATATAAATTATACAAGTATGAAAAAATATAAAGGTAAATTGAAAAAAACACTTTTAAAATAAAAAATATCTTGTGGAATTTGGGATTTATAAATTTAACATTGATGGAGTGATTTATAATAATTTTGAGATTACTTCAAACGACTATAAAAATAAGAAATAATTAAAGAGGACCGACTTACCTCTTCTTCATGAATTTTCGATGACACAAAATGAAATAATTCTTGATAAGCACAAATTGTATTTAATAAGAATTAGATGACAACAATGAATAACGAACAATAAAGATTCGTTGTTATGATAATACTGTATATTCCCAACAAAATCATAACACTCTCTAATACACAAAACTAATATTATAATAGCTATAATTTTTATCTACATATTTTATTTGTAAAATAATTATCAAAAGTATGAAACGCGTATCAAATGCGCTAGTGACTTCATAAATGTAATTTTCAAGAAAAAATTACGTAACTGCGAATTTACGTAAGTCGCAGTATGCGTAAATCGGGGGATGCCTGTAGTACTTTTATCATGACTCCAAGATAAATTTATCAACTGTATGAAATACATTCATTTGTTTCTGTACATTTTTATTTTTATTTTTACGCACCTTACTGGAAGGAACTCTTTTTTTTTTTTTACATTTATTGCAAATTGTATTAATGTAACATCTATAGCATTTCAATTTATTCTTATCTCCCCTCATACAGTGTATTACTGTGGTTCTCGAGAGACACGCTCAAAGGAACTTTGAAGAGACTTCGAACTAAGATTTCATCTGTATTTGCTCCTCAGCCAATTGATGCCCGAGGCTTCCCGTCCAATTAACCCGATAAAGGTAACACTTTCTTTGTTTGTTTTCTTTGTACATATGTTTTCCCTGTAAGAATAGGGACAGCATCGGCTGGTGAGGAAGTTGTTCTAATTGTAAATACGTGTAAATAGGAAGTTAATGTTAAAATCTAAGCACAAAAACAATGTGCAAATGAATAATGTTAATAATTTTAATTCGAAACTTATTGCAGAACTGCATATCCCAATATTGGACCTATGCATGTTTTATCTTAATTCCTTTAATGATTTTTATTGTGCATTTGTGTGATATGTAAATAAAACATGTTATTTTGTTAATTTACTTTTTTTAACACTTTCCAACCTAGTTGAAAAGTGTTTATGACTTCGGTTTGTCTGGCCGTATGGCCGTGCTCTAACTCCCGTAAATATGCTCGGATTGCTCTGCAATTTTTATATGTTATAGTCGTTATCTATAGCATGTTCCCTATTTCAACGGAAGTGTGTAGCACTTATAGTTTTTTTACAGGGACACTCAAAAGAATTCCGTTACATTGCGGTCTATGGGGAAAAATCATTTGCGGTTTATTTAAATGATGTTTCACTATTTTAAACGCATTGAAATTTATATATATATCACTAAGGTGCATTAGAAGAAGCTTAATATGGAATAGGGTGTGCATAGCACTTATACTTACTTTACAGGGACAGTCAAAAGAATTCCGTTACATTACGTCTATGGAGAAAAATCGTCTGCGGTTTATTTAAATAATGTTTCCCTATTTTAAACGCATTGAAATTTATATAAGGTACATTACAAGAGACTTACTACAGAATATTGTGTGTATAGCAGTCATCGTTCGTTTACAGGGACACACAAAAGAATTCTCTACTGTCTGTTAACAATAATTCCTGGAAGTGCGTTTTAAGTTACTGAACGCAATTTTAATTTTAAATCGCTTTTTGTCTATTACGTGGTGTGTATAAATTCTGTAGATCCTATACAGGGAAGCACAAAAGTTCGCGAACACATTTCCGTATTATTTAACTCCAGACGGAGAATTTTAAACTGTGCTACGCGTTTCCTAACTGAACTAAAATTTAGCATCCTATGTAGTATATATACAAATCTATAGATCCTATACAGGGCTGAATAAAAGTATTCGGATTACTTAGATGTTATCTTTTAGCTTATTAAAGAGTATGATTCGTAAAATTATTTTGGAAGCGTTGGAAAGTGTTACATAATCTATGCTTGACGCATGATTTTTCGTTCTTGTTTTTATATATTTTTTATTTAACTGGTTAATTTTTAGGTACGTTCGTAGTTATATAAATGCATAGCACCTATAGTCGTCGTCTGATCCGTCCGTCCGTCCGCATATAACAGCGCAAAAACTACCCAACAGAAAAGTTTGAAATGTAATATATATAATCGTTGCAGAATTTTGGCGAGTCTTTTCAAATTTTATGAAAATCGAATCAAAACTTAACAAGAACGAAAAATCATGCGTCAAGCATAGATTATGTAGCACTTTCCAACGCTTCTAAAATAATTTTACAAATCATTACCGTTTAATAAGCTGAAAGATGACATCTAAGTAAACAATTTGGAAAACGCATAACATATTTAAAAACGTAATTTCAGGAATTTTCAATATATACAATATTCGGAAAAATATCCGAATACTTTTATGTAGCCCTGTATATGATTTGTATATATACATAGGATGCTAAATTTTAGTTTAGTTAGGAAACGCGTAGCACCGTTTAAATTCTCCTTCTGGAGTTTCTGTCAATAAACGGAAATGTGTTCGCGAACTTTTGTGCTGCCCTGTATAGGATCTACAGAATTTATACACACCACGTAATAGACAAAAAGCTAGTTAAGATTAAAATCGCGTTATGTAACACTTTCCAACGCTTCCAAAATAATTTTACAAATCATACCGTTTAATAAGCTAAAAGACAACATCTAAGTAATCCGAATACTTTTATTCAGCCCTGTATAGGATCTATAGATCTGTATATATACTACATAGGATAATAAATTTTAGTTCAGTTAGGAAACGCGTAGCCAGGGTTGGCAAAAACCCGGTTTTTTTCAGAAAAAACCCAACCCAGTGGGTTTTTTCAGGGTTTTTGGGGTTTTTTCGGGTTTTTTCAGGGTTTTTTCAGGTTTTTGGGTTTTTTTCAGGATTTTTTCGGGTTTTTTCAGGGTTTTGAGGATTTTTCTTCTTGCCGTTCTTTGTTTGTTTGTTTTGTAACAACTATATAATTAATGGGATGAAGTTTTAAAAAATAAATGTTAATACTTTAATAAATTTTATTTAATATATTATTTAATTATAATTATTTAGAATTTTTATTCAATATTAAAAATAGTTTAAAAATTTGTAATGATTTTAAAGACATTTTATGACTGAATTGAAAGAAATTTTTTAAAGTCAAAATAATTAAATTAATAGTCTAAAATTTTGTTTATTTCTCTTTTATAGATAAAAATTAGATTTAAACAGTGAATCATTTACTTTTGTTTTATTAAAATTTTCTTATGTAATAGAATTTTATCAAATGTTTGGAATTATTGCCCTACTAGGGGGGGGGGGATGAATTCAATTTTAAACCATCTAAATTGTAAGCATAAATTCCTAAATCTTCCAGAGATCTTGATGTACGGGAGGAGGGGGGGGGAGGGTTGCATCTCAATAGCACAGAATAGCTGCATGTTGTGTCATAGTCTGCGATCGCCCATCCTTCTGCTTTTGGCGAAATTGGATAAGGAGGCTGGGGGGGGGGAGGTATAAACAATAGAACTATCTCAAGAATAAGAAATCATTATTTTTAAAGAATTATTTAACAAAGAACTTTATATTACATTATATTTTAAATACTATATTTACGTAAGAATATTTTATAATTGAATTTGTTTGGATCATCAATACTTTAATTGGAAAATGAAAAAAATACACTCCAGTGTATCTTTCTTTTGTTTTATTGATGGATTTTTATCAGGTCAATTTTCTTTTCCCCAGCTGGCTGCTGATGACTGAGATTTAATTAAAGTTTTAAACTGCAAATAGAAATAATAATAATTAAAACAAGAACTTAACGATACTTTTTTTCTTTTCCTTACTTATTTAAAAAAAAAAAAAAAACTTTTAACTATCTGATTGTGTTTAAATTTTCAGCAAATTCAAATAATAATAAATTAGGCAGCTTACCAAATTTCTATTAAAATACAATAATTTTTCAGAAAATTAACCCCCCCCCCCCCCCCCCCCCAAAAAAAAAAAAAAAAAAAAAAAAAACCACTATCTTAATCTTGCATCTGATAATGAATGTTCTTAGCTGTGCAGAAAAGATTCATTATTATGGTGAGTTGTGCTGCACTATAATACTATTTCACTAAAGAAAGTGAAATGAATCAATGATCTACCCTTTATGTTTTGTTCAACTTAATTTAGTTTTATGCTTAATATATTTTGAATCATACTAAAATACTCGTGCCTCTAATTTTTAAGAATTGATTGAACCCCCCACTGTTTTCGCCATATTGACAAATAATCCTGATTTTTAATTGTTTATATAATTTTACATGTATTTTTTTTAAGATAATTATTTTTCTCTGTGAATTTTCCAAGTTTGTTTCAGATAGAGCAATTATGCCCATTTAGAATTTTCGGAAAACTATATCTGTGACATATAAAATGTATATTATGTTTGGTTTAAATTGATATATTTATTATTAGTTAGATAAGTGGAATTTTAAATAAAGATTTTGATAAAACCCACTTGGGTTTTTTCAAGGGTTTTTTCAAGTGGGTTTTTTCGAAAAAACCCACCCGGGTTTTTTCGGGTTGGGCAAAATCAAGCCAACCCTGCGCGTAGCACAGTTTAAAATTCTCCGTCTGGAGTTAAATAATACGGAAATGTGTTCGCGAACTTTTGTGCTTCTCTGTATATAGGATCTACAGAATTTATACACACCACGTAATAGACAAAAAGCGAGTTAAAATTAAAATCGCTTTCAGTAACTTAAAACGCACTTCGAGGAATTATTGTTAACAGACAGTAGAGAATTCTTTTGTGTGTCCCTGTAAATGAACGATGACTGCTATACACACACTATTCTGTAGTAAGCCTCTTGTAATGCACCTTAGTAATATATATAAACTTCAATGCGTTTAAAATAGTGGAACATTATTTAAATAAGCCGCAGACGATTTTTCTCCATAGACGTAATGTAACGGAATTATTTTGACTGTCCCTGTAAAGTAACTCTAAGTGCTATACACCTACTATTCCATATTAGCTTCTTCTAATGCATCTTAGTGATCTATATAAATTTCAATGCGTTTACAATAGTGAAACATTTTTAAAATAAACCGCAAATGATTTTTCCCCATAGACCGCAATGTAACGGAATTCTTTTGAGTGTCCCTGTAAGAAAACTATAAGTGCTACACACTTCAGTTGAAATAGGGAACGTGCCATAGATAACGACAATAACATATAAAAATTGCAGAGCAATCCGAGCCTATTTACGGGAGTTAGAGCACGGACAGACGGCCAGACGGCCAGACGGCCATCCGGCCATACGGCCAGACAAACCGAAGTCATAAGCACTTTTCAACTAGGTTGGAAAGTGCTAAAAAGATAAATAAAAGTTTTTTTTTTCATTCTATTAAATCCTATATCATACGTAATTAATTCAATGATATCGCATGATAGGTAATAATTCTAGGTTGTCATGGCGATTATGTCCTATTTAAGATGGAGTCCTATTATTTCTGTATTACTGAATTTAAAAAACGAATTTGTATACTAAAATTGTTCAATTATAGCAATCCTATAATCTACCGACAGTTTTTTGGATAGATGTTTCGGAGAAATAGATATTAAATGGAAAAAAGTGTTTAAATATGGATTTCAAGTTCTAAAATTTTCAAAACTAGGCTTAAGTTTCCGATTGAAATTTTCTTAGCAAATGTCAACAAAATATAGAATGTTGCCAACATAAAATGTACTGATTTTATTACTGAAATTAATCATATGATAACAGACGGTATAATTAATTTCACTGAAATAATAATAGTACGAACGCACCTCATTTGTTACGTTTGACGTGCAATTTCCAACTTGTTATTTTTGCATTGATTAGACATTTACTTCATTTAGTTAATTATAGCAGGTTTGGCTGGTGTATCATTCTGAGTAATTTTATTTTGTCAATTTGGTCCATTCAAATTCACAGCAGAATTATCGTTTTTACTATTTATTAATATTTGAGTTATTTTAAGATTTACTGTTAATTTATTCTGTTACTATTCGACTAAGATGACAAGATCGCCGATATTTTATTTTAATTAGATGTACCTGCATAATTAACATCCAAGTATTTAGTGCGAGGTCTACCCTTACAGCATTTTGTCTATCTCGGTTGTTTACTTAATGGGTTGTGGTAATCTACTAATTAATTTGTCTAGAACATACCCAGCATTATTAAAGAAAGAGTTAATCATAAAAACAAGTAATATAAAAAAAAAATTTAAAGTCAATTCCTACTTTTTAATCATAAATATATAAAATAAACCCGTGCAGCATTAATGTCCCACGTTATCTTTATTGAACATTATTTTATAATCATCGTTGCGGTATTTTATTTTTTGTTCGCATCCCTCATTTGAGATAAATCTTTCATTTCATTTATGAAAACAATGGGAGAAATTTTTTTTCACCCTTATAAAAATTAAAATTAATTAATTAAATTTAATTAATGAATTAATATTTGAAAAAATTGTATTAACATCAATTGTCATCCAGTACAAGTTTAAAAAGAAATTATTTGAACTTGAATGGATGAATAGAAAATATTTTATTAACGATTGAAAATTCCAACAAGATATATATAGAGAGAGAATGTGAGCTAATAGTAGGAATTTAATAACAACTAATCAATGCAAAAAATAAAACCGGCTCTTCAAAAAAATTTTATTGATTAAAGTAAAATATGTTATATTTTCTCATTTACTTTAAACAAACAAACAAACAAATAATAATTACTTGTATTTTACGTGAATTATATTTAAAAAAAAAAAAAATTACATTAGCTTTACACTTTTTTTAGGTGGCGTTCGTAATTATATAAATGCGTTTCACCTACAGTCGTCGTCTGGTCCGTCCATCTGTCCGCACATAACAGCGCATAAACTACCCAACCTAATTGTTTGAAATTTAATATATAAAATCGTAGCAGAATTTTGTCGAGCCATTTAAAATTTTATGAAAATCGAATCAAAACTTAAAAAGATATTAATAAAAG
The DNA here is from genome assembly GCA_963931845.1 of Maratus michaelseni. Lineage (NCBI taxonomy): Eukaryota > Metazoa > Arthropoda > Arachnida > Araneae > Salticidae > Maratus > Maratus michaelseni. The sequence goes on along the minus strand of OZ007595.1, from coordinate 69,807,423 downwards.
TTTTCTTCTTTCTATTAAATCCTATCATATACGTAATTGATTTAATGATATTCCATGATAGGTAATAGTAATAATTCCAAGTTGCCTTGGTGATTATACGTTCTATTTAAGATGGAATCCTATTATTTCCGTATTACTGAATTTAAAAACCGAATTTGACTAACATTGTTTAATTACAGCAATCCTATAAACTATCGACAGTTTTTTGGATAGATGTTTCCGGAGAAAGAGATATTAAATGGAAAAAGAGTAAATATGGATTTCAAGTTCTGAAATTTCCAAAGCTAGGCTTAAGTTTCCCATTGGAATTTTCAGTCAATGTCAAAAAAATATTGCCAACTTAAAATGTACTTATTTTATCACGGAAATAAATCAAATCATAATAACAGACGATAGAATTCAATTTTTCACTGAACATAATGATTTTTTTACTTTGTTGTATTGGATATTTGCGCATAGTATAATTTTAATGTAACAGAATTGTAATTAATTGTTTGTAAAAGTGTATTGAAACTAAAATTCGTAAAATAAAATTAATATCTATAATATGAACATCTGCACACAAAATATATTTTTTTTTATTCATGCATTTTTGCATAAGTTATTGCACCAAGATATGAATATTTATAAAACTAGTTATAGTACGAACGCATCTCATTTGTCCCGTCTGACGTATAATATCCAACTTGTTTAATTTTCTCATCATGAAAATTTCCAATAACGTTGTTTTATTTTTATTTTTATTTTATTTTATTTATTTTTTACTTTTCATGCATGTAAAACATACTTTGCACTTAAAATGGATTATTAAGAACAAATAATGGGACTTTAAAAAAAATTCTCTTTATTACTAATTTATAGAACGATCCTGGTAAATAACATTTGCATGGATTTAAAAAATATATTATTTAAGTATTCAGTGTTTTTTTTTCTGTTTTTTTTTTCCTTTAAGAAATAATATCTAAGAAAAATGTAATTAAAAATGAAAAATTTAATTTAATTTAATAAATAATGAAAAATTTAAGAAATGTATTCTCTCGTTCAGAACAATAAGGGGAAAAGTCAAGGACGAATTCTCCAAATAAATACACCATTCAACAAATTGTAACTTTTTTTCAGTATTTGGCTTGTAAATGGGTGCATTTTTCTAATTTTAGGGTGCTGAATTCGGTGGAATAATTAGATTCTCTCATTAACTTTACATTTATTATAGATACACAGCAAGTTACGTAAAGTTGTCAATAATGATATATTTGACAAAAATTGACCGTCTGAAATACAAACAAAACATAATATTCATCCGTAAAAATGTTTTCTTGATTACTTAACAAAAAACTATGAACTAATACGAGCACGAAACTGTTGCACAATACCCTATAATGTTAATATTAACAATGTTATTTTTCAAAATAAGATGATGTCTGTCTTGATGTTAGAATGCGTCCAAATAAAGGTTAACATACATAGTCATTCATTTCCTCTTCGTTTGACCACAAAATGTAAATTATAATTTACATTTCACCACGTGTGTAAAATTCACCAAGTATGTACATTTTACATTCCAGAATTCTGTAAAACCCTTACGTGATAGAACATTTCTGATAGCAGATTCGGATTCTATATGCGAAAAAAAAAAAAAAAAAAAAAAGGATATAATTGTTTTATATGTTTTTTTTTTCTTTGCTTTTAGAATAAAATAATAAAATATATAATTGTTTATACGCAAAACATATATTTTCTTTAATTACAAATCAGATACAAAATGGCTGTTGACTAGTGGTATTGGAAAAAAAATGGCTCTGATAACTATTGCTGTATTTCACAACCATTATTGAACTTCATATGAAATTTATTTATTAATTCTAATATTATAAAAAAGAATAGTTTGTTCTTATGCTATAATTTTTTTTTTTACATTTAAGGGAGCAAAAACACTTGTGAAATAGAGATAAATTAAAAAAAAAAAAAAAAAAAAAAAAAAAAAATCATGCTGGAAAATTATTTTAAAGACGATAAAATTCAGTCAATTGAGATACAGTTTCAAACAAACTGCATTTGAAATAACTTTTTTTCTCGCTATTCGACGGCATAAAAACTGAAATTCGCGCGATGTTTAGAACTTAAAAAAAAAAAAAAAAAAAAAAAAAAAAAAAAAAAAAAATTGCAATAAAAGCGAAATTTATGGGTTGCCATAATTTCGCTCAATATGACGTCAGTGCTAGTCACGATAATGTTTTTCTTTATAATACTAGCCGCCACTGGCGACCAGTTTGGTCTCCCTTAAATGTATGTTAAGCACTGTAACACGTTACTTTTATTCATAATTTATTTATTTTTTTTCCGTAATCCTTCGCCAAACCGGAAGATTCTAATAGACAAATCAAAAACTTTTTCGATCATGGTAGCATTTCGCATATTTTTTGTTGTTATGTATTTCATCTTTCTTGACAAAAACCGCTTAACCAACTTAAGCATTTATGCTTCGTATCCGTTTGCTTATCAGTTGCAATATGCTTGCTAATGAGGAGATTCTTAAACATATTAAGTAGTTTTCCGTAATTGGATCCATTGCCAAATGGCGTATTTTAGTTAATACGATTTGGTGCAATGAAGTCTATTTTGTGAAAGTCTTTAATGATATCCACCATTTACACTGAACCATATTGTTGCCAATATTTTTTTGTTTGTTTGTTTGTTTCTCGCTAACTTTGGCTGTAGACTTGATTACGGGAGAATCAAGAAGAAAATCTATCATTATTCTCATTTAAAACGTCTTGAATAATGTGACATAATCGGAGTACATATTATAACACGTAATTTTCGAGTATGGTTTGGTGAAACATTGAACTTTTGGAAGCCAGTTTTGATAATCACGTAAATATGTCACACCAACATTACCGCCTATAATTCTAATTACAGCAACCCGTTTTTTCTCTATATATTGCAACTCTATAGTTAATATAGTGCCCCGGTGCGTCTACGACAGCTGTTCCATCAGAACATTTGATTTCAAAATAAAAGTATCGTTTCTAATTTGCACACGCGAAAAATAAAAGCTGGTATTGGCGATTTTAAAAATTCTATTGGCGAGATTTGCGCCCAAATAACACAAAAGTACTTAATGATGTTATGTATTTTGTAAATGTATATTAAATTACTGTTTTGAAAGCGATTGGTCATTAATAATGGTAAATATGATTGGTGATTAACAATCATTTTCGGTGGTCTCTCTTCCTTTCACGTATAATACATAAATACCAAATTAACTGACAATTTGTTTCGAAATTTGATTCATTAAATATCATTACATGAGTTGTATTTGTTTACATTCAGCTTACATCAAGAAAAGATAAAGAATGAAGTTGAGTTGTATAGCACATAATTATGGTAAACTTTGATTGTATCACTGGTACGAATTATTTTTTTGACACCAGGCAGCGCTCCAAAAAATCTTTCATGGAAAACTAACTTTACGAACGATTATCTCCATGGTTTAATGGTTTAATATTTTAAACCTTCACGACGAATGAATCTTTTTTTTTTTGTTTACTTTCATGGATAGAGAATTTGAACTGCGAAGCTAATTTCAACTGAAGTTATTGGAGAATATATACATAATTGAACGTAAGTCATCTCTCAAATAATAATTTATTTTGAACGATCTTTCTAAAAATGTCACATTTATGAAGTTTTATTCGAAAAAATAATTTTTAATAAAAATGGCCGCCTGGCATATGAAAAAGTGAAACGGACATTCCGGAACTGTTGATGACAGTCACATGACTTACGGTTTTATTATAGAGATACTAGCGGCCCGTACCGGCTTTGCACGGGTAGAAACGTAATTTTTTGAGTACATTTGTTTTCCTAAATTTCGCGCTCCTACCAAACGCTGTTGCTGGGATATGGCGAAATGACCTAAAACTTTCGAATCCCCCTTTAACCACCTTCGGGGGGGAGGGGATTTCTAAATTCACGTGTTTAATCATTTGTTTAGTAGATTTGTTTTCCTGAATTTCAAGCACGTACATAAAACAGCTGCTGAGATATAGCGAAATGTCCGAAAATTTTCGAAAACAACCCCTTTAAAACCCTTCGGGGAGAATTTCTAAAATCACTGAAATGTTTGTTTATCCATTTTTTAGTAGATGGGTTTTCCCGAATTTCACGCTCCTACCTAAATCTGCTGCTGAGATATGGCGAAATGACCCAAAACTTTTGAATACCCCTTTAACCACCTTCTGAGGGGAATTTCCAAAATCGCCGAAATACGTGTTTAACCAATTTTTTAGTAGATTTGTTTTAATTAATTTCGCCCTCCTATATAAAAGCTGAGTTATGGCGAAATGACCTAAAAAATTCGACCCCTCCCCCATTTAACCACCTTCTGGGGGGAATTTTCAAAATTGTTATAATATGTGTTTTATTCAATTTTTAGTAGATTTGTTTTCCTGATTTTTGTGCTCCTACATACAACTGCTGCTGAGATATGGCGAAATGACCTAAAACATTCGACCATCACCCTTTAACCCCCTCCGGGAGGGGTATTTCTAAAGTCGCCGAAATACATGTTTAATCATGTTTTTAGTAGATTTGTTTTCCTGATTTTTGTGCTCTTAACTAAAATTGCTGCTGAGATACGGCAAAATGACATAAAATATTCGACCCGCCCCTTTAATCCCCTCCGGGAGGGGAATTTCTGAAATTGCTAAAATACATGTTTAATCATTTTTTAGTAGATCTGTTTTCCTGATTTTCGCGCTCCTACCTATAACTGCTGATGAGATATGGCGAAATGACCGAAAACTTTGACCACCCCTTCTTTAACCCCTCGGGTGGGGAATTTCTAAAATCGTTGAAATATATGTTTAATCATTTTTTAGTAGATTTATTTTCCTGATTTACGCGCTCCTACCTATAACTGCAGCTGAGATATGGCGAAATGAACTAAAACATTCGACCACCCCCTTTAACCCCCTTTTGGGGGGAATTTCTAGAATCGCTGAAATAGGTGTTTAATCATTTTTTTAGTAGATTTGTTTTCTGGAATTTCAAGCTTCTACCTATAACTGCTGCGGAGATATGGCGAAATGACCTAAAACATTCGACCACCCCCCTTTAACCCCCTTTTGGGGGGAATTTCTAAAATCGCTGAAATAGGTGTTTAATCATTTTTTTAGTAGATTTGTTTTCTGGAATTTCAAGCTCCTACCTATAACTCCTGCTGCGATATGGCAAAATGACCTAAAACATTCGACCACCCCCCTTTAACCCCCTTCTGGGTGGAATTTCTGAAATCGCTGAAATAGGTGTTTAATCATTTTTTTAGTAGATTTGTTTTCTGGAATTTCAAGCTCCTACCTATAACTGCTGCTGAGATATGGCAAAATGACCCAAAACATTCGACCACCCCCCTTTAACCCCCTTCTGGGGGGAATTTCTAAAATCGCTGAAATAGGTGTTTAATCATTTTTTTAGTAGATTTGTTTTCTGGAATTTCAAGCTCCTACCTATAACTCCTGCTGAGATATGGCAAAATGACCTAAAACATTCGAACCCCCTTTAACCCCCTTCGAAGGCGAATTTTCAAAAATCCCTTCTTATTGCTTGCCTAGGCCATAACAGCAATCTACAGTCCAAATTGCGTGACCCTGACTTTAGTAGTTTCGGCTGGGCGTTGATGAGTCAGTCAGTCAGTCACCGTTTCCCCTTTATATAATAGTATAGATTAAAAAAATAATTGATTTTCCAGAAAAACAAAGGGATCTGTTGCTAATTGTAATACCAAATTGTAATACGAAAATTTTGTTTAAAAAAAGTAGTGAAATCGCTTCAGTAGTTTCCGAAATAAAAGTACGTCAATATGAGTTGATTTCCATGAATCTCACAACTATGCCGCTTAAGACAGGATTCCGTTTAATGCAAGGTTCCGTTTTGATAGGTTTTACTACAATAACATATGGTGTAAAACTTCTAGCAGCAAAACCAATCAACTTTGGAAAACGTATACCCCATTTGAAAACACAATTTCTACACTGCAAAAAAACGCATATTCCTTCTTATTTTACTGTTCATTACTGTAAAATCAACATTTTTTTTTTTTTTTTTTTTTGCAGTTTACAATTACTAATCTGCAGCCAGAAAAATATCCGAACATATAAGCTTGTCAGTCGTGTTTTCCTAACAATTTTATTACATTACAAAATTCTATTCTATTCAAAGTAGTTTTCAATTAATAAATAATTTTACACTTCCTTGTATTTTTCTCTAGGTCGTATTTCATATTTTGATTACGCAGTTGCGTGTATTAAAAAATGTAGGATAATTTTCTTTCATGATACAGCATTTAAAACAATGCATGTGATTTCGTAAAGAAAAACATTAGAAATGATTGCTGCTTGTATGTTTATTTAAACGACACAGTGAACTTTTCACCGATTCGAGTTAATTCAACTACAAATTCGAATGTTCCATGAAATATTTGAGGGGGTTGGGGCAAGAGAGAGCTAAGCCACATTTTTGAACTACTGAGATATATCAATTTGAAAGTTAGATCAAATATCCAAATCAAAATATAATAACATAAAGTTTTTTTGCCAGTTTATTAATAACATTTGTGATATTCTGCATAAAAATATGGCATTACTTTAATGATATTACTTTAACGATATACACTTTCTATCTGGTAAAAAAGTTCTAGAAACATCTGGGGGCAAAAACGAAACCTGGGCAAGACTTTTGGTTCATCCTGTATATTATTGATGTTTACAATGACATGTTCGCTATTCAGAATGAAGTGTGTCGTATATTCATAGTTTGATTTCAGAGGCACTCAAAATAATTCCAATACATTATGGTCTATAAGGAAAAATCGTTTGCAGCTTATTTTAATGATGTTGCGCTATTTGAAACATAATGGAATTGATATGACTTTCTTAGGTGCAATAAAACATTTTTCTGTAAAATATAGGATGGAAAGCATTTATCATTCATTTACAGGGCCACACAAAAGAATTCTGTTACAAAAATATTAATTACGTTAAAACTGTTTTTTAATTCCAAAATTTAAAAACATAAAAATTCATCTTTTCTAAATCATATACACAAATTAAAAACATCTTTTACTAAAGCAAGGTGTCAAATACATGTAAAATAAAATTTCCAAACTTGACATGTTTCGGTTTCAAAGTATAAAACCATAATCATCCGCAAACAAACATCGTTAAAAACCAAACCCGAATGAAAATATTAATATTTACTATTTAAAAAAAAGGGGGGGGGGATCTAAAAGTTGTTTTCATTATATATATATATATATATATATAAACACTTTACTGTAAATGAGCGTGTTTAATTTGTGCTGGCGATCGTTTCTGCGCATGTCCAGGAAATCCACTCCAGTTTTAATATGCGGTGATATCATTAAAAGAGGGTGAGGGATAGAGCAGGGGATTTTCTTTTCTTTTTTACTTTTTTTAAAATCAATTTTCTTTATTTAAAAAGAGAAAAAAAATAAGATAGGTCACATATATTTTATTATTATTTGGGTTTTCCTTAGGAATTTTAGTCAAAATTGAAAGTGTAATGTATCAAAATGCCACAAATTAAGTCGGTAATCACTATAACGGGGTCCCTTCATTTCGTTTGGAAAAATTTTCGTTTAAAAATATAAAATCATATAAGTTCAAGGATCGTTCGCAAAAACAGATAGCAGCATGCCCCAGTGTACGCTGCCGAAGGCGGTGGGGCCTCCAACTCTAGGTCCGTTTGGACAGATTTTTGTTTAAAAATATAAAATCACAAAAATTATAAAGTGTACGCTGCTGAAGGCATCTTGCTCCAGATAGTAAATCCCTTCGGGAGGAAAATGTCTGAATTCAACATTAACTTCAGGTAGGTATATTTAACGTTATTATCCCGGACCTGGGCAACGCCAGGCGGGTGAACTAGTAACAAGTGGGTAAGTGTGATCGAAGATCGCACAAAGGATTTTGCTTAATATTCCTTTCAAAACACTTTATCCTTTCTTTAATAAATCCAAATAAATATAATCCATAATATAATCCCACAAATTACAATCCAATAATAAATCCAAATCGTTAAAAAAAAAAACTTATGTTTTTTATAAAATAAAAATTTATTGGTCTATTTTTTTGTTTTTTCGAATATCTAAGACAGCCGGATAGCGGGCGAAGCCCGCTATTATACTCTGTCATAATAATATCTGTCATGTTGACTATATGCGATATTTAAGAAAAATAATAATTTCAAAATTAAACATGTTGTACACCTTCAAAATGTTAAAATATGCGAATACGTATTTCCATAATCGGGTTTTTATCATGATTCAATACATTCCTCAAACTCATATATTTACTATTCTATATTATTCATATTGATACCCGCTTTGTATTATTCTTAAACATTTGAGAAATCCATTAAACTTCCGATTTGACGTTAGATTAATTTTCTTTTTAATTCTCTAATGACGTGATATTAATCTGCTTTCTGTACATACACATACTCACCTTTTATTATTGAGAAATCTTTGAAAATTTCCGTTTTATTACCAATATGCGTCAATATATTTTTTTTCATATTAATCTTTTTTTCAATAGGTGAAACTTTTTATTTCATTTTCCTTTTTCACGTGAAAATCTTTCAAAAGAAAATTAGTTATTGTAGAAAGAATTTTATTGTGGATTTTTAATGGTTGGCAACTGATATAACGAAAAATGTTTAAATTTAATAGGAAAAGGCTGTTAGAATTTTGGGTTTTTTTATCTCTCTTTATTAAAATAATAGGATTTTTTCAAATTTTAACATTTTGAGCAGCATAGCGGGTATTCAGTTATATATACCCAAAGTTGCAATTCTGTAAGTTATATAGGTTCTGAGAACGGCTCTGTGACAGACAGACAACGGAGCGAGAGTAATAGGGTTTTGCGAGATGAACGAAACCCTAAAAAAGGGTGAAGAACAGGGCGAAATTAGATTTAGTAAAATATTTTCACTTTAACATAACGAATACAAATTGTTTTCTATCTAATGAGAACAGTCAATTGTTAATGAAAGGGCCTTGCTTCTATTAATCTTGATCCTCCAAGTCCATCATTTGAATATGAAAGAGATTAGCATTCCCTCCCTCCTCTTTATTCCGATAACCTTGCTGCCGCTGTGAAGAGTTATTTTGAAATTTTAACTTGCGAAACGTGATTTACAAAAAACTTTTCCCGAATGATGAATAGCGGGCAAGAGTTACAATCAAAATTACACAAATCAGTTCACCTTGACCTATGCCGAGATTGCATTTTATTGCAGCGCTAACATTATGATATTATGCGGGCAGCTATTAGATCATCTTTATAAAAAGTAATTTAAATGAAGATTGAGGGGTTAACTATTATTATTATTATATATATTTTTTAATGATTTTGTAGTATACGAACGTATGTAACTGTAGTTTATGCCTCTCTTTAAAATCTCAAAGTCTGGAAACAAATCTTCATTTTTGCACAAGGTAAAACATATCATTTTAACAAACACTCTCATTTATTATTCTACACTGTAAAAAAAAAAAAAAAAATGTTGATTTTACGGTATAATAATGGCAGCTGGAATGCCAGTATTATACCGTAAAATCAACATTTTTTTTTTTTTCAGTGTAACATCAACAGATAAATCGTAAATTTAGAACGTTTTCCGCTCTTTTCACTCTTTTAAATTTTGAACTTTTTAGAAAACGTTCATAGCGAACACTTACATCTTAAAAGTAACACCATACCTAATTTCAAGTTTCTAGCCCCAACAGTATCACAGAAATTGCATTTTTAGAACATTTTTTTCTCTTGCACCCTTTTAAATTTCAAAATTTTTAAAAACTGTTCTGCGCGAGAATTTACGTCTTAAATGTAACAGCCATGTCAAATTTCAAGTTTCTATATCCCTAAAAGTTCCATATCATATATTCTAATACGAGCAAATCTTGTGTGTGGTTATATATATATATATATATATATGCAAATTTTATCTTAAAAACGGCTCTAACGATTTTGACGAAATTTTGTATCCTACCATTTTGGGACACCAGAAAACCATTGGGATAGGTCACATGTTCGAGAAAATTCGATTAGTGGGTCATTTTGGGTAATTTGGGGTCATGGTCTAGCTAATTGTATCTAAAAAACGGTTCAAACGATTTTGACGAAATTTTGTATCCGACCATTTTCGGGCACGAGAAGACTATTGGGCTGGGTCACATGTTCGAGAACTTTCGATTAGTGGGTCATTTTTGGGTCAAAGCGGGTCAAATTAATTTTATCTAAAAAACGGCTCTAACGATTTTGATTAAATTTTGTGTCCTACGAGTTTTGAGCACGATAAAATCATTGGGCCAGGTCACATGTCCGAGAAAATTCGATTAGTGGGCCATTTCTGGGTCATTGTGGATCAAGATCTAAAAAGCGGCTCAATTTACACTAAATTTTGCATCCAGTGGTTTTCGGGCACGAGAAGACTGTTGAGCTAGGTCACATGCTCGAGAAAATTCAATTAATGGGTCATTTTGGGTCATGGTCAAGCTAATTGTATTTAAAAAACGGTTCAAACGATTTTGACGAAATTTTGTATCCGACTATTTTCGGGCACGAGAAGACTATTGGGCTGGGTCACATGTTCGAGAACTTTCGATTAGTGGGCCATTTTTGGGTCAAAGCGGGTCAAATTAATTTTATCTAAAAAACGGATCTAACGATTTTGATTAAATTTTGTATCTTACGAGTTTCGGGCACGCGAAAATAATTGGGCTAGGTCACATGTTCGAGAAAATTCGATTAGTGGGTCATTTCTGGGTCATTGTGGGTCAAGATCTAAAAAGCGGCTCAATTTACACTAAATTTTGCATCCTTTGGTTTTCGGGCACGAGAAGACTGTTGGGCTAAGTCACATGTTCGAGAAAATTCAATTACTGGGTCATTTTAGTCATGGGTCATGATATTAGAACTCAAATTTAATTTTGACCGAGCATAGCTCGGTCTTCCCTGCTCGTAAATAATAATTTAGAATGTTTTTAGAACGTTTCCCATTCATGGCATCGTTTTAAATAACTTTTTTTTTTTTTTTTTTCGTTCTTAGCGAGCATTTATATCTTCTAAGGAACTACCACCATGCCAAATTTTAAGTTTCTGGCCCGAACCGATGACAGAAATTGTAATTTTACAACACTTTTTTTTCCTGCACCCTTTTAAATTTCAAATTTTGTAAAAAAAAAAAAAAAAAAAAAAAAAAAAAAAAGTTGTTTGCGAGAGTTTACGTATTAAAAGGTAACAGCCATGTCAGATTTCAAATTTGTATCCCAACAATTGCATATAAATCGTAATTTAGAATATTTTCAGAAAATTTTCCATTCATTTCAGCCTTTTAAATTTTGAATTTTTTAGAAATAGTTCTTAACGAGCATTTATATATTAAAAGTAACCACCATATGTCAAATTTCAAGTTTCTAGCCCCAACAGTATCACAAAAATCGCAATTTTAGAACGTTTTTTGCTCCTGCACCCCCTTAAGGATAGTGGTACAGACACAAAATATAGCCTACGTTGGAGAAGAGACTGTCACCATAATTTTGCCGCCATTAAAATCACCTTTTAAAATCGGTTCAGTAGTTCAAGAGATTGCTCCCTACAAATAAATGTTTTTGCTTTATAAAATTAGAAAATATTTGTTTTCACTTGAAAATTACTATCGTGCATTTTTTTTTTTTAATCGAATTTAAAGTTATTTTTGAAAAAAATTTGAGACATATGCATACATGAATTAAATAAAGATTATTTTTACAGTGGGAGAAAAGCAAAATTACGAAAATAAAATAAGGAAGAGTTTTTAATCTTTATTTTGTTAGTAGCGAATTAGCTGTAATAAATGAAAGTACGCGTATAGACTTCCTGATAGCGTCGTTCTTTCGTCCCTGAAGAGATTGGACTCAGTGATATACGCTAATCTTCAAAAATTACCGTTCTACAAAGCGAATAAAATCTACGAATTGAAAATACGGCTAAAGAAAAAACGATTGGCTTGGGGTTAAGTAACAAATTCTTTCAGTTCTCCCTCTCTGTCTATCTCGTTTTGATAATATCGGCTCCCAAATCAGAAAAGGGAAAAGATAAGGTTTTATCTTAAAAATTAGATTTCTAGGCTGTTTTCTGAATTTAATATTTTATTTTCGGAGAAATTCGACGTTTCAAATATTCTGAATTCAAACACTAAAAGAAAATGGTGTGATAATATATTTGAATTTTTAATGTAAACCAGTTAAAATAAATAAATAAATAGCTCTATGTTACTTTTTAGATGATTAATTTGAAACTTAAAAATCCTGTGTTTTCATATCAAGCATTTGGATTTTTACAAATAAACATACAAAATAAACATAGAAACAAGCAGGTATAAAGGCTATCATCGTTTCATAATAAAATTTATACGAAAGATTTATTTAAAAAGTTTATTTAGATCTTAAAATTTTTCGTCAAATTATACAACTAACTAAAACAGTTAAGAAACGAGAAACTATCATTAATAAATTACAAGAACTTTAGATATTTTACAATCGTTTCAAAGAATTTTTTATTGAAATGGAAACTTGTTAACCATAAAATCCCCCCCCCCCCCCCCACTACTCTCTCAAGGTACGTACGATCCTTACTTTTGATCATCATTAATTCCAAGTTTAGTCTTATTGAATCGCAAATTAATTATTTTCTTGCAATTTTTCTGCGATTAAATAAGACAAAGATTACAATTTGGAAATAGTGGTGTTTAAAAGTAAGGACCGTATGCAACCTATCTACCTTTCTATTTTATTATATATGTATTGTACTGTCCTCTAAAAAAACAAACCCACAGTGAAATGTTTCCTTTAAAAAAAAACCCATCCTAGTACAGCATAAAATATTTCACTAAAATCATTTTTTTTGTTTTGTTCTGTTTTTATGCACCTTTTAGAATAATAAAAATAGTTAAAAATACCTAAGGAGTGATTATTTAATTTTAAAGTAATTTAAACTAACAATTGCAGAATTCTGGCAAAACACGAGCTTCATATTTACAGATTTTCTTGTTATAATAGAATTTTAGAATGATATACATAAATTTATATATTTTTTTTTATGATAAACCATTAATACTATGTAATAAATGCTTCATTTTCAGTTGATTATGTCAGATTTTTTTTTTTTTTTTGATTTTTTTTTTAGGTAACATGGGTTATTTTTTGAAAAAGCGGGGTTTTTGCATATTCTCACTTAATTTGCTGCCATTTTGTAATAAATTGATAAAATAAAAAATGTTCAACATTAAAATCTTAGTAAGAACAAGCTGTCAAAATTTAGCCATGTTTAATTTTTTTAATTCTTTATTAGACTTTATATAGAGAAAGTTTCAAAAAATGTTTTTTTTTTTTTTTTTTTTTTTTTTTTTTTTTTTTTTTTTTTAGAGGATAGCACAATATATTTATCTATTTCATTTCTTAAAAATTATGCATTATATCCGTTTCATGTATAAAAATAAAATTTCAGAAAAAAAATGTTTAAAAATATGAAATATTATAAAAGCTCATTTGCATGTAAATTTCTTGGCACAACTTCAAGTTCGAAGGCACAATTTATAAAATTACACGCAATTTGCGCATATGTCTGTTCAGTAATTATTAAATTTCAAAATTTTTAAAAGAGCTAATAAATGAACTCAAAAGTTATATTGATTATATTTAGTAAGTATCAATTCGTCTGTACTATAAATAATTAATAATAATTTTTCTTACATAATCACAAAATTAGATCACTTATTATAATTAAAATATAGATGAATGCTTAAGTGATACAAATAGAAACAACAAAAGGCTTATAAAAACCTTTGAATGATCGACATACGTTTCAACGCTCATACGACGTCATTTTTAAGATATATAAACGACAAACAAAAGTATTATCGCAAATTTTTGAAAATAAACTATTTATTAGTTATACTAGTTATAGTTAGTTAGTTATTAAACTAGTTTATTTTCAAAAAATTGCGAGAATACTTTTATTTATCATTTATATATTTCGATCATTGAAAGGTTTTTATAAGCCTTTTGTTGTTTCTCTCTATTTATATCACTTAAGCATTTATCTATATTTTAATAAATTTTCTTGTTACTTAAATTTTATAGTATCTTACACAAACAGATTAACCAAATACTTTGAAAAATCTCCGCGTATACTTCTGATTGCTGGCAGTATACACATGTTTAATTTATATTCAGAAGCTAATACTTCAAAAACTTATTTTTTTTTTCTATTCATATCCAATTTTGTTTTTATTATTTGAAATTTTGTATTTAAAAAAATGATATTTTTTATAAATCCCTTCATAAAATATTAGAAAAACATTTACCACTTTATAAAGTTAATTTTCATTTTAACTATCAACTTTTCATTTTATCATAACCACAAATTTTAGCAACTATTATTCAAAAGCTTTGCAAAAAATACCGGCATTGTTTTCTCAATTTTATAAAAAAAAAATAACAACAATAATGATAATAATGACATTTTACCAGGGTATGTTTACACTATGATTTTATGTGCAAGCACGTCGTTATGCAAGACATTTTATCCAATCCACACAAGGGTGCTTACAGACATACCAAAAAACATCTGCAACTATTCAGAGGGTTGATAAATAACTCATGCATTATGAAATGCTTATGCAAATAAAACTCAAATGTAAATTCATCCTTATAATGCATTCATTCTTCTAATTTGCATCGTAAAATCTAAGAAAGGTTTTGAAAGTCTGGAGCACCCTAGACATAATTCATATTTAAAACAATTTAAAGCAGTTCATGCAATTTGTTCACAGACAATGACAGTTAAATTTAATAAATATTTCGCAGTAGATAAAAAAATAAATCTTCTGCAACTTTGAAATTTTTTTTCTATATATCTTTTCTTTTCTCTCTCTCTCTCTCTCTCTCTCTTTTTTTTTTTCCTCTTAGAAATATCTAAATTTTAAATTTTAAAATCAGTACATAAATTTGCCAGCAGACTACAAAAAATTAATTTTCTTATTCCTGCATCAAATTGGAAAATCGTCGCCTACTGTAGAAAAATATATTCATCAAGCTTTTTACATTTTTCCCTATTATAAATATTAAAATTTAAAAACTTTTATAACAGGCCATGTAATTCATTCACACATGAATTTTATAAACATTCCACAACAAATCAGAAAATCGTCTGCTACTGTGAAAATACTTTTTAACTAAGCATTTACCTTTTTTTTTTTTTTCTCTTAGAAATATTCAAATTAAAACACTTTTACAGTTCGCTCTTAGAAGACGATAAGTAAATTTAATACACACAGCATGACTGATAAGAAAATCGTCTGCTGCTGAGAAAATACTTTAAGCCTTTAGAAAGAAATTTTTAAAATATATATTTTTTTTTTAACTATACCTAAGAACCTTACCTTTTTCGAGAAGAGATATGGTGAGATGCGGTGATAAAGTTTGTGACTGGAGAGAAGAGGGAGGAAATCACGATCTGTGAGAAAGAGTAGATAGGAGTGATCCTCGCCAATCGCCGTTTGGAGCGCTTCCTCCCGCCCCACTTAAAAGCGACCTTCGGATTTGATTGTAGGTGCGCAACGCTTTGGCCACTTATCGTTGATCAAAACTTATTAAATCAAGTTTCAATATTTTTCCCTCGCGGAAGAATATTTTGTAGTTGAACTGTTAATAATTGAAAAAGTTTTCTATAAAAGTTCGATTAATTGTAACCATTTGCGCAACCACGGGAAGCAGAGGAGCTAAGGGAGCTTATGCACCCTCAGACCCTGAGATAAATAATTTAAATAATTTAAATATTTAAATATTTTTGATAAATAGTTTAAAGTTTCCTAAAACTAGTAAATCTGCAGAACGCTCTATCTATTATTATTATTATTACTATTATTATTATTATTTTCAATGCAGCGCAGTGCAGTGAGCCTCAATGGACGTTTTGGCAATTATAAAAGGTTAATTCTTTTTAATAGGTTCTTAGAAAAATGGAAATATTGGGAAATGTTGATTTTGTATCAGAATTTTTCCTATTTTTAAATTTTCTTATTAAAATAAAAATATTGAACTTGTGTTTACGATAGGTTAAATGTGACATTAAGACAGGATACGCCATTCAAGAAAAAATTCTTCAGTTCATTCCTCTACACCGACAACAAGCAAGAATGTTGTAGAAATAATTCTTCGTGAACTTCAAAAGAAAGATATAGATTACTGCTTTCCTTAGTGGTGAAGATTATGACAGCGCTCTGCATCCATGAGTGGACAATTTTAACCCTTATTAGCTTAGCGTTGTAACACCATAGCTAAAACCACTTTTGTTGTTTGCACACCAGTAATTCTGAAGCGAAATGCTTTGTTTTTTTATAACAAAAACTCCTCGATAAAATGTGACACCAAATTTCTATTATAAACAAAAAAAAAAAAAAAAAAAGTGTGAAATGCATTTTTTTCTATTTTTAAGAGACAAATAATTGCGGTCATAATAGGTTAAGACAGGACCTGAGTAAGAATTTCTGTCAACCGGGGCTCACATTCGCCACTGTTTGCGGATAGTAATTTTTGCCTTATTTATGAAATTTATGTTTAAATAAGGAAACTATTCGAAAATTGCGATAGTCCCTGCCGGGGGGTCTATGCCCTGTGTGCCCTTCTTTAAATGCGCTGAGGGATGCATTTCTAAACAGTAGCTGCTCTCTATATATAGCCACTGTTTCAAGCACAGCTTGAACCTAGTGATTTCAAATTCTTTCGAGGTAGCCTCTATCGGAAAAACAAATATTCATATTTTTTATATTAAAAAATAAGAGGTTTGTTCACTATATATTTTTCCGTGCTGATTCGATCCAACGAATTCAAATGTCAAAATTGGATGTCAAAAGCACGTGTTACCATTAGAAAAAAGTATATGTTGGTACAATTTTTAATATGTAGATACCCCCTGACCCTAATACATGCGTAGCATTTAATAGTAAACGTTATTACCAATTGTTGACATAACTTTCGTTTCTATACAATGATTTGCTGCAGAGTAGTATGAAGTGTGAAGGGGTGGGGGGTGGGGGGTATATCCTTTCTTTTTCCACGACTATGGTGTCCTATGCGGGGTATTCCAAAAAGATTTAAATGCACTTTAATGATTTAGCTGTTGAAGATTAATAGACAATGTAAATAACAAAAATTTTCAAAAAACGGAAATTAATAGAATGGAAATTGGAAATAAGATTATATATTTTTTTTAAGTTCCTCGTTAATTTTTAAAAAGTTACACTTTAAATTTTTATACAACTCTAGACAAAAATAGTCGATTAGAAAATCTTTTCTTTTGCTGCAGCACGATAACAACAAAAAAAATGCTTTTATGTATATTTAAAACTGAATGAGTAATGCTTAATAAAAAATTTACCACTGCAAATAGAGACCATATATAAAATAAGAAATATAAATCTTTGAGATATTGCAAGGAAAAGAAAATGCGGATAATAATATATATGCAGTTGACCTTAAACTAAAGATAATCGATGATTGCGGCAATATTTAAGAATTGGAGAACTTCAATATATTTTTAGAGAAGCATCATTAGAAGATCTCAGTTATGTAATTGTAAATGAGAAAAAACTCATTACGAATGCTTTGTGAATTGATTTTCTTTATTAAGTGTCTAGGATTTAAAACTATACCTGTCTCTTTGTCTTTATATGATATCTGCTTGTGTAATGCTTTATTTAGATGCAGGGTTCTCGCTGACGATCGCCATTAAGCCAAATCGCGATAAAGTGCTTCATTTAGCAAAGGGGGGGGGGGGGGAACCTTAAAATTGCCAAATTGCGGAAGTTTTTTTTTTTTTTTTTTTTTTTTTTTTGTCGACACTCTCAGTGATTGAAAGCAGTGACCGCCGCAGAATTCGCGGAGCACGGCGTTTCGCGTGATGATCCTTTTATACCAAGACACTTGCGGAAGCCAGGTAGAAAGGTACTTACGGCGGTATTATACCGTGATGATCCTTTGCTACGTCCCTTTTATACCGAGACACTTGCGAAAGCCAGGTAGAAAGGTACTTACGGCGGTATCATACGGTAACGGTCCTTTGCATCTTTGTAATTTTATTTGTATTTTGATTTTTTTTTTTTTTTTCAAACCCTTAAATACTGTTTCAGAAATAATTGCATAGCTGCTATGAACGGCCTCCAGAACCGCTTGTTCGAAAGATCAATAAAAAGCTCGCTTAACTCATATGAATAATGTTTCTGTACTTAAACTTTAAGTACAGAAGTTTTATAATCAAAATTCACCTATTCAAAGTCTCTAGCAATAGTACAAGGGCTCCAAATGAAACAAAGTTCACTAGCGTCTGTAGTAAAACTGAAAGTTTCAAGTTAAACTATGAAAATTGAGAAAAGCAGTGGTCTGTGAGACCGCTAACAACAGTTAAGTGTTAAAGGACTATTTTAGAATCAGTGTTTCACGACGAATCTATTGCTAACATTATCTTTATTTGGCTATAGTTTTACATTGATGATTAGCCAAATTACTAAGTTTAGTCAAAAGCGCCTCCAAGATGGCGTTGCGTGCTTCTTTTACTGGGCCTGATTCTAGTACTAGTGAGGTTATAAACGAGATCTGCTCCGGTCAATGTATCCCAACAGAAAGATTTAATAAAGAGAGATGTTTTGAATTTCCGCTCTTGTAATTTGTGATTACATAAATAATCTATATACAGTGTCTCACATAAGTGATGGGACACTTGTGCTTTACAAAAGGAAACTAATCAAATAAATTAAAAAAACATGTACACATTTTTTTTGTGGGTGTGTTTCATACTTAAATTTAGTAAAGATTATTACATAACATACATTTTGTCAAAATATTAAAATATTAATTTAATAAAAATACAAATGTTTAGAACGGAGCAAAAAATAGCTCACATAAGTGATGGGACACCATTATATATGCAACAAAAATCGCCTGAAATAAGCAATAAAAATATTTTTTGGGGTTTTATTTTTACTTAAAAGCAATTGGCAATAATTTATAAAATCGTCTGCAGTATTTCTCTCCAGTTTGTTTTGGAATTTTTGTGTTTTTTAGCTCTGTGTAGTCATGAATGCTAAACGAAAAGAAACTTCGCCTGAAATTCGAAAATTAGTTATTAATTTGCATATTGAACGTGGAAAATCTATTAGAAAAACTGCTGAAACAGTTAACTTGAGTCGTTCAACAGTTTTCAATATCATTAAACGATATAAAAAGAATCATATGATTCAGGATAAAAGAAGACCTGGCTGACCATCAAAGCTATCCAATGGAATAAAGCGAATTATCGTTCGAAATATTAAAAAAAATCCAAGAATTAGTGCTTCAAAAGTTGCTGCTGATTTACAAGCATTATATGGAATAATTGTTAATCCTGAAACTATTAGAAGGGTAATTCGATCTGCTGGATATCACGGTAGAGTAGCCAGGAAAAAATTCTTCGTAAGTGAAAAGAATAGAAAACTCAGACTAGCTTTCGCAAAATCCAACATAAATAAGAATTCTGATTACTGGAATAAAGTTATATTTGCTGATGAGAGTAAATTTAATATATTTGGTTCTGACGGTAGAATCTTGGTGTGGAGAAAACCCAGGGAAGAACTTCGCAAACAGAACTTGGTACCAACAGTAAAAAATGGTGGAGGAGGAGTTATGGTATGGGGGTGTATGTCGTCCGCTGGAGTTGGTAATTTTGTTTTTATTGACAGTATAATGGATCAGTACAAGTATATTGATATTTTAAAGCAAAATTTGAAATCTTCAGCACGAAAATTGAACCTTCATAACGATTTTAAATTCTACCAGGACAATGACCCCAAGCACACTGCTCTGAACGTTAGACTCTGGCTGCTATATAACTGTCCTGAAATAATAAAAACACCACCACAATCTCCAGACTTAAATCCCATAGAGAATATTTGGCAAGAATTGGAATCAAGAATTCGCAAACACACCATTTCTTCAAAACAACAACTAAAATCGGTGCTTCAAGAAGAATGGGGTAAAATCACTCCAGAAATCACAAAAAAAATAGTCGAATCCATCCCAAAAAGATTAAATCATGTTTTAACAGTAAAAGGAAATCCAACAAAATATTAAAACCTTTTAAAAAGTAAAATTTGTGGATAAATATTTGATGGAAAAGTAAGTGTCCCATCACTTATGTGAGCCATTTTTTGCTCCGTTCTGAACAATTGTATTTTTACTAAATTAATATTTTAATATTTTGACAAAATGTATGTTATGTAATAATTGTTACTAACTTTAAATATGAAACACACCCAAAAAAATTTTGCACATGTTTGTTTATTTATTTTATTGCAGTTTCTTTTTATAAAGCACAAGTGTCCCATCACTTTTGTGAGACACTGTATATATTACGCTATCGTACGTGGCACAGAAATCGCGATAATTTCTTTTTTGCCGGTGGCAACGTTTTGTTTTCACTAATTTGCAAATATTAAGAAAAGTATCTGAGGTATCGATTTAAAACTCATCACACATTATGTAGAAAAATTTTCTGCATCGAAAATGTGATTTTTGTAAAAATAGGGCTGTATTTTTTCTTATTTTTTGCAAAAAACTAGCTACTTTCTAAAAAGGAAAGAAAATAAAGTGCGAAGTCAAACCAATAAACGCGCCATTTTGTTACCAGTTTCATTAGCGCCATTGTTTACCTTATGCAATTTAACCTCATTGTTATCCGCATCTTTATGACGTCAATGTTACTGATGCGCATATTTGGGATTTATAATATAGAATCGATAATAATAAGTAAATAAAATAATATTATAGAGTGGAGATTTCCGTCATGTCCTACTTCTCAGCTTTAGAGATTCAAGATCGCTAACAGTTATAGCGTTGCATAAAGATGTATAGACTTTGCTCTAAATTTTAAATTTTGAAACTTACAGAAAATATACGTACCCTTAAAACAGAGAGAGAGTTAGCAAGGTGGCTGTTACAGTTTGGCGAATGTCAAAGAGGGTGGGGAAACTATTAAGTTGCCCCCCCCCCCCCCAATTTGCTATCCAGATATACATGATCCAGTGCATCAACTTTTCAGTGACATAAGTTTTAGGACAGCGACACCTCAAAAGCTTAAAGCAAGAGCCATACTAACAGCGACAAACAATTTGTCACTTGAAATTAAAAATCGTGTTTTACAATGTATGCTAGGAACTGAAAGGGTTGATGAAAGCATTGACATGATCATAAATTATGATCCACTAGATCAACTTGCATATACTGGAGAATTTTTAAACAGTTTAACATCAGTTGGAGTGCCACGTCATAAACTAAAATGAAGGCCAGGGGCATCATAATGTTATCAAGAAATTTAGTACCTTCTAAAGGTCTGTGCAAGACTTATAGTTAGTAACTTACAGAATAATGATATTGAAGCAAAATAAATTGATTTCAATATTAATGAAACTTTTCTTACCCCTCGAATACCACTTATTCCATCAGAGAATAATATGCCTTTTACATTTAAGCGTATACAATTTAGTATCCGATTAGCTTTTGAAAGAACTTTTGAAAGAAATTGCTTAGATTTGTCAAATACAGTTTTTAGCTAATGGTCAGTTGTATATTGGTCTTTCAAGAGTTAGATCTTTTGATTCAGTTACTGTAGTATATGTGAGTTTTGAAATTTACAATTGTGTGCATAAATAAGTTTTCGATGCTGAATAAAAAAGATAAAAATATTTTGATAATTGTGAATGGTGTAGATACTTTCAATATAATAATGTATACACTTTTTTAATTTTAAAGAGTATCCAGTAACTATTGTGTGCATACAAAGGTTTTTATATGCATGATTCTGAAAAAGTGCCTCTGTTTTCATATTTCTAAATGGCGTCCGTATCTGATGATGTGTATATATTTTTTAATGTCAAAGTACCCAGTCCTAAGTGAAGAAGTTTTCATGCGTAGTATTTATATACATATAATGCTGAAATTCATATTCTAATATGTTTATATTTAAAATAGAAGACACTAGAGCGCAGATGCTCTGCGCGGGATAGACTAGTACTAGTAAATTTCATGATCGTGAAATATTGGGAATTAGTAAACTTGTTTTATAAAAGAAAATAAAAGTTTTAATTAAAAAAAAATGTTAAGATAAAAAAAAAAAAAAAAAAAGCACACAGCGTTATCGCGGAGGTTCCGGTCAAAAGCCGGTGAGAATCCTATTGGATGTATTTGTGATGCAATTTTTTCACACGTGCAAACATATTTTTGATGTACAGAATATTATTATAAATTTTTGAATGGTCCCTATCAAAGAATAACAGATTGTATGTTTCTGCTAGAGCGCAATCAATACTTATTCATGCTGCCTCCATTGGACTTAGTGGAGGTTGAGGATGGGATGAAGTGGACTTATAATATGCATAAGGACCTTTACACACTGCATAAACTCTAACTATAACAATTTAGTTATTCTTAATGGCATCATACAGTGTTATTTAGTATTTTTAGAATAATTTATCATTGTTTACTCTAGTATTATTATTCATTCATTATTGTTCATTTAGTGCTTACTTCTATCCATTATTATTAATGACTTCAGCATCTTACAGTGTTATTACATGGTAGTGTTATTGCTCAGTATCACAAAGTAGTATTTAGTACTGCTAAGTAGGATTGGTAAATTGTATTTTCAGAATTTGTATTTTTGGAATCTTGTATTTTCAGAATTTGTATTTCAGAATTACATAGTATAATTATTGCTCAATATTACAAAGTATAATTTAGTAATGCTTAGTATAATTAGGTACACAAACTTGCTGGGCGGGGCTAGTTGAGCTTAAGCCGAAAGATAGGCCACCCCGTTCGGTTTGATCTTGACCTTGTACTGATGAAATAGCCTTAAAAGGTACAGAAAAGTCGTAAAAGTCAGCTTTTCTTCTTTGCCATAATCCTGTTATTTTTAAAGACACAGGTATACAGTTTTTTGTAATGTCTTGTTGGAGCAAAAGAGAAATTTTTCTAAACAATTACTTTTGTCTGGGACTGTGGTTCCCAATAGTGACTCGCGGAACTCTTTTTAGAATGAATTTCTATGACGAAGCCTGTTAAGCCTACCATCCTCTAAGTTACAGGGAAATGGTTTTTAGGTGCATTGCTATTGCTACAGTGCTGAAGAAGAAGGGTGAATTAGTATTAGAAACAATTGTGCATTGCCTCTGCAATTAAATTATATTTTGTATAATTTATCATAATACTATATTTATTCTTATCAACCACATCATCCTGATAGCTTTCTAAGAATATGTAACAGAAAAATACTAATAAAACTGCTAATCCACTGACGTCCGTATAGATTCATCCATTTGTTAGTATGAATGTAATACATCTAAGGTGATTATTAAATGTTTCTTTCACATCACCAGTGACCAGTCATATCGTTGATTTTTCGAACTTCGTGTTATTAGACAAAAGAATAATGGTCACTAACTTAACAACTGTTTCATCAATTAAATTATTAACAATATCGATTGTACAAGGTTTATTAAGAGTATCTGCAATTATATAGCTTCACCCACTTAACTCTAGACTGCACGAATTTTTCTTTTGGAAGTAAGTTTTTTTTTGTTTGTTTTTTAATGTTCATATATAGAGTTACATACCAGAAATTTTAAAGAGTATTTCTTCACTTTATTTAATAACAAACCTTGTAATGCATAAAATATATAAATAAATATGTAAAATTATTACATTCTTTTTATCACATTTTTTTTTCAATACCACTACCAGGCCCCTACCTGCCCGGCATGAGGGCCTAGCTTGACGAGTTAGTAAGTACCTGGACGCGGGGCTATATTCGCCTAACAGCATGTCTGTGATCCACCTGACAGATTTCCTGCCTTGTTGGCATCGCTGCAGTGCTCTCTAGTGGTTTGCTATAGTTCTTTTTGTTTGCCGGTTCGAGGTTTCTATTTAACTTTGTTAAATTAGCAGATTTTAAAAAAAGCAAAAATTAAAGAAGAGAAAGAAATTGGTCTCGTAATTTAGAACCTTGATCAGGTGACGAGACCTTCACCAGACTAGGCACCTCAAGAGGTATAATTCATAGGGAACTTGGAGGACTTTGCACCCACGACGGATTTTACATATGCACTAGGCGCCATTAGCGTATATCCATACAGTTACTACTACACTGTAAAAAATAAGAGTTATAAGAGTACAAGTATACGTGTCAGGAGTTGAAAAAGTGTCCGAAAAATAGAGGTGTACGCTTTTCGGGAGTGTCCATTATGGAGGTCCTATTGTATATATATATTTAACCTGCAAAAATATTGTGAACATTCTTTTGAAAAAGCGGGTCAACCCTAACCCGACCCGCAAGAGTCAAAACCCAACCCGACCCGACCCCGACCCGCAACAAAAAAGTAAAAGTCGACCCGACTCGAACCCGAACTGCAGCGAAAAAAATATAGCGCCAACCCGACCCGACACGAACCGCAGGTCGTATCGGGTGTGGGTAAAAGCGGGTAACCCGACCCGATGCAGAACTCTACTGTGATTACACAAGGAAAATATTTTTATTTAAATATAGTGGTTGCATGGAACTGAATTTATTTAATAAAGGTTAAATTTTAATTGATTCATATATGCATCGCTGCGCAGTGTAGCGTTAACTTATCAGGTCGGAAGCTTCCAAGGCTTTTTCAATATTTGAGGGGGTCGGGGCAAGAAAGTGCCAAAAGCCACATGTTTGGTGAAATAAATCTAACACTATAATCTGTTGCTTAGTATTGTAAATTATAATATCCGACATATAATTTGTTTCTAATGTCACTCGGTGGCAGCATATGCCCCAGGTTTCGTTTTTACCCCAGATGTTTATGCCCCCAATGAAGATAAGCTAATTTACAAAAAACGTAATAGTAATAGCATTAAAGTAATTCCATATTATTATTCAGAATATCTCAAATGTTACTAAGACTTTGGCGAAAAACTTTACATTAAAATCTTGATTTGAGTATTTGATCAAATTTTCAAATGGAAATATCTCAGAAGTTCAAAAATGTGACTTGGCACTCTCTTACCCCGACCCCTTGATTTGTTTTAAGGTGATTCTCAAAAGACCTGCTCAACAACGCGAAAATTTCTTAAACATTTTCTGAGTCATTTTTAAACGCAA
The DNA here is from genome assembly GCA_963931845.1 of Maratus michaelseni. Classification (NCBI taxonomy): domain Eukaryota; kingdom Metazoa; phylum Arthropoda; class Arachnida; order Araneae; family Salticidae; genus Maratus; species Maratus michaelseni. The sequence goes on along the minus strand of OZ007595.1, from coordinate 69,782,137 downwards.
AGGCATAAAATTTGCAGGCCTGACTATTGAAGCGATTTGGAATCGAAATGAGTTTTCGATTTTATGATAAATAGATTACTTATCGAGCTATAAGCGATTCGTATCACATGACAATAATTTTTTCTCTCTTCTCTGGCTGCCACGTCGGGAATTCGGTTCAAAACGCCGACTTTGACAATATTTTCTGAAAGATCTACCTTTACCAAAAAATGGAAAACGTGTTTCGATTACATGGTTTCTGAATAAGAACACCTGCCAATTTCATGCGTTTTCGAACAAAAATTAATTCAGAAATGTGTCAGAAAGTAGCTCTTTTGGAATTTGAGAAAAGCCTTAACTAAGACTCCTATAGGGCAGTTTAAGACTCCTATAATAGTCTCCAATTGAATAGTCTCTAATAAGATTCCAATTGACGTCAGCTTGGAGGTCACACACTACAAATAGGCAGTTCTGATTGGTGGAAGTACCATGACCTCCAAGTGAAGTACAATGGTCGATCAGCTGATTGCAACTTCTCTATTATAGGAGTTCTAGCCTTAACAAGTGGTGTCATAGTTTCCTTTGTAGCATACGTTTCGTTGCACTTCAATTACGTAGTTTATCTTTCAAGTCAGAATGGTTTTCTTCGAAAGGATGACGCAGTTTAGCATGAAACATGAAGTTATTGGTTAACACTTAACCGCAAATCACTCTGAGAGGAGTTGGGACATTTTAAATTGGTACAATTTCGTTCAGAACGTAATTTCTCGCTTTCTTTACTTTGAATCTGTATTTTGTTTCTTCAATTTTCGCAATTGTGAGCGTAAAACGTAAAAATAACAGTGTAGTAAAAATTGTACCAGAATTTTTTTTTACAGAAAGTAACAATATGTTTATTAAAAAGGTTGAGTTAGTTAAAGGTAATTTTCAATTTATAGTGTTTTTTTTTTTTTTTTTTTTTTTGTAATAACAAAATTCGTACACATTTTTCAAAAAAATCCCCTGTTTGAAACATTTGATTTTGTTCAATTTTTGTTTTATTTATTTTACTAGAATGCATTGAGGCTTTTAGGGTTCCACGGACAACTACTTGGGAACCTCTAAGTCTAGGGAATGTCGAGTAAAAATTCAAAAAGTAAAAATTTTTAATATTAATTATTAATTATTTCATTAATATAATTGTATATCTTACCTCATTTTGAAAACTTTTTTTATTTTTCAAATTTAAATTTCTAACTTGTACTCAACAGGTAGAAAATTAAAGCACGTCTCAACCTGTTTAAGATACCCTGTATACTTTCACGCTGTGACCCATCATCCACCCATCATCACGCCCCTTACCTCACACCCATGAATTCACACCCTTTTCCCATCATGAAAAATAAATTGTTCATGTATTTTATTCTGTTTGGCTTAACAAAAAATAAAATAAAATAAATTTTTCTCTTGGCTACTTCTCCGAAAAGGGGGGGGGGGGGAGGGGACAATGATAAGTCACGGATAGTTGTTCTGTGACGATTCATATCTTTCTTTTAAATGCATCGACTTCCATTGATTTTTGCATGTTACGTGTCTTCAAATGTGTTTTTAAAAGGATTACCTTAATTTTTGCCTCCATAAAATATTTCTAAATGATAGTACACCTTTCAAGCTAACAGATGGCACTGTCATCTCAAATTTCAGTATCATCGTTTTACCCCTTAACTCCTAATTATAATCTGACTCATCAGTGTGAGGTAAATGCTTGACGATCGTCAACGTAACTTAATGAAAACTCATACAAATGTCTAACAACGTTCTATCGCCAAATTATTTTTTAATACTTTCCAACATGGTTGAAAAGTGTTTATGATTTCGGTTTCTCTGACCCGCCAGGCCGTCTTTCCATGTTTTAACTCTCGTAAAAATACCCTGACTGGCATGTCATTTTTATTTTATTGGGGTTTACTATAGACGTTCGATATTGAAAATGAAATGTATAGCATTTATAGTTCGTTTACAGGGATGCACAAAAAAATCCCGTTACATAATGGTATATGGTGACAAATAATTTCCTATGCATTTCAATGATTTTACAATACTTCAAACATAGTGAAATTGATATGCATCAATGCATAAATCAGGAGTATAGATATAGAATATCTAGCATTTATAAGTACGTTTACAGTGATGCGCAAAAGAATTCCATTACATTATTATCTCTAGTGAAAAAGTCGTTTGCTGTGCATTTTAATAATGTTATGATAATTCAAGAATTATGAAATTAAAACGATTACTGAGGTGCATTACAATATGTTTTCTATGGATTATTGAGTGAGTACCATTTATCGTTCATTTCCGGATATTCACAAAACGGAATTAGATAACAGGATCGATAGGATCGATTTCATTGTATGAAAAAATGAAATTTCTCAATATTTTTGTTAGTGTTCGAAAGTGAAAGTTATTCATAATCTATGCCTGATGCATGATTTTTCGTTCTTGTTTTCTCTTCCCCCCATTATGTTGAAAATCCTTTCACAGCATCAATTTATTGACTGTTCATTGCTTTGTGTCTGTCATATCGTTACGTATATGCCGCATTAAACGATTTATCGCATTCGTTAATATATATAGTATATATATATATATATATGTGTGTGTATATAATTTAACAAATTACGATAACCATTGGAAAAATGTTCCGAAAGCTTTAAAATACACGTACTTTTGTGTTATAGCGGCCAATACAATTATGATTATGCCAAGGTTGCAGTTATGGTTTCGCCAAGATCATCGCAAACCTTATATATGCATCCTATATACGCATATATATATTCCAAACACTCCTATATGTGCCATATTACGTCATTATACACATATTACTTACGTCTTATATGTCGTAATATACATCATATACACATGTCATATATATACATCATATATGACTATAACTTGGCCACATAACGTCAAGAAATATTATATATACATATCATGTATTATTATAATGTCATATGCTTTATAATTTGGCGATAAATCTTGGTCGTTTGGCGATTCATCCTTTTGGGGGCCGCTATAACACGAAAATACCAAATTTACAATATATTAATGAAAACAGAAACAAAAATATTTCATCCTTGGGGGCCGCTATAACACGAAAGTACCAAATTTCTACTTATTTTTCATATCTGATAATTTGCATCGATCTTTTTTGTAACTTTAACATTTTTGCAACGATTTTATGTATTTCTATTGCCTATTCAAAGAAAAATTCTTCTAAAGTTACAGAATTTCGTTAAAAATGCTTAAAAAATTCTTCTGAAGTTACAGAATTTCGTTAAAAACGGTTAAAATAGCAAAATGCGAACATCATTTGGTCCATTCTCGACCGAAAGCAACAACCATTTTCCCAATGAGTAAAAAAAAAAAAAGAAAAAAAACATTCAATGATAAGACGATTGGAGTTTCCTGGGATACAGCAAACATATTTGGATAAGGTGCTTGATATTACAATTTTGATAACTATTGAAAGCAAGGCAATATTCACCTTCATTTTCAGTTGACGAGATAAGATTAAAACTTTCCTCTTACGTCAACTGAACCCAAGCATTTCTATTGAACACTTTTTCAACATTGTTAAAAATATTTAATCATATAATCGGTTTATCGATTCGCATGAGTTTTACTTGAAGTTCAGAGTCTGATTTCCCTTCCCATGGGACAAGTGTCCGGAGAGGACTGAAGCCCAAGCCTGGGGCCCCACCAGTGGCTGAGAGGTTCTGCTCTCAAAGCTGGTAGACGGGAGGTGCTGGGTTCAAACCCCTGTCGCGCTTGTCGACCTAACCGTTCGGAGTTTTCCGTGGTTTTCTTCGAACCTTGCGTTAATACGGGTTTAGGATCCCTTAAAAAGACCCCCACGGAGGCCACTCCCCGCAGGGCCTATATCCCTCGTTTTGATAACTGGCCGTCCTAAATCAACCCAACCCAAGCCTGGGTCGGTTAAATTTTCTTTCATTAGACTTGGAGCGGGCAGGACCTGGCCCAACTTTTTTCTTGCACACTCGATTTTTTATCAACTATGTCGGGCTCGGGGCGGTAATTTTTGGATGAAAATAATAGTGAAATTGTACTACATTTGTTTAACGGAAGTTTAATAAATTACAAAGAGAGATTTTTAAACATCTACGATCTTTTCTTCATAAAGCTCAAAATTGTCATTTTTATTTTAGCGCCGCCTTCTTTTATTCTAAAGTACCGGGTGGCCATATTTAGAAGCAGTAATACACTACCGCGCATGCGCGGTAGTGTATTACTGCTTATTTTACGGTTTATTACTGTTAATTTTATGGTATAATACTTGCAGCTAGAATGTCAGTATTATACCGTAAAATCTTTTTTTTTTTTTTTTTGCAGTGTACTGTGGCCTATTTTGTCCATGACGCATAAAATATTTGAAAACCCAATTCAGAAATTAACATCAATAGTGGGAAATCATTCAAAATATTTTGTGGATTCCTGTATATGATCTATATAGTTGCATATATACTACATATTATGCTAAAATTTAGTTCAGTTAAGAAACGCATAACACAGTTGAAAATTCCCTTTCAGCGATTTCCGACAATAAACGGAAATATACTCGAATTCTTTTGTGCAGCTCTGTATATGACCTATACTATAGATCAGGGTCGGCGAACCTATGGCACGCGTGCCGTAGCTGGCACGCGAGAGGATATTTTTGGCACGCCGTTGATTAAATCAAATTCAATTAAACTCTTCAAAATTCTACACCTCATTATTCTTCTTCCTTTAACCCTTTAACGGATAAAGCATTTCAATTGCTAAAATGTTGAAATAAATGATTGACACCGGAAATTATGAACAAATTTATTTTTTTTTATATAAAAAAGCGATATTTTACTTATATAATAAATGGAAAACATTTCTATTAAAAATCTGCTGTCATTGTGGAATTTCGTAATTAAAGTTTTGTGGTTTCCTAGGGAAACCAATGAACGTTAAAGGGTTAATACGAGCTTGACTGGCAATAGCTTTTGATTGTTATAATAAGTACTTGTGTACTTGTCATATCAATGAATTTGCATATTATGAATCAATGAATCATTGATTCAATATCAATGAATATCATCAATATATCAATGAATTTGAATATCCATTTCGGAATCATTTAACCCTTAAATGTATAGTGATGAAAATTAGCATCACTTTTTATTTAAGTTTTAATAACTAAATCAAGTTTTTGCCACCACTATTTTTATATAGAAATATTAATCCTGTAAAAATCACATACAATATACTACTAAACAAATTTAAAAATCTATCTTAAAATTTCTGGTGTTTAATCCTTAATATAAGTATAAAATAATTCAATTCTAAAAGAAAAAAATCATGCATTTATGGTTAAATTCATTATCTACCCAGATGTGACTCCAAATGATAAACTGATTGTATTCGATTGGTTAGAAATTTCAGAAATTAAAATGTAGCTTATCGACTTATGTAGCTTATCGATCAGCTCAATATGGACTCAGCAATTTGTCAAATTGAGAGAGGTTCTGGAGATGATCGAAAAAGAAAGACTACCAGGCATCCAGAGTTGCCAAGTCTCCGGATTTTGGATACCAGTATTTTAGTACAGAAAATGTTGTTTTATGTAATCGGAACATTCTGCGATTTAAAAGAACAACATTTTCTTCAAGATAATACTGGTATGCAAAAAGCCGAAGACTTGGCAAGTCTGGGCATCAAACAAAAATGTTGATAGTAAAATTATGTACACTTTGAATTCAATTCCAGAAGAAGTTGGCATTTGCCTCATGTTGACAGTTTCTCCCTCTACTTAGGCTTGTAAATCATTATTATCAGAGATGAACAATATTAAAAATTCTAATCGAATCAACTTATCAAATGACTCCAGTTCATCATGTATTTTATTAAAAATATCCAATTATGAGCCCATCATATGGCATCCAAGATGCAACATCAGAAATCACATTAATTTGTTTAATTGCTTTACTTTCTTCTCTTTTTAATTACTTAAAAAATGTAACTACAGTTAGACATTGTTAAACCACCACTCTGCATATTACGCCAGTTTATTAAGATCCCAAGCAAAGAAGGAAATAGCGGTAAAAAATCCTAATAAATCTTGACTCGAAAATATGAGATCTGTTAAACTTACACTTACTTTATCTTTGACTTAAGATTTATCTTTTTTGTACAATCGATAGTCGAAAATTGATAGAAGAAACAAACATTTATGACAAGGAGTTAAATGAGAGTAATTACGAACTCGGTGAAGAGAAACTAACATCGAAATTCCAAGATGCTGTTGCTGCATTACGTATACTTTACAAAGTTTTAAATTTTCTTCTGAAAAAAAGAAGATTTTGCAAATTGAAGCAACAAAAACCAAAGAGAAAACAGATTTCTTTCGCAAACTTTTAAGTAATGTTTTTTTATATTTGCTAATTTCTTCTTATGCATTGTAATATATTTTTAAAATAATAACTTTCCATTTAATAATAGGTGTAGAACAAATATTTTGCAGATATGATTCGTAAAAGATTTTTTTTTTCGATATTTCTTTTCTCATTGTCTATTTTAAAATAAAATTACCCCAATTATAAAATTATCACGTTGCTTAAAATGTCAAAATCAACAGGTCCCAAGGGGCAACACCATCTATTACCATAGTTATTACAGTGATTTGGCATGTTGTTTCGATTTGAGTTTTTAATATTTTTTACGATTGATATAATTATTACTATAATAAATTAATCTTTTCAAATGACAAATTATTTTGGTTTGAGTTTTCAATATTATACATAATTTAATTTAATATGCATGTTGATATTAATATTATATTAATTTTATTACCTGCAAGTATGTTATCCATATATATCTTAATTTAATAATAAAAGTAATTTTATTCATTATTTTTATAGTTTTTTTTTTGGTGCAGATGGGTGGGGTTTGGGGGTTGGCACGCCATGTTCTCTTGAAAATTTTTTGGAAGAAAATTGGCACGCGGCTGTGAAAAGGTTCGCCGACCCTGCTATAGGTAATAAGGTGAAACTGGTGTGAAACAATAAGAACTAAAAGATCTTCTTAAAACACCATCAAAAACTTTTAGAAAGTTTTTGATGGTGTTTTAAGAAGATCTTTTAGTTCTTATACTATAAAGTTTATAGACACCAAATAATATGCATATTTAGTTACATTTATTAATGCTATCACAACTGAAAACACACTTCTAACAATAATAGACAGTAATGTAACAGTATTATTTTGTGTGTCTCTCTGTAAAGGAACGATAAATGCTATGTCCAACCTATTTTATTGTAAAAATCTTCTAGGGCACCTCATTGATATATATCAATTTCAGTAATGTTTGAAATAGTGTAATATCATTAAAATATATTGCAAACGATTTTTTCCCACAGATCATAGTGTAACGGAATTCTTCTGAGTGTCCCTGTAAACGAACTATAAGAACGCTACACACTTCATTTTCAATACAGAACGTGCCATTGTAAACCTCAATAACATACACAAATTACACGGTAATCCCAGTATATTTAAGCGAGTTGAAGCGTGGACAGACAGACAAACCGAATTCATAAACACTTTTCAACTATCTTGGAAAGTGTTAAAAAATCAGAAACAAAGCTTAATACTAAGCTTAAAAGTTTGGCGCAGAATTTTTTATTGTATTTTATTTTGGGGACAGAGAGGTCTGTCTAATTCACCTAACTAGAACTTAGTACACTGAAAAAAAAAAGAAAAAAAAAGGTTGATTTTACGGTATAAAAACTGGTATCCCAGCTGCCAGTATTATACCGTAAAATAAACATTAATATGTTGCAGCGCATGCGTGGCAGCGTATACATGCCCGAATGATTCATTCGAATAATCGAAATAATCGTTATGCCCATCACTAGTGTTTAGATGCTTAAACATTCAAAATAAACTAACATTGCTATGCTCTGCGGGTCGATCACGTGATTTCAGTTACATACATCATATCCTGCTTCTGTGTTTTTCCTTGTTTTAATTGTGTTGACCTTTTTAATTCTCCATTTAATAACTGGACAATTCAAATGACGCAAATTTCGTAACTCAGCCGTAGTTATGAGAACACAGTCTAGTTTATCTGGTTAATAACATTTGTAGTCATTACTAACAACAACAATATCAGTACGAAGCTGCTCGATAATACTGCATTATAACTTACTTTTATCGATACATTTGTAACACAAATTCAAAACATGAATTTATTCTTGTTTGCTGATTATTTTTTAATTTCCCATCATACGTAGTATAGGGTAAATCTTGTAATCGTTTTGAAAATAAAATTAAAAAAAATTAACGGATTTACACGTTTCAGACACTGCAGATTCCGAAAAACATATTTTTAGAGGAAAAAAAATGCCGTCCGTCTGTGTGTCTGTAAACGCTCTATCTCCCGAACAAATTGAGATACAGACTTGAAATTTGGTATGTACTTAGTATGTAATAATGGGAAGAAGCTTATTGAATTTCAGTAACCTCGATTATCCGGAACTATTTTTTTCGGACTCTCGAAATATTCGTTCTGATAAAAGGTACATAAAAATTTTCGAAATTGTTTATTTTAAGGAGTGAATATAAAAGACAATAAAAAAAACATAAATTTTGCATAAAGCATGAAGTCGATCGGATCATGAGTTGCCGAGATATTTGTAATCCTATTTTCTACACTCTTCGATTTTTCATGACCCTGTATTTCAACTAAATTTCAATTCAAAGGTATATTTTAATTGGAAATGAGACGCTTCATCAGATGCAATAAACCGCTACTTAATAGGATTATTGTTTTTGGAGTTATCAGGATGTTTCTTTTAAGCAATTCAGTAATCGAGCCTTCAAAGTTTATGACGTCATCAAGCCACGATTTTATTCGAATTCCAATGCATTTTATAAATAGCTTACACATTTTATATTTTCATAGTTTATTTCCATGATGAGTAAGTATTACGGTGGCCCCCAACGACTAGTTTTTTTTTTTTTTTTTTTCACAAAAGTTTTATTTCCTTATAAAACTGTTTTAATCTGGGATATAATTTCGAATTTCCCCTTCATTTATATAGCATGACAGATTGATGGTGGAAAATTATTAATATATATATATAAATCAGTATTTTCTGCATATTAATCATCCACAGTGGAAAAATATGTTGCGATAATGAGACATCAAAGTTTCGTTGCCTTGCCACCTCCCACCTATTTTGTGACTGTCCCTGGGCCTTCTATCTATTAATGGTAATCAATGACGCAGCATACAAAAAAAATCTTCCTGACCGCTCGGCCTACAGGCACAGGTAGATTTCGAAGACGCAGACCGAGGGGCGCCTGTTTATTTTGAAATGAAGAAGAAATGACCTTTTTGCTATGATGCGTTAGTTTGGACCACCCGCTGCGAAATCTACCTGTGTCTGTAGGCGGAGCCGGCAGGGTTTTTTTCTTTTTTTTCTGTAAGGGTTGGTCCTACAAAAAACTTGTCAATATAAAAGTTGTAGCTAATATTAAGAGGATTTATAATAAATTTAAACGGATTTAATATTTTGTGAATTGACAAAGTTATGAATTTTTTTCTTCTTAAACCCTTATTTTTCCCCCCACGTTGAGGCCATTTTTAATGATATCAAAAATCTGTCATGCATAAATTTTCAGCGTTTTTCCTAGAAGTAATAATAACTTTAAGCGGATTCGATACGTATCATAATTAAGATGTTATGGGTTTTTTTCTGTTTTCGAAAAAAGCTTCCCCCCCCCCCCCCCCCACCGTGGTTCGATTTTGCCCATTAACGAACTTGACCGAGACTTTATCCCTCTTGATTTTATGTAACAGTTTGGAAGAGATTTGTGCAGAATTATTGAAGTTATCGTGTCCATAAAAAAGTGATATATATAGATACATATATGTATATAGATAAAATTTTGAACTGGGGGTGGTTCTGTGTTCTGGGAGTCATGATCAGCGTAGATCTGCAAAAATTTTCCAGAAATTCCAACACAGGGCAGAATGTAATAGGTAGTATTTCTTACGAAATTTAACTAAAAAGGAAAAAAAAAAAAGAAAGAAAATAAAATCCTGTATGGCACATAGATTTCATAAATACTTTCCAATATTACGAGAACCTTGTTACGAAATCTCTAAATAAGTGTTGGGCGTTAAATGTTGTCGCCAAAGTCACCAAGTTTGTCTTCAAAGTCGTCCTCTATACCAGTCAATATACATTATTATTATCTTAATTAATTATTACTCACTTCAATATGTACACTGCAAAAAATAATTGTTGATTTTGCAATATAAAACTGGAACCCAGCTGCCAGTATTATACCGTAAAATTAACAGTATTAAACAGTAAAATAAGCAGTAATACGCTGCCGTGCAAGCAGTAATACGCTGCCGCGCATGCGCGGCAGCGTATTACTGCTATTATTCCCATTATTATTCCCATTATTCCCATTATTATTTCCCACTGCTATTATTCCCATTATACTACTCCTTATTATTCCCATATTCCTGTAAAACCACTTTAATAACAACAACTAGCTGGCTTCGCCCGCCAGCGGGCCCCTAATTTACATCGGTGCCTCGAATTGTAGAAAATCTCGAATCTTGTAAAACCTCAAACCGGACGAACCGCCGACCCGGGTCCCCGCTGCCTTCGGCACCGTATACCGGTCGTGCTACGCACGCACCGGGTAATCCCTTAATTAGCACATTGAATTGTACAAACCTCTAACCGAACGAACCTCCGACCCTATAGAATAGTATAAACCTCTAACTGAACGAACCTCCGGCTCGGGTCCCCGCTGCCTGCGGCACCGTATAGCAGTCGTTCCGACCCTGGTTCCCGCTGCCTTCGGCACCGTATGACGGTCGTGCTACGCATGCACCGGATAATCCCTTAAATTGCACATGGAATAGTATAAACCTCTAACTGAACGAAAACCTGCGGCTCGGGTCCCCGCTGCCTGCGGCACCGTATACGCGCTGCAGTATACGTTAGTTCCACCTTCCGCCACCAGGTGGCGCAATCTGTTTATATGATCATAACTGAAATCGTTAAGACTTTCGATGTCGAGTCGAATGAGCCATACCCCGTCGTTTTCATACCCGTAGAACCGAAGATAGGAAAGCGCCCCCTAGTGGTGAAAAAACGAAATAAAATCGGTAAGCTCTATCGATGTCGAGTCGAATTTATTTAGACTACCTGAGTTCTAGTTCAAAGACAGGGACCTGTAGAAAAACTTAAAACTTAAAAAAAAAAAAAATCGATAACGGGCGAAGCCCGCTTTTCCCTATCATAATATCTGGATAGGGGGTCCTTATTACTTTAATTATGATGTTTGGAATCAGTTTGGTGGACATCCGTAACATAGTTTCTTAGTTATAGAAACGGACCACAGTTAAAAGAAAAAAGCGGGGGGGGGGGGGGGGGGGTTGGCGATGACACTGCTTTTCCTCAAACAACTTATGTAGACTACCTGTGTTCTAGTTCAAAGACAGTGAGCTGTAGAAAAACTTAAAACTAAAAAAAAAAAAAAAAAAAAAAAAATCGATAACGGGCGAAGCCCGCTTTTTCCTATCATAATATCTGGTTTCCACTCTAAAACAAAAACTTAAGATACTCGTTATGGCAGTTTTTAGACGCGGCCTACTTCTTAAAATCGTAATATCTAGCCGGCACTGTAAAAGAAATCTTTCTTTTGCTTTAATTATACAAATAACGATGATTAATTACACAATAAAATAATATATCGGCTCCTAATGAAGATATGAGAATAATTTTTAGATATTCTGAAAGCAGAATCCATTTTGAGTCGCCCTGTCAAAGTTTAGAATTAATGCGCCCCTTAGATTCGGAAATGCCCCCCCCCCCCCCTCTGAAAGAACGCAGTTGAAAGTCACGTAACTATTTTATCTCTTTCAGAAATGACTTATCCACAGACGATTCGTCTGCGTTGAATGTTCAAATAAAAAAGAAGCTGTCTCTCCGGAATAGAAATAAATTCATTTGCCGTGTCATTAATGAGTTTTAATTGATATGTTCAAAAATTACTGGTCGATTTTTACGAATTTTTTTTTGTTGAATTCGCGGTTTTTTTATACACGTGTTAGCAGATTTTCGCGAATGTAGAGTCATTATTTCCACTTGTTTCAAAAAGGAGTGGGGCGATTTGATCTCGTATCTGTCGACACTGCATTCTTTACGGCAACCTTTTTTCACGTCTGGGGTCGATGTTGGATGTCTGGTCAGTTTTTGGCCGAAATAAAGAAAAGTTACGGTCCCAATTTCAAAAAATTTGACGTTTTGGAACGACAAAAATCGGCCGCGTGCGTACCCCGATTTTCGGATCGATACCTCCGGTACATTTTTTTTAATTCGATGATGCGTTAAAAAGCGACGATTTGGATGTCTGCGATTATCAAAACGGAAATTTTTTTCGATTCTTTTTCCAGTTCGGTTTCGGTCGGTAATTAAAACACTTTCGCTCATTAATAACTCCCCGGGTCCGGGTCGGAATCCCGACCCGATCGAAACTTGAGCGTCGCGCCTTTTTTGCGAATTTTTCGGTCCGCGTCCGCCGTCGGTGCGTCGATTTGTCCAGGAGCCTTTGCGGGTACAAAGGCGGAGTGCACAGACACACACACACACACACACAGACGTTTACCGCGCTTAATATTAGTGACTAGCTGGCTTCGCCCGCCAGCGGGCCCCTAATTTACATCGGTGCCTCGAATTGTAGAAAATCTCGAATCTTGTAAAACCTCAAACCGGACGAACCGCCGACCCGGGTCCCCGCTGCCTTCGGCACCGTATACCGGTCGTGCTACGCACGCACCGGGTAATCCCTTAATTAGCACATTGAATTGTACAAACCTCTAACCGAACGAACCTCCGGCCCTGGTCCCCGCTGCCTTCGGCACCGTATACCAGTCGTGCTACGCACGCACCGGGTAATCCCTTAATTAGCACATTGAATTGTACAAACCTCTAACCGAACGAACCTCCGACCCTGGTCCCCGCTGCCTTCGGCACCGTATACCGGTCGTGCTGCGCACGCACCGGATAATCCCTTAAATTGCACATAGAATAGTATAAACCTCTAACTGAACGAACCTCCGGCTCGGGTCCCCGCTGCCTGCGGCACCGTATAGCAGTCGTTCCGACCCTGGTCCCCGCTGCCTTCGGCACCGTATGACGGTCGTGCTACGCATGCACCGGATAATCCCTTAAATTGCACATGGAATAGTATAAACCTCTAACTGAACGAACCTGCGGCTCGGGCCCCCGCTGCCTGCGGCATCGTATAGCAGTCGTGCTGCGCACGCGCTGCAGTATACGTTAGTTCCACCTTCCGCCACCAGGTGGCGCAATCTGTTTATATGATCATAACTGAAATCGTTAAGACTTTTGATGTCTAGTCGAATGAGCCATACCCCGTCGTTTTCATGCCCGTAGAACCGAAGATAGGAAAGCGCCCCCTAGTGGTGAAAAAACGAAATAAAATCGGTAAGCTCTATCGATGTGATTTAGACTACCTGAGTTCTAGTTCAAAGACAGGGACCTGTAGAAAAACTTAAAACTTAAAAAAAAAAATCGATAACGGGCGAAGCCCGCATTTCCCTATCATAATATCTGGATAGGGGGTCCTTGGGTAATCCCTTAATTAGCACATTGAATTGTACAAACCTCTAACCGAACGAACCTCCGACCCTGGTCCCCGCTGCCTTCGGCACCGTATACCGGTCGTGCTGCGCACGCACCGGATAATCCGCTAGGAAAGATAGGAAAGATAGGAAAGCGCCCCCTAGTGGTGAAAAAACGAAATAAAATCGGTAAGCTCTATCGATGTCGAGTCGAATTGATTTAGACTACCTGAGTTCTAGTTCAAAGACAGGGACCTGTAGAAAAACTTAAAACTTAAAAAAAAAAAAATCGATAACGGGCGAAGCCCGCTTTTCCCTATCATAATATCTGGATAGGGGGTCCTTATTACTTTAATTATGATGTTTGGAATCAGTTTGGTGGACATCATCCGTAACATAGTTTCTTAGTTATAGAAACGGACCACAGTTAAAAGAAAAAAGCGGGGGGGGGGGGGGGGGGGGGGGTTTGGCGATGACACTGCTTTTCCTCAAACAACTTATCTAGACTACCTGAGTTCTAGTTCAAAGACAGTGAGCTGTAGAAAAACTTAAAACTAAAAAAAAAAAAAAAAAAAAAAAAAAAAAAATCGATAACGGGCGAAGCCCGCTTTTTCCTATCATAATATCTGGTTTCCACTCTAAAACAAAAACTTAAGATACTCGTTATGGCAGTTTTTAGACGCGGCCTACTTCTTAAAATCGTAATATCTAGCCGGCACTGTAATAGAAATCTTTCTTTTGCTTTAATTATACAAATAACGATGATTAATTATACAATAAAATAATATATCGGCTCCTAATGAAGATATGAGAATAATTTTTAGATATTCTGAAAGCAGAATCCATTTTGAGTCGCCCTGTCAAAGTTTGAAATTAATGCGCCCCTTAGATTCGGAAATGCCCCCCCCCCCCCCTCTGAAAAAACGCAGTTGACTATTTTATCTCTTTCAGAAATGACTTATCCGCAGACGATTTGTCTCCGTTGAATGTTGAAATAAAAAAAAGCTGTCTCTTCCGAATAGAAATAAATTCATTTGCCGTGTCATTAATGAGTTTTAATTGATATCTTCAAAAATTACTGGTCGATTTTTACGAATTTTTTTTTGTTGAATTCGCGATTTTTTTATACACGTGTTAGCAAATTTTCGCGAATGTAGAGTCATTATTTCCACTTGTTTAAAAAAGGACTGGGGCGATTCGATCTCGGATCTGTCGACCTGCATTCTTTACGGCAACCTCTTTTTACGTCTGGGGTCGATGTTGGATGTCTGGTCAGTTTTTGGCCGAAATGAAGAAAAGTTACGGTCCGAATTTCAAAAAATTTGACGTTTTGCAACGACAAAAATCGGCCGCGTGTGTACCCCGATTTTTGGATCGATACCTCCGGTACATTTTTTTTTATTCGATGATGCGTTAAAAAGCGACGATTTGGATGTCTGCGATTATCAAAACGGAAGGCGAACTTTTCGCTGTTTTGACTTCTCTTCCAACTTCGGTTTCGGTCGGTAATTAAAACACTTTCGCTCATTAATAACGCCCCGGGTCCGGGTCGGAGGCCCGACCCGATCGAAACTTGAGCGTCGCGCCTTTTTTGCGAATTTTTCGGTACGCGTCCGCCGTCGGTGCGTCGATTAGTCCGGGAGCCTTTGCGGGTACAAAGGCGGAGTGCACAGACAGACACACACACACACACACAGACGTTTACCGTCCTTAATATTAGTGACTAGCTGGCTTCGCCCGCCAGCGGGCCCCTAATTTACATCGGTGCCTCGAATTGTAGAAAATCTCGAATCTTGTAAAACCTCAAACATGACGAACCGCCGACCCGGGTCCCCGCTGCCTTCGGCACCGTATACCGGTCGTGCTACGCACGCACCGGGTAATCCCTTAATTAGCACATTGAATTGTACAAACCTCTAACCGAACGAACCTCCGACCGTATACCGGTCGTGCTGCGCACGCACCGGATAATCCCTTAAATTGCACATAGAATAGTATAAACCTCTAACTGAACGAACCTCCGGCTCGGGTCCCCGCTGCCTGCGGCACCGTATAGCAGTCGTTCCGACCCTGGTCCCCGCTGCCTTCGGCACCGTATGACGGTCGTGCTACGCATGCACCGGATAATCCCTTAAATTGCACATGGAATAGTATAAACCTCTAACTGAACGAAAACCTGCGGCTCGGGTCCCCGCTGCCTGCGGCACCGTATAGCAGTCGTGCTGCGCACGCGCTGCAGTATACGTTAGTTCCACCTTCCGCCACCAGGTGGCGCAATCTGTTTATATGATCATAACTGAAATCGTTAAGACTTTCGATGTCGAGTCGAATGAGCCATACCCCGTCGTTTTCATGCCCGTAGAACCGAAGATAGGAAAGCGCCCCCTAGTGGTGAAAAAACGAAATAAAATCGGTAAGCTGTATCGATGTCGAGTCGAATTTATTTAGACTACCTGAGTTCTAGTTCAAAGACAGGGACCTGTAGAAAAACTTAAAACTTAAAAAAAAAAAGAATCGATAACGGGCGAAGCCCGCTTTTCCCTATCATAATATCTGGATAGGGGGTCCTTATTACTTTAATTATGATGTTTGGAATCAGTTTGGTGGACATCCGTAACACAGTTTCTTAGTTATAGAAACGGACCACAGTTAAAAGAAAAAAGCGGGGGGGGGGGGGGGTTTGGCGATGACACTGCTTTTCCTCAAACAACTTATGTAGACTACCTGTGTTCTAGTTCAAAGACAGTGAGCTGTAGAAAAACTTAAAACTAAAAAAAAAAAAAAAAAAAAAAAAAATCGATAACGGGCGAAGCCCGCTTTTTCCTATCATAATATCTGGTTTCCACTCTAAAACAAAAACTTAAGATACTCGTTATGGCAGTTTTTAGACGCGGCCTACTTCTTAAAATCGTAATATCTAGCCGGCACTGTAATAGAAATCTTTCTTTTGCTTTAATTATACAAATAACGATGATTAATTATACAATAAAATAATATATCGGCTCCTAATGAAGATATGAGAATAATTTTTAGATATTCTGAAAGCAGAATCCATTTTGAGTCGCCCTGTCAAAGTTTGAAATTAATGCGCCCCTTAGATTCGGAAATGAGTCCCCCCTCTGAAAAAACGCAGTTGAAGGTCACGTGACCACGTCCTCCTTGCCTCTTGAAAATCGATCCAGACAATCGTCTGCCTTCTGGCATTCGCAGCGCCGAAAGAAATGAAAAATAATTTTTTATAGATCGATTTTTAAAGAATTTTTTCGGTTCTAATGGTCGTACGGGAATGATTTTTCGATTTTCTGAAAGCAAATGCTCTCGTGAATCTGTCTGTACGATTTTCGAATTTCTGGTCCCCCGACTTCATTGTTTTTCGAAAGCGCACTGGAGCGATGAATACAGGCCGGTCACGTGAAAATCCTCCGGAACACCTGCGGTGGCGGAGAATGAAATCGTTTTGCTGTTTATATGATCATAACTGAAATCGTTAAGACTTTCGATGTCTAGTCGAATGAGCCATACCCCGTCGTTTTCATGCCCGTAGAACCGAAGATAGGAAAGCGCCCCCTAGTGGTGAAAAACGAAATAAAATCGGTAAGCTCTATCGATGTCGAGTCGAATTGATTTAGACTACCTGAGTTCTAGTTCAAAGACAGGGACCTGTAGAAAAACTTAAAACTTAAAAAAAAAAAAATCGATAACGGGCGAAGCCCGCTTTTCCCTATCATAATATCTGGATAGGGGTCCTTATTACTTTAATTATGATGTTTGGAATCAGTTTGGTGGACATCCGTAACATAGTTTCTTAGTTATAGAAACGGACCACAGTTAAAAGAAAAAAGCGGGGGGGGGGGGGGGGGGGTTGGCGATGACACTGCTTTTCCTCAAACAACTTATGTGGACTACCTGAGTTCTAGTTCAAAGACAGTGAGCTGTAGAAAAACTTAAAACTAAAAAAAAAAAAAAAAAAAAAAAAAAAATCGATAACGGGCGAAGCCCGCTTTTTCCTATCATAATATCTGGTTTCCACTCTAAAACAAAAACTTAAGATACTCGTTATGGCAGTTTTTAGACGCGGCCTACTTCTTTAAATCGTAATATCTAGCCGGCACTGTAATAGAAATCTTTCTTTTGCTTTAATTATACAAATAACGATGATTAATTATACAATAAAATAATATATCGGCTCCTAATGAAGATATGAGAATAATTTTTAGATATTCTGAAAGCAGAATCCATTTTGAGTCGCCCTGTCAAAGTTTGAAATTAATGCGCCCCTTAGATTCGGAAATGCCCCCCCCCCCCCCCCTCTGAAAAAACACAGTTGACTATTTTATCTCTTTCAGAAATGACTTATCCGCAGACGATTTGTCTCCGTTGAATGTTGAAATAAAAAAAAGCTGTCTCTTCCGAATAGAAATAAATTCATTTGCTGTGTCATTAATGAGTTTTAATTGATATCTTCAAAAATTACTGGTCGATTTTTACGAATTTTTTTTTGTTGAATTCGCAATTTTTTTATACACGTGTTAGCAAATTTTCGCGAATGTAGAGTCATTATTTCCACTTGTTTAAAAAAGGACTGGGGCGATTCGATCTCGGATCTGTCGACCTGCATTCTTTACGGCAACCTCTTTTTACGTCTGGGGTCGATGTTGGATGTCTGGTCAGTTTTTGGCCGAAATGAAGAAAAGTTACGGTCCGAATTTCAAAAAATTTGACGTTTTGCAACGACAAAAATCGGCCGCGTGTGTACCCCGATTTTTGGATCGATACCTCCGGTACATTTTTTTTTATTCGATGATGCGTTAAAAAGCGACGATTTGGATGTCTGTGATTATCAAAACGGAAGGCGAACTTTTCGCTGTTTTGACTTCTCTTCCAACTTCGGTTTCGGTCGGTAATTAAAACACTTTCGCTCATTAATAACGCCCCGGGTCCGGGTCGGAGGCCCGACCCGATCGAAACTTGAGCGTCGCGCCTTTTTTGCGAATTTTTCGGTACGCGTCCGCCGTCGGTGCGTCGATTAGTCCGGGAGCCTTTGCGGGTACAAAGGCGGAGTGCACAGACAGACACACACACACACACACAGACGTTTACCGTCCTTAATATTAGTGACTAGCTGGCTTCGCCCGCCAGCGGGCCCCTAATTTACATCGGTGCCTCGAATTGTAGAAAATCTCGAATCTTGTAAAACCTCAAACATGACGAACCGCCGACCCGGGTCCCCGCTGCCTTCGCACCGGGTAATCCCTTAATTAGCACATTGAATTGTACAAACCTCTAACCGAACGAACCTCCGACCGTATACCGGTCGTGCTGCGCACGCACCGGATAATCCCTTAAATTGCACATAGAATAGTATAAACCTCTAACTGAACGAACCTCCGGCTCGGGTCCCCGCTGCCTGCGGCACCGTATAGCAGTCGTTCCGACCCTGGTCCCCGCTGCCTTCGGCACCGTATGACGGTCGTGCTACGCATGCACCGGATAATCCCTTAAATTGCACATGGAATAGTATAAACCTCTAACTGAACGAAAACCTGCGGCTCGGGTCCCCGCTGCCTGCGGCACCGTATAGCAGTCGTGCTGCGCACGCGCTGCAGTATACGTTAGTTCCACCTTCCGCCACCAGGTGGCGCAATCTGTTTATATGATCATAACTGAAATCGTTAAGACTTTCGATGTCGAGTCGAATGAGCCATACCCCGTCGTTTTCATGCCCGTAGAACCGAAGATAGGAAAGCGCCCCCTAGTGGTGAAAAAACGAAATAAAATCGGTAAGCTGTATCGATGTCGAGTCGAATTTATTTAGACTACCTGAGTTCTAGTTCAAAGACAGGGACCTGTAGAAAAACTTAAAACTTAAAAAAAAAAAGAATCGATAACGGGCGAAGCCCGCTTTTCCCTATCATAATATCTGGATAGGGGGTCCTTATTACTTTAATTATGATGTTTGGAATCAGTTTGGTGGACATCCGTAACACAGTTTCTTAGTTATAGAAACGGACCACAGTTAAAAGAAAAAAGCGGGGGGGGGGGGGGGGTTTGGCGATGACACTGCTTTTCCTCAAACAACTTATGTAGACTACCTGTGTTCTAGTTCAAAGACAGTGAGCTGTAGAAAAACTTAAAACTAAAAAAAAAAAAAAAAAAAAAAAAATCGATAACGGGCGAAGCCCGCTTTTTCCTATCATAATATCTGGTTTCCACTCTAAAACAAAAACTTAAGATACTCGTTATGGCAGTTTTTAGACGCGGCCTACTTCTTAAAATCGTAATATCTAGCCGGCACTGTAATAGAAATCTTTCTTTTGCTTTAATTATACAAATAACGATGATTAATTATACAATAAAATAATATATCGGCTCCTAATGAAGATATGAGAATAATTTTTAGATATTCTGAAAGCAGAATCCATTTTGAGTCGCCCTGTCAAAGTTTGAAATTAATGCGCCCCTTAGATTCGGAAATGAGTCCCCCCTCTGAAAAAACGCAGTTGAAGGTCACGTGACCACGTCCTCCTTGCCTCTTGAAAATCGATCCAGACAATCGTCTGCCTTCTGGCATTCGCAGCGCCGAAAGAAATGAAAAATAATTTTTTATAGATCGATTTTTAAAGAATTTTTTCGGTTCTAATGGTCGTACGGGAATGATTTTTCGATTTTCTGAAAGCAAATGCTCTCGTGAATCTGTCTGTACGATTTTCGAATTTCTGGTCCCCCGACTTCATTGTTTTTCGAAAGCGCACTGGAGCGATGAATACAGGCCGGTCACGTGAAAATCCTCCGGAACACCTGCGGTGGCGGAGAATGAAATCGTTTTGCTGTTTATATGATCATAACTGAAATCGTTAAGACTTTCGATGTCTAGTCGAATGAGCCATACCCCGTCGTTTTCATGCCCGTAGAACCGAAGATAGGAAAGCGCCCCCTAGTGGTGAAAAAACGAAATAAAATCGGTGAGCTCTATCGATGTCGAGTCGAATTGATTTAGACTACCTGAGTTCTAGTTCAAAGACAGGGACCTGTAGAAAAACTTAAAACTTAAAAAAAAAAAAATCGATAACGGGCGAAGCCCGCTTTTCCCTATCATAATATCTGGATAGGGGTCCTTATTACTTTAATTATGATGTTTGGAATCAGTTTGGTGGACATCCGTAACATAGTTTCTTAGTTATAGAAACGGACCACAGTTAAAAGAAAAAAGCGGGGGGGGGGGGGGGTTGGCGATGACACTGCTTTTCCTCAAACAACTTATGTGGACTACCTGAGTTCTAGTTCAAAGACAGTGAGCTGTAGAAAAACTTAAAACTATAAAAAAAAAAAAAAAAAAAAAATCGATAACGGGCGAAGCCCGCTTTTTCCTATCATAATATCTGGTTGCCACTCTAAAACAAAAACTGAAAATACTCGTAATGCAGTTTTTAGACGCGGCCTACTTCTTAAAATCGTAATATCTAGCCGGCACTGTAATAGAAATCTTTCTTTTGCTTTAATTATACAAATAACGATGATTAATTATACAATAAAATAATATATCGGCTCCTAATGAACATATGAGAATAATTTTTAGATATTCTGAAAGCAGAATCCATTTTGAGTCGCCCTGTCAAAGTTTGAAATTAATGCGCCCCTTAGATTCGGAAATGCCCCCCCCCCCCCCCCCTCTGAAAAAACGCAGTTGACTATTTTATCTCTTTCAGAAATGACTTATCCACAGACGATTTGTCTCCATTGAATGTTGAAATAATAAAGAAGCTGTCTCTTCGGAATAGAAATAAATTCATTTGCCGTGTCATTAATGAGTTTTAATTGATATCTTCAAAAATTACTGGTCGATTTTTACGAATTTTTTTTTGTTGAATTCGCGATTTTTTTATACACGTGTTAGCAAATTTTCGCGAATGTAGAGTCATTATTTCCACTTGTTTCAAAAAGGACTGGGGCGATTCGATCTCGGATCTGTCGACCTGCATTCTTTACGGCAACCTCTTTTTACGTCTGGGGTCGATGTTGGGTGTCTGGTCAGTTTTTGGCCGAAATAAAGAAAAGTTACGGTCCGAATTTCAAAAAATTTGACGTTTTGCAACGACAAAAATCGGCCGCGTGTGTACCCCGATTTTTGGATCGATACCTCCGGTACATTTTTTTTTATTCGATGATGCGTTAAAAAGCGACGATTTGGATGTCTGCGATTATCAAAACGGAAGGCGAACTTTTCGCTGTTTTGACTTCTCTTCCAACTTCGGTTTCGGTCGGTAATTAAAACACTTTCGCTCATTAATAACTCCCCGGGTCCGGGTCGGAATCCCGACCCGATCGAAACTTGAGCGTCGCGCCTTTTTTGCGAATTTTTCGGTACGCGTCCGCCGTCGGTGCGTCGATTAGTCCGGGAGCCTTTGCGGGTACAAAGGCGGAGTGCACAGACACACAGACGTTTACGGCGCTTAATATTAGGGACTAGCTGGCTTCGCCCGCCAGCGGGCCCCTAATTTACATCGGTGCCTCGAAACTTTTGTATTCTCCGGCTCGCATCCCCCTCGAACCGAACGAACCTCCGACCCGGGTCCCCGCTGCCTTCGGCACCGTACACCGGTCGTGCTACGCACGCACCGGATAATCCCATAATTTGCATAATCACTTAATTTGCACATCGAATAGTATAAACCTCTAACTGAACTAATCTCCGACCCTGGTCCCCGCTGCCTTCGGCACCGTATACCGGTCGTGCTACGCACGCACCGGATAATCCCTTAAATTGCACATAGAATACTATAAACCTGTCAGTGAACGAACCTCCGGCTCTGGACCCCACTGCCTGCGGCACCGTATAGCAGTCGTTCCGACCCTGGTCCCCGCTGCCTTCGGCACCGTATACCGGTCGTGCTACGCACGCACCGGATAATCCCTTAAATTGCACATAGAATAGTATAAACCTGTCACTGGCTTCGCCCGCCAGCGGGCCCCTAATTTACATCGGTGCCTCGAATTGTAGAAAATCTCGAATCTTGTAAAACCTCAAACATGACGAACCGCCGACCCGTGTCCCCGCTGCCTTCGGCACCGTATACCGGTCGTGCTACGCACGCACCGGGTAATCCCTTAATTAGCACATTGAATTGTACAAACCTCTAACCGAACGATCCTCCGACCGTATACCGGTCGTGCTGCGCACGCACCGGATAATCCCTTAAATTGCACATAGAATAGTATAAACCTCTAACTGAACGAACCTCCGGCTCGGGTCCCCGCTGCCTGCGGCACCGTATAGCAGTCGTTCCGACCCTGGTCCCCGCTGCCTTCGGCACCGTATGACGGTCGTGCTACGCATGCACCGGATAATCCCTTAAATTGCACATGGAATAGTATAAACCTCTAACTGAACGAAAACCTGCGGCTCGGGTCCCCGCTGCCTGCGGCACCGTATAGCAGTCGTGCTGCGCACGCGCTGCAGTATACGTTAGTTCCACCTTCCGCCACCAGGTGGCGCAATCTGTTTATATGATCATAACTGAAATCGTTAAGACTTTCGATGTCGAGTCGAATGAGCCATACCCCGTCGTTTTCATGCCCGTAGAACCGAAGATAGGAAAGCGCCCCCTAGTGGTGAAAAAACGAAATAAAATCGGTAAGATGTATCGATGTCGAGTCGAATTTATTTAGACTACCTGAGTTCTAGTTCAAAGACAGGGACCTGTAGAAAAACTTAAAACTTAAAAAAAAAAAATCGATAACGGGCGAAGCCCGCTTTTCCCTATCATAATATCTGGATAGGGGGTCCTTATTACTTTAATTATGATGTTTGGAATCAGTTTGGTGGACATCCGTAACACAGTTTCTTAGTTATAGAAACGGACCACAGTTAAAAGAAAAAAGCGGGGGGGGGGAGGGGGGGTTTGGCGATGACACTGCTTTTCCTCAAACAACTTATGTAGACTACCTGTGTTCTAGTTCAAAGACAGTGAGCTGTAGAAAAACTTAAAACTAAAAAAAAAAAAAAAAAAAAAAAAAAATCGATAACGGGCGAAGCCCGCTTTTTCCTATCATAATATCTGGTTTCCACTCTAAAACAAAAACTTAAGATACTCGTTATGGCAGTTTTTAGACGCGGCCTACTTCTTAAAATCGTAATATCTAGCCGGCACTGTAATAGAAATCTTTCTTTTGCTTTAATTATACAAATAACGATGATTAATTATACAATAAAATAATATATCGGCTCCTAATGAAGATATGAGAATAATTTTTAGATATTCTGAAAGCAGAATCCATTTTGAGTCGCCCTGTCAAAGTTTGAAATTAATGCGCCCCTTAGATTCGGAAATGCCCCCCCCCCCCCCCTCTGAAAAAACGCAGTTGACTATTTTATCTCTTTCAGAAATGACTTATCCGCAGACGATTTGTCTCCGTTGAATGTTGAAATAAAAAAAAGCTGTCTCTTCCGAATAGAAATAAATTCATTTGCCGTGTCATTAATGAGTTTTAATTGATATCTTCAAAAATTACTGGTCGATTTTTACGAATTTTTTTTTGTTGAATTCGCGATTTTTTTATACACGTGTTAGCAAATTTTCGCGAATGTAGAGTCATTATTTCCACTTGTTTCAAAAAGGACTGGGGCGATTCGATCTCGGATCTGTCGACCTGCATTCTTTACGGCAACCTCTTTTTACGTCTGGGGTCGATGTTGGATGTCTGGTCAGTTTTTGGCCGAAATAAAGAAAAGTTACGGTCCGAATTTCAAAAAATTTGACGTTTTGCAACGACAAAAATCGGCCGCGTGTGTACCCCGATTTTTGGATCGATACCTCCGGTACATTTTTTTTTATTCGATGATGCGTTAAAAAGCGACGATTTGGATGTCTGCGATTATCAAAACGGAAGGCGAACTTTTCGCTGTTTTGACTTCTCTTCCAACTTCGGTTTCGGTCGGTAATTAAAACACTTTCGCTCATTAATAACTCCCCGGGTCCGGGTCGGAATCCCGACCCGATCGAAACTTGAGCGTCGCGCCTTTTTTGCGAATTTTTCGGTACGCGTCCGCCGTCGGTGCGTCGATTAGTCCGGGAGCCTTTGCGGGTACAAAGGCGGAGTGCACAGACACACAGACGTTTACGGCGCTTAATATTAGGGATTGGACGTGTGCTGCGGAAAGCCATGTTTAAGCATGTTGTATCAAACATAATACTTCGTCCAGTTAAAATACGTACATAATTACTGAAAAGCATTTTAAACAATAACTAAAATAATTTTCGTGCTTTTTTAAAAAATTAATTTTCAAAATCTGATATTTAATTTAGCGAAAATTTCATGTATAACCTTGCAATTTAAAATTTCAGAAGAAATAATTTTTATTTTCTTTGTCCTTTTAAGAGGCCAACTAGTGGCGTCATAAAAGAGCTATTCAAAAATTAATTTATAATTACTATTCTTCCTTTTTAAGAATTGCTGAAACCATGTATTGACCATGAAATTTCATTTCCATTCTGACCCGTGCGTTTCCCTTCCATTCAGTTTTTTTTTCTTTCTTTTTTTCTTTACGCAACTGGCAACATCGCGGTATCACTTAGAAGTACTTCACCTTCGCTGCTTCCTTGCCTAAATACTTCCTCTAATGTGATTTTCCAATCAATGTTATTCAATTCAGTTTATTCATCCTGCCACTCAATAAATATTCAATAATACGACACAATGCATTGTGAGAATAATAGTATCTGCATAAAGTTGTGACTCTGATTTCTATATTTGAGAATCTATATTCTAAAGCAAAAACATGTCCCTTTTTACAGTAGTTTGTATAGTGTAAGTGCGCTACATTTTGAACAATGTAATGTAGCGAACGCTACTTCAGGAATTTAAAAAAAAAAAAAAAAAAAAAAAAAAAAAAAAAAAAAAAAATCTGCCATTTTGCAAATTACGTGGTCAAAACTTGCTTCATTTGTGTAAAATTTGTTCTGCTCAACAATTTGCGAATCTCAGCGGTAAATCTCAACTGCAGCGTATTAGCAATGCACCGCATGAAGGCATAGATTTTCCCCATCGACACTTGCTGCTAAAACCAAATACCAACCCACCAAAGGAATTAATTTTCTTGCTGGCAACATTTATCTATTTACTCGTTATTAGGTCTTCATGTTTTAATGCCGGGATTCTTAATATACCAAATTGTTTTATTTACAGATGTATTTACTGTTTGCATTCAGAGTTGTTTTTTAGTAATTTTCTAGATTATACTATCTATAATTTAGATACCACAATCTAATAGATAATCTTTAGATAGTTTAGCTCTCTTAATTTTGCTACGAAATTTGTGAACTAACTTATAAAACTAACATTTTGGAGGGAAACACAAAACATTTTCTTGTTTCTTATCTTTCTTAATTTTTTTAATGTCCTCAGTAATGTCATATTGATTTAATTGTATCTCGGCAGACGCGATATAATGAGGAGTCGCTTTGTTCTTAATTTGTTCGTTCAATTTCTAGTGTAAATTGAACCGTTTAACAAAATCTGAAAGTAGCGAAATAGTGACTACTTTTGAAAAGTAGTTTGTAGTCGCTACTTTCTAAAACAAGTATAGTTGTAATTGTAGTTAACTACATTTTAGATAAAGTAGTTGTAATTCGTTACAATAAAAAATTAGTTTTTCCTACCCCTGTCCGTGAGTATCGCTGACGTCATATTTATAATAGCAACCACCTGACCAATAAAGTTCGCTTTTACTGCAACTTTTTTAACTTCTCCCTTCTATTACATTTCAAATTTTACAACGTCGCATATGAAAAGAATGCTCTTTCCAATGCAATTGTTTGAAAACTGCACCGTATTTCAATTTACAGATTTTTTGTACGGTTTTTAAGATAATTCTGAAACAGGAATCTTTTTTAAAAATCTACCTTTATTGCGCCCAGCCCGATTATAAAAGATTAACCGGTTTGCACTTAAAATAGAGGGTGTTTCTAAATGAATATCGGGGTTTTAACGCTTGGTAGTATTTATTACATACAACTTAAAATTATAATTAATACATAAAATGAAAGAGCAACTTAAACAGTTTTACCTACAAGCTTACAAGTGTTCAATGTGAAAACCTTTCGTCACACAGCACACATCCAGTCGATA
This sequence comes from Maratus michaelseni, assembly GCA_963931845.1. Taxonomy (NCBI): domain Eukaryota; kingdom Metazoa; phylum Arthropoda; class Arachnida; order Araneae; family Salticidae; genus Maratus; species Maratus michaelseni. The sequence goes on along the minus strand of OZ007595.1, from coordinate 69,755,328 downwards.
GCTCAGTTCTTCCCAAACGTTAATTGGTGTTTGTGGGGTAATTGTTGCAACAGCTGCCTCAATCCTGTTTCTTAGCTTGGGTAGGTCAGCTGATAGTGGAGGCACATACACTCGATCCTTTATGAACCCCAACAGGTAGAAATCACATGGCGTTAGATCGGGTGAGCGTAGAGTGGCGGGAAGAACTGAGCTATCGACTGGATGTGTGACGTGTGACGAAAGGTGTTCACATTGAACACTTGTAAGCTTGTAGGTAAAACTGTTTGAGTTGCTCTTTCGTTTTATGTATTAAGTATAATTTTAAGTTTTTTTATAATAGATACTACAAAGCGTTAAAACCCCGATATTCCTTTAGAAACACACTGTATTATAAATAATTCAGCATTTGTTTCAGCATTTGTTCCAAAACGAAATTAAAACTTCATCAATAAATAAATAGATAGATAAAATAATATAAATAAAACGCGAATTTAACAGACATGTAATCGAACTACGCGCTTAAGAGGCTACTCCACTCACGTGAACACATCCGCTCGCTAATGTTAATCCTATGGGAGAAATATTTTAAGATATTTTGTTCGCATTTCAATATTTTATTTATTTATTTATTTTTGCATTGGATAGCTGGGTATGCAGGCTCTTTTGTACTTTTGCGATTTTGATTACAAGTTATTTTTTTTTTTAATTAAGATACTTTCACTTTCGGAACCGGTTTTGATAGTGAAGGTATCCCCAATTAAAAAAACTGCAACCAAAATCGAAACGTAAAAAAGGGCCTGCATAGAGATTGACCTCAACTATCCAATCCCCCCCCCCCCCCCCCCCAAAAAAAAAAAAAAAAAAAAAAAAAAAAAAAAAAAAAAAAATATTTTAAAATATTGATATGCGAATGAGATATCTTAAAATAGATCCCCCATAGGATTAACATTAGCGAGCGGATGTTTTCGCGTGAGTGAAGTAGACTCTTAAGCCAATGACATTATCAGAATCAAAAACGTTGCTGCAATTAGCGAAATCTTTGACGATTTCTTCGGCTATTAACTCCTGGGATCAAACAAATCAAAAAAGTATCGCTTTTAATGAATTTCAAAACTTTATTTCAATACATTATTGCTATTTTTCATGTAAAAAATTCTTTTTGTTGTTGACAGTGTGCAATCTAAAAAATATTATACACTATTAAATGTGGAACATCTATTAGAGTTTTCAATTAAAATAATGATTTTTCACTTATAATCTGTAACCCGCGGGAAGCACGGTTTAGATTCCCTATACAACTGCAAAAGAAAAATAATTGTTGATTTTACAGCATAATACTAGCACCCCAGCTGCCAGTAATACAGTGGACTCCCTCTATCTGAACACTCTGTAATGTGAACACCCCGGTATTATGAACACTTTCTGATGGTCCCGGCGAAACTCCATAGACCTAACAAAAGATGAACTCTCTGTATTCTGAACACCCTCTAATCTGAACACACCACTATTATGAACGCTACTTTTGATCCCCATTCTAACCCGCCTCTCCGTAAACTGAACGTGTGTTTGCAGTCGGAATGCGGGGAATTCCCGCATCATGGAAATTCAGAAGAAGTGTTGCATAAGAATAAAAAGGTTCGATGAACTCTATTTAAAAATAAAGAAACAAAATGATTTCTAGATTTTAAGATCTACACTATGCTGAAATTTGTTTCAAAAATTCAGATAAAATCTTCAGATCAAAACAATAATTTTTTATGCAAAGAGATACAAGAAAAAATAATGTAAAAAACATGTCACGTGATTTCCCCTCTCCCAAGTTGAGATAAAAATAGAAAGATTGCGCAACAGAAATGCCCATTCACCAATGACAGATAAGAGACAACAGGTGTTAGAGGGGGTGGCTAAAAAAGGATCATGGTTTCTTTTCTGCACACATGGTAGCATTATCGCTTCTGTTTCTTTCTTCCTTTTTGCTCGGCAAAGAAAAATTTTTTCGTTCTTTCACTACCGTTGCAGGGAAAGAATCACACCACTTACGCAGATATTTGTCAGAAATAAGTAAGAAGACGACAAAACGGAAAGAACTGAAGATGCAGGAAAAATACGAAGTTGTTCAAAAATTAAAATCAAAAGTAAGTCAAAGAAAAATTGCATCTGAATTTGGAATTTCAGTAGGTCAAGTCAATGCCATCAGCAAGAAAGAGAAAGAAATTATAGCCGCTTTTGAAGCAAATGAACCTTCCTCAAAGTGTAGAATTTTCGAAAAGAAAACGGGAAACGAGAACATAAACAATCACGTCTGGAAGTTTTTTGCCAAATGAGAACGAAGAATCTTCCTGTCACTGGACCCCTGTTAAAGCAGATTGCTCTGGGTTTTGAAAAGGAGAAAATCACGGAATTCAAGGCATCAGAAGGATGGCTGACTCACTTCAAAAGTCGGCATAACATCGAATTCAAAATAATCAATGGTGAAGCTGCAGACGTAAATATCGACACTGTGGAGGAATGGAAAAGAAAGCTTCCGAATATAACGAAGGATTTCGATGCCGCTGACATTTTCAATGTTGACGAAACCGGCCTGTTTTTCAGAGCTTTTCCAAATAAAACCTTAGCAGAAAGAAGCGAGAAATGCGTAAACGGAAAAATGTCAAAAGAAAAACTTACCGTCATGCTTTGTGCCAGTTTTACGGGCTAGAAGCTCAAACCACTTGTGATCGGAAAAAGTGAAAAACCACGGTGCTTCAAAAATGTGAATATAGTATCATTGCCTGTGCACTCGAATCAAATCGAAAAACCTGGATGGCATTCAAAATTTTCTGACAATGGTTGGAGGGCATTAACGAGATGATGAAGAGAGAAGGAAGAAAAATTCTTCTTTTTGTGGATAATGCCAGATTACATACAAATGTGCAGCTGAGCAATGTGAGCCTGAAGTTCCTGCCACCGAACTGTACTTCTAAAATCCAACCACTAGATCAAGGAGTAATCAAGACCTTTAAAGCTCACTACCGAATTCATTTTTTGAAGAAAATACCCGTGGTGATGGAGGTGACAAATTCGGCAACCGAACTAACGAAGAAGGTCAATGTCATGGATGCTGTCTATTGGATATCAATTGCTTGGAATGAAATAACCCCCTACACCATCCAAAAATGCTTCTACAAAGCTGGATTCCCGTGTGAGAATGAGCAATCAAGGACAGAGGACCAAGAAGCAACAGCTGTGAGTAACTTGGGGTCAATTCTTCAGGAGCTTCATACTGAAATTGAACCTGGAGCTTATCTCAAAGCCGACGGAAGCCTTCCTGTTTGCGACAACATCGTTGAAGAGGAAGAGGGTTGTGAAGACGAAGCAGAACACAGAAGAGACCGATGAAACAAGAACTATTACCTTCAAGCAATATGGCCAAGGGATTCAAGACCTGTTGAACTATGCGGCTGAACATCACCCGGAAGCTTTTCCACTTCTTAAACAACCAGATAACCTGTACACAGCATGAGCATACACAATTCAAAAACAGACTAAAATTACTTACTTTTTTAAGTAATGTACCGATTATGTTTTCAAGTAATGTATTGTAAGTATGTAATTGTATATTTTGTAAAAATTTTTAATATACATTTAATATACATTTTTAATATACATTAAATAACATTTAATTAACTTTTTTTAATTAACTTTTTCAATAGTTTCTAAATTCAGCACCTCTATCTCGGTAACTTGTGTGGTTAACCAGGCTAAGTATTCTATACAGTCTTTAAACTCAATACATAGTAGTAGTAGTGCATTTCGCATTCTCCCTCTATAATGAACACCCCCATAATCTGAACACTTTTGGTCGGTCCCATGAGTGTTCAGAATAGAGAGAGTCCACTGTATATCGTAAAATTAACAGTAATAAACAGTAAAATAAGAAGACAGCGTATTACTGCTTATTTTACTGTTTATTACTGCTAATTTTACGTTATAATATTGGCAACTGGGTGCTAGTATTATACTGTAAAATCAACATCTTTTTTTTTTTTTTTTTCAGTATAGTGTTCTTAAATTCAAACTCGCTGTTTTCAAACCATATTAAAACATGCGCACAAGAAGCACGGGTCGTGGGCTGCCAAATATATGAGACACCAAATCTATATATAAAGATATTTTGAAAAACTGAAAATGTGTTTCATAATTTACATGATTTTATGCAGTACTAGATACAGTAGAACTCCAATTATCCGAACTCCGACTATCCGAATCGCTGATTATCCGAATCGCTTTCAGAATTTCAAGAAAAAAAAATTAAGACGGAAACGTACTGCGATTCGTAAAATAAAGATTCTGTCTACGCATGCTATTGTTTTTTCGTAGCGCGAACATTATTGGGATGATGAGTCACCGTCTCATAGTGCTGTTCGATTCGTCCGTCGCCAGGTGGCCGGCCCGGCACACGTGGGTTTCAGACCCTGGGTTTCAAATTCTAAATGATGCTAAAATTATTGAAACTGTGAGAGAAGAAAGTGTCGAGAGAAGAAGATGACCTTAGTGTCGAACTTGAAGCAGACACGGGACCATCAACTAGTGAAGCAATTGCCGACCTTGAAACTGCGTTGAAGTGGATGGAGCGTCAGCCTGAGTGTGATCCCATGCAATTTCTCACAGTCAAGCGAATGCACGACTTGGCTGCCCGAAAATGGATGAAGACTGTCAAACAGCTTACTTTAACCGAGATATTCAGCAAGCAATGATTTTCATTTACAGTACGGTACTTACATACTGTACTAATGTACAGCACTTGTAAGTACGCTTAACATGTAAAAGTGTTGCATTTTCATTTAATTGATTAAAAGATCTTTTTCTTTAAAAATAGTTTTTTTCTCCCGTTTTCAACATGCATACTGTAATTAATTAAAATACACCCTTTTTTCGGAAAAAATCCAATTATCCGAATTTTTGATTATCCGAATGGGGTCCGGTTCCAATTGATTCGGATAATTGGAGTTCTACTGTAGCAAGATGGGAAAACTAAATCGAGATAATGAATTTATTTTCCTACAAAATTCTGATATAATTCGCTAAACATTAAACCAGTTCAGACTTTAGGGTTGTTCTTAAATCCAAACTGGCTACTTTATAACAGATTTTTTAATTGTTCTTTTCCATATTTTAATAAAAGATCTTTAAGAAAATACTGTCAAGAAAAACGTGTTGTCACGTGACACGAATCGCTTATAACTTGATAAGTAATTTATTTATTTTTAAAAAAATGGAAAACTCATTTCGATTCCAAATTGCTTGAATAGTCAGGTTTGCCAATTTTATGACTGCGTTTACAAATGTGTCAGAAAGTTTCGTGTTATTGAGCAAATCATTTGAGAACCCACCTTCACGGTACTCAATGTCCAGCAGTACAACACTCAAGGCCAGATAAGAGGCATGGGGACCTTGGGCACGGCGGAGTCTCGAGGCTCCCAATTCGGGAGTCTAAAATCTTCAGATAGTTTTTAAAAACTACAGTAGAATTATACGATTTGCATAGTTCATAGTATTATACTATAGCAAGATATGAAAACTAAAGAAAGACGAAATAAAAGACAAACAAACGAAGTCATAAACACTTTTCAACTATGTTGGAAAGTGTTAAAAAAAAAGAAAAGAAAAGAAATTACATTTCAAGCAATTGTTCAGATAGATTGTTCAAAATTGATAGCCCCAATTAAAAAAAAAAAAAACAAGAACGAAAAATCATGCGTCAAGCATAGATTATGTAACACTTTCCAACGCTTCCAAAATAATTTTACAAATCATTACCGTTTTATAAGCTGAAAGATAACATCTAAGTAAACAATTTGGAAAACGCATAACATATTTAAAAACGTAATTTCTGGAATTTCCAACATATATTTCCAACACTAGCTGTTTAACCCGTTCTACGCACGGGAGTTCATGAATTTAATTCTAAAATGTGAATAAAATGAGTTTAATTCCCCTGTTAACGTGTTGAGTTGTTCAATAACAATACGATTTAGAACAAAAAAATACTACTGTGCATTTTTTTTGTAATGAAACTTAATTTATGTTGCTATGGCAGCAGACGATAAAACGATATCTTTGGAATAAGGGAATAAATAGAATAAAAATGTTGTTGCCGTTTGTGATAAAATGTTTTTCTTCGTAATACCCGTAATAATGTTTTTGTTCGTAATACCCGCTACAGCTTGTTAGTATTGCAGCGTGGCGTCCATAATATGTATATCTCACAGTGCAGTAAAGGGGGGTGCTGGGAGGAGGAGATGTTCAAGTGTCCTACAGAAAATGACTAATTAGGAGGACCACTATGCATTTTTTTAAAATTTGTTCATTTGGTTAAGCTATGAACTTAATTACGAATTTGGCTTAAACTATAATTCGGAAATAGTGGTAACTACTACTCATAAATTTACTTTAATGTTATAGAGGGTGACTATTAAGTTAATTATAATGTTTGTAATCAGTTGCGTTGAAATCGGAAAGATAGTTGCTGAGTTATGGAAACGGGGCATAGTTAGAGAAAAAAAAACTTGAAGGAGGAGCCGGGGAGGAGCGAAAGTTTAAGTTCACTTCAGTAAATTACTAATTAGGAGGACTACTATGCATCTTTAAAAATTCGTTCGTTTGGTTAAGCTAGGAACTTAATTAGAAATTTTTCTTAGACTGTTATTCGGAAATAGTGGTACCCGCTACTCACAAATTTATTTTAATGCTATAGACGTTGATTATTAAGTTAAATATGATGTTTGGAATCAGTTGCACTGAAATCGGAAAATTAGTTGCTGAGATATGAAAACATGGTACAATTAGACAAAAAACCTTGAGGGAGGGCCCGGGGGGAGCGGATGTTCAAGTGCCTTTTAGCAAATGATAAATTAAAAGAGCCACTATATGCATCTTTAAAGATTGATTCATTTGGTCATGCTAGGAACTTAATTTGAAATTTGGCTTAGACTATTATTCGGAAATACTGGTAACTGTTTTCTAGAAGTACACCCTGAAGCTATGAATGCTGATTTTTATGATAATTTAGCAGAATGGAACTGGTTTGGAGAAGTCCTGAGTTCTGGAAATAAAGCGCAGTTAGAGAAAAAACCTTGAGGGAGGGGCCGCGAGGAAGCACGTGGTCAAGTGCTCAACAACAAATCACTAACTTTGACTGTCGGTATGCATCAAATGAATACGGGCTCTGTACTTTTATTAGGAACATAAATTTAACTTTCACAAAAACTGTTATTCTAAAATAGCGGTATTATCTATATAAAACAGCGATTAAACGTTACGGATGCAGCTATAAATGTTAAATTTGTTAAATGTAATTAGTTCTGTTGAAATCAGAGCAGTAGATTTGGATTCATTATTAAGGAGGGTCAGTTAATGAAAAAGCCGCCGCCAAGTGGCGCGCGGTCAAGTAAAATATATGTGATATTTAATAAAAAATCGTTTATCCCCTACCCCTGCCCATCCCCGCATATTTAACAAATAATCTGCTAAATAAAGTTTTCTGTATTAATAATCTCTATCATACTAATATACGTCATGTAAAAAAACCCTTAAACCTAGCTAATTATCATTCATAAAGTCGATAAAATCCTTTACAATTAAGATTTTAGCATTTAAAAATGGTTAATAATTAAGTTGATTGTCTACATGTTATATAATCTCTGATCCATCAATTTTAAACACTCGACTCGCAATGATTCCTGCCTTGATTTATTTAATGACTTCTGCGGAGATTTTATACAACCAACCAACCGAAGATTAAAAAGCGTATTTTTGATGAGATCTCTTTGTGGATGGATTTTAATTAATAATTAATCTATCAAAAATCTATTTAAAAATTTCGAATTTTTTGCCCCAATCGTTCATGACCGCCCTACCAGCTACCCGTGTGCAAAATTTCGTAGCCCTGCGCCCTGCGGTTTTCGAGTTTTTGAGGTTACATAGATAGATACGCGAACGGTTTTTAATAGTATAGATATACAATATTCGGAAAAATATCCGAATACTTTTATTCAGCCCTGAATATGATCTATAGATTTGTATATATACTACATAGGATGCTAAATTTTAGTTTAATTAGGAAACGCGTAGCACAGTTTAAAATTCTCCTTCTGGAGTTTCTTTCAATAAACGGAAATGTGTTCGCGAACTTTTGTGCTGCCCTGTATATGAAATACAGAATTTATACACACCAATAGACAAAAAGTGAGTTAAATTTAAAATCGCGTTCAGCAACTTAAAACGCACTTCCAGGAATTATTGTTAACAGTCAGTAGATAATTCTTTTGTGTGTCCCTGTCAATGAACGATGACTGCTATACACACAATATTCTGTAGTAAGCCTCTTGTAATGCACCTTAGTGATATACAGTGTCTCACAAAAGTGATGGGACACTTGTGCTTTATAAAAAGAAACTGCAATAAAATAAATAAACAAACATGTGCAAAAATTTTTTGGGTGTGTTTCATATTTAAAGTTAGTAACAATTATTACATAACATACATTTTGTCAAAATATTAAAATATTAATTTAGTAAAAATACAATTGTTCAGAACGGAGCAAAAAATGGCTCACATAAGTGATGGGACACTTACTTTTCCATCAAATATTTATCCAAAAATTTTACTTTTTAAAAGGTTTTAATATTTTGTTGGATTTCCTTTTACTTTTAAAACATGATTTAATCTTTTTGGGATGGATTCGACTAATTTTTTTGTGATTTCTGGAGTGATTTTACCCCATTTTTCTTGAAGCACCGATTTTAGTTGTTGTTTTGAAGAAATGGTGTGTTTGCGAATTCTTGATTCCAATTCTTGCCAAATATTCTCTATGGGATTTAAGTCTGGAGATTGTGGTGGTGTTTTTATTATTTCAGGACAGTTATATAGCAGCCAGAGTCTAACGTTCAGAGCAGTGTGCTTGGGGTCATTGTCCTGGTAGAATTTAAAATCGTTATGAAGGTTCAATTTTCGTGCTGAAGATTTCAAATTTTGCTTTAAAATATCAATATACTTGTACTGATCCATTATACTGTCAATAAAAACAAGATTACCAACTCCAGCGGACGACATACACCCCCATACCATAACTCCTCCTCCACCATGTTTTACTGTTGGTACCAAGTTCTGTTTGTGAAGTTCTTCCCTGGGTTTTCTCCACACCAAGATTCTACCGTCAGAACCAAATATATTAAATTTACTCTCATCAGCAAATATAACTTTATTCCAGTAATCAGAATTCTTATTTATGTTGGATTTTGCGAAAGCTAGTCTGAGTTTTCTATTCTTTTCACTTACGAAGAATTTTTTCCTGGCTACTCTACCGTGATATCCAGCAGATCGAATTACCCTTCTAATAGTTTCAGGATTAACAATTATTCCATATAATGCTTGTAAATCAGCAGCAACTTTTGAAGCACTAATTCTTGGATTTTTTTTAATATTTCGAACGATAATTCGCTTTATTCCATTGGATAGCTTTGATGGTCAGCCAGGTCTTCTTTTATCCTGAATCATATGATTCTTTTTATATCGTTTAATGATATTGAAAACTGTTGAACGACTCAAGTTAACTGTTTCAGCAGTTTTTCTAATAGATTTTCCACGTTCAATATGCAAATTAATAACTAATTTTCGAATTTCAGGCAAAGTTTCTTTTCGTTTAGCATTCATGACTACACAGAGCTAAAAAACACAAAAATTCCAAAACAAACTGGAGAGAAATACTGCAGACGATTTTATAAATTATTGCCAATTGCTTTTAAGTAAAAATAAAACCCCAAAAAATATTTTTATTGCTTATTTCAGACGATTTTTGTTGCATATATAATGGTGTCCCATCACTTATGTGAGCTATTTTTTGCTCCGTTCTAAACATTTGTATTTTTATTAAATTAATATTTTAATATTTTGACAAAATGTATGTTATGTAATAATCTTTACTAAATTTAAGTATGAAACACACCCACAAAAAAAATGTGTACATGTTTTTTTAATTTATTTGATTAGTTTCCTTTTGTAAAGCACAAGTGTCCCATCACTTATGTGAGACACTGTATATAAATTTCAATGCGTTTAAAATAGTGAAACATTATTTAATTAAACCGCAAACGAATTTTCTCCATAGACGTAATGTAACGGATTTCTTTTGACTGTCCCTGTAAAGTAAATATAAGTGCTATGCACACCCTATTCCATATTAAGCTTCTTGTAATGCACCTTAGTGATATACAGTGTCTCACATAAGTGATGGGACACTTGTGCTTTACAAAAGGAAACTAATCAAATAAATTAAAAAAACATGTACACATTTTTTTTGTGGGTGTGTTTCATACTTAAATTTAGTAAAGATTATTACATAACATACATTTTGTCAAAATATTAAAATATTAATTTAATAAAAATACAAATGTTTAGAACGGAGCAAAAAATAGCTCACATAAGTGATGGGACACCATTATATATGCAACAAAAATCGCCTGAAATAAGCAATAAAAATATTTTTTGGGGTTTTATTTTTACTTAAAAGCAATTGGCAATAATTTATAAAATCGTCTGCAGTATTTCTCTCCATTTTTGTTTTGGAATTTTTGTGTTTTTTAGCTCTGTGTAGTCATGAATGCTAAACGAAAAGAAACTTCGCCTGAAATTCGAAAATTAGTTATTAATTTGCATATTGAACGTGGAAAATCTATTAGAAAAACTGCTGAAACAGTTAACTTGAGTCGTTCAACAGTTTTCAATATCATTAAACGATATAAAAAGAATCATATGATTCAGGATAAAAGAAGACCTGGCTGACCATCAAAGCTATCCAATGGAATAAAGCGAATTATCGTTCGAAATATTAAAAAAAATCCAAGAATTAGTGCTTCAAAAGTTGCTGCTGATTTACAAGCATTATATGGAATAATTGTTAATCCTGAAACTATTAGAAAGGTAATTCGATCTGCTGGATATCACGGTAGAGTAGCCAGGAAAAAATTCTTCGTAAGTGAAAAGAATAGAAAACTCAGACTAGCTTTCGCAAAATCCAACATAAATAAGAATTCTGATTACTGGAATAAAGTTATATTTGCTGATGAGAGTAAATTTAATATATTTGGTTCTGACGGTAGAATCTTGGTGTGGAGAAAACCCAGGGAAGAACTTCGCAAACAGAACTTGGTACCAACAGTAAAACATGGTGGAGGAGGAGTTATGGTATGGGGGTGTATGTCGTCCGCTGGAGTTGGTAATTTTGTTTTTATTGACAGTATAATGGATCAGTAGAAGTATATTGATATTTTAAAGCAAAATTTGAAATCTTCAGCACGAAAATTGAACCTTCATAACGATTTTAAATTCTACCAGGACAATGACCCCAAGCACACTGCTCTGAACGTTAGACTCTGGCTGCTATATAACTGTCCTGAAATAATAAAAACACCACCACAATCTCCAGACTTAAATCCCATAGAGAATATTTGGCAAGAATTGGAATCAAGAATTCGCAAACACACCATTTCTTCAAAACAACAACTAAAATCGGTGCTTCAAGAAGAATGGGGTAAAATCACTCCAGAAATCACAAAAAAAATAGTCGAATCCATCCCAAAAAGATTAAATCATGTTTTAAAAGTAAAAGGAAATCCAACAAAATATTAAAACCTTTTAAAAAGTAAAATTTGTGGATAAATATTTGATGGAAAAGTAAGTGTCCCATCACTTATGTGAGCCATTTTTTGCTCCGTTCTGAACAATTGTATTTTTACTAAATTAATATTTTAATATTTTGACAAAATGTATGTTATGTAATAATTGTTACTAACTTTAAATATGAAACACACCCAAAAAATTTTTGCACATGTTTGTTTATTTATTTTATTGCAGTTTCTTTTTATAAAGCACAAGTGTCCCATCACTTTTGTGAGACACTGTATATCAATTACAATGTATTTGAAATTGCGTAACATCATTAAAATAAACCGCAAATGATTTTTCCCCATAGACCGTAAAGTAACGGAATTCTTTTGAGTGTCCCTGTAAAAAAACTATAAGTGCTCCACGCTTCAGTTGAAATAGGGAACGACAATAACATATAAAAATTGCAGGGCAATCCGAGCATATTTACGGGAGTTAGAGCACGGCCATACGGCCAGACAAACCGAAGTCATAAACACTTTTCAACTAGGTTGGAAAGTGTTAAAAAGACTAAAAAGACAAAAATATGTACTTTTTAATTCTAAAAAAGCAAAATTATCTCAAAATTCCCATGTTTTGGAAAATTTTTTTAATTCTTTTCCCAGATAATACGGATTTTTTTTCTTTCGCTTGCAAAGTTATTTCCATAAGTAAAGCTTAAATTATGTTGAGCTTTTTTGTTGTTGTTAATCCTTCAGAGTGAAAAACTGTATTGCTCAAATCCTCAAGGAAGGGAAAGATAGCAGACGATGAAAACTAACTTGTGCGTTTGTTTAGATTTGTGAAATTGAGGAGCATTTCTCCGAACTCATTGACATCGACACACTTATCGGTAATAAAATTACCTTTCATCACTGGATAGCGGCTTTCGCAAGTGATGCTCATCAGATTAGGGGAATCAATGTCAGGGTGTCTGACGTAAACATATGATTACCAAGGAAGCGTAAAGAAAAAAGTAGTGATTATTTATTTATTTATTTAGTTTAAGTGTTTAAAACAGGTTTATTATTATTATTTATTTTTTTATTTTTTTAAAAGATAAGACCGATTTTAAATGATTGTCTCTTAACTTGCGACTTCCACTGTTACAGCGCCTAGAATGTAAACGGCTACATAATCCTAACTTAAATTTATTCCAAATTTAGAAAATAAATAATTAAATCTTGGAAAAGACAAATTTAAAATAATAATAATAATAAATTTAAAACTTTTCTTAGAAGCCATGTTTTTCAAAGAAAGAAGGAACTAGTCAGATGTGCCAATCTCAAAACTTTCTTCTATCGCATACATATTAATTCTACAAAAAACGTAATTTTTTCTAATTAGGCATTTTAGAAACAATTTTTTTTTTGCTTATTATAAGTATGCAAATTAAACCTAGATTGTAGAATTGAGTGATTCCGTCCCCTTCTGTTCCCTTCTGGGGGAATATCCCCTTTTTCAACTAGGATCTGACGTCTATAGTTAAAAACGTATGTATGAATACACTAGATTAATCTAGTGTATTCACGTATCCAGCGTTTACTGGAGTTCCATTACCTGCGATCTTTTCTGTTGAGCTGATTAAAATATCAGACCAGATGCTTTGATCAATAAGGTTAACTGGATGAATTATGCCCTCCAGATTCGACCGGGATAGCTCAGTGGTAGAGCGTGGCGGCTTCAGCCAAGCGATCCCAGGTTCGAATCCTGGCCCGGACATCTTTCGTTCAGTTGGAAATTTACAACTTGTATGATTACTTTACCAATTTGAAATAATTGTGTTAAAAAATAATCTAGTGTATTCACGTTTTCCAGCGTTTACTGGAGTTCCTTTACCTGCGATCTTTTATATTGAGCTGATTAAAATATCAGACCAGATGCTTTGATCAATAAGGTTAACTGGATGAATTATGCCCTCCAGATTCGACCGGGATAGCTCAGTGGTAGAGCGTGGCGGCTTCAGCCAAGCGATCCCAGGTTCGAATCCTGGCCCGGACATTTTTCGTCCAGTTGGAAATTTACAACTTGTATGATTACTTTACCAATTTGAAATAATTGTGTTAAAAAATAATCTAGTGTAACCGGTTTTAGCTTGGTTTTTGGTGCGCTGGGTTATTAAATGGCGGTATGATTCAGCCTGTATTATAGGAGCTCTATTCCTATCCCCCCTGCGTCAGCCATATATGACCGCAGTGAGCTGCGCGTAAACCTCTCTACCTCCAAGTTTCTTCTTTCGTCGCAAATCAACTACGCACAGAGGAATATATATATACTAGGGGGCTCAGCCCCCTACTCGCTAACGCTCGCCAACCCCCCGTGAATTGCGAAGCAATTCACATTGAGATCGCTACGCGGTCGCAGCTCGCTCGCCCCTTTTTATTTTTGCAGTAATTCTAGCCGGAATTCAACCGCCGCGGTGGGCGGCCAAATTGCGTGCGCAACCGCTGCTACATCCCGTATATTATACTCTGTTGCACGAAGTGCTGCCGCTGACAAGCAGCCAAGAGCTCCGTCAAATATCCCTGCGTGCGAGCCGTATGCCTTACACTCTAAATAGAAAAAAAAAACTTACAAAAATTGATTTATACCGGAAAATTTTCAGAGGAAAAATACATAAGTCAAAGAACGGGTGGGTGGGATCGGAAAATTTAATTTAGCGAAGGACCCTATGTACTTCCCGAATATATATGTCTCGGAAGGCGGTTGGGGGTGGGTCAACCGCCGCGGTGAGCGGCCAAATTGCGTGCGCAACCGCTGCTACGTCCCGTATATTATACTCTCTTGCACGAAGTGCTGCCGCTGAGAAGCGGCCAAGAGCTCCGTCAAATATCCCTGCGTGCCTAACTACCATAAATCATTTGAACATATGAAATTGACAATTTTTTTAATGTAAAAAAGTAATTGAACTCCGTTGAAAACACAACTAAAAATGCATTTAGTTGGAGCTACTAATAAGCATATAAATCATTTAAATATGAAGGATCTTGGAAACATAATATTGTACAACGCGGCTTATTGATTAAAAAAAAAAAAAAAAAACACTACGTAATAGGAAGATAGTTTATCATCAATGATTGTTTAATGGATACGCTTATCCATTCATGCTATCTGTCCTTCCACCCTCCTCTCAGGGTCAAAGGGGACCAAAAGCCAAGATTTACGGCCTACACAATTATCAGACAAGAAAGCTCTTGACGGGTCCTGCAGTACCCTCCAATTTTCAAAAAGGCCGCAAAAACATTATTTTTATCGTTATAGTGGTGTGATTTCCAATATTTTCGAGACGTTAAGGGAAATGTTAGCTAATTTTCCATTCTAAAATGTTTAAAAAAACAATTTAGGTAGATATATATATAAAAAATGATTAAAAATTAATTTTCTTAATAAGCAAGATTTCATAAAGAATTGGTACAATTTTCGATTAAACTTTGTTTCCATATTTTTTATATGTGTGAGAGAGACTACGATTCGGTAATTAAAAGTAATATTTTATTCACTGTCGAGAAATCGTGAAAATATTACTTCTTACAATTGTTAAAAGTTTACTGTACTGTTTAAATAGATTTAAATTAATTTACGAATTATGAAACATATATATAATTTAGTATATTAATTATTTTTTATTGCAGTTAAAAATACAGCCCTTCATAAATAAGATACAATTGTTCATAAAATTTATGAAACCATAGGAATAATAAATACCAAACACCAAACTATAATAAATATGCATGAGTAACTCTAACTAATTAACCAAAACATTCCCTAAATTAAAAACTAATATATCTGCAATTAAGAAAAATAAAAATAATTTCTTTAAAGCTTGTATATTTTAAATTCTTAAATACAGATTAATTAAGCATACAAGATTAAATACGTGTAATTATACTATTATTCGCTCAAAGCTAATTAAACAAAGAAATGAAATTTCCTGTTATTATAAGCCTGCATTTGATGATCAAAATTAGTATAGTACTTTACTTAAAGAAGCACTTCAATATTTACAAAATATATCCTATGCAACACAATTTGCTAATATTAAAAAAAAAAAAAAAAAAAAAAAAAAAAAAAATCTATGAGTATATATAGATATAATATATACACGCATTTAAATATTTCATTTTGATTAGCAGATTTTGCCAGGTGAAATTTGGGTGCTGTTGAGGGCCCCATCACAAATATCTATTTAATAAAACAGGCACCTTCGCAAAATTCATTTTTTAAAAATAGGTCTTTTTACGAAATTCTATTCCATAAAAACTTACTATTTTTACTATTAATTATTTATTATTTTGTGACGTTTTAAAACGTGACTAAACTAAACTAAAAAAACTAACTGCATTGCATTTCTAACATACTTAAAAAAAATACAATACTCATACTCAGGAAAACTCTAGACGATCCTACTTGTGTATCACACGACAAAATTTTATAATTCCTATAGCAACATTACGAATTATAAAAGTTTTTCTTATAACATTTGAAAAAATATGTTTTTGTTAACTTCCAGAAACGAATAAAGGAGAAAACCTCTTTGTTCAATTACCACCTGATTCGAACCAATCCCTTATCACAAACAGATCTCAGCTGCCTATTTATGTCCTTTCCGACACCACGGGGGGCTAAAACCCAACTCATCCTAACCTCAATGCAACAAAATGGATGCCTTTGAGAATATGTCATCTGTATCTTAAGTACTTTTCCCTATTTTCCCCATTTTTATCTCCTTCTTAGTTGCGTTATAGATATCTCACCAATATATATATAGATATTCCTCCGTGCAAATACGGTAAAGGTCAAATATGGCGGACGCAGGAGAGGGGGGGGGGGGAGAAGAACTCTTGCTTCGGCTTCAAGTTTTACACGGTATAGGGCAGTTGCAATTGACGTCAGGTTGGAGGTCACACACTACAAGTAGACAGTTCTGATTGGTGGAAGTACCCTGACCTCCAAGTGAAATACAATGGTTGATCAGCTGATTGCAACTTCCCTATTAGATTGATATCTCGACTCCATATTGGGAATTCAAGCGCTCAAATACGCCATCTGGTGGAGAAAAGAAATAACTTCTCGCTTCAGAAAAATTTCTTCCAAGCCCATTGCATTACACGCATTTTTAATTTGTTGATATATATATATTTTTTTTGTACAATATTAAATTTTATGTAATATTTGTGTTCTGTATTTATATGATAAGGTAAAAATTATCCAAATTTGAATATCAAACAATTTCACATGCGTTTACAATAAATAATGGTTTCAATGGAACTTTAGCATTAGTTAAAGGGACAATTTTCCTGTACCGACGGCTGCGACCAGCGCCTCTATAGGCCGTTTTTTAAGTCCCAATATCTTCTTAGCTCCATGCACGGACCGCGCCGGATGCTGTTAATCTTCGGTGTTCTGATGGGAACCGGCACTGCACCGGATCGTATGCAAGTGGCTCATTGCATATGCATTATGAGTAAAGTTATCACATGCCATTTGGCGTAATTTGCGAGAGTGATAAGGCACGAGTGGTTTTTTTGTGATAAGTATTTGTTATCCGTGTCGCCGAGTTTACCCCCGTGGGCTTCTGGCGGCGCATGATAGTTTTATATCGATTTTAACCACGTTGCCAGAATCGCTCATGTTAGACGATCGTATGTTAAGAATTTGTTTTTCTCCACTCTCCACGATATGTACGAGGCTATTCTGACACCAAAATTTAAATAATAATTGAAATATAAAATTAAAGTACAATTCCGAGCATCTTCCGATACCATGTACCTTTTAACCAATTTAACTTTAACTGATATTAATGTTATGTTCTGTCTGTTCGTTCACAGATTTCAGTTTAGCGCCATTGGAGTGTCTTATGATTAATCAAGTCTTATGTTTAATCTGCTTTTCAGTGTATTATTATTATGATTGTTCGCTCTGGGCAATCAATTGCCAATTGTTATTGTGGTAACTCTCCACTAGTTACTTTATATTATTGAAACAAATCCTTCACTGTTGAGATATATTTATAAAATAATAATCATACTTGAAAACAGATTTAAAAAGTCCCTAAACTCAGCTACAACTTTCAAACAAATTTCATTCAAAAATGCATTTTTTTCCCTTTTCGGTAATGTAAAATTTAACCAATGGTATACTTAGAAGTTATGTATGAGTGATTAAATAGAAACCGATTTTTGGCAGCTATTCAAAAGTGGCTTACACATTTCTGATGTCGACAAAAAAATCCGCAATGAAAGAAATTGTCGCTAAAAACTATGCGCGATACGATGCCTATTTTTAACATGCAATGCAGTACTGTGTACCTTAACAACATATTCAAATTTCGTGGCCATTAGCATTTTTACAAAAGTTAGAGCCTATCAAAAAAATGTGGTACCCCAAAAGTTCTCGACACATTTTAAAATTCAATAAAAGATCAAGCAAATGGCGTACGAGAGTGCGGTTTGGACGAAAAGGCTGAAATTTTGTTTAAGCAAATAAAAAAATTAGTTCCAAAAATTTCTCATAGATGGCGCTGCTTCTGGAAAGTTATCGAATAGGTAGAATGCCTTTATACATAACAATAGCGAAAGACGCATAATACGTATGTACAGTTTTGATCCAAACTATGGCAACTCACATTTCAGAAGTTAACAATACTCGTCTATCCATCCTCACTTGTTTAATCGAACTCAGGAGGGCGAGTATTGTTAAGTTCTAGAATGTAGGTTGCCATAGTTTATACTAAAATTTTGCGGAGGAAGGGGCACTTTAATAAGAAAAGGACAAAATCTGCTCTTACAATGATTATGTGTGCTCATTTAAAATTTGGGTAGGTTGCGTTAATTAGAGATCCCGTTATAGTCGTTTTAATGTATTAGGCTATTACATTATACTGAACTTTATACACGCTATCTGAGGTCGAGACTAAAATTTGTCTACAAGAGGCATTTACTTTTGAATATTAGCATAAGCGCTCATATCAGAGTATGTGTTATTAATGTTTATTAGTTAAAAATACCTAAAAAAATTCATTGTTCTAGTAGTGGATATTTAACATATAAATTCAAAATGTTGTCCTATATCCAAGATCATTCGCTAAATTGAAAATTTTCTGTTAAACTTTATGCACGCAACCTGGGTCGAGGCTAAAACTCTCCGGCTGGCGGTATGTGCGGCTGCACATACTGGTATTCTGGCGGTACAGTGGCTACCACATTACCTGTAGAATTTTGTTGGGTACAGCGATCACATGGTTGGGAAATCTGATGTTTGCTTGCTTTATAGCTAACTGCAACTGTCGTTCTTTATGACTCCTACTGTACACTTGAGACCTGACCATTTGATTGGTCTACCTTTAATAGGACTATGATATAATTGGCCAACGTCGCTAGGATGGTTCCTGCAATGTTCCTACGATCAAAATGTAACGGTAGATTGGTTGACGGGAGTGTTTGATTGTAAACATGCCCATAACTTTACCCAAAAGCGTTCACAGCCGTTTTAA
Source organism: Maratus michaelseni (assembly GCA_963931845.1). Lineage (NCBI taxonomy): Eukaryota > Metazoa > Arthropoda > Arachnida > Araneae > Salticidae > Maratus > Maratus michaelseni. The sequence continues at coordinate 69,736,175 of OZ007595.1, read as the reverse complement.
CCCATCTTTACCCTGAAAAATTCGAGGCTAACGAAAAAGACAGGTTACCGCGGTCCATTCCACTTATCTTTTTTTATAGACCGCTAGAGTGACGGGATGCTCTTTTCGTACACCTGCATTGGTGCATTCGAGCATCACGTGACTCCCGCGGTCTGTAAAAAAAGATACGCGTAAAGCACATCATCTATTTGGTATTACTCCAGCAAGGTAGTGATAGCAAACAGGTTGCTCAGCATGCAGAGGAACCTACTCCTCTGTGTAACCAAATGTTACTCGACAACTTCCACGGATGCTCAGCAGGTCTTGTCAGGGATTGTTCCCCTTGACTTGCGTGCGGAGCTGGACAGGGACTATACGTCCCTTGTCCGATGGAAGAAGAGCGTTGACGGTACCGGATTAGACTCCGAGTCGGTCGACCTCTGGAGGCCCACTCCCAGACTAGAGGATCTCTGGCGGGTCCGGTGGACCGCGGACTTGAATCCGCAGACACCGTGTTCTTACTACACGGACGGATCCAAGCAAGAGGACGGCACAGCAGGTTGTGCGTTCCTTGCTGTGTCAGGAGACCAAGTAGTAGTGGAGAGCCAGTTCCGTCTCTCAGATGGTGCGGAAGTGTTTGCAGTCAATGTTCATGCGATCAAGGAAGCAATCACCCATGCCCACCTGAGAGGTCTCGGGGAACTCGACGTCTTCTCAGACTCGAGGTCGGCGCTTCACGGACTTGTGCCTCAGCACAGGGCCATTGCCGAGATTAGGGACCTGATTGGGACAACAGGAATTGAAGTTCACATGCACTGGGTCCGGGCTCATGTCGGTCACATTTTTAATGAAAGGGCGGACATATTGGCAAAAGAAGCCACGGCACGTCAGTCTGTCGATGTAGTGATTCTGGTAACCCGCCGCCAAGCCAAGAAAGACCTTTTTGGACGAATATTGTCCAAATGGCAGGAGAGATGGGACCGATCTGGGACTGGTCGCAGGACGTATGAATCTTTCCCACGCGTCGGCGTCCGCCGACTGCAGGGCGATTTCTATATAAATCAGGTCTTCACGGGACACGGCACCTTCGGTGACCATCAGGCTCGTTTCTTTTACCACAACTCTACATGTTTTTGTGGAGTTGGGGTAAGTAACATAAGCCACGTGCTTTTTCGGTGTGAGCTCTGGAAGTCTGTTCGGGAAAAGTACTTTCCCCGCGACTTTAGGACGCGAACGCCATGCGATCTCTGCCTAGACGGCTACGCAAGGAAAGGAATTCGGCTGATAATTCACCGGCTCCTAATGCGTAAGTTAGATCGAAACCTTGGTCGCCGAAGAGCTCGCCGCAATCACCGAGCTCTTCGCGGTGAAAGACCACAGTTGAACGCACTGCCGATCGCCCGTGGTCCCCGCGGTGCAGGAGGCGGAGGTGCAAAGGCTTGAGACTTGTCTCGTAAGCAGGCATCGATCTCTCGAAGGATCTCCTTCGCTGAGTGACTATTAAATCTGCCGGGTCCGCTCCTTTAGCGCGCTTGAGGGGGTCCACGTCCCTCAGAGTCCGGTAGTGGATCTTTCTTCTCCATTTTGAGCGTGACCTCCCAAGGGATACCGTGTCGCTTGGATCTCGATGCCTCGCGGGTATCTCCTTGGAGAAGGACTGCTCTTTTGTAGTGATATATATGTAGTAGTGATACATGTAGTTTCTGAGCGTGACCTCCCAAGGGATACCGTGTCGGCTTGGATCTCGATGTCTCGCGGGTATCTCCTTGGAGAAGGACTGCTCATTTTATAGTGATATATGTGTAGTTGTGTTTATTTGTAGTAGTTATATATATGTAGTAGTGTATTATATGTGAACCTCACGGAGGAAGAGGCTAGTTGCTCGCTTACATAGCATGTCAACGTTCGACCTCTGTGGGAAAGCAAAAGTTGTCGCGGCAGCACGACGACTTGGGAACCATTTCCCCAAGTGGGGTTTCGGCGACGGGTGGCCTTCGCCAGTTTGCCACGGGTTCGTCCTGTGGGGAGTTTCCCTAGAGTGGGGTTACTGTCCTAGCGACCTATGTCATCGACCCGTGGGTACTAGGTTAGAGGGTCCGCAGTGAGGTGCGGCTCTCTGGCCGGCCGTAGCGCCGTAGCGAGACAAAGCTACTGGCGCAGTAAAAGTCTCTCAGGACTTGGGAACGGTGGTCGATTGTGTGCGGTGCGTCCCGCACCGGGACGCCTGCGGCGCATGTCTCTTTTACCAGCAGCTGACGTGACATGGGTAAAGTCCATTAATAAAATATTTGAACATTATATCTTTTAAGACACAACTGCTTCTAAAATCCCGGCAAAGAATGTCCAAAAATTATCCCAAAAAGAAATAAGCGTTAAAGAACAAACCCTTAACATTTGAGCGAGCCCTCTTGCTCTTGCCATTCCACAATGCTGCACGCAGTAATATTTTTTTGGCCAAATTATTAGTCTATATTCCCATCTCACCAAGAGTGTTCAAACGCGACCTACGTTACACTCTGTCGGTGCATGACGTTTAAAACGTCACATGGAGTGGTTCATTTTTACACGGCGATTGATGCAAATCTAGTGCGCGCTGTTTTGTACCAATCGCCGTGTAAAAATGATACACTCCATGTGACGTTTTAAAAGTCATCGCGGTTCAAACTAAGACTCCTACAAAAGGAGCTGACGCATATCCATTTTGTTTCGGATTATTGGTACCCAGTTCAGCATCAATCTATCGCAGCCAGAGTTGGGGTTGCCTAAGACTCGGTTCTGATTAGCTTGGTTTTTCGACTGGGCTCCAATTCGGGTGCCAAATCTCAAGGATGCGTCAGCCTCTATTATAGGAGTTCTAGTTCAAAAGTTGAGGGATTGTAAATTAGCGTCCAAGCGAGTATAGAGCAGTTCATATCACGTGAGTTTTACAGTAAAACTAGAGTTGCAAAAGTTGGGTTTATTCCCGGGTTTATTTCCAATAGACCCGGTTTATTCCCAGGTTTATTCCCAAAAGACCTGGTTTATTCCCAAAAAACCCGGTTTATTACCAAAAAACCCGGTTTATTCCCAGGTTTAAACCGGGTTTTTTCTAGCCTTTGCAACTCTAAGTAAAACGGTGAAAAAGCTGTAGGACACACAAGTAGAAAAAGCATTAATAAAGGTACCGATATCTGTCCTACAGCAGCAGCAAAAACCTGTTCGTGACGTCCCCTTGCACAATTCTATTGTCAAACTCTGGAATGTAGCTGTGCTGAACACGGCATGAGCACACGCCCTCACTCCTCTAGGCGAGTTTCGTCAATTTCTGCAATGTACGTTTGTTGTAATCACAGATTAAACATAGTCATATTTAATATATTATATTTTAATTTTAATGCCTGAGGAAGACCAATCGGCTGAGGGCGAACCCAGCCGTTGAGCGTTTAATGTCTTCTCCGGCACGCAGGGATTAAACGTGGCAGTACAGACTTCGCCAAATGGCTGGTCCTGCCGGGCAAAGCCCCACGCGACAGGAACTAAACACACAGAAAAAAAACAAAAAAAAAAACAATGTAGGGTCTGTCGCTGGAACCAGCGTTCCTACGCGACAGGCAGCGACAGACAGGATGATGGAGAAGGTGCGCCTGCACCAGTTGTACAGTCCGCTTGAAGAATGGATGAGCAGTTCAGTGGTATGACTGCACCACTTGTACAGTTCATAGCTGACGGCCCTTTGAAGAGGTGACAGTGCAGGATTTCCACGCGACAAGGAGCGCCACACATTTGCGCTGAAACCCGTGCACTGTAGGAAGGCTGATATAAAATACTGAGCGCCAGTGATGATGTTGCTGAGCATAAGAGCGGTCCCAATGAAGAGAAGTTAAAAACATTGAAATCATTAAAATTATAAGTGAGAGCTTGTCCCTTAGACTAGAAGCTTGAAGACAAAAAAGTTAGGGTAAAGATTAGGATGAACTTAAGAATTATGAATTAAACTAAGAAAGAGAAATTAATAAATAATTTAAGACCACAACAAATGCAAAGATTAAGTGAGATTTGAGTAGAAATTTATAAATTTCTAGTAGCTTATGGTTTAAGACTGGCCTCGTTATTATGTTTATCAGCCAGGATGGTGGCGGATGAGACGGTGAAGATCTGAGGTGCCAAGAGACAGTCAGGGGACAGGTAAAATAATAATGAGTGGGTTTAATATATTATATTATAATTATTATTTATTATATAAATATTATATTATAAATATTATTTATTATATGAATATTATATTATAATTATTAATATATTATAAGTCATATTAAATATGTTATATTTAATCTGTGGGCTCGCCAAGGTGCTTGGCGATTCGCTTTTGTCCTGAATCGTCTCAACCCCGTATGTCGTCTCTCTCATATCTAGGCTTCCTTAAGCATTTTGAACTTGTTCGTACAATTGACTTGTTCATTCATGATTATTTGTTCATCTTCCAAATTTTCACTCTTTTCGAAATTCTTGTCAAATTCAAGCTTCTGACTGGTAAATCCAAGGTAAATCCCGTTTGAAAACAGAAAATAACGAAAAATGTATCTGGACTGGGAGCTGAAGGATCTCGGACTTGTGTTCTGTGTTAGATCAACGACACAACGCGATGTCAGCGCCCTCTAGACACGTTTTGAGTTGCGAATTATTCGCTGGTCGCATTGCTACTGAAGCAAGAAATATTAATCGAATACTTTCGATGTATCGAATAATTCGACTGCAGGTCGAACGATCATTCACTTTTTCTTTTGTTTATATTTTTCCTGAAGATCGCTTCCCATCAGCAGTGCATCTTTCTTTTAATTATTCACAAATTAAAAGTTAAAATGTCCTTTTGTAATAAGTTTTGTCGAATCTTATTATTTCCTGTACTAAAATCAAAATTAAATTTTAATAATTCTTCAAAACAAATGAAATCTTTGTGTACGGTATATAACCAACAGTATAATATTAGATATTTTTCTTTTTCTAGTAAATATAACTGTTCCAATCCAGCTTATGAACATACATCTGAGCAAAATTCAAAAGCTCTTGGAAAAATTCAACCAAAACTACTTTTAGCATTTACATGCAAAATCTGCAATGCCAGAATTGAGAAACATATTTCGAAACTCTCTTATACTAAAGGAGTTGTAATTGTTAGATGCGATGGATGTTCAGAAAATCATTTGATTGCAGATAATCTTGGATGGTTTCCCAATTTAAAATCCATGAGGTAATGCATTAAATAGCTGGACTTATTTGGATAAATTTTCGTACCATATAGTACTTTGAAACTTAACCAAATGCAATTTCTAAAGTTTGCTTTTAATGGGTCTTTAAAATATCTTTATATTTTAAATTTACTTGATTAATTAAGATGTAGTATCATTTAAATTCCTGGTTTATCTACCTGGTTTGATTATATTTTTGCACTATTTTTTGTTACTGTTGTTAATTTATTTTGTGTAATTGTTTATTTTGTGAAAATATTTGTATTATGATCTGTTATTTTCATTTATTTTTAACCAAAGCAAAAATTACTTATGTATATGTTATATTTAGTTTAAAATCAATTATAGTTTGCAATTTCTTAAATTTAATAAAAGTTCTGAAATGTCTCAAAAATTTTAAACTAAAAAATTTATATCATTATGTATTATCATAAAAGTATATGTGATCATACTTTTGATTACAGTCTAAATTGAAAAGACATGAAGGTAAGATACAGTAAATTCATTGGGATAAAATAAAATTCAGCATCTTAACCCTCCTAATACCAACTTTGTTTCCTTTCATTGAGTACCACCAAGCGCGGATCCAAGGAGGAGGTCATGGGGGTCATAACCCCCCTCTAAACGGAAAACATTTCTATAGAACAATACGTTTTTCTCTTTTTTAACTGCTTGGAATTTTTAATCTTTCTGATACATTCATGGAGTAATTTTGAAATAGAAATGCATGAAAATTGAAGGCATTATTGTTTAAGCAGTAAAGAGTCGAAATAGTTTTTAATTTTCTTATAAATGTGGTACATTTTGAATTGTATTTGATTGCTTCCTCAAGACGATATTTCCATAATTATCGAGTCTCAAAAACCGGCTTAAAATGCAAACTTCGAGAAAAATTTCTGCAAGATTCTTTGCATTTATAAGAAAATGGGAAATTCTTGGTATCTGGATAAAACATGCAAATTTTGTATATTTATGAATATACCTGCAAATTTCATGCACTTATAAAAGAAAATGAATTTGGGTATATGTCAGAAAATAGTCAATTTGGATCTAAGATATAAAAACTGCTAATGAAGACATGTGACCCCCCCCCCCAAAAAAAAAAGTCATGACCCCCCTCTAAATGGAGGGCTGGAACCGCCTCTGAGTACCACTGACGTCATATGTGACCCCCACTAAGATTTTTATTTTGTTACATGTAATATCATAACTAAATGATTATAAACCTTAAATTTATTCATTTTGTTACAAAAAATGTGTTTTAATATAAAATAATACAAAAACATAATATAAAACACCAACTTTTTTTTCTTTCATTGAGTACCACTAGGGTCATATGTAACACCACTAAGATTTTTATTTTATTACATGTAATATTCTAACTAAATGATTACAAACCTAAAATTTATTCATTTTGTTACAAAAAAACGTGAAAAATATAAAAATAATAATATAAAATACCAACTTTTTCTTCTTTCATTGAGCACCACTGGGGTCATATGTGACCCCACTAAGATTTTTATTTTATTACATGTAATATTATAACTAAATGATTATAAACCTTAAATTTATTTGCTTTGTTACAAAAAATATCTTTTAGTGTAAAATATTATAAAATTTTGTGTCCAAAATTTTATCTAATTAATATATAAATTTATATTAGGGTCACAGGTGACCCCAGTGGTACTCAGTGAATAAATAGTAAATAGAATTTACCCATTTTATTAATTTCCTCTATATGAGTCAAATGTTATAATGCATAAAATGAACAAATTCATTTTTTTTTTCAGAATTTTATAACTCATATATTTTTTACAGTTGTACGGTAAAGTTGCTCTAGGGTCACAGGTGACCCCATGGTAGTAGGAGGGTTAAATTAGCAGAGCTTCTCTTTTGATAATAGAATTTTAATTTGGAGTACGTAATTTATGTCACATTTCTATATTGAAGTTACCAAGTAGAATAGTTATAATGACGATTAAGCATTTAAAATATTAAATTTTATGCTTAAAAATTTAGATTTTCCCCCCTTCACTTAATTTTGTACTGTATGATACACACACACAAAAAAAAAAAAAAAAAAAAAAAAACTTATATGATGGGATACACATATGAATTAAAATGAAATATTGCACACTTACAAATTGTGACAACACACACACATTTGTTAAATACGAGATTAGTTCTAGATGGATTAAAAGAAAAAAAGTGTAAAGTAAGAAAAAAAATGTCCTTCAAAAAGTAATTTTTTCTAATTATTATACATACAGTCATAAAGTCTTTCCGTGATTACAATAATTTATTGCAGAAAAACTAATATAATTAGGCATATGTTTTTTTTTCAATATATTGTAAAGAGATGAAGTTTTTAATACAAGTACTTAAGTGAGTAAATTTCGATGCAAGCACCCTTGGTAGCTCGAAGAATGTCAAGACAGTATTCCATTTCTTGCCACATATTTCCCAACATTTGGGCTGTCACACTAGGCACAGCATCTGTGATACTGACCTTGAGTGTTTCTATATCTTCTACTGGTGTTGCAAACACTCTGACCTTTATGTACCCTCAAAAGAAAAAAATCTAGAGTAATATTGGGTGAGAGAGGAGGCCATGGTGTAGTTTTGATAAAAATAGAATGAAGTTTCTGCATAAGTGGTGCCATCTGATGGACTAAAAAAACCCTTAAAAACATGACTTTTTCATAATAAAAATTGGTACTTTTATTGTTATAGCGTCTCCCCCCTCCAGAATGAATCGCCAAGCTACCAAGATTTATCGCCAAATTATAAAGCATATATGGCATTTTAATAATATATGATGAATATAACATTTCATAACGTATATGGCCAAGTTATAGTCATATATGACATGTGTATAAGATGTATATAATGACATATGACGTAAATAATATGTATATAATGATGTATGTGGCACATATATGAGCGTTTGGAGTATATACAGGGTGGTTATAATATAAGTATCTCTATTCGGAGCTGTCTGTAGCTTGGAAGAATAACCCGAGTGAAACCAAAATCTGTATACTTGCTATTGGAGAAGGGGGGAAGAAGAATGGATCAATAAAAAATAGTTGCAATAATTGCCAACAGATGGCACTATGGTGCTTGTCAGTGCAAACGTCTTTGTGTACCGTGGAGTAAGGCTGGGCGATATCTCAATTTCAATATCGTGGTATATCATCAGCTAAATATCGCGATATGACGATATATCGTGATATTAAAACTAAATATATAGAATAAATAAAAGAATATTTTGAGAAGAAGAAAGAAAGAAAAAAATCCCTGACGGCTCGGCCTACAGGCACAGGTAGATTTCAAAGACGCAGACTGTGGGGCACCTATTTGTTGGGATTTGCGGAAGAAATGACCTTTTTGCCATGATGCCGCAGTTGGGGCCACCCACAATCTAACTTGTTTGCAGGCGGAGCCGGTAGGGATTTTTTTTTTTTGCTATAAGGGTTGGTTTTATAAAAAAAACTTGTCAATATAAAAGTTTTAGATAATATTAAGAGGATTTATAATAAATTTAGGCGGATTTGATATCTTGTGAATTGACGAAGTTATGAATTTTTTTCTTCTACCCCTCCCCTCCCTCCCCAAGATTAAATATATCATTCGTAGCAATGAATAAAAATTTCGCCTTCAAGGGACCCGGGCTAGTAAAACCTCATCTGGCACCAAGGATGGAAATTTTAAATACTTCCATATTCCATTATTAAAACAATTGCTATATATAACATCTTTTAAAGTGCATTACTTGCATAAAAAAATCTATAAATAATATAAAATAAGTTTTACTAAATTATTCGCCAACTTCCGCTTTATGAAATTTTAGCTTCTTGTGAAATCTCTAATCAAACAAAAATTTTCGGTTTGCTCATTGTAATTATTGGTTCACTTCACACCCTCCTCCACTCAATTTATAATATAATAAATTAATACAGAATATTACATTAAAACAATCAGCAATTTCCTGTACTGATATATTCAAAATCCCAAATAACTGAAATAAACACTTCAGAGAAACATTATCTATCATGTAAAATATTTCAACAGAATTTGTTTTACTTTAACATTACAGTCAGTGAGAAATTCAGGGGTGATGCTTAGTCCCTAGAGTCACCACATTTTCGGTTAGTTAATGTCCCGAAAGTGCAAATCTCCCCCCCCCCCCCCCCCCCCCACACGCTAAGGCTGCGGACATTGCACATCCCTCCAGACGGATGCATATCCAGCCCATCCAAACTCATAAATCTTATCGGAGTATCTGAAAGGAGGGTGGCTATCTTTGGCATTAATCGCCAACGTAAAGAGGGCAGTTTTTTCTACTTTCTGTGAAAGTCGTAAGATTTTTTTTTATGTTGTTGTTATTTTTTCTAATTATCTCTACTGGTTACTGAACAAATGCAACTGAAAAATTATTTCAACAGAGACATGTTATATTACAAACAATGGTGTTAAATTCAGCAAGAAAAGCTACTGTGAAAATTCTGAAACTGAAAGGCTAAACTTTTAAAAGCTGACATATATATATATATATATACACTCATGTAAAGTGAAAAAAAAATTTTTTTTTCTTTAGTATGCATTCACTTAAAATATGTTTATTATTTGTATTTTTTAAAAAAATGTAACTTATTTTTGAGAAATATTGGTAAAAATTGAATTTTTCCAGAAAAAAACCGAAAAAAAAAACAGGTTTTTATTTTCCGCCACTTCAAAATTTCCAGAAATTTTACATCTCTACAGGTGTCTAAATTTTACGAAACATTAATAATCGTTATAATTAAGATAATTTTTTACAATCTTGCTTTGCCGCAAAAAACTAATCAAAGCAATGAAAAATTTAAAATGTACTGTTATGATTAAGCATACAATCTGACAAGTTATTATAATGCCATTAACTTGCTATAGTTACAGAAAGTAATATATTCTCCTGTGTCATTCATTGTATGTTATCTATTTTTATTTTTAAAAATGAAACACACAAAACTATAAATTTAATAATACCTTACTAGTCAAAATGAAATAAACAGTTTAATGTTTCATTAACTATTTAGATCAATAATTCAGGAATTTAAAATAGCAACAAAACTAATAATTGACTCAACAATTTTTCAATATATCAATAATGACAAATTATTATACATTATAAGAAATATAAGGAATATTTCTCATGTCGTCACGTGACAACAATCGCTTATAACTCGATAAGTAATTCATTTATCGAAAAAGAGAAAGCAACATTCGATTCCAAAACTCTTCCAAAATCTAATAATGTATAAATAATCCTAACATTATTATTTTATTAGAGGTTAATTTTTAAAATGACTACGTAAAATAAATACATATTTGAATATGAATGAATATATATTCAATTTACTGCATGATAAAAAATAAAATTTATGTAAGAAATGTAATCATAGATTATTCTTTTTTTACGATGCAGTTAAGAACCATTTTATCTTTCCTCAGAATATGAAAAATTTTACCAACATTTCGTTTATGATGCACATGTATCATTTCAGTACACATTTCAGTCTGAAATATTAGCTGCAAACAACTAGACTGTTTGTATTAAGTGAAAATGGGTTACTCTTCCATAATCGAGCTCATGGGAATACTTTTGCTTTATAATAGATATATAAATATAACAATAAAATACAATAAAAATTATTTATATCAAGACTCCCTTATCATAGATCAGACTTGACAATCCGGAGAAAGTCTATGGGAGAAAATGTCCGCAGTAATTGCCAACATATTAATTGACTTTCTCCGGAAAGTATCGCCGCCTGGTGGATACTACCGATACTAGTTCATAAGCAAATGCATAGAACAAACGGAGCTGTGAAAAATTTTCGTGTTATTTCGTGTCGTAAATACTCCTATTACCATGGAGATCATGCTTATTACTGACGATTGATGGCGCTAGTAGCAGGACAACCATGCGGTCAAAGGAAACTTGCTGATTGTGAGGCCTGATACTATGATAAGGAGGCCTTGATTTATATATTGCTTACATGGATTTCAAGGAAAATAAATAAACCTGCAATAAGAGTTAATTTTAATTTAGTGCTAATTTCAAAATAAATGCAGTAGCACGATTAACTCTTCAGAATAGGGGTTTGAACAGGTCCTGTGAATTTTACTGTTGAAAAGTCTAAAATTGTACTATTAAAATGTGTAAAACCTAAAGTAGTGAAAATAGGAAAAATTCCATATGTCCAACCATTGTACTTTTATTAACAATATGAAGAAATATCTAAAAATATTGGTTACTAATTATTATTATTTATTTTTTTTAATCTTGTGAAAGCAAGGTAAAAATTTGACAAATGTGTATGAAAATTATAAAAATATAGATCTATAAAAATATAAGAAATTGTCAAAATCAAATAGAAGAAAAAATATTTCAATTCTACTTTCAAATCGTAAAAAAAACCATTGTTTAAAAGAAATTCAATCCAAGTAATGTTTAGTAAAAATGTATTTTATTTCCTAGATTTTAAATTAAAAGAGGGTACATGTTTAAATCTAAGATAATTATTTTTAAGAATTATATGTTTATTATGAAAGTTTGTGAATAAACAAACTCTGAAGCAATTAATTAAAAATTATGGAGTACAAAAAATTAGTTCTATGAACTAAATTATTTGGTTAATATAGCCCCATCCAAACTTTTGGTTGGTCTGACAGAACTTTATGTTAGCTTGATATAGTTATATGAACCAAATAGATTTGGTTACAAAAACCAAATAGATTTGGTTACAAGAACCAAATAAACAAATTGATTTGGTTGCAAGAAACAAATTAATTTGGTTATTATAACCAAATCCATTTGGTTATGATAATTATTAACCAAATAGATTTGGTTCTTACAACCAAATTCATTTGGTTACAATAACTATTAACCAAATAGATTTGGTTATGACAACTAAATAAAGCTAATCAAATAATTTGGTCCCTCCAGCCAAACATTTGGATGGAGCTATAGTGACAAAAATATTTGGTTGACACAACTATATTTTTGTTTCTTCAACCAAATAGTTTTTTCTGTGTATTTGTGATAGTTTATGCACATATACACATACTACGTGTGAATAGCTTTGGGACTGACCTCTATTCCAATGTATAAGTGTACAAATATATAAGTATCAGAAATTGAAAAAGTGGCGGCTCAACCTGAACCCCACCCGCAAAAGTCAAAACCCAACCAAAAAAAAAAAAAAACTATTTATTTCCATGCATTTTTGGGAAAAAAAAAATTCTATATTTCCCAGTACATTTGGCTAAAATCATAACTCAGAATTTCCCTTCATTAGGCAAAATCTCAGCCAAGACTGAATAGTAACCTTTTTTTTTTATTATTGCTTTGAGAGAGGCTGCACAAAGGAATTGTACTAGTTATCTCCCCTGGTTCCCGTAATAAAACTGTCAACAACCATCGGAGTACGTCGGAAGTGGCGGAGTCCAGCCAAAGCAATAAAAGATCAAAAGTGCCGACGTAATAATACAATAGGATGGATGGCGACGTACTCGCACTGTTCGCAGCTTAAATACCATAATGCCATGGACGGCGACGAAACACAGGGGGGGGTGTAAGATATTGAAACAGTTGTGCTGCTAGTCCTCAACATGCAATACAGAAATTTAACAAATAAAAAATATAATTTTTTTTTTTTTTTTTACATCTCTTTTTCGTCAGATGAGATAATTTTTCAACACATAAACTCAAACAAAATAAAAAAAAATAATAAAAACTTTGTTCCATGAGAGTTTTAGCGGGCAGATCCCCAGTGACCAAAATTTCATAGTTCTTTCTTCTGTCAGTGCATAATTAATCATGCTACTTGGGGATAAGTAAATTATGTATTTTTTTCAACATAAAAAAATACAGATTTAAATTTCAAAATTCAGGGAGGGGCAATTGTCCTCCCTTGCCGGCGCCCATGATAATCCCCCCCCTCCACACACACACACCTACCCGCCATCCCGAACCTTCGAGATACCTATCTGAGAAAAATGTCTGAATTCAAGACTGGTTAGAGTATTAAATGGTCATCAAGCACATTTTTTCATGATAATGGAAACAAGTTGGAAACTGTATGTCAAACGTGACAAATGAGGTGCGTTCGTACTATAGCTAGTTATATAAATATTCCGATCTTGATGATTTTTAATTCTGTGAAATGAATTGTATCGTCTGCAGATTAATTTCTGTCATAAAATAAGTATCTCGATCGCTTGACGATTAAACTTCGGAAACTCCTGTAACAAGAAAGCACTGATTTAAAAAAAAAAAATCAAATTTCTTAATAAATATTTTTATTAATATCTGCTAAAGTTTTGATTAAATTTTCATAAAATTTGAAATGTCTCGACAAAATTCTGCAAAGATAATATATCTTAAATTTCAAACCATTCGTTTGTGGATTGTGTCCTCCAGCACAATGGCCATGTGGAACCTGAATGTGATCGGCACCGCTATGCAAAAGCATAACTGCGACGCTTTTCAATAAATTAGGTTTGTCATCCGGATTTACGCCTGAATTCTTTGTTTTTGTATTACACATTACCTGTCACACTCAAAAGCGCCATCTGTCGGCGATTATTGCAATTATTTTTTTTATTGTTCCATACTTCTTCCCCCAAGTTACAGACAACTCCAAATAAAGATACTTATATTATAACCACCCGGTATATGCATGCATCATACATTCTAATACGAGGTAAAATTGTGTGTTTATATATACCGTAATTTCCGGCGTATAATCCGCAGATCAAACAATTCTGTTCCAACCCAGAAATTTTATTCAGTAATTAAAGCCAAATATTTACAGCGATCTATTACGTTACATTTTATAGAATAAAATTTCTGGGTCGAAACACGATTGTTTGATCCACGGATTATACGCCGGAAATTACGGTATATATATACACACAGTCAACTCCCTCTAATCCGCATAGCTTGGGACCAAAGGTTATGCAGATTATAGGTCATTACTTTGTTTACATTTTTTTTCCTGTAATTTTACAGAAAATTAATTATCAATGCATAAATTAATTGGTAAAAATTCTTTTTTACCAATTAAGATATTGTAAAACATTGAATTATTTAATTAAAAATCACATTATATTTCAGGAAACATTATTTAAATTTTATTTTACAATTTCTTTTGTTTGTTTTTAAAACTTTCAAACATATTATCAATTGTAATTTGTTTGTGAACTTTTGGTCTAGTACTTTTTCTTGGAGTCTATTTCAGTAGAATTCAACAGAGTAGTATTTATAATGTCATCATCTGTGAAACTCTCTGTAATTGGAGCTTCATCTTGTGAGGATATCCATTGAATTATATTTTCTCCATTCAAGAAATCAGGCACAACAGTTAGTGAATTTTTTGGTTTTAGTTTTGTATTAGTGAATTTTTCTGCAGATTTATGTTTAGCACTATCCAAACACCAAACCGAAACCACTAAAGTCCACATCATCACCATTACTGTCTATAAATAAAGATGCTAGCCACAAATTATGCCTTCCATCTACTAAAGTGTCTTTGCATGCAAAGACCCATGCATTAAGAGAAAAATACAGCTCTTAATTGTAAATTGCCTTCTATACTCCTCCATATTAGCTGATAAATCAGAGGTTATAATTTTGTGCATAAATTCCATTTTGTATTGGCATTTCATGCTACGAATAATTCCTTGATCCACTGGCTGAATAAGGGAATTTGTATTCGGAGGTAAAAGTAATGTAGAGGTGATGTCTTTTTTCAATATTTTTGGATGTGCAGCACAATTGTCTAAGAGCAATGATATTTTATAGTTTACAAGTAAACCGACTTTTGTTCTACAATGCATATAGGCTTCATTTACAAAATGGTTTTCAAACCATTCTGTGAAAATTTGCTGAGTGGCACCATGATTTTTTATTTTTATAATATGTAACAGGCAGGAAGGAAGTCTCCTGATTTTTTACGTTTTTTTCAGTTGAAAAATAAAATTTTACTTCATTGAAATGCAAAAATTTAGATGGAGGGACTGACTACCGATTGTCGATCAAATTGCCGTCCTTTGAATTTCTCTCGCAAAGTTAATGGTAACCAAATTTTCACTGTTTACATCTGAAACAGTGTGTGGATTATAGAGTTGCTGATTAGAGAGAGTTGACTGTATATAAATATGCAAATTTTATCTTAAAAACGGCTCTAACGATTTTGACGAAATTTTGTATCCTACCATTTTAGGACACCAGAAAACCATTGAGCTAGGTCACATCTTCGAGAAATTAGATTAGTGGGTCTATTTGGGTCAGAGTCAAGCTAATTGTATCTAAAAAACGGTTCAAACGATTTTGACTAAATTTTATATCCTACCATTTTTGGGCACGAGAAGACTATTGGGCTGGGTCACATGTTCAAGAACTTTTGATTAGTGGTCAACGCAGGTCAAGTTAATTTTATCTAAAAAATGGCTCTAACGATTTTGATTAAATTTTGTATCCTACGAGTTTCGGGCACGATAAAATCATTGGGCTAGGTCACATGTCAGAGAAAATTCGATTAGTGGGTCATTTTTGGGTCAAGCTAATTTTATCTAAAAATTGACTCAGACTATTTAGACTAAATTTTGCATCCTATGGTTTTCAGGCACGAGAAGACTGTTGGGCTAGGTCACATGTTCGAGAAAATTCAATTAGTGGGTAATTATGGGTCAAGCTATTTTATCTTAAAAACGGCTCAGAGGATTTGAACTAAATTTAGTATCCTACAGTTTTAGGGAGCGAGAAGACTATTGAGCTAGGTCACATGTTCGAGAAATTTCGATTATGGGTCAAGCTATTTTTATCTTAAAAACGGCTCAGACGATTTGAACTAAATTATATATCCTACAGTTTTTGGGCATGAAAAAATCATTGGGCTAGGTCACATGCTCGAGAAAATCGATTAGTGGATCAAGCTAACTTTATCTAAAAAACAGCTCAGACTATTTTGACTAAATTTTATATCCTATGATTTTCGGGCATGAGAAGACAATTGGGCTTGGTCACATGTTCGAGAAAATTTGATTAGTAGGATGATATTTGAACTCAAAGCTAATTTTGAAGCTCGGTCTTCCCTGCTTGCATGATGCATATATAAGCTTTGCGATGATCTTGGCGAAATCATAGCTGGAACCTTGGCATAGTCGTAATTGTGGAGGCCACTATAACACGAAAGTACCTAAAAATTTTGCAGTTTTATATCCAATTGTTATTTCATAATAATTTTTTGTAATCGAGGAAAGACTTTATGACCACCCTGTATATTTCAAATTTTTGTTATTTTAAAAATGTAATATTTGAAGTTTTTGTCATGACAGTTTAAACCATGGTTAAAATCACCATGCGTCAAAAACATGCCAACACTGCAAGATGTCTATAATTTGCTTTACACCGTTCGAAAATAGCTCAAGATGTGATATTTTGTTTCCTTTTTTTTAAATAACATTTCAATGTGAAAACATATCTTATCAATGTACTCAAGGCGTGATAAATACATGATTTTAATTTCAGTATTCTCTTGTAGGAATATTGAAGAAATTATGGCTGCTAAAGGAGAAAAAGTTAAAAAAACTGTTGATGATTTCACAGTTTCTGAAGCAACTATTAGTAAGGATCCTGAAGACACAACTGCACATTAGCTGTTTTATTTTTCTAAAAAAAGGGAACAATATATGTCTGTTAAATTTAACTAAATAAATGAAAATTTAAAAACAATTTTTAAAGGATGTTTCTAATTTTCTTATTTTAATGTAGTTATGACTAATAAATTTTTTTTACATCAACCCCAGGGTAATGTTTCTATTTTGTGCATTTAAAAAAAAAAAAAATATATACATTTCTAATCAAGTATAATGAATGTAAAACTTCATTAGTTACTAAGATATTTATTGCATAAAATATATGATCAGAAATAAATTCTTATGTATGGATATGCATAATCAGCAATGAATTCAGGAAGTAGACTGAGGAAGGGGAAATCACCCCTCTCACTCCAGAGCATCAAACTGTCCATACCCCATAGTTTATATATTTTTATATTAGTATTTATATTTATATAGTTTTATATTTATTAATAGCCCATCAAGGATTTTTTGCAAATTTGTACAAAATAAGGACTTTTAAAGCATAAAAAATTAAGGGCTTTCACAGACCATATGAACCTAGAGCTCCTATATTCATGCTGAATCATCCCTGCCATTTAATAACCTGCAACCAAAAACCAAGCTAAAACCAGTTAGCATTACCATAGTGGTGAATGGAGAGGGACATTAAACCCCTGCTCTGGCAGTAAACTAATGCTGAGCTGGGTTACAACATGGCAGTTATTTTGGGCAACAAGATGGATTTGTGTCAGCTTCCTTTATAGGAGCCTTATATGAGCCCCGAGATACACATACACAAACTTCTATCTTTTTTATTATACAGTGGCGGACAAAAAAACTGCATCACCTGCAAAAAAGTGGAAAACGCTGCAAATAATGTTTTTCAAGTACAGGTATTATGGAAGGATGATATTTTTACGATACAATACAGTTGTAGGATTAATCTCAATTAAATTTTATTGGGATTTTTAAATTATTTACACATAATTATTTGGAAAAATGGAAAAAAGTGAAAAACGCAATATTTAAAAAAACTTGGAACAAAGTAATAGATGCGCAATTTCTGTAGTTAATATAAATTCTACATAACTGCAGCCATAACATATATACTTAGATGTGAATAGATGCATAAGGATCACTTCAGTATTTAGTAGATCCTCCACGAGCTGCGATGACAGGCTTGCAGCGGTCCGGCATAGAATATATCAACTTTTGAATGTAATTCTGGCTAATTCTATGCAACCAGACCCTAATAATGCTTTCCTACAGTTTTATCTTAGTAGCAGGCTTCTGAGCAGCAATTTTTGTACCCATTATATGCCAACAATTTTCAATGGGATTCAGGTCAGGACTATTCCCAGGCCATTCCAAAACTTTAATGTCAGCTTTTGTCAGATAGGCCGTTACCTAAAGGGAGGAAATTGGGTGAAAATTACTTTACAATATCCTTAATGTTATGGAGATTAAAACTTGTAAATTAAGCAATAAAATAATTCATAAATGAGTTAGATTGTACTTATCGATTTCGCTGTATGGCAGGATTGCAGAGTCCTGTTGAAAAATACAATTTCTAGCACCTTTAAAATGATGCTTAATAGCTGGTTTTAAACACTCCTCCAAAATCTCGGTATAAACGGATGCATTCACAGTTCCTGAAATAAGTTTCAGACGTCCAACTCCTTTGCTGGATATACTTCTCCAGACCATTTGGCTGACTGGGAATTTTTCAGTAGGCGATATGCAGTCTGGATAATAAGCTTCACTTTTACGTCTCCGAACATACCGCTTACCGTCTGATCCATGTAGGTTGAACTGAGATTTGTCCGAAAAAATTACTGAATCCCACTGAGCCTTTATCCATGACACAAGCTCTTTTGCCCAAGAAAGTCGTTTCTGCATCATTTTTTTTTTTTGTAAGTAAAGGCTTTTTCTTTGGGCGATACGCATGCAAACCGCTTTCCAAAAGGCATCTTTGGATAGTTCTTGCGCTTAAATTAACACCACAGAATTTCTCAAATTCGACTTTTAAGTCAGACGCACTTGCATGACGATTACTTAGAGACATCCGTTTCAGATATCGATCATCAGAATTTGTGGTCACCCTCTTTCAGCCCGATCCAGCCTTTCTTTCAACATTACCAATTTCACGTTCTAATTTAGTCGTCCTCCAAACTGTCGATTGATTGCAACCAATTTTTTTAGCGATCACACGTGTCGAATATCCTTCTTTAACTAATTCAAGTATCACACATTTTTTTCTTTTGACAATTGAACATACGAAGCCATCATTCGACCACTTAAAGAACAAGACAAATGACCGTTTTTCCCCTTTGCTGCACTATTTTTAAAAATTTGATGACGCAATACTTTGTAAGGGGTATATTATCCAATAAAATATAGAATGATAACTTATCTTGCTTTGCAGCAACCAATATTAATTTATTTGAACGAAATAACCCATTAGCATTACAAAATGTTAATTTTTCTAGGTGATGCAGTTTTTTTGTCCGCCACTGTAGATTACAATGAAATAGTTTGAAATATAATGGCTATAAAATAGCTTGAAATATAATGTTCTTATATATTTGAAAAAATATTTGTTTGGATGTAATATCAGTTTTCTTATGCATACTATAATTTATTTGTTTATAATTTGATTATGATGGGAAAACCCTCATGTAAATACATTCTGAACTAATAGAGGTAATTTATTATTCTATAATGATGTTCACATAATTTATTACCTTATAATGACTTTCATATCATTTATTATCTTATGATTTTCATCTAATTTACTGTTTATAATATTTTGATATAATTTAATGTTTATAATATTTTGATATAATTTAATGTTTATAATAGCCATATAATGATTTGAGGGTCATTTAATATAGATTTATTAGCTTTATAATAATTTTGAAATCTTAATGATGATTTATTAGTAATTTAATAACTTTGGGATTTCTTGATATAAATTGATGAGGGTTATATTAATTTTGGGATCATTTAAATAGATTTATTGGTTTTATAATTACTTGATGTTATTGAAATGAAGATTTATATCTCTTTATAATAATTTAGATCTAATTTAATGTGTTTTATGATATTGGAATTGAAATTGATTATAATCAAACCTATTGTAAATTTATCTTGATTTTTGTTAAAAAGTTCAGTCCTGACTCTGCAACCAGGCAGAGAATACGTGTATTTTGGCTCTGTTTAATACAGAGAATTTGTGCTATGAACTATCATGAATGTTTTTAGTCTTCTCCTGGCTCTCTTGAGAGAAACATGTAAAATGAATATGGAAAGTTCAGCAGTTTAAGCTGAACTAATTATGAACAAAAAGTTCAACCTGAGTCTTGAATAGGCCTGGGCCTTAAATCGATTTAAGACTAACATCGGAAATCCAATTTATCTATTGGCTTAAATCGATTTAAGCTAAATCACGATTTAAGTTAAATCGCGTTTTAAGCTAAATCGCGTTTTAAGCTAAATCGCGATTTAGCTAAATCACAATTTAAGCTAAATCGCAATTTAACTAAATCGATTTAAAGCTAACATCAGAAATCTTATTTAACTAAATCAATTTAAAACTAACCTCGGCAATCCGATTTAACTAAATCGATTTAAGACAAAAAATAGATTTAAAGCTTGCATCGGGAATCGTATTATCTACTGGCTTTAAATCAATTTAAAACAAAATACCGATTTAGCGCTAACATCGGAAAAACGATTTATCTACATTGATGTATCTACTAGGCCTGGGCCTTAAATTGATTTAAGTCATAAATCTATTTAAAACTAACATAGGAAATCCGATTTATCTATTGGCTTAAATCAATTTAAGCTAACATCGGAAATCTGATTTAACTAAATCGATTTAAGACAGACTTTAAAACAGAGTCATGCATCGATTTGGGCATCTGATTTCAACACTGGCCACATGGATTTTTTATTTTTTTTTTTTAGCGCAATTTTGATTTTGATCTTTTTTTTCAATTGAGAATATTTTCCCGAAATTGTTTTAGTACTTATGGTTATGGTTGAAAAAAATAAAATTTTACATTTTAAATCCAAATTCATCGAATTTCAATTTATATTTTTATACATTCTTTTAAATGAAAAATTAATTTTTATATGTTTAGGTACTATTTGAATATTTTATTTTTAATTAATTAAAAATACCTTAAAAAAGAGTATTGTATTGAATCTGGTAACCCTATTTTTACAGCAGATTGAAAGTGGAGATGGGGGTCATTTATGATATTTTCTACTTTTTTGTTGTTTGCTGATTTTGCTCATTACAAATAGATATATTTTATTACTAATCTTACAGGTTGCCAACGGTAGCAAAAAAATCAGCAATTTCAGAAATTGGGTGCTTCGAGGCTCACACAGTTTCAATCCTCCTCCATCCACTATATAGATGTCAGCATTTATGTTAAACAGATTTTATTATAATGGGAAACTTTAAAGGAATTAAAACTGCACCATATTTCTAATATATTTTTCTTTCTTTTTTAATAACTTATTTTCTCATCATGTTAAATGAATGGTTAAATGCATCGTTAAATTAATTGAATCTGGTTCTGCTTTACCTCAATAAATTTTTAATACTGTGTCAGTTAAAAAAGGTTTGTTTCCTTTTCTTTTGTATTATTTCTTAAAGAATGAATTCATTAAATTTATTAAAATAGTTCACTAATTTTTTTAATTCAAAAAGCCAAAGGTTTGGGTTTCCTAATTTTTTTCCATGTATAAGAAATATACCTATTTTCAAAGTTATTTGAAAAATAAAAAATTCTATATAAGGTGTTACACTTAAATATTTAATGATTTAATAATGAATCCTTTTTCCCCATCAGCAATATTACATTTATATTATCTAATGGAGAAAAAATATTTAAAAATTGAAACTTTGAAATAAATAAAAATGCCCTAATGAATGATAGTTTGTTTACACATAGTATTTATTGTACAACAAATAAATATGCAAAAATTATTTCAATGAATTTTTCATTTGAGGTGAAATAATTCTTTTACTTCAAATTAAAATTATATATTCTTCTTTAAAAAATTGATTTATTGATAAAGACATTGTTATGAAAAATGTTCATATCTATATAAGAACTTGTGTCTATGGGAAGGAGGGGTTCCAATTTTTTTTTTGTCTAGATGTAAATATCTTTTTTCAAAATAACAACTAAGTGACTAAGTTTACTATATAATACAGAAAGTGTATGTGTGTTTGGGGGGGGGGGGGGGGGGGAGGGGTACATAAAGACCTTATTTTGTCACTATAAGTCAAAAAATGGCTTCAATATCTTAAAGGTAAAATCGGTTTTAAATCGCAATTTAGCACTAAATCGCGATTTAAGATGGATGATAAATCGATTTAAGAAATCTCTACATCGCCCAGTCCTAGTCTTGAATACTTCTTAATTCTTTATATATTTAATAATAAACTCTGTTAATCATATAATTGTGCTCTCCCATCGCCTGACTTTGGATACACGAAAACACATATTTTTTTCAATATTTAAATTTTAATTATACTTAAAAACTTAAGCTAATTGATAGCTAAAGTTCGTAAAGTCTTTAAAATAACACAATTATAAAAAATTGTGAAAGTAAAATTAGCGAGAAAACAGGGGGTTCTTTTTATTGTACATGGAGTTCTATTTAAATGTACTTTTTATTCTGAAAAAGAAAAAAGAAGAACAGTTTAAGAACATCATTGCATGAAATAGTGTTTAATGTTTAACACAATTTAACAGTTTCTGAAAGTCATATTCTCTGAATCTTTGAGAAATTTTATATGCTTTATGTATGCTACTTAAATTGCAATTTGTAGGATATCAGATATTATGTTAAGTGAGATTAAAATAAAAATGTTTCTTACACAGCTAATGGTAAGGCCCCTGATCTGCAGATTTAATAGTTATTTCTAACTGCAACTGTTCAATTTATTTGAAATTAAACTACTTGAATCCTTACACAGTTTTTAAATTGCTATGTCACTGGGGTTTAAAATCGATATAGAAAACCTACCCAGGCAGCCCTGTTCTCCATTACAAACATTTTCATGCACAGTCTTGTTATATTCATGAATAAATGTATAATACAGATGAAGGTCAGTAAAAAAAAATGACTGAAGTATTAGGATACTTAACTTTCAATTACCAATTAATTCTTCAAGAATATCCTCTTCATGCACAAACAACCTATTTTTGACACCCTATTTGAATTCTTTGGTAAATTTTACCTTGGAATACCAAGCAAGAAGTCATTTGGTCTAGTAGTTTAGTAATTATGCATGTTTAAAGTTTGGAACTCCTAATTTTTTTTTTTTTTTTTTTTTAATCGTTGCAAATCAGATTGCAATGTGGACAATTTTTTAAGCATAACTCAAAAACTACTTGGCAGAATGATTTTGGATTAACATATATAAAGCTTCTAGAAATCAATTTTTGTTAAAAAATTTATAGGTTACAATTATATATTTTTCAAAAATTAATCTTGAAATTAATTTTTGGTAAAAATTGATTTATAGAAGTTTCAAATACGTGAATAAAAAATTATATAGCTCATTACATCAAGTAGTTTTTGAGTTATGCTTAAAAAACTAGCTGCATTGTAACGATTAAAAATTAATTTAACATAAGGAGTTCCCAACTCTAAACAATAATTTCTAAAATACTTGCAGTTTTGTAAAAATTACCAAAAAATCCAATTATGATTTGAGAATGCAAACACATTCTCAAAATTGTCAGCATTGAACATTTTAAAGTTTGGTACAATTTCTATATGTAGACGAAATTTAAGCATAGCGTAATTAATAGATGTTATTACTAATGGATTGGTATTAGTCATCATAATTTTATAGGATGATCAGTAACATACTTAGCAAGGGTGATTTCCCCCCTACCCCAGGACTGTACAATGTACATGACAAAAACAGTAGCTTCCCATTATATCATTCATTCGGTTATATTTTTTTCTATTAAGGGTCAAAGCATCCTATATAAATTTATATATTTCAATACTACTACAGTAAAACATCCATAACGGACACTTTTTCAATCCCCACTCCCAAAATCTAAATTTTTGTATGTTTAACCTCTGAATAGCGGACAGTAATTTTTGCGATGAAAAATGAATTTTTAACGAGAAAGAAAAAGAGAAAAAAGTAAAAACTTCTAAATTTATCAGGGAAATGTGTCACATATTTTGTGACCACAGATAAATATAGGGGGTGGTCTGAGGAAAATCTCCAGTGGCCTGGGGAATCCCAGATTTTTGCAATTTATTTTGTATCGATTACTGTTTGACTCTTGAGACTTAATTGACATACATTATTCAAAGATTCAAAATATGTTAAAACCATTTTTATCGTTTTCTGAATATATTGAGTTCTAAGTACTCTGAATTTAGTGTTTTGTTTGTGATTAATGTTTTGAGAATGACCTCGAAACGAAAGTGATTAACTTTAAAAGAAAAATGTGAAATTGTAAGTGAATCTGAAAAATAGAAATTGATTCTACGGATACTTGCTGAACGTTTTAAAATAGGTAAAACACAAGTGGGAGTGATTTTACGAAATAAAGCAGAAATAAGAAATTTGTGGATTAGTAACTCTAACACCAAAAATGTGGAATTGAGGGATACTGATTCCATTGAAATTGATTCAATAATTCTGAATTGGTTTACTTAACTTCGTTCCAAAAAGTTCCTATCAGTAGGCTTTTGATTCAGGTAAAGTCTTTAGAAGTCGCCAAAGAACTCGGATTACATGATTTTAAGGCTTTGAGTGCATGGCTGGAAAAGTTCCGGTCTCGGCACAACATCTCTTTCAAAACAATATGTGGAAAAGAAAAATATGTAGTTCTTAAAAAAGTGGAGGATTGGCATGAACGACTGCAATCAATTTGTGAATCTTATGAGGAGAGAAACATTTTTAATGTCAGTAAAACCGGACTCTTTTTCAGAATTTTTTCGAATAAGACTTCGAATGTGCTTGACTGTATCGACGGATATATGTCAAAAGAGCGAATCACTAATTTATTATGTTGCAATGTATTAGGACAATTTAAAATCCCTCTTATAATTGAAAAATTTCTTAAACCCATGTGTTTCTCAAAGAACATCCAAGCTGATAAATTTGGTGTTATGTGGGGAGCGAATAAAAAATCGTGGATGACCAGTTCTTTAGTGATTAAATGGTTAACTTCATTTGATAATAGGATGAAAAAATAAAGAACAGTTCTCTTGTTTTTGGATAGTCCAACTTCTTATCCAAAACATTTGAAATTAGACTATGTTAAAACTGTGTTGTTTTTTCCCCAAAACACAACTTCCAAATGCCAGCCCCTTGATCAAGGCGTTGTACACAATTGTAAAGCCTGGTACAGAAATATTTTATTAAGCAACATTCTTTCGACATTAGATTATATGAATACACTTGACAGCTGCCTAAAATTAGTTAATGTTCCCGATGCTCTCGAATTTGGATTTCTTCATCTGTAAAAAAAACATAACTGGAAAGCGTACGACAATGTTTCAGAAAAGCGGGCTTTATATTAAAAGAAAATGAAACACTTATTTCCGATAGAAATGAAGAATTAAGCGCAATAAGTGAATTAATGAAATGTATCAGGAGTGAAGAAAGTTCCGAAATGTTCAGCAACATTGATGACGACCTACTGAAAAAGAATCAATTGATGAAGGCAACTATATTCCTTTAGAATCTCCGACAAAAGCTTCCTCTATTAGTGATATGAATCACATACTGAAACTAGGGGTGTTTCTTGCAATATCAAGAATTTCCAAGAAGCGGCAAACTACAGTGAGCAGTTACACAATTTTTTTTTTCTCTTTGTAAAAAAAGATGATTCAGAAGGATTAAAACTACTGATGGAATTAAAACTTCACATAGAAAAAAAATATATATGTAATCGCAAACAAAAGCAAACTTTTGTAACAGATTTTTTTTGGTAAGAATGAAATTTACAATGGAAAAATGTATGTACAATTTCATTTCAGTTTTATTGCTTAAAAAATAATTTTAATTTCTTATTAATCATATAATAGACGTTCTCAGACATATAAAAGCCAATTAATGAAACATTAAGCATTTCTCAACGATTTTGTGAATCTCTGAGGTTTTCCCAATAGCAGACACTTCCGAATAGCGGGCAATTACTGCACTCCCGAGATGTCCGTTATTTAGAGGTTTTACTGTATTTCAGACCTGCCAACCTTTGAAAATGAGAAATAGTAGCACACCAAATTCAAATTTATCTGAAGGTTGGTTGGTTGGTGGCTGTTTTTTACGCTGTAAATTTTTAAGCGAGCAAATACTAATCAATTAAACGCATGTGTATATCCATTATCACACAAAGTAGGAGACTCTTGTTTTTGCTAATTTTTTTGTTGCGGGTGGGATTGATTAAACATAATTATTCCTATTCAATTAATGCTCTGTCCACTCCTAAGCCAAATTTCTGAATTTCACAGTGTATTTTCTGAAAGATTCCAAGGCGGTTGGGGGGGTTGAGATCTGTTGATAAAATTTGCGTTTTGACGAAATTTGCTGTTTTTCGCAATGTTTTTGACGGAATTTGCCGTTTTTCACAATGTTTTTTGACGGAATTTGCCGTTTTTACGCGATTATCTGACGAAAGTCACGTTTTTCCCGCGATCTGTTGACAAAATTTGTCGTTTTTTCGTGATCTTTTGACGAAATTTGCGTTTTTTCGTGATTTTCTGACGAAAGTCACGTTTTTCCCGCGATCTGTTGACAAAATTTGCTGTTTTTTTCGCGATCTTTTGACGAAATTTGCCGTTTTTCGCAATGTTTATGACGAAATTTGCCATTTTTTTTGCGATCTTTTGACGAAATTTGTCGTTTTTTCGCGATCTTTTGACGAAATTTGCCGCTTTTTGCAATGTTTATGACGAAATGTGCCATTTTTCGCAATGTTTTCGACTAAATTTGCCGTTTTTTCGCGATTTTCTAACGAAAATCACGTTTTTCCCTCGATCTGTTGACAAAAATTTGTCGTTTTTTCGCGATCTTTTGACAAAATTTGCCGTTTTTTGTGATCTTTTGATGAAATTTGCGTTTTTTCGTGATTTTCTGACGAAAGTCACGTTTTTCCCGCGATCTGTTGACAAAATTTGCTGTTTTTTCGCGATCTTTTGACGAAATTTGCCGTTTTTCGCAATGTTTATGACGAAATTTGCCATTTTTTTGCGATCTTTTGACGAAATTTGTCGTTTTTTCGCGATCTTTTGACGAAATTTGCCGCTTTTTGCAATGTTTATGACGAAATGTGCCATTTTTCGCAATGTTTGCGACTAAATTTGCCATTTTTCTGCGATTTTCTAACGAAAATCACGTTTTTCCCTCGATCTGTTGACAAAAATTTGTCGTTTTTTCGCGATCTTTTGACGAAATTTGCCGTTTTTCGCAATGTTTGACTAAATTGGCCGTTTTTTCGTGATTATCTGACAAAAGTCACGTTTTTCCCGCGATCTGTTGACAAAATTTGCTGTTTTTTTCGCAATCTTTTAACAAAATTTGTCACTTTTTGCAATGTTTTTGACGAAATTTGCCATTTTTTTCGCAATTTTCTGATGAAAGTCACGTTTTTCCTGCAATTCTTTGACAAAATTGGAGACTTTTCTTTGAACGAAAGACGAGATTGATTTTTTTCGGCGATCATTTGCCGAAATACCGATACATTTAATGTCCGAATTTTCGGATTTATGACCAATATATATATATTTTTTTTCGGAAATCATTGCCTTAATTTTTCGGAAAATTCGGACCAAAATCACCCCTGAACGATCTTTTGACGAAATTCGCATTTTTTCAGCAATCAGTTGAATGAAATTCACGTTTCTTCGGCGATACTTTTTGGGGAAATTTCCTTTTTCCCGCCAATTTTTTGTTGAAATTCGCGTTTTTTCAGCGATCCTGTAACGAAATTCGCATTTCTTAGCTCAATCCTGTGACGAAATTTGTGATTTTTCGCGCGATCCTGTGACGAAATTTGTGATTTTTCGAGTGATCCTGTGACAAAATTCACTTTTTTTTTTTTTTTTTTTTTTTTTTTTTTTTTTTTTTACAGAAAATCGTAGTTTTAGAGAGATTTTCGTAGCATCGTAGTTTGTGGCTCAAAATCGTAGCAACTGGCAGCTCTGGTATTTACAAACAATAATCTTTGTGATAAGATTTCCACCATGTTTGCAATCCTTGATTTTTAATGCCTTCTGAAAAACAATAAGTTCTATCTGAACTGAGATCTTAAAATAATTTTTGGTACATGTTAACTTTCCCATTGACCATTTATGGTAAACAAAATCTGTCACCAAACAAAATGATTTGATGCCAGTAATTCTTAAGAGTGATGTCAACTTCATTATTGTCAATTTTGTGGATAAGCTTATTTAGTTTTTGAGTATTTTTTATTTAGCCAGGTGCAAATAACGCCAAAAGCAGATTTTTTTTTTTTCCCCCATTCTGACAATGGCATATCACAACATCCTTGGTTAAGTAAATCAAATGCACAATCAGAAGGGAAAATGCAAACACATTTGAAGGGGGGGGGGAGAGGGAATTAAACTACAAAAAGAAAAACTATTTTTTATTCTAAGTTATATCATAAACCTAGAATGTTTAATTTAAACACCAAAGCAGTGTTTGTAATACACATAAGCAAAAATAAAATAAAAAGCATCTATTTTTCTTATTTTTAGAAAGCTTAACATCGCTGGCATGCATTTCATGTATGGTACTGTGAATGGAATGCTCTCAAAGCCCAAATCATGTAATAAATAGAGAGGGCACCACAATCAGAAAGTGCCCTGTAGCGTTTCAATACTTGAGTTATGACCGTGCATTGTATAGTGTTTTGACCATGTCTAGGTGTGTAACTCTCCTTAACGTTTTGCTTATATGTTCAGAATCAGCCTACGTCAGAATGTTAAAACTTCAGAAGCAATTTTTCACTGAAATATAAGAGCCTACTTGGACTGTGTAAATTAGTGGTGATAAAGAAAAACAAAATAAAACTACAAATGGATATACATAAATACAGGCACAACCCTACCTACATTAGCGTTAGAGACTGATAAATCCATAACTTAAAAATATAAAATATGCTATGTAAAGGACAATGAATAAGAATGTTAGAATATGTTTTACTATTAATATTTACAGCAGGACACAATAAGCTTGAAATTCTATGAAAAAAAAAAAATGTTTATTTTAGTTGATTGATGATGATAGACAATTACGTCAATTTTTTCTGATTTATCATTAGGCTTGCTTTTTTTTAAAAAAAGGTTATGCTATTAGTCATAGCTTTACTACATTTCTCCTTAGTATAAATTTCTTTATTTCTCAATGGTAACTTATGTTTATGGATCAACTTTTGAGAAGGATTTATAATTATAATCGATTTCTTCTGTCATTTATATGCTGTTGTAGATTGTGAAAACTCTTCTGCAAATTTTTTTGGCTATGAACTTTTTAGGCTCTTCTACCGATCCATTTTCTTCTTCTAAAGCAGACTTCTTTTTTCCACTTCCAACTCTATTCATAAAATCATTCAAATCGAATTGAGCATCTAAAAAATTTTTCTAAATAAAAGAGCAGAAAGCTGTTTCAGGTCAAAACGAGGAGGGGGCTCATAAGGAGACTTAGTACGCTTTGAACTAATTGTGTTTTATTTGAGTATTTTATAATACCCTTTTGACATGTTATTAAATGTTTTTATAAAGGAAAATAATTTAAGAAAAGGTCGCATCAATTTTTGTGCTGTGAAGTATAGGAATAGGATTCCCTGGGATGCAACAATGGTGATATTATGGGTTAAGAAAGATGATTATACACTGTATTATTATTCATTGTGTAAAATACAAAGCTCCATTTTCTACTCTTGTATACTTCAATTAAATCATAGAAGCTGCTAAATGTGGCTTCATAATTTAAGGAATATTTTCTTTACTTAAGGCGTTCTAAGAACTCCTTAGAAACTTTTTCATGTCGAAGGAGTCTGTACATACTTTGGTATTAGAACATTAAAATGCACAAGAGCTTTTTATTAAGATATAAATATTTTGAGACATTTCTAGTCTGAGCAGGTTTCTACGTTAACTGCATTTAGGGTTTGTTTATCTTGGTCATTTCTAATTGAGAACTGATAAAAATGCATTATAAAATATCCCATTAACTTAAAAACAAAGAACCACTCGAACATTAAATATATTTAATCATTATGCCTCTCTGTCCCTATTACATTTCTTGTTTTTTTAAATAGTGTATGAAGCTAAAAAAAATTTTTAATGCTTTACATTCTATTTGCTTATATATATGAATCCCCCCCTCCCCCTACACACACAAAATATATAATTAAAAAAAATTGTAGGTTTTTTTTTTTTTTTTTTTAAATGATGTGTGGATTTGTATATACATATGTATTTGTTGATGATTAAAATGAAGAGAAGATAACGGTAAATTAAAACTTGCAGCAGCACATTTAAGGAAATAAAACTGCTCAACATAACTGACAGAATTATTTATTTACTTTATTATTATAGATGCCAGAGCTTTTTTTACAACTTTTAAATTTTAAAGTCAAACAAGTAATTATTTTAAAATGTGTGGAACTGACTTATCTTTCAACCCTTTCCCTTAATCCATATTTGAATTTTAATCCACCATGTTTTATTTTGCCAATACTGCATATGATTAAGCATCAAATCTTATAGATCTATGTTTGCTCGTTAACATGCAAGTTTTGTATAATGTCAATTAGTAAGATATATTGCCCAATACTCATTGTACCAGTGCAAAACATATATTAGAATATAAATCACAATATGAATTATTTAAACATTGTTCAAGATCATTAATTAAAAATTTTGATGTGTTTCACATTATAACAAAATTCAATTTGCCTGATCACAATCCACTAATTAAAAGCATGCTTCCATCAGTAAAAATGATGTCATATCATAGTTAAAAGAAAAAGTGCATCAACATTAATAAAATTCAAACATTTTAAAACAAATATATTATAGCAATCTCAGAATCTGAGCCGCAGCAAGGGTGCCACACCAAATAGGCACTTTCAGTTATTACTACTGGTGCAGAAATAATTGGTAGAAGAAAAGAGTAAAATTTTCTGCATCAGGCGCCAAATAGAGTAGCTGTGGTGCTCGGAATGACTGAATGATTCTGATGAATATGTTATTCTCAAAAGAAAAGATACTTTTTATTCCATGAAAATAAAATATTTTACTACGATTCATTGTGTCAATATGACATCATATTCACTGGACTTTATTTCAGCATGTAAAGAGACTAAATCCTCTGTAACTAGAATTGTTTGTTATAGCAAACTCTCCGAAATCTGCACACACTGCTTACGATACAAGCAGTTTTCCAGAATTACACATATGTAATTATTAAATTTATATGGGAAAAAAATTGTAAATAAAAACCCAATTTAAAAATTAATGAAAGTTTTAATTAGCAGAAAAACCGTTTCAAACATGCTTTTTAAATTGTATTATCTGAAGGCAGAGTCTGAATCCGTGAAAGGAGGAGCTTGTTCGAATTGGAGGAATTAAACTTTTTTTCAAGTATAACTTTTTTTTTTTTTTTTTGTGTGTGTGTGTGTGGGGGGGGGGGGGGGGGGGGTACTAGCTATTTCAATGTTGAAGATTTATTTGAAACATAATTCATTATTTATTTAAGTCTGTCAATATTGAAAATTTTCTCTTCTTTTGTAGCAAATGTGTAAGTTTCTTTCTTTTTCATGGAAATAGTTTTTTAATACAGTAAAGTTACTTAAAATTGCGATTTGAAATCGAACGAAATATGGGAAGTTCCACTTTCTCAGTTTTTCCTATATTAGTATTACGTTTGATACCTAGGGGTACGCATAAGTATAGACTTCGATTTAGTGGTACGTCGGTCTAAAGTTTGGGAAGTCCTGCTCTACACCATTCATTGAAAGATTTTTGGTATGCATACTTGGTAAGTAAATAAGATAATTAATAACGTAATGCATAAGGGAATTCTTTAATTAACAGAAACTAATTGATAAAGTTTTCTATGACGTGTATCATTTATGTGAATTTTACAGCGTTGCTTAAAACATATTTTGAAGGGGTTGGGAAGCATAAACAAGAGGGAAGGGAGACAGAGTCCCTTAGTATTAAAAATGAAAATACATATTATAGGATAACTATCTTCAAAACAGGAATAATTATTGTCTGTATCGTACAAATATTCAAATTTTGCAGTAATTCAAGCTGAAGATAATAAATAAATTTTGTATGTGTCTCTGTAAAAAAAAAAAAAAAAAAAAAAATCAATATTATGCCTATTTTTAACACTTTCCAACCTAGTTGAAAACTGTTTATGACTTCGGTTTGTCTGGCCGTCTGGCCGTGCTCTAACTCCCGTAAATATGCTCGGATTGCCTTGCAATTTTTATATGTTATTGTCGTTATCTATAGCACGTTCCCTATTTCAACTGAAGTGTGTAGCACTTATAGTTTTTTTTTACAGGGACACTCAAAAGAAGTCAGTTACATTACGGTCTATGGGGAAAAACCATTTGCGGTTTATTTAAATAATGTTTCACTATTTTAAACGCATTGAAATTTATATATATCACTAAGGTGCATTAGAAGAAGCTTAATATAGAATAGGGTGTGCATAGCACTTATAGTTACTTTACAGGGACAGTCAAAAGAATTCAGTTACATTACGTCTATGGAGAAAAATCGGGGGGGGGGGGGGGGAGAATAGTTATTCAACTGGAAATTATGCCTTCTTTCATGTTAAAAAATAAGAAGTTGTCTTCATACTGAAACTGTATTTTTTTATAAAATTTAAATATTTTTTTTCAAAATAAATATGAAATGAGAAAATTTAAATTTAATAACAATATATTTCTAGAAACTTCAAATATGTGAATGCTAAATTACAGTTCATTTTGCCAAATAGTTTGAGTTATTCTTAAAAACTATCCACTTTGCATTGGTTACAAATGATTTTAACATTAAGAGTTCAAAATTTTAAACCTTCTTAATTCCTAAACTATTTGATTAAATGACTTCGCATTTGGTATCCAAAGGTAAAATTTGCCAAATATGTCAAAATTAGGTATCCATATTGAAACTTTCAATGTGAAGACAACCTGTAAGTTTTTTTTTCTTTCTTTTTAAAATGTTAGGTGAAAACAAGAATGAAAAATCATGCGTCAAGCATAGATTACGTAACACTTTCCAACGCTTCCAAAATAATTTTACAGATCATACCGTTTAATAAGCTAAAAGATAACGTCTAAGTAAACAATTTGGAAAATGCGTAACATATTTAAAAACAATTTCAGGAATTTCCAACATATACAATATTCAGAAAAATATCTGAATACTTTTATTCAGCCCTGTATAGGATCTATAGATTTGCATATATACTACATAGGATGCTAAATTTTAGTTCAGTTAGGAAGCACATAGCACAGTTTAAAATTCTCCTTCTGGAGTTTCTGTCAATAAACGGAAATGTGTTCACGAACTTTTGTGCTTCCCTGTATAGGATCTACAGAATTTATACACACCACGTAATAGACAAAAAGCAAGTTAAAATTAAAATCGCGTTCAGTAACTTAAAACGCACTTCCAGGAATTATTGTTAACAGACAGTAGAGAATTCTTTTGTGTGTCCCTGTAAATGAACGATGACTGCTGTACACACAATATTCTGTTGTAAGCCTCTTGTAATGCACCTTAGTGATATATATAAATTTCAATGCGTTTAAAATAGTGAAACATTATTGAAATAAACTGCAGACGATTTTTCTCCATAGACATAATGTAACGGAATTTTTTTGACGGTCCCTGTAAAGTAACTATAAGTGCTATGCACACCCTATTCCATATTAAGCTTCTTCTAATGCATCTTAGTGACATATATAAATTTCAATGCGTTTACAATAGTGAAACATTTAAATAAACCGCAAATGATTTTTCCCCATAGACTGCAATTTAACAGAATTCTTTTGAGTGTCCCTGTAGAAAAACTATAAGTGCTACACACTTCCGTTGAAATAGGGAACATGCTATAGATAACGACAATAACATATAAAAATTGCAGAGCAATCCGAGCATATTTACGGGAGTTAGAGCACGGCCAGACGGCAGACAAACCAAAGTCATAAACACTTTTCAACTTGGTTGGAAAGTGTTAATAAAAATACTTAATTTAAAAGTTTAGGCTATATACCCTTCAAGTACAAAACTAATTTATGTATAAAAATGTGAGAAATGCCCCCATGGGTTTGGCAAATAATAATAATAATAATAAAACAGGTGTATTATTTTGATGCCTTCACAAAAGTGCAACTGATTTTGAGAGGGAAGGAAAAATGACGAACCCATATAGCATAAACTTATTTCCATTGGTGATATAAACAAGCATACTACAAATTTTACTACAGAGAATAGTTACGAATTAGTTTTGACAGAGGAGATTCTTTACCACATTGTAGCAAAAACTAATCAATTTTAAAAAAATGATCAGAGTTTCAAAAAAATTTCTGTAGAGGAATTGAAAGTTTATTTTTTAATGATGATATTGAGGTCTCTGGTGCAAAAACCTACATTACAAAGTTATTTATGCAACAACAAGAGATTACTGCAACACTGCACTTCAGAATGGTGTTGGCCTGAAATAGGTTTATTATCTCAATTTTTTTTTTAAACTTACAATTTGCTAATAATGAATTTTTGCAACTGGATGATCCGTTATGTAAAATTAGGCTGGTAATTTATATGATCAGGAAAGCATTCAGGGAAGTGTACATAAGAGGCAAAAAGGTTTCCTTGGATTAGTCGTTGATAAAATGTAGAAGCAGAATTCACTAAATTGAATATAATAAATCAGAAAGAGCGAGATGTGGAATAAAATACTACAAATTATCAGTTTCCCAAATAAAATATATACAGTATGGAACTGTTTATCCAGAAAACCAGTTAACCAGAATAGTTTTTTTGATCGACCTACTGCGGAATCTTTCCAGAAAAAAAAGCACCATTTATCGTAAAATTTTCAACACTGCTTTTTTTTTTTTTTTTTTAATAATTTCTTATTGTTTTACTTTAATGTGGTATATTTATTGCCCATATATATTATACTTTAATCTATGATTTACGCGACAGCAATATTTTCTTTGTAGTGCTTAATCTATAACACGGACAAATAAATAAAGCAGAACTGTTGCCAATCTGTAGAAACAACATAGAAATTATGCTGTTTATTCACCTACACAAAGATATGAAGAAAAGAGTGGTAACTGTTTGCCTAAAATTATGGTTTGACATGCATCACATTTTATATTTTTCTCAGCAGATGGCACCAGACCAAATGGCATAGAATGGAAATGAAGTTCTTAGATGAAAAGCCAAAATAACAACAGTAAAAAAAAAAAAAAAAAAAAAAAAAAAAGCCCACTAGTTTCGTAATAAACTTTTGAGTATTTTATGTTCTTTTCATATCTCTATGAATTCTTAAAAACAGTGAAAAAATGATTGGCAACATTTGAGTGTTGTATAAATGAGCAACCTGTTATCCGGAAAAACCAGTTATCCAGAATACATCTGGACAGCCATTCCGAATAACTGGTCCCATACTGTACATAATTTTAGAATATATGCAAGAAAGGATAAGTATAAGAAAGGTCTAGCAAGCATGAAAATTGTTCTGGATATGATGAAAGAAAGCCAATAACCAAAAGGGTTATTCCTTATATATTGATAATTGGTATAATTCAACTGATTTATATAATAAAGTAAAAACAAATGTTTGTGGCATGATGAAAATAAATAGGAAAGGAATGACTAAAGCTCTAGAAATAATATTCCAGAGTAAAAATATTGCTCCATAAAATGGAAAGATGAAACAAGTGGGTAAGTGTGATCGAAGATCGCTCAAAGGGTTTCATTTAATATTCCTTTCAAAACACTTTATCCTTTCTTTAATAAATTCAAATAAATTTCATTTAGCAAAAAAAGTCATGTTTTTTATAAAGTAAAAATTTACCGGTCTATTTTTTCTTTTTTTCGAATATCTAAACCATTCCGATAGCAGTCTAAGCCCGCTATTATATTCTCTCACTGTAATATCTGTCATGCAGACTAAATGCGATATTTAAAAAACATAATTTCAAAATTAAACATGTTCACCTTCAAAATGTTAAAATATGCGAATATTTCCATAATCCGATTTTTATTATGATTCAATATGTTTATCAAACTCATATATTTACTATTCTCTATTACTCATATTGATACACGCTTTGTATTATTCTGAAACATTTGAGAAATCCGTTAAACTTCCGATATGACGTCAGATTTTCTTTTTAATTCTCTAATGACGTGATATTAATCTGTTTTGTGCACATACGCATACTCCTTGTATTATTGAGAAATCTTTCCGTTTTATGTTTTATTACCACTATGATGTCAATCAATTTTATTTCATATTAATCTTTTTTTCAATTGGTGAAACTTTTTATTTCATTTTTCACGTGTAAATAGTCTGATAGAAAATTAATTATTGTAGAAAGATTTTCATTGTTGATTTTTAATTTTTCGCACCGGCTATAACAAAAAATGTTTAAATTTAATAGGAAAAGGCTGTTAGAATTTTGGTTTTTTATCTCTATTTATTAAAATACGAATTTTTCAAATTTTAATATTTTCAGCTCTTCATGATATTCTGATTTATACACCAAGTTTCAACTCTGTAAGTTACACAGTTTTCGAGAATGGCTCTGTGACAGACAGACAACGGAGGGTTTCGTGAGATGAACGAAACCCTAAAAAGACGTTTTTATGTTATCAACAATGTATAACTTTGAGTTTACAGATACGTGAAAACCAAATTACAAAACTAAGGAAAACATTGAAACATTGTAAAGCCAACAGTTGTTATGGACTATAATGAAAACAAAGGCATAGTTGATGGAGATCAAATTCATAGCAAATTTTATGTTATTTGATGCTATTTTCTCAAATTATTATCAATGAATATATGCATTAACTTTATTGAGCTATATAAAATTATGAATTTTTTGGTTACACCATTTGGTTTTTAGTTTTTTTTTTTTTTTGTATACATTTTGAAATGTTTTCATTTTGATACAATAAAAAACAATTTTGATGATAAGGACCAATGATGCAAACGGGTTAAGTAACAGTAACATCTTTAAATACAGTATTTTCCTGTGTATATTGCACCCTTCTGTAAGACATTATTTTTTTAAATATCAATTTAAAGAAAAAAATTCTTTTCAAAAACAAGAAAAAAATATTTCAAACATTTCATTTTATTAAAATTTGTTAAATAATTAGGTTTTGTAAAGCATTGCATTAGGATTTTTGTAAATTTAAATGCCAAATGCACACAAAACAATTTCATGCAGAGTTACTTCACTTTAAATGCTGCAGCGAGTAGTCAAATTCCAAATCCTCGTATCAAGTTCATCTTAATTTTCAATGTAAATTTTTATTTAAAAACTGTACAACATACATTGAAAAAAAAAAAAAAAAGCAGTAATTTTTTATTGTCAAATAATTTACATATTTTAAGAGAAAGTATGTCTTTAATTTGTATAATTATCTATAAATTTAACACAAATTCAATGGCATACAGAAAAACTATTTTATTATTATCTCTCATAATACTAACAACAGGCAAAAATACATGTGTTTTTGTACAAGTTTAGGAGAGAAAAATGTGTGCAGCAGACTGCTCAGCTTAAAATATTTTGGTTATTGCGAGTTCTAAATTTCAATAGTAAATATTCATATGCAGATTCATAATACAAAGTAAATAAATATGTGAACAGTTGAATAGGTCTATTTTTAAAGCAAAGGACACACATAAATGGTTA
Organism: Maratus michaelseni; assembly: GCA_963931845.1. NCBI lineage: Eukaryota > Metazoa > Arthropoda > Arachnida > Araneae > Salticidae > Maratus > Maratus michaelseni. Next base: position 69,698,317 of record OZ007595.1, on the reverse strand, counting down.
AACACCCTTTACACATGACACTTGTCATATTAAAACATGAATGTATTTATATATATATATATATAAAAAAAAGAGGACAAAACCATTACACAAATAACCAAAATATGCTCCGGAACATAATGAAAATGTAAACTGGAACATCAATTAATTTATGTCACTTTTTCTTAGTTGTTGTTGCAGTTGCCACTTTACCATCCAGTCCGTGTCCTCTATCTTTCCCTCGTAGTTTCAAGCCTATAATTATAATATATGCCAGAAAATTATATAATATTATACTTTCACATGGAGCAAAATATGGCAAAAATTCTGTTCATACAAAGATCAAATTTTTTAAATATTGCAGTTACTACTTTGCTTTTAGAATTAAAACATACTACATAAACTTAATGAAAGTATATAATAATTTAATTTTGAAAAAATACGTTTTTACTTTTAAAGGTATAATTACACTCAAAATGTTTATGGAAATAGGAACCCTAAAGAGATTCTAATTTCTATGCAAATTCAGTAGCAAGAATTAAAAAAAAGGAGGGGGGGGGGGGGGGGGGAGAGAGAGGGGGGGGGTTAGCCAGAGAACAAGGATACCCCTTGGAGCCTGTAATTAAGCAATGAACATTTCCGAATAAGATGAAAGCATTTAACCCTTTATGCCCCAAATTATAAATCAAGAAATTGCTCTACCTCAATAATCACCGTACTTAATACCTGAAGATATATTAGAAAATTTATAAAACCATATGAAATTTTGATGCTTTTTCATTAAAATTGATTTAAGGGTACAGATGACATCTCAACAGCATGGACGAATAAAATTTAGCATAAGGTTTATAATCATATAAAAAACAAGTAAAAAATTTGTTTTTCTGAAGTTTATAAGTAATTTATATATATATATATATATATATATATATATTACAAAATTTAAAATTCCATACCCTATTAAATTTATTGTATAAAAAATTCCGGTACTTTTCAGTTAGTTGGGTGCCAGGAAATATATATATGTATATATAGATATACATACATATATACACATACATACATTACATATAGATATTTGTATGTGTATATATGTATATATATTTCTCTGGTGCCCGGCTAACTGAAAAGTACCAAAAATACTTTTATTAACATTCCATTTACAACCCTAGGTGTTCTTTCCTTCATTCTACATACTACTCAGCCTACTACTGCTTAAAGTTCAAACTACGACTGCATTAATTTGGAGATGTTTGCCATCTTTTTTCTTCGACTGTTGCATTGGAGCTAAAATAATAACAGAATGCAACAATTAGCCGCACAGGATTAACTGTGTGATTGGGATAACGTGGTTGAAACTGATCTGCTGCAAAATGAGGAAAGTTTTTCAATTCTAATTAAGTGATTAAGCCACTTAATTAGAATGAATGATGACAGAAGTGCAAAGAAGATCTACTATGGAAAATTAATGGGAAAAAGAAGTGTTGGAAGACCCAGAAAGAGCTTGTTGGAAGAGGTAGAGAAGGACCTTATACAAAATCAAGTTACAAACTATAAATAAAAGGCCAGGGATTGGAAGGTCTGGCAAAGCATATTAAGAGAGGAGAAAATTCTTCATGGATTGTAGAACCATAGTATATGTATGTAGTCACCATTTTAAATGCTGAAAGCCCCATGGCAGAATGTACGCGACGCTGTGACGGGCGTCGCAGACTTTTTAGGGCACCTGCAGACTAAAAACATACAGCGATGCCGCGGACGTGCTATAGCGCATAAATTACAGGAAAAAACGGCAAACTTCGTCGAAGGATCGCGAATAAAACGGCGAATTTCGTCGAAGAATCGCTTATAAAATGCGAAATTCATTTAAAATTCACGAAAAATGGCTAATTTCTTTGACAGATCGCGAAAAAAATGCAAATTTAGTCAAAAGGCTGTGATAAAACGTGAATTTCATCAAAGGCCGTCAAAAAACATGAGGATCGCGGAAAATGTGAATTTTGCCAAAGGGCTATGCAGAAAACACCAACTTCGTCGAAAGATTCGTAGAAAAAACTTAATTTCGTCGAAGGATCACGAAAAAAACGGCCAATTTCATCGAAGAAACAAAAAATTTCGTCGTCTGATCACGAAAAACAGATCTGCCAACAGATCGCGAAAAAACGACAAATTTCGTCGGAAGATCGCCATAAAACGGTAAATTTAGTCGAAGAATCTCGAAAAAAACGGAAAATTTCGTCGAAGGATCTCAAAAAAACGGAAAATCTCGTTGAAGTATCTCGAAAAAACGACAAATTTCGTCGAAGTATCTCGAAAAAACGACAAATTTCGTCGAAGTATCTCGAAAAAAAAAAAAAAAAAAACGGCAAATTTCGTCGAAGTATCTTGAAAAAACGGCAGATTTCGTCGAAGGATAATGGAAAAAATGCAAATTTTGTCCAAAGGCCAAAGAAAATTTGTGAAATTCATCAAAGGATCTGGGAAAATGGCTAATTTTGTCGACAGATTGCGATGAAAATGCAAATTCCGTCAAAGAGCTGCGGGAAAAACTTGTTTTTCATCAAAAGACTAAAAAAAAAAAAAAAAACCTGAGTTTCGTTGAAGGATCGTGGAAAAAATGCGAATTTCATCAAAGGGCCACAGAGAAAACGTAAATTTCGTCAAATGGCCGCTGAAAAAAATGCTAATTTCGTCGAAAGGCCACGGGGAAAAAAAAAAAAAAAAAACGTGAATTTCGCTAAAGGATTGCGGGGGAAAAAAGAAACGCTAATTTCATCAAAGGTTCACGAAAAAAACGTGTATTTTGTGAAATAGTCCCGGAAAAGATGCAGCATTCCTTTAGAAAACAGCATACACACAATGTTAAAGTAACAATTTTAGCACAGATTTGCAAAATGAATACCTCTGAAATAATCGTAAAAACTTCGTGCAAACTTATATCTAAGCTAATTTGAGGATTTAGATACGTATTCTGATGTCAAAATTAACTGCTCCTACTAAAAATTTCAAAGTTTGTTACTTAACCATGGCAGAATGCACGCGATGCTGCGACGAGCGTCGCAGACTTTTTAGGTCACCTGCAGACTGAAAACATACAGCGATGTCGCGGACGCGCTATAGCGTGTAAATTATGCAAAAAAAGTCAAACTTCGTCAAAGGATCGTGAATAAAACGGTTAATTTCGTCGAAGAATCGCTTATAAAACACTAAATTCATTTCAAGTTCGTGAAAAATGGCTAATTTTGTTGACAGATCGCGAAAAAAATGCCAATTTAGTCAAAAGGCCGTGAAAAAACATGAATTTCATCAAAAGGCCGTCAAAAAAACATTAGTTTCTTTGAAGGATCGCAGAAAAATGCGAATTTTGCCGAAGGGCTACGGAGAAAACGCACAACTTCGTCGAAAGTTCCTAGAAAAAACTGTTCATTTCGTCGAAGGATCACGAAAAAACGGTCCATTTCGTCGTTGGATGGCGAAAAAAAACTGAGAATTTTGCCGACAGATCGTGAAAAAATGACAAATTTCGTCAGAGGATCGCGAAAAAATGACAAATTTCGTCGAAGGAACTCGAAAAAAAACGGCAAATTTCGTCGAAGGATCTCGAAAAAACGGCAAATTTCGTCGAAGGATCACGGAAAAAACGCGAATTTTGTCCAAAGGCCAAAGAAAAATGAGAACGTAAATTTCGTCAAATGGGCGCTGAAAAAAAATGCTAATTTCGTCAAAGGATCACTGAAAATGTGCGAATTTCGTCGAAGAGCCACGAAAAACGTGAATTTCGCCAAAGGATCGCGGGGAAAAAAAGAAACGCTAATTTCGTCAACGGTTCACGAAAAAAAAAAAAAAAAAAAAGAGAATTTTGTGAAATAGTCCCGGAAAATATGCAGCATTCCTTTAGAAAACAGCAGACACACAATAAGTTCTATGCTTATTAATATAGGCATAGTTTTTAATCTGAAACAATATACTGAACTATCTTTTGATAAATCGGGTTAACCCTAACCCAATTTGCAAGAATCTACACTCAGCCTGAAATCGACTCGAATCAAAAGCAGAGTTAATTTGACCTGCAACAAGAATAATTATTGCCGAGAGGAGATTTTCTCCCCTCTCTGCTGTAACCTTTTTCAATTAGCCTGAATATTTGCTGTGAATTTCAAAATTTGTTTTTACTCAGAAAGGCAGATAAATGCTGATGCCTTAATTAATTAGACAACTACAACAGCAGCAAGATAGATTTATATGATATATTGCATATTGCAGACTATTTTTGAAAACATTATTAGCGTTGCAGACACTTGAAGATAGTTCTGCCACTGCGGCTGAAAGAATTTTTGAATTCTCTCAGTAGTTTCATAGTAATTGTGGTTTTAAAATTCTTTGGCTGATTTCATCCTTTCAAATTTCTTTTTACAGAACATTTTGTGCAAGCATTTATGCTTTAAAGGAAATCACCATGTCGAATTTCAAGTTCCTAACCATAACAATTTCTAAGAAAAGGCCCGAAATTCCTAGTGCAGTCCTTGGAAAAATAAATAAGTAAATAAATGAGAAAACCAAACATTATGAAATTTTCATCTTCTGGCAGGGACCAGGAAGACTACAAAAATCAGCAAGACTTATAGCAAGTATGAGAAATCCTTTCAGTTTCAAAATTTGATACACAATTAAAATACTTTTTATTTTTGATCTTATGAACACAAGAATAGACAACTGCAATATATATCAAAACGTGAATCTTTGACATAAACCCTTTCAGGGACAAAGTACTTCTATTCCTAAAATGCTGAAATGATTGAATGGCACCAGAATTTACAAACAAATTTATTTGAAAACAAGTAAAAGCTTTTCTTCATGTACTTAAGGAAAAGGAACATTTTTATTTAAAAATTCTGGTGCCAATGTGCCATTTAGGAATAAAAATTAAGTGGTCCAAAAATGAACCACCGCTCTTCAAGTCAAGTGGTTAAATTCTAATTGTAATCATTTTACTATGTAATATGGGCTATAAAAGAACAAGTGGGCAAGTGTGATCGAAGATCGCACAAAGGGTTTCGTTTAATATTCCTTTCAAAACACTTTATCCTTTGTTTAATAAATCCAAATAAATTTCATTTTCCAAAAAAGTCATGTTTTTTATAAAGTAAAAATTTACCGGTCCATTTTTCTTGTTTTTTCGAAAATCTAAACCAGTCCGAAAGCGGGCTAAGATACCCTGTCATAATAATATCTGTCAAGTGGACTAAATGCGATATTAAAAAAAAAATCCATTTCAAATTTAAACATGTTGTATTGAGACATTCAAAATGTTAGACGTCAGATTAATTTTCTTTTTAATTCTCTAATGATGTCATATTAAGCTGCTTTCTGTATTTATACATACTCATACTCCTTATGTTATTGAGAAATTTTTGAAAATTTCCGTTTTATTATCAATATGACGTCCTATTAATCTTGTGAAACTTTTTATTTTTCACGCAGAAATCTTTCAATAGAAAATTAATTATTGTAGAAAGAATTTTATTGTGGATTTTTAAATGTTGGCAACTGCTATAACGAAAAATGTTTAAATTTAATAGGAAAAGGCTGTTAGATTTTTGGTTTAAATTTAATAGGAAAAGGCTGTTAGATTTTTGGTTTTTTATCTCTATACTAGCTAACCCGCCCGGCGTTGCCCGGGCCCGAGATAATTACAATCTCAGAGAAAGGCGTTAACCCCCTCCCTCCCCATACCCGCAAATATAATGAATAATTTATTCAAGAGAACCACCGTCACGTACATTAATGCGATCATTAAAAAAAGAATTACATTTTTCTGATAATTAGAACATAACGAAGACGCTATGCTAAAATAGCCAGCAGATGACACCCCTTCCCGACCTCAATTTTAAATCTATATCTTAATTAGTTACCTAAATATTTGTTCATTAGTAAAATTTGGCAATTATTTCCCTTCATTTTCGCAAACGAAATGAGAGGGATCGGCCAGAGAAACAGATCTCTTTATAGTTCAATTTTTAATGAAAGCCGATCCCTGTTTGAAAATTTCTGGGATCGTTTTCACTGGCACCAGCAGATTTTTGGCAGTTTATTGCAGAAATTAAAAAAAAATTACCAACCGAATTTTTCAAGAATCACACAGTCAGACACAGAATATTTTTTTACATATGCTCAGAAATTTCCAAATTGATATCTCAATTAGTTTTCTTAAAATTTGCTAATTAGTTAAATAATTTCGAATTCGTTCATTTCCGGTTGCAAATTCAATGCGGCAGTCAGTTTCTTTTGCCATTTTGATTTAAAAGATTACATTTTAGAAGCGATGGTTAATGATAATCTAATTAATATCTAGGCTAATTTTCAAAATATTAAAATTCTGAAGCTCAGGTGTATCAGGAGAGGGTTTGGACTACCTAAATCTAAATTTACAGACTTCTAGGTGCGCTAAATTTTCCTAGCCACCGCCAACAGACAGACACACACATACAGACATACAGAGCGAAACTTTCTTTTATTGGTATAGATATATTAAAATAGTAAGATTTTTTCAAATTTTATGATTTTGAGCTACATAATAGGTATTTAGCTATAAGTACACAAAATTTCATGACTAAGTTACATAGTTTCTGAGAACCGGCTCTGTAACGGACAGACAACGAAGCGCAAGTAATAGGGTTTTGTGAGATGAACGAAACCCTAAAAAAGACACCAGTGGACCCATGTGAGAATTTCGCACTGCAAAACTTAATAAATAAATAAATAAAGCGGAGTTCGCAATGCTAGTGGGAAATTACCTGTATCTCAATGGCTCTTGGCTAACACTGGGGAGAAATCGGAATGCTGATTAGCTATATAAAAGAAGAGTGCCATTGTGTTCGTGACGTTGTGTGACATCAGAAATTCTTATCGTTCAGAGAGAAAAAAAAAATTATTAATCATATTTTAACTGCATTAGAGGATGATGTCACCCGCTTCGGGAAAAACATGGGACAATGAAAAATAAATTGAATACACATAAAATACAATTTAATATAAGAAAGACAAAGCTACCTGTGAAATTCTATTGCTTCGATCAATCGATGGTGTCTTTTTCTTTTAAACGTTTGAATTTCAATTTTGCATTTTAATCATAAATATAAAATAAAACTGAGCGGATACGTCCTACTTTATCATTTTTGTACCAAGCGTTGCTGTGCACGATAAAATGCAGTATTTTACTTTTGCGGCAATATGAAAAACTTTTCGAATGATACCTCATTCATTGTTCTGTGTTTTGTAAATGCATAGAAAAAGGGATGTTGACAACAAAACTAATACATATATATGATTAGCAATATGAGTTAGAATTACTGTGATAGAATGAGCTTTATAATTAATGCAAAGTAATATTATATTGGTTAGAGTTTTAAGAACTCACCTATCACCCTTTCAATTTTAGTCAAAATCTGTTGATTAGGTACAGCTCGACCAGCTTCATAATCATTGATTACTTGTGGTTTCTCATTGATTCTCTGAAATTAAAAAAGAAAATTATATACTCTGTAAAAATTAAATTAACCAGAAAGAAAAGATATAAAAATGAAGCTACAAAATTTTCAAATGTATAGTGAAAGTTAATATAATTTTTAAGAGTATTCTATTGTTTATTTATTTTTAAATATAAATTTTAAAACATAAAACATACATATAATAACGTACAGGGTGTTTCCTGTTATTTTCCATTAGCAAAAACATGTTTCAAATATATTTTTCTTCATCATATTAAAAGCCATTTATGTCAAAATAATATAAGTTATACAGTGGAGCATCGATTATCTGAGTTAATAGGTGACCAAGGGTGTTTGGATAAAAAAAAAAAAAAAAAAAAAAAAAAAAAAAAACTAGGGTTATATGAACATAATGAAACAAAGAAACAGTGATAATAAACACAAATATGTATGTATTTTGTCCTACAATGCTTACAACAAGAAGATGGGAACAAACTGTCAAGGAATAGAGTGATCAAAGAAATCTGCAGGAAATCAAAAAGTATACTATAGGTCTACATTTTAAGAAAAGTAGTCAAAATTTTCTTTTGCTTCAGAGAGGACACTCTTTTTCTTGCATTATATAGATTTTAATGAAACATACATACTCTTATACATTTCAATGAAAACTGCTGAACAGAATCACACTCTTCTTGTTGCTCCACTCACTTCAAGGCTGTCTCTAGGCACTGAAAAGCTTCCTCAGTGGATGGTCCTTTTTCAACTTGTTCTTCGTGACTGAAGTCCTCCTTGTCGTCATGTTCTTCTAAACGGCTTTGAGAGTAGCAAGGATTTCATCGTCCGTCAATAGTTGGCAACCCCCAACATCACATTCCAGCCATTCTTGAATGTTTTCCTTGTCACAATCTTCAAATCTTGAATCAACTCAGCCAGTTCTGATACAAATTCACTGTTTAGTGGCTCTTTAAGTGCAGTGATAGAGTCATCTGATGGAAGATCAAGGGTAGTGTCATTGCCATCTAGATAGCAAGCAATTTGGTAGGAGGGGGAAGTTCCAGTGATGTCACGCTCAATAGGCAGGATGTATTTCTCAGTAATTTCGTGAAATACATTGCCGTGAATATCTCCCAAATGTCACTGCTGATTGAAGATATGGATATGTATTTATTACAGTGAAATAGAACTGAAAATATTGGATTTTTTTTTTTTAATCTACTGTTATAATAAATACAGTAAGTATAAATTTCTTGTTTTTATTATATGATAATTTAATTTAGTTACATTTTTCTTAAATTATGCCCGAGTGTTATATTTTGATTGCACATGTAGGAATATTTTTGTGTTATTTTTAAAACATGTGTGATCACAACAATGTGAAAATAATTAGATTTTTCAGTAAATTTTATTATTTCTTTTAATCTAGAAATTTTAATATTAGTTAGTGTTGTTATTGAAAAATAAAAGATTTATGCTTGCTATATTTTGTTAAAAATAATCTTATGTTATTACAATGTATAACTAATTTCGTACTTCATTTATAGTAACTAAATATGTAAAATAAGCAATAAAATGCATGGTGAGAAATTCACAAAGATTATTATTTAAAATATAATAAGCAGATCTCCGTAGGTTTAATGCATTTAAAATTACTCAAATGTCATAGTTATTTATTTGCTTTATCTCTTTTGCTAAGAATATAATTAAGAAATTAGAATAATTTTTAAAGTCCTTCTACAAATTTTTTATTTTCTGGTGAATTTGTTTTGTTTGCAAATTACACATTTTTAAACCTAACAAAATAAAAATAATGAAGACCATGTTTTTAAGGAATGGAATTTTGTGAAAAGCCCCATTTCATTAAAAGGAATTCTTGTGAAAGGGCCTTAAATAAGCCTAAAATTTTACCTGGATCGACCCTTGTTATTTAATATACATATTGGTTTTATTGCGGCAAAAAAAACAAAAAAAAAACTAGTTGTTGGGGGCCACCGTAATACTTACACTTACCCATCATGGATATGCATAATGTAAAATATTAAAATAAAAATGTGTAAACTACTTATAAAATGCATTGCAATTCAAGTAAAATCGTGGCTTGATCACGGCATAAACTTTAAAAGCTTGATTACTGAATTGCTTGAAAGAGGTTTTTCCTTATAACTCCAAAAATAATAATCCTATTAACTAGCAGTTTATTGCATCTGATTAAGCGTCAAATTTCCAATTAAAATATATCTTTAAAGTGAAATTTGGATGAAATACAGGGTCATGAAAAATCGAAGAGTGTGGAAAATAGGATTCCAAATATCTCGGCAACTCATTATCCGATCGACTTCATGCTTTATGCAAAATTTATGTTTTTTTATTGTATTTTATATTCATTTCTCAAAATAAACAATTTCGAAAATTTTTATATACCTTTTATCAGAACGAATATTTCGAGAGTCCGAAAAAAATAGTTCCGGTTAATCGAGGTTATTGAAATGAAATAGGCTTCTTCCCATTATTACATACTAAGTACATACCAAATTGCAAGTCTCTATCTCAATTTTTTCGGGAGATAGAGCGTTTACAGACACACACACACAGACGGACGGCAAATTTTTTTTTCTAAAAATATGTTTTTCGGAATCTGCAGTGTCTGAAACGTGTAAATCCATCAAATTTTTTTTTTTCAATTTTCAAAACGATTACAAGACTTACCCTATACTACGTATGATGGGTAAGTAAAAATGTTTATTTAATGCCAGATTAAAATGTACTTAAAATGTATTTCTATTACTGTGTGTAAAATTTTTGTGACTGAGTTTTACAGTGACAGATTCTTTTTTTTTTTTAAACTTTAAAACCAAAAACTTAGAAAAATGACTGTTCTTTTCAGTAATTTATTTTTTGATCGAGTAAACAGAAATGGCAAATCTAACCTATGATTTCATTTTATGGAGATTTTCCTTTTTCTTTTTGTACTCTGGTTTCTAATTTAAAAAATAAAAGTGAAAATGATTTTTTAAAAAATAGGATGAATTAATTTTAATAGCTTTAATCCATATTTAGCTTGCAAACTATATGTTTATTTTGATACACAAAAATATTCATATTTTTTTCATAGGTATGTGAAAAGTATTTTAAAGACGAAGATATCGAAAAAGAAATGAACTTGGCCTACAGGCACAGGTAGATTTCGAAGACTCAGAATGTGGCGAGCCAGTTTACTGGGAATTGAAGAAGAAAGGCCTATTTGTCATGATGTGACAGTTGGGACCACCCACTTTGAAATATCCCTCTGCCTGTAGGCAGAGCCAGCAAAGATTTTTTTGTTTTTAATTTTTTGTTGTTGTAAGGGTTGGTCCTATAAAAAACTTGTCAATATAAAAGTTGTAGATAATATTAAGAGGATTTATAATAAATTTAAGTGAATTTGATATCTTGTGAATTGACAAAGTTATGAATTATTTTCTTCTGAAACTCTTATCCCCCCCCCCCCACCACCTTTGGGGACATTTTTAATGAATTCAAAAATCTGTCATACATAAATTTTTGGCCCTTTTCCTAGAAGTAATAATAACTGTAAACTGATTCGATATGTATCAAAATTAAGAAGTTATGGGGGGAGAATGTAATAGGTAGTATTTCTTACGAAATCTACCTGAAAAAGATGCTGTTCCATGCTTATTTCAAGCTTGTCCTCGTTACTTATCTAAGGAAAATAATCCGTCAACAGTAGATCCTTCAGAAAAGAAAAAACTGAGAGAAGAAAAATTTAACCAAAGCTATGAAGGAAAACATCGAAGAAAAAAAATATATGATGGTACAAGAACTTTTCCAAATGTTGATGAACTTTATAAATATGAAAAACTATACTATTGTTCAACATATTGGGACATTATTAAAAAAGATAAGTGTATATTAATTTTAAATTTTAACAAATTCCAAGAGCACCAGTTGGATTATTGTGTTGCGATCGACACAAACGATCAGGGTCCATAAGTCGTGTTTTTGGCCCATAAAATCTATATATATATATATATATATTTGTCTTACGTGACACGGAAATAGGGCTGAATTTCTACCTTATCGTTGGCAACAACCGTAGTTTCCAGAGCTCCAGCCAATGAACAGACAAGATTGTGTTAGCTCCGCCTCCAATATGGCGGTCAGTGTCAGAGTAATGAAACTTAAGCTAGCAATTATTAAAAATAAAATAATATGAACGTAATCCAAAGCATCTGAGATGATTCCTCATTTTAATTATGAATAATATTGTTAATTTCAAATGACTTCTCAACTCTTATTTAGAATTTATTTACGAATTTCACTCACACAAAAAATCTGAGATAATGAAATATAAACTTTCTAGAATGCCCCTGCTGCCATCTGTTGCTGTTTTATTGAAGTAAAAATAATTTCTTTTGCAGAAATCTATAATCAATTAGAATAGTAAAATGTCGAACAAAATTTAAACAATCATTGATGATAAACTATCTTCCTACCACGTAGTTTTTTTTTTTTTTTTTTTTTTTTTTTTTTAAATGAATTTAAGCCGTGCTGTACAATATTATAGGTGCAATAAGTTTTAAACTAAATATGTTTCCAAGATTCCTTTTTTCATAGCATTTAAATGATTTATATGCCCATTAGTAGCATCAACTAAATGCATTTTTAGTTGTGTTTTCAACGGAATTTTCAACTACTTTTTTACATTAAAATTGACAATTTCATATGTTCAAATGATTTATTGTAGTACTTATTCTGGCTAGAATTACTAGAAAAATAAAAAGGGCGAGCGAGCGAAGCGAGCTAGGACAGCGTTGCGGTCTCAATGGGGGGGGGGGGGGGGGGGGGGGGAAGCGTTAGCGAGTAGGGGGCTGAGCCCCCTAGTAAGACTAACATTCGATTTTGTTATACAGTAACCCCTTAACATTCACGAGTTTTGATTATTCGCGAACATGAAAATACGGAAAACTTAACATTCGATAGAATCTGACTTGATTACTCGCGATTTTTAAAAAATTATATCTTTGCTTTTTCAGAATTTACAGTGGTTAAAGATAGTTTCCCCTGTGTTTTCTAAGTATGTATTTAAAAATCAATTTTCAGTTCTCTACTGAAAAAGGAGAGAGTGTTGTAGGAAAACAAAATAATAACAACAGAAGAATACTCATTGCAATGGGGATATTTATTAGAAGTGGTAAGGTAACGGCATCTTCAATCTATTAATTTAAAATGTGCTTGTGTAGGTTCTCATAGAGATTGAGCTGAAGCTGCTGTATGGAGCTGAAGCTGCATACATTATCATTTCTTTGTGAATAGAGAGAGAGAGAGAGTCGAAATTACTTTATTAAAAAAAAATATGCTTTTTAGCTGTAATTATTTCTCCAGTCAGTTAATTTAAATTATCTTCATTAAATAAATTTCATAAATATGAATATGTGTGTACATTCATACATATTATGTTATGCGTAACCATTAATACATATATCCTTTTGTTTTCTTGAAATACTGTGCCATTTTAATTAAAATTTTATAGAACGTTGCACCTTTCTTAGTACAGAGAGATAGACTCAACATTTGCGAAGTTTTCCTGGAATGTAACCCTCGCGAATATTAAGGGATTACTGTACTGACTTAATTATTTTACATTTTAATATTAGAAGTTTTATCCTGTACGATTTCAACAATAATTTTTGCATTTTGTTCAGATGTATATGACTTACACAAACTCAAAGTTCGTATTATTTGTAGTTTTTGATAAAAATATGCAATTTCTTCTAATTTGACCTCAATTTTTTATATGAGCGCAATCGTGCAACACTTTCCTCTTTACATATATTATAAAATATATCAAAATGTAAATATATGTAAAAATAAAAGTGTTGCAAAGCTGCGCTCATAGTAAAATATTAAAAATAGAGAGTTAAGTAACTGCATTCCTTCACGTCATTAAGAGACCTTAGAATGCAGCAACATGTTTAAACGTGCTAAAATGAACACAACTATTGCTAATGTGAAGGAATGCAGTTATTAGCAATAGTTGCGTTCATTTCGCTTACGTTCAGTATCGCTTATTTCATGTTACAAATCATCCTAAAACAAGAGGTGTCTGTGAAATTAAAATATGAAAAACTGGGAAATTTGTCAAAGAAAAGAAAAACATTGAAAACCTCTCCTACTGAGGAATTGGAAAAGATTTTGTACGAGTGGTTTAAACAAGACCGTGCAGCCAAGATTCCAATCAATGGCTTAATTTTGAAAGAAAAGACGCTTGAAACTTCTTTGACTTGAAATGCAGAATTTCATGGCATCCAATGGTTGGATCGACCGATTCAAGAATAGGCATAATTTGTCTTACAAGTTTATTTGTAGTGAGGCAGTTGAGGTGGAATAAATACTGCAGTCGTTGAGGAGTGGATGGAAAAAACATTACCTTTTCTTGAGTGTAATTACTCAAAAAAAGATATCTTTAATGCAGATGAGATCGAATTATTATTTAATCTTTTCCCTGATAGAGCATTTACTGTGAAAAGAGAAAAGTGTTATGGTAGGAAGCTATCAAAAGTGCGATTAACAGTTTTGTTTTTGTTATGTATGAATGCAGACGGAACCGAGTGATTGGTAAATCCAAGATGCCCTGATGCTTCAAAAACATTAAATTTTTCTTATAAAAGTTTGCCAACAGATTACAATGCCAATCACAATGCTTGGATGACCTTAAAAAAGATTTTGTAAGAAAATTGAATATAAAAATGTGCTTACAAAAGCGAAAAATAATTTTATTCGTAGATCAGCTCATGTTAATCTGAACTTAAGAATGTGCATATAGAATTTTCCCCACACAACTGTACAAGTTTACTTCTTAACAATTTATTGCTTAGATTTACAATTGCTAATGTGAAGGAATGCAGTTATTAGCAATAGTTGTGTTTATTTCGCTTACGTTCGGTATCGCTTATTCCATGTTACAAATCATCCTAAAACAAGAAGTGTCTGTGAAATTAAAATATGAAAAACTGGGAAATTTGTCAAAGAAAAGAAAAACATTGAAAACATTTAAACACGTTGCTGCATCCTAAAGTCTCTTAGTGACGTGAAGGAATGCAGTTACTTAACTCTCTATTTTTGATATTTTACTATGAGCGCAGCTTTGCAACACTTTTATTTTAACATATATTGTACATTTTGATGTATTTTATAATATGTAAACAAGAAAGTGTTGCACGATTGCACTCATATAAATAATTGAGGTAAAATTAGAAGAAATTGCGTATTTTTCATCAAAAACTACAAATAATACGAACTTTGAGCTTGTGTAAGTCATAAATCTGAACAAATATTCAAGTCGGATCAGACTTGGGAACAATCAGATCCTTCAAAATGCAGTATAGAACGCAACTGGGAAGAAAAGTCCTTTTTTTCACTTGATTCTGGTGAGCTTCAAGAGGCTTGGAAAACAAAGCTAAATGGGCTGGACACTCTTCATTTGATCTCATCGGTATGTGGGATAGCTGAGTGTTTAAAAAAAAAAAAAAAAAAACTGATTTTTTTTAAAAAATTAAAATCAGATTTTTTCGATTTAAATTGGATTTTTATGATTTTGTTTCCTGTGTTAAAATACAGAATAGCTACCAAGAATTTCAGCTTTTCAAAACAATTAACCCTCTTATTAATAACTTTATCTATGTTTTTATTTTATAATTAATAAAATTATAATTATTAGTTAGTAATTACAGAAATTATAAAAACTGCAAATTAGTAATTTTATCTGTTAGTAGCTGTTTTGTTATGTACATTAATACTTTGTATTAATAATTATGTAAAACAATATTAAATTATTAACAATGCTTAAAATTAATAATTATTAAATAATTAACTGTCTTATTAGGAAAATAAAATACATTTTTATGCTTTAATTACTAAAATGATATAATTAACAATTTAATATTCACTCTCTGAAGAAAAAGGGACATGATGCTAGGAAAAAGAAAGTATATAATTTTTTAATATGATAAATAAAATGACTAATTTTTTATGAATTACAAATTGAAAAATATAATTAAATTACAACATGGTTTAATAACTCCCTGTTTTTTGTAAATAAAGTTCAACATTTTGCAAGGTCTTGGGCACACATATTTACTGTGGTAGGAGAAGTTTTTTACCAGAAATCTCTCAATACAACTAAAGATTAAAAAAAAAAAAAAAAAAAAAAAAAAGAATGCATTTTGCCAATTTAATAAAGGGTAGGGTGCTGTGCCCTTAAAATGCCTTTACAAAATTAATAAAAACTGCAAATAAGTAATTTCATTAGTTAGTAGCACAAATAACAAAACAAATATTATTTGCAACCCGTTTTGCATTTGTACTGTTAATCACCCAAATCTAAACTCCCACACATATATGTGTATGATGAAAAAATTATAACAATGAGTTACTTATTCATGCACACATACAGATACAGAGTAAATATACAAATAGCCAGTTATATCTGAAATTCTCAAAATATTAAATAGCAGCATTGTTACTACTTAGTGGGGATTATTAGCATTCAGCATTTCAAATTAAAAAAGTCCTTCCGGCCTGTACCAGGAGGAAAAGGTAGCTTTCCTATACCTTCGTTTTAAAATTTTAGCTAATGTTACACGAAAACAGCAAGTTAAAATGCAAAGAAACGTTTACAAAAGATTCGTTAATACTGAATTTGAATAAGAATTTCGCCAAATTACTGAGCAATAGCCAAATTGGCTTCTTTTATAAAGACTTATTTTGGTCGCCAAATGTCACAAATTTTGCCCATTTTGTCGCCAATTTTGGCGCTAACGGATATGAATATATAGTTTTATGCATATGGTTGGGAAAATTATTACAACAATGAAAGAAAATAATTTGTGAGTAATCGCGTTAATGTGCTGTTTTGTTTCAAAATGTCAGCCACCCTAGAATTTTAAACTGCTCTATCTCAGCCATTTTTTAAGATAGAGGTAAACCAAAAAATGCTCTGGAATCCTTGTATCAAGGCCTAACACAAAAATTAAATTTGAATTTTTAATTTTTTTGTATATTTATTTTATTTTTAAAATTTTAAATGGACGCCATCTTGAAACAAAATGGCGGACCAAGCTGGCCAACGAACTCGGTCAAGACATTAGTGACCTTAATACACACAATTAGTTTCATCAAAATCTATTTATAAATACGAGCGTTATCGTATGACATAGGTCAGATATACATATATAAATCAACATTTGAACGGAGGGTGGTTTTGGGGTTTGGGGGTCATGATCGGTGAAAATATATCGAAATTTTCCGGAACTGCTTTCCTCCGAACGGCTGCAATAGGTAGCTTTATACTTTTTTGTATTGAAAGCTACCTAAAAAGGAAAAAAAAAAATAAGGATTGCATCCTTTTAAATACCTAACTAATTTCTTTATTTAGTGTATATCTATATATTTAAAACTCTAAGCGATTTCTTTCGACAATCCGTGAGAACAAACTACTGCATCAAATTACATCATTCTTTTTTTAAATGACAGATATTTGGACACTGATTTGTTATCATGCATTCGTTTTGTTCGAAAATTTAATTAATTAACCATAATTTTCAATTAAACTTTTACTTCTGCCAATGACGTCATAATCGGATAATGCCTACTGTTGCGAAGCACAGAGTTTATTCTCTAAACTCCGTGGTTGAATAAAAGAAAAATAATAAATATTAAAAGCACGCGGTTTTAAAGCCGAATTTGTTAATTTGCAAGTTAAATTTCGGTAAAAATACTTATCCGCGTGTTTTATAAGCGAATAAAAATTCATATTTATTGTGACGTCACGGGAATATTGTCAATTAGGTTTATTTTATCATTATGCATTATAACTTTGTTGATGCCATTTTTTCATTAAATACAAAATATATTTATTTGTGTGCATGGTGTTTAAGCATTAATGTAAGGTATATGAAGTACATGTGAAAAGTTTGCGCCGGTGAAATTGACGTTATGCTTAGCTTGAAGTGCATTTTAACATTGATAAAACTAAAGAGAAAAATGTATATGTAATTTTATGAAAAATGTAATTTTACTGATTTTTGCATTCATAATTATAAAGATTAGAATTGGAGCTGTCATTAATTTCTTCATCTTGATTGCATACCTTCATTACATGTTACCAATTGCTTTTTTTTAAATTATATGATAGAAGATTTCCTTTTTTAATAAAAAAAAAAAATCACAAAAGTAAAGGATTTCGGGAAATTTAAAATTATTAAAAATAGTGTTATGGTAGAAAAATTCTTGAAATAATGATTGTATTTATAGCTAGAATAAACAATGTAAGACTAATATTTCATAGGAACCAGAGGGCCCGTGCGAGGATTTCGCACTGAAATCTAATATTTTTAGGTACTTCTCTATTATCCCGTCGACCACTTTTCATAACAAAAAACTATCGCCAAACTGTAAGATTAAACGCCAAAAATGCAGTGCCATTTACTTGATGTCAGAAGCATTATACGTGTTTGTTACGTCAAGTGGTTTTTAATTCGACATTTGCGTGTATTTTTCATTATGTTTTACTGATTTATTAGTTACTTTATTAATTAAAATAAGAATTGTGTCCTTAAATTCTTATATTTTTTATTTATATATTTATTTTGATATTCCAATGGCAATGTTCTCCCGTTTATTTGGCGATAGTTTTTTGTTATGAAAAGTGGTCGACGGGATAATAGAGAAGTACCATTTTTTATCAATATGTAATATTTATTAGATGCAGGTTTAAACTTCTAAAGAAAAAGTAAGGATAAAAATTTCTGCAAACAACATTTAATTTTTAGTCAATCCAAAATATTATCTAATTTATTCCATAAAAGTTAGAGTAAAAACTGATCCAAGATTGCAGAAGGCACGCTAGAGGAAAAAAAAAATTAACAATCACATTTTGACTGCATTAGAGGATGACGTCATCCGCTTCGAGAAAAACATGGGACATAGAAATATAAATCTAAACATTTCAATTTCAATGTCGCCTTTTAATCATAAATATAAAATAAACACGTGCGGTGTTTTTTTATAATAATTGCTGAGCATCATATAATGTGGTATTTTATTTTTTTTTGGCAACAATAATTTGAAGAAAACCTTTCATTTCTTTTAAGAAAACAATGCCGATTTAATTTTTAATTTACAGCAAATTTTAATCAAAAACATGTTTTAACGAAACGCTAAGTGTGCTATGTCAGAAGCCTGTTCAAAATCCTTTCATATGCTGTCTCATTCGTCGTTCTGCGTTTCGTATTTTCTGCGAAAAAGGGATATTGACAGGAGAAATAATATATATATGATTATTTTGGTAGGTTTGTTATAAGTTCATTTAACAGTTCCTTATTAGCGCAAAGTCCTATTTCTTTCACTGTGAATTTCTCTTTCGATGTCAAAAAATGTTTTTCTACTTTTGGACGCCAGCCAAAATACAGTGGCAATTTTTAGAAATGTACAACAGTTGTGACAACAAAGGCGCTATCGCTTTAGTTTTCATCGCGCTTACATCAATTCGAAATACTACAAATTTCTATTTTTTACTACATTTTACAATTTTAATTCTTACATCATCAATTAGAAAAAAAAAATAGCTTTCGATTGAAATTTATTTGAAAACTGCCGCTTAATTTACCGACTTTTTAAATATTTTTCAAGCATGAAATTTTTTTCAATTCTATCTGATCAATGACCACCAGTTTACTTTAATAATGTAAAATAGCCCCTGGGAAAGTTGCCACAATGGAAAATAGATTTCCCTAACCATCATAAAAAGTGAATAATAATTTAAAAAAAAAGAAGTGATAAATCATAAGATCAGATTATCCATAAGATAGAACATTTTGGCGCTAAACAAAAATCTGTCAGCAAAACAAAAAGAAAAAAAAGACTATTTTTAGTTTATGTTGAACATAAAATTGATATGTTGAATTCGTTGATGAATATGTTCCATCAGATATCAGGATATGCTAGGAATTTTATTTTTTTTATTTTTTTTTACATTTGCCAACTGTATAAGAGGAAAAATATCCCCGACTGTGATGGAAAAGGGATAATCATCCTGATTATGTCAAGGAACCGAAGAAACCATACAAATAAATTACACTTGAAAACATTAAAAATCTCCATCTGCAGATAGATTTATTACTGTAAAAAACTTCTTAATCTTTGCATAAAAATTGATTAGCTTAAAACAATGGATGCGTTTTAGAAGATATGGATTTGAAACGAACAATGATTAAAGAGGACATTTTAAAACTTTTTAATTTAATCATTTTAAAACTTTTTTAACGTCGAATTCTGACGGTGCTTTTGGGCAGATGCAATGCACATGCGCATAGGAGCTTATTCGGTTGCATTATCACAAGGGGGGGGGGGGGGGGGGGAGATGTGTGCTTCATTTACTATGTTCTGTTATTTACTGAATAGGATATGAACGTAGGAATATACTATTTGTATATACTTCATTGGTCCATTAATTTTTTTTCTTGCCGTGGGGAATATGGTGGTAATGTCAAACTGATTTGCATTACACAGTTATATACGGATTTTTTGTTTGGAGTTTGCATCGGAAATAGTACCGTATTTGACAGGGGAAAAAATATATATTTGAAAGACTGTTTTATACGCAACCCTTCATAAATAATAAAGAAGCTTATTTTACTGATACTGTTATAGTATTTTTTTTTGCGTCAAGTTTTGACGGGTTCCATCTAGTATGAGTTTAAAATTGTAAAAATAAAATAAATCATTCAACGATTCAACCTCTACTGAAGAAGCTGTTGCTGAGCTTAACATTTTTATACCAATTACAGTATAGAACCATTTATCCGGAATCCAGTTAACCGGAAAACCAGTTATCCAGAATTATATCTCCAATTAACTGATTTCAGAATCTTTCCAGAAAAAAGTGCCATGCAGTGCCAGTTTGGCATGTGTAATTGTGCTTGATAGATTACCACATGCATTGTACAACTTGATCAATATTTAGGATTTGAAATGAAAGCCTATTTATTTAGTTAGATATTGAGCATTTTGAGTTTTATGCAGTGTTATTGTTTTCAAGGTATTGCCAGAAATTGCCTTCTTTCAGACTCTGATTAATAATTGGTCTTGATAGGATCTGAGCCTTAATCAGAGTAATCTAATAATTTGAAATCAGTTACAATGTTACAGCCACATATATTCTACAAATCTCATTCAATGGATGTTGCTTTAATGTCCAACCAGTTATCAAGAAAAACCAGTTATCCAGAATACATCTGGCCCCGACCATTCTGGATAAATGGTTCTATACTGTACATCCTTTTTTCTTATACACTGTTTTACAATGGCCATTGAGCAGATGCCATTCTTTTATTCTTCTTTAGTTCTAATTTGCTAGAAATTCATTATTGCAAAAATAGGGTACTGGCTATTTATTCTTTTACTAGTAGAAATGTATTATACTTGATATTCTTAATTTATGTTAAAGAAGGAATAATTTGATTATTTAAAAGAAATTATGACATTGCTAATTATATTAGATTTAAATATCACTTTTAAATAAAATGCTTTTAATGCCCAATAAAAACTTTCTTTTTACAAACTTACTGTACTTATTTGTTTACAAGCGTAAGGAATTAAGCTGAGAAACAATTATTCAAGGCTGTTTTGTTTATTCATAGGGTAAAATATCCCTACAAACTTTCTAAATTATGTTCATCTTAGATTTTATTATTTTTTTATGTCATTTTAAACATTTAGAAAATTTATGATTAAAAAAAAAAAAAACAGTTTATTTTAAATAAATGATTTTTTTTAATCAGTTGATTTAAATTAGGATTTAATCACAGATTTAAATCATTTGATTAAAATAGTTGACACCCTACATAGAACAGATTGTGATTATCACGAGCTCAGGCAATGCCAGGCAGGTCAGCTAGTTTACAATAAAAGAGGGTGATTAAAAGCTTTTGGTAATAAAATTGCTACTATTTAAATATACAAAGTATGATTTACATCAGACAAAAATCTATCTAAGACTGAAGATCTTGTACCCATGAATAGATACAGAAAAATTCAAATAGCAAAAAATTAAATCTTCAAATTAAGTCAGATTTGTTAATATTTCAGGCATTAAAATATAATTCTAAAAAAGAGTGCAACTAATTTAAAGATATAAACAGAATGTACATTAGAAAGATTTTAAGATATGCAACAATCTAATAATTTCAGGCCATAAAATACAAGTGTTAGATTTGACTTCAACAAGCAAAGAAAAATTCTTATAAAATTTTACTTACAGTAGCCAAATCTTTCTGTGTTAAGCCTTTGCCTTGTCTTCCTTGCTGTATCAAACGTCCAACATCTAATCCAATTGTATCATGATGCAACTGCTCTGTTTCTTTATCCAGCTTTGAAGTATTTAATGTGGTTTGATGCTGTTTATTAGTAGCAGCATTAACTAAAATTTAGATTAAAATAAATATAAATTAGTAATATTAAATGTACATGCACAAGACAAACTAGCAAGCTAGATAGTTGCAGCCAATTTCACCGAGGTTGTAGCTCTTACAAGGAGAGGGCCAAGCTTGGTAATCACAGATTTTGATTATTTTTATATATGTTATAGGGTAGAAGCCCCTTAGTCTCAGGTTCAACGGATTTTATACAACGCTCTTTAGTTCTTGAAAATTAGGGGGGGGGGGTCTAATATTATAACACAGCTTAAATATTATAATTTCGGGCCTATAATATATCCGGTTTTATAATATTAGACACCCTATTTCTCGAAAACTAAGTAGCATTGTATAAAATCTGTTGAACCTGAGACTAAGGAGCTTCTACTCTACAACATATATAAAAAATAATCAAAATCTTTGATTACCAAGCTTGGCCCTCTCCTTGTTAGCCAAACTGATGAAGAACATGTGTGAAATAAGAGATAAAAATAAATACCATTGCATTCAATAATATAATATTTTATGTTAATAAGAATATATTACAATGCTTCATAACAATTTCTTCCAATGCTTCACAAGAATGACAAATTTTCATTTTTTAACATTTCTCTTATGGGCACTTTATGTTAGCCGGGCACCAGTGATATTATAAAATAATATCTCTCTCTCTCTCTCTCTCTCTCTCTCTATATATATATATATATATATATAGTATATATATACCGGGTGTCCCAAAAATGACTGATGGATTTTAAAATTCAATAACTAGCAAACGGTGACAGATATTTAAAAAATTCTTGCAGGAGGGTTTTATGTATGATGTCGGGAGTTTTTTTTACTGCGATTCTTGATTTTAGTTCGAATTTCAAACAATAGATGGCGCTGACAGAGGTTGGCGCTCATTCGAGGCCGAAACTGACGTCACTCAGCATTGATGTGAAGAAAGGAGATTAAGGCTATGGAGTGAGTCTCATTCGCCAGTACAATCTTGTTCTTAGCCCCGATTCTGAACTCATTCGATATGATTTCAATGGAATGCGTTGTTGCCATGGAAACAACAAATACTTCGATAGTGGAATACAGCGTTCTGATCAGGGCATGAATTTAACAAGCAGTATTCGAGTTGCAGGCGACTTTACATTTATGAACTTTTATTTTCCCGGTTTAATTACTTTTTATGGCCTGATTTAAAGAATATTTTATTCATCATATTTTAAAACTACTAGGTGAAATAAACCATTTTCCATAAATAGTGTACACTCTTTTAAAAGTACTCACTAGCAGATTGCGTAGCAAAATATTGAATGAAGATGTGACGGATTCTATTTCTGTGCAGCTCTCACATACCTGCATTGCCGTCATCTCGCGAAACTAACTTTTCATATTGATTAGATAAAATTCCTATAAATACTCATAAATGTAAAATCGCCAGCAAACTCGAATACTGCTTGTTAAATTCATGCCCTGATCTGAACGATGTATTCCACTATCGAAGAATTTGTTGTTTCCATGGCAGCAACGCATTCCATTGAAATCATATTGAATGAGTTCAGAATCGGGGCCTAAGAGCAAGATTGTACTGGCGAATGAGACTCACCCCATAGCCTTAATCTCTTGTCTTCGCATCAATGCTGAGTGACGTCAGTTTCGGCCTCGAATGAGCGACAACTGCTGTCAGCGCCATCTATTGTTTAAAATTCAAACTAAAATCAAGAATCACAGTAAAAAAACTCCCGACATCATACATAACCCTGCTGCAAGAATTTTTTAAATATCTGTCACCGTTTGCTAGTTATTGAATTTTAAAATCCATCAGTCATTTTTGGGACACCCGGTATATGTATAAATTTATATATAATAGTATATTACATAATATCACTGGTACTTGGTTAACATAAAAGTACCTTCTTATGTAAATATTCCAACCAACTGTCACCTTTCCACACATATATAGTTGTTTCTTACACTATTTTATGAATGTCAATTCCTCTGCCCAACAGTACATAAACTTTAAAGCAGTTACGAACAGTATTCTTGAACCACTAAATTAATTTCCAACACAGAGACCCAGTTTTTTTTTTTTTTTTTTTTTTTTTTTACAACTTTTTACATTGCCTCCCGTCTCCATATAGCTTCATCATTAGTAACAGTTTCCTATCATGTCCATTTTTGTATAGTTGTTTGTTGGGTAAAAGCCATCGCTTTTGAAAAAATGAGATTGCATCCATCTGAGTACTAGGTAAAACAAAGATTGTTTCCATATTTATAAAAACAAATAGAGGTGATTAAAGAAAAATACAACATGCAATTAAAAGAAATATATATATGAAAAATGTTCTGAAACATCAACGAAAAAGCCATGACAATAGCATAAAGACTTATTTAAAGACTGCAAACCATTTGACAAGATTTTACAACTTATTATTCACAAGTGTACTGTACTTTATTATTTACAAACTTAAGGAGTTAAGCTTGTAAACAAGTACTTAAAGCTTCTTTCATTTATTTAAGAGACAAAATATCTCTAGAAACATTGGATTTTCATATTAGATTTTAATAACTTTTTCACATCAGTTAAATAGTATAAAATGAAACTAATAATCTTAGCTGCCAACCTTAAGACTAAAAAATTAAGAGTACAAGAAAGAAAAAATAGTAACACTTGCAAAAGAATAAGAGCTAAGTATAGAATACAGTATTTTGGAATCAGAAAGTTAAAAGGCAGTGGCGAGGCGTGAGGTTTCGCGATGGTCATCGCTAGTTCACAACCTTCCAGCACCACACACATTACCATCAAAATTATTCTATGTGTTCGGTTGATTGAAAGGTGTTTTTTGTGATTAATTTCTTTAAAATAAAAAAAAACATAAATTTAAAAACTTTTCTTTTATTTCCTTAAAAATAAAATTAACATGAATATTATAATTTACAAAAATATTTAATACCGACTACTGCCATTTCATTTATAAATGTATTCCAGCCTTCGTGTTTTTGTGGCAAATTTCTCAATTACAAGATTATAGAAATTTTCCTTCTTTTTCAGTAGCTCCAACATTTCTTTTTCAATTGGTAACAAAGAAAGATTATTCATACGATCTTCAGTTTGGGCTTTGGATCTTTTGTAGGTATGAATTCTTTTTAAAGCCGAGAAGCTCCTTTCAACTGATGCAGTCGTTGCCGGTATCGTTGCAATTAATCTTGTAAGCCGAAAGATCTGTTTAAAAGGTTTATGCAAATTTTCTTCTTTCAAAAATTTAATTAATTCATGAGGGGACTTTCCTTGAAAAGCAGAAGTACGGTAAAATATGTTTAATTCGCTCGAGCCCACATAGATCGAAAATGTTTGGATAAATTCGCACTAAGTCATCTATAAGTAACACAGGAAAATTGTCCTTCAAAGAAAATTTCTCCAATTTCCTCGGGTTTAATAATTCAAAAAATGCCAAGTTTTTAAGAAAAGAAAATCGAGTAGTTAAATGGCCTGTTAAGTTGTCGATAATGGAGAAATATAGTCTGCGATATCGTTTTTGCAAAGAAATATCTGATTCTTCGCGTCGTTTGTTTCTTGGTGGAATTGGTAATCCCGTGATAGAAAGTTTTTTCCCAAATCATTTCAAAGCCAGCAGTTTCACAATTATCACATTTATCCTCTTCTGAAATGATTTTATTCGATAACTTGTTTTCGCATTCTTTACAGTGTTTAAAACCTTGCCTAAAAGTTATTAAACATTGATGGAAATCATTTACGTAATTGAGGCATTCCATAATATGTATATTTTCTGTCTGCAAAATTCGAAACAATACATCAGATTGAGAAAATAGAGGCGAAAATAAATTTAACAGAAAAACTGTTTCAAATTTGCTCAGAAAATCGACGTATCCATGTGCTGTACACCTGTCTGGTCCATTCCATTTATCATAATTTTCACTAATGCTAGTAAAAAAATCAACTATTGGTTTTAAATATTGTTCTACGGTGTTTACTAGCCTAGAAGTAAATGACCATCTGGTTGGAGCAAAAGATGGAATACTTTTTTTGAGATGTTCCTGAACTGCAAATGATCTCTTACTTGAATGGGATGAAAATGTCGCAATTCCATTCAGCGTGGAGAAAAATATATTACATTCTGAAATTTCATTCATCCCTTGAGCCAATACTAAGTTCAATGTGTGAACATAGCAATGAGTAAATAAAGCTTTAGGATACTCATTCAAAACCTTCTTTTGCAAGCCCGACAAATGACCCGACATAACAGCAGTACAATCATATGTTTGGGCAATGAGTTTATCATCTAATTTGTACTCATGGACTATATTCTTTACATGTGAAAGTAATCCATCTGCTGTTCGATCGGCACTGACATCGTTAAATTTTATAAACCTTTCTTTAATGCAAATATCGCCTTCTTGTACATATCTCAGAACGGTAGACAATTGCGATCTAGATCTAATATCAGATGTTTCATCCAACATGATCGCTACAAAATCAGATTCTTCAATTTCTTGTAGAATAGCGTCTTTAACTATTTCACTAATAGCAGAAATGAGGCCATTCTGTATGTCACTCGATGTGCCTTTAAAAACGGTAGCGGTATCAAAATGTTCCCCCAGTCCAGTACCTGTTCCCATCTTCCTAAAAGATTAGCAATTTCCACATAGTTGTCTTTGTTAACCCTTTGAGGGGCAAGCAATTGTGTTCCTGTAACATCGAATTCCCACCGGTATTTACAAAAGAATTTAGTTCAAAATAAGGAAAAGCAATTTTTCAACTTTTCCCGACAAAGTTAAAAAAGTAAAATTTAACTAAAAGTTTCTGGTTCGAATCGGATTAAAATTAGGTGGTATATTATATATACCACCGCCCCTCAAAGGGTTAAATGATGTTTCTCCCTCATCATGCCCTCAAAATGGCAATTCCTGTTTTGCCAGTGTGCACATTACATCAATTAAACGTTTGAGAACTTCGCGCTTTTTAAAAAAAACTTTTTGGTTGTGCCGACTGTTATTAATCTTCAGAGTTTTGTCTAATGCTTCATCCACTCTTTGTTTACCAAAAGAATATAAATCCATTACACATTGCAAGTGACTTTCGGAGTTCTCGTGAGCTTTGGCTGATTTCGAGAGACCGCTTAGGTTTGAAAAACCAGTTGATACCCAAATATTACTTTTACATTTCGAAAAGAGAAGGCACGGCCAACAAAACAATTTCACTAAACTATGGCTGCCGCATAGCCAGTTATGATTATCATAATTTGATGTAATAAAATGTCTGGTACACGACTTATTTCGGTCTTTAACAATAGCAGTTAAATTTTTCAACGATGGGCACGGTCGTCCGTCCTTAACAATTAGAAGTTTATCCTCAAATTTAAGCGATCCAAATGGCTTTGTCTTTAATTGAGCAATAACATCTGGTTCATCCATAGCTGTAACATTAAACATATATTATGATTTTTAAATAAAAAAAAAATAATAAAAGCTTAAATTATGTAATAACATAAATGCTTAAGGAATTTTATCTTAAAAAAATAAATGAACAGATGTTAATAAATGCTTTGATTAAAAAATATCCCTGAACTAATCAAATAGATTAGCTATTTCTAGAGTGAAATAAAAAAGGGAGATACAAAAAGTTTACATAAAGGGATTGGTTGATTTTTTTTTTTTTTTCAAATATTGAGATAATTGTTAAAATTGCAATAAAATACTTTTACTCTTTTTAATACATAATTAAATATATAATTATCAGAATAAATTGTACACAAAAAGTATTTATTTCAATGTTTGAAAATAATAATATTTTTAACAATTAAATGCCAATTCCACAAAAACTTAATCAATTCCCATATTTCATTAAAATTATCATTCTGATTTCATTATTTTTCATTGTTTTTGCTATATAAACATTCTTTTTAAAAGGTCAGTGAATAGGAAAATATGTAAATAATGTAGATAAACTATTTTTGCTTTTCAGAAAAGGGTCTAGTAAACAGCTAATTTAAATATAAATACTCATTAAAAACGTTTTATGTTTCCACCTGATATTTAAATAATCTTTTAAAAGTAAGGTCAAAATGTTTACAAGACAATATAATTATACACACTAGCATTAAATTAATACTACTAATAATTAATAAAAAACACATAATGTATAATTATATTTATAATCACAAACATATTTATAATAGTATTAAATAAACACTACACACACTTCACATGTATAAGTATTCAAGAGGAATAAAGGAAATAGCTGGTTTGGGTCTGAAAATTAAACAAAATTTATCAATTTAGAAAATATATTGTATTTTTAATTCTTATTTAAACCTGATCGTTTCAGATTATTATACCCCAAAGACAAATTTATTTCTTTGTAACCATTTTACCTTTAATTATCAGTGCTAAATATTCAAGTTTTAACTCATTAGTAATAAATGGAAGATTAAATAATGAATTCAATTAATGCAGTAATTTTATCTAAGTTGGAATTTAAAATTTTTTTTTGCAGATCTACGCCGAACATGACTCCTAGAACAAAAAACCCACCCCCAGTTCAAAACTTTATCTCTCTAACTATCTATCTATGTATGTATGTCACTTTTTTATGGACACAATCACTCCCATAATTCTGCACAAATCTCTTCCAAACTGATACATAAAATCAAGGGGCATAAAATTTCGGTCAAGTTCGTTAATGGGCAAAATCGAACCAGAGGTGGTGGTGGGGGGCTTTTTGTGAAAACAGAAAAAAACCCCATAATTTCTTAATTATGATACGTATAGAATCCATTTAAAGTTATTATTACTTCTAGAAAAAGAGCCGAAAATTTATGTACGACAGATTTTTGATATCATTAAAAATGGCCCCAAGGAAAGGGAAAAAAATGGGGATTTTAGAAGAAAAAAATTCATAACTTCGATTCACAAGATATCAAATCAAGGTTAAATTTATTATAAATCCTCTTAATATTATCTAAAACTTTTATACTGACAAGTTTGTTATAGGACTAACCCTTATAGCAAAAAAATAAATAAATAAAAAAAAATAATTCCTGCCGGTTCTGCCTGCAAACAAGTTAGGTTTCAAAGTGGGCGTTTCCAAATGCAGCATTATGGCAAAAAGGTCATTTCTTCCGCAATAATCAACAAACAGGCGCCCCACGGTCTGCGTCTTCAAAATCTACCTGTGCCTGTAGGCCGAGCCGTCACAGATTTTTTATTATAAAACATCTATTCAATTAAATTTTCATAATTATGAAATAATTATTTAAAAGTAAATTAACGATTATCAAATTTAATTTCTTAATCAATATTTTAAAGGAATTATTAAAGTCAATAGTTTTTTTGTCTTAATAAGTAGCTCTTTCAATAATATACTTTTTTACTCAAGGCCGCTGTAAGCATCTGTGCTCAGGACCCTAAAATTTGTAAATCAGTCCCTGGAAGGACATAAAGAAGTTATTATTAATAAATGCTTAGTTTGAATTTGAATAACCGAATTTCATCTTTTGTTAACAAAGGGTTATTTTTTCCAAAAATATAATAAATGTCACAAAAATAACTTTTACTTTGCACAAAATGGGGCCCCAAGAAAAAAAAAATCCTGGATCGACCTGAACACTTGTACGAACATTATTAAAGTAAAAGCAATTTTTCCAAAAGGTGAAAATTTTCGAAACTGAAATGTTTAAAGAATAGGAACAGTAAATAGTTAATTCGTAAAATTATCGCATTAATGTACCCACAGCATATTAAATGTGATAATTTTGAGAACACATTTTAGTAATGTAGGAAAAATTACTAAATTGTTCGATCAATCTATTCAGAGCCGAAAATTGGGGGGTGGGGGGGTGGCACGTGCCCCGGGTGCCAAATGAAGATTTCGTTTGTCGTTTAATACAAAAATGTATATATATGTGAAATTTGTATAAAAATGTCTAGTAGCCGGAAAAAAAAAACTGAACCAAATGCATTAAAATTGACAAATAGATAAAAAGATTAGCCTAAAATACTAGATAGCATATGAATAAAAAAGAATTGGGAGGAGGGCTCCAAAATCCATGTTTGCCCCAGGCGCAAAATAATGCTAGTGTCGGCACTGAATCTATTATCATGTTTAACCAATGAAAGGGCAAAAATCCGTAAATTACTCATTCATTTTAATTTAATGGCATTATTTAAGAATAAAATACCGTACTTTGTAGTACTTAACAAAATAGAATTCTTTTTGAATAATTCAAAAAGGCAATAAACGTAAAAATAAAATGCACGTACCTATCTTTCTCTGAAAACCCGAAGAATGGATTCGGTAAAATTAGCGATGACAAGCCGCGATATTTCTCGGAAACTGGGAAATACTTTCATAGCCTGATTGGTCAGGAGGACTCAGAATATGCGCGCGCAAACAAAACCAGATTCGGAAATCTGGGCGAATCCTTGTATGCTATGATCCAGTTTAGCCTTGGAAAAAGGGAGCCTCATTTGAAAAGAGATAGATGGCAGCACTAAACATTCAATTACATAAGAAAAAGAGGCTTTGGAAAAGGTATTTATACTGTTGCCACATCGCCTTTTACACAAAAATTGAAAAAAAAAAAAGTAAAATATATTTAAAATTATGCTCGCATATATTTAAAGCGTTCTATGTTGTCATCTAACGATGACCAGAAGCGTTGCCACTGTTAACAGGTTTCATATTCTTTGCATTTTATGCATCTCTGTTAAAGTTGAAAATAAGAAATTTTAGTAGTAGCCACTGGCCAGTAGATGAGTCCTTTTTAGTAGCCAGTTTTTGACTAGCAGACACTCTTATTAATGCTCAATACAAATATATCCATTGCCATTAATAAGCAACAATGTATAGAAATTTGTTAAAT
Organism: Maratus michaelseni; assembly: GCA_963931845.1. NCBI lineage: Eukaryota > Metazoa > Arthropoda > Arachnida > Araneae > Salticidae > Maratus > Maratus michaelseni. Next base: position 69,667,507 of record OZ007595.1, on the reverse strand, counting down.
ATGTCCATTAAGATTAAAGGTGATTTTTATGAGTCAACTTTGTCCTTAAATAAATAGTATGAGAATAGTTATTTAACTGTACAAATTAAGTACAGTAGCATCATTATTTTGATGAATTTGGTTTCTTTCTCTTTCTTTAGAAACGACTTTATACAAATAAAAAAATATTTAAGAGCTTCTGTTAATTACATTTATTTAATGATAGAACAGGACGATAGCAATTTTTATATGAAAATAGGAGATGTCTCTTCTTTCATGAATTAGCTGAATTGAAAAGAAATAGACTGAACAAAAAAAAAAAAAAAAAAAAAAAAAAAAAGATAAAGGAATTTATTTGGCCAGTTCAACAAAAATGTTAATCGCCTGTCAACGACTGGCAAGTACACTTATTTTCAGCATTAATCTCTTTCCCTTAAATTATATATTTTTTAAAAAATACTTCCTTCGACATCTGTTATTCAACCTTGTTAATTTTTAAGATTATTAAGTAGCCTTTTTTACCTTATGTTCCTTTATATCCAGTGTTCTCCATTTCCCGTACTCACATAGATGGATATTTTAAACATTTTCACTTATTGACAGAAAAAAGTCTAGGAGTGAATTGTTCAGAAATTTTCGAAATATTTCACCAAATCTGGAAGCAGAACATTCTATAAAACATTTTCACAAATTGCTTATCTTTGATCACACATAGATTCTATATCGTGGAATTACACTAATTATTCCAGCTGAGTAAAACATTATTCAAAAAAAGTTTGTTTTGAAATTTTTTACAGACTTTTGATGACAGTTTGACTAGTTTTCAAGGATGAAAATTTTGCTTTTAATTTAGCTAGAGATTTAGTTCTGCGATAGTTTTTTTTTAAATTTGTGATTTTTAAAAATTGTTTGACAAAATTCTCCATTTTCTTTTTCTGCGACCTCTTGACGAAATTCACAATTTTTTTCTACAACTGCTTGATGAAATTAGTGATATTTTTCAGAGATTGTTCGATTCCCCCCACAAACATTTGACATCTTCAGACCCCAAAGTGCCTTTCCCCCCTAAAAAAGTAGGAAAAAAACAATAAATTAGGAAAAAATAGGAAAAAAAATAGGAAAAAAGTAGGAAAAATTCGTTAAAAAAAAATAAGAATACAAATAAATACAAAAATAAATCAAATTTAAGATAATTTATTGAAATGTTGTGTCAAATACACAATGACTATTATAAGTTATTCTTTTGTTAATTTACAAATAAAAGAAAGAAAGAATGGCAGCAAAATCTAAATTTTTAAATTGATTGTTGTATTTTATGCAGTTTATCTTGTGCTGAAGAAAGTTCTTTGGTAATTTTTTAAATAATATTGGTACTGGTCTCTATTACTTTCGATACAATTCACTTTCATAAAATTTTAATTTTAATGCTTCTCGTAGCACATCATTGTTTTCAATTAAGCCTTTATTGGCCAAATTTAATTCTTCTTGCAAAAATTCTACTTTTTCTATTTCAGTTTTTCGTTTTTCTGAAATTTCCATTTTTTTTTTCTTTCTCTATTTGCTTTGCAGTTTTTTGTGTTTTCTAATACCCTTTTCTTTTTTTCTTCTTCAGAAGCTTTTGCCACAGCTTCTTTCTCTGTAGCATACAATGAATAGCTTTTTGCTATTTAATAGCTTTCCAGTTATGGGAATCGAAAAGATGCCTCCATGCCTTTTCAAAGCATCTTTAATATGCCTGAGGCCTATAACTGTAGATTCTGAAACACCTAATCTTTTCTTTGACAATATATTAGTGTTCAATGAGAATCCACATTCTACATCAGCATGTTCAAGTACTAAACAGTTTTTTTATCAAAAAAGAAAGATTTTGAAATCTTGGCTTTGATGTAAAAACATCCTTCAGTTCAAATACTTTACTCCAAAATTCATCAATATGCTGTGGATGTTCAGAAAATTCTTTACAGATTTTACTTACTTCAGTATCTGTTTTATAAGCATGCCATTCCAAAATTATATTGTCCAATCTCCCCTGTCTTCAATATTCAATGGTTTCAAATTGGCACACAGATGCTGAATTGCACCATTTGGCTTATTTCTCAGATGAATGAAGGATTGCGAGATCTTTTAATAAACTATTTGTCAGTAGAAGAGAAGCTTTTAACAGTTTAGCGGGTCTTATCAAACATGATTGTAATGCCATTTTTGCTGGATTTTCCTTCAATAGCAAAAGGGCTTTTTTTGTACCAGTTCCTACCTCTATTCACCAAGGATTTTGTAATTTTCAAAATTGTCGAAATCAATCTGAAAAAATTTACTGCCTTCCAGATTAGAACACAATCTCCTCCTTCATATACATTAACAAAATATTACGCAGCAATTGGTTCATTTTAAAATACATCATATGAACAAGCGGGCCTTCAGTTTGAAACAATGCCAAGTAGGTCTGTAAATTTGGTGTAAGAGCAACAACAAACTGAAGAAACACGATTGTTTCTTTTCTTTTGAGATTGCTTACAATTCTCTTATAACGAGAGTTTTTTTGAAGCATATTAAAGGGTCATTCCATGGTAACTCACGTTACATTTAGACATACAACAACACTCATTTTCAATGTAAAAAATATATATATAATTTTTTTTTCTAAAAAATCAAACATATATCACTTTATCCAAATACAGGCTTTTGGAAAACAGTAAGTTTTTTAATGTTATGATTTTTTAGTAAGTTTAAAATTAAAAAACACAATAGTAACTCACGTTACATCAGAAATGCATGTTTTTCTACAGACAGTTATACAAAGCTCAATTTCTGCTAACTGAGTAGAGATAAAAATGCTATTCTTGGAACAGAAGCTCTTCTAACTATAGGTTATAAGTTTAAGAAAAAGCTAGATTTTAACTATAGCTGAAATTTCAGAACATATTTTTTTTGCAGTAACTCACGTTACAGTCACTCACGTTACATTATGTCCATTATCAATAAAAATACTTCCAATCAACTCAAAAGCAAAATTAACAAAACAAAAATCCCTATCATAATTATATAATTAAATTTTCTCATATTTTTATTATATTTACTTTTGTTTTGTTGCTTGCAAGACATTCATGGTATAAAATTACTAAATATTGAATATTTATGTATGCAGTTTAAGATAATGATATATGTAACTAATTCAAAGTATAAAAAATAAGACAGTCTATTAAAAAGGCATACACATTTTAATAAATCATTCAGCAAATACATTTGAATAGATACAGTATTTGTAAAATTCAGAAACAATTCCCCCCCTCCCTCCCTTCCAAGCCTTCCCCACAAAAAGAAAAAAGAATGAAAAAAAAAAAAAAGTGTATTTTAGTACATCATTTTTCAAATACATCAACTGGTTCACCAAACTCATAGAAAATCCTATTTCCTTTTATTTTTAGAGTTGGTGTTGGAAGTAGTCCTACAATCTTATCAAAATTTACGTATGAAACATCTGATTCATCTGGACGGAAAATGCATCCACTTGTACCACACATTTTTAGGCACATTACTTTCACTTCATCGTCATCTTCTATTTCACCTTGACATATTGCAGCATAACGAAAGATTTTTTTTGTTGCATGAAATTCAACAAGTACATATGCATCTTCTTTGATGTCTTCAGGATGTACGGTTTTTGATATATGCTTTTCTTGAATAGATGTTGCTTTGGCAGAATTTCGGAGGTTTCTTCCTATCTTTTCATTCACAATGGTTGTTGATATTTTGGTAATTTTGTTAAACATATTTTGTGACAGCATTTCTGTAACAATTTCATTTCTTTCTACATACATGCAGTGAATTTTTGATATTCCTGGAATTGCTGGAGCATTGTCAAAAATATCATCCAAATTCAATTGATGCCTCCTTGTTACAAATTCATTATCATCTACTAACATAACTTCAACTGACGAAACTTCTTTTGCAGCCACTGCAAAGTCTGTTGCGTTAAATACATCACCCTTCCTTTTTATAACAAAATCTCTAATTTGACGCTTGATGGCACCACCAATCCCATCAACGGCACCTTTTCCATGAGAAGTGGCAAAATAATGCCACCTAATTAACTTATTATGTTTAATCTGTAATGGAATCAAGCTTGCAGCAATAAATTTATTCTTAAATTGGGAACTTGGTCCGTCTGACCAAATACTGATTTCTTTAATTGAGGGTGGTATGTTTTCTAATAGTTTGTCCAAATATGGAACAACGGTGTATTTAGTGTGATTAAGATTGTCTGATGCAATAACAATTGGGTAATGTTTTCCTGAATGCCAAAGGCTAACTGTAAACAAGCTAATTTGGGGATGAGCCCAATGAAAGCTCTGTATCTCATCTTGAGCTATACACGTATAATTTTCAGAAAAATCTATTTGCATTAATGCAAATTTAGGATCAAAATTTGTAGAATTAACACCTTCTCGCTGCATTTTGTACGAAGCTGCTTGGTGCCTTTTTATGTAGCAGTGTTCCAGAAACTGTGGCATGATTTTCAAGATATAATTCCTGAGATCTTGAATTGTTCCCTTTTCTTGAACTTTACAAAATTTACCTTCATCATCTTTCCAAACATTCCATGTAGTAGTCAGATCAGTTGTGATAAGTCCTGTTTCCATCATAGACTGTAATTTATTTTCACAGTTCTGACAAAGGCTTTGCCAACATTTTTCTGTAAAATTTTCACAAATAAGAAAAGTTGGAAATGAATGGCTGTAAGCAGGAAATGTTGGATCAACAGCATGTAATGCATTAACTGCCATGATAAAATTTTCGTGGTATCTACAAACACATACATTGTGGGGTAATTTGTTGCTTAAATAGATATAATCTGGGCGAAGCTCTGCAAATTTGCTTTTACCGATTACCTTTCCATATACAGAGCAAAACAACTGATAAGTCTCAAGCACAGACATATACATGTGTCGTATTTGCATTTTCTGCTTTGATCCATCTTCATTTCGTACAGTAGTCACATCTTTTATTCCTGGCGCTTGCCTACTTATATCATCTTGCTCATAAAAACTAATAACTGTGTTTATTATATCTGCACCTAAAGCATTTTTATGTTTTGCTGATGATTCATTCAGATTCTGTGATGATGTGCTTAATATTTCAACCTTGGAAAACAATTTCTGTAATACTGCTTGTTTCTTCCTTGGAGATTTGGGTAAAGCTCTTTCAACCCGAGCAACAGCTTTTCCATATGAACACCTAGATTTATAAGGGGGACTTTGTTCTAAGACAATCTTCTTTTTGTTTTGTCTGCATTTTGCAACTCTCATCCGCACATTTTCTCTTTTTTCTTTGACAATCTTTTCTTTCAGTTTTAGAGGAAGCTTCTGCAATTCAGCAGCTTTTCTGGACCGGCTCTTTTGCATAGTTTCTTTATGCTTCTTTTTATAATCATCGTATTTACCTTCATCTTTTAATTTCTGCCTACGCCTTCTCATTTTTTCAGCTGGTGTGAGTGGCATGTTATTCCTAAAAAGAAAAAATATTGTTGTAGAACAGTACACAATATGTATTTTGACAATAAGCAATTAATATATAGAGTAAATCACATAACTAGCCATAAATGGTAACTCACGTTACATAATATTAATTTTATTTATCACTTGTTATTTATGTCTCAATTTTAACAAACTTTAGGAATTACATCTTTATTTAATAACTAAAGAAAATACTGATTGCAGTTAATCATAGTACTCCAGAAAAAAAGTTGTAGAAACAAATTCATGTTTTTGGTAACTCACGTTACATCATTTCAATATCTTTTAAAATCTGGTAATAAGGCAATAATTATTTATATTATTGTATTTTTCAACATGGTTTAGAAACAGAAATGATCAAGTAACAATACTTAATAATAAAAATGTAAATATTCCTTACCTTAACACAGATAATCCTAATCACATGTGCAGTCTAAATCCAACAAGTCAGAACAAAAATAAACCATGTGCTTGCAGGTGTTGCCATTCAAAGAAAAACAAATATATGCATATAATTTTATGTTGCCAAAAGACTATGAACATATTTCTTCCAGAAATATCCTAAAACTTTAAAAATAAAATTACTTTGCAAAATCACTTAGTGTCCACTTTATCATGGAATGACCCTAAAACTATTTTTCTGTTTTGGAAGGAAATTCAAAAAATATTCCAGCAATGATTCATAAACAAGCAATATTCGTTCTACAATGGGACCCAAAGTTAGCCATCTGGAATTCACATGCCTGAGAAGAAATAATTATTTACATTCAAGAAACCTTTGTAGTGTTTGCAAATCTTCTCGATGAGCAGCACTATGTTTGAAAAAAAAAAAACAAATAAATCAACACAGAACTCATCAATATCTAAAGGCAGTTCGCCTAATGCTTTTGCAAAGCAGTTATGGACTTTATGCAGACTATGTCCTAGAGGTGAAAATTAGCGGTCGCCACTCGCCACATGGCGAATAAAGTTTAAAAGTGGCGATTAAAAATCAGCCATCGATCGCCATCCTAGTGGCCACTCGCCAAGTGGCGATTAAAAAATTATCGATCGCCAAGTGAAATACACCATTTTTCATGGAAATATGCATATCTAAATTGATTACCGTAAAATCCCGAAAGTAAGAACCCCCCCCCCAAAAAAAAAAATATCCGTAAAATCTCGAAAGTAAGCAACCCTTCCACTTTTAAGCAATTTTGATTTTCTTTTCTATTCCTAAATATAAACTCTGCACAAAAATTTGATTTTAAAAATCCAAGGAAGGCAACTTTCATTCTTTTGATATTTTTGACAGATTTCCATTTATGTTTTTATATGATGTTAATGAATTCCTTCCTCTCACATGAAATGTCTGTTTCCCTTCTATGCTCTCTCTAACATAAAAAGTTTGAAAACTTGAGAATCTTAAATCCTTCTGCTTACTAGTAACATAACAATTAGTAAAGTTTGGCTGTTCTTCCCTGAATCACGTGTATGTTTTATGTTTTGAAATAAATATGTTCAGTAAAATAACTCCCCATCCATTAACAAAGTATCAGCTGTGAGAACAGCCAAACTAAAAAAAGACCAAAATCTTCTCTTTGCCCTCCCCCCCCCCCCCCCACCTCCATGTCTAGTAATTGTCTGAGTGCAACGAAGACTCATACACAGCGCAGTATTACTTTGCCCCATACATAGCTACGATGGATATTAAAACCTTTCGTCAAGCATAACTCAAAAAATATTTAACGGATTTCGTTCAAATTTTTACAGCAGGTACCTATAAAGGTGACAACGACGTCTATTTATTACCAAGAATAAATGTCAAACCGTTTGGAAATTATATAAAAAAAATAGATAAAAAAGCACAATTAAAATACATACGTCACGAAAATTTTGTGCGTACGTCATTTTCACCGGCGGGAGATTTTCGTAGACAATCGGAATTGAAAAGTTCATGGAGTACATGGAGCAAAAAAATATGCACGCACTAATATTCAGCACAATAAAATATATTTCAATTTAGTAGAAATCGAAAATTAATCTGGATTTTTTTCTGTTTGAAAGAAAAACCCCTCAATAACTTGGTAGACTTGGTATTAGAGATTTGGCACAAATCTCAGCAATAGCAGCTTTTTTTATTTCGCGTGTGTAAGTAAAAAAAAAAAAATTATTTGATGTTTAAATAAAAGGTTTCGATTTATGGCATTATTTCTTTTTTTTTTCTCTTTTTAGCATTTTAAATGGGATTAATGAAAGGCATGTATTTTAAATTAAATGAGTGAAAGGTTTATATTTAAATGAAATGAATTCAATATGAAAATGTTATAAGAACAATATTTGGCGATTTATCAACTGCGCCAGGATAACATAAAAGTACCTATCAAACGGCATGTAGTATGTGAAATGAAACAATTCTATTATAATCACCCATCGTATAAGAAAAAAAACTAATATTCTGCATTCAGAGGGAAAAATCCATCTCCTGTGCCGTAAGATTTGGCGAGTTCTTTTTTGGTGATAAGTTTTTCGATGTGATTGTTGGGATCTGCAGGATTTGGCTTACGTTTTCTAAATCTTATTTTTTTGCAGATATTTTTCTATTTTATATATTTGGCATTCTATTTTGTATATTTTCTATTTGGCAAAGAGATTTTTACCTTTTTATCTGTGCCTTCGGAAATATTAAAAAATAAAAAAAGATCTACATATATCAAGCGTATTATGTTATGTTTTGCATTTTTATACGGACCACTTTTCCATTTTTAGATTTTAAATGCTATTTATTATTTACCAGCCGTTTATTAATTGTTTACAATTTACCCCCCTGACAATAACAATTATTTATCACAAAAATGCCTCTTAGGTTTGTTAAATAAGTTTGTTTATGTATTTTCATTACTTATTTAAATATTGAATATGGCGATAAAATTTTATTTTAGCATCGTGCTTAAATTTTTAAGATGGTGCAAAAACATGCTTTAATAAACGTATGCTTGTAAATATTTGAAAAACATGTTTCACCGCTCTCTTGAAAAATTTTCTAAGATGCTAACACTACATTTTGGCACCATTTAAAAAAATTTTCGCCAACCGACATAGGATACGAAACTTTTCCCCATTCAGATACATAGGTAAGGCTGGTCTCAAACAAGAGTAAAGCTAGCAACAATATTGTTTTAACTCTATAAGAGTTACAATAATGATATTAAATGCTCCGATTGGCTTTGGGCCCAATTACGAAAGTTTCTCCTAAAAAAAACTGTAGAAGAAGTCTTTTAGATTTGTTTCAAATGAAGCTCAGTCTACAAGGTATTAGTTAATAATATACAAACAACACTGATGGCATGGAGGCAAAAGTTTTAATTTAAATGTATATATTTGAAACCCTTCCCCCCCTACCCCGCCCCCCCCAAAAAAAAGAAAAAAAAAAGAAAGTTACAGTACAGTAATGAATTTAAAACGGCGTTAACCCTTTCCGGCACAGTGGTCCCACTCCGGGCACACCTAATTTTAATTCTAAACTTCCATTCGGAACCAAGAAAATTTTAATAAAATTTTGCTTCTAGGATGAAAGCTTAAAATAAGGAGTTCTTATTTTCTAAAAAAGTCGTTTGTAAATTCCGGTGTCAGTCAGTAATTTCGTATTTTACGAACAGAATTTGTCTATGCCGGAAAGGGTTAAGCCACGCTTTCTGACATAAGCAATTGGCTGCAAACGCGATAACGAAACTTTCACTTAACTTAATAACATGTAGCTAATATAGCCCTCAGGGTACTTTGCAGTTATACAGACCTTGTGGTTTTCTTAAAAAGCTTGAGACAATTCAGGTTTAAGAAGTTGAGATTTACTGTCAAATGATATAAACAACTATGAACACAAAACTGATGAATTATTATTCAGGTTTATGTATGTATTTAAAAAAAAAATTGCATCTGATTACACTTAATAGATAAATTACTTCTGTTTGCAATTAATAACTGATAAACGGCTTCTGTATATTAAATGAATTGTTTAAATATTGGGAAGAGGTGGCGAGAGGTAGAAAGACGAGTAAACAAACGGCTAGACAGACGGGTAGTGAGATGGGTAGAGAGACGAGTAGAGACATAGGTAGGCTGACGGGTAGCGAAACGAATAGACAGACGGCTAGAGAGAAAGGTAAAAAGAGGGTTGACAGAGGGGTAGCGAGATGGTCACGAGACGGGTAGCGACACCGGCAGACAGGAAGGTAGCGAGAAAGGTTGAGAGACGCGTAGCGTGGTAGATAAAGAGACGAGTGGTGAGATGAGTACAGAGACGAGTTGACTGACGGGTAATGAGATTGGTAACGAGACGGGTAAAGAGTCATGTACAAAAACAGACGGATAGTGAGACGGGTATACAGACGAGTAGAGAGACAGTAGATGGGTACGGAGATGGGTAAGAAGATGGGTAGAGAGGCGTATAGCCAGACGGGTAGCGAGACTCATAGACAAGTTGTGAGACAGATAGACAAATGGGTAGCGAAGTGGATAGACACGACTAGACATACAAGTAGTTAGATGGATAGACAGACGGTTAGAGAAATAGATTGGCGGGTAGCGAGACCTGTAGAGAGATAGACAATCGGTTAGAGAGACGGGCAGAAGAACGGATAGGGAAACAGACAAATTGTGGAGAGACAGACAGACAGGCAAAAGAAAAGTCTGCAGATTGGCGCAGGGGGCAGAGCCACCTAGAGAATAATCAAGAAGTATCTGTTAAGCTTAACTTTGTAATATATATAATTTTTCAATTTAGCCGATATGGAGATTTAATGTAAAAGTTATTTTACAGAAGTCGTCGAATGATTTTTTGTATACTTTAATAGTAATTTAGACTATAGTTTTGCAATCTGGTTTGTAGAAAACCATGCTATCAATGTGGTTTAAAGTGTAAGAGTTTCTATAAACAGTTATATAAATAATAGATATGTAATCAAGGAAGAAAAATTTTAAATTCACACACAAAAAAGGGTGCAACAATGAAATTAAATTTGCGTTAAGCCACGCTTGATAGAATAATCTATTGGCTGCAAATCAAATTACATAACTTTAAAAAGCTTGGCGTTTTAAAAGATCCGGCGTTTTTTTTTTCAAGTTTTGCGCAATACGCGCTTAAGAAAATGAGATTCTTTGCCACATGTTAAAAAAAATTATGACAGCACATCTGATGAACGGTACTTCTTTTCTATTTTTTTAACAGTGTATATGAATTTATATATGATATTTTGTAATTCTATCATTTAATTTGCTCTTTTTCTTTATATTGTAATTGTTAACCCTATATTCTCAGCAATGTCACTCAGACTAATCCCTTTGAGGGAAGTCCTAGTTAATCCCTTTTTCTGGGAATGGAGAATGGAACTTTAAAGGGAGAGTTAGATGATCATTTATTTATTGTTGCTACAAAGTGACAATACTACATAAAATCTTTAAAAAATATTTTAAAAGATTTTTTAAGTTTGTGTGCTGAGGGGGGGGGGGGGGGGGGGAAGCAAATTTTTCGAGGTGTTGGGGGTGAGAAGCAATTTAGATAATTATTTAATTATAGTTGCAAGAAAGTTCTAAATAGATTAACATTTTTTTTAAAGACTTTAAAGTATGTACTGCAAGAGGGGGGGGGGGGGGGGGGCGCAAAGAAAATAAAGAGCAGTTTTCGGAAGGGAGGAGGGTATAATGTAGATTGTTATTTAAATATTGCTGGGGAAAATCACAAATAGAGCAGAAAAAATTAAGAAGAAAACTATGCATTTTTGGTACCAGAGGGGGGCAAAAGGGAGAAACAGTAATTTTGAGAGCAGATTTAGATTATTGATTATTTATTGTTATACAATAAAATAAGAAATTAAAAAAATGTACTTAAAAAATGATTTTTAAATTTTTTTATTTAATTTATTTATTTATTTTTTTTTTTTTTGGGGGGGGGGGGCAGGATTTTAGGGTTGGGAATTTATTTTTTTAATCTACCAAAATATGGAAGATTATAACTCCTTTTTTTTTAAATTTTACAATTTTAAATTTTATGAGATGCATTTGTAGGGGAGGGGGGGGGGATCTTCATGAGATAAGGGTGGGGGGGGCACGGGGGGAGAAGCAGGGATTTTAGGAGGATGGGTTAATTTAGGTGATAGGTTGGAGTTATTTATTTTTAATATAGAGTACTATTATTTAATAAGTCTGAAAATAAGTTTAAAATTAAAATGTTATAAAGGTTAAACTATGCATTTTTGGTACCAGAGAGAGGGGGGACAAAGGGGGAAACAGTAATTTTGAGAGCAAATTTATATAATTGATTATTTGTTGTTACAATAAAATAAAAAATAAAGAAAAATATTTAAAAAAATTTTTTTTTATTTTTTTTTTTTTTTAGGGGGGAGGGGGGGGGGCAGGATTTTAGGGTTGAATTTTTTTTTTTTTTTTTTTTTAATCTGCCAAAATACGGAAGACTCTCGCTCTTTTTTTTTTTTAAATTTACATATTTTAAATTTTACGCGATGCATTTGGAGGGTGGAGGATCTTCATGAGATAATGATGGGGAGAGAAGCAGAGATTTTAGGAGGTGGGGTTAATTTAGGTGGTAGGTTGGATTTATTTATTTTAATATAGAATATTTAATAAGTCTGAAAAGAAGTTTAAAATTAAAAAGTATAAAAGGTTAAACTATGGATTTTTGGTACCATAGGGGAGGGGGGGCAAAGGGGGGGAAACAGTAATTTTGAGAGCAGATTTAGATTGATTTTAGATAGACAGTATTTATTGTTACAATAAAATAAGAAAAAAAAAATAAACAAAATTATTTTAAATTTCTTTTTTTTGGGGGGGGAGGGGGGGGAGGGTGCAGGTTTTCAGGGTTGGGAATTTATTTTATTTTATTATTTTTTTTAATCTGCCGAAATACGGAAGATTCTCGCCCCTTTTTTACTTCTAAATTAATGATAAAAAAGGGTTTTTTAAATGACTTTTAGAAAAAAATCCCGATTTTAAGCCCCCCTCCCAAATTAAACCTTTTTTGATTTTGAAAAAGGGGGGGCTTACAATCGGGATTTTACGGTACATCTAATTAGAGAACTGTTTAATTCTTTTTCCTCTCAGATGCAAACAGATTTCAACGACTTAGCTGTATATTCAATATTTCGGCTTTTTCTCATGTGCTTACTCTTTAGTTGGATTATTTTTTTCAAGAAATACAGTTTTATTCTGCAAAATATATTCATCAGCTTTGATTCCACATGCATTTCAAGTAATTAATTCCTTTTTTTCCCCACCAGATACAAGCAGATTTTAAGGACATTTCAGTATCTTCAATATTTCCACTCCTGCCACGTGCTCACCAGTTGGATTATTTTTCTTCAAGAGATACTGTTTAATCATGCAAAATACACTCATACTCATACAATAGGTATAAAACTCTTATAGAAAGTGTTTACCGTAAAATCCCGATTGTAAGCCCCCCCCCCCCATTTTCAAAATCAAAAAAAGGTTAAATTCGGGAGGGGGCTTATAATCTGGATTTTTTTCTAAAAATCATTTAAAAACCTGTTTTTATCATTAATTTAGAAGTAAAAAATCCCTGACGGCTCGGCCTACAGGCACAGGGAGATTTCAAAGATGCAGACCGTGGGGCACCTGTTTGTCGGGAATTGCGGAAGAAATGACCTTTTTGTGATGATGCAGCAGTTGGAACCGCCTACTTCGAAACCTAACTTGTTTGCAAGCAGAGCCAGCAGGGATTTTTTTTTTTTTTTTCTTTATAAGAGTTGGTCTTATAAAAAAACTTGTCAATATAAAAGTTTTAGATAATATTAAGAGAATTTATAATAAATTTAAGCGGATTTGAAATCTTGGGAATTGACGAAGTTATGAATTTTTTTTTTTCTAAAACCTCCCTTCCCCCCTAAGGCAATTTTTAATTATATCAAAAATCTGTCATACATAAATTTTCGGCCCTTCTCCTAGAAGTAATAATAACTTCAAACGGATTCGATGCGTATCATAATTAAGAAATTATGGGTTTTTTTCTGTTTTCACAAAAAGCCCCCCCCCCCCTGGTTCGATTTTGCCCATTAACGAACTTGACCGAGATTTTATGCCCCTTGATTTTATGTATCAGTTTCGAAAAGATGCGGGAGTTGGAGCCGCCTACTTCGAAAAATAACTTGTTTGCAGGCGGAGCCGGAAGGGATTTTTTTTTTGTTTTTAATTTTTTTTTGCTATAACGGTTGGTCCTATAAAAAACTTGTCAATATAAAAGTTTTAGATAATATTAAGAGGATTAATGATAAATTTACACGGATTTGATATCTTGTGAATTGACGAAGCTATGATTTTTTCTTCTTCTAAAACCCCCCTTTTCCCCCCTTGGGGCCATTTTTATATACATCAAAAATCTGTCATACATAAATTTTCGGCCCTTTTCCTAGAAGTAATAATAACTTTAAACGGATTCGATACGTATAATAATTAAGAAATTATGGGGGTTTTTCTGTTTTCACAAAAAGCCCCCCCATTCCCCCCCCCTCTGGTTCGATTTTGCCCATTAACGAACTTGACCGAGATTTTATGCCCCTTGATTTTATGTATCAGTTTGGAAGAGATTTATGCAGAATTTTTCCAGTTATCGTGGTCAGAAAAAAGGGACAT